>CAVLGL010000159.1:14141875-15538750 GCA_963668995.1 Parnassius mnemosyne
CATTGCTTAAAGTTTCGCACCTTTCACTCTGCTTTCCTTCGACAATCTGGATATTTTATATTTGACATTATATCAGGATGATTACACGGCCATGTTTTGGGGGGCAAGAGATATTTCTCGCGTTTCCCATGGCAAGAATAGAATAGAATTGAATAAGAAAAGAATAGAATAGAATAATTTTTATTCAATATAGATCACATGTGTAATTCTTATTAAAAGTCATTTTTTACTTTACCACTGGTTCGAAAAAAAACCTCTGTCCTGGGAAGAACCAGCAATAAACCCAGCGGGACTTTTTTTTAAAAAGCAAATTTTACATTAATGGTTGTACAAACTATATAAGTACAAAATTTATTTTAGAAACAGCTTGGAAGCGACCACCTCATTCCCAAGGGTTATTATCAACCATGTATTCATTTATACTATAATAACCCTTTTTGTACAGTTTCAACTTAACAAAACATTTAAACTTGGTAATAGAGAGAGCCTGTACACTTTCCGGGACCTTGTTGTAATAGCGTATATACATTGCCCCAAGAATGAATTACTGACTCTATGGAGTCGAGAAACTGGTATCACTAGCTTGTGTTTGTTCCTAGTGTTTACAGAATGTCTTATGGGATTTTGCTATGAGATGGGATTTCACTATTAGAAATAACTGAAATAAACTAATCTAGCTGTCTCGACACTAGTGAGACCTCTAATCTTTTTTACAGCATAGGCTGCAGAACATAGTCTGCTCGCTAGTTTGGATATATGGGGGCCCCACTGAAGCTTTGCGTCGAGAGTGATGCCAAGAAAAACAGTGGATTCAACAGGGCTCAGTTCTTTCTTATTTCAAAACACATTGGTACATTTAAAAACACAGTGGTCAGATTTTTAACATTCGTTGTTGTAAATTTAATACATTTAGTTTTATTTCCGTTTAAATGTAGATTATTAACGTTAAAGCAATGCACTAATTTTGATATAGCATTATTCACTTCATCACATTTAAATGATTGACGTTTAAGTTTGAAAATCAAGGAAGTATCATCAGCAAATAATACTATATCATGATTATCCTTTACAAGAGAAGGTAAGCCATTAATATACACTAGAAACAGGAATGGGCCGAGAATCGAGCCCTGAGGGACACCCATTAGTACAGGTGACCCGGAAGAACTTTTACCATTGATAATAACTTTCTGCATTCTATTACTTAAATATGAAATAATAAGTTTAAGCGTTGTGTTCTTGACACCATAGTACTGTAGATTCCTGATTAATGTCTCATGGTGAACGCATTTGTTCTATCACCGGGAGGGCGACCATCTGTCCCAAGGAGGTGTCGGATTTATCGTCCACAAGTCTCTCGTTAACAACGTAGTAAAGATTGGAAGTGTGTTGACGAGGGTTGCGTACCTTATACTCAGAATCACCAAACGGTATTGGCTGAAGGTCATACAGGTTTATTCATTTAGGATGTCTCTAGAGCCATGCATTCCTCCAAAACCCAATATACGGTGTTAATGGGAGACTTCATTGCAAAAATAGGCACAAGAGAGAACGGTGAGCTGAAAGTAGGGAAATTTGAAATAGGGCAACGGAACCCAAGGGGCCGAGCAGCTGGCCGACTTCATGGAGAAAAGAGGGACTCTTTATGATGAACTCTTTCTTCCAGAAGCGGCCCTACAGGAAGTGGACCTGTTCGAGCCCCGACGATTCGACAAAAATGAGATTGACTTCATTATGACGACCAGACGACAACTGTTCAGTGATGTCTCCGTGATCGCGAGGGTGAAAACTGGTAGCGATCACCGAAAGGTTAGAGGCACACTGAACCTAAACGTTAAGTTGGAGAGGTCTCGTCTAATGAAGTCAACGCTCCGTCCCCCTCGTGCTCTGTTCCAAAGTCCCGAAACCTTTCAGCTGGAGTTACAAAACCGTTTTCATTGTCTGGAAGACTGCAATGAAGTAGAAGATATGAATGACAAGCTCGTAGAAACTGTCCATGCGGTCAGAGCTAAGTTCTGCAAGACCCGCCGCAGAAGAACACAAAAACTCTCCGATCACACTCTCAATCTTATGCCTGTTAGACGGGAGATGAATCTGCAGTCTTCATTAGATTTGACAGCCTACAGGCAACCGAACAGACAGATCTCCAAATGCATGCGGTGGGACTTACGCAACTTTAATACTGCTCGTTTTGAATAAGCGATCAAGCGGAACCATGGTTCCAAAGTCTTTGCTAGAGATCTATCTGCCAGAAAGAGCCAACTGTCGTAGCTGAAGACCGAGCGTGGCAGTGTCATTTCCGGGGCACCTGAGATTTTGAGTGAGATTGAGAGGTTCTATGGGCAGCTGTACACATCATCGTTGGAGCTACACGTAAGTGTGAGTAACGATCCAAGAGCGAGTCTTATCTGACACTATTCCGATGATATCCCGGACGTCAGTCTGAGCGAGATTAGAATGGCTCTCCAGCACTTTAAAAACGGCAAGGACCCAGGCGAGAATGGAATTACAGCGGAGCTTCTGAAAGCGGGTGGAAAACCGGTACTTCAAGTCCTTCAGGAGCTCTTTAATTCCGTCCTCCATGGTGGCACTACACCGGAGGCGTGGAGCAGAATTGCGGTGGTCTTGTTCTTCAAGAAAGGTGACAACGCTCTCTTAAAGAACTACAGACCGATTTCCCTTCTAAGCCGCGTCTACGTGCTGTTTTCGAGAGTCATTACGAATCGTCTCGCACGCAGACTTGACGACTTCCAGCCTCCCGAACATGCCACATACATACCCTTGGGCAAATTGTACAGAAGTCCGAGGAGTACAATTTATCCCTTCAGCGGTGTTGTTGACTGTCGGTATATCGAAATGCTGAAGTGTATGTACAGTAGGGCTACGATGGCTATCCGAGTACAGAACCAGAGTACGAAACCTATCCAATTGCAGAGAGATGTAAGACAGGGTGACGTGATATCCCCGAAACTCTTCACCGCTGCATTGGAAGACGTTTTCAAGCACCTAGACTGGAAAGGATACAGTATTAACATCAATGGCGAGAGAATCACCTTCGATTTGCCGACGATATAGTCCTTATGGCAGAATCGCTGGAGGACCTAAGCACTATGCTCAATGACTGAATGAATGAAGATCATGTTTAATGTCCATGTCACTCCTATGCCGGTAGATGTTGGAGACACTAAGCTCGAAGTTTTTGATGAGTATGTTTACCTGGGACAAATAGTCCGACTCGGTAAGTCCAACTTCGACCGAGAGGTCAATGGACGGATTCAACTCGGTTGGGCAGCATTCGGGATATTACGGCACATCTTCTCGTCAGGTATACCTCAAAACTTGAAAACAAGACTGTACAACCAGTGCGTGTTGCCAGTGATGACCTATGGTACTGAGACGTGGTCCTTCACTGCTGGCCGGATGAGGAAGCTCAAGGTCGCTCAGCGAGTTATGGAGAGGGCTATGCTCGGAGTTTCTCTGCGTGATAAACTCAGAAATGAGGATATCCGCAGTAGAACCAGAGTGACCGACATAGCCCAACGGATTAGTAAGCTGAAGTGGCAATGGGCCGGCCATATAGCTCGAAGAACCGACAACCGTTGGAGAAAAAAGGTTCTCGAGTGGCGGCCTCGTACCGGCGGACGAGGTGTGGGGCGTCCCCCCACTAGATGGAGTGACGACCTGGTAAGATATGCAGGAAGTCGATGGATGTAGGTGGCTCAAGACCGTGCTTTGTGGTACTCTTTGGGGGAGGCCTATGTTCAGCAGTGGACTTGTGAAGGGCTGTAATGATAATGATGATGATTCTTTTCGGGATAATGTTACATCTACACGGTGTACTATACGTATCACAGATGCTTCAGCATAAAAATGGCCGGAATCAAACTGAGATCGTATAATTATGAACGTTTTAAGACCCTTTTTGACAAAATATGCTAGGAAGTCAAATATCGAAAATTATCGCAAATTAAAAGATAGATTGTAACTGCTCTAAAACCTTTTGTTTGTTTATTCAAAAATATATTTCTTTATGAATAACGTTAAATCGTCATATAACATAAGTACGTGTAAATTTACGTAACAAATTCACTCACTTGATGTAGTCTGTGTGCTACTTGTTGATGCTGTAGTTACAGAGGTGCATGCAGGGGTTCCACAGGTTCTTGTTGGTATTGTCGTACTTGACCGTAGCGAAGCGGACTAACCCTCCTCGTAGAGGTATATGAGCAAAGGGTCGACCGAGGTCACGCACACATACAGCCACAAATCGCATTTGTGACCATCTATCAAGAGCGGCTTGTCTTTGTACTTCGCCACGACCACGTTATCAACCTTTCGTATCTGTTCCGGCTGAAATAGGGACAATAAATTTTAAAGCAATTCAAATTACGTCACGTAATAATGGGCCGTGGTAATGATAAGTTTTCATTTAAAAGAAAAATAAAAAAATCTATTTCCAATGCGACATGATTAAGCGTATAGTGGCAGAAGATTCACTATCCCATATCGTCTCCCGTGGATATCGTGAGAAGTGACGGAGGGAAAATGAAACAGAAGATGGGCAGCAGCATCTTCCATAAAAGCATTAGCACAATTCAAATTTACAAAAATCAACTATCACAAAATCACCCCTATGAGGCAATCTAAGGGGAGAACTTTTAGTAGTAGACTTTTATAGGCTGTAATTATCGATCACTAATAAAAAAACTAGATATACAATCAGTGACAAAAAATATCCTTACCGAATGAGCGTCGTTTAGCTTTGTGAATACAACTTTAGACATAAAGCATTTAAGGTTGAACAAAAAAAGTTGAAAATAATGTTACACCTAAACGGTGTAACATTATCACGCTTTTTTTGTACTAAATGTATAAACGGTTGACTTAATGTCATGGCATTTTCTACCACTTAACCGGAAAGTTGGTGGGAGAATTGTGTACTGCAGGGGGCTAGTGTGAAAAACCTAATATTTATTACATAATTACATTTATTAATAATTATTTTATTTTTAACTTTAATCATTTAAATAAAATATTCTACTACGTCCACCGCTGGCTATGGGCGTCTTCTAAATTGCTATTAATTATTTATGTAATTATCGTATTCTAGCGCTATTTCACAATGGAATTTTCTGAAAGCCTAGTCGTTTCCGAGCGTTGCGTATAAGCAACACTTTTAAGACTAATAGATAAATTAGATAACACTTTATTTCCCACCAAAAGATAAAATAAAGCAAAAAAAGGATAAAAGAAATTTCTTCAAAAGCGTTTTCTTCTACAACTCCAGACAACCATTTGGTGGATAGTATACAAATATACTTATAACATAAAACTATAAACATATTCACCAATATATTTTAAAGACTTTTAAT
Source organism: Parnassius mnemosyne (assembly GCA_963668995.1). Taxonomy (NCBI): domain Eukaryota; kingdom Metazoa; phylum Arthropoda; class Insecta; order Lepidoptera; family Papilionidae; genus Parnassius; species Parnassius mnemosyne. The sequence continues at coordinate 14,147,245 of CAVLGL010000159.1, forward strand.
AATTATAAAATACCTTTTTCAATCTTACGTGGTAGAGCCATGCTGCAGCTATATTAATAGTATAGTTGTAGGTAGTCAAGTTGCGGAAGCTGCCGAGAGCTTTTTTAAAACTAAATACAAACTACGTGTTCACAGAGAGAGATGCGAATTTATTCTGGTCATTGTCTTTTACAATTCTTAATCCTAAGCTTACAGTCTACTTAAATTACTACATACTCAGCATTTGTGTATTTATGCTGATGGACGTTTTATCTGTATTATGGGTGGTGCTGGTGTAACCATAACTCCTCCCTCCTCAACTGCAAAGTTATCGGCAAGATTTGGATTCCGATGATTTTGCATACAATGTAGGAGCTTAGACTTAAGTTTCCAAATTACAACAATAAGAATAATTAAAACTAATATAACATAGAGTAGTACAGTAGCTAAACTAACACTTTTCTTTTTCACTAAGCTTTCACTTTCACTTTCCACTATTTCACTTTTCAGTTTGTACGAGAGATATTTTAGTTCGTCCAAATTAACGCGATTTAAATTCACTGTTTTCTCCGCATTTGTAGGCTGCTCTATCAATTTGGGTAGAGTTAAAATTGGTGTCACCTTATATTGCAGTTTTCCTGAGTAGTATCGTTTCCGGTGTAATTTAATATTGCCTAATTTTATCTCACAGTTTTCATCGATTTCCAAAAGGTAAGTGCCCTTTACAGCATTTCTTTGAGTGTCATCGCCACACGTTTTTGTAAGCACTATTTCATTTTGTGTAAATAGGATCCAGTTAATAGGACCAATAGACTGTATCTTAACACTTTCCAGCTCTACTATTGATAATTTACAAAGGCTTAGATTTGATGCGAAGTTCATAAGTTGTTCTATGCATGTGTTTTCAGGATACTGCACGATATCAATTTCTTCACACAGAAACTGGTTTGCTGCTATCTCCTGACATGGGCCATCTAAGGGTAAGTACGTGTGATCTTTCACCATGAGGTAGGGATATTTGGGAAAAATAACAGTTGTTCTATTATAGGTGGGATCAAACATAGGTAAGGCATACATTTTAAAATAAGTTTATGTAATATTATCAGTCAGAGGGATTTCCATGATGAACGTTATTTGGTTTTCTTTTACATAGGCCTTAACAGACATAGATCTTTCTAAATTAACTAAATTGTTTTCAGTAATAGGATACAATAAACTATTTGTTTGAGATATAGATTCTAATATTACTAATAATTCAGTGGAATTAACAATGGCTTGGTGTAGAACGTGAAGTTTAGTAAATGCTAATGTCGTTTCTATTTCGCTTAAAATTAAGTATATAGTTCTAAAATTATTGACAAACATGTTAAACATACTTAAAACATATGTGGAGTATATGCTATTATCGTCCTTAGTAATTATATATTTTACAATTCTTTCTATACGTTTCATTCGTTCATCTATAATTTTCATATTTTCCTGTAGAGATCCAGTACTATTTATAAGAGAGTTAAGCATCTCCGAGATTATTGTTATTTTCTTATTAGTGTGCGTTTGTTGGGTCTTTAATTGAGATATGAGATTGTCGTATTTGATTGCATCATTGTGGTCTAAATTTCCTGTAAGCGTTTTGATAACAGAACCTAATGGATTAATAAGACCGCGCTTGAAATGTATCGAAGGTATGAGTTGTTTAAACTTTTCTACAGCTAAATTTAAAGTTACTTAAATAATTTACTTGTGTTTTCATATTTTGGAATTCATTTACGTATGGCTTATGGATGTCTACTAAACTGCTAAATTCTTTATATTTATTGATATTAAAATTTAAATCATCTTTTATGCTACTAAAGTCTAACTGCTTAATTATAACCCACTTATCTACTTCCTTGTATGCTTGTCCTTGCTTTACGGGTAACATGCCTGGGTTATGCTCAATCTTTAGAAGTTGAAGGCCTTGGGTCTGGATCATCAGATTCAGGTTCACGAAGATCGCCAACAACCTGTGGAGGGCGTTTCACATTTTTGAGGTGCACTTTAGTTTTTCTATTCCCTATCGTTACAGGTATTATGTTTCTTTCAATATCACCTTGCACTTTCGCCTTTTGATACCTAGGTTTATCCTTACTTTTCCTTATGTTAATATCTTTAATAAAAACCGTATCACCTTCTTTAAGATCAATTCCAGATTCCCCGCTTTTCTTTTTCCTAACCTTTTCTTTATCTGTATGGACTTTTTCGGAAATATACCTATATAAGTATTTGGTTCGTCTCGCGTGGTCTTTAATGAGTTGCTGTGTATATGCCTTTTCAAAATCTACGTCGAATATTTTACCAGAATCGGTATGACCAAATGCTACTTCAAAGGGTGTTAATCCTGTCGTCGAATGAATAGTATGATTATATGCCATGACTGAATATGTCATGATAGATGCAGCGTCTGTGCATTTATGTTCATATTTTGCAAGTCTGTATATTTCAATTATAGTGGAATGAAATCTTTCGACAATGCCTGTCGAATTGGGGTTATTGGGAGTTGTGATATGAGTTTCTATTTTATACATAGATAGGAGCTGGTGCATAAGTTCGTTATTGAATTCAGTGCCTGGATCAGCTGATATTTTCTTAGGAATTCCGTACGTAGAAAAATATTTAATTAATGCTCGCACTACTTCAGTGGTTTGTCGACTTGCAATCTCTAAGGCCTGCCCTAATTTGCTAAAAGCATCCACAACGGTTAAATAATACTTCTTCTCAATAGTAAATAAATCTATAAATAGTTCCTGAAAAGGCGCATCCTGAGTTGATGTGAGTTGTAGTAAAGGTTTTATTGGTTTCCTATCGTACTTCATTAATCTGCACGGTTCACAAGCATTTATAACGGCAGCTACAGTGTCTTGCATATTTTCCCAATAATAGTTTCTGCGTAATCTTATCATAGTTTCTTTCACACCGCGATGACATGTTTTTCCTTCATGGTGTTTGAGAATGACAGCTTTTTGTTCTTTTTCATCCTCCACATATACTACGCGATGTGTACATTCAAAGAATTGTACTGCGTCCTTCTTAAAGAGTTCTATAATAACTTTTGCAAATAATTTCCTATGCTCAGCGTTCTCGAAATAAATAAAGTATCGAATCTTAAATTTTATATATTCCTTTAAAAATTGTTTTATTAATTCTTCGTTTTCTAGTGGGAGAAATACCTCTAGTACTTTTTGTTTTTTTCTAGATAAATTTCTGACTTGTAGTTTATTTTGGAACCAAGAAAATACTAGGATCTGATTTGGTTTGGTATCTATTGCCTCGCTTAAAATTGGGATTGCTGTTGACTCGGGTTCAACATTTGAATGTATCGTGTCTGTGCTACTACTGTTAGTTACAGATGGTACAGGGTAGTTTTCTTCGAACAATTCTATATGATCCGTTACACTCGAGTCTGAGTCTGAAATTATCACTGTCTCTGGTTGAGGTTTAGGTCTGTATTTTTCAAGTTCTTTCAGTTGACGAATTACTTTTTGTATGTCATCGTCATCCACATTAACATCCATTGATGCGTCGTCTAAAGCATTAAGTTTTATGCGAGACAAGGCATCAGCATTGGTATTTTGTTTGCCGTTTTTATAGACGATTGTAAAATCGTATTCTTGAAGACGCAAACGCCAGCGTGTTAGTTTGCTGTTAGGCTCCTTAAGGGAATAGAGCCAAGCAAGGGGTCTATGGTCTGTATAAATTTGAAATTTTTGTCCATACAAATAGGGCCTAAAATGCTTTACAGGCCAAATGATGGCTAAAAGTTTGCGCTCTATTGTGCTGTATCGTGACTCGGTGTCACTAAGTATGCGGCTGGCATATGTAATAGGCTTATCTGACCCTATTGGTCCTTGTGATAATACTGCCCCAAGAGCTACATTTGAAGCGTCGGTAGTTAATATATATGGTTTAGTCGAATCAGGGTATTGTAGTAGTGGGACACTGGTCAATATTTCTTTACATTTATGAAAAGCATCTATATAATTTTGGTCTATAATTATCTTATTCCTTTTCTTTAGGCACGATGTTAGGGGCTGTGTGATTTTCGCAAAGCCCTTTATAAATTTTCTATAATATCCAACCAGCCCAAGGAAACTTTTGATTTCGGTGGTTGTCTTAGGAAGAGGATAATTCTGTATTACCTTAATTTTGTCGTCGTTTGGTCGCAGTCCGTCTTTAGTTATGGTGTGTCCAAGATATAAAACTTCTTTTCGGAAAAATTCAGATTTGTCTAATTGTATTTTCATGTTAGTCTTTCTAAGTCGGTCAAAAACTGTACGGAGTTTCTCCATGTGTTCTTGTAGACTAGCGGAAAAGATAATAACGTCGTCAAGGTACACAAGGCAATGGATTCCTTGCAACCCTCTTAAGACGTTATTCATAGCCCTTTGAAAGGTGGCGGGGGCTGTCTTTAATCCAAATGGCATCCTCAGGAACTCATAGTGTCCATTTTGGGTGCTGAAGGCAGTTTTCTGTCGGTCATCTTCATTAAGTTCAATTTGGTGATAGCCGCTGGCCAGGTCGAGTGTCGAAAAGTAAGTGCTCTTACCTAGTTTATCGAAAAGGTCTGCGATATTTGGAAGGGGGTACTTATCATCAATTGTAATTTCATTTAGCCTTCAGTAATCTATGACCATTCTGTATTTAACTTCGCCCGAAGCATCAGCCTTTTTTGGAACAAGATGTACGGGAGAATTCCATGGGGAGAAAGATTCCTGAATTACATTATCTAATAGAAGTTTATCGACCTGCTTGTTTATCTCTGTTACTTGTACGGGGGCTAGTCTGTAAGGTTTTGTGAATATAGGGTCCTCGTTTTTAGTCCGAATGAAGTGTTTAACCTGATTACTAAAACTCAAAGGTATCCGTTCACAATAAAATATATCCTTGTATTCCTCACATAGTTTACGAATGTTATGTCTTTCCTATTCATTCATATGGTTTAGTCGTAACTTGTTTAAATTTTCAAGCAATAACTGGTTCGTTTCTAGATCAGAATGATCTATAGAATTTACATACGATTTATCATCCACACATTCATAAATTTCAAAAGGTTTCTTAATAGATAGTTTCATTTGTTGATCTAACGTATTTTGTATAATTGTGGTGGCATAGCCCTTCTCACATTTTACCAATGCAGAAGGCGTGCGCACTCCGTCACAGAATCGGGTATAATTTAATATTCCTTCGCCATAAAACATGTTAGCAGGTAATTTTGCTCTGACTTCAGAACGAGGTGGAAGTATTACTACATGTTCTAAGCTATTGTGTATTATCGGTATTCTAGAAGAATTTGTAGTAAGTACTTGTTTCTTTAAATCTATTACAGCTTCCACCTGCTTCAATAAATCATTCCCAATTAACCCATCATAACGTGAATTGACATTATAAAGATAAAATTTATGTTCGTCATTACTTTGAAATATAGAAAATAGTGGAATTTTAATTACCTGATTGTGTTCACTAGATGCGTGAGTGCTTATAACCTTAAAGGGTTCATTTGTTATATAATTACGGTAGTATTGATGTGCTTTATCGGGGCTTATAAAAGAACGGGTGCTTCCTGTGTCTATCATAAAATTAGCATCTATTTCCGGTATATATATGTATGGTAGTTTTAGATTTATGTCGCAATTCAATTCTATTATTTCGGGTGGTTTTCGGAGGCTTTTACTTGAAAATTTTCAGTCTGTGCTGATATGTCATTATCCTCTGAATCATTGTTTTCTTTGGTCTCTATTAGAGAATTTTCTTGTATGGATTCATTTTCATAATAATTTTCGTATGGTTCCTCATACATGTAATTTTGAGGAAATTCGTAGGGATAGTATGATGGATAAATTTCTAATTCGTTTAGGCGGAAACCTGGTTGAAAAGGCTTTGGAGGGGCAGTTCTCATAGAAACATCAGTATCATTAGAAACCGGCTTATTATGCACATTATTATTATTATTAGGATAATTAAAACGCTGAGAGTTACCAAACTGTTGTGGTAACATTGGTTGCATGGGGCTATAGCCCGGGGGTCTAAATCCAAAGTTTGGTCGGTATCCAAAATTAGGTCGGTATCCAAACTGAGGTGGGTGATATTGCTTAGGGAAACTCATTTGCTGTTGAGGCTTATTTTGTGGTAACGGAATCTTCATTTGTCTACTATTGGGAATGCCAAACTTAAATTGAGGTGGTGTTCCGAAATTCTGCCTAGGGGGTTGGTTTTGTGCTAACTTTGGTCTAAAACCTGTAGGCTGTGTTGGCATTGCGAACTTAAACGATGGTTGTTGCACTAGTGTACTACTAGACTGTGGCTTAGACGTATGGCTAGACTGTAACATTTTACTACGCATCTGATATTGGTCATAGAAGTTTACTTCTTCTAGAACTATACTTAGTGCTTCTTCTAGTGTACTGGGTGTTTTCAACCTAACAATGCGCACCATATTTTCGGATAAATTGTATAAGAAAACCTGCAGAGCGGTGTTATTGTAAATAATAGTTTTACTTATTTTTAAGTTTTTATCACCAATTTGATTAACCTTCGATAATAGCACTGATTTAACGGATTGTATACGACCACAAAAATCTGTATAATTTTCATTTTGGTGTTTCTTTAAAGTTTCTAATTCTATGGCTAAACATTCCTCGCTACGTGGGTCGCCGAAGTGAGTTAAAAACAATTCCTTGAATTCGGCCCACGTCTCTATATCTTCCCGTTCACTGATAAGCGACGCAGCCTCGCCCGTAAGACGACTAGTAATGATTTGCATTATATATTCATTTTGCACATCGGATGATTTAAAGTTACTTATTATATATTCGCATTTACGCAAAAATAAGTTTAAATGGCGCTTATCGCCGCTAAATGTTGGTATTATTTTAGTTAATTCGTTAGGGATAAGTTTAATTTCCGACATTTTTAATAATTTATTCACTGGTTCTACACAAAAATAAAAATAATATAAAATATTTATTATAACCCTACCAGTTCCACAAATGTTGTAAGGAAAATTCGAGTATAAGTAATAATCTATTATGTATTAACGTGTCGAGTAATCTCTAAATTAACAAACACATGTAGACACAATAAGAACTTAATATAATGTATAATACTTAATATAATATACTCTATAACTTTATTGAGTGATATGGGGCTTATTATTATGTACGTATTACAATTAAATTAATATTATTTTAATTTTTATTTAAGTAATATTTATTACACTTAATACTTTATAAAATTTACGTAAGATTAGTATTTGAAACCCAAATAACAGTCAAAATGGAAAATGTCTAATTCCAAGTTTACTAAGGGATGTGAAGGAGGTGAAGAGTCGTACTCACCAGCCCGCAGTGCCCATCATCAGCTTCACGGCTCCTTATTCTCGACGAATTTGTTTTGGTTCGCTGGATCACCACGCTGTATGGATCGTCCGCCGATACGCGAAAATGAGTAAAATTGTATACGCGATATTCACGAACGGTGGCACAGCTTTTCCGGTGATCCTACCGGCTGCGCCAGTCAAGTTGCGGGAGCTGCCGAGAGCTTTTTTAAAACTAAATACAAACTACGTGTTCACAGAGAGAGATGCGAATTTATTCTGGTCATTGTCTTTTACAATTCTTAATCCTAAGCTTACAGTCTACTTAAATTACTACGAGTACATACTCAGCATTTGTGTATTTATGCTGATGGACGTTTTATCTGTGAATGTGTGTCTGTGAATGGGTCGGCTCGACCGGGGAAAGACCACACTCTCACAGAATACCAACGTAAGTTAGCAGCTAAATGCTGCTTTGTTTCGTATGGTGAGTGTAGAGAACCGGAGACCCGTTTTACTCGAAAAGAGGCATTCTCTCTTAGTCCTCACGGCTGACAACGCATCTGCATTTAAATTCGGATACGAAGATAGATGTAGATGTCTATGGGCCACAGCAGGCACTTACCATCAGGTGGACTGTGTGCTCGTTTGTCACCCTTATTTTATAAAATAAAATCATTTTAACAAAAATGACCAACATAATATTTGTTTACAATACAATTGCTTTTATTCTAATTCTGACTTTCTTTAGTAACTTTCTTATGTGCACCTTTTTCCTTGTACTGTCTATTAAGGAAGCCTCGTAATATGCATGAGCATGACCTAATAAACATTTTATATTACCGTAGAAACTAAAAGAAAGGAAGGAAAAAAACATGTGTCTTCATTAAGATGGTAAGTACATCTCGACTTAATGTTAAGGTGGTTATGGTTAATTTATTTCATTAATCATTAATGAATCTACTTCGTTGCCCTTAAAAATATTTATATATAGCTGCAAAAGTAAACTTTGGCGTATAGCGGTGGCGTTAGAGAATTCTCTACACCACATTACGTGGTGCCACCACCCAGCATAATGTAGTGTAGAATTCTCTACACCACATTATTCTGGGCGTGTCGCCGATTGAGGGAACCTGAAACAGGAGATGGGCATCTTCCTGTTAGGAACTTAAAAATTACAAAAAACTGCGGTTGACAATCTGCAAGGACAATGTTAGCAGTGGAATTTTGATAGTCTGTTAGCTGTTATCACAGATTATAGAGTCGTGTGGTTACAGTGTATAAAAAAAAATCTATCACTCCATTTCATTCTATGGGTGTCGTAAGACTGGATTATTCCGCTCACAATCCATCATTTATTAATAGAATGTGAGCGGAACCGAGGGGCAAGGGAATCATTTATAAGGACCTATAAGATAAAAGTGTACAATATGGGTATTGCGCAAGGCATTCTACACGCACCCACCTCGGATATTGCATTGAGTATGTGCAGATTATATTATAGAAATGTATAGATTTTAAGTTAGTTATAATGGGATATATGTATACATGGCGGTATAAATATCTTGTTTACACTAGACGGAAATACTTAGACCTTATACGTCTTGAAGCGTGAACCGTCAACGATGCAAGACGTCTAGTACTACAATCGCCAACCAGCCTGCCAAGCTTGGTGATTAAGGCAAATAGTCCCTAAAACTGTATAACAATCTATGTACGTTCAGCAGATATATTTCACGAGTTGATACTGATAGAGAAATTAGAAGACAGATTCTTTATATTTGATGGTTATAAAACGAGACCAGTTACAAAACAAAAACAATACAAATTTATGTTTTTCACAAATATTAGATCAGGATTTAAGGAAAAGTGCACACTCCTTACTTCTCGATATAATACGAATAGCTTAATAACAAGCTGGTCAAAAAAATGTATCGAAGTACCAGAGACCTAATTACCGAATCATGGGCACTAGTTTTTAATCTTATCTAATGCTACAACAAGCGCAAAATACACATAACTCAGATTTGGTTCCGAGTTAGGTCTTTTCAATCTTATTACATAGACGCCAATGGGCAGAACAACCCTTAAACCAGTAGAACACCATAATAGTAAAAACCAAGGTCATCATTATCATCATCATCATCATCATCATCATCATAGTATTCATAACAGGAACAATCACACAGTCTATCTGTGGATGGTTTGCCAATAGACGACTACATACTTCCTGATTAAGAATCAAGATGTTTCAAGCAAGCAACCCGGATTCGATCCCCACCGTCATCAATGAAATTGTTAATTGCAATTTTAAGTGCTGATTTACCACGTGTTCGGCGGTGAAGGAAAACATCGTGTGAAAACTTGCATGTCTGAGAAATAAAATAAATATTTATAAATATTATAATTATTTAAAAATATTATTACACATACATCATTCCAACTAATAGGAGGTCGACCAATACTACCAAACACATGATAATACGGAATTTAAAATTGCAATTAACATTTTCATTGATGCTGGCGAGGGCCAAACCCAGGTTGGCCAAACATCATGTACTGCGAAATATGCAGCGAGCTCGCGATCTACCACGACTCTTAAACCTTGCGCTAAGCCTGAACCGCCACGGTAGGCAAGTGGAAATGGAGGCCGTGTAGGAATGCGGGAATGGTGTTTCGGCGTGTTTTGCCTAAAGAGGAAGAATGAGAGAAGTTGTCCCTTGACTGGCGCTGGTGAGGCCAAAGATTTGAAACTACAGTAGAACACCAAGGGGTTTCACTCAATGGTCGGTGTATCCATCCATCCATCTTTCATTTCACTTAGCCTAATAACCCATTTTTGCCGCCAAATATATTTTTTTATAGGATAGGGTGACAAGCGAGCACACAGTCCACCTGATGGTAAGTGGTTGCTGTGACCCATAGACATCTACATCTATATTGTCAAATATCTCTAATTCTTCTATTGTATTCAATCCATTTACCTTAATGGAAAAATAAATTAAATACATACAATATTTGACAGTTTTCATAGTGGGGAAGTTAATTTGCTCGAAAAATGTAAAGGTTAATATTTCTTTCTGTACTGTTGGCTATATTTTATATTAACAAGATTAAAAATAAATAAACCAAACCACAGACTAAAAATTAAAAAAAGGTAAAACTGTGAAAAAAATTAAAGTGCAAACCACTAAGGCATTGTTTTGTGTATTAATATAATACTCTAGAAACGGATAAGCTTTTATTAAAAACTAACTTCTCAATTAAATGACATTGATTAACAAAAACTTTACTTCAGTGTCAACTAGCGACATCTGGTGAACAGAAAATTATTAGCACTCATTCTAATAAAATACTCATATAATAATTAAAATAAGCCTTTACCCCAAAAGCAATAATTATCGTAATTCATAATAATTATCCTCTTTTATTAACTGTTGAACAGATGAGAGAAAGCATTGAATTTAAAATTAGGCACAATTCTATACTTAATTATATTTTCATGCGTAGAGTGAATTGACGTCCCGTGGTTCACGGGATATACTGTTTATCAGCCATGCGCCAGGCGAAAATACGGAATAGTATAATCCCGTTTTTTATCATTTAATAGGAACCTGCTCGCACGCAACAATGTACTCACGTACCGTTTGATCGAAAGACGAGCTAGTAGCGAGTAAGTTATGTGCGGTATTTTTTTAAATTAAATGTTACTTCTTTAATAAAAAACGTAATAAGTGTAAGTAGGACTCGCGCTCCAAAGGTTCCGTATAAACTTAATTATATAATATGTAGAATAAAGGTAAGGTAAGCACCGTATATATTACTCAAAAAACAAGGTGAGTAGTATTGAGGAAAACTCAACCTTGCAGTGGAAAAGATGTTCTCCCACATATCGATCCACATCATGGTCAGTGCCTCAACTGCAAATGTAATTTTAAAATGAATATTGTTTGTGTTGTATTGCTACAAATTAACGATATTCGGATGTTTTCCTTTACTTGCTTCTTGCCAAATTTGATGATTCTAGATCAACTGGAAGTAAGTGGCTTAATTCTTGGCCTCTTATTACCTGAACTGAAGCATATCAGTCTGCTGATGAGGGCCCAAGCCTTTGCGATACGGTTTTCAATTCTTATTCTCCAGGCTGAGATAGCGCTACTTTGTCTAGTAACACGTCCAGCCATGAGGAGTTTGGCGCCAATAATACAGCATACTGCCAGTGCGGCGCTAAATAGTATTGAGTCTGTCTTGCAAAGGTCCCGGCTGGCTTCCAAATAGTTTACCAGCATTGAGTTTAGAGCCCTCACGACAGCCCCATTCCGCTTGCTTAGGGTAATGCGGGGAAGTCGCGGTTAATTTTCGAGAGACGTACTGCGCGTTTACTTAATCGCCTCTTCCAAAGTACTCCTCATTCGCTCTAGTTCTAGTACCTAGGCAACTGTCCCATCATCGTCTGAATAAACCACAACTGGGGGACTTATGGCGGCATCCACGTGTGCTGGTTGCTCTGCAACTTATGAGCCGCATCCTCAGCCGTAGTATTTTCATCCGATGAGGGTAATACCTCACGTCGTAGCCATTCGAGTTCACTGCTATCAAATATGTTTGAGCGCAAGATATACCGAAATCGGTCTGGTCTCGGTAACAGTTATAGTTGGCTTTAGCTCAACAAAAGGTCGATGCATTGTAGCCCGGTATGCAAAGCCTCCTATTTCTCCCCCTTTTGCCCTAAAATATGCCCGCAATGCGTTACTATTCATCTACATTATCTGACGCATGCGGCGTACTCCACCAGTGGCGGGTGCCGATTGCTGGGCCCGCGAAGACCCTGCCGACACCATATCAGCTGGTGGGGATGATGGATGCGAGGGGCTGATAGATGGTCGTGCAGCACCTCGCGCTCAACTGGCGGTTCGGATTCTGTCGCGCCCAGCGCCAGCTCCAGACGCGCCCTGGCGACCTCCTGGTAGCGGCCCTTAGCACGGTCTTCTGTGTTCCATTGTAAATTTAATGGGAGACGCCCTGAACCGGCACCGTTTCATTGTGAGGCCATGTGCTCCAGCGGGCCTTTGCACCTTCAATTTTGCCGAGGCCCGTCGATAACACCTTTAGGCAAGGTGCTGACTGACCAGTTTTGTCACATAACCGTTACGTCAGCAGGCGATGGGGTCGTCACTTCCCTATACCATAGTTATTATTATTAGGTTGCAATGACTTATAAACTTGATTTATTACAAGTTCAATGAACCGTAGGCGTTTTTCATATGAATTTCAACTTAATACCCGACCTTGCGGGGAAGGGTCCCGACGGATTAACGGTCGGACAACAAAGTGATCTTATAAGGATTAAATTATTTCGTTTTACGGTACGGAACCCTAAAAGTTAATTAATAGTGTAATTAAAAAATATAGTATAATTTATCCCTTGTTTTAATCTTGAATCCCCTATTTTAATACTGAATTTAAAGCTGTCTCTTAAAATTAGAAATCTGGTCTGGTAGCCCTAATTATGTGGCCTTTTTAGTGACTTATTATCTAGCGTTCGCTACGGGACTCCATTGTATTGGGACTAGCGTTAATTAGGCGTTAGGGAACTTTTGCATTGCCTCCAGACACGAATATTAACCGTATAATTTTGCTGGGATTAAATTAAGCGCAAGTGTTTTGAGATGTTAAATTGTAGCGGGACGGCATTCTGTTTCAAACGACTTTATGGTCATTTTGAGAATAAAGTTTTAGATTTCTTCTTTTTCATATTTAGTCCATAAAACCCCTCTGACCTCTGGACCTCTCTCGTCTTGGGGAGAATTTGCCATAACCTGACGTATCGGAACTTAAGCCTAGCTCGACGCTCCCAGTCTGGTTATTTTACATCTCACATACATCACGGCTTGGCGAGTGAGATATTTTCATTAATGTTTTTCTGTTAACGACGCTTTTAGCCCATTCATGATGAATATGCTGAAGTAACAATGTGCCTTTGACTTGCTGCATGTCTTACCAGATCATCTCAAATGAAGGGAAGTTCTGCACTACGATTGCCGGTATGAGGCTTCTACTCGTTAACCTTTCTTCCTCATAGGTTGTTAGTTCTTCGAGCTATATTGACGAACCCATAGCCACTTCAGCTTACTGATGCGTTTGTCTCATAGAATATACTGGCGTATAGACCACCTGACAGCCCGAAAACACGTGACCAATTTTGATTTGTTATTGTGTGCGTTAGCTAGTGATGTATATTTTACTTACAAAGACTATCGAAAATGATTGTTAAGGAAGCGGTAAAAGGATTTAAAAAAGTGTTTAGTGCATGAAGTTGAATAACTTCACAAATTAACTGAATTTCGTCATAATAGTTCTAAAATAATTAAAAAGTATTCATAATGATTTCTTATATTTACGCGAACACTACACATTTTTAAATAAAACTAATTTTACGGATTTTATCGCGTATATTAATATACGCGATAAAATCCGTAAAATTAGTTTTATTTAAAAAAGTATTCATATAACATGTTCCTGGGAATAATCTGAACCTACCTGCCTTTTGTTGGATTTCAATTAAAATGTATAAAATCCCAGGTGAATTTACCGATAAACTTAAAAAAACTCCCCAATAATCAGATCGTAAAGTTGTATTTTCGAGCTATGATGTTTGGGGAAAAATATTTACTGCCGTGGGCAGTTTCCCCGGAACTTCTTCTTTAACTTATTGTTGATATAAATACTTAACTAAGTATATACTTATTTATATTTTATATATTTTATAAAATGTTTTGATGGAAGGAGTACATAACGGCTGCTTTATTTTTCATATAAGTATTACTTGTGATAATTATAAATATTTAGTAATTAATAATTAAACACATTATAGAACTTCATTTTAACATTCAACTTAAGTATAAATGTAAACTTAATAATTCAAGGAAGGAAACTTGTAGGAATCAGTTATATAATATTTCTCTGCTTAAAGACCAATATGTTTATGAGGCTTCATCATGCTTCATGTTTATATTCTTTCATCTGTCCCTGAAAAGTATAAAGTAATAATAACCTTATTATCATTTTAGCTGCATGAATTTTAAAAACATAATGATCTTAACACAGTGAAGTGGACTAAGTGTCTGAGGATACAAATGCACTATCCATTCTCTCAATCTCGATATGTTAAGAAAATGGTCACTCATTCATGGACTGACCGCGTCAAGTGCAACTTAATCTCGCAGATCTAGTGATCTGCGCAGCTATTACTTAACCACGAGTTCCTCTTCTCTATGACTAACGCTGTAGCCGATGAACCAAGCTATTTAAGCCCTCGGCATAATGTCGTCGGCCATCAAGCATGACTTGGGCATCGACTGTTGTGAGTATCAAATACTATGGAAATTATACTATCATACTATTACTACTAAATATCTATACCTAAATACGCTAAAAATTTTATCATTGTGACTTGGGAATGTTACGAGCTTGGGGTTCGAGACAATTAAAAACTGCCGAGTGAATTACCAAAATTGACAGTTTAATTACAGAACACTAATTACAACTTAAAACCACACTAATAATAAAACACAATTGAACTACAGATCACTTTAGTTCAACATACGAGACTACTACATTAGTAGTATGTCCGAGTACGGTCTAACACGCGCGATATCCGATTACACAAGAATTGAAATACGCGGTAATAACACGACTCGCAGCTGCATAGATCACATTTTTACTCGTACGCGCTCGTTAGAACTTTACTCGGCTGCGCTCGGAACTATAGTGGCTGACCATCGTATGATTATACTCTCGTGCGTAGGATTCGACCAAACACAAATACAGAAAGATACAAAATAATCCAACAAATTAATAATTATAAAATTAAAAGTTTACTTAATAATCTAGATTGGACCTAAGTAAAAGATATAGAGTGTCCAAGTAAAATTTACGATTGTATCAAAAATAAATTAAATGGTTGTTATAGTGATTCAAAATATATAATAAAAAGAAATAAAATTAGTAACAGAAATAAATATCTTTGGATAAATAGTAGAATTGATAATATGTGTAAAAAGAAGAACAAATTATTCATCAAATGGAAAAATGATTCTACAGACAATTTAAAAAAATTAGAGTATAATAAATTAAGAAATAAGACACGTAAAATAATTGAAAACAGTAAAAATAAATATTGTATAGAACAAATAAATAGTGATAAAATGAATCTTAGAAATCTATGGCAAATTTTAAATACACTATCTGGTCGAAACAAAAACTCAATTGATGAGGCAATATTAAAAGCATTTAATAAGAACAATATTGACACAAAATCAATAGCTAATAACTTTGCAACAGAATTTAGAAATTGTGTGAAAAAAATCTTACCGAAATGTAACCAAAGGCTTCTAGATGAATCAGAATATATGTTCCCCGAAAATAAATCTATGTATTTCAAAAGAGCCTCAACCAAAAGTGTGATGAAGATTGTGAAAAACCTTAAAACTAATAAAGCTCCTGGTATGGATAATATTCGATGTGTCGACATACAATCTATCTGTGATAAGATGATAGGAGTTATTGTCAAATTAATAAATAATAGTATGAATAAGCAAAGTACCCAGATGAATTAAAAATAGGTATTGTGAGACCGATTTATAAAAAAGGCAGTCACAGTGATTATGCCAATTACAGACCAATTACTATCCTACCAGTCATTGACAAGATAGTAGAAAAATACGTCGGTAATCAGATACAAGACTTTTACATTAAAAATGACATCTTATCAAACTCACAATATGGTTTCCAACCTAACAAATCTACCTCTAAGCTGCTATCAAAATTTACAAATGATGTAAACAAATTGCTAGATGACAAAAAGCACGTTATCCTGCTATTCATAGATTTCAGCAAAGCGTTTGATACGCTTCGACACGATACGCTCTTGACAAAACTAGAGAATACCGGTGTACGTGGCCCGATTTTAAAGTGATGCAAAGACTACCTCTATAATCGTAAATATAAAGTTAAAATCTGTGATGAAGTTAGTGATGCTATCGATGTTACTAAAGGAACAGCTCAAGGTTCGGTGCTTGGACCCTTGCACTATTTAGCATATGTTAACGACATGGAACATGTCGTCAACCATTGTTCAGTTTATCAATACGCGGACGACACGTGTATTTTGGCTACCAGCAAGGACCTAAAAGAAGCAGCGCAATGGTTACAACAAGATTTTACACAAATATCCAAATGGGCACATGATGCGGGACTTGTCTTGAATGCAAATAATACCAAAATCATTCACGTTCACTCTAACTATATAAAACACAACACGGATTTTAAGGTGGTTGCTCACAGTCACAGATGTCTGCACAAATCAATTTCATCTAGGGCTTGTAAATGTGAGGCAATCGAACAAGTAACGCATCACACTTACTTAGGATTAATTGTAGATAATAGATTTAGCTGGAGATTTCACATAGATTATGTCTGTGACAAATTACGAGCTATATTGGCTAAATTCTACATTTTAAAACCTAAAGTACCATATAATATCCTACTCAATATGTATAAAGCCTTAGCTGAGTCAATTATATCATACGGAATTTCAAGTTATGGGCGAACCTTTAAGTCATATACCGAAAAAATATATAAACTACAACTAAGATTACTTAAACTTATTGTACCTCAAAAATAAAACAACAATATAAAGATAACTTATTAGAACTTTTCAAATACTGCAATATATTACCCATGCAGATGAAATTTCACATGACTCTCTTAATTGAACAATTCAATAATAAAATCATCAAAGTGCCCATATCCCATAAAGTAATTACAAGAAATATTACCAAACAAAAATTAAATGTGCCTAGGATCTCAAATTACTATGGTAGGCGAACAATAGAATTTTTAATTCCAACTCTTTTAAATAACATCACGCAAAACATCCAAAAAGAATTAAACACAAAAAACTATAAAGAAAAACTCAAAAAATACTATTACGATAATATAAAGAACTTTGTCTTATAAAATGAATCAGAATTATAGTTATTATTTAGTTACTTATTAGTGAAACAACCTGTATATAATTAGTAGTATGCACTGTCTAGTCTAATAGAACAGGTTCCACAACAAAAGCAGTGAGCGCTCAAGTCGGTGGCGCTCAGTTCCGGAACGTCCCAAGTAAAAACTGCAAATGGGTGCTTACCACTTACACAATAAAGGAGGTATATTTTAAAGTATATTTTTGATTACTGTTAAGATTAACTAATTATTTAATGTTAAGCAGTGCGGTAGTTGCGAATGTGAGTACCAATACAAACCATTTTTGGTTTAATGGTACAAATAAAAAAAATATGTATGAACACTTTGATCAATAAATAAAAAAATAAAATAAAAAATCTATACTTTTCCGCAAGGAGGAAAGGGTACAGGGACTTTCCCTCGATAAATGTTATCATTTTGAGGTTAGGTCGATGGGATTTTCTTTTTGATTTTTCTCAGTAACAGTGTATTACCTTTTAATGGGAGTGGTGTCGGGAGTAAGGGGACGTTCACCCCTTCCCATGCCCCCCCTCCTGCCAAACGATTCAAAATTTCAACCTTTATCTATATTCATCTAAAGTTTTGAAAGTTAAATTTTGAAGTGTTATTATAACAATATTTTACTTACTGGTACAAATAATGTAGAAATGACTTCTTTTAATAAAATTGTTTTTATTCTACTTTTTCTTTTATACTTCTCAAGAAAATGCTTGCTGAAAATTGTTGAGTTTTTCTTTGCATTACAACCAAGCCGTCCAATGAACCTTAACCATTTTTTCTAATTATAGAAACTTTAAATTATACAACTTTAAATTATACAACGTTAAGCTCTCTACCAAAATTATAATTTTACCTGTATTGCATAGAATAGTCTTTGTGTTTATATCATATTTTATTATCTGTTAATTTCATAACTAATTTTAAATTTCGTGTTGAAGTGTTGTGCATACCTTTAAGTTAAATACATATATAGTATAATTTTGTTTATAACTGCAAATGTTTAATAATAATGTTTTGTATGTGTTTAGTTGGTAAGCCTAAATAAATAAATAAATAAATAAATAGAATCCGGAGGGAATCTGTTTGACAAACGGCAAAATAAAATTACATTTTAGAATGCAAGCCGAGGATTTATTTTCTTGTTGTGTAGGCAAGTCTATCGATTCATTATAAACATTCAAGATAAATATCGACATTAATTTTGATATAGTTGAGTCAATCCCTACCGTACATGTAAAATATTTTGTATAAAAATGTATTTATCAAATTCATGCAAATTATCAACAACGTGACTTTTTTCTATGTAAAATATCAAAATAAACAAAATAATTAAAAACGTCCTATATTTTAAACTGGTTATAATATAACATAAATTTAAACCAAAAATAAACGCTTCATAACATGGACGACGTCTTGAGAATTTACCTGTGAAATGTGCAATTATCAAGATTATTTCTATTATTAAGTGGCGAAGCTTGCGAAGTCACTTATTGATTTCACGATGTCTGTCCGTCTGTCCGTCTGTCCATCTGTCCGTCTGTCCGTCTGTCCCACAATTATCTCGAGAACGGTTTTGAATTTTCAAATTCTGTTTTCAGCAATCGATTACTGATCACCCAGGCATCTGAACCTCCTATTTTGAAACTGATTGCTCAACGGCAACCGTTAGAAACCGCTACAAAGCTGATCGCTTCGCCACTTTGCTATGCTGTTAGCTTGCTAGGTTTATTGATTTCACGATGTCTGTCCGTCTGTCCGTTTGTCCCACGATTATCTCGAGAACGGTTTCGAATTTTCAAATTCTGTTTTCAGCAATCGATTACTGATCACCCAGGCATCTGAACCTCCTATTTTGAAACTGATTGCTCTACGGCAACCGTTAGAAACCGCTAGAAAGCTGATTGCTTCGCCACTTAGCTATGCTGTTAGCTTGCTAGGTTTATTAACACCACAATCACTCATTGAACAAGTAAGCATTTTGGAAAAAAGTTACTTACTAAAAATAACCACTATTACACTTTAAAAAATTACAAAGTATCTAGGAGCTATTTCTTGCGGGCCGAATTGCGCCGATCTGTCATTCAAAATCGGTTACAGAGTCGTGAGACTTGGTATCCTTTTCTCTCTTGCATTTTTGCCATTAGGAATTTTGTTCTCCCTTGCACACCTTGTTGGTCTATACTCCAGCCATCTATCTCCAGTATATTCTAAGTCTATGGTTATATCGTCTATATGGTGTATCGTCTATCGCCAATATATTCTAAGTCTATGGTTTGTCTATTTAAGTTACTCTGGTTCTTCTGCGGATATCTGCATTACAAAAATGTATCATGTAGGGAAACTCCGATCATAGAGATCTATACTTCGTTGAGCAAGATATGCGTAAGCATCATATTAGTCTGTGAGCAAGATTGAGCTTCCTCATACGTCCAGCTGTGAAACATCATGTCTCAGCTTTGTATGTTATCACTGGCAACATGCACTAGTTGTACTACCCGTGCGGTTAAAATATAGGATTGAAAATGGCGTCGTCTATATTCACCTCTCGCTCCCACATTGTCGCTATCTATAGTCACACCCACCGGTAAAGACTGCAAAGAAATACGTTTCGATATGCGTTCTATACCTTCAGTACAGAGTAAAGAGTAAGGACCAGGGGGGAAGCTTCTTAACAACGTCGAAAATGTATACCTATTCTGATAGGGTTGTCACATAATGCATGTGAAAAATTTAAGGAAAAAATGGTGGTGGTGATGGAGCCACTGTTGGTCTACTGCCTACTACCACTACCTACGATACTACCACCTCCACCACTACTGACACCAACGGCTACACTATCCACCAACACCAGCACTACTTCCACCAACACCAGCACTACTTCCACCAACACCAGCACTACTTCCACCAACACCAATCCCATCACCCCCACCAATGTCTGGCGATTGTATTCCAACCATAATGCAGTGGTATTCACCCCTGGGGTCGCGACTCGCAAAAAGTAGCTTATATCCTTCCCCAGGAAGCAAACTACTTCTATATTAAAGTGGGTGGATAAAGTCACACATTTAGCCTTATTACGTAGGATATCCTGCCATCTGCAGCACTGTCAGGGTTAAACGGACTAACGTTTCAAGTAGGTGAGACCGACTTCATCACTCGGCGACGTACCTGTCTAACACATTCTCACTTACCTATCAATGTTATTACCTAGTTTTATTGTATATAATACGTAAAAAGTTAGTTAATTCACTTGATCTCTCGAGTACAAAAAAAGGAAATATCGTTATTATGACGGCTCCGTGGCGCAGTGGCTTAGCAATCAGTTGTTGCGCTGGGGGCCGCGAGTTCGAATCTCGCACGGAGCAAGTATTTGTATGGCCTACAAATAATTGTTCCGGGTCTGGATGTTTGTCCTTGTGCAATTTATGTTTGTAAACTGCCTCCACGACACAGGGGAAAATCCTAGTGTGGGGGTAACGTTTTTAAAAAAAAATAAAAAAAAATTCTCTAGAATTATTCAAGTATACTTTACAACTATTAGAAATTTTTGCTTATACAAAACACTTATTATTTACCTATATAAATTTATAATAACTTAATTCTTAATTATTTTAATTAAAATACTTAAATCTGATTATTTAATAATTGCAAAAAAACTTAATAAATTAATTGATGTATAAAATTTCGAAATATTGTTGGTCTATTTATTTAAATGCGCACGACTAACAGCCCTTTCATGGATACTCTGACTGAGCCGGCGCAAACCGGTTTGTACCCCGACGGAGCGTCGGTGAATCTGTCGGTGAGAGCTCACGCACACATCGCTGGGCTATGTATTCGCCGCGAGTCGTTTGTATGTAGCTTCCCCTCTGGTCGGTTTCTTTACTCAAGTGCCTTCAGTACAACTTGTCACCAGAATCAATGTTGTCAAAATGCCATAAACTACAAAAAATATTCAGTCCGGTTTCGCTAATTTGTGAGCTATAACGCGTTTTGAGAGTTTTCTCTATAATTATTATTTTTTGTTTGTTAATATTTTTGTATAAAATATTTGCATACTATTGAGACATGAGTAAGCATTTTTTTTTAAATTCTCGTTTGTCCGAGCTAATCTTCGGAATGGCTGAACCGATTGTAATAAGAGAGGTCTAAATTTGGACTAACCTAGTTGAACAATTTGCAATCTCGTATCGGTAAGCGAAGTGTAGGGTGACCCCTACTAAATAGACTGATGACATCTCCTTACCCAGCTGCTAGTCGCCGCTGTAGTTACCGGTATGCCATTCAAGAAATTTTTTACACAACACCTGATGGTCGACACATCGTCACATCATGAATAGACTAAAAGCATTTTTGTTAACAGGAAAATTCTTATTAAGAAAATATACATACCCGCCCACCAAGCTCCAATAAATGGAAATTATTTATAAATGAGAAATTGCCTCGGAGCAAACGAACACCGTAATCATTTTAAGTAAATAATAATACAGTGACATTTAAATTTCTGAAATTAAAGGGCAAAGTTGGAGAGTCATATACAATAACAAGATAATTCTAATTTTAACTTAAATTAAATATTTTCGGATTCACGTCAAAGAATTATAGATTTTTTTTTATACGATACAGCTTTGTTTTAAATTACGATACGTTTTATATTAAAAATACGAATTAATTATAATAGATAATTAGTATTTTTCTTGTCACACATCTATAATGACGACTTTTTCTGCCACCAGGGCGACGCCTCTTAAAAGTGAGGTATAATATTTGACAGATTTCAAAACGTAGAAGTTAATTTGTTCGGAAAATGTAAAGGTTAATCTTTCTTTCTGTACTATTAACTATATTTTATATTAATAAGATTAAATATAAATTAACCAAACCACAAATATTCATAAAAGTGGAAATATCAAAAAAAAGTTTAAACTGTGAAAAAAAAGAGCAAACCAGGCATTAGCCATTGTTTTGTGCATTAATATAATTCTTTAGAAACTGAAGACTTTTATTTCAAACTAACTGCTCAATTAAATGACATTGTGTAACAAAAAACTTTACCTCAGTTTCAACTAGCGACATGTGGTGAGCAGAAAATTATTAGCCATCATTCAATTGTATGAATTTGTATGAAAACAGTTGTGATTCATATTTATTATATAAATTATTATCATTAATTTATTTGATCATGAAGAACACTAATATGATCTTGAAAGGAATGAAATATGAGATAATAGAATTGGCTACGTTCCAAAAATGTAGCTACTCGTATCGCAGAATAAGCGACCCTATGAAAATATTAATATAAAATACGCTAGCCATTACTACGGCTCAAAATGAAATGCAATATGGTACTGAAAAGCGGTTCTATCATTACTGTGCGACAATGGCGTAGCTATGTCACCAAGAGCCCCGGGGCAAAAATAAAATTGGGGCCCTTTTTTTACTAAACGAAATACTTCATAGGTGCAAAACTACTTCAGCATTAGCTCCTTGTCGCCCACTGCAGGGCATAATAAAGCAAAGCTACTTACTACTAAGTATTATGTGTAACGCATAAACAATGACGAAGTAGATTATAGTTAATAATATAGTCAGACAACATAACATTTTTTTTTATAGGAGAGGGGGCAAACGAGCATGCGGCTCACCTGATGGTAAGTGACTACCGCCGCCCATGAACAACTGCAACACCAGGGAGGGAATTGCAGATGCGTTGCCGGCCTTTTAAAAAGGAGTACGCTCTTTTCTTGATGGTCCCTAAGTCGTATCGGTCTGGAAAAATCACTGATGGTAATCGATTCCACAAGGAAGTCGTGCGAGGAAGAAAACATCTTTTAAATCGCACAGTGGTGGACCGCCAATCATCCAGATGGTGTGGATGGTATCGGGAGTTCTGCCGCGATGTGCGTTCGTGAAATTTGGCGGCTGGGATTAATCCGAACAATTCCTCAGAGCACTCCCCATGGTAGATGCGAAAGAAAATGCAAAGGGATGCAACATCTCTTCGCAGTGCCAATGAATCAAACCGATCGGAAAGGGCTCGGTCGTCGACGATTCGAGCCGCTCTGCGCTGGATGCGGTCAAGTGGAAGAAGCTGGCACTGGGGAGCCCCTGCCCAGAGATGGGAACAGTATTCCATGTGAGGCCGAACCTGCGCCTTGTAAGGTTGCAGGCTGTGTGCCGGCATGAAATACTGTCCCGCTCTGCTGAGCACGCCAAGCTTTTTAGAGGCCAATTTGGCCTTGTCTTCCAAGTAACCACGAAACTGCACGTCACTCGATATGTCGACTCCGAGGATACCGATACTGGCTGAGGCAAGAAAGGGAGTGCCTTGAAACTGAGGAGATACGACAAAGGGGTTCTTTTTAGCGGTAAACGCGTAAACTTGTGTCTTCTGAGGATTAAACTGGACTAGATTTAGTCGCCCCCAATCCGAGACTTTGTTCAGCAAAGACTCGACTTCAGACACAAGTTTGTTCCGGTACTCGGCGACGTTTTCCCGAGAAATATTGGCACGGCCGGTGTATAGAGCATCACCAGTGCTGTCATCCGCATAGCAATGAATGTTACCAGTTAGCAACATATCATTGATATGCAGAAGAAACAGCGTTGGTGATAGCACACAGCCTTGTGGAACACCAGCATTAATAGGCTTGTAGTCAGAACATGCACCGTCTACAACGACCTTGATGCTCCGATCTGCAAGGAAGCTGGTGATCCAATTGCACAATTTCTCGGGAAGCCCATAGGAAGGGAGCTTCGAAAGAAGCGCTTTGTGCCAAACCCGATCGAAGGCCTTCGCAATGTCCAGACTAACGGCCAACGCCTCCCCCTTGGACTACTGCCTCCGCCCATCTATGGGTCAGGTAGACCAGAAGATCACCAGCTGATCGACCCCGACGAAAACCGTATTGGCGGTCACTAATCAGCTGGTGATCCTCAAGGTACCGGATGAGCTGGCAGTTAATAATGGATTCCATTATTTTGGAGAACAAGGAGGTGATCGCGATCGGGTGGACAAAAGCTGTCTTCCATGAATTCGGGACTACGCCTTGGAAGTAGGAGTACCGGAAAAGACGCGTTAGGACCGGTGCCAACTCCGGAGCACACGTCCTCAGCACAATTGGGGGGATTCCGTCAGGCCCACTCGACTTCTGGATGTCCAGGGAGAAAAGTGCTTTGCGAACCAAGCGCTGTGAGAACAGCACATCCGGCATGGAGCACTCACACCGCGGGATGGTCGGCGGTGTTTTCCCCCCGTCATCAAGAGTCGAGTTGGACGCAAAAAGGGAGCCTAAAAGGTCAGCTTTGTCTTTTGCGTCTTGGGCCAGTGAGTCGTCCTCCCTGTGCAGAGATGGTAGTGATGGCTTACAGAAATTCCCTTGGACAGCCTTGGCGAGAAACTAGAATGCACGGGTTCCCGAAGGAAGGCGAACTAGTTTCTCGCCAATTCTGCCTATGTGCTCTGACTTTGCCTTGGCAATAACTCTTTTGAAGGACCTGGAGGCGACGTTATACTTCTTTTTAAGTGAACTGGTGTTTACATCCCGAGTCGCCGAAGCCGCAGCCCAGGCTTGATAACACTCCTGCTTACTGCGTAATGCAGTCTTACAGGAGCGACCAAGCCAAGGCTGAGATCTGCCTCCGATGGGTACCACAGATGATGGAATAAATAGTTCCATTCCCTGTAGCACCACATCAGTGACAGAGTCAGCAACAGCGCTGGGATCATCCGGCGAGAAGCAAACCCGCCCCCATGGGTAGGATGCAAAGAAAGACCGCATTCCATCCCAATCCGCCGACCTGTAATGCCAAACACGGCGGCAACCTGCAGAACGCAACCGCGGAGGGAGATCATAAACAGATCTCCCCGCACGATCGGTTAAACGTGAACCGAGCCATTTGGCATGGTGGGCGTTAAAATCGCCAAGGATCACGATCTCTGCGGATGGGACCTGTTGTAGCAAGGAATCTGTAGCCATTTGGACGTGGTCGATGAGTCGGTCTGTTTCGGCATTTACGCTATTGGACCTATAGAGGCACCCGTAGACACGCGGATGGTCGTCGCTGTCTACGCGTAGCCAAAGGATGGACAGGTCCGAACCTTCAAGACTGCCGAGGCGTCGAGAACAGATGTCCTCTCCGACATACACGCAAACTCCAGCCCGAGGCACAAAGGAGTGCTCCAGTTTGTACCCCGGGTAGGAGAGATACGAAATATCAGCCGGAGAGGAAACCTGCGTCTCGGTCAGAAAGAGCAAGGCCGGCTTCGCCGTCTCGAGATGGTAGTGGACGGCGTTTAGGTTAGAGTGAAGTCCCCTGATGTTGCAAAAATTCACGGATAGCGTGGCAGGGGTCTTTTTTTTTTTTTTTTTAATTTTTCTCATTTCATCTGCTGTTGTTTATTTTACAGCACCATTGATAACTGTATTAATATTTTTTTCTATTTTTAACTTCTATTTTTTTTTTGTTTTTTTTTTTCTTTGTTCTTTTTTTTTGTTATTTTTTTTTAATTTTTTTTTATTACAATATTCTGCTTCTGCCTTACTATACAAGTACTCATTATGAGATTTAATTCATATAGCATTTATATGGCTGGTTTGGTTACATTAATAAGATTATACTAATAACGATACAATAATGCTAATTTCTTATTTGCTTAAGGCTATACTACTGGCTGCATTAATATTGTTTATATTGATTTATAAACTATTACTACAGTTCTATTACTTATTATAATTATTGCTATTTTAAAGAATTAATATTTCGAGCCCTATTATAATTGCTTCTACCAACTGTTTATTCGGCTATAGTTATCTACTGCTACAACTATATACATATACATACACATATATACATATAAATTATATTAATTTTTTTTTCCATTTTCCTTAGGCTAATATATTTTTGACCCATTTTCTTGTAGTACTTTTCTCAAACACCTTTCGGCGTATTCAAGAAAATGGGTCCGACTGTCATTGTCATTGGCAGCCCTACACAGATTTTCCTCTGTTATCGCAAAGCCCACTCTGTGTTCGCAACAAAGTCTTAGAGTCGCGTGTCTAGGGCAATCTATTAGAATATGTTCAATTGTCTGTGGTGTAACGTGGTCGCATTTACAGTGTGGGCTCTGGGCTAACTTAAATTTATGCAGATACGCTTTGAAGCCTCCGTGACCCGTAAAAATTTGACACATAAAGTTGTTTATTTTAATCTTCTTTACTGTTGCATATGCCTGGATCACGTTTGGGAAGAACTTCTTCGTGACCCGTCCGGTATCTGATGTGGTATAAATTTCTTGCCAGGTCTGTAAAGTGTTGTCCCTGATGTAGCGCTTTGCAAAAGACAGAGGGAAGCAGTCGTAGACAGGCGTCCGTTTGCATGTTTCCGCAGCCGATTTAGCCAGTTCATCAGCTCTTTCATTTCCCGGAATGCCACAATGGGCTTTGATCCAAAATAATCCTATTTTTCCTTGTTTCTTTTCTATTTCCGAGATACGGTCCAAGATCTCTGCTGCTATAGGGTGTAAGGTGTTTGGATTGGTGAGGCATTCTAACGCTGATCGCGAGTCACTTAAGATGTTTGCCTTTTTAAGTGATTGTCTACTTAACATAATTTCTGTAGCTTTTAAGATGGCTGCAAGCTCTGCTTGGTAAACACTGCAGTGGCTCCCCAGTTTTAATTTAGCCTTATGTATTTCTGCTCCATCCTTCCAGCAAGTTATAGCAGCGCCTACTTTCCCTGCGATTTTACTGCCATCTGTGTATATACATGGCCAGTTGTTTTCGATGGCGTTTATGTCAGTTTCTGATGTGATCATCCCGTATTGTCGACTTATCCTATCTGCTGGGTGTGGTAGCGTGTAAGGGCTTATGGGTTTAGCTAGTTTCCTGCCAGGTAAATGAGCAATAGGTTTCCCCCGTTTTATCGAGTAGATTTCGGCATTTTCTCGAGCTCTTAAGTCTAAGGGGAGAATTCTGGCCAGAGTTGTGCAGGATACTAAAGATGCCGTACGGTGTGCCTTGCTTATCATTATAGTGAAAATTCTAGTGATTCTGTCAAGCCTGACTTTTATTTGCTTACTTGCTGTTGAACCCCATGCTCCTGCCGCATATAACACTGTAGGTTCTACTACCGTAATGTATATCGTTCTTAGAATTTCAGGATTCAGACCCCAGTTAGCTCTTGCTGTTCTTGAGACTTTCTTGTAGAGTTGGGTGGCCTTTTCCGTTGCAGTATCTATATGTTTTATAAAATTAAGGTTTGCATCAATCGTTAGTCCAAGGATTGTTATACTTTTTGAAAACATTATTGTTGTGTTATCAAGGAACAATTTGGGTGTGTCATATTTTAGTTTTCTAGTCAAGAGAATTGCTTGGGTTTTCTGAGGCGCCAGTTTCATTTTTCGCGTTTTTGTCCATGCAAGAATGTGATCAAGTGCTGTGTTTAGTTCGTACTCTAGATCCTTTGCTGTTTTCCCTTTTGCTATGACCAATATGTCATCTGCATACGCCTGTATGTGGGTACCTAGATCTTCTATCTCCCTTAGTAGTGGGTCAAGTAAGAGGTTCCACAGCAAAGGTCCGCAGGTTGACCCTTGTATACACCCCTTGTTAGTTTGTTGCATTACCTCGGTGCCTGCATACGTTATTTTTACTTGCCTATCAGTGAGATAACTATTAATTAATCTGCATACTGATCTGTCGACTTTTTTCCTTTCGAGCTCAATTATCATTGCAGGCCACCAAGCGTTATCAAAAGCTCCCTCGATATCGATGGAGACAAGAGCGACAATTTCTCTATTCTTTAATCCTTGCCTGACAATCTCGAGGGCGTCGCATAGGGCGTCCTCAGTCCCTCTCTGTGAGACAAACCCATATTGCCTACCACTCATTTTACTTTCTGAGCCGAGCTGCCATGTCATACGGTTAACAAATAATTTTTCTAACACCTTGCCCAGTACAGGTAGGAGTCCTATTGGCCGGTAAGATTTAGCTAGTGTATAGTTCTCCTTGTTCGCCTTCGGGATGATTTTTATGATAGCATTTTTCCAAATCCGCGGGAAATACCCCAGGGTTAGGCATCTATTGTAGATGGCTGATAGTACTTCCGGTGCCGTCATATATGCCCTGAAACATATATCAGCGGTTAGTCCATCTTCTCCTGGTGATTTCTTTGGGCTCATACTACTGAAGACGTTATCGATCTCAGTGAGTGTAAAAGGTATCACAGTTTCATAATTGGAGATGCTCAATAGGTCTTTCCTAATTACACTAGATCTGTTTCTAATTTCCGTATGTTGGGGCTCATCAGTTGTGATTTCATCGATCGGATAAAATGTTTCAGCTAGGAGCTGGGCAGATTTGTCCGGGGTTAAAATTCCACTTTCCGGAGTCGCTCTTAAAAGTGAGTCTTCAGGAGTTTTACTGGATTTGCGTATTATTCTGTAGATACCCTGCCACAAATTCTCTTTATCCTGTCTGGAACAAAACTCCTTCCAACTTGCTGTCATCGTTTCGGTTAATAGGTTTTTATATTCAGCTTTGGCTGTAATATATTCCTCGATTACGATTGGTCTTCTCCTTTGGTTAGCAAATCTTATCTTTCTTCTTTTCCTAGTTACGTCTTTTTTCTTTTCACTGAGTTCTTTAGTCCACCAAGGTGTTTTTGTGGGTACTCTCTTAGCAATATTGGGAATTGTTTTGTTACATGACCTTTGTATGCATTCACTGTATAGTTTTGCAAGGATTTCCATGGATTCTATACATTCTGTGGTTAATATTTTGTCCTCGGTTATATTTACGGAGCTAAGTTCTTCTTTAAATTTATCCGAAAATTTGTTCCAGTCAGCTTTCTTTGTATTATAAGTGCGCGTAGATCGTCTTTCTTTTGCTTCTACTCTGATGTTTGCAAAGTTGAGGTTGTACGTTATCGCCCTGTGATCTGAAAGTGTGACAAATTCCGGATTCACCTTCCAATTAAATGTTTTGCGAAGCAAGCTAGTAGTGCACGCTGTCACGTCAACAATGCTAGTATAGTGTTTTTGCTGTCTGTAAACAGAGAAAGTTGGTGTTTTTCCCACATTTAAAACATGGAGTTCCAGTTGAGCTAATGCTTCTGCCACGGCTGCTCCCCGTCTATCCTCCACATCACAACCCCACCAGGGACTTTTAGCATTGATATCTCCTCCAAGGAGAACATGTTTTCCTTCTAGGACGCTGATGTAATTTGCTATTTTGCAGAAATCTTCTTCAACGTCTTGGCCTCCTTCCAGATACATATTTATAATAACAATTTCTAAGCCTTTGATACTAAATTTACAAGCTACAATGTTTTCAGTTATAGTTTCGGAGTTAATAGTAAAATGTATAGCTGGATCAACGACAATGACAGCCGCTTTAACCGGTTTTTGGCTATCGTTAGTGTATTTTTGTATTATTCTATGTTGGCAGGTGACGTGAGCTTTCGCTCCGACATAAGGCTCCTGTAACAGGAGAATTGACACACCCTGAGCAACTGCCATTTGCAGACATTCTTGTTGGGCTGCGTGTCCTCTCCCTAGATTTATTTGGGCCATTTTGATAATTGCGTCTTTGGAGGTTGTGGTCTTTTGTTGAGAGATATCGTTGTTCTCAACAATAAGATATAGTTGCTCTCGCGATTCTGTCCCACTTCCTCCATTCTAGACACTCTGGACTATAGGCTGGGTGACTACTGTTTTGGTGATTGCCCCTTTTTCCGATGCAATTTGCACACTTTGGTGCCTTGTTTCTGTTGTGACATTCTCTTGTGTCGTGTGCCTCTGCGCAATAACCACAGTTTGTTCTTTGCGCTTGACACTCCTTTGCTCGATGGGAGAAACCAAGACACCTAAAACATTGAGTGATAGGTGATTGGTCGACGGCTGGGACTATTTGGAAACCAATTCTAATCTTTTGGTCTTTAAATTTTGTCCATATTTGTGGACTCACCTCTAAAACGATATTACAAGTAGAACTTGTGCGTCCTTTCGTTCTTCTGATAACTCTTATATATTGTTGTGCAAGTGAGGTGTCTTTAAGGAGAGCACTATTTTGTCTTATGATGGCTTCCTCTATCTGTGTATCTGTAAGGTCAAAGACAACTCCAATCAATCGTAAGAGTGGATTCCTTGATGTTGGTTTATAGACAGTAAATTTGGCCGTTGTGTTCTTTAAACTATCCTGTAGGATATTTCTATCCCCTTCGGATTCGCAGCTTATTAGCACTTTTTGATTTCTTGCCTTTTTGATGTTACTAATGCCTATTCCAAGTGCGACCACATCAATGCCGCTCTTTACCTCCTTTATTATATCTTCGCTCGTGCTTCTTGGATCGATGGACTCTACTATTATAGGGTAATGTGGCTTCCTAACTACCTCAGAGAAAGTACGTGAAGGGTTCTTTTGTCTGAGCATTGATGGGAAACGATTTTGGTCAATAGTGTAAGAGTTGTCCTCAGGGAATTGAGGCTTACAACATGTATGTTCTGTTTCTTCTGTCTGTGACATGGTTTTAAGTTCATTCCTAAGGCCCTCTATTGCCACTCGAATAGGAGCCGCTGATTCCACTGTCGTGTCTCTGAGTTCTTTTGTGTCCTTTCTTAATTGCTCTATACTGGCTTGTACCGAGGGTAGAGAAGAGCTGGAGTTGATGGTCGTTAATCCTTGTACATCTTGTGACAAATCAAGGATTTTTTGTCTCAGCTCTTTTACCTCAGAGTTTAATTGCGTCTTTATATCTACGATATGCTGCAGTAGGTGCTCTGAGGTTTTTGCGTGTTCTGCAAACTCTTCTTGATATTGGGTCTCGGCAAGTGGATTGTTAATAGGTGCCTGGTAAAGTTCCCTTTTTGAGATTAGCTGGTCAAATGTGGAACGGAGTTCTCGCATTTCTTTTTCGAGTGGTGAGATATCTAGTTCGTGTAGATTGAGGTTGTGCTGGATGCTTATGTTTTCTTGGAGCTGCTTTAGTTCTTTGGGTCATTGTCATAATAATAATAATTGCACTGCTCTTGCAGACTTGCAATTTGCATTTGCAGCATTACTAATGTTATTGATTCATATGTAAAATTGTGTAAAAAATAGAGCATAAATAAAATATTTATTATTATTAACTCTATAATATTGTGTTGATTGTAATTGACAACGAGTATACAACAAAGCATTAAATTTCAAAAGGTGCAGAACGGTCTGGCGAGTCGAAGATTTTCAACGTTCACAACAGCGCGCCGACGATGTTGGTATATATCAGTTAACCGCGTTTCGTGGTGCAAAACGGTTGCCATGATATTCGTAGCTGCCGCTTTAACAGCGGCATTCTGTGCCGTTTGGCTCTACATCGGTTTTTTCGCGACGTGTGGATTAGTAGTTGTTTTTGGTGTCTTATTTGCTGTCTTATTCCACACAAGATGGTGCTACGTTGCACTTATGACAGCGCCAAGGGATATCAGAGCCTTAATTTGTTACTTCAAGATACTGATTCTAACATGGCGTGGCAGGGGTCGCCTTGGTATTGTTGCTCAGTTTGCCCCGAGCAGTTATGTTTTTGAGCGGAATTTTGCCCCCCCCCCCCCCCAGAATACGCGGGGCAGCCTGAGCACCCACGCTCAGGATTGTAATAACGTGGTCGTGGATGCTCAGCGAGGGATTCTCCAGGGGTGCTGGTACCCTCCTGGGGTAGTCTTGCGTGTAATTCCGCTATCATGTTGAAGGGGGGAATTGGGCCTCCGGCCACCTGCACTCAGCAGACGAAACGCAGAAGCAGAGCCTCTACATCACGCCGGTATTCTGTGAGGTCGTGGTACCAACCCGGCTCGAACCGGCCCATACGTGCAACAGCACAAACTGCTGCGTGGCTCTACCACCGTTAAAATTTGATTTATAAAATTGGAAGAGCCACACTGCAGCTTTCGCTGTCGCACGGGTTAGCCAGACTGGATGGAGTGACGACCTGGTAAGACATGAAATGAAGAGCTGTAATGAAGCCGACCTTGTTCTTTCTAAGATCGAGACGCAGGTGTCCTCTCCGGTCGATACTTCTCTCCTATCCGGGGTACAAATTATAACACCTTTGTATCTCGGGCTGGAGTTCGCGTATACGTCAGAGAGGACATCTATTCTCGACGTCTCGGCAGTCTTGAGGGTCAGCGAAGACCATCGCGTCTACGGGTGCCTCTATAGGTAAGGCTGGCACAGACCGTGCTACAACATGTCCCATCTGTAGAGGTCGTGATTCTTGACGATTTTAACGGTCACCACGCTGAATGGCTTGGTTCTGTTTTGTTTGGTTTTGGCGGGAAGATCTGTTTATGACTTTGCCTTGGCATATGGTCTGACACAAATGGTTACTTCACCTATGCGGATTCTAGATATGGAGGATCGTGCACCTTCCTTGTAGGACCTTTTGCTGACCTCTCATCCGGACGGATATCAGATCTCCGTCGACGCCCCTCTTGGCTCATTGGACCATTTTCTGATTCGGACTATGGTGCCACTAACACTCCCATTGCGGTTGCATTCTGCAGATCAACCTCGTGTTTGTCACTATAGGTCGGCTTATTGGGACAGCTTGCGGTCTTTTTTTGCATCCTTCCCTTGAGGACAGGAGCGGGTATGCTTCTCGCTGGATGATCCCATCATGATTCTGTCTCCACTTCAAGGAATGGAACTCTTTATTGTATCATCTGTGATGTGATCCGGTTTAATCGCCCCTATAAAATTGCATCGCGCTATAATAGATATATATATATATATATATATATATATATAAAATAGCGCTTCATCAGCGCTGTTGAAAAGAAGTATAATTTCGACGTCAGGTCGGTACGATACGATTTACACAGCGCTCGGTGCGCATAACACTACTTTCCCTAGACGTCAAGTCGAGTGGGCCTGATAGAGTTCTTCCCATTGTGCTGAAGACGTGTGCTCCCTAGTTGGCACCGGTCGTAACGTGCATGCGCCTCACGTGATGGTAAGTGACACACTGTGAACAACTGCAACACCAGGGGAATTGCAGATGCGTTGCCGGCCTTTTTAAAAGGAGTAGGCTCTTTTCTCGAAGGATCGATTCCACAAGGAAGTTGCGCGAGGAAGGAAACTTCTTCTGAATCGCACAGTGGTGGACCGCGAATCATCCAGATGGTGGGGCCGAACCTGCGCCTTGTAAAGTTGCAAGCGGTGTGTCGGCATGAAATACTGTCCAGCTTTGCTGAGCACGCCAAGCTTTTTAGAGGCCAATTTGACCTTCTCTTTCAAGTGACCACGAAACTGCATATCACTCGATATGTAGACACCGAGGATTCCGATACTGGCTGAGGCAACAAGGGGAGTGCCCTGAAAATGAGGAGATACGACAAAGGGTCCCGTTTTAGCGGTAAACATGCAAATTTGTGTCTTCTGGGGATTGATCTGGACTAGACTTAGTCGGCCCCAGTCTGAGACCTTGTTCAATAAAGTCTCAACTTCAGACCCAAGTTTGTTCCGGTACTCGGTGACGTTTTCCCGATAAATATTGGCACGGCCGCTTTATAAAACATCACCAGTGCTGTCGTCTGCATAGTAATGAATGTTACCAGTTTGCAACATATCATTGATATGCAGAAGAAACGAAGCACGCAGCCTTGTGGAACACCAACACTAATGGGCCTGTAATCGGAGCATGTACCATCTACTACTACTTTAGAAGCCTATTTATGCTGGTGCTCAACAAGGCTACGTGATATTACCTATGCTGTTTCTTCTGCTTATCAATAATATGTTGCAAAGCAGTAACGTGCACTGGTGGTTCTTTATACACCGGCTGTGCCTATATTTCTCGGGAAAACGGCGCCGAGTTCCGGAACAAACTTGTGTCTGAAGCCTAGTTTTTGCGGGATAAGGTCTCAGATTGGGGCGACTAAAACTAATTAAGTTCAATGTCTAGAAGACACAAGTTTGTGCGTTTACCACTAAAAAGAACCCCTTTGTCGTTACTCCTCAATTTCAGAGCACTCTATTTATTACCCCAGCCAGTATCGGAATTTTCGGCGTTCACATATCGAAAAACGTGTTGTTTCGTGGTCACTTGGAAGGAAAGGCTGAGTGGGAGTTATTTTTGTGATTTCAGTT
The DNA here is from genome assembly GCA_963668995.1 of Parnassius mnemosyne. Lineage (NCBI taxonomy): Eukaryota > Metazoa > Arthropoda > Insecta > Lepidoptera > Papilionidae > Parnassius > Parnassius mnemosyne. The sequence continues at coordinate 14,181,733 of CAVLGL010000159.1, forward strand.
CAAGCCGTTGACGATCAGGGCCAAAAAGTTCAAACTCGAAAATTCTATATACAACTAGGGTATTAACTTATTTTTTCGAACGTCGTTCTTGGAGGCCGAGGGTCCCCTTTAGCTTGGGGGCCCCGGGGCACTGCCCCGTCTAGTCCCTGGGTAGCTACGCCACTGCTGTGAAAGATCTTTTTTAACCATTATAAGCCAATGCTTGACTACTATCCCATCCGACGGTAAGTGTTGATACATCCAAAGATGGTAAAGCACACTAGTTTAAAAAAAAACCCTATTCCCTTTTGCGTTAAGGATACCCACATTGTAGTTGGATGAAAAGAGGTGCTGACAAATTATTTAGCTCCTTTACAGTAAGCATGACGGGCGACGACCGTTTAGTTCGAATGCGTAGTATGACGATAAAGAGGTATGAAATCAGGCCGAACTCTTATTACTATTATCTATACAAATAAATAAAATTGAAGTGTCTGTTTGTAATGTCAAAATTACAGCATTTTACTAAATGCATATGAAAGTATATACGGTACTTACAACAAAAATACAATTTAAAAGTTTTTGTCTATCTGCCTGTATGTCTGTCCGTCTGTCTGTCTGTTTGTTGCGGCTCATCTCCGAAACGGCTGGACCGATTTTGATGGGATTTTTCACTGGCAGATAGCTGATATCACAAGGAGTAAGTTAGTTACTTTTATTTTTTTTAAAACAATTAGGATACCGCGCAAAATAATTAAAACTCCAAATAACACGCTGGCGAAGACGCGGCGAACAGCTAGTAAAGAATAAATTTTGTTTACATCCATAGTTACGTTTGGCAGGCATGTTGAGAGCCGCAGTTTTTCTGTATTGCTATTGTTATGTTTCAGTTTCCCACTTTATACTTATGCGGTTGTCAGTTTTGCCTCTTACTACACCCGCATGAAAATAAAGTGCTTGGTCAGTTAATCGAAAAAGACAGCGAGGGGATATTATTACGTACTAGTTTGGAATATTGTTATTGTGTTTTCAGTCGTAAAGTCATTGTCATGTTATATTATCTGTATCGTTTAAAACATTTTTTTTCCATAAAATTTAATAACTTTTGTGCAATCGCTCATATTACCCATAGCTGATTATGCAGATATCTGTCCCAAGATTCTCTGAACAAGCTGGAACGCCTCCTCAATAACTGTATTAGATTTCTATCATTTATTCTTGACATTAATATTCTATGATTTTACTTTCTTAACATAATAATAATAATATACATATTAAAAATAACATACATAGATAGATAGGGGAAAAAGCATTATAAGATATATTTTCAACAAATCTCTCTCAGTATATTAAATTTAAGTATATATAATTGGGCCAAGCCTCATTAAACTCTAGTTTGTTTATATTAAGTCTAGCAACAAAACCACTTTTAACCGTTACTTAATACTTATTCGACAGTACTCTAGTTGTAAATTTAAAATGAACTCTTATTTTATTAGCTCATCTTTCCTATAATACTAGTTTATTGTGTAAGAGCGATGCTTCCTATCACAAGCAAGATTATTTGCTTAAAAGGAAGATCCAATTACTAAAATGTTATAAGTTTAAATTACATTAATAAACTAATTTGTTTTGTTTTTTTTTTATTTATCGCAAAAAAATCTAAGAGACAAACTACAGCGCAATTATCGTGATGAAAAAGATAAATAGTACTTAAGATAATAGAGAAAAATATCCGGAACTTACAGTAATCTGACAATACTCACTTAAGGAATGAAATAAATACAGCTTATACTCCAAGGCTTACACGATGGAAAACTTTGACAAAGATTTATTACTACACGTCATTTGAAATATATTTTGTCTCACAACGAATGTACATGCATTTCACAGTGAGCTTGCACTGACAAAAATATGCTTAAAATTATGTTTTTGGTAACGTATCGAATCGTGTTTGTATTGTCATAAACTTAGAGTAATAATATACAACTACCTGTGCCCGCGGCGTAGCTCGCGTATATAGGTTTTACTTAAAGAATTTGACGTTTAGGGTAAGAGAATATTAAACGATTTATATCATAACTGTATCAATAAGTGGTAACAAAATAAATCGATATGCTCAAAGTTCTAAGTCGTTTATAATAGAGCTTCTGTGTAAACGACGTTAGAAGTAAACTTAGCCGGGACATACAGAAAAAGGTTACGGGGACTACTAACGCGGGAAAAAGCAATATAATATAGTTGGCCATGTGCAAAACAATCAGTACTGAGGTCTACTCCTACAACGCGTAAAGTTTGACCTTGCGCTTTATTTACGATCATCGCATAACACTCGCTGAGTGGGAAACACTCTTAAAATATATCCCTATTTTAAGAGTGTTTCCCACTCAGCTATTAGATGATCATCGATGCTAAAACATGACACGTGTCAAATATGGAAACAACAATGTCAATGAACCCATAATCGATAATTGGGTACTTGCAAACAATGCGAACCCGCGAAATCAAATCTGCTCTGAAGATTAAAAATATTGAATAATTCAGAATTCCTGAACGCATCGTTAACCTAAAAAAGTATCATTTATGGTGTGTCAAACTTAATCGTCAAGTGTCACAATGGTCACTGCTTTCGCTTTATTTTGTAGTATCATTGTCGGTTGTTGCATAATAATTATTCTACGTAAATTGATATCCAAGTTAATTGTTACTTTTCCCTTGCTGTGTATACCCACTAATTTTGAAACAATGTGTAAGTATCTACACATATACAGAAAACATCGATAATGGTCAACATCGATGTTTTGAGTAGGCTAAACATCGAACATCGATGTTGAGCTATCGATGCCAACATCCAACATCGATGTTTCTGCAACATCGATGTCATCATCGATGTTTCTGCATCTGCAACATCGATCATCCCTATATTAAAACTGAAAGGAAAGTTATTTCGTATTAGAGGGATTCTGGGTATAAAACAATATCACCACATTTTATTGCAATTTTGCTACTTTTAGTCGGGTTTTGTTGCATAACTTTGGCGTACGTAGTATTTTTTCTTTCTGATTTTTGTTTCTGTTGATGTTTGTGATGTTAGCTTACACGGTTCTTACAGATTTATCGGACTCATGGACATAAAGGGGAATGCCCACCGTTCATAGACACTTCGGCCATGGGGGCCCACATATATAAGTATATGGAAATGATAATATGCAATCAAAAGAATGAAATGGTTAAGGAATTGGTTTAAAAAAAGTGCGGATTTTTAAGATATAAAGGTTTTTATTTTCACAAGAACAGTTTTTTTAACAACAAATGACTTCGTATTTTCGTGACATTTAAACCAAAATTGACACAGCGTAAATGTCCTCTTGAATGAGTTACTGAGAGCTGGGAAGAACTCTGGCCGGTGTGAAAGCTGGGGTAATCCTTAACAGTGGACATCGAGTCCAAATTCGTGCAGAGGTTATCGTTAGAAGTGGAAGCGGGATCCATTTTCAGGCCGTGGTCAGTAGGGTGAGAAGAATTATCGGAGTCCATTTAGAAAGCTTATTCGTTGCTTAGATAACACGTCCGCGAGAAAACAAACAAAATAACACAAATGCAAAGGAATTCGACTTGTGAGCTGTCAGATCCGATATTGCCAATTAACAGACATAAAAATCAATAAATAGATAGTGATTTTTTATTCGATTTATAATTTCATAAAAAAAAGAATAATCTTTGATTTGCTTTAAGTTCTGCACGCCTTATAAAATATGTTTTGTTTTATTTATTTAAATTCCATTTTAAATGTATTTTTAAGAACAGATAAGAATAACAGTCAAATTGTGTAGCGTTTTTGTTATGGTCTAAACAGTTCATGGTAAATCAACTAGCAATTCGCTTGTTTAATTATCATAACATCATAATAATTATCGAAAAATAATATTACCATTTACCATTATAATAATGACACGATAAAAATCGATTGAGAAACAGAATCGACTTTTTAACGAGATTTGTGATTGGCAACACTTTTTATTTTATCCACAAACTAATGACTTTTTTATCTTTTCGTTATTTTTATCTTTTCGGTACTTTCTTTTGGCAAAAATATTGCAATCTTTTTAGGATACATAAATACTGCAATTAATTACAATAAGAAAGATGTATTTTTTTAACAAATGCAAATTGTGCAAAGATATAATAAGTATATACAGGAAAAGAGAGCCCTCTGACGATATTTTATTGCAGACAAAATTGAACTACTAGCGTCTCCTACAAATTGAATCCGAACTAATTCACTACATATAGCTATATTATGTACATCATATTAATTTAACTATTATGTTCTTTAATTCGCATACTTACTGAAACAATTTCTACTTTTTTTGTAATACTAATTTATACTTTTAATATTAAAAGTAGGTAAATAGTTTCAATAAGTACACTTGTATTTGTGAGACAATAATAATATATAAAAAGGGTATTTGCAATGTTACAGGATTGACAATTTAATATGACAATTATCTCATTTTTAATTTTAATTTTAATTTTTTATTATAAAATGCTGGTTGCCAGTATCATAATTGTCATATTTATCGATTGATTCGATAATTATTATGTGTTTTTATGTTAAAATGATAATTTTTTATCAATAAAATCACCAATAATTTTTTGGTGCACTTATTTTTATTTTGTAAGTGAATTTCATTTTATTTTTCCAAAGTAGCGACATCTGTGAAGCCATAAGGCCATCTATAAACAAATTATTTTTGGAAACAAATTATGGATGGCGCCACCATCCATTAAAGTTTTGTGGTTCAAGGCAACTGTCCTACGCCTGAAATTGTTGGGCGTTTCATGGCCAGAATTGGGCATTCCCCTTTCTTCCATGAGTCTCAATACGATTCACCGGTGAAAAATCTTAACAACGCAATTCAGAAAAGGTTGCAATTTGTACAACGCCATCTATTACGTTCTTTGTGAGAAAACATCCTTTTTTTAATTTAAGGAAAACATATTTCTTTTTACTGTGTTTTAAGTATAAATATATTATAATAGAACGTTTTTTACACACGAATCTTTTTATTACTATTTCTGAGATTTTATGGCGCCATTAAACAAATTCGAACCTACATTTCAAAATAATAATCATAACTTTCGATAGAATTAACCAATTTTAATAAAACAAAGATTAAATGAACTTGATTATGATTTTCTTTAGGATATCATTGAAAATAATATATTTACCCAAAACGTCATGCGTTCATTAACAAACAGACAGACCGTTAGACAGTACAATTCTAAAAATTATAAAAATTTACTTATTTAATGATTTTCAGTCCCCATAATGATTTTAGTCACAAATGAATATACCTACTATACAATGTACAGTAACAGACACAACATGTTGTTATCACCATTTTTATTATATGTATAGATTTAATTGTACTATAGATTTAGATTAAGGTTAATATATTTTTGTATATATTTATTACGTTCTTTATATAATATTTTTGTTTTCTGCGTTTTAGGTATAATTATATCATTATAGAACATTACTTTACATCATTTAATTATGATTTATAATATGATATTAGTTTAAAATGTACTTGATGACTCAACGAACGCCACCATTGAACAAATTCGTACCTATACTTCCTAACTAATTTTAATGAAATAAAGTCTAAATGTAACCTGAAGATACACTTTATAATTTCTTTAACAATTCTTGAGATATAACTTGGTACTTTATACGTGACACGTTAACAAACAAACAGATAGACAGACAGACAGAAAATTCTAAAATGGTAGAAATGTATTTAATTACTTATTATTAGTACCTCTCAATCACTTTTATTATATAAATCTAAAATGTACAGACATCTGCTATTTACATTTTTATTATATGTATAGATAATTTTATGATGACTTACGTAACTGAGACGTGGTCCTTCACTGCTGGCCGTATGAGGAAGCTCAAGGTCGCTCAGCGAGCTATGGAGAGGGCTATGCTCGGAGTTTCTCTGCGTGATAAACTTAGGAATGAGGATATCCGCAGTAGAACCAGAGTGACCGACATAGCCCAACGGATTAGTAAGCTGAAGTGGCAGTGGGCCGGCCATATAGCTCGAAGAACCGACAACCGATGGGGAAGAAAGGCTCTCGAGTGGCAGCCTCGTACCGGTAGGCGAAGTGCAGGGCGTCCCCCCACGAGATGGAGTGACGACCTGGTAAGACATGCAGGATGTCGATGGATGCAGGTGGCTCAGGACCGTGCTTTGTGGCATTCTTTGGGGGAGGCCTATGTTCAGCAGTGGACTTGTGAAGGGCTGTAATGATGATGATGATGATGATGTATAGATAATTTTACTTTAACTGAGGTCGTAAAATAATAATTATGTTAAAGTGAAACATGTTTTGAACAATGTTTGTCATTTCATAGTACAAAACATGTCAACAACAAGTTTGGATACAAAGAGATATCGAAACAAGTCATACAATGTGGAAGGTTCCGTGGCGCAGCGGCTTAGCAATGAGTTGCAGAGCTATGGGCCGCGGGTGCGAATCCCGCACGGAACAAGTATTTGTATGGCGTACAAATAATCGTTCCGGATCTGGATGTTTGTCCTTGTGAAATTTGTATATGTAAACTGCCCCCACAATACAGGAGAAAATCCTAGCGTGGAGGTAACGTTTTTAAAAAGAAGAAAAAGAATGTGAAAAACAAATTCGATTATAAAGGTGAGTGAGTCCCAAGCTCTCAAGGATGTATCCGCTTATTATCAGGTATTCAATCACTACTCTGTGCTAAAACGTAGTATATGCTCTTTGCTCTGTGCGATCACAGACTATTATCTGTTTGACACATAGATGGAAATCTATGGTTTGGCATTATGAACCATGGACATACTATACAAACGTAAGCGTGTGACATTGGCAGTATGAACGTAAACAATGAATGTTTTATTTCATTTATGTCATGTACACTACAAATCCTTTTCCATATTAAAATTAACTATGCGAAATCTCATTATGCTTAAAAATTGGTACAAAGTTTACTCTTCGCGTATTAATCTCACAAAAGGCTTTTGAAAATACACTAACGTTTTTAACTAACTTTTAAACTAACGTTTTTGCCTCCCAAAACTAACCATTTTAATTCAAAAACCGATTTTTAGTCTCCAATGTAGAATACAATCGACATTAAAAAACAATTTTTGTACCCTCTTTAGTGTTTTTTTTATGTCAATCATCTACGACTCTCACTCACTCAAGAAACTTCTGTGATATGCAGAGACTAGACTGACTGACTTTCATTAGTGTTTTCTTTTGCTGAATTTGGCACAGAAGTATAATTAAAGAGGACAAAAAAATGTTCATGCTCTTATCTTAAATAGTTTAAGTAAACCATTTATCACGGCTAAGTCCTTGTTAAGTCTTCCTAAAGTTTTCCGCTAGAAAGTATATTTTAAGGCTTCCAACATTTCTGTTCAAAATAACAAACAGGAAATCTGTGTTTCATTCAGTGAAATCAGCTTAACTTCTTAACTTACGTGAAAGAGACTGTTTATCAAAGGTGCTTCCGAAATATTGTATTAAATAAAAAAGGCGCAAACATATAACATTAAATACAATAACAGTACTCTGATTGATTGCCAAGTAAGTCGTTGAAATGCCAAACACCACTTAGAAGCATTAGCATTCGTTATACCATAGGGCTCACACTCTTACACGCTTTACTCAAATATTAACTTAACCTTTATGTATGTATCTATGAATGATGTAATAGAATTATGTATGTAATTCAGATTTCACCTTAAAGTATACATAGCTTGCTCATGTATACTCTAAGTTTTTCACCCACTTAGCAAAATTTCAGATTATACAGACGTATCTATAGCTATATCTAATAATCTGAAATTTTGCAAACGTATTAAGATTACCTAGTATTCTCTGGCTTTCAATTTTCTTCAATGGCTGCTCACGGGAAATATCAAATTCAATACCAGGGTGTTCCTGACGTCACTGCCAATGATACTCCCCGGCTCGTGTCGTCGAGCAGCGGACCTCAAACCGGTTCTGCGAGCGCTTCACGGCCCCACCACCACGATCGGCCAGACGTGGAGCTACGTGCCTACCAAACTGAATCCTGCAGATGTCGTATCCCGCGGGGTGAAAGCTGATACTATCAGCGCGTCTACACTTTGGTGGTCTGGTCCAGATTTTCTTCATAGCCCTGTCATTCAATTTCCAACATGTCCCAATAGTCAAAATATTACGTTACCTGAAATTTCATTACACACCTTTGTCAAAAATAATGTAAGGGATTACAGGAACAATGCAATAACTCATTTAATTTACAAACTTTCATCATTTACCAAGTTAATCAGAACCTTAGCCTATGTCAATAGGTTTATTCATAATTGCAGATTTGCAAATAACAAAATTTTATCTCACTTGTCTCATTCAGAATTACAGCGTTCACAAAATCTAATTATACAATGTGCTCAGCAGGAAATGTTCCCTGAGGAATATAATACTCTTAAATGTAATAAAATATTACACAGTAAAAATAGATTGATCAGTCTCTCTCCTTTCATTGATTCTTGTAACATATTACGTGTAGGCGGACGCCTTCAGAACTCTAACTACACTTACGATATAAAGCATCCTATATTACTCTGTAGTAAACATCACCTCACTAAAATAATGTTTAAATCGTACCACCTCTCTCTCTCTTTCATGCAGGACCTCAACTACTTTTAGCAAATATAAGACTAACATATTGGTCGCTCGGTGGTAGAAACTTAGCTAAACGAATTGTACGAACGTCGATGTACTCGCGTAAAGGGCAAGCCCATTCAGGTCATCATGGGTAACTTACCCAGTAAGAGGACGCAGCTTGATTTCCCATTTTTAACCACAGGCTTAGATTTTGCCGGGCCAGTACTAATAGCGGATCGTAAAGGCAGAGATTGTAAGCTATTGAAGTCATACATTTGTGTTTTTGTGTGCTTTGCAGTTAGTGCCGTCCACTTGGAGTTGATCTCCGATCTAACAAAGGAGTCTTTTCTTGCCGCCTTTAGTCGGTTTGTCGCACGTCGTGGCAAGCCTCAGCGCGTGTACTCCGACAACGGCACTACTTTTGTAGGAGCCTTCAATGAGCTTAAACGATTTTTACAATTATCTTACAACGATTTAGAGTCAGACATTGCAAACCAAGGCATAGATTTTAAATTTATACCACCTTATTCACCTGATTTTGGGGGCATTTGGGAGGCAGCAGTAAAATCAACCAAACATCTTTTACGTCGTACTCTTGGTCTTACTCATCTAACTTATGAAGAACTTTCGACGTGTCTGAGTCAGATAGAGGCCATCTTAAATTCCAGACCGTTGACCCCTCTGTCCTCAGATCCTTCTGATCTCTCCTATCTTTCCCCATCTCACTTCCTGATCGGGCGACCACTCACATCAGTTCCGCATCCTCAGATCGCTCGATTTTCCAACGAGTACATTACTACCTTACAACAGCGAACGAATTGGAAGACCGCTGATCAAGAGCTGAAGACAGGCATCATGGTCTTAGTGAAGGACGTCAATCGACCTCCTCTTCTTTGGCTGATGGGTAGAGTGATCGCCATAAGACCAGGATCGGATGGTCACACCAGAGTTGCTGACATCTTCACCACAAAGGGAACAATCACAAGAGCATTTAATAACATCTGCCCTCTTCCAGTGTCTTCTGCATCATCTTGAAGCCTTGCTTCAACCCGGGGAATATGTTTCTGACGTCACTGCCTATGATACTCCCCGGCTCGTGTCGTCGGGCAGCGGACCTAGAACCGGTTCTGCGAGCGCTTCACGGCCCCACCACCTTCATGGAGACAACGCGAACCGCTGCAACATCTTCTTGCTCGGAACAACCCGGTTGCGAACGCACGCATTACGGCTACCTCTCTTATAGCAACCAATAAATTACCCACACAGGGTACATATTGAAGTTCTTATTTAGTCAAGAATTCCACCAGCACAAGTGGAGCTTGATACTCAACATATATATTATAACAGTTCATATTATATTATATATATATTTATAACAGTTCATGAGTTTTAGACAATCATGCTTTGTGGCAATATATGTGATGTGAGCTATAGGTTGTAACGATGAAGATTGTGATGATGATGAGGATTGTGATGATTATGAAGATTGTTATGATTATGAAGATTGTGATGATTGTGAAGTAAATTGAAGGTTACATACAACATTTTTATTTATTTATTTATTTATTATTTTTTATAAATTTATGCGACTTTTTACTAGGTATTAAAATTCACATTTAACTATTTGTTATAATATTATTTCTCTGTATTATATTTTAACTAAATCAGGTGTCTAATTATATTTCAAATAGCTAAGGAGATATTTGACATTGTTTAAAAATATTTGCATGCTATGTAAAATAAGCAAAACATGAGCGCTCGTTTTCACACGTGAAAAACATTTATACCATGTTTTACGCAAATTAAGATTATTATACGTGTGGTAGAGCCACGCAGAAGCTATGTTACGGTTGTAAAACAAATGGGTAGGCTCGACCAGGGACCACGTTTTCACAGAATACCAGTGTGAAATATCAGCTTAATGCTGCTGTATTTCGTATGGTGAAAGTAGGGAATGGGAGACTCTTTTAAATAGAAACTAAAACGCCTGGGGACTAGATGGAGGCATTCCATCTAGTCCCCAGGCGTGAAAGCACATTCTGCATTTCAATTCTTAATGAAGATCTTCAAGTTGACAGTATACTTGTTTGTCACCCTTATTCTATCAAAAAAAATCTGGCACGCATTCCTTGAAACATAAATACACATACGTACCAGGCTTTGCAGCTTTATTTTACACACATAAACAATTTGATTTTTACAGAGAGATACGAGGGTGGATTGAAAAGTACTCGGCCTAACACAGATCCATTCAACTCTAAAAATCAAATCTACCCACATTATTTAGTTCAGTTCAGACTAGTTCATTGTGTGAAGTTCGAAACGTGTGCGATAATTAGTTGTGATTTTATAAATTTATTAACAAAGTAATCGGACATAATTTCCGCGAATGGAGCAAATCGAGCAGCGTGCCGTCATTAAGTACCTCCATAAGAAGGGGCTATCATCAAAAGCCATCCATGATGACATGGTCAGTACATTAGGCGATTGTGCTCTGTCATGTTCATCCGTCAAAAAATGGATAGCAGAATTTAAGCGTGGTAGAGAGAGTGTGAAAGATGAACCCCGCTCTGGAAGGCCTTCGACGTCAACTACTGACGAAAATATTAAAAAAGTACTTGATTTAATAATGGGAGACCGCAGATTAAAAATTAGAGAGATAGCCGAGATTATAGGCATATCTTATGAACGAACTCAAAACATCATTGTCAACGAGTTGGGTTTCCACAAGGTGTCTGCGAGGTGGGTTCCGCGACTGCTTTCAGTTGAACAAAAAAGGACGCGATTGACTATTTCACGCGACTGTTTGGAGTTATTTGAAGCCGATGCAGATGATTTTTTGAATCGTTTTGTTACTATGGACGAAACATGGGTTCATTACTGTACACCGGAAACTATACAACAATCAAAACAGTGGAGAAGACCTGGTTCACCACCCTCTAAAAAGGCTAAGTCGATTTTGTCGGCAAATAAGGTGATGGCTTCAGTATTCTGGGACTCGAAAGGTGTGATTATGATCGATTATCTTGAAAGGGGTCAGAATATAAACTCTGATTACTACTGCACCTTACTACGTCGTTTACGAGAGGAAATAAAAGAAAAACGTCGAGGAATGCTCAGAAGAAAAGTCCTGTTTCATCAAGATAACGCCCGTGTTCACACGTCAGTACAGTCAATGGCTGAAATTCACAACTGTGGCTTTGAACTGATACCGCATCCGCCGTATTCACCTGATCTGGCACCATCAGACTTCTTTCTGTTCCCTAACCTAAAAAAGCACTTGGGAGGTCAAAGATTTTCGACAAACGACGAGGTCAAAGCAGCTGTAGACGCATATTTTGACTCTAAGGAAGAATCATTTTTTTTCAACGGTCTAAATGCTTGGAAGGGGAGGTGGCAAAAGTGTATTGAACTTGATGGTGATTATGTAGAAAAATAAAAATATAACTGATTTAGTATGTGTTTATTTTCTTGGTTAGGCCGAGTACTTTTCAATCCACCCTCGTATGTTATAAGTTGTAACCTAAGTTTATTTTTTACTTAAATTTAAAAACTATTAAGTTTATTATTTTTTTTGTTTTAATCTTTTTGACGTGACATCTTACCATTATTGATATTTCAAGTAGATAAAAGATAATCGCACTTTGATAATACAGTTAGCGCTTTTAATAAATCGCAGTTTTAAGCAAAGTTTTATATGTATATCATGCACTTATGCACGTTATAAGTCGCTTTAACTTTAGACGTGTAGCTTTATATTAGGTATATTAATATTATCACATTTATTTAATGAGTAGTGGTCACCTTTTATGCAAAATATATACAGGGAAAAAAATTATTTGAATTGTATAAAGACATGATGTTCAACATTCTGGGGCCATTGTCAGGTCAGCCTTGGCTGATGCCACATATGCCCTTAGGGCTTAGGGTAAAAACTGTGACCTATAATAATTTAATTTAAGACTAGCGATCCGCCCCGGCTTTGTCTGGGTATAATTATTAATACGGCGCTGTTTAGATTTAAGATAATCATCATAGAACATTTTATCAATTTTTTGATTTCTCAAAAACATCTTCAAGATTTTCGGAAAAAATATAGCCCAGATCTCTCCTGGCATTGCTCTCTTTTGTTTGTCGAGTTTCATTACAGTCGGTTAAGTCATTTCAAAAATTAGCCTAGACGAACAGACAGAAAATTAAAAAATGGTTGTAGATTTCTTAATGGCATGCAAATAATGGGGTTATTTCATAAATATCAGCTCAATAAAAGGCAGTTATTTTTAAATTACAGATAAACAGAAATTTTATTGATATGTATATAGATTAAGCATCTTTAAACAACTAATTTAATTTAATTTTAAGCCTGCATAAAATTAAAAGTGCTACCATGCTAAATAGCGGATCAGCGAATATCCTAAAATACACACTACACGCGCGTAATCGCACACGCGCACGCGCCCATGCACCTACACTCACTCACTCACACACACGCACGCACACACTCTGTCTCTTACTGCTTACCCCCACACACAACCTTTGCTAATCCACTTCATCATCATTATCATCAACGTGTAAACAATCCATTCCCTTCATGGGGTCTCTTTCCCTTCAGTTAGGAGGATTTCAAACATGGCTACGGTAAGGCAGGTGGGTAGGCGAACACACTTTGACTCTTCTCAATTCTCCGATCTGAGTCCTTTTATCAGTCTGAAATAAATAAGATAATATGGTTAAACCGCCATATATTGTATGCAACAACACCTTGAACCCTCCATCCATCCATCCATTACAGCCTATAAAATTCCGCTGTCACTGACTCATAGATTTTTGCCATAGTTGGCAGGCGGGTTAGAAACTGCAGTGTTTATTTTCAGGACAATATGGGGTAGTAGATATCTTACACAGCCACAATATGGTTTACTACTTATTTATTTCTCTGTGTACTCGTTTTACTTGACCACTCAGTTTTAACATAACGTAACATTATATTATACAGCGTATTAAATACGTGATATTAATGTTTATTATGTCACAAAAGACTCTTTTGTGACATAATAAGCATGTTGTATTATTTCCAAATTGTTTTTCTTCTTTGTGAACCTTATCCTTGTAATTAAATGGTTTGTTGATAAGCGAAGTATGAGGACGTAATGAATCCATACCTTTTCAGTAACGTCTCATCAAATCACGACGTTCATGTATTTATTGTATTTAAGAATAATGTTGATATAAATAACATAATATTGCGTTACTTTGCGGATATTCCATATATGAAGATAATAAGCTAAGATATGCCTACAAATGCAAAATGTTGTGTATTACTTAGTTTGAAGAGAACCGCCCTCTCAGATTTTTTTAAATACTAATAATGCTATTAAACATTACTAATATTCCCTTAAAATACTTCTAGAAAGCTTAAACTGCTTGTGTTAGAAGTGGTTCACGACAGTAGCCGAATGGCGGATTCGCACCCACGACCTTTCGAGTTCGCGGTCCACGCCCTGCCATTAGACGCTTCGAATTGTGGGTACTTGCTCTGCCACCACTTAACCAAACATAACTACACCAACACCACCAAACAGTACAGTTTTTATTATTATTTTAAGTTGTTAGAGGCGACAAAGGAAAACTGAAAGAGGAGACGGACAGCAGCATCTTCCTGATATCAGTTTATCTCTGTCGCCTCTTACCACACCAACGGGTTGAAATGGGGTAGTGGAATATCTACCACCCTCTACACGGCGTTTACATGTATAAATTATTAATGGAAAATATGACCTGATAAGACATGGAGATACACTGGTTGCAGGTGACTCACGGGTTTTAAGAGACACGTAGGCCACTTAGACTTCTGATAGATTGCAGTAATAATGGCAATGACGATGATGATGATATAGATAAAAGTTTTTTAAATAACTTTATATGGGAACATTTGTCTTATAAACGTATACATCATGTAAGTAAATACATCTCAAACATAACTTTTTTTTATAGGATAACGGTAACAAACGAGCACACAGTTTGCTGTAGCCCATAGACATCTACATCTATCCTCGATTACGAATCAAAATGCAGACTAAGATGGAATGCCTCGTTTCCAGGAAGAAGAGTCTCCGGTACTCTACACTCACCATACGAAACACAGCAGGGTTACGCTGTTTTTTTACGCTGGTATTCTGTGATAGCGTGGTCCTTCCCCGGTCGAGCCACATTCGTGCTACAGCTATAACACATATAGTTGCATCATGGCTCTACTACGTAAAAAACTATATTTAACTCCAACTACCTATATATTTTAACTTTGAACTGTGCGATGAACCTTAGGAACTTTACAAATTTTAAAACAAGACAGATAAAATAATACAAGTCATAGATTTGAATTTTCGAGAATACCTCAATCAAAATCTTTCTTTTTATGATTTTCATACGCGGTAGAGTTATGCAGCAGAGCTATATTATTGTTGTAACACGAACACGGACCAGTGAATCTTTTTACTGGAAAAGAGCCATTCATAGATATAAGAAAATAATTTGTTTTTATATAGAAAACCAGCGTAAAATAGCAGCTAAATGCTGCTGTGTTTCGAATGGTGAGTGTATAAAAATGGAGACCCATTTTACTGGAAAAGAGGCATTCCATCTTAGTCCTCACGTGTGACGATGCATCTGAATTTTGATTCTTTATTGAGGATAAATGTAGATGTCTATGGGTCACAGCAACCACTTACCATCAGGTGGACTGTGTGCTCGATTGTCACCCCATCCTATAAAAAAAATATTTCTATGAAGGCATTCCATCTTCGTGCTCAGGGATGACAACGTATCTGCACTTTGATCCTTAATGAAGGAGGACTCTTAATGTAGATACCTATGAGCCCTACACTTACCATTAGGTGGATTGTGTGCTCATTTGTCACTCTTATTCTATAAAAAAACAACGGAACTAAACTTGAATTTAACAGTAATGAAGGCAAATATACTTTACAGAGGTAAGAAAGATACGCAGATATCTTGTGAGAATATTTAATCTAGTAAATGAAGTAATGAAGTTACCTTCAATACAAATTTTATTCATAAAACATAATTTACATAAATAATACGATAACTTCATGTCAATGTTTTAAAAGATAAGATTTTCAATATCGTAATTTTTGACTTTAGGACTTTGTTATCTTAAATTAAAATAATATTAAATTGCCGTCACAAGGCAAAACAAATCGCAATGGCAACAAGCTTGTCTTCGGAGACAATTATTAACAAGTCTTGGCACATTGTAAAATATCACAGAACTTTACGATTTATAAAAAATTTACGCAGCGTATATAAAGTATATCATCATCATCATTAGAGCCCTTCACAAGTCCACTGCTGAACATAGGCCTCCCCCAAGGAATATCACAAAGCACGGTCCTAAGCACCTGCATCCATCGACTTCCTGGATATCTTACCAGATCGTCACTCCATTTAGTGTGGCGACGCCTTACACTACGTCCGCCGGTACGAGGCCGCCACTCGAAAACCTTTTTTCTCCATCGATTGTCGGTCTTCGAGCTATATGGCCGGCCCATTGCCACTTCAGCTTACTAATCTGTTGGGCTATGTCGGTCACTTCGGTTCTACTGTGGATATCCTTATTTCTACGTTTATCACGCAAAGAAACCCAGAGCATAGCCTTCCCGTACCTCGCTGAGTGACCTTGAGCTTCCTCATACGGCCAGCAGTGAAGGACCACGTCTTAAGACCTATCTGTTTGGAGGCATTATTGAGGTTGATTGAAAACGTCTTTCAATTCAGCGGTGAAAAGTTTCGGGGATATAACGTCAACCTGTCTTACACCTTCGTTCGTACGTTTCGTACTTTGGTTCAGTACTCGGATAGCCATCGTAGCCCTACTGTACAAACACTTCAGCACTTCGATGTAGCAACAGTCGAGTTGGCACCGCTGAAGCGACTGCAGCACCACCCGAATATCGACGGAATCAAAGGCTTTCTCATAGTCCACATATGCAAAAAATAGTAGCAAATTATACTCCACGGACTTCTGTACAATTTGCCGAAGGGTATGTATGTGGTCTATGGTGCAGAAGCCTTTTCAAAAACCGGCTTGTTCGGGAGGCTGGAAGTCTTCGAGTGTGCATGCGAGACGATTCGTAATGACTCTCGAAAACAGCACGTAGACGACCCTCAGAATGGAAATCGGTTGGTAGTTCTTCAAGACAGAACAAGACCACCGCACTTCTGCTCCACGCCTTCGGTGTAGTGCCACTATGAAGGACGGAATTAAAGAGCTTCTGAAGGACTTCAAGTATACCGGTATTGCACTCGCTTTCAGAAGCTCCGCTGTAATTAAGGTGCTGGTGAGCCAATCTGATTAGATCGCTCAGACTGACGTCCATCGGTCCACGTGACGGAATATCATTGGAATAGTGTAGTCATCAAAAAAAGTCCGTGATACCATTTTTTTTCATATGGGAGAGGGGGCAAACGAGCATGTGGCTCACCTAATGGTTAGTGACTACCACCGCCCATGAACAACTGCAACACCAGGGGAACCAGGGGAATTGCAGATGCGTTGCTGACCTTTTAAAAAGGAGTAGGCTCTTTTTTATAGGAGAGTGGCAAAAAAGCATGCGGTTCACTTTATGGTATGTGACTACCGCCGCCATGAACAACTGCAATACCAGGGGAACCAGGGGAATTGCAGATGCGTTGCCGGCCTTTTAAAAAGGAGTACGCTCTTTTCTTGAAGGTCTCTAAGTCGTATCGGTCTGGAAAAATCGCTGATGGTAATCGATTCCACAAGGAAGTCGTGCGAGGAAGAAAACATCTTCTAAATCGCACAGTGGTGGACCGCCAATCATCCAGATGGTGTGGATGGTATCGGGAGTTCTGCCGCGATGTGCGTTCGTGAAATTTGGTGGCTGGGATTAATCCGAACAATGCCTCAGAGCACTCCCCATGGTAGATGCGAAAGAAAATGCAAAGGGATGCAACATCTCTTCGCAGTGCCAATGAATCGAGCCGATCGGAAAGGACTCGGTCGTCGACGATTCGAGCCGCTCTGCGCTGGATGCGGTCAAGTGGAAGGAGCTGGCACTGGGGTGCCCCTGCCCAGAGATGGGAACAGTATTCCATGTGAGCCCGAACCTGTGCCTTGTAAAGTTGCAGGCGGTGTGCCGGCATGAAATACTGTCCCGCTCTGCTGAGTACGCCAAGCTTTTTAGAGGCCAATTTGGCCTTCTCTTCCAAGTGACCATGAAACTGCACGTCACTCGATATGTCGACGCCGAGGATTCCAGTACTGGCTGAAGCAACCATAGTCCTATTTCTTATACATAAGCCACATTATGGTAGTTTGTGACAAAAAATATAAAAAATTAAAAAGTAATTTATGATTTGTTACTATTAGGCATAGCATATTAATTTAAATGAAACTAATTTTACGGATTTTATCGCGTATATTAACTTATTTTACATTCCCGACGTTTCAAGCACTTTACAGCACCCATGGTCACGGGGGGGACTGAGGTGTATGACGTCCCAATGTCATAGTTAACCACGGCTACCTCCAGATTAAAAATTATTAATTTTTGTTACGATCAACGCAGTATGAACTTACAGTATCATGAAGTCTTGCAGTTGTATGCTTGGGTTGGGATTTAATTTTATTAATTATGGGATCCCAAGCAGATGGTAGCACCCAGCCATCTTCTCTATTGAAATTAAGATGTTTTTTGATTTCAATAGCCTCGCGAATCATCCTTGGAAGGAATCGGTGTTCTTTAGCGAGGATTTGTGGTCTATCAAATCTAATGTAGTGACGGGGGCGATCCTGTACATGTTCACAGACTGCAGACTTCCCGGAGCGTCTATGTACATGTACAGGATCGCCCCCGTCACTACATTAGATTTGATAGACCACAAATCCTCGCTAAAGAACACCGATTCCTTCCAAGGATGATTCGCGAGGCTATTGAAATCAAAAAACCTCCTAATTTCAATAGAGAAGATGGCTGGGTGCTACCATCTGCTTGGGATCCCATAATTAATAAAATTAAATCCCAACCCAAGCATACAACTGCAAGACTTCATGATACTGTAAGTTCATACTGCGTAGATCGGAACAAAAATTAATAATTTTTAATCTGGAGGTAGCCGTGGTTAACTATGACATTGGGACGTCATACACCTCAGTCCCCCCCGTGACCATGGGTGCTGTAAAGTGCTTGAAACGTCGGGAATGTAAAATAAGTTAATATACGCGATAAAATCCGTAAAATTAGTTTCATTTAAATGTGTAGTGTTCGCGTAAATATAAGAAATCACTATAGCATATTAATTTTTACGGTGCGTACATATTATATAACAGAACATGTTATAAAACATGTTTCAGTAATGAGGGAATGTATGTTATACAACGTGCTAATAACGTGACATAAATGTTATATAACTAGAGAGTATATTTCTCTAGTCAATAAACTAGGACAAACCCAGTATCTATGTTTTTTCTTTTGTTATTTAAAAGTACAAGAGTTGCTGCAGCTGCTAGCAAAACGTCCTCTTGTGTCGACATTGTGAATAGCACTGCAGAACGACAATCGACAATGTCATATAACATTGTTATAATACATTGTTATTTAATGTGTACAGTATTGTTATATGTTGCAATATCGAAAAACAATGTAACATAATGTGAGCGTGTTATAAAACAAAAGTTACACAACATGTTACTTAATCTGTACGCACCCTTACGAACGAAAATTACTTCATCATCAAGACAATTTTTTGAAGATTAACTTTGATCTTTATTGAATGTTATTTGGGCGCATACTTTAAGAGATAATGAAAAATTAAAATAATTAAACACTCGTTTGGCGCGCGAGCGACGCCTAGCAACCAATTAGAACCGAAAGAGAATAAATTTACAAGGTGTCATGTCGTGCGGCGCAGAGCGTGATATAATATACGCGGGTGATACCGCGGGGTACAGCTAGTCCAGTATAAAGTGCTTTAAAAATAGCTAATATAACTTTACTTAGAGAATTAAAAAATTAGGAATTGATTATCAAATAAATAAAATTATCATATCCAAACCATTCTTAACAATCCACGATTTCATATCTTACCGATTTATATTAAATTAGTCTATTTTACGGACCACCTTGAGAGTCAATCAATTTTTGTTTCCTTGTTGGATAAAATGATTTTACAGGTACAGTACAGGTTTCATTGTATAGGGAAAATCATTTTATCGAACAAAAATTTATTGACTATAGTAATCGCTAATACAATACAATGCTGCAGCTATGTTAGTAGTATAGTTGTAGCACGAATGGGTCGGCTCGACCGGAGAAGGACCACGCTCTCACAGAATACCAGCGTAAAATAGCAGATTAACGCTGCTGTGTTTCGTATGGTGAGTTTAGAGAACCGGAGACCCTTTTACTGGAAAAGAGACATTCCATCTTAGTCCTCACGGGTGACAACGCATCTGTATTTTGATTCGCAAACGAGGATAAATGGAGATGTCTATGGGCCACAGCAACCACTTACCATCAGGTGGACTGTGTGCTCGTTTGTCACCCTATCCTATAAAAAAATACAAAGTAATTTTCAACGAAAGAAAATTTTCTACAGACTTAATACACTAAAATGTAGGCTCTACGTGTCTAAATAATAAGGATTTTAACATTTATTTGCTACTAAATTCAACTTGTATTGCCATTATTACTCCACCTGATGAAGAAACGAAAGAACAGCGAAAAAGACTCTGCAGAGTGCAGACATCCTTCTTTTGCCATTTTGAAAGGCTTATGATACAAGATAAATAGAAATAAACGTATTTTCGATCCATTCGTTCTACAACCACAGAATAAATAATAGTTAAAAGAACTACAACTATAAAATGAATATAACTGCAGCATGGGTCTACCACGTTTAAATATTTATATTTTTTATAATTTGCGATAGAATAAAGAGACAATCAAAGCTAATAAACTCGAACTGCACCTACTTCATATGTATGACTTTAAACAGACAATATCATGCTTTTAAAAACTAAAATTCAACACATTACATACATACACAATGCAACAATTTTCACCCTATTCCCTACGACGCGACGAAAGGCAACCGAAGGTTACATTTGAACTTTTGATTCAAATAAGGTTTGTATTAATTAAGCAAACGTGGTGAAAACTTTTGTTTTGCCTACACGCACGAAAATTAACCATGTTATTGTATGTATAAATTAGTTGATAATTCTATATAACTCAGTGCTTTAATTTATGTACCTCTTTTTATGTAATTTATGTACCTCTTTTTATGCAACTAGGGGGACAAATGAGTACATAGCGCACCTGGTAGTTGGTTATATATTATGACAATGGCGTGTGACACTTGAGTGCCCGAACTTTACTCGGGGTTAGGTAAAAAATATCAAAAAGATGAAACCACATACCAATAAAAATTCTTTATTGGTCTGAGGATAAAACCTGGAAAGTAACAATAAGAACACATTAATTTAATTAAATTTAAAGGAGACGAGAGAGGTGTATCAGGATCGTGCCAAATGGAAATCCGTAGTCTCTACCTACCCCCCTGGGTGACAGGCGTGAGTGTTTTTATTATGGTTGCTGTGAGGCGTTTTGCTTATTATAACCTCATGCAACAAGGCCGCGAGCTGTGCTACTATATTTATGGTTATACTATCGTCTTATCAGCACCCTCTGTATACGTTCTCTGTATAGTACTAATGTAGACATATCATCTCTTGGGTCCCGTAAGAGGCGACAGAGTGAAACAAATCAGGAAATAGGCAGCGGCGTCCTCCTAATAACGACTAAAAATAAAAACAAAATACGTGAGAATCGTGGAACACTCGGTTGGAACGAAGTTCCTTGCGTAGTATATTATAATTGATTATATTATTGACTAGCTGTGCCCCGCGGTTTCACTCGCGTATATCACGCGTCTGCGCCTTGCGACATGCGAACTTCGAGAGAGACATCACGAAGGACGGTTGCTGAATTAACAAAGATTTAAAAAGTGAAATATGTTACTAAAATTACATGGTTAACGTAATTGGTGGTTATGCATGGTACAGTCACTGATACGAATAATGTGGCCTAGTTTGTACCGGAACGCCGGTATTTCATATTTTAACATGAAAACGTAGTTATTGTGACAACTGTAATAGTTAAACAAATGGTATCGCAGGCTTTTTGTAGATATTGATAGCCTCTATGAAATTGAAGTACATTACTTTGCTCTATTATCAATAGTTTCCGCAGCGTACGCGATATAAAGATTCTTTTTGGTATTTTTTTCACACTGTCTTTCCCTGATCCCTAACTTTTTTGAAAATATTATATAGCCTATGTACACGCCCCTAGCTGCCCCAACCAAGGATGACGGGATTAGGGCCCATGAGTAATCCCATCGACGAGCAGCAGAGGGACGGGGCCAGAATATGGCCACGTGGAATTTCCTAATTACAATAAACTATATGGGAGAAAGCTAGAAACACATAGTACTTACCATTATCCGGAGCTAACTTCGCACCAAGGCTTGGGCAGGCCGTGAGTGTGTGTAATAGTGGATGGCGAGTAGTGTACAGTGAGGTGTGAATGTGTGGGGCCTTGGCAAGCATAAGCGACCAGCAGCGGCCGAGTTCCAGGCTGCTCCAAAATGAGGTAACTACCGCGGCGTTGTTAACAGTCACTTTCCTCGTTCGTCACGATGACAGTCCATTAACTCTATGGTACGATTAACTAACTTACAGAAGCCACTAACTCTCGTTTGTCACGAGAGTTAGTGTCTCGTTTGTTATAAGGTTAACGCACAAAACGAACACGGAGTGTCCGGATCAAAGGTCACTACCGTTTCGCGTAGCAACAGTTATTTCTAGAATATCAAAGGCCGCACTAGCTAATATTGTCGAATGCACTTATACAGATTCTGAGTCGGACCCAATAAGTCCCGGGAAAGGCTATCCAACAAGGAATGCGCGTTATAAATCCTAGACAGGATGTTTACTAGACGCCTAAACTATTCCGCGGTTCCCGAACAAAAATGACAATGTGCTATCGTTAGCACAGCTGGCAGACGACTGCTTTCGCCTTTACGCGTTCTCAACACCCACCGCTCGACCGAGGTCAAAACCGGTATGGCATCGAGCCGCGCGCCCTCTCGCGTTAGTTCCTGAAATTAGCGTTTGGCGCGAACAGCCTATGTTCATAAAGGATAATGTAGGATTCTAATGGTGAAAGAATTTTTCAAATCGGTCCAGTAGTTTCGGAGCCTATTCAATTCTAACAAACAAATCTTTCCTCTTTATAATATTATAATATAATATATAATATTAATAGTCTACATTTGTGCACCACCACCATCTATCGATGAAATGGGTTAACTATTGTACTTTAGATTTAGATAATAAGGTTAATATATTTTTTTAAATATTTATTACGTTCTTTATGTAATATTTTGTTTACTGCGTTTTAGATATAATTATATCATTATAGAACATTATTTTACACCATTTAATTATGATTTATAATATGATATTAGTTTAAAATTTACTTGACGACTCAACGAACGCCACCATTGAACAAATTCGTACCTATACTTTGTAGGCATACTTCAGAATATTTATCATAACTTTTGATAGAATGAACTAATTTTAATAAAATAAAGACTAAATGTAACCTGAAATACACTTTATAATGTCTTTAACGATTATTATGATATAAATTGGTACTTTATACGTGATACGTTAACAAACAAACAGACAGACAGAAAATTCTAAAAATGGTAGAAATGTATTTAATTACTTATTTTAGTACCTCTCAATCACTTTTATTATATAAATCTAAAATGTACAGACATCGGCTATTTACATTTTTATTATATGTATAGATTAACATATACAAATAAATGAATTACTAACGTCTATTAAAATGATGGGTCATTTGAAATAAAATAATATTTCTTTCATGGCAAGATAAGAAAAAGTGCGCGGGAGATGGATGGATATCTCACTTCCTTATTTCGCCACCAAGGCCGTCTACACTATGACACACGGTGTAGTGACAAAAAAAAATTTCACTTATTGTCGCCTAGTTCCCATCCGCCAAACCCGTACCGTCCGATAAAAAACTCGTTCCTAAAACTGCGGCTAAAACCCGCTTCCCAGGTATGGCAACTATGACAAATATGAGGCAATCTATGGGGCAGGCCCATGTTCAGCAGTGAACTTTAATAGGCTGTAACGGCAACGGTAACATAATACCAATTTGTTTTGGCTGCATCCTGACACGCCTCTCTTGCTTCTTTCACATCCATATACCTACGTGTATGCGTAAGTATATAGCTTGTTGATACATCATTTGACCCATACATGATTTGACCCATCTTCAATATATCGCCAATTTGGTCGATGAACTTCTGTCTAGGGCGCACCTTGCCGACTCTGCTACACACTTCTGCAGCAACGATAAACTTGTTGGTGTGTTGTTATAAGTAATGTGTTGTATTTGAGTTTTAAATCGTCCTTTTATTGTTTTGAAAAACAGCAAGGAAATACTAACGGCTTGTAAGCAATTTGTCAGTTGACACGAAATGCTTTCTATTCAACATGGACATAAATAATTTCAAAACATCAATCACAATGTCGTTTTTCATATTTCACAAAACATTTCCCGGGTGAAAAATGACGAATATGAAACTTTTTTTTTTCAATTCTAAATTACATTTAACGGTTTCGTACTATTTGATAATGAAACTCTTTTCACTTGAAGGGAAATAACAAAAGCCCCTTTTAATCCACGACACATTTTATCCCGTTTTTATCATACTTACTTATCTTCACGCACAATCCCTGACGGGGTAGCCAGAGAGAATAGATCGCCAAGTGTCACGATCCTTACACACCTCTTTCGCTTCTTTCAGATTCATTATCTTCTTCATACATGCACGTCTAGGTATCCGAGTACTCTTGACCCTCCCCTCTTCGAGCAATTTGCTCACATGGTCTTCGAAAGTTAGTCTCGGTCTACCTCGACACCTTTTAATATTTACTTTCGCGCTATATATTTTCTTCACCATTCGGTCTTCACTCATTCGCTCAACGTGCCCAAACCATCGAAGCACGCCCTTATCAATTTTTGTGATAAGGTCATCTTTCACACCTGCCATATTGCGAATCTCTTCGTTTCGCTTTCGGTCGGCCATGGTAACGCCGCACATTTTACGAAGAGATCGCTTCTCTACTGCATTCAACTTGCTTTTATGCTTCTTCTGGCATACCCAGGTTTCGCTGCCATATAACAAAGTCGGTACCAACACTGCGTTATGTATTGCAAGGCGTGCACTCTTCACTACGCCTTGCCTTTTGACTAACGCAGTCAGGGCACCATTGACTTTGTTCCCGGCAGCGACACGCCTGTCCACATCTAAATCACATCTTCCATCCCGGCTAAAAGCACTCCCCAAGTATACAATTTCATTTACCTGTTCTAGACATTCCTGATTTACCCATATTTCACACTTCGTTCTCTCTTCGTCCCTTTCAAATACCAGAACCTTAGTTTTATTTGCATTCAAACGGAGACCTTTAATTTCACATTCCTCTTTCATATGCACTGCATCATCAGCATACAGCAGACAATTTACTTTTATGTCACCCAATTTCACACCCAAACAGCTATCTTTCAGCTTCTGTAAACAGCTGTCGAGATACAGTATGAACAGCCAGGAAGACTCATGTGTCATCACAACCCTGCTTTACGCCCGTTTGGACACTAAACACGGGTGACAGGTCATGCCCTAACCGCACACAGGCTTTACAGTCACAGTAAAGTGACTGCACAGCCCTTAGTAATCGACCATCCACACCATACCCCGGCAACAGTTCCCACATTTTCTTCCTTACAACCTTATCAAATGCTTTCTCAAGATCCACAAAAGCACAGAAAATCCTCTGGTTAGCAGCCAGAAGCTTATCCGTGATCATGCGGAGAGAAAACATTTGATCCGTGCATCCTCTTCCAGGTCGAAATCCGCATTGTGCCTCCCATAGAAATCTTTCCGATTTCTCTTGCATCCTACGTGTCAAAACTTTCGAGTAAACTTTACTTGCTAAACTGGTCAAGCTGATCGCCCGATAGCACCCGCAGTCAAAATCATGTTTTAATAATTTTTAATAATTATGTTTTTTATCATGTTTTATATAAAAGCGAAACGATGCAAATTCTTATAATCGCGGCGTCGTATTTGTGTCAAGATTGGAACACGTCCCAAAACTGGAACACATGTCCCAAAACTGCAACTTTTACTTCGTCATTCCTAATGGAGGATCTTTAAACTTCCGACTGTGGCTCTTACAAACAAGAGTGAATAGGTTTTGTCTTGCTAAACCACGTGCTTTACCATATTCCGCTACACACTTGTTATAATTTGGAAAAGTCATCAAGTACCGCCTTGTAAAAGGTAAAAATACAAAGAACATTTTCAAGCTCCTGTATAAATTGAGATCACGCACGTGACTTCTTCAGGTCTTCACTTTATATAGTAATGGCCGTCCCAATAGGTAAAGCATTGGAATTACTGATCTTTTGAGACTTGTTAAAAATGGTAGAATCAACCTGCAGATGTAATATAGCAGCACCACAAATTTCTCACCTCTACCGAGAAAGAATATCACCGCAAAATAGCAGGATGATGCTGCTGCGTTGATTAATGTGAGCGTGGAGAACCGGAGATGCTTTTTACTAGTAACGAGGAATTCCATTTTAGTCATCACGTTTGACAAAGCGTCTGTATTTTGATTATTAATTGAGGGTAGATGTAAGTGTTTATGGGCCATCCACTATGTGCTAGCTTATCACCATTATTTGTATAAAGAAATAAATATGTTAAGAGACCCTAGATTGCTAAATTTTTGGAATTGCTTGGACTAATTCCAGCTGTCTTTAAACTTCACAAAACGCGGCAAAATTTGCAATAAATAGCACGTACATACGATCGGGATAAATGGCGGTCCACGACTGTACGACTTACCAGAAGTTTTCTTCCTCGCACAAATTATTTGTGGAATCGGCTACCACCAGCGATTTTACCTTCAAGAAAAGAGCCTTCTCTTTTTTAAAAGGACGCCATGAACATGCAACTACATTGGTGTTGCAGTTGTTCATGGGCGGCGGTAGTCACTAACATCAACTTAGACACATGCTCATTTGTCCTTTTATATATATGCATATATATGTGAAAAATATTTTTTTTTGTAACCAATCTTGGCAATGAGTTTTTGAACGGAATGCTCCTAATTTTATTCAGATTATACTTCCCATAACCTGAATTTTATAACCAGCATCCCAGATGGCGTAAAACTAAAAATTTAAAAAACCATTGGTATCTCGGGTTGCCGGAGGTGTATACCTACCCGTATATCATGCGTGAGCTACTAGATAAGTAGCTGGGACAAGTACTTGCTAGTAGCTGGTATACTAAATTGAAAATGAAATAAACTAGTTTAAACAATTAAACAGGATTTATGATTTCAAATATAAATATTTCTTTTTCATTTTAAAAGGGTCTTAAATTTTTGAGATAAATAACAGACTGCAGAAGCTATCATAATTCAATTTTAATGCATATATTATTTTTTTTAAAAATTTATATTTTTGCATGCAACAATTGGAATTAAGATAACTCTTTACGCTTGAGAGTAATGCTACAGCCTGGTAGAGTAATGCTACAGCTATATCAATTATATAGTTGTAGCACAAATGGGTCGGCTCGACCGGGGACGGACCACGCTCTCACAGAATACCAGCGTAAAATAGCAGCTTAATGCTGCTATGTTTCGTATGGAATGTAGAGAACCGGAGACCCTTTTTACTGGAAAAGAGGAAAGAATCCATCTTAGTCCTCACGGCTGACAACGCATCTGCATTGAACTAAACTGCAAGAAAGATTAGATGTCTATGGGCTACAGCAACCGCTTACCATCAGGTGGACTGTGTACTCGTTTGTCATCCTTATCCTTTAAAAAAAAGTTGTCGGCATACCGTCTCGTATAAGCCTAGATGTAAAATACCGAGAATAACGATCGTCATTCTGCCTGCCAAACGAGAAGATTATTTCAAATTGTTCCTTAAATGGGGAGAGATCCATGTCCCATTACTTGTTCAATATGAAATATTCAGGCAAAAAACAATTATTACATTTTATTAGGTGTGATAGCATTACGATTCTACGTTGACGTTGACTTGTTGCATAAAATGAATAAAGAAAAACAAACAAGCGTTGGGTATCAAAGGGATGAATTTTCATGAATAACTTAGAGGCAATATGGAATATGACGTCCTTGTCTCCTATAAGGCTGAAATATTGTTGGATTTTTTTTATTAGTGTAGAAATGTTTTTAATTCATATTTGTTTGTCATATAAAATCTTATTTCTTGTATTTTTATTTACTTAATGAAATAAATATAGATAAACTTAAGTTGCTCAGTGAGATTTTCCGTTAATATGAAATGTTATAAATAATCAACTCTGGATGTGCGTTGATTATAGAAGATAAAATTGGGACTAATCTAATGTTTATCAATATTAAATAAAAACTCACTAACGTGAAGTACGTGTTACGGAAAATCTGTATTATGTGACAGTATGAACATGATCGGGATCGCCCCCGTCGGAAAGTAGGTACATCAAATTTGATGGATCACAAATCCTTGCAAAAGAACACCGAATTATACCAAGAATTATTAACAAAATAAAAAAAAAGTACAATTCATCAAAACTAGAATAGAGAAGGGAATAATTTAAGTTTTGGCGCTTTCTTTCATTTTGCTGACTTTGTCAAGCCTAGCAGGCAGATTTAATTACTACAAGACGGTCATAGATCACAGATAATATTATTTGTAAACAATAATCTATTAGATATCACAAGATGCTCTTGAAGTTTCCCTTTCTCTCCTCTTACACACTAACATATTAACATATAAAGGCCGATCCTAGAGGTCGAGTAAGAAAACCCATCCCTCTCGGGTTGGCGGACATTCAGACGTACTTTTTTCAAAGTAATAATAACAAACAATCAGACATTCCACCTAATGGTAAGTGATGAATGCTATGACTCATGGAGGCCTACGTCTATCTTCGATTAATAATCAATATGCAGAAGTCTGAATCTCCTAAAGACTCTGATGTTATTCCCAGACATTTAGCCCGACCCTAGGATTTTCTCCTGTATCGTGAGGCAATTTACAAACACAACTTACATAAGGACAAACATCCAGACCAGGAACAATTATTTGTAGGCCATAAAAAATACTTGTTCCGTGCGGGATTCGAACCCGCGGCCCGCATCGCTTCAACTCATTGCTAAGCCACTGCGCCACGGACCACGGAGCCGTCTATTTACATTTTGCTGCTTGTGTTCTGTGCAAGTGTACGTTTCCCGGTCGAGCTGACCCATTAGTACAGTAAAGTTCCACGTTTAAAATCGTATAAAAATATTTTGGTATTATAAAACGACACAACTTTATTTAAGATCCGATTACAATTGGCCGATGTTAATTATGAATATGAATTATAATGAAAAATAAATGAAAATTATTATTATTTTGAACCGAACTGCTATTGGTATAAATGAAGAGATGCGAGAGTGAAACGGAGTTGATCAAAATACTTCAGACACAGTTATAAAATACTGATAATTAGATTATTTTACATAAGACTTAGGTAAAATTTATATAGGAGAACTGTAAAATAAATCTAAACTGTAAAATAACATAAAAAGCACTGTCGCTTATCAACTCTCGGGAATATTGTGTTACACTGATAAATATATTAAAATACCTATATAGACAAATTGATAATCTTCCCCTGTTTTGAAATCGGCCAAAACTCAAAATAACGTTTATAACAGGTATATATAAAATAAATGAAAATTTAATTTACAAAACTAAAACGAAGCGGACTTCTAAAAATAAATATTTTTGTTTATACCTTTTCACACTTATCGTTTATTCATTACAGCTCATCAAAAGTTCACGCTGAACATAGGCTTCAATTATAGTATTATGTCAATTGTGAATGATTTGTTCATTTGACTCGAGTTACATCAATGTATCGACTATCGATTACAAATACATTTTATGGCCTATATAAAATGTAACCTATGATGGACTGTTTACATCGAACGGGTCTCAAAGATCACAGAGAACTGAATCTCGAAATGATCCATTTGAAGTATCGACGTTCGTAAGACAAATCATTACTTGAATAATCGGGACACTTGAAATGAATAAATGACATATGTCTACTTCCTGGGTCTCCCCATAGATTGCCTCATAGGAAGGAAATAGCTGCCACGCCCAGCCAGCGCAGCGGTTTGATCTCCGGTTTCAATTTACTCTGTCGCCTCTTGAAATATCCAAAGGATGATATGGGAGTACTGGATTATCTCTCGGCGCCATTACACGGAAACTAAAGAACCTGAGACCCTTTTCACTGGAAGCGAGGCATTCCATCTTAGTCCTTAGGGGTGACACGTCCGCATTTGGATTCTTAATCATGGATAGATGTAGATGCCTGTGGGTCATATCATCTACTTACCACCAGGTGAACTGTGCTCGTTTATCACCCTCATTCTATAAAAAAACATCAGCTACACTCGGTTATTTATATAATACTTTGGGGATTTTAAGTGATAAAAGTGTAGAACCAAGTTATTTATTCCACGTTCAAGATATTATTTGTTTCATTTTTCCACATTTGGTTTCATGTTCTCAGGCAGCGGATTATGTTCGCCCGGATTCCCCACAATAACGGGACGAGGCTGACATTCCTTACGTTTCCACGACACGGCGAATTCAGAATATGATAAGACTTTATGTACATTTACTTTATGAAATAACATTTAAGTATGTCACAATTTAAAAATTAAAATTATTACACAAGTATTAAAAGAAGTACCTATCTTAAACAATTACATTCTTTTATTTCTTGCGAATGACTCGACAAGCTAATAACTGTCCCTTCTTTTGTAGTCACGTTCGGCCATTTTACTTTGCTAACAGTTGCGTTAAATTTCTTCATTTTCCAACGGTGACAATGGTGCCTTAATAAAATGTAATCGGGATTATTTTTTTAAGCAGCTAAGTACGCAAAAACACGATTTTCTGAAACTATATTTATACTAGCAGCGTATGTTCTGTGGTCCTGCCCCGATTGAGCAGGCCCGTCTGTGTTGCGACTCTAACATAGCTATACCACGACTGTAATGTTTCGTGCAAAGTAATGCCTCCTCAAGACTACTCGCGAAGTAACTTTGACGAAGTGCTCGTCGAAGCCGATCACAGTCCGAAGAACGTAACTACACACTCGTGCTACTTCGCGAGGAGCTCAGTCGTCTTGAGTCTCTCGCACCCTTATGCCTCCTCTACACTACTCGCGAAGTAGATCGAAGTTAGACGAGGCGAATAGTGTAGAGAGTTACTTCGATTCGCTTCGTGCAACCTCGCTTCGAATCGGGCAACTTCCGATCGCTGTCGGTCTTTTGCGCCAGAGTTAAAGGACTTCGCGAAGTACCCCAAAGTTACACGAAGCGTCTCACTACACTACTCGGCTTACGCCAGTTATGAATATTTTTTATATATAAATATTAAATATGTAGCTTTCTACATAATTATTTATTTAGTTAACACATTGACACAATTACGTTCACACAATTGGGTACCTATAGCAGCTACCTCTTGAACGTTATTCATGTTAAGCGTGCGGGAGATGACTGAGCTCTTCCCGAAGTAGCACGAGTGTGTAGTCACATTCTTCGGACTGCGATCGACTTCGACGAGCACTTCGTCAAATTTACTTCGCGAGGTTGAGGAGGCATTAACATGAATAACGTTCAAGAGGCAGTTCAGACTTCAAGATACTGTAAGCTCATTCTACTTAGATGAAACAAAAAATTTATATACAATAACTGAAGGTAGAAGGGCTAACTATGACATCGGGACGTCAAACATCTCAGACCCCCCCCCCCCCCGTGACCATGGGTTGCTGTAAGGCACCCGAAACATCGGAAATAAAAATAAGTTGGTAAAATTTAACGCGGTAAAAACCGTGAACATAGTTTTACTCAATGTGTAGTGTTCGCGTAAATATAAATCATAATGTTAGGTTCTTGTTTCGACAAATAGTAGTGAATTAAGCTGTTTTATTGCTAACAATGATTAATTACGTAAATAAGAGATCAAGTTTAACATCCGTTATCAGACTTTTATTATTTTGAACAAGTGGCCGCCTGCTGTATTACCGACATCGAAGGTGAAATCTCTTGTTGGGCTAGGCTGAGGCTTCGGCGGCTCGAGGTGTAAACACCAGCATGCTTAAAAAGAAGCATAACTTCGCCTCCAGGTCCTTCACAAGAGTTATTGCCAAGGCAAAGTCAGAGCACAAAGGCAGAACTGGCGAGAAACTAGTTCAGCTTCCTTCGGGTACCCGTGCATTCTGGTCTCTCACCAAGGCTGTCCAAGGAAATTTCTGTAAGCCATCACTACAATCTCTGCACAGAGAGGACGACTCACTGGCCGAAAAGCCGGGAGGCATTGGCCGTTAGTTTGGACATTGCGAAGGCCTTCGATCGGGTTTGGCACAAAGCGCTTCTTTCTAAGGTCCCTTCCTATGGGCTTCCCGAGAAATTGTGCAATTGTATCACCAGCTTCCTTGCAGATCGGAGCATGAAGGTCGTTGTAGACGGAGCATGCTTCGACTACAAGCCTATTAACGCTTGTTACGGCGTGCAGCTGCCTATGTAATGGTAGGATCCTTCTAGGCCCATAGTAAGAAGAATCTACAGGCAGATGCAGGTCGGGCCTTTAAGGCCAAAGTGGAAGTTCTCTAATTAAAATAAACAAAGGGGGAAAGATCGGTAAGAGAAAGGCACTTACCTGCCTCAGGAGCGGAGACGGTTCACCAGGACCGGCCCGGCTGATGGAAGTATCGTGAATGTATGTGTGCTTGTATGAATGTGTGTGTACGTGGCCTGGTCTAGATGACACAATGCTGTCCTGGAGAAGGTATCCGCTGGTAGCCTCGGAACTATTCCCCTCTTGAGGCACTCTTTCTGTTTTGTCACGTAATGGTACAGCCAAACGTAGACCTTCAGAGGAAAATCACTATCGGAGTTGCACAATTAATTTAACAGAAGTTAATAAGTCCTAAAGAACAATACGTGTTCTCGCAACGATTTACGCGCGTTGATACTTTCGTAACAAAATTAGGCGCGAAACTCAGACGTCAGTATAGATCGCAAAAAACTTTACAATGCCCGTCGAGAAATCTGGCTGATACCGCTGTGGAATGCGGCCGGGTGGGGGGCGGGTGACCTTGCTGTCGATGCTACGAACGCACGTTAAAGAATTACGTTTCAAAAGTATAATATTTTTGCCTAAACAAACCCCCGCCCCGGACATAAGGCATTATGTCCGCGAGTATATTGGAAAACGGGACAAGGTCGCGACGGCACGTTGCAAAACCGAATCTCCGACCAAAACCTCGGCCACTCTAGGCACCCCATCCGCTCCATACGACAACTTAACAATGCGCCCACGGCGCCAATACAAAGGTAGAGCGTTGGGTTCTTTAACCAACACGAGGTCTCCTACCCGAGGAGGCTCCGTTTTGTCAGACCACTTAATGCGCTGCTGCAAAAGATGTAGGTACTCCAGAGACCATCGGTGCCAAAAGTTCTGAGTCATCTGTTGCAGGAGGGCAAACCTGCTAAGCCGCGAAGCGCTCGTTTCCCTGAAGGGGTACTCGGGCAGAGCGTTAAGCGGCTGGCCAATCAGGAAGTGTCCCGGGGTTAGAACCTCCAAATCATTCGGGTCGGATGAGAGGGGACAGAGGGGCCGAGAGTTGAGTACAGCCTCAATTTTACAGAATACAGTGGCGAGCTCCTCAAATGTCAAAATAGTTTCACCAATAACGCGACGGAGATGCGCTTTTGCCACTTTAACCACCGCCTCGAAAATACCGCCCCAGTGGGGACACGCCGGAGGGTCGAATTTCCACTGGATGCCCCTTTTTGACATAGCATTGCCTAAATAAGTCCGGTGGCTAGACAGAAACTCGACGACCTCCTTTAGATACCTATCCGTGCCCTTATAATTCGTTCCGCAATCCGACCGGATCAAGTCCGGCAAACCGCACCGCGATACGAAACGGCCAAGCGTGGCCAAGAAGGCTTCCGTGCTGAGGGCGCTTACAAGTTCCAAGTGAACGGCTTTAGTGGAGAGGCACACGAAGGCGCAAAGATAGGCCTTATGCGAACGCGCGTTACGAAGGTTAGAGGACTTGACTAGGAAGGGGCCAGCAAAGTTGGTTCCGACTCCAGCGAATGGTCAGATGGCCCTGACGCGGTCGGGTGGCAAGTCACCCATGAGGGGCTGCGATATGGTGGTCTTCAGTTTATAACAGGATATGCACTTAAAGATGACGCTCCGAATGGTACGTCGGCCAGCCAAAATCCAAAACTCCCGCTGCAAAATAGCCGAAAGAGCGTTGCACCCAGCGTGAGCATTCTTAACATGGTGGTGGGCTACCAGCAACCGGACCAGGGCGCCGTCCTTAGGGAGCAGCAACGGGTGTCGAGCCCCGTACGGCAGTTGAGAATTTTTCAAACGTCCGCCAACGTGCAGCATCCCCGCGTCATCCAGAAAGAGGTTCAGGCGGGCCAGGGCGCCCTTGATAACGGAGCCACGCTTCAAGTTTTCAATGACGGGCTCAAATTGCTCCATTTGGACCATACGGGTCCAGTGCATTAAAGCTTCACGACGCTCGCTAGGGGACAAAACGCTATCAGAGAGTCGGTTGGACGGGTATCTCGAATTGCGGGCAAAGCGGCGCAACCAAGCAGTAACTCCCAAGAGCTTATCGAGGGAGCTGTACCGTTCCAGAAGAGAGAGATCACGAGTGGGCTTATCCTTGCCCACTCCTACTCGGGCTCGTAGGCCTGGCAATTCGGTAGGTTCGGAGTAATTGCCCGGGGGCCAGAATGACTGAGACCCAGATAACCAACCGGGACCCCACCACAGTGGGTGGTCAACAAGCGATGGAGCCTCACAGCTGCGAGAAGCGCAGTCTGCGGGATTCAACTCCCCTGGGACATGTCTCCAGTTGAGAGAAGTCTCAGAACTCTGGATTTGAGACACGCGGTTCGCCACAAAGACCTCAAGATTGTGAGGTGCAGCTCGGAGCCAACAAAGTACTATCTCACTGTCCGACCATGCGTAGACGCCCGTAATGTCGATTACAGGCTTCAAGGAAGAGTGAACGTGGTTGAGGAGTCGCGTGAGGAGAGCGGCACCGGACAGTTCCAATTTAGGGATAGTTAAGCGGGACCTAATGGGAGCAACCTTGCTTATAGCGAGTACGAGATGGACGGCAACATGACCAGAGGAACTCACCGTCCGCAAATATACGACAGCAGCATAGCCCTTCTCAGAGGCGTCGCAAAACCCATGTAGGGTAGCCCGGCATTTCCCTGGGGGAAGGAAGCATCTTGGCATGGAAACCCGGTTGATGTCCGGAAGGAAGGAGAGCATGGAGAGCCACTCTCGCAAGAGGACTCCGCTAATAGGCTCGTCCCAACCCAACCCAGACATCCAGAGCTTTTGAAGAAAGCACTTAGCTAAAAAGATGACCGGGGTGATCTACCGATTAAGGTCGAAGGTGCGAGCTACGGTGGACAGCACGAAGCGTTTGGTCCATGCTTTGGGCGGTGGGTCAAGTTTTACTCTATACGTGAAGGTGTCCTGAACAGGCTGATATTGAATGCCCAGCACAGTCAACAAATTAGGATTCTCAGGGTGCTCGAACAGATGAGGGTCCTGTTGATCCTCTCCTGGGAGGTCCTTCAAAATATGAGAGGAGTTCGACAACCACTTGCCCAACTCATAGTCTCCGGACTTCAGGATGGCAATTAATTCGTCTCGCAAGGCCAGAGCCTCCTCGACGGTGGAAGCGCCCGTACAAATGTCGCCCATGTAGACCGAAGTCTCCAAAATAGAAGCTCCCCGAGCGTATCTCAGGCGCTCTCTCTCAGCGAGTTCAAGGAGGGTTCGCATGGCGATATACGGGCTGGACCGGAGTCCGTTTGTGGTGGTGTTCAACTCAAACACCTGTATAGGATCGCTGGGCTTCTCGAGCCACAATATCAGCTGATATCGACGGTCATCACGATGGACCACTGATTGGCGAAACATCATCCGAATTTCCGCTACAAAAACCACTTGGTGTCGACGGAATTGGGTCAAGATGTCGGATATGTCCTTGATTAGTTTAGGACCCGAGTGAAGACACTGGTTCAGAGATACACCATTTGATGTGGGGGCGAAACCGTCAAAAACTACCTGAATCTTACTCTCAGGGGTCCTCAAGACCGCATGGTGAGGGAGGAAGTAGTGCTCCTGTGACCGCCAATCGAAGTTGGACGGTGACATGTGACCCAGCTCTTGATACTCGCGCATGAACTCGACATATTTGTCGCGAAACACTGGGTCGCGCCGCATGCGGCGCTCCATGGAAAGCAACCTCTTCTCGGCTAGAGCACGAGAATGACCCAAAGAAGGACGTGAGAAAGGGTAAGCGAGTGACGAAACGACCGTCAACCCGCCGGCCGGTATTGTTCTGGTAGAACAACTCACACTCACGGTCCAGAGGGTCGACTCAAGCTGCGTGTGGTGGTTCCTCAATTTCCCAGAACCACTGGACGGCGTCCGATAGGGACACGCCCACGACGGAGAGCGGGTCGGCCGTCGGAGGGGGAGGAGACCACATAACCGGTCCAAAGAAGCTGTGCCCAAATATCGTGGAAATGGCTGACAGGCCATCGGGCTGTAGAGCTCGTATCTCACCTAACAAGAGGACCCCCAGCGTGTCGGCCCCCAGAAACAAATCTATAGGCCCAGGTTGGGCCCACCGAGGGTCTGCCGGTCTCAAAGCCGACGCACAGCGAACCGCGCTGTCATTTATACGAACGTTAGGGAGAAACCCTACAATGTCGTCGAGGACATTTACCTTGACTAAAATGCGAAGGTGTTCGCTGGCAGGGCTGAACACCAACTCCGCTTGTCCCCTAGGAGCAGGAGGCTTGGCACCTCCGATACCTACCATCGGACGTGATTCAGAGCTCCAGGGGAGCCCCAGTCTTCCCACCAACCAAGTAGAGGCCACACTACGTTGGGAACCCGAATCCAATAGAGCTCGAACCGTTAAGCGGTCGCCGCTCGGGTGGTACACCTTCACTGAGGCCGTCGGCAATAGAACAGTTTGGCAGGTGGACTGCTGACGGCTCAAAGGCTCAGTGGAGGCGGCCACGGCGAGAGCTAGGGCGGCAGCCTCCCATCTGGAGCTGCCTCTGTCGGACCGGCACCCGAACCGGGGGCCCCGAGAGCGGCACTCCGACGGCGTCCCGATGACCCTCGACTGGAATTCCCCAAACGGGCCGACCTGGGGAAACTCGGGGATCCTCGGCTCCGAGGCCCGGGGCCGATACGCAGTCTCCGGAACCCGGTAGTACCGGCACCGACCAAAGGGGAGCGGGCGGCGTTCCAGTCGCAGCCACTCAGCCAACGGGGGTGAGAACGGTCTAGCTGACCGCTGAGTGGCTGCGAATCCACTATCAACCCGCTGAGGGGGGGTGAAGACCCCCCCGCTCCTGGGGGAACGACTCCCCGACCGATCGGGGGAGGGACTCCCCTCAGAACGAGGGGCGCTGTGGTCAACCGGTGAGCGCCGAGCGTCGCCCGACAGTGGGAGTGGCTGGGTGCCCCCGCCCGTGGGAGTCGGGGGGCTGGCAGGGCCCGGAGAGGACGCGCCGCGCGCACCCAGGCACAACATGACGTGGTGGTTGCCCTGGCAGTGCGTGCAGGGCCGCTGGTGCTGGTGCTGGCTAGTCTCGTTGTAAATGCCTCTCTAGGCACGAGAAGCACCAGCGGCGCTCCCTGGCGATGGTTTGCCTCGCCGTAGCAGGCTTGCGCAACAACTTCCGGCACGACGCCGCCCGGTGGTCGGATGCTCGACAATAGGAGCAGGGAGGCGCCTCCCGGGCCGCTAGGCCACTATAGGAGGGTAGGGGGGGCGCCCTTGCGCGGGGGCTCCGCTCGGCCTCAGGGGGGTGGGCGCCACCTTGGCCGTCTGATTCCGCCTCTCCCTGGGCACCGCTCGGGAGGCGGCCGGGACAGAGACTGCCTACACTGCTCCTCCAGGAACCGCAGCAGGTCCCTAAAGGGGGGAATATACGAGGCGCCATCCCCTCCGTAGCTCTCCTCGGTTCTATTGCCGAAGGTCGAGGGGCAGGCGGGACAGCACTATATGAAGTAGCAAAAAAGACCACTCGTCCACAGATAAATCCAGCCGCCGCAACGAGTTGCACGCTACGACGACTGGATTCACTATGTCTTCACGTAGTCTAGTCCGGTCCTTCAGCAGCGGGAGGTTCAGCAGCCTCCGAACATGATCGTCCGCAATCCGCCGGACGTTGGCGTACCTTCCAGCGAGGAGGTCCCTGGCGTCTTGGTAGGCGTCGTCCGACAACTTAAGGTGGCCGACGACGCCCAGGGAATCCCCCTCCAGTGATGCCAGTAGGTACCCCACTTTTTGGCAGGGGGTCAAGTCCCTCCGGGCGTCCACCAGGCTGTCAAACATACCGACGAAGGTCAGTCATTCCGAGAGGACCGCGGAGAACCTTGGCAGGTCCAGCGTGGGGAGTCGTCCTAGCAGCTCTGGCTGAGTGGGCGGCTTCCGAGGGGACTCCAGCAGGCCACTCAGCCGAGCTTCGCGCTCAGCCGAGCTTGGCCCCCGCCTCGATCAAGTCGTCCGTGAGCGCGAGGAACTGCTCGTAGTCCGCGCGGCAGGAGTCCAGGACTCCCTTTTCCAACTCCGAGTCCTCGAGCTCAGCGTAAGCCTCCTCCACGGCAGCCCTTCGAGCATCGACCTGCTCGAGCCTCTTCCTCAGATTATAAACCCTATCCGGTCGGCCTATCAAAGCGTGTGCGCTGGTAGCCCAGCGCAGCTCAGTCCGCAAGCAACGAATTAGTAGCTTATGTGACGACATCCCTACTAAATACAATAACAAAAATAACAAATACAGTTCCTATCAATCAAGTTAGGTAGAAATTACACAATTATTAAATACAAGTTAATACGAAAAAACACAAATCAAATTAGCAAGTAACAACCCTAGTACGCTCAACAAATTATCCCATTACGTGACAGCCTTATCTACCTAATCAAAATACTTCGCCTCAACAAATTCTCGCTTGTTAACCTACGGGCGCGGCATTAGCAACTACCTACTAACAACAAAAAAAGGCGAGCCACAATGCAACAAAGAAAGTATTATTATTTATATTAATTATCATTATTTTAATTTTACGTATTACGGCCGGGCGTGATTGTAGACACAATCTAGACGCTCTGCTACCAAATGTTACGGCGTGCAGCTGCCCATCTAATAGTAGGATCCTCCTAGGCCCATAGTAAGAAGAACCTACAGGCAGATGCAGGTCGGGCCTTTAAGACCAAAGTGGAAGTTCTCTAATTAAACTAAACAAAGGGGGAAAGATCGGTAAGAGAAAGGCACTTACCTGCCTCAGGAGCGGAGACGGTTCACCAGGACCGGCCCGGCTGATGGAAGTATCGTGAATGTATGTGTGCTTGTATGAATGTGTGTGTACGTGGCCTGGTCTAGATGACACAATGCTGTCCTGGAGAAGGTATCCGCTGGTAGCCTCGGAACTATTCCCCTCTTGAGGCACTCTTTCTGTTTTGTCACGTAATGGTACAGCCAAACGTAGACCTTCAGAGGAAAATCAATATCGGAGTTGCACAATTAATTTAACAGAAGTTAATAAGTCCTAAAGAACAATACGTGTTCTCGCAACGATTTACGCGGGTTGATACTTTCGTAACAAAATTAAGCGCGAAACTCAGACGTCAGTATAGATCGCAAAAAACTTTACAATGCCCGTCGAGAAATCTGGCCGATACTGCTGTGCAATGCCGCCGGGTGGGGGGCGGGTGACCTTGCTGTCGATGCTACGAACGCACGTTAAAGAATTACGTTTCAAAGGTATAATATTTTTGCCTAAACAACGCTCGTGATCCACAAGGCTGCGTGCTATCACCAACGCTGTTTATTCTGCATATCAATGATATTGTTGCGCGCCACTATTAATGTCTTGTACATGGCAACACTAGTTACACTAGCGCCCCTAGTGTCGAGTAAATGAAAGTATTGCGCGCCACTATTAATGTCTTGTACATGGCAACACTAGTTACACTAGCGCCCTCTAGTGTCGAGTAGCAGAACTAGGAGAGTCGAGATCCTTCCAGAAATTTCGGGACCGATATGTACTCGAACATTCTAGATGTCGCTACAGTAGAAGGTTCTGGAAACTATCTGAGGCCCTATATAAGGCCGGTATAGACCACGACCGGGGCAGTATTGAATTGGCGATACAAGAGAATACTTCGAAGCGAAATAACGGCGAACTGTGTTTTATTATTAGTGTGATTTTAGATTGTAATTAGTGTTGTGTAATTAAAGTGTCAATTTTGGTAATCCAATCGGCAGTTTTTAATTGTCTCGAACCCCAAGCTCGTAACAATATGTTACAAACCAGTAACATTTATTACTATGCGGATAACAGCACTGGTGATGCTCTATACACCGGCCGTGCCAATATTTCTCGGGAAAACATCGCCGAGTACCGGAACAAACTTGTGTCTGAAGTCGAGTCTTTGCTGAACAAAGTCTCGGGTTGGGGGCGACTAAATCTAGTCCAGTTTAATCCTCAGAAGACACACGTTTGCGCGTTTACCGCTAAAAATTACCCCTTTGTCGTATCTCCTCAGTTTCAAGGCAATCCCCTTGTTGCCTCAGCCAGTATCGGAATCCTCGGCGTCGACATATCGAGTGAGGTGCAGTTTCGTGGTCACTTGGAAGAGAAGGCCAAATTGGTCTCTAAAAAGCTTGGCGTGCTCAGCAGAGCGGGACAGTATTACATGCCGGCACAACGCCTGCAACTTTACAAGGCGCAGGTTCGGCCTCACATAAAATACTGTTCCCATCTCTGGGCCGGAGCATCTCAATGCCAGCTCTTTCCAATTGACCGCATCCAGCGCAGAGCGGCTCGAATCGTCGACGACCGAGTCCTTTCTGATCGGCTCGATTCATTGCCGCTGCGAAGAGATGTTGCATCCCTTTGCAGTTTCTTTCACATTTACCACGGGGAGTGCTCTGAGGAATTGATCGGATTAATCCCAGCCGCCAAATTTCACGAACGCAAATCGCGGCAGAACGTCCGATACACCACACCATCTGGATGATTGGCGGTCCACCACTATGCGATTTTTTCTTCCTCACCAACTTCCTTGTGGAATCGATTACCATCAGCGATTTTTGCGGACCGATACGACTTAGGGACCTTCAAGAAAAGAGCCTACTCCTTTTTAAAAGGCTGGCAAGGCATCTGAAATTCCCCTGGTATTGCAGTTGTTCATTGGCGGCGGTAGTCGCTTACCATCAGGTGAGCCGCATGCTCGTTTGTCCCCTCTCCTATAAAAAAAATTCCAAGATATATTTCATATAAAATATTTTTGCCCACTGATCAAGTATGCTAGTATTAGTTAGTGAAAACTTTTTTTTATAGAACGGCAAAAGCATCTGCACGCCGTATTCCGAGTAACCGTATC
Source organism: Parnassius mnemosyne (assembly GCA_963668995.1). NCBI lineage: Eukaryota > Metazoa > Arthropoda > Insecta > Lepidoptera > Papilionidae > Parnassius > Parnassius mnemosyne. The sequence goes on from CAVLGL010000159.1 coordinate 14,223,193, forward strand.
GTCTCGGTTCTATTGCGGTCCTCCGCAATCGTCATTGCTTTGAGAAATATTGGACATGATAGGCATCTAAAAAGTTGCTGTAGTTGTTTATTTACATCATTGTGACAAACGTCGTCGTAAAAATTAAACATACATTTTGGATACTACAGTAGAGGGACTACTGGAGACACGACATGACAACAAAGTTTAATATTTTTATTTCAAAACTAAAGAAATTTGAACATAAGTTCTTTAGATACACTAGGATGTCAGTAAAATCGTATAAAGAATTATTATCAAAACTATATTTAAATTATTATTTAAACTATATTAAAATTTGGGGGTCATTGTAGAAGCGTGCTCGTCGCGACCCCTGCCAGCCCTTTTCAGGGCTGCAATTCTACTCAGCTGCGCACCTATGACAACGAGGGTTAGGGCGTCCCCCCAAGGCGACGCACACCAGCTCGTCCCCGTTGGTGTGGAATGCAGCGCGCAAAGCGGCGATGGGGACCGCCACCCGTCACGCACAGCCCGACACGGCGGAAGGTGGAAGACAGAGTGCAGAGTTGGCACGTGGAATGTTAGAGGAGGCATGAGAGATAAGACGAATGAGTTGATCGAAATAATGAAAGAAAGAGAATTAGATGTCGTGTGTATGTCGGAGACCAAACGGAAGGGCAGTGGTACTGAAGAGCTCCCTGGCGGGGCGTTAGCTCTATGGTCCGGAGTCCCGGAGAGCGAGAACGCCTGCCAGGGAGTGGGGGTGCTGTTGTCTTCTCGGTTGGTCGATGTTATGACTGAATATAAGTTTGTGAACTCAAGACTTCTCTGGGTTCGCTTTAAATTGGGACTGACGAAGTTATTCCTTTTGGCTGTTTATGCGCCGGTAGCTTCGTCGTCCAGGGCTGAGCTGGAGGAGTATTGGGAGAATGTAAGAGAAGTTCTAGATTTGGCTAGGGGAAACGAAAGAATTGTTGTATGTGGTGATTTGAATGGATGGGTTGGTACCGCTCGACCAGGGTACGAGTCGGTACTTGGAAAGTTTGGCGATAAAAGGGTTAATGATGCTGGCAAGCTTATACTGGCGGTGTGCAAGGAAAAGGGTCTTCTTGTGACAAACTACTACTATGTATACTAGAGAAAGAAAGAATGAGAGAAGTATGATCGATTTGTTCCTGGTGGATGACCGACTGCGAAAACAGGTTATGGATACGCGAGTGTTCAGGGGTGCTGACCTGGGAACGGATCACTATCTAGTGATTACTGGATTTAGGGGTCTGTTCGCGGGTTGGCGCTACCGGACGGCAGTAACAGAACCACAGTCGGTCTGTCGCATCCGAAGCTGGAAGCTTCAGGAGGCGGATACTAGGGACAAATATCATGCGAGGGTAGCCGAAAAGCTTGACACCATCGATGGCAGAAAAGAATGTGTAGAAAGAACATGGCAGAACCTTAGGGATGGAATGGTAAGTGCAGCGGAAGAAGTATGTGGAACAATAAAAAGAGGCAGTAGTAAAAGAAGAGATGCATGGTGGAATGATGAAGTGAAAGAAGCTGTAAAGAAGAAGAAGAAAGCATGGTTAGACTACTTGGCCTCTAGTAATGATAAGGATATGAGAGAGAAGATGAAAGAAAGATATAAGCTGCAGAAAGTTCACACGAAAGCATTGATTGAGGAAGTGCGTGAAAGGTGTAGAATGGAAGCGGACGAAAGGTTGTCGCACAACTTTAAGGAGAACTCCAAACTCTTCTGGAAAGAGGTTGGAATGACCCGAAGTGGTGCGACGGCCTTAAGAATGAACAAAGTGCTTTCGAGAACTAATGACGTCCTCTCAGAAAAATCGGACGTCATGCAGCGATGGAGCGAATTTTATAGAGAAATGTATGCATGTGATGATCTTAGTGAGGGATCCGGGGATGACCCGTGACTGGTACGCCAGACCCGGACCTCGATGACACTGAGGTCATCAGTATGAAAGAGATTGACCGTGCGATTCGAAGTTTGAAATGTGGTAAGGCTGCGGGACTAGACAGAGTTACTGCTGAAATGGTCAAGTATGGTGGGCCTCGCGTCTGGGACAGCTTTCATCTGCTGTGCAATTTGTGCTGGCGGACGGGGGATGTCCCGGATGATTGGCGATCCGCAGTCATTGTGCCTTTATATAAAGGTAAAGGTTCACATTTTGACTGCGGGTGCTATCGGGCGATCAGCTTGACCAGTTTAGCAAGTAAAGTTTATTCGAAGGTTTTGACACGTAGGATGCAAACGAAATCGGAAAGATTTCTATGGGAGGCACAATGCGGATTTAGACCTGGAAGAGGATGCACGGATCAAATGTTTTCTCTCCGCATGATCACGGAGAATCTTCTGGCTGCTAACCAGAAGATTTTCTGTGCTTTTGTGGATCTTGAGAAAGCATTTGATAAGGTTGTAAGGAAGAAAATGTGGGAACTGTTGCCGGTGTATGGTGTGGATGGTCGATTGCTAAAGGCTGTGCAGTCTCTTTACTGTGACTGTAAAGCCTGTGTGCGGGTAGGGCATGACCTGTCACCCATGTTTAGCGTCCAAACGGGCGTAAAACAGGGTCGTGTCATGTCTTCCTGGCTGTTCATACTGTATCTCGACAGCTGTTTACAAAAGCTGAAATATCTTTCAGCTTTTGTAAACAGCTATCGCTGTTTGGGTGTGAAATTGGGTGACATTAAAGTAAATTGTCTGCTGTATGCTGATGATGCAGTACTTATTGCACCATCAGAGGTAGAACTGCAGGCATTAGTCACGTGTATGAAAGAGGAATGTGAAATTAAAGGTCTCCGTTTGAACGCTAATAAAACTAAGGTTCGGGTATTTGAAAGGGACGAAGAGAGAACGAAGTGTGAAATATGGGTAAATCAGGAATGTCTAGAACAGGTAAATGAAATTGTATACTTGGGGAGTGCTTTTAGCCGGGATGGAAGATGTGATTTAGATGTGGACAGGCGTGTCGCTGCCGGGAACAAAGTCAATGGTGCCCTGACTGCGTTAGTCAAAAGGCAAGGCGTAGTGAAGAGTGCACGCCTTGCAATACATAACGCAGTGTTGGTACCGACTTTGTTATATGGCAGCGAAACCTGGGTATGCCAGAAGAAGCATAAAAGCAAGTTGAATGCAGTGGAGATGCGATCTGTTCGTAAAATGTGCGGCGTTACCATGGCCGACCGAAAGCGAAACGAAGAGATTCGCAATATGGCAGGTTTGAAAGATGACCTTATCACAAAAATTGATAAGGGCGTGCTTCGGTGGTTTGGGCACGTTGAGCGAATGAGTGAAGACCGAATGGTGAAGAAAATATATAGCGCGAAAGTTAATATTAAAAGGTGTCGAGGTAGACCGAGACTAACTTTCGAAGACCATGTGAGCAAATTGCTCGAAGAGGGTAGGGTCAAGAGTACTCGGATACCTAGACGTGCATGTATGAAGAAGATAATGAATCTGAAAGAAGCGAAAGAGGTATGTAAGGATCGTGACACTTGGCGATCTGTTCTCTCTGGCTACCCTGTCAGGGATTGTGCGTGAAGATAAGTAAGTAAGTAAGTATATTTAAATATTCTTGGCCAGGATACACGAATTCGGATTTGATCCTAGTTCTAGTACGTTCGATTTCAATCAAATCGGAGATCGATTTTTCTTTAAGTGAATCAACATGCCTAGCTTGTAGCTCTGTGAACTTGGAACCTGAACTAAAAAAAATAAAAAAAAATAATTGATACATATGCTACAAACAACGCAGATGATGAATGAATGAATGAATGAATATACTTTATTGTACACCACAAACTAATAAACAAATTACATAACAATAGACAGGTTAAATGTACAATTTGGCGGCCTTATCGCTATATAGCGATCTCTTCCAGGCAACCAAGGATGTAAAGGAATAAACAATGAATACTGGGTAGGTGGTGCAATATAATTATACAAAATATAATATCAATACATGCGATATATAGACAATAAATGCAATAAAATAACATATAAATAACTAACACATGAAATGATATAAATTACTAATACATAATAAAAGATAAAGTAAGGCATATAATACATACATAAACATACATATATAAGAGTATATAAACAAACTTACATATCTACCCAAAAATACATAAATATATTAAACTAATTTTCTAGAAGAGCGTTGAGGTTCCCCCGGAAGCCCCACAAAATTAAACTTCTCGTTTAGATAGGGAGGAGCAGAAGGATGAAATAATACACAGTAGAAAATAGAAAGAATATGCATGTTCCGGCGAAGTCGGATAGGTAACCACTTGAGACGTGAGCGAAATTGGGAAATATGGTCATATTTGCGCAATCCAAATATGAACCGAATACTAGTATTTTGAAGTCTCTCAAGCTTATTTAGCTGGTCCTCAGTTATGTCTACATAGCTTGCGTCAGCATAGTCGAGGATCGGAAGGAGAAGAGACTGTGCGAGCATAATTTTTGTAGAAATGGGAAGAAATGATCGAAGGCGACGCAGTGAACAAAGAGCGACAAAGGTCTTCTTACTTACCTCATTCAGTTGGCGTATCCAATTTAAGGAATTATCAATATAAATACCAAGGTTTTTGACATAGTCAAAGTAAGGGATTACAACTACATCGAATACTATAGGTGGTACGGTGAACCAATCAACTCTTGAGATAAAACTTTGGCTACCAATAATGACAGCCTGAGACTTTTTAGGATTCACATTTAGGCCATATGATTTACTCCAATCATGAATAATATTTAGATCGTTATTCAATGTAGCGATTGCATTCGGCAAATTCTCAAGAGTTGACTGTGTGTAAATCTGGACATCATCCGCATACATGTGGTAGAGAGAAGATATTTTATGAGTAATTGAATTAATGAAAATGGAAAAGAGTAAAGGTGACAACACGCCACCCTGCGGCACGCCTGCAGTAATATCACACCAAGATGAGTGAGTTTCATCGAAACGAATACACTGCCGACGGCCACAGAGATAATTTTGAAACCAGTTAATTACTGATGGAGATATGTTAAGGGAACACAACAGACTCATATCATTGTAATAACCATCATTCGTTTGTAGTCCTGTAAAATCTTCTGAAGTTTATTTTTATAAGAGAGGGGCAAACGAGCATGCGGCTCACCTGATGGAAAGTGACTACCGCCGTCCATGAACAACTGCAACACCAAGGAGGGTATTGCTGATGCGTTGCCGTCCTTTTAAAAAGGAGTACGCTCTTTTCTTGAAGGTCCCTAAGTCGTATCGGTCCGGAAAAATCGCTGATGGTAATCGATTCCACAAGGAAGTCGTGCGAGGAAGAAAACATCTTCTAAATCGCATAGTGGTAGACCGCCAATCATCCAGATGATGTGGATGGTATCGGGAGTTCTGCCGCGATGTGCGTTCGTGAAATTTGGCGGCTGGGATTAATCCGAAGAATTCCTCAGAGCACCCATGGTAGATACGAAAGAAATGCAAAGGGATGCAACATCTCTTCGCAGTGCCAATGAATCGAGCCGATCGGAAAGGGCTCGGTCGTCGACGATTCGACCCGCTCTGCGCTGGATGCGGTCAAGTGGAAGGAGCTGGCACTGGGGAGCCCCTGCCCAGAGATGGGAACAGTATTCCATGTGAGGCCGAATCTGCGCCTTGTAAAGTTGCAGGCGGTGTGCCGGCATGAAATACTATCCCGCTCTGCTGAGCACGCCAAGCTTTTTAGATGCCAATTAGGCCTTCTCTTCCAAGTGACCACGAAACTGCACATCACTCGATATGTCGACTCCGAGGATACCGATACTGGCTGAGGCAAGAAGGGGAGTGCCTTGAAACTGAGGAGATACAACAAAGGGGTTTTTTAGCGGTAAACGCGCAAACTTGTGTCTTCTGAGGATTAAACTGGACTAGATTTAGTCGCCCCCAATCCGAGACTTTGTTTAGCAAAGACTCGACTTCAGACACAAGTTTGTTCCGGTACTAGGCGACGTTTTCCCGAGAAATATTGGCACGGCCGGTGTAAAGAGCATCACCAGTGCTGTCATCTGCATAGCAATGAATGTTACCAGTTAGCAACATATCATTGATATGCAGAAGAAACAGCGTTGGTGATAGCACGCAGCCTTGTGGAACACCAGCGTTAATAGGTTTGTAGTCAGAACATGCACCGTCTACAACGATTTTGATGCTCCGATCTGCAAGGAAGCTGGTGATCCAATTGCACAATTTCTCGGGAAGCCCATAGGAAGGGAGCTTCGAAAGAAGCGCTTTGTGCCAAACCCGATCGAAGGCCTTCGCAATGTCCAGACTAACGGCCAACGCCTCCCCCTTGGACTCTACTGCCTCCGCCCATCTATGAGTCAGGTAGACAAGAAGATCACCAGCTGATCGACCCCGACGAAAACCGTATTGGCGGTCACTAATCAGCTAGTGATCCTCAAGGTACCGGATGAGCTGGCAGTTAATAATTGATTCCATTATTATGGAGAACAAGGAGGTGATCGCGATAGGTCTATAGTTGGACGGGTCTGAGCGGTCGCCTTTTTTAGGGATCGGGTGGACAAAAGCTGTCTTCCATGAATTCGGGACTACGCCTTGGGAGTAAAAGTACCGGAAAGGACGCGTTAGGACCGGTGCCAACTCCGGAGCACACGTCCTCAGCACAATTGGGGGGATTCCGTCAGGCCCACTCGACTTAAAAGGCCTAAAAGGTCAGCTTTGTCTTTTGCGTCTTGAGCCAGTGAGTCGTCCTCCCTGTGCAGAGATGGTAGTGATGTCTTACAGAAATTCCCTTGGACAGCCTTGGCGAGAGACTAGAATGCACGGGTTCACGAAGGAAGGCGAACTAGTTTCTCGCCAATTCTGCCTATGTGCTCTGACTTTGCCTTGGCAATAACTCTTTTGAAGGACCTGGAGGCGAAGTTATACTTCTTTTTAAGTATGCTGATGTTTACATCCCGAGTCGCCGAAGCCGCAGCCCAGGCTTGATAACACTCCTGCTTACTGCGTAATGCAGTCTTACAGGAGCGACCAAACCAAGGCTGAGATCTGCCTCCGATGGGTACCACAGATGATGGAATAAATAGTTCCATTCCCTGTAGCACCTTATCAGTGACAGAGTCAGCAACAGCGCTGGGATCATCCGGCGAGAAGCAAACCCGTCCCCATGGGTAGGATGCAAAGAAAGACCGCATTCCGTCCCAATCCGCCGACCTGTAATGCCAAACACGGCGGCAACCTGCAGAACGCAACCGCGAAGGAAGCGTGAGTGGCACCACACTCCGGATCAGACAATGGTCCGAAGAACTAAGAGGGGCATCGACGGAAATCTGATATCCGTCCGGATGAGAGGTCAGCAGAAGGTCCAACAGGGAAGGTGTATGATCCTCCACATCTGGAATCCGCGTAGGTGAAGTAACCAGTTGTGTCAGACCATATGCCAAGGCAAAGTCATAAACAGATCTCCCCGCATGATCGGTTAAACGTGAACCGAGCCATTCGGCATGGTGGGCGTTAATATCGCCAAGGATCACGATCTCTGCGGATGGGACCTGTTGTAGCAAGGAATCTGTAGCCATTTGAACGTGGTCGATGAGTCGGTCTGTTTCGGCATTACCGCTATGGGACCTATAGAGTTACCCGTAGACGCGCGGATGGTCGTCGCTATCTACGCGTAGCCAAAGGATGGACAGGTCCGAACCTTCAAGACTGCCGAGGCCTCGAGAACAGATGTCCTCTCTGACATACACGCAAACTCCAGCCCGAGGCACAAAGGAGTGCTCCAATTTGTACCCCGGGTAGGAGAGATACGAAATATCTGCCGGAGAGGAAACCTGCGTCTCGGTCAGAAAGAGCATGGCCGACTTCGCCGTCTCGAGATGGTAGTGGACAGCGTTTAGGTTAGAGTTTAGTAGCGTGGCAGGGGTCGCCTTGGTATTGTTGCTCAGTTTGCCCCGAGCAGTTATGTTTTTGAGCGGAATTTTGACCCCCCCCCCCCCCAGAATACGCGGGGCAGCCTGAGCACCCACGCTCAGGATTGGAATAACATGGTCGTGGATGCTCAGCGAGCGAGGGGTACTGGTACCCTCCTGGGGTAGTCTATCGTGTAATTCCGGTACCATGTTGATGGGGGGGGGGGGAATTGGGCCTCCGGCCACCTTCACTCACCAGACGAAACGCAAAAGCAGAGCCTCTACTTCACGCCGGTATTCTGTGAGGTCGTGGTACCATCCCGGCTCGAGCCGGCCCATACGTGCAACAGCAAAAACTGCTGCGTGGCTCTACCACCGTTCACAAAAGGTTGAAAATCACTAAAGGTTGTAAATTTTCATGAAATATGATAATTTTTGAAAAATCTTGATTACCAATGCGTTAAGAATCGTTTGTAGATGACTGTAACACTAAATTTTTTTTTATTACCGGACCTGAATCTTGAAAGATATTATTATTTAAAAAAATCTATCATCCGAATGAACTACAAATGACGCAGATGATTGTAATACCGTTTATTCGTGTGTAGTCCTAAAAAATCTTCTGATAATTACTAAAAATTATAATTTTTCATGAAATATGATTGCATTCAGCATCGTTTGTAGATGATTGTAATAACACAATTATTCTATCATAAGTCTTAAATTGTGAAGAAGCATTCTTACTTGGAATCAGTTCATTAAACAACTAGACCTGCAATCAAGGAAGCCTATTCGACTAGTTTCAACTATGGCTCCATGTTTTGTTTTATGTTCAATTGGACGTGGTTATGCAAAAAGGATCCAACCCGAGTTTGTGTCAAAAATGTTGACTTGAAAAATAATGTTTTTGGTCTATACTATTATGTGATTTAACAATTTTAGCAAACGTAACACAAATAAGAAGAAAAATAACAAACAGACAGAAACCATACCGATAATTTGAGTTTATGATATATGAAGTATGGATACTTCAAATATCATAAACTCAAATTAACTTATCGCGGGTTGGATCGTTTTTGCATAACTACGTCCAATTACTGTTTGTCGCAATAGTTTCCGGTAAGAAAGTTAACAAGTTACCAATGGCGAAGTGCTTAGTTATTAACTGTTTATTCGCGCGCCGATGTAGTCAGATATCTAGACTCTTTTGATGCAGTCAACATTCGCCCTGAAAGCTTATTATCTCAAATAGGACTGCGTTGACAAATCTGCATGGTAGATAAAAAAGAAATTCAAATATCGAGCGAAATTGATGCATTTCCATTGAATTAACCTTTATCCCTCGCGCTATTTTTTCAAACTAATTCATTCTTAATCGAATAGGACAGAATAAGAATCGTTTGTGGATGGTTGTGATACTAAAAGATTTTTATTGTAGATTTTTTTAAACTAAAAAGAGTTATAATTTGAAAATATTGTAAAGGTAATAAATATTGCTACATATTCTACAAACAACGCAGATGATTGTAATAACCTTCATTCGTTTGTAGTCCTGAAATTTCTTCTGAAAACCACTAAAGATTGTAATTTTCATGAAATATAATAATTTTCGAAAAATCTTGATTACCAATGCGTTAAGAATTGTTTATAAATGATTGTAATACTAAAAGGTTTTATTGCAGTTTTTTTTATTCTAAAAAGAGTTATAATTTGAAAAAATTGTAAAGATAATAAAAATTGATACATATTCTACAAACAACGCAGGTAATTGTAATAACCTTCATTCGTTTGGGTGATAGAATTTTTCCATAATCATAATATCTTTTAAGATTCAGATCCGGTAATAAAAATTTTTTTTAGTATTGCAATCTGAGATAGATCGGAAAGTAAAAAAGTTCATGACTTACAAGCAAATATATCTTTTTACAATCATCTGTGTGCATCGTTTATCGATTCTGGATTACTATAACCTTTCTGTTATATAATTGAAGCAGTTGCGCATACGTTTTGCACATGGGCATGCAACTTAGAACATTAGTTTACGAACAAAATGATACGTTTTATGTACTTCCATCTACATTCCAAAGCGCTAGGCTAGACTTATTTTAATCTCACTAGAGGGCACACTTATATATTAAGTCTACGCATACGCAATAATCTATGCGCACTACGCAGGTAGTACCGGTCACTGGTAGTTACGCTTAAATTGTTGTTAATATTTATTGAACATTATTCTAATTTCTCGTGCGTTGCATGTGTTTTCTTTCATAGTAATTTTTTTTACATAATAACTAATATTTCTGCGGCCCTGTTTTGTTTTTATTTAAAAATGTCGCGAAAGCAATGTGTTTTTAAATGTGACCAATTTGGTAAGAATTTTATTGTGCAGGGGGTTTCGGGGGCGATAAATCGATTTAGCTAGGATTTATTTTTAGAAAATAATACGAATATATATAGGACTTATTTTTAGAGAATAATAAGAATACGAAGGTTAATTTCGCCATCATGTACAAGGTCACAATAGCTCAGGTGGGAAATCAGACGGTCCCGAAACCAAAGGACCCCGGTTCGAGTGCAGATGTGTTTATTTTTTCCTTTTTTTGTTCAAGTTCCTTCTTTTGTAAGAATTAAGCGCCATCTGTTAGGCAGACAAAACGCAATATCGAAAATTAAATTTAAGTCGCGCATATATCTCTAGTATATATACAGTAATCTATGGTTTTGCAGCTGAGCCAACGTCATCTGTCTGACCCGATGTTAAGTATCTTTAGTCTCCAAATGCATAAGGGATTATAGTAAAAGCCCATTGTAGTCCACTCTCCAATAGTTTATATTCTTTTTAAGTCAACTGAGCGCTTTAACAGTAGTCAACTCTATAATCTACTAGCATAGTGATTTAATCCTTAATCACTCGCGCCATGAGCGTGGCGCCGCCTTTTTTTAGGATTTTCTCGTGGTTCCATGGTTGAAAATATTTGAAAAAATTCCAACTCTCCCATTGAACTCTTAGAAAGACATTGGTACTATTTTTAGGAATAAATACTTTTTTGAATTGTTACAAAAATTAAATTTTTTGAGCGCGGCATAGGCAGGCGGCACAGTGGCGCCCGGTGTTTTTCACCAACATTTCATCTACAAACGATTCTTTTGTAAACGACCCATTGGTAATCAAGATTTTTCAAAAATTATCATATTTCATGAAAAATTACAACTTTTAGTAATTATCAGAAGATTTGTTAGGACTACAAACAAATAAACGGTATTACAATCATCTGTGTCGTTTGTAGTTAATTCGGGTGATTGATTTTTTTTAATAATAATATCTTCCAAGATTCAGGTCCGGTAGTAAATTCTTTTTAGTATTACAATCATCTACAAACCATTTTTAACCCATTGGTAATCAAGATTTTTCAAAATTATCATATTTCATGAAAATTTACAACCTTTAGTGATTTTCAGAAGATTTTTCAGGACTACAAACGAATGAAGGTTATTACAATCACATGCGTTTTTTGTAGAATATGTATCAATTTTTATTATCTTTACAATTTTTTTCATATTATAACTCTTTTTAGAATAAAAAGTCTACAATAAAATCTTTTAGCATTACAATCATCTACAAACTATTCATAACGCATTGGTAATCAAGATTTTTCGAAAATTATTATATTCATGAACAAAACTAAACGAAAACTAAAAGAAAAATTTCAACTTTTAGTAATTATCAGAAGATTTTTCAGGACTACAAACGAATAAACGGTATTACAATCATCTTCGTTGTTTGTAGTTCATTCGGGTGATAGATTTTTCAATTATTATTTTTTTTATTTTTTTTTAGTTCGTGTTCCAAGTTCACAGAGCTCTAGCTTGTGGCTAAACGCGCCGAGTGCGCATTTTTTTTTTATAGGATTGGGTGACAAACGAGCACACAGTCCACCTGATGGTAAGTGGTTACTGTGACCCATAGACATCTACATCTATCCTCAATAAAGACTCAAGATGCAGATGCGTTGTCACCCGTGAGGACTAAGATGGAATGCCTCTTTACCAGTAAAAAGGGAGAGCTAAGATGGAATGCTCCTTTTTACTGGAAAAGGGGCATTCCATCTTAGTCCTCACGGACGACAACGCATCTGCATTTTAATTCTTTATTGAGGTTAGATATCTATGGGTCACAGCAACCACTTACCATCAGGTGGACTGTGTGCTCGTTTGTCACCCTATCCTAAAAAAAAACTCCTAAAATATATGAAAATGTGTTATAAGAAAATGTAATAGATTTGATTTTACTGTTATGTAGGTATGTGAAAAATCGAAGCCTGTTACATTTTTCAAAGATTCTCTAATACCGTAACTAGGTTTGTGAAATATTCGTGTTAGGTAAAAGGAATTCAATATAACTTTTCGAAAATATCAAGTTTTCTGAAAAGTCTTTTTAAATGATAGAAAGCACGAATCAATATTACTTAGAGATATAAGAAATATCCAATATCCACTTCGCAATACTACACCGCTCTATTTGCTACAAATTTTAAATCCAAATTGCGAAGCTTCTGCAGGTTTTAGAATCCATCAGGAAAGGAACTACTTGATTTCAAAATGAATAAAAATAAAACTAGCACAGTCGGCAGACATTTTAAATAAATAGGAACAGAAATCGGAATAATAATAGAGATGAATCTACATCTCCATAGATGTCGATGTAGTTGGAGATGTAGATGGAGATGGAGATGTAGATGGAGATGAAGATGAAAATGGCGACGGAGATTTATTTGTAAATTTCTCGCTCAAAGACTAAGTATAGCTATTCAGCGAGGAAATTGATCCAGCGTTCTTGTCACGTTATCACGGGAAGTAGGCGCTGTATGATAATTTAATTTTTGAGTTTTAGTTTTTTTATCATTATCGTTTTTTTTTAATATTGTACAGTATATATTTAAATTTTATTCAAATACAACAGCTTGGACTCAAGCTACTTTACTGGTACTGGTGGTATTGGTGTGAGAAATCTTTCTAGCGTTGCATTGCCTGCTTTCCTTGCTTCCGTGCATAGTGTCAGTGACTTATGTAACATAATTTTAAATAATAAAGTAGACCTGTGCTTTGCTACGGAGGCAGAGCAGACATGGCAAACGTTGTAAACGTTGTCCCGGTGAAAATGTTTCACCGGGACAGAGGTACAACGCGTGCGGAAATATTTGTTTCATAATTATTTCCATAGTGACCAAGATAAGGCACACCTTCTAGCTGTTTCGACTAAGGAATCTAGTCACCGCTAACATGTTTTACCATCAAGTAATCTCGGCACATTACTTAATGGGGAAAGCTTGCGCATCGCCGTAGAAATTCGACTAGGAGCGGCGATTTGTCAACCCCATCAGTGCCCCTGTGGTAGCAGCGGCGACAAGTTTGGGCTCCACGGACTTTCATGTAAGAAAAGTGCTGGTAGGTATTCACGGCACGGTTCTTTGAACGATGTCATCCGAAGGGCTTTTGTCTCTATAAATGTTCCCTCGGTTTTAGAGCATTGTGGAATATTTAGAGACGATGGCAGAAGACCCGACGGTATGACGTTGGGAGAGAGGTAAAGTCCTAGTGTGGAATGCTACTTGCGTAGACACTCTGGCGGCCTCTCATCTCAGGAGTACCTCGTTTAGAGCCGGGGCGGCACCAGAGGCAGCTGAACTGAGTAAGTAGCGCAAATATGAGTCTGAGAGATGACTACATATTTGTGCCATTTGCTGTGGAGACTATCGGTCCGTGGGGTCCACGTGCGGTGAAGTTCCTAAAGGAACTCCATCCACGGCTAGTCGTTGCTGCTGGTGATAAGAGGGCTTGCTCTTTTCTCGCTCAAAGGCTAAGTATAGCCATTCAGCGGGGAAACACAGCCAGCGTTCTGAGCACGATACCGCGGGTAGTAGGACTGTATGATAATTAAGTTACTAGTTTTAGTTTTTTTTATAGTTTTTAATATTGTATATAATAAAATATTGTATATTTATTATTGTTAATGTGGTAGATAGATATCCCAAACATACATAAACCTCAAAACAAATTAAACTTAATATAATCATAATAAATATTATTTCGTTTCCTTCAATGCTTTGAAAAATAAACAATAAATAACGCACTAGGTTCTTTCATGAAGGGCATTAATCTAATAAAATTAAAGGCACGTCAGCACTAGACGTGTCATAAAATGAAACACTTTCCCGATCTGAATTTTCTTATGCCTTGTTTACTAAATAGTATTAGAATTTTTTGAAAAGCTTCCCACGATTTATATTTTAAATGTTTGTTGTTATTATTTTGTTTATCAACATTTAAAAATTATACAAAAATATGGCAATCTATTCCTATAACTGGAAAGGCCCCTGCCCAGTGCTGTGGTCTATAACGATCTGATGGTAAAGTAGAATAAACGATTTTGACGTTACCAGTGCTACATCAAATCGTGGGAAGTAAAGTAATTTTTTTTAATAAACTCTCACTTGAAGGTTAAGAGATAAGAAATACATCATATTGTTTCAAATAATGCAATATACTGACTTTGGCAAAATGTGCTGATTTTATACCGTAATAATTTCAAAAAATACATAAAATACTAACTTCATCAATATAAGGATGAAGCTTTTCCTAAAAAGGGGGGAAAGGAAAAATTTACGAAAATATTGCTTATTTATACTGTGCTTAACGGCAATATAAAAAAGACGGTGTTCAACTCAACAACTTCGTTATAAAGAGTTGCCTTAAGTTTTCCTTCGTGTTCAAATTAAGTTCACAGCGCTACATTAAAGTTTGTTGTTTAATTATTTTAAGTGTAAGCGCTAGCGACCTATTTCACAGTAAGAGAGCTTAGCAACCTGGGTTCGATCTCCGTCGCCGCCAAGGAAAGCATAGTGATAAAACCTGCATGTCCGAGGAAAATATTTCTTAGACCTGTGAAGTCTACCAACACGCACTGGAGTAGCGCGGTGGACAAATTGCTCCATTGCCCACTCAGAAAGCCCTTAGTTTTTTCTACCGTGTTCAAAAAGGAGACGGTACTCAATTCGACTGTATATTTTTATATCTGTTACTTCATAATAATACTTTGTAAATAAATTAATTTATATATGTTTGTAAAGTATTTTAACTTATTTCGTGTAGTGAAATTAGCGCAAAAATGTGCAGTGTATACTTTCTGTTATATAATTCAAGTATTAAAAACTTAACTGTATTTATTTTGTTACTTAAAGTAATGAGAAGAATCAATATGTGATGAAATTATTTTAATGCCATTTTAGTCTGTCAGTATGTCATTTATTAAGAAGTTATTTAACCAAATGATGCTAATAGAGAGTAAGATGTTTTACTGTATTGTAGTATATTTGAAAGATGGAGTTGTAGTTGAAATATTTTTTTTCATTATGTATTATCTGAATGAAAATCTGTACGAATTTATTAATATATCACCTCGATAACTTTTTTCTGGGTGAACCGATTTCGATGATTCTTTTTTTATTTGAAAGCTGGTGTTTCTCATGTAGTCCAATATAAATTTGATCAAAGTCTGACCAATAGTTTTTAAGTTATTCTTAATAATTTATATTGAAGTCAGTTATACAAGATTTTTCATTTTAAATTATAGTATTTAGGTTTATTCATAAGTCTGCCATAAGTCAAATACTTTGATTATTACAATATTTGTCGGCTCAGAAGCGCTAAAAGCGTTTGTTTGCTGCTCTGCAGGACGGCGTTTGTGTGGCCTACAAAAATAACAGTTCCAGTTCTGGATGGTTGTCTAGGTGCGATTTATATATTATGTAAAATAACTTCACGATCCTACTGTGGAGGATGAGCGTCCATCCATTCATTACTATCAAAAGTCCTGTGATAGGAGTAGTTAACAACAGTAGGAGAATGGCGGATTCCATCCCACGACTTTTTTGTACAGACCTCAGGACTTTCAGCATTCTAAACTCCAATTAGATCGCGCAGTAGTCATAGTGCGTAGTACACATACATGAGTAGTACATGCAAATACATGTAATACATATATTGCACTACTACATATATTGTGTTTACTTTATCACGCAATTACAATTAATGATGATGTAGGACCTACTCCTATTATGTTGCTACATAAAGGGCGGGCACGAAATTTTATGAAGACATGCTATCAGCTTTATTTGTTACCTTATCGCAGATATAATAAAACCTCCAAGAGATTGATGACTCAGAGGAAACTTAAATATGTCAATATGTAAGATCAGTGACCGGTCTTTGTTCATTAAATATTTACAAACAGAAGATTCATCACATTATTTTCTTTTCATTTATTACAAAGATATCATAAAAAGACAGATAAATAAATAAATAAATAACGAAACAGCGAGCCAACGTGTTTCATCCTAACTTACTATAACAAAATTTAACATTTTTTTCTCTCATAAATCATATTTATTAATGACACCGAAAAGTGAAAATCTCTAACGTAATTCCGTAAGTAGCGTAACGTAGTAACGTAAATTCTAAATATTCTGCACTTTTTATAACAAATTATTAACGTACCTATAATAACTTTTTGGAAATTCAAAAGCTAATGACAACCACAACAAGGGTCGAGTAATGGGGCAAGTATAATCACGATCACAGCTTTATAGTCTCTTAACATCAAAACCTGTGTCAAAATCATACGTTAATTCCAACGCGTGATTGGTTCGCAATAATTAGTCGCCTCGCCTCATGTAAATTTATCATTTTCTAATTCTATATATATTTTTTTTATTTTATTTATTAAGATATACAAACAAATATACAAAGGTATTTATAAAAGTATTATCAAAAAAGAGTATAATATATGTACATTCAACACCGTATACCACATATTAGTATAAACAATAAGTAATAAGTAACGAGTTGAAGAGAAAAAATTACTATCACAAAAAAAAATATGTATTAAACAGTATAAGAGAATTTGCACAAATAAAATTTTAAATTTGTAATACCTGTAATTTATTCTTAATATATTTTTTAAAGCACATATTTGAGGCAGTAAAAATATCAATATCGCTAAAGTAATCATTATAGCTATATTAATAAATTTGATTACTTACATTCAACTCGGATCGGAATCCTATATTCAAATTATTATTACATTAAAACTAAGACGTTGTTTTTGAACATGTAATAAGAGCTTTTGAAAATCTGTTATTCATTTTGTTTTCCCATTGTTTATTTTACTATGCTATCGTAGTGTCCAGGAAAATAAAAAAAATAAAAATTTCAGTCATATTCGAACACGAATACCGTCTTGGCACCGACGCTGCACAGACAAGACGCAATATCATACACGTATGTAGTCCACTAATAAACACACCGATGTGTTTTTGATTTGATTGTTTTTATTCTATACTAACTGGGAATATAAGCTGACAATCCACCTTAGTGCCCAAAGTGCCCAACACCTCCTTACTTAAAAATGGATTATCTTGAAATTGAATGATGGTTGATGGATGAACTATCATCCATCGTACTCGCTAGGCTACTCTTACTGATTTTAATACAAATATATAGATTCTGATATATCTATATACTCATATTAAAATCAATTGATGTACGTTAGTCTCGCTAAAACTCTAAACTGGCTCGATTAATGATGAGTACGACATGGAAACACGACATTGTATTAGATGGATGGGCTCTAATTACTGTGAGACGGGTCTAGACTTGATCATTAAAATGCTATCAATCATCTAAGTGACCTGTACGAATAAAGATCTCATGCATCCACATGCATCCAATAGGTATATAAGCAAAATTGTCCATCGATTACATCACATTTATTATACCTAATTTTTTTGAGTTACTACTCGTGCACCTACCGGCCGTTGTTAGTTATATTATCGTTCTGTACATACACTGGTTGTACCTACCAGTGAGTGCAGGGGTAATTTCTTTTTGATTGTATGATTAATATTTGCACTTAGAGTAACTGTATGGTCTAAGACTTTAGTCTGCCATAATTGGCGAATTGTAAAATTATAACAGCAGCAAATGAAACAAACTGAAAATTGGGGTTTTGATGGAAACTTGAACGCCAGTAGATTGTTGCTTTTGTAGTAACGTATAAGTAAAGGTTAAAGAGAATTTTGATAAGCAAAAATGTTGCGTTTTGTGTAATAAATATCTGCAGACATGTGAACTAACGATGTAACAAAATATTCGATGAATGAATCCAAATCTCAAGTTTCTTTATCCGCTGAGGTTCCTTAAGATACTATCGTCATCAACTAACCGCTGGGTTAAGCTATCGTCTTTCCGATTGTAAAAAATTTTGTGAACAAAATACGTCAGACTAGGCTGTATGTGCTAATATCCTTTTGCCCACTTTTGCCTTAAATAAAAAAGATGATTGTTTACATTACAAGTTGTTTGTTTTGCTTACAATTTACCTACATAAAAAGTTAAATTATTGAATATTATTATTGTCTATCAGTTTCGTGATTTCTCGATAAAACTACTAACATGTGTTATAAATAATTATGACTAAAAATCAACATTACAATTATAGCTACACTCCATTACCGTCAGAAATAGGGTAAGTGTATTATTGCTATTTATATTACTCTTAAAAATATTATCTGGTTTTAATAATAATAAGTTAATCATTTTCATATGATTCATATAAAACTTAATAAAAAAAATATAAAAATGAACTCCTTGATATGATATCAAGTATGGAGCTGCTATATCAAAGCAATCAAAATGAAATTCATTGATGAATGAATCAGTAAATGTTGCCTTTTTCATAAAATAATAGTAGTTTTAATAATTTATAATTTAAAAAAAAACTGAACTAATCACGCTACTGGAATCAATTAGATTTTTATTGAATTTTAATGTGGAATAACTTTCTGAAACTTTTCTAGTATGCTAACTTTTTGTATAGAATATTGGTTTTTGTTTAAGGTTATTTTTCTAATCTTAGTAGCAGAAGCTCAATAACTCAATTGTACAAAACTTACAATTGGTTTGAAAGTTCAAACTTATTATATGTGTTATTTTTGTAAGTTTAGTCTAAATATTATATTGCAAAAACATGTAGCTTTAGAAATATTGATATTTGAACTCTAAACCAATAATTTTGTGTCTTACTATTTGAAATTATTCTTTTACTGATGTAAAATGTAAAAATATTTCCTTGTTTAAAACACACTTGTGACATTTTAATATATGAACTTTTATGATTTACAAATGATCTATGAATGTTTCATGTAATTGTATTATCTACATTATTTATATTAATAATATTATCTAATTCACCATTTCTTGTTTTTGTTATCTAATGTGTCACATAAATGATGAGACCAAGGAGTACTTCTTATGTTCCTGAAAAATGTGACTGCATTTTACCTGATTGAAGCAACAAATGTTTAATATTGATTATAGGATAAAGGCTAGTCTAATATCAATTTTCCATATTATGTTGGCTGTGTTATAGGTACCCAGCTGTGTGCATATGTGGATATTGAGGTCTTCAGAGAAAGTACCAGATCCTACACCTTAATTTGTTTTAGAACCATCGGTGAAAACTCTTAAGCTCTTTTGGGCTCAATTCTTCCGGCTGGCTGGTTTCATTTAGTTGTATCTTGTACTTCTTATCGAATACAAATTGTTTAGGGATCTTATCGTACATGGCTTGTATGATATGAATTTTTGAGTGAATTGTATCAGTTATGCCTGTATGAGGGGCACTATTTTTACTCCAAAGATTTAAGGTCCTGAGTCTGATGGCAGCTAAAGTCACTTCTTTGTTGTATATGTAGATGAAGCGGGGTTAGCTCCAGCATCGCTTCTAAGGCTGCTGTTGGCGTAGTCCTTATGCAGCCTGTGGCAGCCATACATGCCAGTCTCTGGTAGCGCTGAAGCTTTATAGTGGTGGCTTCATTTGTCTTGGTCCACCATACCAGAGCGCCGTATGTGATCATGAGCCGAATTACAGTTTTGTGCAGCCACAGTATGATTTTTGGTGTCAGACCCCATCTTTTGCCAATCATGTTTCTGCATTGCCAGAAAGTTATACTAGCTTTATTGATTTTGTTTTCTATGTGTTTATTCCAGTTAAGTTTGCTATCCAAGGTAGGACCTAAATATTTCACCTCAGAGCATAGCTGGAGTTTTGTGCTGAAAAACTTGGGAGATGATAGTTATTCAGCATTCGTTTTTGTGAGAACATTACTAGAACCTTTTTATTTGGATTCTAAGTCGTATTTCCTGCACCATGTCTCCACTATACGGAGAGACGCTTGGGTCAGGTCGTACACCATGCTTGCTGTCTTTCCAGAAACCAGTATTGGTCATCAGCATAACCTACTGTGTAGAAGTGATTGGCATTTAATTTGCTAATGAGTTCATTAATGGCCATATTCCACAGGAGAGGTGAGAGAACCCTACCCTGCGGGCAGCCTTTCTGAATCTGAATTGTTTTGAGCTATCTGAGCAATCTTTATTATTCAGGTACTGAACATGTTTACTATCCAGTCAATCAATGCCGGTTCAACTTTATGTCTACTGAGTGCACCTTCTATATCTATGAAGGAACCTAAACATATTTCTTTGTTTGGGATGGCCTCTTCAATCTTTGTTATTATCTGGTGAAGTGCCGATTCTGTCCATCTGCCTAGACTATAGGCGTGTTGCTTGTCGTGTAGCGGTAAGTTCATTAGCGCCGACCCCCTTAATTCCCTTTCACACATACTCTCCATCGTCTTTAGGAGAAAGGATGTGAGGCTAATGGTTCTGTAGGATTTAGGGTCTGTGTAGTGGCTCTTACCGGTTTGGGTATGAATGTGACTTTCACTTCCCTCCATCCCATAGGAACATATTGAAGAGCCAGACAGGCTCTCATTATGGCAACAAGTCTGACTATTAGAGCTTCACTGTAAGAGTGCCGGGAAAATACCGTCAGGTCCTGCCACCTTACAGGGGAGGAAACTGTGAATGGCCCAATGGATTTTATCCATCGTTTCCACTCTCTGGATTCCAGTCTTCTGCTCTTGGTGTCAGTACATCATCATGCCGGTTTGCCTCCCGAGTTACGCAGCAACCTGGGAAGTGCGTTTCATTTAGGATGCGTTGGGCTTCATCCGGCGATGTTGAGTAGCTACCGTCGGGTTTCTTTAGAGAGATGGATCCCGACGTATTCTGTTTAGCTAGGATATTCCTTATACTATTTGCTTGCTCGCAGGTTTCTATGTTGCCACAGAATTTACGCCACCCTGTCGAGCGTACTTGATACATTTTCAGTATTCGGACTTACCTTTCTTGTATAGTAGCCAGTCTTCATCCATTGAGGTATTCATGGCCCTATTTAGGGCTTTTCTTACCTTCTTACATTTTCTATCTAGTTCTTTACCCCACCACGGATGCTTTACCTCAGCATGCCTTGGTGGAGTGATTTCTGGGTAGCTGTCCATCATGGCTTTAGTAACAGCTGCTACCTGTTCTTCTAAGAGCGACTGATCTGCTATAGTATTTGTGCCCTCAAAGCCCGCGAGCGAAGACGTCAGCCTATTAAGGTATTTTGTTTTATCCATCTTGCGGGGGTTTCTCCATAGTGGTGTAGCGGGGATATCGACCTGTAGTGTGAAGCAGATCCGTCTATGATCTGAGCATGAGGCCTCTTTCGACACATGCCATCCCGTAATTAGTTTAGCTGCTCCTTCAGTTGCAAGTGTGAGGTCGATTGTTGTGCGACAACGTTTGTTTATGAACTTTGGTTCAGATCCTGTGTTTAAAATGGTTAGGTTAGTGCTAAATAGATATTCAACTACCACCTTACCTCGTTCATTCAGACCGAATGAACGAGGTAAGGTTCCCCAGAGTCATCCATTCCCCAGAGGGGATGATGCGCGTTTAAGTCCGTCCCGATCACAACCTGTAGTCCGGTCCACTCGCGGAAGTTCACCAACCTGACGAGGGGGAGAAGTGTCTTCCTCCGCATGTAGACCGAGGCGACGACTAATATTCCCTCCTGTGTATATTGTATTGCCACTTCATATGTACATGTCCCTAGAACAGAAATCTATTAATCGTTGTGCACAGATATCTTTAGTAGTGTAAATATACGCTTTAGGGTTGTCGTGTTCATAGCTGTAGAATTACCTTTTAGGTTGTTTAGGCCTTTGATTTTATCAGCCCCAACCCACGGCTCCTGGATTAAGGCCATGGCGGTCCTTTGAGCTCTAACCACTTGCGTAATTGAGCCGACGCAGTTTCGTTGTATTGGAGGTTGGCCTGCACTAGGCTAGTTTCGTCCCCGCCCAAAAATAGCCAGCAGATCTCGGGTTTCATCGTCAGCTACCGAGTCGGAAGTGGTCGGCAAAATGCAGTCCTCTTCCGCCGAGCCCGATCTCTACTGGCGGCTTCTGCTCAGTTGTGCAGGCCGCTTTTTCACTGGACTTGGCGTCCAGTGATTCCGCTGTACCGGTAACCATGGCCCCGGTATCCATGACTTCCGAGTTGTTTTCTGCCTCTTTGCTTGGTGGAGTGTCAAAGAATTTATCTCCACGAACCTGGAATTTTACGTATACCGCCCCACATACACATGTGATACGGTGTCCGGAGGAACTGGCACTGGAGAGCCATTGCCCAGAGATGGGACCAGTATTCCAAGGTACATGATTCTCCACATCTGGGATCCGCGTAGGCGAAGTAACCAGTTGTGTCAGACCATATGCCAAGGCAAAGTCATAAACAGTTCTACCGGCGTGATCGGTTAAAAGGAAACCAAGTCATTCAGTGTGGTGGGCGTTAAAATCACCGAGCATTACGATCTCTACGGGTGCGATCTGTTGTAGCACGGAGTCTGCAGCCATTTGGATGTGGTCGATGAGTCGGTCTGTGTCGGCATTATCGCTATGGGACCTATAGAGACACCCGTAGACGCCGGGATGGTCGTCGCTGTCTACGCGCAGCCATAAGATGGACAGGTCCGTACCTTCAAGACTGCCGAGGCGTAAAAAACAGATGTCCTCTCTGGGGTACACGCAAACTCCAGCCCGGGGCACAAAGGAGTGTTCTAGTTTGTTCCCCGGGTAGATACGAAATATCAACCGGAGAGGACCCTGTGTCTCGGTTAGAAAGAGCAAGGCCGGCATTGCCGTCTCCAGATGGCGTTAAGGTTTGAATGAAGTCCCCTGATATTGCAGAAATTCACGGAAAGCGTGGCAGGGGTTGTCTTCACCCCACCCCCATACGCGGCCCAGCTTGAGCACCCACGCTCAGAAAAAGTAGGGTAGGTCAGCGAGGGATCCCGCCTTGTTGTGGTGGGGGTCTTAGTAGCCGTGGCTTGGTCACCCACGGTGAACAAATATGCTGGCCCGAGGTGGCCACTCCGACTGGGCTTAGCAAACCCAGATGTTCTTCGGATGTGTGTCGGTGGGCTGCGGCGAGACGAGTGTTGGTATGGCGATGCGCCACTCACCCTACCCTCCGCAGCCGAATCTTGGCTGGCGGCGGAGCCATAGACCAGATCCGCCGCTGGGGTCAGGAAGGCTGGTGCCTTTGAGTGCTAGTATTTCCTGGGCCCATGTCCTTCGCGCATCGGACACGTTGGAGGCCGCGCCTTACCTGAGAAGGAGATGAGGGAGGAGTAGTCCTCTCCCGAGGAGGGGACGACATGGGATGTCCAGCGCTGGTGGACCCGCGGATGTGTGCGAAAGCGTTCCCGTGGCCCTGCCAATATGCGACCAAGGTGGAACACCATGGGTTTTAGTCGGTGCGATTCCGACATAAACCGTCCTCCCGCGAGGCGAGTATGCGTAGGCATATCCCCATATAGAAAAAAATATCAGCGAGGGATTCTCCATCGCCAGGGGTGTTGATACCCTCCTGGGGTAGTGATCTATTTAACTCCGCTACCATGTTAAGGGGAGGGGGGGAGTTAAAATAACTATGTCATCTGCTAACTTTGTCAAAAATGAATATTATGTTAGCTCCTTAGAGGGTGGTTGAGGGTTTGTAGGAGATGGAGGTAGGTCCCCTTTCAACCCTGCTACTTTATTATGCAGTACCACCATTGAGTCTTAAATATTTTTGGTGATATAATTGATAGCTGACCACAACTTCTCTTCACCTACAATAACCAATAAGCAATTGTAGCCCGGGACACATTTTTCTTTCCTTTTTCAATGGATCTTCATGTATGTCTTGGTCATAAGACCACATAATATTATAAGCAGACATTAATTAAATTAAACACAATGTGTTTTCATTTACTTAGCAATTTAATTACATTTTGTAAATTCCATACATTTATAACATTAGAAATCAGAGTTATTTACGTATTGAAGTAAAATAAACGTAAGTCTAGCGCAATGTGTAGGCAAAAATTATACATACAGGTGTTACCACAAGTAAACAGGAGTTTTAGATTACAGGTGACCACAACACGCGTAGGCTAGATACGAAATGAAAATAAACTGAAACTAAAGTTTTTTGTCTTAATTTTTTCATTACAATATTCATTTTCTTCACTTCTCTCACTTCACTTCACATTCCTCTTTTTTTTGTATAGGATAAGGGTAACAAACGATTACACAGTCACCTGATGGTAAGTGGTTGCCGTGTCCCATACACATCTACATCTATCCGCGACTATGAATTAAAATGCAGATGCGTTGTCACCCGTGAGGAATAAGATGGAGTGTCTCGTTCCCAGTAAAAGGGGTGTCCGGTTCTCTCTCACTCACTATACGAAACACAGCAGCATCAAGCTGCTATTTTTCAACGGAATTCTGATAGAGTGTTGTACTAACCCTGTGAAACCGACTAATTTGTGCTACCACCATGCTAGTGCATAGTTCTCCGACGTAAAAGTCAGTTCAGTCTCCATTCAAGTGAAAGGAGTAATTTTAGCCACAAATATACTGAAAACACTTAAGTTTAACCAGGTAGTATGTAGTTTTAGTTATTTGTTTATTAAATAAAATAAATAATCTCATGTCATGGTACATTGTAAAAGGACTTGAATTTCACATTCTTACCATACAAATGACGATAGTAATTTATAGTGTTCAGGATCAGAGCCAATCACAAAATTTCGCAAGTCATCTTTGCAGTCATAAGGCTGTAAAACTGAAATCTGCTTTTAATAAAACTATGTTTACGGATTTTATTGCGTTTAATTTACTTATTTTTAATTCCCGACGTTTCGGGTGCTTTACAATAATGTTTTGTCCCCCCATGAGCAAACGAACACTGAAAAAAAAATCATAGTTTTATTCAAAGTGTAGTGTTCGCGTAGATGTAAGAAATTGTTATGAAATCTGCTTATTTGTATAAGTAAGCGTTAATTTCTAAATTGGTTTTCGACTTCGCAGTTGGAGTCATTTAGCAAAGAATTTGTTCTGAGTCACATTGAAAACCATTCATGAAATTAGTTTGTCACTTAATAATATAAACTAAAAACACTTAACAATATAATAATAATAACTTAGAAAAAAAGTCAACAACAATAACATTAAAAACTAAGTACCAATGTAGAGAACCGGAGATCCTCTTTACTGGAAACGAGGCATTCTATCTTATTTCTCAAGGGTGACTACGCATCTGCATTTTAATTCTTAATCGAAGATAGATGCAGGTGGACTGTGTGTTCATTTCTCACCCTTATTCTATAAAAAAATTTAATAATTTTTTAAGTATATTAAACGTAGAAATAAACATTCTATTTTATCTATAAGTGATTAATCGATAACCGTCAGTAACCGATCAGGGGTAAATGATCAGTTATTCGCCAAAGATTAGCGGAATGAATAAGTTTCGTTTACAGAACTACATCCTTCTTATTTATTTATTTTGTATACGTATATAGAAAATATAGTAGATAGATTTGACCTGAATAATCTTTTTCTTCCTTTGCCGGTTACTAGCGATGTAAGAACATCTACATACCCCATATCGTCCCGTGAGTGTCGTAAGAGGCGGCAGAGGGAAAAAGCCGGGTGATGGGCGGCAGCATCGGAAAAAAGACAGATGATAGGCTGCAGCATCTTCCTAATAATAACTAGAAAATAAAAAAAACTGTAATTGCCGACCCGCCTTTTTTTTATAGGACAGGGTGACAAACAAGCACACAGTCCACCTGATGGTAAGTGGTTGCTGTGGCCCATAGACATCTACATCTATCCTCAATAAAGTATCAAAATGCAGATGCGTTGTCACCCGTGAGGAATAACATGGAATGCCTCTTTTCCAGTAAAAAGGGTCTCCGGTTCTCTACACTCACCATACGAAACACAGTAGTCTTAAGCTGCTATTTTACGCTGGTATTCTATGAGAGTGTGGTCCTTCCCCGGTCGAGCAGACCCATTCGTGCTACAACTATGCTACTAATATACAGCATGGCTCTACCACGAAAAAACGCCTGCGAAATATTGCAACTGTGGCAAATGACTAGGAGACAGTCATAGTGGACTTTGATAGTGATAGGCTGTAATGAATAAATGAATGAATTTTTTCCTTCAACTATGTCTAGTGTTACCTGAGATCACAATCGGCTACACTGAAATTTCTATACTTACGCAATGTATTATATTTAAAAAACAAACTGTTATAAAAGGCTTTGTCACTAGAATAAAGATTACAACATTGTCAATGTTAGTACTACTATTGTTGACTCTTGATAAGAGATGCGTTTTATGTTATCTTATTCTATGGATGACATGAATTTCTGCTTATCTTAAAAATTATATTGTAACTGTAAAAACACAGGCATATTAGTCATACTGCTGTCTGTCGGAAACTCGGAGACAAGATGTTCCTTGAATTTTGTTGTCGGCTCTTGCTACATCCACGATAGGTGATATAGTGATGAATAGTCTTAAGCCACACAAAACTCTACGCTTACAACTAAATCCTAAAAAATATATCAAATCGTTATATTCTATCAAAGAGTTTAAATTTTTTACTGAACAACAGCTGCCTAAAAAGCAGCATATTGTGTAGAATTTTGTGAACAAAATACGTCAGACTTGGCTGTACGGGCATACATCCCTATGCCTTTTATAAAAAAAAAACAACAAAAACATCTTTGCGCGCACGGCGCACATGCTTTGTACTCGTATATCGCTTTTTGTCAAACGAGTTAAAAAAAGAGGTTCTTTATTCGACCTGTGTTTTTTATGCATGTTTACCAAATTCTCTGAAATGATTTTTTTTTATTAAATAGATTTATTCTTCAGGACTATAAAATTAAAGTGAAAATTTCATCCCTTAGGGTGGAAAAATAGGGGATGAAGATTTTAATGTACCTATTTAAACAAAATTCTAGTACCTAGTTACCTTGCACTTATGATATTACTAAGACCACTCAAAAGGGTAAAAAAATAAACTTTTTATAAAAAAGTAAAACCCACTTCAAAAACTAACAAAAAAAAATAATTTCTCCACGTGATATAGCTTTGGGGCCTTACTCGTACCTAATTATTTGATACATTATAACTAATATATAACTTAATTTAAAAAAAAAATGTGGTAATTATTAATTTTTTTAGTTCTTGAAATCGATTTTACTTTTGTTAAAAGTTTTTGTTTTTATAGAAGAGAGGCAAACAAGCATGCGGCTCACCTGATGGCAAGTGACTAGTTTAATTACAATATTAAAGAATGTTCAGATGATCTCTACCATGCTGTTTCTAATGTTTTTACGAGTACATTTAATTGTAAAACCTTATAAATATTATTATTTAAAAAAGTTTCGCTGGGTTGTTTTTGCTACTTCTTCCTAGGTCAGAGGTTTTTCCCGAAATAGTGTAGTGTTTAGAACCAAAATTTATAACGTTTAATAAGTATTACGTATAATTAGATAGAATAAAAATAATTCTATTCTGGGCATCAGCGTCCTCCTAATAACATATAATATGTGAGGCTTTCTACGGGGAGGACTAAGCCCAGCAGTGGACTTTTGACTGGCTATACCGGTAACAGTAACGATATTCTATTCTGCAATCACAGACCAAATTTAATGAGGGCTAATAATCTTCCACTCACCAGATGTCGCTAGTTGTGACTGAGGTAAAGTTTTTCGTTACATAGTTTCAGTTAATTGAGAAATTAATTTTAAATAATAGTTTATCATTATCTAGAGTATTATATTAATACACAACACAATGCGTCAGTGGTTTGATTTTTAATTTTTTTTACTTTATAACTCTTTTTTTTAATTTTTCTACTTTAAGTTATAGTTTGGTTTATTCATTTCTAATGTAATTAATATAAAATATAACTAATAATACGGAAAGAAACCTTAAAGATTAATTTTTTCTAAGAAATTATCGTTCTCGCTATGAAATCTGTCAAATATTTTACTTCACTGTAAAGTGGCGCCGCCCTGGTGGCAGAAAAAGTTGTGGATGCCCTCATTCTTATCCTAACAATAAAGTCGAATTAATATTCCGAATAATTAACACATAAAAACACGGTGTACTATGTATACGTAACACGCACGTGTGTGTACGTATGTACATATACGCAATCGCTCTTTCAAGTAGGAAAATCCTACTTTTAAAAATTTACAAGCAAACAATAGATTGTTATCGTAAAACTTAGGTTGTTATACTAGTTTAGGCAGGGATTGTTATGTGTCGAGCGTCGACCCCAGCGACGACTGTTGTAATTTCATAGTTTAAATACTTTGTACAATAGCCTACCGAACGAGGTATTTGAAAAATCTTTTTCAAAATTTAAAGATAAATTAAAAAAACACTGTCAGACATTAATTTCAAGACAGTGCTTTATTAATTTGGATATATTTATGTAACTTTATTCATATAAGTCACCGTATGAAATGTTTTATTTTCTCCCGACTTCCAAAAAGGAGACGGTACTCAATTCGACTGTATGTTGTTTTTATGTGTGTAACTATTTACTACTTTACCTCATAACTATTTACTGGGTGAACCGATTTGGATGATTCTTTTTTAATTTGAAAGCTGGTACTTCTCGTGTCGGTTCCATATGAATTTGATTAAGGTCAGACCAATAGTTTTTGAGTAATTCTTAATAACTCATATTGAAGTCGGCTGTACAAATTTTTTAATTTTTAATTATTACCAATTATTTTTAAGTCTCACATAAGTTAATTTTTGTTTTTTTTTTTAAATAATAATCTCTTTAAACCTAAACCTAAATTACAACTGAAAATTAGAAAAATGAGCACACAGTCCACTTACTGGTAAGTAGATGCTGTGGCCTATAGACATTGTCTCGACCGTGTTTAATAAATATAGGTACTTATATCTTTTTTGTTTGTCCTATGACGTATTTATCTCCTCGCGAATGGCGAATTATATGTTAACAGTAAGCACTAATAATACTACACCTTTGATTGACCAAGACAGACATCTACATCTGTCCTAAATATAGAATATAAATGCAGATGTATTCAATTAACCGAAGTGGCTATGGACTACAGCATGTATTATCACAGTCGAAATCGAAGAAAAATTACAGAGCCGGTTTGCATGTTACGATGTTAAGTTTTTAACCTTAAACAGCTATCCGATCGACTGTCGTATCTAACTCGTAAAGACAGTTTTATCGCTGAGAAAGTTGCATTATCGTTAGCTGTTGCCCTGGAGTTGTGACGCCATTGGCACGGCAAATAAACGCACTGCAGTTTACTTCACGAATCTTTAGGAACCAGTTTTATGCGTTCCTAATGTACGAAGACGAAATTTTCAATATACCCGTGCGCGTGTAACACGTATATTTTGCGACAACAATTTATTTACAGAGGCCACGAAAGATAGTAGTGACGGCTATTTATCGTCAATATAAACGGTTTGATAAACAAATTAGTCAATAACTTCGACACGACAAAAAAATTATTCCACGATATAACACTTTATTGCACAACAAAACATAAACATGATCAAGATGTATATGTGAAGAAAAGTATACGTAGTAGAGCCATGCTGCAGCTTTCAACGTGATAGAGCCATGCTGCAGTTATATTAGTAGTATAGTTGTAGCACGAATGGGTCAGCTCGACCGGGGATGGACCCACGCTCTCACAGAATACCAGCGTAAAATAGCAGTTTAATGCTGCTGTGTTTCGTATGAAAATTGGAGATCTTTTTTAGTGGAAATGAGGCATTCTATATTAATCCTAAGGGGTGACAATTCATCTGCATTTTGATTCATAAGCGATGATAGATGTAGATATCTATCAACCACAGCGTCTACTTACCATCAGGTGGACTGTATTCTCGTTTGTCACCCTTATTCTATATTTAAAAAAATGTCATGCTTTAAACGAGTAACAAAGTGACTATTTATGTCTTTACGATCTATTGGAAATCGGGAAAAACTAAACTACATATTACAAATCTCACATCACGCTGAAAGTTTCATTATTAATAATATACATTTTATAAATAGTAATGATATAATTTTATCCGTTCCTTTGGTAATAGTGGTACTGAACCAGTGGTAAATGTAAACTCTTGCTGGTTCACGAAAGAAAGGGCGCTGTTTTTGTTTTTAAAATGTTAAATTATGTTAATTACAATATAAATGACATGACCATAACTTTCAAATATGGGAGAAAGACGTATATGTACTAGTATGTCGGCTGTCACTTTACTAAATTTTATCTTTAGTTACATTGCGGTTAGACAGACTTCACATATACTCAAAATACATAAGCATATCTTATTTCACAAAGAGTGGACTTGTTTACGTTTTTATTTTATTTTTATATCAATCCTGAAGAATACAATTGGATAGCTGAAATCATTCTTAATAAAAGTTAGTAATCATATAACTTCTAAACGTTCTCGAGTGGCAGCCTCGTACCGGTAGGCGAAGTGTAGGGCGTCCCCCCACTCGTCGTAGTCACTCCATCTAGGAGTGACGACCTGGTAAGACATGCAGGAAGTCGATGGATGCAAGTGGCTCAGGACCCTGCTTTGTGGCATTTCTTGGGGGAGGCCTATGTTCAGCAGTGGACTTGTGAAGGGCTGTAATGATAATGATGAATCATATAAGTTAAATTTTCTACTTTTAGTAGCTGCTTAAAGTTCGGTAATTTAATTTAAATTAAAAATTAAATTAGATTTTTATTGTTTAAAAATATATACTAAGGCTGGTTTCAAATTTGAATATCTTAATGTACCGTATCTCCATCGTAGGCGCATCGCAAATTTGGACGCAAAATTATACAACATGATCGTGTGTTACCGTGATCCGCATTAAGCTTCGTATCGGATACGCGTATTGTAATCGGTACTTTTGGCGTATTTTGGTATTGTGTCACGGTACGCGGTGTATCAGGTATTGTATAGCAAATACAATACCTGATACACCGCGTCCCGTCACTAGTCGGTTTTTCTCCGATCATCAAAGGGGATGATACTACACGCCGCCCCACGGACTTGAACAACTTGCTCGTGGAAAATATACGAGGGTCGGAGGAGGAAAGTCTGTATCGTCCACTTTTAAAAAACGCGATACTGCTAATGATACAATATGGTTGAAATGGGTGTCCATACGATGTACATTAAGATGTACATACGTCAAATCAAATGTGTACCCGGCCTAAGATGTTTATTCAGTCTTATGGAACTATGATGTCATTTACTTGTATTCCCATACAATTTATTTTTATTATGGTAATTGGTATTATGATTTGATCTAGTTATTTGGTCTATTAAATATTGTCTCGATACTCCTCCATTGGTAAGAGACTTACGGTTACTAGTTAGCTTTACATGCGGTTTCGTGAATACGCGATACCCTTTCGCTTTTATTCCCCAGCGATGAATATATAGTATCTGCGTTTTAATCTAGTATCTGCGTTTCGTATAGTGATTATCGAAAGTAACAAGGCGTGCTGCCTTAGACCTCACGGGTTACAATGTTTCTTCATTTAGATTTTTGGAACGAAGTTCCTTATCGGACTATACGAATTTGGCGGATGGGGGCTAGGAGAAACACGTCACGACCCCTTCTGACGTAGTGTAGACGGCCTTGGCGGCTATAAGGAAGCGAAATGGAATAATATCCATCTCGCTCGCACTCTTTCTTATCTTGCCATGAAATAAATATTATTTTAAATGACGTTTCATTTTAATAGACGCTAGTAATTCATTTATTTGTATTTGTTACTTAATAATATAATACGTTTATCAATAATAACATTCAGAAAGGAACTTCGTTCCAACCGAGTGTTCCACGAAACTCACGCATGTTTTATATTGATGATAGGTGTAGATGTTTATAGATCACAGTAGATTTTATGCTAGTTTGTCACCCTTTTGAGATGGATTCTGCGCTTTCTGTCGGATGCCCCTAGATTTTTTTTGCCTACGCTATCACCACACAACAATGATATAAGTGATATATAAGCTGATATATCTGAAATAACCACGCCGTCTTTTAATAAATAAATAACACAATATATTAAAAAAAAAATCTAATCAAAACACATTCAGTGACTCATACTGTTAGGCGTTACGTGAATGTAGGAAAAATATCATAAATCTTAACGATGGAAAATCTTTCTTCATGAGAAGTTTATTTTATGGTAAAGATAAAAAAAAATAAAAATAGCCATGAAATCACAAGGCACAGACTTATCTTTATAGTACCTCTGACATTTAATTATTTGCACTTGTCGATTACGTAGCCGACACCCACGGGGAAGAGAAGGATTGATAAAAATAGATTTCCTTATACCATTTAATAATCCAGATAAATGTTTTATTTACAGCTTTTATTAAGGAACATTGTGAATTGTATGAGACAATGGGCAAAGAGAACAAAGTAACAGTTTCTTGGTGGTCGTCTAGGTAGTCGTCTGTTTGGTGCTGTGTTAAGGTCTGAAGAAAGTCACTTTATAGGAGAGAGGCAAACCAGCATACGGCTCACCTGATGGATGATGGTAAGTGACTACCGCAGCCCATAAACAACTGCTACACCAGTTAAATTGCAGGTGAGTTCCCTTCCTTTTAGAAAGGAGTTAGCCCTTGTCTTGAAAGTCCCTAAGTCATATCGATCAATTATAGGCTGCGATGCATTCCATCTTAGTCCTTAGTAACAAAGGAACGAAGAAGGCTACTGTTTAAAGTTGTTTTGCAGGTGTCCACGGGCTGCAGTTACCATAAATATGGTGAACTGTAAGTCCGTTTGATTCTTCAGTTTTATATAAAAACATATATTTTTAAGTAGCTGTTCCCCGCGACTTGTCCGCGTGGAATTTATTACCTTATTTATATGTATAAGATACATAACTTACGTCCACTGCTAAACATAGACCAAGTATGCGCCAGCTGGCAAGCATCATTGGCGATTTTCCGGCCATCATTCAAGCGCCAGTTGATCGACCGCTCGTTCGCAATGAGGATATCCACGACTTTTTCTGCCACCAGAGAGGCGCCAATTTAGTACGAGGTAAAATATTTGACAGGTTTCAAAGCATGGGAAGTTAATTTGTTAGAAAAGTGCAGAGATTAATTTTTCTTTCTGAAATAATAATATTACACACACACACACAACACAAACACTCACGCCTGTCACCCAGAGGGGTAGGCAGAGACTACGGACTTCCATTTGGCGCGATCCTGACACACCTCTCTCGCCTCCATTACATCCATATATCTACGCATACACGCTCGTCGGTTAAGGGTACTCCTAATCTGGCCCATTTTCAATATATCGCCTATTTGGTCGATAAACCTTCGTCTAGGGCGTCCCTTCCCGACCCTGCCGTTCACTTCTGCAACATAAATTTGCTTGTACATGACCAAACCACCGAAGCATTCCTTTCTTAATCCTGGTCACAACGTCATCTTGCAAACCACACTTTTCTCTTATCACACTATTTCTCACCTTATCATTCAGATTCAGCCCTAGCATACTCCTTAATGATCGTATTTCTACAGCATTTATTCTACTCTCATGCTTCCTCTGCCAGACCCAATTTTCACTACGATACATTAAAGTAGGGACTAACACAGCATTATGAATTGCCATACGCGCCTTATTTGACACATTCTGACTCCTCATAATAGCGTGTAGAGCCCCATTCACTCTATTTCCTGCGTTCACTCGTCGTTCTATATATCCTTATCATATCTACCATCCCTGCTAAATAAACATCCCAAATATACAAACTCATCCACTTGCTCAATCAACTCCCCTTCTATTCTTATTTCACATAACGTTTTACTTTCTTCTCTTTCAAAAACCATCACTTTCGTCTTACTTGCGTTCACTTTCATACCCCTTTCTTTCAATGACCAGTTCATTAAAGTAATCATCCTTTGCAACTCGGCTGCCGACGATGCAAATATGACTTAATCATCGACGTACAAAAGGCATTTGACGGTTAACTTGGGTGAGTTCTCAACCCACATTCTTCAACTTTCAAAGTTTGCAAACAACAGTCCATAAATAGGTTAAACAGCCACGAGGAAGCTACACAGCCCTGTCTGACACCTTTTTGAATGCCATACCAGTCCGAGTAGACCCCGTTGATCCTGGAGAGTCCCTATAAAGAGACCTTAACGCCTGTATCAAACCAGCGCTCAACCCAAATGAGTTCAGTGTTTGCCATAACACATTCCTGTCCACTCTGTAATAAGCCTTTTCCAAGTCCATGAACGCACAAAAAACTTACAGGTTTTTGGCCAAAAACTTCTCCGCAATCATGCGCATGGAAAAGACTTGATCCGTACACCCCATCCCCTTTCTAAATCCAGCTTATAATAATATTATTTTATATTAATTAAATTAGAAACGGATAAACCTACACCACAGTTGTTCCTAAAAGTAAAAGAATTTAAAAAAAGGTAAAATATTAAAAAACACCAATGAGGCATTATTTTGGTGTATGTAATATACTCTAGAAACCGAAAAACATTTAATAAAAACGCAACTTCTGAATAATGATGACACTGACATTCACCTCAGTTCTAACTAGGGACATCTGGTAAGCGTAAGAATATTAGTTCTCATTGATGTTACTATTTTTAAAAATAAAAAAGCCGTCTTTTAAAAAATAAAAATAATATTTGAGGACAAAACTGACTTGTGTAGAAATCATCTGGGGGCACGGTAGTGCCCCCGCCAAGTCGAGCAAAAAAGCGGCACGGCCGTACCATCTTTTTCTCGAAGCAGTCAAGCCATTTTCAACCCTCTATAACTTCTTTGTGGATGAAACTTGAAGCCTGAATTTTCAGTAACCAAGCATGCATTGTATAAACACGATATATTTCAAATTTTATTCAATTTGAATCAGTAGTTTAAGAATTATAACTAGTCAAAGTTTCTTAATTTTGTCACTCACTGACTGACTGACCGATCATCAAAACTTTAAGGCACTTCTAGTAGACATCAAATTTAGAATACAATTCGTGTTTAGTATATAAATCAAGGAAAACCTAAAATATTTTGTAATTTCGGTTCAGTTTTCTAGATACACCAACTGCATAAATAACTTTCTAATCCTATATAATATATATAGGATTACAAAGTTACATTTGCAGTGAATGAATCAGTGTACGTGTAAATGTATAATATAATGGAATAATAGATGTAGATAGGTACCTAGATATAATTATGTTCAAAGGTAACTTGTAAAATGGTCAACGGAATGAAAAAGCAAGAATGGGACATGTCTTATGAAGTTGTACCAAAATCCCGCAAGGTGTTAAGTAGACTAAATTGCCCGAAAATCCGTAGTTGGTATTCAAGTAGATGGTACCGGAAAGGAAAAAAAAACAGGACTATCTACAAAAATAAATGCGAGCGAAAGAGATGCCATCAAAAACATAACTTGTAAATAAAACCAAGTCTCGCAACTCAGTTCTTCTACCGTAAAAAGTTGTGAGATCCGTGTAATACCAAGTCGGTTAATTTATTCAGTCCCTACTTAATGTCTCATGTTATTACGTAATTAGCTAACCTAACAACATCTCATAGTGACCATATCAATATTAAAATCTGTTATGTTTTAAATACATAGATTGACTTGGCAATAGATCCCATTAAAACTGGGCATTAAAACTGGGATCCCTTAAAACTGGGCAGGACACGTCATTTTCTTTTTTTACGCGGAATTAAGCAAATTAATTTATAACAACCCCATTAATAGATCCCATATGAATTTGATCAATCAAATTCATATGGGACCACATGTGAAGTACCAGCTTTCAAAGAAAAAAAGAATCATCGCAATCGGTTCACCCAGTTAAAGTTATGAGGTAACACACATAAAAAACATACAGTCGAATTGAGTACCGTCTCCTTTTTGAAATCCTCAGAAAAGTTAAAGTTACAGCTACGTCCCACCGCTCCTCTCATATCGAAATGTCCGTCTTGCTGCCCTAACGCATGTAGGCGAATTACACGTCTAAGAAATTTTTTTTCTTATTTATCACACTTGCAAGTTTTCTCACGATGTTTTCCTTCACCGCCGAACACGTGGTAAATCGGCACTTAATATAATTGCAATTAACAATTTCATTGGTGCCGGCGAGGATCGAACCCTGGTTGCTCGCGTACTGTGAAATTTACAACGAGCGCTTGGCCCCTGAGCTACTACCGCTAATAGTTTATGAAATTATCATTTATACACTGTTAGCCGTGGTAGCTCAAAATATCATTAGAATAATTTCCACTGTGTGATGTATTTGAGCCCTCATGTTGTTGCAAACACTAGACATTTCATATCAACATCGAGGTCGTCTTCATAACAGTTACGTTGAGGCTTGCCATTATTGTGGTTCCCTCGAAACGTTTACGATTTCACGTGTCGCCAGCCATAATGTCAACAAGCACATACTAGTGGGGGGGGTTTGGTCGCGTGAGTGGGTTGATCAGTCGATTTCTGCGAGTGAGAGGCGCGGGCGTCGTACACTGACTTGCCGGCCTCGAAATATCGCACATATTATATACTTAAAAATATTGATTGCGAAATTCACTTTGTTGTACATGCTACAAGGTAGAGTTTCCCTTGCTAAGTATTGATAGAATAAAATCCCGGATCAGTGACCCGTAGTGGTGTAGGTTTAGTGACTGTGCTACAATGAACGAGGACAACACTGTGAGCGATGACTTGAAACGCCAAGCGGCTATGTTTTATAACTCCACGGAAAGGTCAGTTAAGTATAAAGTTATATATGTATGCATGTATATATATTCTGTCTGAGCAAAATCCTAGCACCCTAAAAAATACCAAGGATTCAGCCACGTGTTAAATGTGAATGTAGAAAATCTAAGTTAGATTCAACCGAATTGAGTTTACGAAACGGAAACATTACCATTCGAAGCAAAACTTGTTTTATGTCTGTGGTACAGAATCTATTGTACCAAGCATTAATTGTTGAGAATAAATACATTTTTATTTTGTTACATCATTATGAATTTGTTTTTTATTCATATACTGTATTAATCGCTTAACACTTAGGTGTTTTTCATTTAGAAATTAAACTATTTTAAAAATATAAATAAATTTAAGACTTTTTTCCTCCTTGTTTTGTAATATACTTTTTTATAACATATTAAATATATAATAATTATATTTTATTTTATCTGCTGCTTAGCAGAAATAATTAAATACAAAATACATAGTTTCTTCGATGTTTGTCCTGGCTTTGTCGACAAAAAAAAATTACAAACGCTACCACTTTTATTCTGAAAAAGGTTAATATACAGTCACATCATGAATATAAAAAGTATTTTTATTACAATATTAGACCATGACTTGTTGTTTTTTTTTTACATTATAATAAGTACTTTTGTTTTGCTTTTTCTTTTCTAACTTTAAATTTTTTATTTTACTTTAACATGTCAAAAATTTGTGTACATTATTATGTCAGCCAGTAAATAAATATTAAATACCAGGCATCTTCAGTGCTACATTATTTAAGGTGAATAAATGTACAGAAAACAACTAGTATGGTTGAGAATTATTGCTCATTTAACTTTGCCCAAACCATCAGTGTCAAAATATATAAGTAGTTATCAATCAGTAGGCACGTGTTAAGTTTTTAAATACTGCGAAACAACTTTTTTATTCCCATTGTTCTTGGAAATAATTTTCAGGGTCTATATTACGTCACTTGAAGCATTACGTAATTTGGACGTTTTCTTGCCCTTTTGACCCTTCTTGTATTGAATGGTTTCTAACTTAGCATGTTTTTATTCAGCATTTACGCTCAATTGTTTATTATTAGCTATGCCATAATGCGGTAGTAGTATAAATTTAGTGGTAATAAAACAACTTATTTTTTTTTAAAAAGCGTTACTTCCCACATTTGGATTTACCTGTAAATAGCACAAGGACAAACATCCAGACCCTGAACAATTATCTGTAGGCCATACAAATACTTATTCCGTGCCGGATTTGAACCCGCGGCTCTTGGCGTCGCAACTCAATGCGCCATGGAGCGGCCTTAAAACTCTAAAGATTAAAATGATTTCCACATAAATTAAGAGTTTCTGTTCTTTAATACACTTTATCTTAGCATCCTTTTCAGAAAGTATTAAATAATGTGGCTTTTTTTCATTTTTTTTGAAGTAAAGTTTATTTATTTGATCCTTTCGAATGAATTAAGCAATATCACAACCACAAGTTAATAACTGGAATATTGCCTAAATAATTATCTACATCAACAATTTCATCCCCTAAAATGTGATATTTTTCTTCAAATTTAAATGGTACCACCCTTGAAGATATATATCGACTATTTAATAAAAAGTGTGTCTTCTTTATAGTAACAAAACAAAAAAAACCTTGAGAGACAATTACCTACTAAAGTTGTCGCTTTTAGGTGTCGGTGTGCGCGCACATCGAAAAAATTCACTTTCAACATTTTTCCCAAACGCCCCAAAAGAAGTATAACTTCAAAAGAATCATTAATTTCGGTTCACAATTGGGAAAATTATTCTATCGCTTAATATACGTACAAAAAAGCAGTCTATTTGGATCCTGCTCCTTTTTTAAATTTGCTAAATATATGGAAAATCTGGCTAAAGTTTTTAAATAAAACTAATTTTACGGATTTTATCGCGTATATTAACTTATTTTTATATTCCCGACGTTTCGGGTGCTTTCCAGCACCCGTGGTCACGGGGGACTGAGTTGTTTGACGTCCTGCTGTCATAGTTAGCCCGGCTACCTTCAGTTTTTTAATATTAATTTTTGGTACGATTTACGCAGAATGAGCTTACAGTATCTTGAAGTCTAGCAGTGGTATACTTGGGTTTGGATTTGATTTTATTAATTATGGGATCCCAAGCAGATGGCAGCACCCATCCATCTTCTCTATTGAAATTAGGATGTTTTTTAATTTCAATAGCCTCGCGAATCATCCTTGGGAGGAATCGGTGTTCTTTTGCGAGGATTTGTGGTCTATCAAATCTAATGTAATGACGGGGACGATCCTGAACATGTTCACAAACTGCAGACTTCCCGATACGTCGGTGCTTCACGTCAGCTATATGTTCTTTAACGCGGGTTTTAATAGATCTTTTTGTTTGTCCTATGTACGAGAGACCACATTCACAATCCAGCTTGTACACTCCTGCATCTTGTAGAGGGATATGACACTTGACGGATGGTAAAAATTGACCAATCTTCTTCAGCGGCTTGAAGTACGTTTTAATGGAAGCTCGCTTCAAGATGTAGCCAACCTTGTCTGTGACTCCTCTGACATAGGGTAGTACAGCAGGCACACGCTCGACTGTGGCTGGCTTCACTCGGTCACTGTGACGTAGGCGCGGGACCCGAAGCTTGTTGTCTTGCAGTACTTGCTCGACGTGCTGAAGCTCGGCGGCCAGATGTTTTCTGTCACAGATCCCTCGTGCTCTCTGAAACAAAGATTTTCCCACGGTAGCTAACTGTGAAGGATGATGGTGAGATTCACCATTTAAATATCGGTTGGTATGGGTATTTTTTCTGTACACAGTATGACCAATAGTGTTATCAGGATTTCGGATGACTAAAACATCTAGTAAAGCTAAAGTATTGTTTGCCTCTAACTCCATTGTGAATTGTATTTTAGGGTTTATGGAATTAAGGTGGTTTAAAAATGCAGTTACTTTGTCAGATGGTAAAATTGTGAAAGTATCGTCTACGTACCGCTTGTAGAATCTTGGATTTACAGGAGCAGTAAGAAGGGCTTTCTCCTCAAAGTCCTCCATGAATATGTCGGCGACTACGGGAGATACAGGTGAGCCCATTGCCACTCCGTCTACTTGCATGTAGAACTCTTCTTTCCACAATAAATAGCCAGATGTGAGGCAGTGTTTGAGTAATACTGCATATTCTGTAGGCATGTTGTTATCTTCTAGCTTTCTAATAACAATTGAGATGCAGTCTTGTGAACATGTTCAGGATCGTCCCCGTCATTACATTAGATTTGATAGACCACAAATCCTCGCAAAAGAACACCGATTCCTCCCAAGGATGATTCGCGAGGCTATTGAAATTAAAAAACATCCTAATTTCAATAGAGAAGATGGATGGGTGCTGCCATCTGCTTGGGATCCCATAATTAATAAAATCAAATCCAAACCCAAGTATACCACTGCTAGACTTCAAGATACTGTAAGCTCATTCTGCGTAAATCGAACCAAAAATTAATATTAAAAAACTGAAGGTAGCCGGGCTAACTATGACAGTAGGACGTCAAACAACTCAGTCCCCCGTGACCACGGGTGCTGGAAAGCACCCGAAACGTCGGGAATATAAAAATAAGTTAATATACGCGATAAAATCCGTAAAATTAGTTTTATTTAAAAATGTGTAGTGTTCGCGTAAATATAAGAAATCATTATCTGGCTAAAGTCTTAAAATTTTCATCTGGATTTAATCGAAGATAGATGAAGATGTCTATGGGTCACAGCAACGTGTTTGTTGTGTTTTTTACGTGGTATAGCCATGCTGCAGCTGTATTAGTAGTATAGTTGTAGCACGAATGGGTCGGCTCGACCAGGGAAGGACCACGCTCTCACAGAATACCTGCGAGAAATAGCAACTTGACACTGCTGTTTCGTATGGTGAATGTAGAAAACCGGAGACACATTTTACTGGAAAAGAGGCATTCCATCTTAGTCCTCACGGGTGCCGACGCATCTGCATTTTTATTCCTTATTGAGGATAAATGTAGATGTCTATGGGCCGCAGCAACCACTTACCATCAGTTGGACTGTGAGCTCGTTTGTCACCCTATCCTATAAAAAAACCACTTTCCCTCAAGTGGACTGTGTGCTCATTTGTCACCCTTATTCTAAAAAATATATTAGTGCAATATAACACCTTAAATATTTTTTAGAACCGAGACACACGAGTACAGCAAGGATAACTTGTAAATTGCTGATGTATTCCTAAAAGAAGTGGTTGTTTAACAAGTGTTTATATGCGCTATAATAACAGGTTGTTTTCGAAATTATATATAAATAGAAAAATACAGCCGTTTATAACCTAAAGTTAAGCTTTAAAAATGTTAAAAATAATAAAAAGTAGGTGCTAGTGCAAGTGTGTGGAAGTTATAAGTTTGAAAATTGGAATTATGACTTAAGAAGAAAAAGATAATCGATTTTACTTTTGACGTCCGTGATTAATGACTATAAACGCGGCTAATTGTTGAAAATTGTTTAAATTGAATCTTAAAAGTATTTCGAGATTTATAAACGTTAGTATAGAGGAAGTGCTCCAATTTGTTAACCCTAGATAATATCTTAAAGATTTTTTTTTTCCAAAATTTTAATTACAACTTATATAATTATGTGCACAGGTAGGAGAGGTACATATACCATTTCCACTCCTGCATTTAACCACATTACTACTGTCACGCCTATTTGCATTTTTATGCAATCGTTTTATTAGCCATTTCATTAAAGTGTTTAATGCTGAAGATAGTTTATCAGTCCGCTAAAGAAATAACATAAAACCTCTTTTCCGCTAATGAATGGCGGAATAACAATCTTAACATGCATCAAAATACGCAAAATAATGAGTCTCACTTCAGATCTGTTAACTCCTTCCAAAGTTTCTTTCTTCCTGGTTTCAGCGTTCTCCCTGTTAAGTGGCATACCTAGGTCCTTAGTCCAGCTGAAAACCCGTTTAATGATGATAACTACGTAAAAATAAAGTTCAACATTTAAAAAAAATCAACAAAGATTAAAAATAATAATATACAATTTAAATTATTGTTGCTTTAAATAACGTTTGTCTGTTATCAAAATGACAGACAGACAGACAACAACTAAACGTGTTTCTTGAGTTATCTGCTCTTGCGTACAACCGTACTAAACAACATTAAATTATAATCAGGTTTACTATAGTTGACAAAATTAAATTAAAACATAATTATTTCATCTATACAAATAAATAAAATTGAAGTGTCTGTTTGCAATGTCAAAATAACAGCTTTTTACTAAATGCATATGAAAGTATATACGGTATTTATAACAAAAAAAAATTTAAATTTTTGTTTATCTGTCTTTCTGTCTGTTTGTTCCGGCTAATCTCCGAAACGGCTGGATCGATTTTGACGGGTTAGTCACTGGCAGATAGCAGATGTTGTAAGGAGTAACTTAGGCTACTTTTATTTTAGGAAAGGAATAAGAGTTCCGCGCAAAAAATTAAATTCCTAAATTACACGCGGGCGAAGTCGCGGGGAACAGCTAGTTGCTAATATTTTTCAAAAGAATCGTTAAGAAAATCATGAAGCGTATCTTCGAGTAACATTTAGTTTTTGTTTTAAAAAAATTCTGTCCAAAGTTATGATTATTATTTTGAAGTGTGCTCGTAGTTACAAATTTGTTCAATGGTGGCGTTGAGTAATTAAGTTTTAATCTAATCTCAGAAATCGTAATTAAATTATGTAAAATAATGTTCAATAATGACAAAAA
The DNA here is from genome assembly GCA_963668995.1 of Parnassius mnemosyne. Taxonomy (NCBI): domain Eukaryota; kingdom Metazoa; phylum Arthropoda; class Insecta; order Lepidoptera; family Papilionidae; genus Parnassius; species Parnassius mnemosyne. Next base: position 14,266,004 of record CAVLGL010000159.1, read on the forward strand.
AAGAATATGTTTTCTCACAAATATTAACGTTCTCACAAATAACCATCGTTGGTAATAGGACGTAATCATTGGCACCCAATTTGACGTAGTTCGTAGACTCATTTTTTTTCTTTTAAGCAATATGGCGTCTCGTTGTCGCTACATTGAATTTCGATTACGATCACATCTTTAGTGACACTCACAAGATTAAGACAAATCGATTCACGTCAGAGTCATCAAAATCGGCCCACGCGTTTGGTCTCTAGAGCGGCGCCACATTGGAACAAACATGCATACATATACATATATAGGCTGATAAACACATTACCCGCCGCAGTCGGGTAAAAACGGTCCTATATAATACAAGGGCAAAAAGTAAGATGTCCTACTAAAAAAAAAAATACTTCCCAGACTTCAAAGAACTAAAATAATAATATCCACACAATTGTTTCAGAATTCGATGGTAAGACACAGTGTACGGAAGTATAAAATCCCCGACTACTGAAGTTATTTTGTGGAATTTTTTTTTAGTTTTTTGATGTCGTTTTTCTTTTTATTAGAAATCTAATGTTTTGACCGTTTTGGTTGGACTAAGAAATATTAAAAGTTCGAATGTGATGTCTAAATAGTCACTTAAATACTTTTACTACATAATTTTTACCCTTAGCCGCATTGACGTTGCTGCCTGTAGATGAACTACTAACGAACATTCTATGAGAACAAAGTCGCGGGCACAGCTAGTTATATCAAATATATATAAATTTATGTTTGTTTGTTATGCGATGCCATACAATAATCAGATTGCGCTAAAACTTTGTCAACTTATTGCTTGCACATGCGCAAAGGTTATAGGCATAGTACAATTTAACTTACAGTATGTGGCGCGCGTATCGTATCTACAAATTTATTTGAAAGTTATATATCATTCAACTTCCATGCATGTATAAGCATTCCTTATTATCAATATAAACTCTTCCAAATTTAAAATGATATTCACACAATTATTTCTTCTGCGGCTGCAACGCGCCGGGTGCCAGTTAGTATTATTTATATAATATGCCTATTGCCACTTAAGTTTCTATGGAAGGGTATGTTGGTAACTCCAAACAATCTGAGGATTCTGTCTCTTAAAATCCATTCGATCGTAGATAATTCAAACAATTAAAACTATTTTAAGCTCTTGTGTATTGTAATCGGTGCGCGCATTTTTGGTGTTTTTTTTTTCTTCTAAATTGTTAAAATTTGATGCCAGTAATTTCTACTTTACCTACTACCTACTTTAATTCCAATGACTCCGATAGTTATTACTGCAAAAGCATGTGAAAACTTTTTATGTCCCATTGTTAGCATTTCAACGAGCGACAATATCGTCGTGCCATACAATGCTGATCCATATATCAACTAGCCATCCGCCCCGGCTTTACTTGTGTGGAATTTATTAATGAGGTGTTATTAAGATTTAACATAATCAAAAATGATTTATTTTACAAGTTTTTGGTTTTTTTATTTCAATAAAATTCCCAAAAAATATAGCCTAAATCACTCCTGGCATTTCTCTCTATCTGTTCGTAAAGTTCAATTACAATCACACACAGAAGAAGGGTTATTATAATATAAAGTTATTTCTTACATTTTGTTATACATGTTATTCCGTACATGAATGAAAATAACCCTCGGGAGTGGTAATCGCTATTATACTGCTTCTATTATAATTCATAAAAATATTTGTGCAGCATTATTGTATATTTATATACATACTAGCTGATACCCGCGACTTCGTCCACTTTTCGATATATAAATATATTATTTATTAATTTATTTTTTATTGCATTCCTTAATCTAAAAGAATACAAAGGGCTGACTTAATGCCTTGAAGCATTTTCTACCAGTCAACCCAATCGTATTTATATAATAAATATATAAATACGACTCCTCACTTCTCCCAACAAGAAAACATTTCACTGAACGCGTAGTGCTTATAAAAAATGTTGTTTCTTAAAACTTTTATAACTTTATATTAAATGATGATATTGCAATTGTTTTTAGATAAGGGTCAAGTGTCTAAGAAATAAAACTTATAAAACCTAATTGTAATCTATCCAGTAGTTTTTCGTGATGCGGGCACAACTGTAAACCTCTATCATTTTATTTATGTAGATTATATAAAAAAATGATCTCGCTGGGTTTCTAGCCGTTTCTTTCCTGGAGCCCAGAACAGAGGTATTTTCCGAATAAAAATAAAAATTATTCTATTCTAAAATCGGTTCAGCTATTTTAAAGCCCGGACAGTCAGAAAGCCAGACAAAAATTAAAAAAAATTAATTCCTTAATGATACGTAAATAACCATAGAATACTATAATACGTACTATGTAAATAACCCCTTAGCTCAATCAATATAAAGTAGTTATTTCAATATTACAGACAGACACTTTACTTTTATTATAATACGTACTATGTAAATAACACCCTTAGCTCAATCAATATAAAGTAGTTATTTCAATATTACAGACAGACAGTTCACTTTTATTATAATACGTACTATGTAAATAACACCCTTAGCTCAATCAATATAAAGTAGTTATTTCAATATTACAGACAGACACTTCACTTTTATTATAATACGTACTATGTAAATAACCCCCTTAGCTCAATCAATATAAAGTAGTTATTTCAATATTACAGACAGACACTTCACCTTTATTTATATGTGTATAGATTTAATAATCGCTATGTAAATTCTGACCTGTGGTTTGCATTGATTAACATACAATTTCTATTACGTATTCTAAACACAGTCTACTGAATATTCGTATAATTATTATCTAATCTCTCAAAAGTTTAAACTTTTAAAGGGAACATGCTCTCTCTTGGGATTACCGTTAATATGATATGCGTTATATTCTTTACGTAATTTTATGTTATCTTATTTAAAATGTGCATAATATTAAGATAGTTACTATTAAAATAGGTTTACGTAGAAATTTAAGAGACGTAAGCATTGACGACGCCATGACGCGACATTCTCCGTCTGGTATAAATGAAAACCATTAATATCAGAAGTGACGTCATAGGTCATGAAATCTATAGTTTTCACATTGATATATGTATAGATATGCTTGTAATTTTTTTTCAACCCTTACTAACTTGTAAGAATGATGTCTTGAACTAAATAAGGTTCAAATAATCATCTAGTCTGATATACTGAATTAGAAAATGTATACGTCATTATTACTTTAACCTACTAAAGTCCACGAATCAAATCAGAAGATATATGGCGAATATCCCAACCGCGGTTTTTTTTTCTAGTTGTTATTTAGGAGATGCTGCTGCCTATCTCCTGGCTTGTTCCCTTCTTTGGAAGGAAGTTCCTTATCGCACGGTACGAATTTGGCGGATGGAGGCTAGACGAGAAAAAGTGTAAGATTTTTCCGTCACGACCTCTTCTGTAACTGGCCTTGGCGGCTATAAGGAAGCGAGATGGAATAATATCCATCTCCCTCGCACTTTTTCTTGTCTTGCTATGAAAGAAATATAATTTAGTTTTAAATGACGCTTCATTTTAATAGAGTAGTCCTCGGGGCCTCTAATGGATGGTGATATACCATCTCGTATATATGTATATGACCGATATAAATTTCCTACGCCGCCGGCGAACATCAAAGTAGACAGGCGTCTGGAACAGTGATTGCTAAGCATGGCGATTATGACATATCCTACATTACTTAAGTATATTATAATGGGACAGACACATGTATCTCTAGCTGTAGGTTGTAACTGGTTCGTAAAGAAATAAATAGTGCACGTAAATACAATTAGTTTGCGAGCTAGCAACGTCGGGAAAACGAGAATTTTAGGTAAGCTAGTTTTTAGATATGCCTTCTCTCTCTATCCCGGCCAGCATAGGGGCTAACCGGCTGGCGGTGGAGGTTGAGTACTTTAGAGCGTATCGTACCTGTAGAGCTAAAATAATTATTGTTCAAATAATTTTAAGAAAGATTTTTTATTTTTTTATTAAATTTATTTAGCTTTTTAAAACATAAATATTTTATTACCAGACATTTTATCATTGCCTACCATGTGCCAGACGCTAATTTTATTTTTAATTTTTTTTTAATATACCTGAAATGCTCCCTCGAAAACGCTGCTATCTCTTAGACTATAATATATTATAAAAAAAGACAACAACAACAATAAATCATGACATTGTTTATTATATTGTAGTCAGCGAGATATCTTTTGGCTTACAGGCACTGCTTTTATTTCGCAATTTGCAGTGTCTTCCTTATCTCGAAGCAATTTATCAATATCCCGCGAAAGATCTATTATTAAGTCCTCAATCCTCGCGGGCAATTACTTCGCCATCAAGTCCCTAATGGCTTTAGTATCCCGAGACATCGGATTTCTCTTTGGATCTTGTCTATTATCAATTTTAATATTTTGTTGACGTTGCTTATTTCTTAGACCCCGCTTACCTTTTACAATGTCATCAGAGATATTAAATTTAAATTTAAATAATAATAATAGTATTAAATTTACTTACCTACTGCTGTATTAATATATGCTCATTACTCACGCGCAAATAATTATGTCGTCCAGATCGAATTTCGGTCACCGCAGCCAGTCTCAACGGAGAACTCTAGACAGGATTATAGTGCCAGAGTGTATGCGCGAACACAGCTGCACACTATTCGCTCACTCTCATAGTCTAATGGGACAGAATCCAACACCGGAAATAAATCAGACGCGGGACCAACGGCTTCACTTGCTTTCCGAAGCACAGTGGTGAAACACCGTCAACTTCCTGACTCCGGGATGCTACTGAAAATTTCTGACAAAAGACTACCAGGATTTAGGTCGTCACGTGATTTGAACCCGGTGACCTCATACTCAGCAATCGCGTTTAAGACCATTAAACCTAAGTGGCAGTCAAAATCTCACGCAATCTCACATGCATATTATTATATTTGGTAGTGTATTCTTCATCAGACCTTAAATGCCTACTGCTGGAAATGGCCTCCCTGAAAGTAGGGAGGTTTTTTTCTTAATCGTAAATCTGTGTTCCGTTATAAATAGTAAAAAGGCCAGTATAACGACACGCTTAATTACTAGTTAGTAGGACTCCTTTTTGAGGTTCCGTACCTTAAGGGTAACCATTGGGATCCTATAACTAAGCCTCCGCTGTCCGTCCGTCCGTCTGTCTATTTGTCAGCGGGCTGTATCTCATGAGCCGTAACAGGTAGACAGTTCAAATTTTCACAGAATATGTATTACTGTTGGCGCTATAACAACAAATTACAAAAAATTAAAAATAAAAATGAAAATTAATAATAAAAATTAATAATTAAAATCGTGTTTTTTCGATGGTACGGAACCCCTCATGCGCGAGTCCGACTCGAACTTTGACGGTTTTTTATACTATTACTAGCGATCCTCTCAGACTTTTGCGCGGGTGATTTCTGAATCGCCACCTAACGGCGCGAATTGTGAATCGAAGCGAATTTTGTACGCGGTAGAGCCATGCTGCAGCTATATTAGTAGAATAGTTGTAGCAAGAATGGGTAGGCTCGGCCGGGTAAGGACCACGCTCTCACAGAATACCAGCGTAAAATGGCAGCTTAACAATGCTGTGTTTCGTATGGTGAGTGTAGAGAACCGGAGACCCATCGAAAAGAGGCATTCCATCTTAGTCCTCACGGGTGACGACGCATCTGCATTTTTATTCTTTATTGAGGATAAATGTAGATGTCTGTGGGCCACAGCAACCACTTACCATCAGGTGGGCTGTGTGCTCGTTTGCACCCAATCCTATTAAAAAAAATCTAACCCATTCTCGAATCAACTCAATCACACACAAAAATTCATCAAAATCGGCCTTACCGTTAAGGAGAAATTCAGTCACATACAGACGGACCTAAGAATTGTATAATGTATAATATGTATGTGTTATAGATATAAACCTTCCTTTGAATCATTCTGTCTATTGATGAAAACCGCATCAAAATCCGTTGCGTAGTTAAAAAGATCTAAGCGTACAGACGGCGGGAAGCGACGTTGTTTTATACTATGTAGAGAAGATATACCAGTGCTTGACTACTATCCCATCTGATGACAAATGGTGATGCAACCGAATATAGTAGAGCGTATTGACTCAGCTTAACAAACGCCTATTCACTTTTGCCTCTTCTTTTCTCCTTGGGAGTCAGAGTAGAAACCTCCCTTTTACTGCCACCAAGCAGCATAAACGTACACTGCTTCGTTCCAGTTCGAATGGTACGGAGAACCAGTATAATTACAAGCTGGGAAACATCGTATCTTAGTCCTCAGGGGTCACAACAACGTATCTGTAGTTTTTTTTAATGAATGCAGGTGTCATTAAACTGCAGTAGCTACTTACATTTATTGGAAATTAAGTTCATTTGCCACGTTGTGGGTCACTTCATCTAATCAGGGTCAACAACGCATCTGTTTTTTATCTCTGTAATTGCTGGAGGCAATTGATATAACCCAGATGCCACTTACCATCAGATGGACCACTAGCTTTTTGTCAGCCTCATATGACACCCTACCCTTTCTTAGTGTGGCAAAAGTACACCCATACAAGTCCAATGCCTAAGAAAAAAAAAATTGCAATAAAATACGGAGCTGACTACACATTTTTATTCCAACAATTTTATTATCACATCATTTATTTCAAAGAGAAAGCAATTAACAAAATTAAGTGTTTTTTTTTTTTCTCATCCTCATTTCCACCAGTAATTATTGTGTTAGGAAGTTGTAAAGATGTAAAGTGTCACCGCTGTAGACTTCGCTTGCGAGCTAAATGCTCAGAATTGCACAAAAGGCAATTAAATTACAGTTGGAAAGTTTGTTTGTTTGTGAAATTCTCTTAACGAATTGAATGAAAGAAAACAAAAGTTTTCTCTTGAAAAATTCTTTGATTCAAAAGACCGCTTCTAATCTATTTTAATGGATTACGAACTCTTTTTTTTTTTCAAAGTTTCGGCGTATATAACTATTTCGTGGTTTCATTGCATCACCATGAGTCTTTTCTTTATTGAAGACAGCCCGTAGAGGGTTTCAATATTATGGACAATTTTTCTTTCAGAGACGGATGATTTTTACCCACATGACTTCGTACTCAGTGTATTATTTTTTAAAAATTGACTTTTCTTCTTAAACCCCAGAAACTGACTTCATTAAAAATGTATGTAACATTTTTTTAATACTATGTAGTGGCGGTGTAAGGATATTCACCACGCCATATCGTAAGAAGCCGAAGATCACAAACCACCCAAATCAACAAAAACTAACAACACCTCGACAAAAAACGAATATTTTATATCATAATTTTTTTTATCTTCTCAGCACAAGACTGTTTATAAATTTTACCACATTGAATTTATACTTAACTTTATGTTAATTAGCATCACCTATTGTTCTGTAATTGCAATTCTAATTTAATTTAGTTGTGCATTAAAAAGATGTTGAATTTAATATAAAGTATATTACAATTTTAGTTTAATATTTTGTACGCAAAATAATTTTTATTCAAATTTTAATACAAAAATAATTATTAGATTATATCATAACTATGGCCTGGCAATCTAGCAATATCGCATTTCATGAATAAATTATTCCATTTATAATAATTTGTGGATGGTTTGTTGGATTCTATTGTCTTTTTTTTGATGCAGTGTCCGTTACATTACTATCCTGTTTCTTTGAATTTTAACTTACCTAAACAGTTCAAGTTACACACAATGTACACCTTTATTTCGTTACCATGTGTCCAATTGACTGTACCATGTTATTTTTGCAAAATTTAGACCAAAATTGATCTGAGACTTACTTTATTTTCTAACCCACATGCATAAATCATAAAACACAAATAAGTATAAAAAAATTACAAACCAACCACACTATCGGGCCGTCAAAATATATGAACGGTTCTTAAAGTTGAAGAACAGATATTTTCATGATTTTCCGAATATTTACGGCCCTGCAGTACAATATCCTGCGTCTGCGTGAAAAAAGCTCCTGGCTTTGTTCAGAAGACGTCCGAATGATCTAAGGAACATAAGCTTTCCCCATAGATTGCCTCATAGGGGGAATTTTTGCCATAGTTACCACACTTGGCAGGCGGGTTGGTAACCGCAGTTTTTTTTAGTTGTTACTAAGACGACGCGGCTGCCCATCTCCTTTGTTGCTTGTGGTTTGTTTCCCTCTATCGCCTCTTACGAACAAGACCATATAAAAATCAATTAAACGAGTCATAACTTACGAAATAGACAAATAATGCTTACACGAATTATACAGACTGGAATAAATGAATAGGCATTCAAATGGCGTAAAATTTCTGTTAACACTACTAAGAAAATCATTCCGACCTATATAGTCTTATTAGAAATTCCTTTGGAGTTATTCCAGGGTCTTGTTGCAAAGGCTCGCCGCGCCGTCCCGATTGCTGGCCTAATTCCTTCTATATTGTAGATTAGAATTGTCACTGGTAAAAGCAGGATAAATGGCCCTGAATAGCAAGTTTAGTGGTGAAAGAAATGTTGGGGAAACGATAAAAGTAAATTGTGATTAGGAAAAATGTTTGCTGGTGTCTTTGAGAAACAGGTTCACATTCTATGTCATTGAGAGTTCTGTGTTAGCAATACCGGTCTTTTACAATCTTAAACTGGAGTTGTTATTTTTCCTGCTTCCGTGTCTTTATAAATATTATATATTATTTTTCTCTTAACCAACTTTATTTTTTAATACTGGGCGAAGTGAATTTACTACGTTGCATAGAGCGACATTATCTGCCAGTTAACACTTGGAGTTGCACTTACTAGCAGATATCGTGAACAGATGATTCGTCATTGAATTATTATTTACTAGGTACATAGTATATATTACTTTAATGTATAGTGAAGTGGCGATGTAAGAATAGGTCCCGAGAGTGTTGTAAGAGGCGACATGGACAAACAAACCAGGAGATGGGCAGCGGTGTCTTCCTAAGAACAACTAGAAAATAACATGCCCGCCTCCAGCTTAGCAACTATGCCAAAAATCAACATTATGAGCCAATTTATGGAGAAGTCCTATCCATGTTCAGCAGTGGACTTTCGATAGGGGCTAATGAATGAAATAGCGGATACTACCGGGGAGGGAACAGTATAACAATCCCAACAAGAGTGCCATTAAAAGGGAAAACCTGGAATATGAAATAGAAAATAGGAATACATCATAATTTTACATTTAGAAAATTACTCCGCCCATATTCAGAATCTGCAGGAGTAAATACTGATTATATATTTTAAAATTCGTTTACCACTTCTTCAGTTAATTTATTCATAATAATATTAAAAACCTCCTGCGATGATTTTATAAATACTTAATGAGACTTTAATTACATAATTGTGCATCGAATGAAACCAGTTCGATCATTATAATATGTTCTCGATATATAAGAGGCGAAAATACGAACAAACATTCTTGCATGCTCACACAGAGACATCCTCCTAAAAATCGACTCTTAAAGACATAACTTCCTGATTTTTGGTTAAGATTATTTATTACATTTTTATGTATTTTTTCTATCTTTGCAAATATGCAACGTAATATCTCCGACTTTCAAATCACTTTAATAGCTTTTTTAACTTGATTGAACGTAAAGATGAAACCCACGCCCTATGACTATGCCCTACCCAACAAACGTTACAATCCAACAAATTTGTAAAACGTGACATAATTGTTCAATCGTTAAGTAAATACCGTTTTAAAGCAACACCATTGTAAAGGTAACACTGTTAAATAAAACTAATTTTACGGATTTTATCGCGTATATTAACTTATTTTTAACTTATTTTTATATTCCCGACGTTTCGGGTGCTTTCCAGCACCCGTGGTCACGGGGGACTGAGTTGTTTGACCTCCTGCTGTCATAGTTAGCCCGGCTACCTTCAGTTTTTTAATATTAATTTTTGGTTCGATTTACGCAGAATGAGCTTACAGTATCTTGAAGTCTAGCAGTGGTATACTTGGGTTTGGATTTGATTTTATTAATTATGGGATCCCAAGCAGATGGCAGCACCCATCCATCTTCTCTATTGAAATTAGGATGTTTTTTTAATTTCAATAGCCTCGCGAATCATCCTTGGGAGGAATCGGTGTTCTTTTGCGAGGATTTGTGGTCTATCAAATCTAATGTAATGACGGGGACGATCCTCAACATGTACACAAACTGCAGACTGCTAACTATGACAGCAGGACGTCAAACAACTCAGTCCCCCGTGACCACGGGTGCTGGAAAGCACCCGAAACGTCGGGAATATAAAAATAAGTTAAAAATAAGTTAATATACGCGATAAAATCCGTAAAATTAGTTTTATTTAAAAATGTGTAGTGTTCGCGTAAATATAAGAAATCATTAAGGTAACACTGCTAAAGTAAATTGCAAAAACCGCCTTTTCGTTAATAATTGTTTGTTAAAAATATGTCATGGTAAGTTTTTAACATTAATTAATAGTTGCCAACTCAAATGTCAGAATTGTATTACAATTTTAAAATAACGTAAACTTGCGAAAACAGTTCTCCGTCATAAACCAGCTTTCTGACAGCTAATAAATTATTGGCTGTCAAAACATAAATATGTAAAATTGTTGCCATAATTTTGTACATTTTTCAGCATGACAATTTTATAATTTTTAATTTTTGTTGAAATTGAATATGAAGAAATGTAAAATGTAAATCGTGTAAAATGCACATTGTTGATTGTAACTTTTATAAGATAGGGCCTGCTAACTGGTGATACTACTCGTCACAAATCTGTTTAATTTAGCTTAATGTTTTGGGTCGATATTTCACAATTAGTTGGTCGCCTGAGTTTCACCGTCAATTAGGAGGTTGCACCGCACCCTGATAAAGTTGAGACTCACTATTATTTAGTTTTTTTTTGTCCTTAAAATTCTTCAGGTATAATTCGGTATAATTTTAATCACATAAAATGATAATTTTAGCCGGTTCATGTACTTTTCAAAAGTATAATGATTTCATAACTTCTTAGGTAAGAAGCACGGTTAAGTAATATAAATAAAGTATAGCTTCGGCCTCCTCCCATTGTTTTCAGAGGCACATACTTACCAATCCACGAAATATATTTGATTTCTCTGATACTCAAATTTTTCTTCACCGCTGATGTGATAAATCGGCACTTAAAATTCTAACTTACTGTTTTGAAGACCGAACCTTTTATTGCCTATTTTAAATGCATAATAATAATAATAAATCTACGGTATTACGTAAATTGTTGCTAAATTTAACAACGAATTGAATGCAATCAGTTTTGCAATAAGGTACATTGCTTTACGTGTAAGAATGCAACGCCAACATCGACTGTTTCAACCTTGAATATGAAAGGGTCCGTAAAAGTACAATCGCCTTTTGATACAATAAAAACAATGTATTTCTTGACAATCCGCTATCATCAAGCAATATATCTTGTGACCGACATGTTTGCTTCAACTTTCTGCGAGTTAGACCAGATAAAGCTTGAATTTTGAATGCATTGAGGAACATATTTTTAAGCTCGAATTATGACAATCGAATAGTTTAGAAGAGCTTGAATTGAACTTTTTTGACCATTAATTTAATTTTAATTCATATGACCAATTAGTTTTGCGGGACCGCTCAATTTTAATAAATAGTTCTAATTAACGTTTTTATCCTTGCTAAGAACATCCACGATTACATGTACCTATGTATATTAAAGTTATAATATTTTTTCCTTTTCTTTATTCCTATTTTTAATTTCTTCTCTGTATATGATTAGCTTAGTCAGAGTAATACGGGTAATATAAAATCTTCAGATTTTTAGGGACTTTTTACGCCTTTCAGATGAAAATTATATTATAATATTTTCCTCCCTGTAAATCTGTGCCAATTTTCTCTTACTTTAGTCATAATTTTAATTTGTAAAAGATTTTGCCGAATCTGTTTTTAATTCCATTCAGCATAAATTCTTGTAAACTGAAACAGGGAGCAGAGATAAGCAGCATCACCTTCCTAATAACAACTCAAAATCATTAAAAAAACTGCTGTTGCGAACCCGTCTACCAGACGTGACAATTATGGCAAAATACACCCTATGAGGCCATTTATTGGGAAGGTCTGTGTTCAGCAGTGGTCTTTTATAAACTATAATGGATGGAATGATTGATAATGAAATTCTTGAATGCAATTTTCGACGGATGACCCAAATTGTAACAATTCAAATTGCAAGACATTGAACATTGAACGACGACTGCCTATGTCTATACAAATAAATAAAATTGAAGTGTCTGCTTGTAATGTCAAAACAACAGCTTTTAACTATATGCATATGAAAGTATATACGGCACTTATAACAAAAACACAATTTTTAAAATTTTTGTCTGTCTGTCTGTCTTTTTGTTCCGGTTAATCTCCGAAACGGCTGGACCAATTTTGACGGGACTTTCATTGGCATATATCTTACGTTATAAAGAGTAACTTAGGCTACTTTTATTTTAGAAAAGGAATAAGTGTTCCGCGCAAAAAAATTAAAACCCATAAAATGCAATCGTAATAAGTTCCACGCGGGTGAAGTCGCGGGGAACAGCTAGTACAAAATAATTAATTTCAATGACATTCAATATCCGAACTCCAACAATGTCATGGCAAAAAGTTTTGCTTATTTTAATGCAGCTATATTTAATAAATTATTTAAATAAAAAAAAGAAATCCTAGGCGTCGGTGGGCGTATGTCCGAAAATTTCGCGAAAATGACCAATGACTAAAAAGCCATAATAACAATCTTTGTTGAAGTTTAATTTGGTATTCTATAAACACTCTTTTGTTAGGAAAAGTTCCAAAAATCGCGGGCCTTAGCCGTCACGCCACTTAAACACTGGTTTGGTTATTAAAAAAAAGACGCGCATAAATACTTCCGTACACTTTGCTGCCATACGGTAAATAAGATATTGTTAAATTTTCGTGTTACGTGTTTGAACCGCATTGAACAGTGATGAATATGGAATATTGAACGTTCAATATTGTTGACAGCGTCCGATGGTGTCGAAGCTTTCAGTCACTTTCATCAATTCGAAATCAATATTGAACCGAAATTGAATATTGTATTAACACTTACGCTGTCCGGTTTTCAGACACAATAGTAAGACAATAGCTATGGCCTATATGTAGTGCACGGAACAGCGAAAGGGTTAAGGTAAGAAAATATTTTTGTTGCATTTTTTCTAACACTGAAGTGACAAAAATAAACCATGTTACATAAAAGCTTTTACAAAAATTTACTTCGCAAATATCCGCGTTATAAAATAAAATGATGTGTCTTACCTAGTATGAAGAAGCACCTCCCGCCCTCTCTCAATTGCGTGCACTATCCCCGTCACCACTAATCCCAGCACCGCTACTCCCAACACCACTACACTAGGCAAGACACACCACTGACGATAATACGACACGTGTTTCGCCTCTACACGAGGCATCCTCAGGTGATATAGACTCTACGGTGGCTAACCGCTAAGATCTAAGTCTAAGATCTTGTAAGTGGTGATGTAGCAAAAGATGGCAAAACGCACTGATTTAGCTTGAAAAATCCTCTTGATTTTAAGACACCCACATCATAATCGGACGGAGAGGCAATTCTAGCAAATTGTTCGACTCCATTACTGTACGCTTTACAAAGGACGAAGCAAAGCGTTGGATGGAAATGCTTGGTATGTCGACAACAAAGCGATGGAAACTGGTTGCACGTCGGGTTCTTATGCGAAACTGGAGCTATACTACTAATGAGGAGCAAGGAATGAGTGTAGCAGTATCAAGTCTTTTTCCGCATTTTGATAAAACTTGTGGACATCAGCAAGGTTACACGAATAACTAACAACGGATAACTTGTTATTAAAAGTTTTTTACCTTTCGTATTTTTTTTCTGTCAATTATATATAATACTATTGTTTTGAAAAGGTTGTTGTAATTCCTGTTTTATAAGTGTCATATCTGTCGCCGTCACTCCCAGCACTACCACCCCCAGCACCACCATACTAGGCACACCACTCTCGAAAATACGACACGTGTTTCGCCTCTACATGAGGCATCCTCAGGTGAAGTGGACTCTGCGGAGGCTTTTTAACGTGACAACGTCTTATAATTGGATGAAGCTTGCTGCACGCACGAAAAAACATGACTCATGCGTTACCTCGCTCTGAGGCGTTCCATTTAAGGCTTGAAGTGCAAGCGAGAGCGCGGAACGAGCGACAAAGAGGCACAATCGGCCTCCGCGTTCGGCAGCGTTCGTCATTTGTCTCTCTCCTATTTGAGTGAGCGATGCGTCCGCATGGACAGCTGCTATACAATAATACATTTACATGTTTTCGTCAAGTACGAAGTGCAGTGAAAAGTGAATGTGGTGTCAATTGTTTATAGCAACATTTTCTTATGACGTTGTCACGTTCAACTATCGTCAGTAAACCGACTTTACAGACAACCGATTTTTTTTTATATAGAATAGGGGTGACAAACGAGCACACAGTCCACCTGATGATAAGTAGTTTCTGTGGCCCATAGACATCTACATCTATCTTCGTTTGCGAATTCAAATGCAGATGCATTGTCAGCCGTGAGGACTAGGATAAAACGCCTCTTTTCCAGTAAAAAGGGTGCCCGGTTCTCCACACTCACCATAAGAAACACAGCAGCATTAAGCTGCAATTTTACGCTGGTATTCTGTGAGAGCGTGGTCCTTCCCCGGTCGAGCCGACCCATTGGTGCTACAACTATACTGTTAATGTAGCTGCAGCATGGCTCTACCACAAAAGCCTAGCCGCTAAGAACTTACGTGCGCGCGATTGAGGGAGGGTGGGAGGTCCCTTAGGGTGGGAGGTCCCTTTAAAACTGGGCAGGACACATCATTTTCTTTCTTTACGCGGAATTAAGCAAATTAGTTTATAACAACCCCATCGTAGGTTTTTGTTAATATTAGTTGAAAAAAATACATAATATGCCGTCTTATTACGAAAAGTAATTTATAGAGAGTCTCAGAATCTCAGGCTTAAAATCTATAATCTGCTTCATGAAAGAATTGCCACGGAAATATGCGTACTGAAATGTAAAGTATGGAATTAGGCAGAAAATGGCATATTTCACAGACTGTGGTCCCGCAGCTAATGGACATGAGTCCATTCGTCTTATTACAAAACGTGGTTTTCATTTAGAAAAGAAGATTATTTCTATGACTCGATCCGCTTTATTAAAGTGACACAGACAAACTGACAGAAAATAACAAATTATTGTAATTAACGTTCGTTTAACTTCTTTGTGATGGTATTTCGCGATTGAATGATTAAATTGAAGGATGAAGCGGAAGTTAGATTTAAACTGTAATTGGGTCACAACCTAATTAGGTTGTCAGACAACATTGACAAGCATCTTATAGTCGCCGTACAATTGATTGCACCATCGGGGACTTACTTAACGACGTCGTCTGAGGGAGCGACGTCAGTGAAGTGATATCTTTTCCCGGGATTAATGACTATTTACAAATTATTGTCACTTCCGTTTGTAGTCATTGTTTTGGTGGTTCTTTGTTTGCGATGTTTAATTATTTACGTTTCTTGTTTTGTGATTTACATTGTTAGTTTTAGAATTGTTGATTGTGCGATCAGGGGTTCGTGTCGGTATCGCCTTGCATTGTACGTACGAAGTTATGCGATCAGATGCAGTATAAAATACACAACAGCTTCTACGCCATTTTATATCAAATTATATATTTTTTTATACAATTTGTTTTTTATACAGTCCACCCGATGGTACGTTAATACTGTGGCCCATAGACACAGTTATCCTCGGTTAAGAATAATTATACAGACGCTTTGTCACCACTGAGGACTAAGATGGAATGTCTCCGGTTCTCTACACTCACCATACGAAACACAGTAGCATTAACTACTATTTTACGCTGGTATTCAGTGACAGCGTGGTCCTATCCCGGGCGAGCCGCCTTATTTTTGCTACCATAATATCGACTATATTATGGTACAGCATGGCTCTATCACGTTAAAAAATTTATGTGTACAATGCATGTCTTAAAATATTTTATAAGTTTCGTGCGTTTAGTTATTTACGTAGTATGTACAGAGTATATTTACAAACCATTAACAAATTATTATCACGTTGCTCATCAGATATACTCGTACATGCAATTATTTTAGGACCTCATAAGCATGTTTTAATCGGCTCAAATTCGTATCGCCATCGGGTAACTTTGTATTACAAAAAATAAACATAGATTCCTTTACGTCCGTCAGGGGCGCTGTTTGTTATTTCATACAATTTTAGTCCATTACGATACGGAAACTAACTCACATTTATCATGATTGAATAATCATTTTTGTAAATGGTTGGATGTTGATGTTTCATATTCGTTTTATACGTGTGTCACGTGGGTTGGGTACACTTGGCGGACGGGCGGGTTCAAAACAGCAATGCGTTTAGTTCCAATGGAACTAACTTGTCAATGTAGTGCGTCTACTGTTTGCGGAGACACGTTATGCTATAATGTAAGGGCTCATACGCACTATGCAATATACCCTAATACCCGCAATGTGGCTCACCGCAACCAAATATATATACGCTATATACCCGCAAACCGCTCCGATCGCTCGGAGGGCCGCGGCCCGAATGATGTGATGACCAGCCGGACGGTTTCTATTCGCATTTCGCACTGTGCGGCTCAGTTTGCGGCACAGAGTACTTTGAATAATCCGAAATTGCGGCTGCCCGCCATTGAATGAAATTGTGTGCACGTGGTACGTTTATGATGGATACCGAAAAATTTATCATCGAAATCCAGAATCGGCCAGCAACACCAAATGTAGTAAATAGCTGCAACTTCTTCCACGTCCATCCTTAAAATGAATAATAATTTTTTGGAAAAAATAAATGACAGGGACATGCCTTCAATAGACCTAGATTTTTATAAACAAAACCGATTACTCTAGAGGCATTATTCAGGAAGAGAATAGGGGAATAAATTTGTATGGAAAGAAAATAGTAAAAAAATTATTACAACAATAAATATGCCTTTCCAAAAACCTAAAACAACTCCGAGCTTAGCCCTCTCCATAGCTCGCTGAGCGACCTTGAGCTTCCTCATCCGGCCAGCAGTGATGGACCACGTCTCAGTTCCGTAAGTCATCACTGGCAACACGCACTGGTTGTACAGTCTCGTTTTCAAGTTTTGAGGTATATCTGACGAGAAGATGTGCCATAATTTCCCGAATGCTGCCCAACCGAGTTGAATCCGTCGATTGACCTCTCGGTCGAAGTTAGACTTACCTAGTCGGACTATTTGTCCCAGGTAAACATACTCGTCAACAACTTCGAGCTTAGTGCTCCCAACAACTACCGGCATAGGTGTGACATGGACATTAAACATGATCTTTGTTTTGTCCATGTTCATCTTAAGACCTATCCGTTGGGAGACACTATTGAGGTCATTGAGCATAGTGCTTAGTTCCTCCAGCCATTCTGCCATAAGGACTATATCGTTGGCAAATCGAAGGTGAGTGATGTACTCGCCATTGACGTTAATACCGACGTTAATAATGACGGCTCCGTAGTGTAGTGGCTTAGCAATGAGTTGTTGCGCTGGGTGCCGCGGGTTCGAATCCCGCACGGAACAAGTATTTGTATGGCCTACAAATAATTGTTCCGGGTCTGGATGTTTGTCCTCGTGCAATTTATGTTTGTAAACTGCCTCCACGACACAGGAGAAAATCCTAGTGTGGAGGAAACGTTTTTAAAATAAAAAAGAATAAAAAAAAATAGAAACAGAATACCGTATCCTTTCCAGTCCAGAAGCTTGAAAACGTCTTCCAATGCAGCGGTGAAGAGTTTCGGGGATATAACGTCAGCCTGTCTTACACCTCTCTGCAGTTCGATAGGTTTCGTACTCTCATTCTGGTACTCGGATAGCCATTGTAGCTCTACTGTACAAACACTTCAGCACTTCGATATACCGATAGTCAACTTGGCACCGCTGAAGAGACTGCAGCACCGCCCAAATTTCGACGGAATCAAAGGCTTTCTTATAGTCCACATACGCCAGACATAGTGGCAAATTGTACTCCTCGGACTTCTGTACAACTTGCCGAAGGGTATGTATGTGGTCTATGGTGTTAAAGCCCTTTCGGAAACCGGCTTGTTCGGGAGGCTGGAAGTCGTCAAGTCTGCGCGCGAGACGATTTGTAATGACTCTCGAAAACAACACGTAGACGCGGCACAGAAGGGAAATTGGCTGTAGTTCTTCAAGAGAGCGTTGTCACCTTTCTTGAAGAACAAGACCACCGCACTTCTACTCCACGCCTCCGGTGTAATGCCGCCATGGAGGACGGAATTAAAGAGCTTCTGAAGGACTTTAAGTACCAGTTTTCAGAGCCTTGTCGTTTTTAAGGTGCTGGAAAGCCATTCTAATCTCGCTCAGACTGACGTCCGGAATATCTTCGGAATAGTGTCGGATAAGACTCGCTCTTGGATCGTTACTTACACTTGAGTGTGACTCCAACGATGACGTGCTGCCCATAGAACCTCTCAATCTCGCTCAAAATCTCAGGTGCCCCAGAAACGATGCTGCCACACTCGGTCTTCAGCTTTGACAGTTGGCTCTTTCTGGCAGACAGATCTCTGGCAAAAACTGAAGCCTTGGTTCCGCTCGATCGCTTCTTCAATACAAGCTGTATTGAAATTGCTTAAGTCCCGCCGCATGCATTTGGAGATCTGTTTGTTCAGTTGCCTGTATGCTGTCAAATCTGTTGAAGAATGTAGCTTCTTCTCCCGTCTAACAGCCATGAGATTAAGAGTGTGATCAGAGAGTTTTTGTGTTCTTCTGCGGCGGGTCTTGCAGAACTTAGCTCCGACCGCATGGACAGTTTCCACGAGCTTGTCGTTCATATCGTCCACTTCATTGCAGTCTCCTAGGCACTGAAAACGGTTTTGTAACTCGAGCTGAAAGGTTTCGGAACTTTAAGAGTACGAGGGGGACGGAGCGTTGACTTCATTAGACGAGACCTCTCCAACTTAACGTTTAGGTTCAGTGTGACCCTGACCATTCGGTGATCGCTACCAGTTTTCACCCTCGCGATCACGGAGACATCAATGAACAGTTGTCGTCTGGTTGTCATAATGAAGTCAATCTCATTTTTTGTCGAACCGTCGGGGCTCGACCAGGTCCACTTCCTGTGGGGACGCTTCTGGAAGAAAGAGTTCATCATAAAGAGTCCCTCTTTCTCCATGAAGTCGGCCAGCTGCTGGCCCCTTGGGTTCCGTTGCCCTATTCCAAATTTCCCTACTTTCAGCTCACCATTCTCTCTTGTGCCTAGTTTTGCATTGAAGTCTCCCATTAACACCGTATATTGGGTTTTGAAGGAATGCATGGCTCTAGAGATATCCTCATACATTTCCTCCACCTCCTCATCGGGGTGTGCCGAGGTTGGTGCGTAAACCTGTATAACCTTCAGCGAATACCGTTTGGTGATTCTGAGTATAAGGTATGTAACCCTCGTCGGCACACTATCAATCTTTACAACGTTGTTAACGGGAGACTTGTGGACGATAAATCCGACACCTTCTCGGGACAGATGGTCGCCCTCCCGGTGACAGAACAAGTTGCCGGATTCGAGGATTACCGTGTCCTCCCCCTCTCTTCGGACTTCGGATAATCCTATAATATGCCAGCGTAACTTATCTATCTCTTCTTCCAGCTCCACAATCTTCTCGTCAGTCCTCAGGGTGCGTGCGTTGTATGTTGCCAGGTCGAGCCGTCTTAGGTGGCAACCGAACCTCCACCGGAGATTTTTAGCACCGCCTCCCCGCCGTTACCATGGTCACCACCGTAGCCAGGAATAGTGGGGCCGCCGAAGACTGGGGGCCGTCTGTTTGTCGCTTTAATCATTGGGGGGTATTTGCCATAGTTGCCACGCTTGGCGAGCGGGTTGGCAACCGCAGTTTTTTAATTGTATTTTTGCTGTTATCAGGAAGATGTTGCTGCCCATCTCCTGCCTGTTTCCCTTTGCCGCCTTTTAGGACACCCACGGGAAGATATGGGGTAGTGGATATTCTTAACCGCCACTACAAGGCCTCTATTTTTTGAATGTGAATAAAATAATATTTTTATGATTCATAACACATCCAGACATGAAACGAAAATACTATGTCAAAGACCAAACCTGAAAGTGTGATAGTTTCTCAGTAAAGTGTACCGCAAAAATGCATAGATTGTGGGTTACGGGGGGCACACTGAAATGATCGGGAATAGAATATTTCGGATTGAGTTACAATAAAACCTTTATTAGAATTTGCATACTGGTCTCTTAGAATCTTAATGACTTTAAAAAAATGTTTAAAAACAAAAACTATGTTGGTTTAAAGTTGACACGTCGTTAACAGAAATGGAGCTCACGCGTGAACATTTCCGTGCCATAATTTATCACAATTTTCGTCGCGGCTTATCTCACGATAAATGTCTCAGCGAACTTGTTTCTTTATGATGTTGAAGCACCGAGTCAAACGACAATATACCGCTGGTATGCCGAGTTCCGACGCGGTCGTGTGTCGCTCAGCACTGTTTCTTCTGCAGGTCGACCAAGAACAACGGTGACGCCTTAGAACATCGCAGCTGTGCGAACTCTTTATTATATTAGATATTAGATGACCGTCATGTGACATACTAGCTGATTCGGGCTGTTATCAGTATCGGAATGACTGCAATTTTGTCGATATTACATTTTTTTATTTATTTAAACACGCTAATCTCTACAATTATAAGTCTGATTTGATATATTATTTTTGTATATGGTAGCCAGATTCACGAGAAATAGTATAGGCTACACCTCTGCCTACCCTTCTGGGTGACCGACGTGAGAGTTTTTAAGCTTGAAATGACCTTGGAAAATAAAATAAGGATACAAATATCCGGCCTTTGATTTACGACAGACTTAAAAACATAAATCTCCTACTCGGTAAAGACATTTTCATATTATGAGAGTCATCACCAATAGTGACCTCTTCTCAAATTACTGTAAATTATTACAAAGCACTAACTTCCAGCCTATTTGGAGATTATCAACGCCCATTAGCGAAATGCGCATACGTAAAGTTAGACCATTATCACGTAATTATCATTGTATGTTACTTTAACGACACGGTCGAGACAAGTCCATATTACTCATAAACTACCTAATTTGCCCTCTTGGTAGGGCCCATTCAAACATTTGTTACAAGCCTGCGTCTTTGTTCACTAGATATAGCTAGGGAGCAACTATTACCTACTAAATGGGACATTTTACATAGTGCACTGGGGAAGTACGGTCTTAATAACTTTATAGTAGGTTTTAGTTAATAGATGAGTATTCAGCAGTTTATTCCTAGATGAATTACATTTTATAACTACAAGAGTGCGGTAAAATAGTTTAAAAAGATGTGTTTTTCTGCCGACTTCCAAAAAGGCGACGGTACTCAATTCGACTGTATATTTTTTTTTTATGTGTGTTACCTCATAACTTTTACTGGGTGGACCGATTTCGATAATTCTTTATTTATTTGAAAGCTGGTAGTTCTCGTGTGGTCCCATATGAATTTGATCAAGCCAATAGTTTTTGAGTTATTCTTAATAACTTATATTGAAGTCGGCTGTACAAAATGTTTAATTTTTAATTATTATAAAATAAGTGACAAACTAACTTGCAGTCCGCCTAATGGTAGTTTCCTGCAGCCATCTTAAAACAAAGAATATATATGAAGAAAAAGTAATAATAATAATAATGTCCTCCAGACCGAATTTCGGTCACGGCGGCCAGTTTCAACGGAGACTAGCCATCGGCGCAGCACAGTATTATAGTGCCCAAGTGTATAAGTAAGTGTATAAGTGTATGCGTAAGCACAGGTGCACTCTCTGTTCCCTCACTCTCATAGTCAAATGGGACGGTAAACCGACACGACCGGAGAAAGATCAGGCGCAGGACCAACGGCTTTACGTGCTTTCAGAGGCACGGGGGTGAGACACCGCCAACCTTCTGACTCTGGGCAGCTACTGAGAATTTCTTGATAGAAAAACTCAATTACTGATTTTTGGCCCGACCCGGGATTCGAACCCGGGACCTCATGATCAGCAGTCACACTACTACAACCACTAGACCAACGAGGCAGTCGAAAAGAAAAAGTACGAGGCTAACTTCACATATCTTCTAAATATTTTTAACCCTGAAACATACAAGTTTCCTCACGATGTTTTCTTTCACTGTCGATCACGTGGTAAATGAGCACTTAAAATTGCAATTAACAATTTCATTGGTGTCACCGCGATCGAATATCGGTTTGCTCGCGGATGTGAAATATGGCGGGCGCTTAGCTATCACGGCCTGCTTAATCAACCGAACTTAAGCTTTGTAAAAAATTTAATTTTGTCTTATGTGAAATGTACCTAAACTAGTCAATGTCTTATGAAATACCGACTTCCAGTAGTCGCAGCTAACTCCGGTGTAGGAATGTGTAGGGCCGGTAGAGTAAAGTATAATAAAATAGTCGTCCATTAAGTGAGATATCTTAGCGATGAATGTAAGTGCAAATATTTGTCAACGTGTCTGGCAGGTGCAATTTGCGTTCCCATTTGCGTACACAGAAGTTATTCAAATGTTTTGAAAGTACATAATATGTGTGTAAACATTGTTCACGTGTCTGGCGCCGGGGTTAGGGACTTCTTTAGTGACAATGACTGCTTTAAAGCCGGGTTTAAACACGAGACTTTACGTTTTGTTATAAGACCGAAAGGGTATTCATTTACTGACTTTTACCTACTATACTAGCGATTCTATCATTGTTGCACTGCGTGGTGTATTTTTGTATAGAATAAGATTGACAAACGAGCACACAGCTCACCTAACGTTAAGTAGATGCTGTGACCTAGAGACATCTACATCTATCCTCGATTAAAAATAAACATTCGTAAAAATAAAGAGGCGTTCTCAACCCTGATAACCAAGATGGAATGCCTCGTTTCCAGTAAAAAGGGGTATCCGGTTCTATACAGTCACCGTACGAAACACGGCAGCATTAAGCTGCTATATTACATTGGTATTCTGTGATAGCGTGGTCCTTCCACCTGTCGAGCCGACCCATTCGTGCTACAACCATAATATAGCTGCAGCGTGACTCTACCACGTAACAACGATTGGTGTATGTTGTGTGGTTTTCGCAAAATTACAGGAAATTCGGTGAGGTTTTTTTTATAGGATAGTGCGACAAACGAGCACAGAGTCCACCCGATGGTAAGTGATTGCTGTGGCCCATAGACATCTACATCTATCCTCGTTTACGAATCAAAATGCAGATGCGTTGTCAACCGTGAGGACTAAGATGGAATGCCTCTTTTCCGGTAAAAAAGGTCTTCAGTTGTTTACTCTCGCCATACGAAACACAGCAGTGTTAAGCTGCTATTTTACGCTGGTATTCTTTCCTTCCCCGGTGGAGCTGACCCATTTGTGTTACAACTATACTACCAATATAGCTGCAGCATGGCTCTACCACGGATAAAATGTAATATGTGTTATATTATGTGAATAATTGTATTGATAGTAGGTATAGCGAAACGTACATGAGGGCCGATAAATATGTCATGCGATAACTTTGGTAACCAAGCGTTATCTAGTTCCACCTACAATTCCACACCAAAATATTGATTGGAAGATAAACAAGTGAATTATTGATTTCTTATATTTACACTAATACATATTGGATACGTTTAGTGTTAATTTATTTTATTTTTCCTACTACGTTTCGAGTGCTTTGCGGCACTCATGGTTATGAGAAGTCACTTCGTTTTATAAATTTAATTTAACTTAAATTATTTAATTTAAACTACTTAAATTATCTATTTACTATAATAAAACTCTAACACGTCTGTCTGAATACGCATCACGCAAAAACCTGTGAACCGATCTGGATGGGACTTTCACTGGCAGATATCTGATGTTATAAAGAGTAACTTAGGTTAATTTTTTTGAGGGTTCTGCGAAAAAAATATCCACGCGGGCGAACTCGCGGGGAACAGCTAGTTGTTAATATAAACAAATAACTCTACTTTAGTGATCTATTATTAACTAAAAACACCTCGTGCATGTCGTGAATTGAGACAAGCATCAAGCATGGATTGCATTGTGCTGATTATGTCTAATATTTTGAAGTTTAAATGCTACGTTGTTCGATTGTTTTAATTCGAATGTTAATGTAGTTTGAGCTATTTTTAAGAATTTGTATCATTAAGTTACGTGGGATAATCCCGCTCAGATTAAGGGACAAATTGCAAGCTACTTCAAAGATTAACATTTCGTAAACCTCTTTTAAGTGAAGCGTATAAGTGCTAAAAGTTTTTTTTTATGGAATCTTATAATTATTCTAAATGATCTTTCTAATGTTACCCCACTCAATTTGAAAAGTCGAGAAACATTCTTTCACATCCGGATTACGTACATGTAAAGAACACAAAATATTTTTGTAATATATTATTATTATAAATAATATATTAAATAGTTAATTACTATCTATAGTTAAATCTACATCATTAATTTAACTGAAATTGATCTGCAATTCAAACTTATATAATCACCTCGTGGCAACTGTGGCAAATATCCCCAATGAAACTATCTATGGAGACTTATGTTCAGCAGTGGACATTTGATAGGATGTAATGACTGAATAAATGAACAAGTTTTTATTTATTGATGAAAGTTAAAATAAGTAAAACCTGTACAAATAGCATTCAAGACGAAACGTAAACGGCACTCTCCCCTCATTAAAAAATGCGTTTAAAAAAATATTAACAATAAAAAATAGGTAGGTTAGGTTGGCAATGAAAAAAAACTGCCGAATAAACCAAAATTATTAAAATCGAATAATCCAAAAAGGTATAATCTAAATAATTTATGTCGAGGCCCAGGTCGAGAGCTGAGAGCGCTTAACACTAACTGTGAAAACTAGCTTCCACTTGTCCAATTTTTTCTTTTGTTTTCACTTTTTAATTAATCCGTACTAAAAATAGTCCGTTATTGAATATGAGCACCTCAAATAGCTATCTGCCGGTGAAAGTCCCGTCAAAATTGGTCCAGCCATTTCGAAGATTAGCCGGAACAAACAGACAGACATATAGACAAAAATTTTAAAAATCGTGTTTTTGTTATAATTATACTTATATATAATATATACTTTCATATACATTTAGTAAAAAGTTATTATTTTGGCATTACAAACATACACTTCAATGTTATTTATATGTATGGATGAAATACAGCAAAATAATAGCGATTTTTGTTATGACACAAAGCAAGCACAAATGCAAGGTGCATTTGATGCACTCAATCCGTGAAAATCCTTTACAACCCGGAAGTTTGCATCTATTTTAACGCAGCCTCTTTTTTATCACAGCTACATACATATAGATATATAGATGATGGTTTTGACTAACTAGAATGCTTATATCTATCTGGCGGCAAGTGCACTTGACTATTTCATTCAATAATTTTATAACTTACTAGCTGTTCCCCGCGACTTCGCCCGCGTGGAGTTATTTTTCGCGGAACCCTAAAATAAAAGCAGCCCAAGTTACTCGTTACAACATCAGCTATCTGCCAGTGTGTATAAATATTGACATTAATATTTATACGATACTAACGTCACTCAATTGTTTTGCCTTCCCGGAACCCCACCACTAACACATAAACTTTATTAAAGTTCAAATTGACTTTTAAGTATATAACGAATCTTTTATATGGGAATATAGAAAAGTGTTGTTTTTAGACTTTTTCAGGCAATTTTTTAAATTTTTCTCTACGTAAGAACCATCTTCGTACTTCAAGGAATATTATAAAAAAATAATAAACGAAATCGGTTCAGCTGCCCTCGAGATTTGCGCTTAGCAACACATTCAGCGATTCATTTTTATATTATAAGATATAAGATAACTCTTCGACTTTCGACTTTTCTCGACACGGGCTAGTAAATAAACACTTGGGGCTTCGTTTTACCTTGCTGTACACTTAACTCCAATCGAGCTACTTGGAATCACATTCATGGACGCTTCTTGATATCTGTATGGAGCTGACTGTACTTCACGTCACTGACAAATAATGACACTGGTTTTGCTCTATTAAACGTCTCTTCTCGGACACAGTCTGGTAAACACAGGCAGTTTCGTTTCACCATGTTGTAACTCTCATCTCATGAAATAGCTCGACTTATTCACATTCATGGACGCTTCTGGATTTCTTTATTGAATTTCTTATGACCTCGTTTATGTAGAGTTCGCATATTTGTCTGGTGAATCATGAATACTGTATTTAAATCGCAAACGAACTCCCACACATATATACATACAATCAGTATTCACTTTCTAATGTATTAACAAACGGCCTAATAGATTACAGGCCACATCATGGTAAATAACTTCTGCAGATAGTGAAGTTTTAATGTTATTATGTTTTGTGTACATCTATAGATATATTATATATATTGTGTACATCTATACATACAAATAAATAGAATTAACGTGCCTGTTTGTGATGTTAAAATAAAAGCTTTTTACAAAGTTTTTACTAAATTTACTTAGTAATAATAAAAAAATGTTATTATTTTTAAAGCAAAAAAAAAACACACGTGTATGGGTGGGGCTCAAAAAATTTGTACCTTTTGAAAAAAAATCGCGGCCATCTGTTTACCCCTAAATTTTAGTATTTTTTAAGAGTTTTTATATCGAATTTTAGTTGCTGCATTAAAATGAAGATATCAAAAAAAGATAGTTGCAAATGTAGTCCATAAATCTTCAATTTACGCAATATTTTACTTTATAAAACTTTCAATGTTTTTTTTGCTCCATACAAAACTTAAATGTCCCAGGGCTGTCCCCCGACAGGGTTTTAATTTTATTTTTTTAATTACGCCTTTATTGTTATTTCTTTTAACCTTCATTGTTCGAATAGGAATTAATTTATAGTATTTTGTCTAAAATTCTCGCAAAATCTTACAATTTTTTGCGAAATCACAAATTTCCCTAATGTCCCTAAACAAGTGTTACTAACAATTTTCTAGTGTGTTACGAGTAATGTGTACCACGATAACTTTCGTGGTTTAGTGGTAATCACATTAGAATTTGTTTTGTAATATATATTTCAAGTATAATTTTAATATCAGCCATTTTAGTTTCTACAAATGTGAGGGTATTTGCAGTGTCCCTTTTGTTCATCGAAAATATTGGATATTAAACACAGAATTTTTAATTTATGTGTTTATCTTTCATTATACGAATCATAGATACTAAATAAATACCTGTTGAAGCCTTATTTTATGGATTTCTTTCTAAAATTTCTTCGAATTTGCGGCTACTTTAATAATATTATAAACAAGAATCTTCTCGCGTGTTCGGTCTGGTGTGCTATGTTGTGTTACATGGTGTGTTACATAACACACTGGATAGCATTAAGCTTAGTTTACATTGCCTTTAACCGACTGCGGTAGAGCCCAAAAGCGGGTATAAAATTTTTGCTTGAATGTGAATAAACCTGCATATTATGTAATTATAATCGTGTCTTCTCTTCTGTTGCCATAGAACCACTCCAAATAAATCTTAATATACTCTAAAAAAAACTATAAAGATCTATAAAGAGAAACAAACAATTACTTGATTTAATACGACAATTTTTTTTATAGAAATGTTACCACTGAAACCAATTTATAATAATGAGCAAGAAAAATCCATGCACCGTCTACCATCTTTAGTAAATCTTCTTTATACAGTCCATGTTTATAGAAGAAAATTTGCTAAGAATATAGTTTTTAGTGATGTCACCAAAAAAAAAACATTAGTCTTAATGGAGAAATATGTCACATTCCCTATTTTGATATAATTTTAAAATTTCTAACATTAATAGGTATGGGAACAAAGTTCCCCTTTAGGTTTAACAAAACGTTATAACTTGAGTGATGTTTATTTCCATTTGGGTATGAGTCAGAATAAAAACAACTAAGAATTAATGTCAATATTTATAATAATATTATTTGTACTCGTAAATATGGTAAGATTTTTAATAAGTTCTGTTACAATATAGTCCTGTCTTTTCACAGCTCTAGCGTGTTACATAACTTAAAGTGTGTTACTTACGATTTTGTGTATTACTCTTTCTAGAGCGTTATGTTACAAATTTTTTGAGCCCCACCTACCGCACCGCAATCTTTCTTTACGACACCCAGTACGTCCCATGGGTGTCGTAAAAAGAGACAAAAGTAAATCCAAATACCCATAGAGGCTTTTGACAGATGACAGAATAGCTAACGCGTATGTTCACCGCCTTCCTATATAGTATATTATCTATTGTTCACCATGTATAATGCAGGCTCATTAACTTAGAAATAACAACTTAGAGACACTGTCCGCAACTAAGCAAAAAAGCTATGAGTTTTATAAATGTTTAGGAAATCTTAAATTTCTGAACATTGTTTTTTTTGAAAATTAAATAATTCGAAGTACTAGAACATACTCAGCATTTGCATTTTAATTTGAGGACTAGCTGAGGGCCGCAAATAGTCCGCCTATTTGCGGCACTCAGCTAGTCCTGTTAAAAAGTTCTTAGATATGAAAATGCGTAGAGGGTATAGGAGAAATAGTCCATCTCTTTTACACACACACACGCGCACTCACGCACGAACATACAAATAAGGCGGAAATTTACTAGCACACTTTAATAAATCAAGTTGTTTTATTACATTTCGAAAGTAATTAATTACTCGTACAGCACAAATTGCTAACTATTATATATTATTAGCCCATTTCGATCAAATTTTTTCGTAGTTTGAAATGTTACAACAATAATATATGTTCTAAAACTAAACGTTGTTATTTATAATACTTACACAGTATAATTGTAGTATAAGGAATTTAAAGATTAATATTATCATTAACACTCGTTTACATTAAGAAGTATATCTTTATACAAACAAAAAAGTATAACCTTATGCGTAATACCCTGTTGCCGGGGTATGGTGTGGATGGCCGATTGCTAAGGGCTGTGCAGTCTCTTTACTGTGACTGTAAAGCCTGTGTGCGGGTAGGGCATGACCTGTCACCCATGTTTAGCGTCCAAACGGGCGTAAAACAGGGTTGTGTCATGTCTTCCTGGCTGTTCATACTGTATCTCGACAGCTGTTTACAAAAGCTGAAAGATAGCTGTTTGGGTGTGAAATTGGGTGACATAAAAGTAAATTGTCTGCTGTATGCTGATGATGCAGTGCTTATTGCACCATCAGAGGCAGAACTGCAGGCATTAGTCACGTGTATGAAAGAGGAATGTGAAATTAAAGGTCTCCGTTTGAATGCTAATAAAACTAAGGTTCTGGTATTTGAAAGGGACGAAGAGAGAACGAAGTGTGAAATATGGGTAAATCAGGAATGTCTAGAACAGGTAAATGAAATTGTATACTTGGGGAGTGCTTTTAGCCGGGATGGAAGATGTGATTTAGATGTGGACAGGCGTGTCGCTGCCGGGAACAAAGTCAATGGTGCCCTGACTGCGTTAGTCAAAAGGCAAGGCGTAGCGAAGAGTGCTCGCCTTGCAATACATAACGCAGTGTTGGTACCGACTTTGTTATATGGCAGCGAAACCTGGGTATGCCAGAAGAAGCATAAAAGTAAGTTGAATGCAGTGGAGATGCGATCTCTTCGTAAAATGTGCGGCGTTACTATGGCCGACCGAAAGCGAAACGAAGAGATTCGCAATATGGCAGGTTTGAAAGATGACCTTATCACAAAAATTGATAAGGGCGTGCTTCGGTGGTTTGGGCACGTTGAGCGAATGAGTGAAGACCGAATGGTGAAGAAAATATATAGCGCGAAAGTTAATATTAAAAGGTGTCGAGGTAGACCGAGACTAACTTTCGAAGACCATGTGAGCAAATTGCTCGAAGAGGGTAGGGTCAAGAGTACTCGGATACCTAGACGTGCATGTATGAAGAAGATAATGAATCTGAAAGAAGCGAAAGAGATATGTAAGGATCGTGACACTTGGCGATCTGTTCTCTCTGGCTACCCCGTCAGGGATTGTGCGTGAAGATAAGTAATACCTTGTGTATAACAGCTTAGGTTTTGGTTTTAGCTTTAGATAAAGACTCGTTAAAAAAATAAATACGAATGATGGAAAATTCTTCGACGCGGAAAATGAAAATAAACATTGTAAACATTTAAATAAAATTGAAGTTTTGTCTGTAATATAGATATAACTTTTTTTAAGCAAAATTTATTTACATGCCTATCATGAATAACCATTTTCTACCGACTTCAAAAAGGAGCCGGTACTCAATTCGACTGTATGTTCTTTTATGTGTGTTACCTCATAACTTTTTACTGGGTGTACCGATTTCGATGATTCTTTTTTCATTTGAAAGCTGGTGCTTCACATGTGGTCCTATATAATTTGATTAAGGTCTGACCTATTGTTTTTGAGTTATTCTTGATAATATATATTGAAGTCGGTGGTACAAAATTTTTAATTTTAAATTATTTTTTATTTGTCTGTTTGTCTATTTGTCCTTGATAATCGTCAAAATGGCTGAACCGATTGTAAAGAAACTTGGCGAACAGATAGAAGCAATACCAGGATTTAACTTTGATTTTTATTTTATTTTTTTCTTTATTTTTTTTTTAAACAAAAACATTACCTCCACACTAGGATTTTCTCCTGTATCGCGGGGGCAATTTACATACATAGATTTCACAAGGATAGACATCCAGACCAAGAACAATTATTTGTAGGCCATACAAATACTTGTTCCGTGCGGGATTCGAACCCGCGGCCCATAGCGTTGCAACTCATTGCTAAGCCACTGCGCCACGGAGCCGTCGAATTTGTGTTTATATTGTTGTTTATTTAATTTATCCGAAAAACTTAGATTTTTTTTTGAGAAAAATTTAATTATTGATAATATAATAAATTGTGTTTGATAAATGTCTAAAGTAATCCATATTAATAGATTCTACCCAGGCGAAGCCGATGCGGGTCGTTAGTCCAATATAATTTCGTAATGACGTTGTTCTGACCGGAGGAGAAACGGCGTAAGAAACTCCGCAGCACGGCTAGCATGGGCTGGGGACAAAAATTTTATCCCTTGATTATATCCACTGACAAGAGATAAAATTATCTTGTCCCTATGCCAAAGCACGGCAATGGGGAGAAGTATATCCCCGTTTGACATAACGACCATGTACATATCCCCCGTGCGTAGCATGGGGCCAAATGAAAGATAAAAAATTATGCTTTTTTGACATTTGAAAGGGACTATTCTATCCTAGATCATTGGACGTGGATTTAAGTTTATATTCATACAAAAAATCTATCTAAGTCTATCTCCCATTTTATCTTCTGTGGATAATATATCCACCGGTGTGCTCATGCTCGAAGGGTGGATAAAAGTAAGCGAGGGGATAAACATTTTCTCCTTTCCCCGGGGATAAAATTGTCTCCTGCCCATACTAGCCCTGCTGGTATCTTCTAATATCAGTGTAAAGCGGCGTATTCCACTCTTGACCATCTGGATTTTTCCTTGAACTTAGAAGAAGATGCCTATAGGCTACATGTTTCATTCGTTACAGCCTATCAAGAATCCATTGCTAAATAGGCCTTTTCCATATATTGTCTCATAGGGAGGGATATTTGCCATAGTTGCCACGCTCGGCAGGCGGATTGGCAACGCAGCTTTTATTCTTAGTTGTTAATATAGAAGACTGCTGCTCACCTCCTAGATTGTTTCCCTCTGTCGCCTCTTACGTCACCCACGGGACTATATGAAAGAGTGGATAGAGATATTCACTAACCCATATAGTCTATACCGTATCGCCAACTCAATTCCTAGTTTTAAACACTAAACCCAACGTTAAAAAGCAACGATTAAGGCTCCTGTAGCCAATGTGCTAAGCATTTGGTAGTCGAATCACGCACAAAACTAGTATTTGTACAATTAGTTCTTATATTCGGGCATTCACTAACCCCGGCTTTTTTTATTTGGTTTACAAATGGAATGTAACGTTTACATGGTTCAGGTAACTTAAAAAAGTAACAAAGAAACGTTGATTCTAATAACAGTGAACACAGCATGCAAGGCTTGGTGAGTATGCAAAAATCCTTTCGGATGGTACTTACCAGTTCACTCATTTTCTGATAAAACCTAAGCCCAGCTGTGAAGTTAAAGCAATTGGTGTTATCTGAAAATGTTACAGAAAGATCTCCCGTCACCACTCCAAAATCTGAGGCGAAATCTGACAATTTTTATTCAAAAAATTTACTAGATTGCAGGACTCTTTTACTGCTTAATAGTCCGCGTGGGTAGATACCACCCTCTTAAATAATTCTGCCATCAAGTGGCAGTACCTGCACTGCTGTGTTTCAGTCAGAATAGTGTAGAAGAAGCTGTAAAGTTACAGCCAATATACGTCCCACTGCTGGGCACAGGCCTCCTCTCATTTCTGAGAGGGTTTTAGGGCAAGGAAATGTCCGCCGCGCTGCCCCAATGCGTGTTCACATGTCTTCGAAATAGTTTTTTCTTCTTATTTCTCAGATATGCCGGTTTCTTTATGGACATGACTAGGAATTATCTAAAGGCAAATAATAAAAATTGTACATTGTCTTATCAATTCTAGCATGACTGTTCATGTTAATTGTTAATGCATTTACCTAAATAAAGTAAAGCTATAAGCTATACGAGTATATGTATATGTGTTCCGTTTCTTATACTCTCCCGTTTCTGACAGTTATAAAGATAATGTGGGTTGGGGCACTTCACATGTCTTCGCAAGACTTTTCTTTATTCCTTAAAAATCATACGTTTCCTCATAATGTTTTTCATCACCGTCGAACACAACAACAATTTCACTGATACCGACAAGGATGGAACCCGAGTTGCTCGCTCTACAATTAACTGTTAGCGTTTAGTCACTGACCACCACCTCCTGATTTTATTTTTATTAATTTACAGGGAAAAGCCCAAAGAGCAAATGTCATGGCGCTTCTGGAGGAAGCGGAGACTTCTAGTGGCGCTTCTAGCGTTCTTCGGATTCTTCAACGTGTACGCCCTCCGAGTGAACCTCTCGGTTGCAGTGGTCGCCATGACGGAACCTGTCGAAACGGAACTTGAAAATGGAACCATTGTTTATGTAAGTCACTTGAATAGTGGACTTTGTAAATAAGTTGCAACATCATATTATAATTTGAAGTTGAAACTTAAATTTGGGTGTCTTCAAGGCAACAGTAATTTAGGCTTTCGTTAAGCTAAGTCAATGCGTCTTATCATATCAGACTAAATCACCACTATATAAAAGCTTTAAAAAAATTTACTTCGCAAATATCCTATATATATTTGCGAAGTAAATTTTTCTAATAGATTTTATATAATGGATTTCCGCAAAGTAACGCCTGATTCTATTAATTATAAATCACCACTTTTTAAAAAAAATTCTAAGACAATGCTTGACTACTATCCTAGCTGATGGTAAGTGGTGATGCACCCAAGTCGTAACTATAGTGTTACGACGACAACAAACGGGTGACGACTGCCGAGCGTCTGGTTGTCTGATGGAGAAGAGAGGAATAAGTAACGAAATTCCTGCGCACACCCTCGGAAATGTATCCCGTAGAAAACCGAGAGCCTGGCTACTTTGCGCCTGTGATTGAGACCGGTGGCATTGGTTTTAATCAGATTCGTGTCACCAATTAGCCTCTTGCACGCCTTTACATTGACTCCAAAGCTGTTAGGTGGCATTTAGTAGCAACAGCCCATATATTGAGCAACACTTACCATCATATAACAGTTAAAAAATAGCTTCGCAAACCTTGGTCGGGTTTCTTCTTCTTTATCAGACCGTAGACGCTCCACTACTGAACATGAGCCTCTCCTGTTGTAGGGAGGATTTGTCACCCACTGCCACATTTGAAGGTGGATTGGCGATCGCAGTAGCAGACGTCTCGTATTTTCAACGCTGCTCCCTGTCGCTGGTCTGCATATTTTAGATCTGGCGTTAACTGAATGCTGCCATCTTTCGGATGCTACGATATCTTTCTGGTATTTCCCACATCACCTCTAACGACACCAATGACATGGGGTGATAGCTTTTTATTACGCCTTCACCACACAGCGGGTCGCTTGTCTATTTTAACGTAAATTAGATATTTCTCAGTAAAAATATACATAAATATCTGACTCTAAAAGCTATGTGGAAATTTGTTGGAATTTCTTAATGGCGATTGCCGTGTCGTGGAGTCGTAAGATAATCTACTCCTCCTCGTCCTTTAGGTTTCGTAAGTGGTGACAGAGAAAAACTTAAATAGGAGATGGTCTGCAGTATCTTCCTGATAACAACCCAACAATTATAAAAACCGTTGTTGACAACCCGCCTGCTAAGTGTGGTAACTATGACAAGTATCCACCCTGTCCATCATCCATCTATGAGGGATGCCTATGAGAGATTCAGCACTGGACTTTGATGGTCTGTAATGATTTATTTACTTAATGATTTTTTTGTATAGGATAGTTCATAGGATTTTTATAGGTGACAAACGAGCACACAGTCCACCTGATGGTAAGTCAGGTGGACTGTGTGTCACCCGTGAGGACTAAGATGGAATGCCTCTTTTCCAGTAAAAAGGGTCTCCGGTTCTCTACACTCATCATATGAACACAGCAGGGTTACGCTGTTATTT
Organism: Parnassius mnemosyne; assembly: GCA_963668995.1. Taxonomy (NCBI): domain Eukaryota; kingdom Metazoa; phylum Arthropoda; class Insecta; order Lepidoptera; family Papilionidae; genus Parnassius; species Parnassius mnemosyne. The sequence goes on from CAVLGL010000159.1 coordinate 14,300,786, forward strand.
GACGCTGGTATTCTGTGAGAGCGTGGTCCTACCCCGGTCGAGTCGACCCATTCGTGCTACAACTATACTACTAATATAGCTACAGCATGGCTCTACCACGTATGATGATGACGAATGGCGATTACAGCTAATTCTCTTAGTATTTGGACCAAGTACCATCAGATCAGTGGCCTTGCTATTCCTGGCTACGGTGGCGACCATGGTAACGGCGGGGCAGGGGGTGCTAAGAATCTCCGGTGGAGGTTCGGTTGCCACCTAAGATGACTCGACCTGGCAACATACAACACACGCACTCTGAGGACTGACGAGAAGATCGTGAAGCTGGAAGAAGAGACGACAAAGAGAAGAGAAGACAAGTTACGCTGGCATATTATAGGATTATCCGAGGTCCGAAGAGAGAGGGAGGACACGGTAATCCTCGAATCCGGCAACTTGCTCTATCACCGGGAGGGCGACCATCTGTCCCAAGGAGGTGTCGGATTTATCGTCCACAAGTCTCTCATTAACAACGTTGTAAAGATTGAGAGTGTGTCGACGAGGGTTACGTACCTTATACTCAGAATCACCAAACGGTATTCGCTGAACGTCATACAGGTTTATGCACCAACCTCGGCACATCCCGATGAGGAGGTGGAGGAAATGTATGAGGATATCTCTAGACACATGCATTCCTCCAAAACCCACTATACGGTGTTAATGGGAGACTTTATTGCAAAACTAGGCACAAGAGAGAACGGTGAGCTGAAAAAAGGGAAAATTGGAATAGGGTAACGGAACCCAAGGGGCCAGTAGCTCTCCGACTTCATGAAGAAAGAGAGACTCTTTATGATGAACTCTTTCTTCCAGAAGCGGCCCCACAGGAAGTGGACCTGGTCTAGCCCCGACGGTTCGACAAAAAATGAGATTGACTTCATTATGATGATCAGACGACAACTGTTCAGGGATGTCTACATGATCGCGAGGGTGAAAACTGGTAGCGATCACCGAATAGTTAGAGTCAGTGCCTAGGAGACTGCAATGAAGTGGACGATATGAATGACAAGCTCGTGAAACTGTCCATGCGGTCGGAGCTAAGTTCTGTAAGACCCGACGCAGAAGAACACAAAAACTCTCCGATCACACTCTTAATCTCATGGCTGTTAGACGGGAGATGAAGCTAAATTCTTCGACAGATTTGACAGCATACAGACAACTGAACAGACAGATCTCCAAATGCATGGCGGCGGGACTTGCGCAACTTCAATACAGCTTGTATTGAAGAAGCGATCGAGCGGAACCAAGGCTCCAAAGTCTTTGCCAGAGATCTGTCTGCCAGAAAGAGCCAACTGTCAAAGCTGAAGACCGAGTGTGGCAGCATCGTTTCCGGGATACCTGAGATTTTTAGTGAGATTAAGAGGTCTATGGGCAGCTGTAAACGTCATCGTTGGAGCCACACGCAAGTGTGAGTTACGATCCAAGAGCGAGTCTTATCCGACACTATTCCGAAGATATCCCGGACGTCAGTCTGAGCGAGATTAGAATGGCTCTCCAGCATCTTAAAAACGGCAACGGCGAGGATGGAATTACAGCGGAGCTTCTGAATGCAGGTGGAAAACCGGTACTTGAAGTCCTTCAGAAGCTCTTTAATTCCGTCCTCGATCGTGGCACTACTTCGGAGGCGTGGAGCAGAAGTGCGTTGGTCTTGTTCTTCAAGAAAGGCGACATCGCTCTCTTGAAGAACTACAGACTGATTTCCCTTCTGAGCCGCATCTACGTGCTGTTTTCGAGAGTCATTACGAATCGTCTCGCACGCAGACTTGACGACTTCCAGCCTCCCGAACAAGCCGGTTTCCGAAAAGGCTTTAGTACCATGGACCACATACATACCCTGCAGCAGATTGTACAGAAGACAGAGGAGTATAATCTGCCACTTTGCCTTGCGTATGTGGACTATGAGAAGCCTTTGTTTCCGTCGAAATTTGGGCGGTGCTGCAGTCCCTTCAGCGGTGCCAAGTTAACTGTCGGTATATCGAAGTGCTGAAGTGTTTGTACAGTAGATCTACAATGGCTATCCGAGTACAGAATCAGAGTACGAAACCTATCCAACTGCAGAGAGGTGTAAGACAGGGTGACGTTATATCCCCGAAACTCTTCACCGCTGCATTGGAAGACATTTTCAAGCTACTGGACTGGAAAGGATACGGTATCGTAACATCAATGGCGAGTACATCACTCACCTTCGATTTGCGGACGATGTAGTCCTTAAGGCAGAATCGCTGGAGGACCTAAGCACTATGCTCAATGACCTAAATAGTGTCTCCCAACGGATAGGTCTTAAGATGAACATGGACAAAACAAAAATCATGTTTAACGTCCATGTCACACCTATGCCGGTAGTTGTTGGGAGCACTAAGCTCGAAGTTGTTGACGAGTATGTTTACCTGGGACAAATAGTCCGACTAGGTAAGTCCAACTTCGACCGAGAGGTCAATCGACGGGTTCAACTCGGCTGGGCAGCGTTCGGGAAACTACGACACATCTTCTCATTAGACATACCTCAAAACCTGAAAACGAAATTGTACAACCAGTGCGTGTTGCCAGTGATGACTTACGGATCTGAGACGTGGTCCTTCACTGCTGGGCGTATGAGGAAGCTCAAGGTCGCTCAGCGAGCTATGGAGAGGGCTATGCTTGGGGTGTCTCTGCGTGATAAACTTAGAAATGAGGATATCCGCAGTAGAACCAGAGTAATCGACATAGCCCAACGGATTAGTAAGCTGAAGTGGCAGTGGGCCGGCCATATATCTCGAAGAACCGACAACCGATGGGGAAAAAAGGTTCTCGAGTGGCAGCCTCGTACCGATAGGCGAAGTGTAGGGCAACCCCCCACTAGATGGAGTGACGACCTGGTGAGACATGCAGGAAGTCGATGGATGCAGGTGGCTCAGGACCGTGCTTTGTGGCATTCCTTGGGAGAGGCCTATGTTCAGCAGTGGACTTGTGAAGGGCTGTAATGATGATGATGATGATGACCGTCAGATAAATTGATATTCCTGCTACTAGTATAATTACCGAGTATAATTTCTCTTACACATTTCTTCCTTACCTTCTTTCTCTACAAGGAAAATTTAATAATTTTTTTTTTGTTAAACGGTTTTCAAAAACAATAAAACGTTTTTACTATCTGTACATAAAATATTTAGCTTTCTTTTATAGATTTTGCTTTATTTCTTTTACAAATAATAGGGATTTCTCCTGTGTCGTGGAGGCGGTTTACATAAATTGCACAAGGACCCGGAACAATTATAATTATATATAGGCCATACATGCACTTGCTCCGTGCGGGATTTTAGCCCCTCGGGCTGTAGCAACTAGACGAAAAACTCAGCCACTGCGTTACTTAGTCTTTAATGCATAATGTACTTAAGATACATGTGGTATACACGAAAGCAATCCTGAATAATACACAATTATTTAAAGAATTTATCTGTCGAGTAGGGTTTTGTGCTGACTCACCAAGTATTCACCGGTAAATGAAAACATCGTGAGGAAGGTTTCCAAGCAAGTATAATAAATAATACTTTAGAAAAACTATCTTTTGTAGATAACCGAACTTAAAAGTAGAAAATCATTTCCAATAAGCTTAAAATAAGAATATAGTGATTAACATAAAAAATCATTTTATCTTAGAAAAACCGTGGGGTGCTTTTTCAAATATTTATATGATGACGCTAATTTTACAAATATCCATAAAAATATTTCACACATCAAGCACCCCACTATAAAAGCGTGATTTTTTTTTGGAACGAAGTTCTTTTACGCGGCTTACAGTAGATTGAATTGGCAGAAATCGTAGTTGTTTTATGAATTATACACAAATCCTGAGTATCCTGGCAAGCATAATGGGACAAACTTTTTAAATTATTGCATTGTCATCGGTCCTTGATAAGTATGCGAAGTTTCATATCAATTTGACGTTTTAAAGGGGATGAAAATCACATTTAAACATTCCGTTACATAGATACATACTAAGCAAATCAAGGCGTGTTAAAAAGTAAAATATTTCGAGGATATGAAGTCCACTAACACGCACTGGACCAGCGCGGCGATCTAATTACTCCGTGACCCTCTCTGAAATGACAGGAGGCTATGCCCCCACCGTAGAAATTATATAGTTTGCTCAAACAGACGTGAATGATTGACTTTGTTTTTAACATTCCTATTTTCAAAAATGGACAGCATAATATATACGATTATAATACTATCTGTGATAGTACGTACCAAATTATGTCTGCTGTTATAAGTACATATTTAAACAATAAAATCACATTATAAAGAATTCGTTTACTTAAAACAAAAAGAACCATAAACTTTGATCCATACTTATCTTACGTATTTAAAGTCCACAAGGGTTTGACTGTTTTAACGGCCTCCTTCGAGTTTATTATGTTTGCTCCAACATATTATGCAGGACAAAAAACCGAGATCCGAACGATTATGCTAATGAATTTTTTTATTAGATCCTCTTTTTATGATTTTGTGTTTATATCAAACGGGTGAATGAACACAAGCGTAGGTATCTGTTCTATTTTTAGACGAACCTCAGCTCCCATTTTCCGTCACTGAATAAATAATAGTATAATAATGTTCAAAGTCAAAACGTTAGGAGGAGTTCAGTCACATACACACAAAGAGAAGAAGGTCGGGGGAAAAAGTTTCGTCGTATTTTATATTATACAAATTCAAAACATTTTTAAAAAAAAGTTTAATTCAATTTAATTATAATATACAGATTTTTGTTGCCATTTTGTAGTTAGTGACATATTCCCGTTGCTGTAGAAATCTTGGGATTTTTGATTTACAAAATGCGACAAGTTGTTTTGACAGTCCTCTCTTGATGTGAACCTAGCACTACCCAAAGAATTCTGAAGAGATCTAAACAGGTGAAAATATGAGGGTGCAAGGTAAGGTATGGTGTATGCATTAACACTTCCCAACCAAGCTCTCTCAATTTTTGCTGAGTGGCCGAAGATGTGTGTGAAAAAATATGCCGATCTTGCTCGACTATTTCAAAAATAGCATCGACTTTATCCGTATGAGGGTGAACAGAGGGGGCTGCATATTTGACATGAAAATTCCCGGACTGAAAACGCTTGAATCAACTTTGTGCTACTCTTACTGACACTGCATTGGGCCCATAAACGTCAAAAAATTTTTTTCGCGGTTTGAGTCGCATTTTTCCCTTTTGTAATAAAACTTCAGAATATATCAAATTTCTTTATTAGATTTACTCATTTTGGCGGACAGAAAAACACTTGAAAAATGGCGGAAAGGTCTTTTTTACATTTCCTTTTTCTTTTTCTTTTACAAACAAAATACGAAATAAACTTTTTCCCCAACCTAATCATTTCCATTTTATTAATGCCAGATTTAACTATACATCAGTAGCCAGTGGATTTGATTGATCATTATAGTTTCCTTAACAAGTTTTTAAATTTTGTATCCGTTTTTTAATCAATAAGTTTATATATCCCTTACGTACACAATGTTTTAAAAAATAAACAACGATGTAATTGTTAAAATATTAGTTTCCTTGGAAACGCTTGTGTTCGAAAAATGAATGTTTCCAATCCGACTGCAGATCCCTCAATAATACAAAGTAAAGGTCCAAAAAACACGGTCAATCTTTCGAAACCTAAATCAATAATTGTGTAAATTTTACTTTTGAAACAAAATTATGAGTCCCGACCTGTGATGTAGTTTCCTGACTTTCAAATTTCTATAGATTACTTTGAGGAGGGCGTGTGCAGAACTGCAGTCTTGAAGTTCTATTTCCCCTTCCCCGAAATGTCACTGAATGTTATATATTTTTCTTGACATTTCGCGAACGCATACTTAACATTTTACAACATCGTTTTTGGAAGACACTGCGAAAGATTTGAATTCCTTCCTGGCGTCAGTTTCCCCAAGTCAATATAACATTGGTCTTTACAAAACCCGAGTAAATATTCTTTCCTTGGGCTAAAATGTTTGTTAGCACTGCAGTTTAATGAGTTTCCGACATGTTAACTATATTCCTACTGCTAGCACCTTGTGGTCAAAATTAGGCCATTCTATGTGAAAAAATAGCGGTTAAAAGTGATTTTTCACACAACATTTTAACACGTTTAAAGTACCTACTTATGAGAACGGAAAATTATAGTTAATATGCTCTTATTCAACGAACAGATACCGGAGTTCAACTGGAGTTCTCAGACCAAGGGCCTCGTGCTGAGTTCATTCTTCTACGGGTATCTGGTGACACAACTCCCGGGAGGCTGGCTTGCTGCTAAAATAGGAGGTAACAGGTTCGTTCCATTCTTTAAAACACAAAATAATTGCACTACCATAAACAAAAAAAAATTTTTCGTATATGTTTGTAATGGTGGTGGAATAAAAAAAATCCATTACAAGACTGCTGCGTTAGATGATTTAGAAAAATATTTAAAAATATTAAAGTCATATATATACATACATATTCACAAAAAGTCACAGTACTTAATAGAACAAGCATAATATGATGTAAAAGACGTCTTTACTAAAATAATAAATAATGAGGACTAATAATTTTCTGCTCGCCAGATGTCGCTAGTTGACACTGAGGTAAAGTTTTTTGTTACACAATGTAATTTAATTAAAAAGTTGTTTTTTAATTAAAGTTTAGCAGTTTATAGAGGATTATATTAATATACAAAACAATGCGTCAGTGGTTTGCTCTTTAATATTTTGCACATTTTTGTTTTTTTTTTAATTTTTCTACTTTTATGAATATCTTTGGTTTGGTTTATTTATTTTTAATGTTATTAATATAAAATATAGCTAATAATACAAAAAAAACAATAACTTTTACATTTCCGAACAAATTAACTTCCCCGCTATGGAATCTGTCAAATATTATACCTCAATTTCTAGTGTCGCCGCCCTGGTGGCACATAAAGTCGTGGATGCCCTCATTCAACGATAACATTTTCTACATGGTTCTCCGTCAAATACTAAAGCCCACAAAACGTGTCACCACTCGCCTTAACGGGTACCTCGCGCCTTATTCTAGAATACTTTGTTTTAATTCCCATCTAGCCTCGAACATATATCCAATCTTACACTCTACACGCAACGTAATACTTAAAATGCGCACGCTGGCCAAAATCTAAAGAACGCATGCTCATTATGTCATTAGAGTAGTTTCTTTTTTGATTAACAATATATTATATCAATCATATAATTATGACACAGTAAAACCGTAAGCCAGTGAATAGCTAAAACGCAATTAGGTACATGCCCGTACGTAGGTGGATGTCCCTATTACCGGCATTTTAGTGCCAATTTCAACTTTAAAAATTGTTGCTATTTTAATTAGTGCACAATATTTTTATACATTTATTTTAATCGATAGTTTATTTATCTAAAATATAATGAACATTTATTTACAATCATATTATTTCAAGAACAATTTTAAAAACGACGATATGCAGAAAAAAAAGCGTTATGGCTCAAATTTCAGCCACCCTGAACCGAATATCGTCCTTTTGTGTACCTAATGCCAGCATAGCATAGAGTTGTGTCTTTTGAGTTTTAGGTAAGTAAGTTTTAGGAGCACAGAAATAAATTCTTAACAACTTTTAATTTTGAATCATGCATGTCACAAGCATGGAATATGTATTAAGACAGACGACAACAATTATTTTATTTTAATGTTTTACTTCTTACCTTACTGTGTTTTAGCTTTAAGCAGTTTCATTTTTCTTTTAACACTAAACAATTACTTATTCTAATTTCTAATTTTCACCAGATCAAAGAACTAATTGGAATGATGGTACTTGTGGATATGATATATCTCCTAAGATTTTCAGGGCACCTTTCATAGTTTTCCAATAAATAACTCAAGGTGGATGTGCTTAGATTAATGCACTTTAGCTAATCCTCACTAAATTATCACAGAAAAGAAATACCGCCTTACAATAAATAAAAATGTCACATCCACATCTAGCATTTACTTGAACTTATGATGTACACAAGGAATTAATAAGAAATTAGCTTTGAAAACCATGGAATATGTTTAAAATGTCAGATATGTATACATTATACACTCGTTCATACACACACAAATGCAGTTTTATTCCTGAGAATTTGCTACTTAAAATTAATAAAGTCAATAATCATTAAATCTCTTGTGTCCACCTCCACCAGCTTGTCCATTGCCTCTGCCAAAATTACTTCCTCATCTGAAGGAACCACCTCCACGTTCACTAGTATATCTGTTGCTATTCCACCCATCCATTCAAACACTTAAAACTCAAAATTATGTTAAAAATTATGTTATAGTACATCGATTTCTTATAATTTAATCATCCAAGTTTTTAAATCTTCATTATCATTTCAGCCAGTCCACTACAGAGAACATCCTCCTCCATAGACTGCCGCAAAACATGGTCCTGAACCACTTTCCTTGTTATGACTTTTTCATTTATGTTCTTCAGTTATAATAAAATTAGTATTGTCTTTTTATATGTCTTCTCAAAAAATAATTAAATATTGTATGGTGTTCTTAACATATACCAAATGTGTGATAGAAAAGAAACTACGTCTCACCGATTTGAAGGTGGCTTTAATAATGAATGATATTCAAAGAGTCCGTTCGTGAGCAGACATTGGCCTCATCAACTAAGTACTAGGAACTTACATAGAAATGCTGATGCATTAGTTTTATTGCTTAGTCTAAATAATACAATATTATATATTTTATATTGTAGTCTAAAATAGAGGGACGGGGTGTATCTATAACTATCTAATATGGACTCACAGCTTGTAAATAATCTTGATGAACTGGAAAACTTATTTGGTTCTCGCATGCGTGAGTATGAAGATAAGTTTTTAAGAGCTACATCCGTAACCACACCAGTTCATCCAGACATATCCTCACTGTCCAAGGATTTAACCGATTTCAAATCCTTTGTTTGTCAATCACTATCATTTATCAGAAAACAATTGGATTTAGTGACACACAGTATTGACAAACATGAAACTGCAATGAGAATAAAAATTCTGCTAATCCATGGATTTTCTGAAAGACATAATGAAAACTTACATGAGTCGATATATAAGCTATTTTACGACCAAAGGAAGGTGACTGATTCGAAAATCAAAGATATACAAGTATGGCATCGTCTAGGATCTTCTCAAGTCTCAAGTCCAGTGCTGGTTAAATTCGGAAATCTGGAGGGTCGTCGTCTTGTCTGGGATAACAAAACTTCACTAAAAGTTTCGGTATCACAATATCTGAGTTTCTGACGAAGACAAGGCATAATGTTTTTATTGCAGCTATTAAAGATTTCGGGATTAAGAACTGCTGTTCGGTCGAAATCAAAATAGTTATTATTTTACCAAATAAATCACGTCAGAAGATTGAATCTATGGCAGAGCTTAGACCCCTTTTGACCAATACCCCGACAAGTCTAGTACGGTCAGTGACTCTGGGCAGTCCAAAGACCCCATTCCAAAGGAAGTTGCTTCAAGATCAACTGCTAATGCTCCACGGAAGGCTCGTCGTCGCAACTGATAACTACCTTCTTTGTTTTCTTTCAGCCAATAGGTATCATAATCATTTTTTTATTAGCCGCATTATAACTAGGTTTGTAATACTGTTTTATAATTACTTTATATTATGGTAGTATAATTATATATATAATGACTAATATTTTCTTGTCGATTTTAACATAGACATTAAGGCCGGCCACATACATACGGAATTCCGTTTCGAGATTCCGTTTCGATATTCCGATTCGGAATCCCGAACGCAGCAAGTCCATATAAAATCTATGACCCGCCACACACGTACGGTAGTTTTCCGTTCGATATTTTGCGGGCAAAACGGGATTCCGTTTGTGTGTGGCCGACCGTTCGAAATTCCGAAACGGAATCTCGAAACGGAATTCCGTATGTATATGGCGGGCCTAACGCTGGTGTGTTTTGAACATAGACTTGAAATATACTAGCCAAAGAGTATAGTAACTGTCCTATAGAAAAGAGAGCCCACTCGTGCGAAATATGTCAACCAAGGAGTAGAGAGTCGGTGCTAGCGTCTGGTGCTGTTTCGGTACAATATAGTGAGAATGTGTGCGTGCGTATAACACAGGCGCCTCTACATATACACCAATGTTTATGGTGATTCATTACGCTTTATGTACTAGGATTAATTATCCAGAACATAAAGTGAGTTAAACATTTGAAACATTTTTTAAAGATAACTGCATGGTAACTAAATGCTCCAAATGTTTAATGTAACAGTATGTTGATAATTAATCCTAATACATATAAAGTGTGATTCATAATTTGTAAATAGGAATTAACTACGATTTTTTTTAATATGAATGAAATTAAACACAAATAATTAGTACATTATTCTATATTTTTTTAACTTAAGGGAGATACAAATCCTTCCTGAATGACCGCCAAAGTGCCTACTGTCTGTCTCGATATCGGTACAGAACTGGATTATGACACGTGTGTGTGCGCAAGTACAGGTGTGCTCTCTATTCCCTCACTTTCATAATTTGATGAGTCGGCTATCCGATCCGACCGGAGAGGCATCAGGCGCAGGAGTAACAACTTTACTTGATTGTCGAGGCACGGGGTTGATACACCCCCAACTTTCTCATTTCTGTACTCGTACTGAGAATTTATTGACAGAAAATCCCAATTATGTATTGATTTTGGTGGAACCCGGGATTCGACCCCAAGACGTAGAAGTAACGTCGTAAGACGTGAAGTAGCAGCATAAAGCTGCTGTTGACGAGGACCAGAGACCCTCTTTACTGGTAACAAGGCTTCCATCTTAGTCCTTAAGGGAAAGATATAAATTTCAGTGGGCCACAGCATACATTTAACATCAGATACTACTTTGTCACCAGAAATTCTTTAAAAAGCCTTCTATTTATTTCTTTACAGAGTGTTTGCGATAGGCATTGGCGCCACTTCTCTGCTGACTCTCTTTACTCCACCCTTAGCGCATATCAGCACTGGCCTCTTAATCGCTGTCAGAGTCGTCGAAGGACTTTTCGAGGTTTGAATTTTACTATTTTTATAGCATCATCAGCCTGTTTTTAGTCTGCTTCTTTTATAATAAACTTACGTACTAATTGGCTGCCGTTGGCACGCGTAACTATAAGTGACACCAGTATCAAGCGCTTTATCAAAAGTTTAGAGGATACAATTTGGTCTTACTGGTGTTTCTCAATACTTAATAAAACTTATGGAATTTCTTTCACCCCTTATATTGACGCGTCATTATATGGTAACTTTTACAAGTTTGTACCAATGTTGCGTGTACCAGAAAATACTTACTCAAAGATATCTGCCATAACTTTTTTAGCTTTCATTTATAACATTATAGTGTTCAATGAGGTTACAATACACCTGATTGCCAAGTAAATATTACAGAATATCTGCAGTCTGGTGCCTGCCCGTGAACAAAAAGAGGCACATGTGCTAAGCCACCTCTAAAGAAAGAGGCACATGTGCCAAGCCACCTCTAAAGTTTGCGTATTGAATATATTATTATATAGTAATAAATAGTAAATATTTATTTCATTTCCAATTACACACGTTTACATACAGGAACAAATATGATTACAATTAAATAAAGTAACAATCAGTCTAACAAAAATAACATGTTATGCTAAAATTAAAACTATGTGTACTCGTAGCTTAATAATGAAGAATCTACAAAAGAAAAATCAAGTTTATAATATTAGCTATCTATTATTATATATAGAAGATGAAGAAAAACGTGATAGAGCCACGCTAAAGCTATATCAATAGTCTGCTCGACCGGATAAGGAACCACGCTCTCACAAAATACCAACGTATAATAGCAGCTTAAAGCTGCTGTGTTTCGTTTGGTGAATGTAGAGAAGCTTTTTACTGGAAAAGAGGTATTCCATCTTAGTCCTCAGGGCTGACAGCGCATCTGCATTTTATTTGAAAACGAGAATAGATGTAGATGTCTATGTGCCACAGCAACCACTTACCATCAGGTGGACTGTGTGCTCATTTGTCATCCTTATCCTATAAAAAAATATAAAAGTCAAATTTTGTCCACTAGTCGTGCTAAAACTCGAAAATGGTTCGACTGATGTAGATGAATTTTTTGTGTGTGTTTGAGTGGGGTCCCTGGATGGTTTAAATTCACAATTGGACCCGATAGATGGCACTGTTGTCGAGGTCCAGAAATCACTCGTGCGAAGCCAACCACTCCGGCTTCCGCTAGTATAGGTACTTATAAAAGAGAAATTATTATCCAAACAGGGCGTAACTTACCCATGCATCCACGCAGTGTGGTCGCGCTGGGCGCCGGGCGGCGAGCGCGCGCGCCTGGCCACGTTCGCGTTCAGCGGCAGCTACGCCGGCACCGTCGTGTCCATGCCGCTGTGCTCCCTGCTCGCCCACTACACCGGCTGGCCTGGCATATTCTACGTTTTCGGTGAGACATTTCTTTCTTCGTCGAATATAATCATCCACTCGATAATGAATTCCATTTCTTAATTCAAACTAGTATCAAGTTATAGCTTCTTGCGATTGTTTTTAAAATTAATTCATTTGTGCTACAGCAAGGGGTATCCGCATATGTAGGATTCCACCATGCAAGTGAAGCATGAGACATTTAATAAGATTTTTATTACGTACTAGCTGGTACCCGGCAGCAAAGAAATAATTGTAGAAATATTTTTTTAAAGTTCGTAAAAGTTATATATATATATATATATTAGAAATGACAATACATTCATTGAAGTTGAACGATATATAACTTTGAAATAAATTTATCGGAACGATACGCGCGCCACCTACTGTAAATTAATTGTACTATGCCTATAACCTACGCGCAAATGCAAACAATAAACTGACAAAATTTTACCGCAATCTGATGAACGGTATACTATAGCAGCGCATAAAATACGAACAAACAGACATTAACTTTTATATATTATTATATCAGAGAAACAGCGAAATCATTTCCAAACTTTCAAGTAGCCTAAAAGATCACATATAAGACATAATATTACGCATAATCTAACGTTACTTATACGTTTTTAATTGAACACCTTAACGGCAACTTGCCTTGTACTTGCTGTGTAATGGGGGCTTTGAAAATCCACTACCCAATATCGTGTCTTAAGATGCGATAGAGGGAAAGTGAAACAGGAAATATGCAGCAACACATTTCTAATTACAACTCAGTAATATTTCAAAAGAAAACTGCAATTGCTATAGTTGCCAGCATGTTACTATCACAGCATGAACTTTATGGGGGAGACCTATGCTCAGGGACTTGTATAATTATCGATGAATACAAATGAAATGCTGTAATGAATTGTCAATGAAGAATGAACCTTAAAAGAGTCTTGGAACCTTCGCCAAAATGTCATTTTACACAAACAAACTGATATTAATTGTCGTTAGCGCTAATGACTTTCTTAACTGACATTTCATTAAATCCTATTCACCGCGTGCTCAGTTGTAAAAAAGAAAACAACGTGATGAAACCTGCATGTCTTATAAATATTTCTCAAACGTATGAGGTCCCCTTATAGACAATGGGACACTTGCGTTTTCTAAAACCATCTTAGTTTTTTTTTTATAGGATAAGAGTGACAAACGAGCACACAGTCCACCTGATGGTAAGTGGTTGCTGTGGCCCATAGACATCTACATCTATCTTCGATTACGAATCAAAATGCAGATGCGTTGTCACCCGTGATGACTAAGATGGAATGCCTCGTTTCCAGTTAAAAGGGGTCTCCGGTTCTCTACACTCACCATACGAAACACAGCAGCGTTAAGCTGCTATTTTACGCTGGTATTCATTGAGAGTGTGGTCCCCCCCCCGGTCGAGCCGACCCATTCGTGCTACAACTATACTAATAATATAGCTGCAGCATGGCTCTACCACGTACAAAAGTATTAGTAAATATATGACGAAAGTAAACTGTTACTTCACCTACGATTTTACTATTTATACATCTTCAGGTATCGTGGGCCTGGTGTGGACTACGATTTGGTGGCTTGTAGTGAAGGAATCACCTGAGAAGGATCCACACATATCTGCGGCCGAACTCAAATACATACAGGTAAGGAACTAAGGATTTTTTCCTGCCGTGTAGTGGCAGATTAAAAGAAAACACTATTCCATATTATTATCCGGTTGTCACAAGATTAACAGAGGGAAATGAAGCAGGAGATTGCCAGCATATCTTTCTGATAACAACTCAATAATAATTAAAAAAAACCCTCTCTTGTCAAGCGTGGCAACTATGGCAAATATCCACTTTTATGCTGTAATAAATAAATGAATGAATGAATGACAAGTTATTGATGAAATTTAAAATACGCTAAACCATTTCGAGACTGTTCACACCCGTGCTTACTGTTCACACATACTAACGCGCGCTCTAAAGCTTGTATACTCTCTCTCATCTTTCTCGACTTGCCTCTGTACAACCATTTCAGATATTTTGAACGGTCCTGCTCATTAGCCTGGTTTTTCTGGCGCCGATTTAGCATTCAGCCTAAAGGATAAATCAGACCTTGCCTGTCAGCCTACCACCGCTCTGCTTAAAGGTTTAGCCGATTAATGGAATCCGAAATATGGTATAGTTACGTGTGATGTTTGTGTGACAAAATCGTCGTAATTCTTCACAAAATTTTTTCTCGTCATACTTAATGTCTTAGGTTTTTTGCATAAAGTCGCTCATTTCCGAGTGATTAATTCGCAATGAAATTTTAAAATCCAATTAGAGAAGATTAGAACATTCTAGATCAATCTGGCTTATTCCAAGCATTTGCTTTTTTAATCTAATACTTTGTGAACCGTAGTGAAGGCCAACTAGTCCAAAGAAGAGAAGACTTTATATCTGTAATGATTAGGTTGCATCTTGCTTGTACTACCTTTACGTCCATACAGTTTGACATTAAACATTAAAGTCCGATTTTCAATTTTGATATTTGTACGTGATGTCATAGCAATCTGGTAATAAATGTTTATTATAGGATTCCCGAGGAACACAGGCTGTGGAGGGCTCTAAAATTCGACATCCATGGCGTGCAATGTTGACCTCTGGCCCTGTTTGGGCGATTGTAATGGCACATTTCAGCGAAAACTGGGGCTTCTACACACTTCTGACTTTCCTACCGACATTCATGCAAGGTAACAACCATATCATTCTTACTCCCGCACAAAACGGCTTATAGTTAACTTGTTTTTAGTTTTTAATGAACGCAGTATTTATTTATTTTTTCAAATCGCATTGTAAAATATTTTTATTATAAATTAAGTAACTAAGATACTATATTCTCCGGTCTTCAGTGAGTGTCATACGACGCGACTATAAGAAATACCAGGAAGAACTAATATGGCCTTGATCTGTCAATTGTGGCGATTGGCCTCCATACAAATTGTACCTGGGTTGTTCCATTTTCGCTTTGTTTTTTTTTTAATTAAATAATGGTGTTTTTATTGAATGTAATTGTACGAAGGTTTTACCATAGATAGATAGATAGATAGAAAAAAAATGATTGCACAACAATACTACTACAATTACAAAGGCGTACTTAATGCCGAAAAGGCATTCTCTGCTAACCTAACATTTGGTAGTGTGGTGAGAGCTATGGGGTACATATTATTTAAAACGCATTATATAATGTAAATATTATGTTAGTTTGTACAGATATACACTTATACACACATACACACAAATATATACATACACATACATAAAAAAACATAATCTAGTATAAGAAATTGTAATATATAAACCAATAATATTAATTAAGTAATTTTAAATAATGTGCTCAACTTTACGTTTAAATGAATTTATTGAGAATGTGTCTTTCTATTCTCGTGGAAGGTTATTCCAAAGTGTAATTAATGATAGTTAGTTTTGTTGGTCATGGAACGGGATAAGCCTAAGTATGACAAACGATCTTTCAAGTCAGCTGCGGAACAAGGATTGTGAAGAATACCATACAATGATTAGAAGGCCATAATCAACACGTTTGGCAGTCAGAAGCGCGATCGCAGCGCTAGAAGTCTACTACGTGTGGCTCTGATAGTTATAGCGTCATCTGTCGGTACCTTTTAACCACAGGATGAATTGGAGTAATAGATTCTCTTACACTGTCACCGCCGCCGCAGAACCGTGGTAGCTCAGATGGTTAGCGCTCGCTGTAATTTTCACAGAACGCGAGCAACCTGTGTCCGATCCCCGCCGGCAGTAATGAAATAGTTAATTACAACTTTAAGTGCTGATCTACCAAGTGCTCGGCAGTGAAGGAGATCATCGTGAGGAAACCTGCATGTCTGAGAAATAATAAAAAAGAATATTCGAAGACACGTAAAAGTTCGCCAACTATCATTAAGGAATAATTTCTCAGAAATGAGAGGAGGCCTGTGCCCAGCAGTGGGACGTATATAGGCTGTAACTTTAACACTGTCACCACAAGGTACCATTATATTCTACTTCATTCTATTGCAGTGTATTCTTAACACTAAGCATTTATACTACACATTGGTGATACACAGAGATAAAGTAATTTCTGAAAGGTTTATGACGCAGTTACACCGCGGCGCCGCAGTGCTTCAGTGCGTGTTGGCGGATTTAATACGTCCTTGAACTATTTTATTTCTTATACCTCGTTTAGACTCTCGCCTCGCGGCTCGCCTCGTACCTCGCCTCGCAGCTCGCGTGTTGTTGTGAGGTAACGAGTGCCTGTTTACACTCTCGCGATGCGGTCAGTTTGCGTTGAGTCAGCAACGATGAATGACGTCGAAATAATAGCGGCATCAACTCTTGCCTTAATAAGTATTTATCGATGTTTGACCATTTTAAAAAGATGGAAATTAATAAAAATACGTCGTTGAGGAAGAATATGACGGATGCTACCTATTCATCGAAACAGAACCTTTTCAGTTTCATAATTTTATATAAATTGCGAGTACCTATTAAGATTAAATAATATTTTTATATTTTTTAATATTTTAATATTTTTATTATTTTATATATAGCAAGATTAAATAATATTATTTTATTAAAATTGTATTTTAAACCAAAAGCAATTCGAATGTTATTATGGAAGGGCGCCGTAAACAAACTGAAACGAGACGCGAGTGTAAACAGCACGCTCGCGTCCCTCGCGAGGCCCTTTGCCAGTGCCGAGGCCAGTGGCGAGGCGAGCCACGAGCTAGCGTTTACACTCGCGCCTCGTGGCTCGCCTCGCGACTCGCCTCGTCGCTCGCGCGATAGTGTAAATGGGGTATTAGATATGTAGGTTTCCTCATATTCATTTCATTTTTTCATTTCATTCATTCATCATTCTTCCTTTTCTTTCACCGCCAAAATTTCAATTAACATTTAATTAGTGCCGGTGCAGTATGATATTTAGAGTGAGCACTTAGCCTCGGCAATACTCGTAACACGGCAATTAGACGGCAAATAAATATTATTTTATTTTATCTGCAGACGTATTCAAGTTTGAAACGTCGCAAACGGGCTGGTTATCCGCGGTGCCGTACCTCGCCATGGCGATAGTGCTGCAGTTTGCGGGACACTTGGCCGACTGGCTGTTGAAAAGAGGGATTCTGTCGAGGACGAACATAAGAAAAATCTTCAACTGCGGCGCGTTTTTATCACAGGTGAGCCGTTTTTAATATCAAACGAAATTTATAAAGGTGGAGCGGGCAAAATCTTGTAAAATAGCACCATGCTGTAGCGCCCCGTGTGCTCAAGTACAGACTAACATAGTTTGATTGTCGTGGTACCAAATTGTTAATTGTGTAAACTTTTGCATTTAATATGCATACGTTTTGAATCGTATCGATTTCTTATCGCCATCGAGTAATTTTGTATGACAAACATATGACTTCCTCGTTGTTCTAGTGGTGGTAGTAGTGCGACTGCTGATCATGAGGTTCCGGGTTCGAATCAATGACTTTCAATAAGTATTATGTAATGATCCATATTGAATAAAAATCATTCTATTCTATTCTATTCTAAAATCCCGGTTCGGCCCAAAAAAATCAGTTATTGAGCTTTTCCATCAAGAAACTCTCAGTAGCTGCCCGGAGTCAGGAAGCTGACGGTGTCTCACCCCCTTCCCTCGGAAAGCACGTTAAGCCGTTGGTCCTGCGCCTGAGCTCTCTCCGGTCGTGTCGGTTTACCGTCCCATCGAACTATGGGAGCGAGGAAATAGAGTGCGTACCTGTGCTTGCGCATACACGGGCACAATAATCCTGTGCTGCGCCGATGGCTAGTCTCCGGGGAGGCTGGCTGCCGTGACCGAAATTCGGTCTGGAGGACATTATTAATTATGTCATAGTTCTATTTACGTCCGCCAGGGGTCACTAAACCATTTGTACCAAAAACTAATGCTAAGGGCACTGATATACCACGTGTTGGACGGTGAGGTCACCAGCATGCCTGAGACATAATTATATCGATGGCATATGTTTGCAAATATGTATTCCACCTGCACGGTGGGCTTGTCTTTACTCTAAAAACCTTTCGTAATTAAGATGACCTTTATTTGGCCTGTATATATTTTTATTTACGAAACTGAAGTTACAAACGAGCATGCAATCCACCCGATGGCAAGTGGATGCGGTCTATCCACTTGCCGTCTAATTCTAAATGAGGGTAGATGTCATCTACATCTACCCTCAATTAAGAATCAAGATGTAGATGACATCTATATTGTATTGTCATCCCTGAGGATTAAGGTAAAATGCGTCGTTACCCAATCAAAAATCGTTCTACGTGGTAGAGCCATGCTGTAGCTATATTAGTAGTATAGTTGTAGCACGAATGGGTCGTCTCGACCGGGGTAGGACCACGCTCTCACAGAATACCAACGTAAAATAGCAGCTTGACACTGCTGTGTTTCGTATGGTGAGTGTAGAGAACCGGAGACCCATTTTACTGGAAACGAGGCATTCCATCTTAGTCCTCACGGGTGACGACGCATCTGCATTTTGATCCCTTATTGAAGATAAATGTAGATGTCTATGGGCCGCAGCAACCACTTACCATCAGGTGGACTGTATGCTCGTTTGTCACCCTATCCTATAAAAAAATAAAACAAAAAAAGAGTCGCCGGTTATTTACACTCACCATACAAAACACAGCAGAATTAAGCTGCTATTTTACGTTGGCATTCTGTGAGAGTGACGGGTTGACCCATTCGTGCTGCAACCATGATATAGCTATAGCCAGGCCATCGGTATCGGTATCGGTATCACGGTATTTTTTGCGATCACGAAGTTCTTATAGTTCGAACATATCGGTTGAAAATCAAGAACAATAAAAAAAGTTAAAGTTTCCGCCTATATACGTCCCTCTTGGTGGGGGCACAGGCCTCCGCCGCGTCCGCCGCGCTGCCCGCTGAATCTAAAAACAACCGTACATAAAATATTTTTTAATAATTTTTGTGCGTTTAATTTTAGAAAGCGTCAGTAACATAAAAATTGTAAATTAATTGAACGCGTTAAATAATGCCGTGTAGTGACAGCCTAAAGGAATCCTTAGTGGATTTTCTTACGAATTACAACTCTTACTTCCCATATCATCCCTTGAGCGTCGTAAGAGGTGATAGAGGGAAACTAAATCACAGGAATTACGGGCTTTAATTCGTCCCTCTCCTTTCCACCATCGGACGACCAGGCGGTCGGTGGCTCTTCACCCATTTGTTGTCGATATTCCACTCATTAGAACCAAACGGTTTGCATCGACTTTTCTAATGCGTACAAAAAATAATTTACAGGCGTCTATCTTTCCGTCCAAATACAATCTGGGCGTCTTCAAGGCAAGAGTGAATAGGTTTTTGTTACGATAAGACAGTGAGATTTACCATCTAAGGCTGCATCACCACTTCCCATCAGGTGGGATTGTGGTCAGTAAAAAAAATATAAAAAAAAACAGGAGATTTGCAGCGGCATCTTTCTGATTACAACTTAAAATAATAATAATAAAAGCTGTAGCTGCCTAACCGCCTGCCAAGCGTGGCAACTGTGGCAGTTATCTCCCTTGTGGGGCAATCTACGGAGGAAGACTTACGTTCAGTAGGTCTTTAGATAGGCTGTAATAAATTATGATGAAAAGAACACTCGATAAAAGCCGTAAAAAACTTTTGTGATTCTTAATTGCAGACAATCTTCATGGTGGCTGCAGCATACTCAACCTCAGTCGTGGGCTGCATTGTTTTCCTTACTATTGCTGTGGGATTGGGAGGATTTGCATGGTCTGGTTTCAGGTACCACACAATATATTAATTAACTATTAATATTTAACTTTTATAGATGATCGTAGTTATAATATTTTCATACAAGTAAATGTGACAAGCGAGCATGCACACCTCGTATTTAGCCGATTTAAAAAAAAACAGTTAACATTTTTTAACATATAATCCCTTTGAATGAGTTTTTTCTAAAAAAAGCTTTACAATGGGACTATACGAGCCTAGAATATATGTAGAATAGAATAGAATAGAATAATTTTTTATTCAATATAGATCACACGTGTAATTCTTATTAAAAGTCATTTTTTACTTTACCACTAGTTCGAAAAAAAAACCTCTGTCCTGGGAAAAACCAGCAAGAAACCCAGAGGGACTTTTTTTAAAGCAAATTTTACAATAATGGTTGTACAAACTATATATGTACAAAATTTTATTTTAGAAACAGCTTGGAAACGATCACCTCATTCCCAGGGGTATTCATTTATACTATAATAATCCTTCTTATACAGTTTCAACTTAACAAAACATTTAAACTTGCTAATAGAGAGAGCCTGTACACTTTCCGGACCTTGTTGTAATAGCGTATACATTGCCCGAAGAATGAATTACTGACTCTGTCGAGTCGAGAAACTGGTATCACTAGCTTGTGTTTGTTCCTAGTGTTTACAGAACGTATATCTCTTTTTTTACTAAAACTACCTTTTTTTTGTGAACATACATTAAATTTTCGTAAATATACTGAGAGGCCAAAGTTAATATATTTATTTCTTTAAATTTATCTCTAAGAGACTCTCTCGGTTTTCGGTAAATAGCTCTAATGGCCCTCTTCTGTAAAACAAAAATAGTTGCTGAATCAGACGCATTTCCCCATAGCAAAATCCCATAAGACATTATGCTATGGAAATAACTGAATTAAACTAATCTAACTGTCTCGACACTAGTGAGACCTCTTATCTAGAAATCAGAGGATTGTATTGATAATTATAATGATTAGAATTCTGTAAATACATACTCGTCACGATCGCGAGTCATATTTTGTTAAACATACAACTTGACACTGACCTGAAAATTGCAAAAAACTTAAGAAAAATTGAATTTCGTGGGCTACCCTGGTGGAGCAACAACTTAAAATAAAATTTTAAGTTGTTGCTCCGTATAGTTTATAAAAATGTTCAATATTTTGTTATATGTTATGACTGTTTTTGTATATTTTTTTACTTTCAGGAAAAAATAAACCAGGGGTTAAAATTATTTGTAACAAATTGTTAACTTAATAAACAATGAAATTATTTATAAAAAAAAAAGAAATAAGGACTCGTAAAAAATAAGTTAAATCATTTACGTCGACTTTTGCAAAAACAGAGATTGAAAATAATGAGTTAATTAACAATCGTATAACTTTTTGATTTTAATGATACCATAATTATTATTTCACATTTTTAAAATAATATTTAATACTATAAAAAGAATATTTTGTGATGATACTGTCTTCAGCGGCGATGACGCTAACGGTCGTGCGCGTAACGGGCGTTAAATAAAAATAATAAATAATGGAGACAGAATTCCGGGAGTTGGGACTTTTCTATTGTAATTTTCCTCCTCTTTTTTAGGATCTTTTTTTTCAAAAGTTCTTAAATATTAATAGTTTTTGAGTTATTAAAGAAAAACTATATATCTTTTTTTTTCATCTTATTTTGTTAATAACAGTTTCAAATTTTTATGTGCTAATAAACCCTCGAGATACTTTTTTCTGGATGCCATTCCGAATCGAATGAGCTATCGCATATATTATATATGTTATATAGAACGGTAACAAGAATTAACGCATTTTTGAATATTATTTCTCTACTTTATTCCTTTTTTTAAAATAACTTATTGACTAGTGTATACGTCCTTGTCATTATGGCGTGTTGACACAGCTGCCACAGTGTAATACACTCCTAGTGTGTAAATAACTTACCAGCTAACTCCTCATGTTATAAGTAAAAACATACATTTGTCATGATTCCAGCGTCAATCATTTGGACATCGCGCCACCACACGCCAGCGTACTAATGGGCCTCTCCAATACAGTAGCAACGTTGCCTGGGATCATAAGTCCTCCACTCGCCGGATCTATCGTCAAGGATAAGGTAATAACGTATCCTTACTCTCCTTCCCCCTAAGAGCCCAGTGCTGGGGTATAAGGATACTCATGGGCCTCTCCCATTGAACGTATTACTGCTGCTTATCAGGTAAAATGTGTACTCGTTTGTCACCCTTATTCTATAAAAAAAAATAACGTACAGTCCACCTGATAATAAGTGGATGGTGTGGTCATTGGACCATCCATCTACCCTCGATTTAGAATCACAATGCAAACGTGTTTACCCCTTGAGGTCTAAGATATATACAATATATATAAACTATTTTTATTATTTATTTTATTATTATTACCACATGATAACTGCAACATTATGCTGCTATTTCACGCTGGTATTCTCACCCCGAGCGAATCATTCATTCTTAGTCGTTTTGATTCTAAATCGAGACTCCACATACCACCAAGTAGACTGTATGCCTGTTTGTCATCTTTACATCTATAAAAAGCACACATGTTTGCTTCTGCTGTGATACAAACCCAGGACCTGTTACATAGTTGCCAGTATTCTGTCCATTCAATGACCTTCAAACGTAGACAGAACTTTAAACACGCGGTTTGGTCACAGTCTAACTACTACTAACAGTCAGTCATTGAAGGCGTCTAGACTGGGCAATCGTGCGGTGCGGTGCGGCCCGAGGCGCGGGCGAAGCATTGTCCGCTAGGGTTGTCCTGTCACGCAAATAAATTAAAATGGTTCACAATACATGTGCGGTAAAAAACTGGGTCGTTCTCATTTAAAGATAAAGTATTAAAGTTTCATCAGTACAGAGGGATTTGAAAACATGAAATAAATTTAAATCAGTTTTTTACTTTTTTATTACTTCCCGTTCTGACAACCCTAGCAATTTATTGTTTATGTCGGCTTTTCCGACAACATCATACGCGATGACCGACTGTATGTTCTTCTTAGGCTGTGGTTTGGTTGAGTAAGCAAAAAATCTAATAGAAACAATAATAAGATATTTTGTACTCATACAATATTTATGTAACATTAATTTTTTATTGTTTTCAGACAGCAGAGCAATGGCGCATAGTTTTTTTCATATCCAGCGCCATCTATCTGCTAGGTGCGATAGTGTATGGTTGGTTTTGTTCCGCTGAAAAACAGCCGTGGGTCATCGAAGCGGATAGTGATGCCAGTTTTGACACAGATGGCGCTTCCGTCACAACAACTAGGGGTTACGATAATAAGGCCATGGAACATAGCGAAATGTAGAAAAAGTACCGCCTCTCAAGTATGTTTGAAGAAATTAGTGGAGTCCGACCGAATTTCGTTTTCAGTTTTCATACTTTTTTCGGCTATTTTTGTTTCCCGCCATAAATATTTATTTTGGGGCGCATTGAAAACTAAAATACGAATTCATCTTTTATTATAACTATTCATTTTAGTAGCTCAAATTTATGCAGACTAGCACACCATTTATTAGGAGAAATGCGAAAGAGATAGGTACTATTCCTTGTATACAATGTGAGACTGTTTAACTTTAGTTAATTTAAATAAAATACATGAAACGGTTTAATTTAAATACTTACATATGTGTAATTGATTCCAGTGCGTAACAAAATTGTTGGTTTTTGTGTACATATTGTAATTGATCTAAATTATTACTTGTTTATTTCAACTAGTTGTTTGTTGGTTCATTAATAATTGAAATTTTTAGTTCATTGTTATACAAAAAACTAATATATATATATATATATTATACAGTAATACATAGTAACTTAGTAACTTCAAATTTTTGGTTTTAGTTTTTGTTTTCGGCCAAAAATACAGTTCATGCTAAACTTCATTATACATTCTTGGTTGGACTCTAGAATTAGTGACAAAATGTATTACAAGGACATTTAGGTGTTTTAAAATACATTTCCTTAAATTTTGACTAAATAAGAATATACAGTTTTAGGACAAGGGAAAAGTTAATTTACTACAGGAAATAATATTTGTCTTGTACGTAACAATTGAAATACAAACAGCTTGGATATCTGCAGTAAAAAAAAGGTTTTTCTTCTGAACAATGGAGATAGCTATTAGTTTCTTGCGAATGCGAAAAATTGTACTATAATAATCAGAGATGTCGTTTTGTACAATTTTTGTTTAGAAAAAAATTGAAACAAGAATTTTATTTTTATTTTATACCATAAATAATATGTTCTGATTGTTTATAATTGTAACATTGCTATCATGCTTAACAAAATTAACATGCAATTTATATAAATGTATATATATATATATATGAATAAAATATCCGCATTGATAAGCTATGAGTAAGCTATGATGATCCTAGTGAGAATACTGTAGTCATGAAATCATTGAATTTTCTTGGGTTCTTAATAGTGGTGAGTCGTTGTTGAATTTTTGACGGACGAAACGTAACCGTTTTCCTGACCACGAAAATATTTGCAGAAAACGGTCGTAGTTGCAAACGGTTTGAAGACGGCTTAAAGGACGAAACTTATTCAACATAAAATAGAATTGCGTTTTGGTCGATTGAAATGGTTGTAGTTTCTTACAACTTGGTAAGGACTGTTTTGTTTGTAAACAAACGCGGAACTAAATACGAACGTTAAGGACGACGACGCGACGAGTGAGATATATAGTTGAATCATTGCGTTCTCGACTGTATTTTCATAGGCGTAAAATAAAAAAAAATTGCACCAAGTAATTCGAAGACTGGTTTGTGCAACAATGACTGTTTGAACCCAGGACGTAAGACGATGAATCGCAGAACACATAACGGTCTTTATAAACGGTTCGTCGTCACAACGTCCACCCCTAGCTCTTAATGTGTCTTCAAAATCTCAGATTATGCTGACGTTTGGAAGTGCGTGAAAAATTAGTTGGACTTGGTTATGCAAAAGGTATCAAACCCGCAAAAAGTTAATTTGAGATTGTGATATTTGAAGTATGAATCTGCATGGTTTCTGTCCTTTTGTAATTTTTCTTTTTATTCTTGTTATTTTAACTATAACCTTTGAATCACATAATAGTAAAGACCACAAACATTATTTTTCAACTCGACACAAATTTTAATGAGGGCAAATATTTTTCTGCTCACTAGATGTCGCTAGTTGACACTGAGATAAATTTTTTTTGTTACACAATGTAATTTAATTGAGAAGTTGTTTTATAATAAAAGTTTATCAGTTTCTAGAGTATTATATTAAATACACAAAACAATCCGTCAGTGGTTTTGTCTTTCATTTTTGGCACTTTTTTTAATTTTTTTTCTACTTTATGAATATCAGTATTTTTGGTTATTTATCTTTAATGTTATTAATATAAAATATAGCTAATAGTACAGAAAGAAACAATAACTTTTACATTTTCCGAACAAATTAACTTCCCCGCTATGCAATCTGTCAAATATTATACCTCACTTTCTAGTGGCGCCGCCCTGGTGGCAGAAAAAGTTGTGGATTTTTGCCCTCATTGGATCTTTTTCGCGTAACTACGCCTAATCACCAAATTCTACATTCATACTAACATACATACAGGCAACTGAATATAAACGAGTGTAAAAAATACCTCATTTTGAAATCATTGCCATAGCACAAAGAATAGCAGAAAAACCTAATTGTTATATGTTTTAATATTTTTCCACGTATATTTATATTAATTCAATCATTAAATAATAATCCTTTGTATTAGACAATGTGAAAATAAAAAAGCTGTATGTATGTATACAGTGTATGCAACTTTGTTATCATTCCGTGTTCATGTATAAAAGAGATATTTCAAAGGAGTCCACTCCAGGTCTTTGTACACTACATAAATAAGTAATCACACATAGAACAGTTATTAACTATCTATTTTTAATATGTTTTATTTTCTGGTTCAAAACAAGAATTCACACTTACAATTGCATCAAAAAACATTGGGGTAGTATTTATTTTGACCAATGACGTTTAACATTTAGCAGTATCTTTAAATGTGATACATACCAGGCAACAATATTTGGTTTATTATTTTCGCATTATAATTTTTTTTATAGGATAGGATGACAAACAAGCACACATTCCACCTGATGGTAAGTGGTTGCTGTGATCCATAGACATCTACATCTATCCTCAAGAAAGAATCAAAACGCAGATGCGTTGTCACCCGTGAAGACTAAGATGAAATGCCTCTTTTCCAGTAAAAAGGGTCTTCGGTTCTCTACACTCACCATACGAAACACAGCAGTGTTAAGCTGCTATATTACGCTAGTATTCTGTGAGAGCGTGGTCCTTCCCCGGTCGAGCCTATACAACTATACAACTAGCATAGCTGCAGCATGGCTCTACCATAATACACACATATTGAAAGTTGATGAAATCTACTAAAATAAATGATCATTAAATCTATTACATATATTTCCCCGAATTCCATGTATTTATCTTAGTTTCTAACCGACTTCAAAAAGGAGGAGGTTTTCATTTCGAGTGTTTTTTGTATGTATGTTACGCGATATCTTCGCAGATTGTGAACCAATTTTGATGATTTCTTTTATATTAAATAGGTTATTTTTCAAGTGTAGTCCCATATATATTTGGAGAAATAAATTCAACCCTAAGTGTAGCAAATAAATAACTTCTTTTTTTAGCAATCGGAAGTGGGTTTTACTTTTTGTTCAAAATTATAATTATTGAAGTAGTTTATATAGACCTGAAAATAGTTTTGAAACATCTCATATAAATACGAAAGTAAATAAACGAAAATGTAAAAAAAACGTGCTAAAATGTACTCAAAGCTTACGAAGCTTAAAATAAAATGTGTTTGTGTTTATAAGTATTTAAATAATCAATTGCTTTATTAAATAAGTATAATATCTTACAACTAAGACAACAAAAATTACGACAACACTTTAAATGTTATAAATGAAATTCTACATATTAGTACCGATCTGTGATTGTCATATAAAATACTATTTTTTTTTTTTATGTACTTAATTATAAGATTTTAGTATGTTCATTTTAAGTTTTGAAACACTGAAGTTTAGACAATTTGACAGTTGTTTCTTTGTATTTTAGTATCGTGGTTTATAGGTAATGGTAATGCAATAAACTATATACATATTGCATTTTAGAAATAATCAAAGTATTTAATAATTTAAGTATAGTTTTTTTAATGAACAATGCAATTCATTCCACAATACATATACGTTAGTTTTTTAGCAGGCCATCTTAAAGTATATTAGCTGTGCCTCACTGTAACAAAGCATACACTTAATACGATAAAATATTATGTAACTGTACCTCAAGGAAAGAGCTTTATTTTATCCAAAATTAAATCGCACCACTACCAATTATTCTACCCTCATTAAAATGGAGGGTATATTTGACTACGTGGTCATACTTGTTGCGGGTTGGCAACCGCAGTTTTTGTTGTAAATGATCTGTTATCGGGAAGTAGCAGTTATCTTGTTACAGTTTCCCTCTGTCGCCTCTCACCACGCCCACAAAATTATATAGGGTAGTGTTCTAAAGCCACGGCAATAAACACGATAGTAGACATATGGAAAGACCCTTTACAATCCATCAAAATTCCACTACTGAACATATGTCTCCCCCATACATTGCTATATTTGCCAGTGTTTTTTTAAAGTGAAAACTTTAGAATCGTTGTGATTTGAAACTCGAAAAAGCGATACTAAAAAGAGACAAACATATAGATGTACTATAGGATTTAGGCTGCGAGAGAATGAGATACAATATACGTTGTATATGTATGGAGATTATGCATGTGTTCTATGTGCAGGACGAAATTTGTTGATTAGAAAATATTGAAATATTATGATGAATTTGAAAACTTGAAGTCTGTATAATATGTAGGGATGTGTACGAGGGATGTGTGCTAGGGATGTGTACGAGGGATGTGTGCTAGGGATGTGTACGAGGGATGTGTGCTAGGGATGTGTACGAGGGATGTGTGCTAGGGATGTGTACGAGAGATGTGTACGAGGGATGTGTGCTAGGGATGTGTACGAGGGATGTGTGCTAGGGATGTGTACGAGGGATGTGTACGAGGGATGTGTGCTAGGGATGTGTACGAGGGATGTGTGCTAGGGATGTGTACGAGGGATGTGTGCTAGGGATGTGTACGAGGGATGTGTGCTAGGGATGTGTACGAGGGATGTGTACGAGGGATGTGTGCTAGGGATGTGTACGAGGGATGTGTGCTAGGGATGTGTACGAGGGATGTGTGCTATGGAAGGACGCAAGAATTAGCGGGCAGTGGGGCGCGCGCTCCGCTCCCGCCACACCGCACCCGCTCGCATTAAAACGAGCCCGCCGCACATCCTCGCACCGCTCGGCGGCCTAGCACATCTCTGGTGGAAACGCAGCCTTATCCTACCTCTAGTACTCTGCGTTCCTCTCATTCTCTCGAAGTTTATTCTGAAGTTTTCACTTCTACCACGTGTTAAGTGAACTTATGCACTCATGTTTTCTCTATATACATATTTGATAGGACTTAATAATATAAATATTGTGTATCAATCGTTCACATAATAAAACGGTATGGAAAATGCTTACTATAAGATATTGAAAGTAATAGCTATACTTTTTTATAATACTTATAAGCGCTAAAGTTCACAAATGCAATCTCAGTAAAGAGATCTTCCATGTAATGAATTGATGTGATAATTTAGTATTAAGTTACGTATTGCGACAACATTGTATATTTGTAAACGCTGTATTACATTCAATAAAGCTATAATTGTACGTAATTATATATTACTTTGATTTATGATATTTATCTCTTCATACATACATACATACATAGGTGGTATGTCCATATTAAACGAACTATGTGCTTTGCGTATAGGTTTTTTCGCTCGTTTGAAAGCGCTTTATGGCTGTCAACATAATTGCACGAATGTGAAGTGTTAACGTCATTCATACCTTTTCATACATAACAAGCGATGTCAAAACTGATGTGATGCCGATGCGTTGCATAGGTACTTGTTTGTAATAATCGATTCAAACTTAATGACGGCTGTAAAATTCGTTGCAAGTGCGCCTTTGCGTAAGTACTATCAGGTTCATAATTTCTGCTTTCTAAGTACGCAATACTTTATAAATAAGTCCTTTATCGGCTGCATTTTTTGTAATATTATTAATAAATTAACATAAATGTAAGGGCTGTTATATATGGGACTTAAATGAAAGGTAAAAAATTGCAAGTCAATGTTTACTTGGATTATATAAAAGCTTAATTTATTCATCATCATCATCATCATTACAGCCTTTCATAAGTCCACTGCTGAACATAGGCCTCCCCCAAGGAATGACACACGGTCCTGAGCCACCTGCATCCATCGACTTCCTGCATGTTTTACCAGGTCGTCACTCCATCTCGTGGGGGGTCGCTCTACACTTCGCCTACCGGTAGGAGGCTGCCACTCAAGAACCTTTCTTCCCCATCGGTTGTCGGTTCTTCGAGCTATATGGCCGGCCCACTGCCACTTCAGCTTACTAATCCGTTGGGCTATCTCGGTTACTCTGGTTCTACTGCGGATATACTCATTTCTAAGTTTATCACGCAGAGAAACCCCGACCATAGCCCTCTCCATAGCTCGCTGAGCGACCTTGAGCTTCCTCATACGGCCAGCAGTGAAAGACCACGTCTCAGATCCGTAAGTCATCACTGGCAACACGCACTGGTTGTACAATTTCGTTTTAAGGTTTTGAGGTACGTCTGACGAGAAGATGTCGTAGTTTCCCGAACGCTGCCCAGTCGAGTTGAATCCGTCGATTGACCTCTCGGTCGAAGTTGGACTTACATAGTCGGACTATTTGTCCCAGGTAAATATACTCGTCAACAACTTCGAGCTTAGTGCTCCCAACAACTACCGGCATAGGTGTGACATGGACATTAAACATGACTCCTAACTATTCTCTAGACTCCCAACCTATTCGTTGGGAGACACTATTGAGGTCATTGAGCATGGTGTTTAGGTCCTCCAGCGATTCTGCCATAAGGACTATATCGTCGGCAAATCGAAGGTGAGTGATGTACTCGCCATTGATGTTAGTATCGTATCCTTTCCAGTCCAGAAGCTTGAAAACGTCTTCCAATGCAGCGGTGAAGAGTTTCGGGGATATAACATCACCCTGTCTTACACCCCTCTGCAATTGGATAGGTATCGTACTCTGGTTCTGTACTCGGATAGCCATACTAGCTCTACTGTACAAACACTTCAGCACTTCGATGTACCGACAGTCAACTTGACACCGCTGAAGGGACTGTAGCACCGCCCAAATTTCGACGGATTCAAAGGCTTTCTCATAGTCCACATACGCCAGACATAGTGGCAAATTGTACTCCTCGGACTTCTGTACAATTTGCCGAAGGGTATGTATATGCTCTATGGTGCTAAAGCCCTTTCGAAAACCGGCTTGTTCGGGAGGCTGGAAGTCGTCAAGCCTGCGCGCGAGACGATTCGTAATGACTCTCGAAAACAGCACGTAGACGCGGCTCAGAAGGGAAATCAAGAGAGCGTTGTCACCTTTCTTGAAGAATACGACCACCGCACTTCTGCTCCACGCCTCCGGTGTAACGCCACCATGGAGGACGGAATTAAAGAGCTTCTGAAGGAAGGTCCGGTCTTCCACCTGCTTTCAGAAGCTCCCCTATAATTCCATCCTCGCCTGGGGCCTTGCCGTTTTTAAGGTGCTGGAGAGTGCTTCTAATCTCGCTCAGACTGACGTCCGGGATATCTTCGGAATAGTGTCGGATAAGACTCGCTCTTGGATCGTTACTCACACTTACGTGTGGTTCCAACGATGACGTACAGCTGCCCATAGAACCTCTCAATCTCACTCAAAATCTCAGGTGCCCCGGAAACGATGCTGCCACATTCGATCTTCAGCTTTGACAGTTGGCTCTTTCTGGCAGACAGATCTCTGGCAAAGACTTTGGAGCCTTGGTTCCGCTCGATCGCTTCTTCAATACAAGCTGTATTGAAGTTGCGTAAGTCCCGCCACATGCATTTGGAGATCTGTCTGTTCAGTTGCCTGTATGCTGTCAAATCTGTTGAAGAGTGTAGCTTCATCTCCCGTCTAACAGCCATGAGATTGAGAGTGTGATCGGAGAGTTTTTGTGTTCGTCTGCGGCGGATCTTGCAGAACTTAGCTCCGACCGCATGGACAGTTTCCACGAGCTTGTCATTCATATCGTCCACTTCATTGCTGTGTTCTAGGCACTGAAAACGGTTTTGTAACTAGAGCTTTTGGGACTTTGGAACAGAGCACGAGGGGGATGGAGCGTTGACTTCATTAGACGCGACCTCTCCAACTTAACGTTTAGGTTCTGTGTGCCTCTAACCATTCGGTGATCGCTACCAGTTTTCACCCTCGCGATCACGGAGATATCACTGAACAGTTGTCGTCTGGTAGTTATAATGAAGTCAATCTCATTTTTTGTGGAACCGTCGGGGCTCGACCAGGTCCACTTCCTGTGGGGCCGCTTCTGGAAGAAAGAGTTCATCATAAAGAGTCCCTCTTTCTCCATGAAGTCGGCCAGCTGCTGGCCCCTTGGGTTCCCTTGCCCTATTCCGAATTTCCCTACTTTCAGCTCACCGTTCTCTCTTGTACCTAGTTAGGGTTCCGTACCTCAAAAGGAAAAAACGGAACCCTTATAGGATCACTTTGTTGTCCGTCTGTCTGTCTGTCTGTCAAGACCCTTTTTCTCAGAAACGCGTGAAGGTATCAAGCTGAAATTCATATCAAATATTCAAGTCTACTGTCCCTTGGAGCTGTGAAAAAATGAAACTTCTAAGCCAACGCAATCAAAAGATACAGCCGTTTATGCCGCAAATTTTCGACATACGCAAGGGAATCAAAACCTACAGGGTATTTCCCGTGAACTCAGAATCTTGAAATTTGGTACGAAGCAACGTTTTATAGCACAGATAAAGGAAAAGTTGCGAAAAGCATAAATTTTTAGTTACAATAAAAATACAATAAAAATAATTTTAAACTTATATACCTACGGATTCGTTCGGAACCCTCGGTGCGCGAGTCCGACTCGCACTTGGCCAGTTTTTTTTTGCGTTGAAATCTCCCATTAACACCGTATAGTGGGTTTTGGAGGAATGCATGGCTCTAGAGATATCCTCATACATTTTCTCCACCTCCTCATCGGGGTGTGCTGAGGTTGGTGCGTAAACATGTATGACCTTCAGCGAATACCGTTTCGTGATTCTGAGTATAAGGTACGCAACCCTCGTCGACACACTCTCAATCTTTACAACGTTGTTAACGAGAGACTTATGGACGATAAATCCAGTGGCGTAACGTGCCTTCGATGGGCCCTGTATCAAAATTTGTTGGGGGGCCCCAATGAAGAGTAAAGATTTCATAAAAGGAACAAAAACGCTTGTATTGAATTCAAATTACTATATATTGATTTTAAGTTTCGATATACCGACAGTCAACTTGGCATCGCTGAAGGGACTGCAGCACCGCCCAAATTTCGACGGAATCAAAGGCTTTCTCATAGTCCACATACGCCAGACATAGTGGCAAATTGTACTCCTCGGACTTCTGTACAATTTGCCGAAGGGTATTTATATGGTCTATGGTGCTAAAGCCTTTTCGGAAATCGGTTTGTTCGGGAGTAATGACTCTCGAAAACAGAACGTAGACGCAGCTCAGAAGGGAACTTGGTCTGTAGTTCTTCAAGAGAGTGTTGTCACCTTTCTTGAAGAACAAGACCACCGCACTTCTGCTCCATGCCTCCGGAGTAGTGCCACCATGGAGGACGAAATTTAAGAGCTTCTGAAGGACTTCAAGTACCGGTTTTCCACCCGCTTTCAGAAGCTCCGCTGTAATTCCATCCTCGCCTGGGGTCTTGCCGTTTTTAAGATGCTGGAGAGCCATTCTAATTTCGCTCAGACTGAGATGCGGTATATCATCGGATAGTCGGATAAGACTCGCTCTTGGATCGTTACTCACACTTACGTGTGGCTCCAACGATGATGTGTACAGCTGCCGATAGAACCTCTCATTCTCACTCAAAAGGTGGTGCCCCGGAAACGACGCTGCCATACTCGGTCTTCAGCTTCGACAGTTGGCTCTTTCTGGCAGACAGATCTCTTGCAAAGACTTTGGAGCCCTGGTTCCGCTCGATCGTTTCTTTAATACGAGCAGTATTAAAGTTGCGTAAGTCCCGCTGCATGCATTTGGAGTTCTGTCTGTTCAGTTGCCTGTATGTTGCTAATTCTACTGAAGACTGCAGCTATATATCCCGTCTAACAGCCATGAGATTAAGAGTGTGATCGGAGAGTTTTTGTGTTCTTCTGCGGCGGGTCTTGCAAAACTTAGCTCCGACCGCATGGACAGTTTCCACGAGCTTGTCATTTATATCGTACATTGCATTGCAATCTTCAAGGCACTGAAAACGGTTTTGTAGCTCGAGCTGAAAGGTTTCGGGACTTTGGATTAGAGCACGAGGGGGACGGAGCGTTGACGTCATTAGACGTGATCTCTCCAACTTAACGTTTAGGTTCAATGTGCTTCTCACCATTCGGTGATCGCTGCCGGTTTTCGCGATCACTGAGACATCACTGAACAATTGTCCTCTGGTCGTCATAATGAAGTCATCTCATTATTTGTCGAACCGTCGGTGCTTGACCAGGTCCACTTCTTCTTTGCTTCTGGAAGAAAGAGTTCATCATAATGAGTCCCTCTTTCTCCATGAAGTCGGCCAGCCTGCCCCTTGGGTTCCGTTGCCCTATTCCGAATTTCCCTACTTTCAGCTTACCGTTCTCTCTTGTGCCTAGTTTTGCGTTGAAGTCTCCCATTAACACCCTATATTGGGTTTTTGAGGAATGCATGGCTCTAGAGATATCCTCATACATTTCTTCCATCTCCTCATCGGCGTGTGCCGAGGTTGGTGCGTAAACCTGTATGACCTTCAGCGAATATCGTTTGGTGATTCTGAGTATAAGGTACGCAACCCTCGTCGACACACTCTCAATCTTTACAACGTTGTTAACGAGAGACTTGTGGACGATAAATCCGACACCTCCTTGGGACAGATGGTCGCCCTCCCGGTGATAGAGCAAGTTGCCGGATTCGAGGATTACCGTGTCCTCCCCCTCTCTTCGGACTTCGGATAATCCTATAATATGCCAGCGTAACTTGTCTATCTCTTCTTCCAGCTCCAGGATCTTCTCGGCAGTCCTCAGGGTGCGCGCGTTAGTCGTAGGTGGCAACAGAATCTCCGAGACCGGAGATTCTTAGCACCCCCTGCCCCGCTGTTACCATGGTCGCCACCTTAGCCAGGAATAGCGGGGCTGCCGGGGACTGGGGGCCGTCTCTTCGTTACTTTCATGGGGGGTATATTGCCATAATTGCCACGCTTTGCGAGCGGGTTGGCAACCGCAGTTATTTTATTGTTGTTTTGCTGTTATCAGAAAGATGCTGCTGCCTATCCTCTGCCTCAGTTTCCCTCTGTCGCCTTTTACGACACACTCGGGAAGATATGGGGTAGTGAGTATTCTTACCCGCCACTACACGGGTTTTTGAGTTATTACTTACAATTAATACTCCTAGGAACTAAGCTAGCCAAACAATTCAAATCAAATATACACATTTCGTGCCTTTTGTTATGCGAACATAGCTGAAGACAATTCGGCTGCATTCATAGCTGAAGACGATTTCAGTTTTACTAAATTCTTTACTTCTATAGACAATAGTGATAGCCTTTCCTGTCCCATAGAAGTCCTTGGATTTTTTGCCCACACACGTTCGGGGCCCCTGTAGCCCGGGGGCCCCGTATCATTGATACGGCTGATACGGCGGTAGCTACGCCCCTGGATAAATCTGACACCTTCTTGGGACAGATGGTCGCCCTCCCGGTGATAGAGCAAGTTGCCGGATTCGAGGATTACCGTGTCCTCGCCCTTTCTTCGGACTTCGAATAATCCTATAATATGCCAGCGTAACTTGTCTATCTCTTCTTCCAGCTCCACGATCTTCTCGTCAGCCCTCAGGGTGCGTGCGTTGTATGTTGCCAGGTCGAGTCGTCTTAGGTGGCAACCGAACCTCCACCGGAGATTCTTAGCACCCCCTGCCCCGCCGTTACCATGGTCGCCACCGTAGCCAGGAATAGCATGGCCGTTGGGGACTGGGGGCCGTTTCTTTGTTACTCTCATCATAGGGGGGTATTTGCCATAGTTGCCACGCTTGGCGAGCGGATTGGTAACCGCAGTATTTTTATTGTAAGTTTGTTGTTATCAGGAAGATGCTGCTGCCCAACTCCTGCCTGTTTCCCTTTGTCGCCTTTTACGACACCCACGGGACGATATGGGGTAGTGGATATTCTTAACCGCCAGTACACGGTATACTTTATTACTTCGTGTTTATGCTAACGTTTACTATTTTTAGTATACCGTAATACAGCTATAGGTGGTACCTATAGCTTTATTTTTAACTAGGGATTTAAAATATTATTTTTAAAAAGACGTAACAAGTTACAGACAACGACAAAATATGAATAATAGACAAAAAAATAACAAACGACAATG
The DNA here is from genome assembly GCA_963668995.1 of Parnassius mnemosyne. Classification (NCBI taxonomy): domain Eukaryota; kingdom Metazoa; phylum Arthropoda; class Insecta; order Lepidoptera; family Papilionidae; genus Parnassius; species Parnassius mnemosyne. The sequence continues at coordinate 14,336,741 of CAVLGL010000159.1, forward strand.
TTAGAATATCGAGTGTACTTGAGAAGAAGGGCGCGAAAAATGCAGCAAAATTTGCTATTCCTAACTTTACAGCCGTCATTGAGTTTATCACACTCTATAACAGTATTGAATCGCCATATATGGTGTCACAGTCACTTTGACTTAAAGTGATAGAGACAGCACTAGACTTAACGGCATCCTAAAATTGAGCGGCGTTTGAGTATGTGGGCATGACAGTTTCAATATGTACGTTACTTTTTGTCCCATAAGGATTGATTTGGTCTATGGCGGAACGTAATTTGGTATTTGACTGTTTTTTTTAAAGGTTAAGGGTGACTAACGAGCACACAGTCCACCTGATGGTAAGTGGTTGCTGTGGCCCATAGACATCTACATCTATCTTCGATTACGAATCAAAATGCAGATGCGTTGTCACCCGTGAGGACTAAGATGGAATGCCTCGTTTCCAGTAAAAAGGGTCTCCGGTTCTCTACACTCACCATACGAAACACAGCAGCGTTAAGCTGCTATTTTACGCTGGTATTCTGTGAGAGCGTGGTCCTTCCCCGGTCGAGCCGACCCATTTGTGCTACAACCATAATATAACTGCAGCATGGCTCTACCACGTATAAAAATTGTCCAATCAATTAAAATAATTTTCCACAGTTGTCGAAACAAACATTTCTAAAGAAATTGTGTAAGAATGTAGTGATGATGTCCTACCTATAAATTATAGTCAAACATCTTATTTGTATTTATGTATTAAAATATTAAAAATCTAATTTAACTTAAAATGGAAATAACTGGCCAAGGGCGAGTCGGGTTCCGTACCATAATAATACACGTTTCTAGTGGGGGAGCCCCTTTTAATTTTTAATTTATGTTAATTTTTACAGAAATACACATTCTGTGAAAATTTCAACTGTCTACCTATTACGGTTCATCAGATACAGCCCGCTGACAGACAGACGAACGGACAGCGGACCATTAGTAATAGGGTCCCGTTACCCTTTGGGTACGGAACCCTAAAAATAGACCTAATTTTAAGAGCTCATCTGCTTCCACTGCTGGACATGGACCTCTCACGATGCGGAGAGAAATTGCTTTAATCGTTACGCTTGTCAGGCGAATTGATGACAGAAGTTACGCAACTTTAACGCTGCTGTCCATCGCCAGTCTAGGTATTTTACATCTGACGTAAACGAGTTGGTAACCGCCATCTTTCAAAAAGCAATAGATATTTCAGATGTTTCCAAAGTAGCCGTAATGACTTGCAACAACCTCGGGACAAGTCCTGTGATTGTAAAAATAAAGAAAGAACATAGCCCCGCAAAATATTTAATGCATCCGCCATTCCTCCTAAATTTCTGCTTTCTTAATAAAAGCCTATCATCCATACCACCTGGATGATTGGCGATCCACCACTGTGCGATTTAGAAGATGTCTTCTTCCTCGCACAACTTCCTTGTGGAATCGATTACCACCAGCGATTTTTCCGGACCAATACGACTTAGGCACCTTCAAGAAAAGAGCCTACTCCATTTTAAAAGGTCGGCAACGCATCTGTATTTCCCCTGGTGTTGCGGTTGTTCATGGGCGGCTGTAGTCACTTACCATCTGGTGAGCCGCATGCTCGTTTGTCCCTTTTCTATAAAAAAAAAGCCTAACAATTACAAATTCACAAAGCTATGCGCAAATAGTGCTATTTTCGCTGATAATTGAAATTCGCCCTCATAGAATGTTGTAGTTTTATATATTTTTAAATATATAATTCTTCTATCCGTGTGTATGTGACCGAACTCTTCCTAAACGGCTGGACAGTTTTTGATGAAATTTTGTATGTGATTAAGTTGATTCGAAAATGGTTTCGATTCACAATTATTGTGTCCGGAAAGTGGCGCTGTCGTCGAGATCCAGAAATCAACCGTGCGAAGCCGGGGCGGATCACTAGTATCCTGATATTTTCTTTCCAGAAGATGGCAGTGATAATATAATTTCAATCTGCTGTTAATTAACATTCACCCATACTCTGCATTTACAAATCTAATTGTTCTCTACACCAGGTTTTACTATTTTTAATAGGTTACAGTCTCGCGATACTTTAGTTCTGGAAATACAAAATGAAGTAAAATATTAAAATAATGATTACAAATTTAGATCATATTTAACATAAATAAAGTATTTTTAAAATAATACAGATTTGAAGATAATATTCTATTAAAGCTTGTCTTTAACTATTTATGTACATTTTATTACTTTGCTCGCCTACTTTTGTCATGTAATTATTAAAAGAAAAAACCGTAATATAATACAACTTTTAACAAAACTTAAATATTAGGTCCTTACATATGAAATTGGAGTTTTGTACGGGTGGAATAAAAAGTAAATTTTTTTTTGTAAAATATTTTTAATTAATCAAAGTATGCATCGTTGTTATCTATGCACTATTGCCATCTCATAGGTAATTCATTGATCCCTTTACTAAAAAAAACCATGGGGGGCGAGAATCAATAAACTCTTTGAAGGCGGTTTGGACTGCTGCGTGGGAGTTGAATTTTTTTCCTTGTAAGAAGTTGTCCAAATTCTGGAATAATGGTAATCTGTTGGAGCAAGGTCCGGGGAGTACGGTGGATGTCAGTAGCTCATCTAACTTTATCTCGGTTGTTTAGCAGCTAGTTTTACCTTCATGGTTTGCAGTTGCTGGCAATAGATATCTGCCGTAATCGTTTGGCCAGATTTTAGAAAGCTGTGTGTTTAGTGAACAACACCGGCGCTAGTCCACCACACTCACAAGTAACTTTTTCTTTAATGCAGGATTTGGCTGGGTCTCCAGGGTTCAGCCATTGCGACGAGCGCTTCCGATTATCGTACAGTATCCTTTTCATTACAAGTAATGATTCGATTTAAAATCACTTCATTATTGTGTTGGTTGAGCAAAGTAACACAGCAGTCGACGCTTGTTTGCAAGTTCGATTCACTCAATTCATGATACCCATCGTTCAAGTTTTTTTACTTTCCCGATTTGCTTCAAGTGGATCAATAAAGTTTTATCACTTACCCCGAAGCCTGCAGCTATCTCTGAAGTGCTATGTGATGGATCCGCTTCCACAATAGCCTTTAATTCTTCATTTTCCACTTTGGTCTCCAGCCGTCCATAGGGTTGGTTCTGAAGGTCAAATTTCCAGAACGAAAACGTTGAAACCAAAAACGTACCGTGCTTTCTTTTGCGACACCAGCGCCGTACACATCATTGATCCTTCGAGCTGTTTCTGCAGCACTGATGCCACGGTAAAACTCGTACTCGTAAATATACCGATATTTCATGTTTTCCATTGTGCGGTAATAAGCGACGCCAAAGAAAAAAATAATGAGGAAAAAACAAATGAATGACTGTTTTCAAAACTCAAATGTACTACTAAATGAATTTATACATTTGAATTTGGAATTCTTAACCAAAAAAGAGATATTTCAGATCAAAGTGGTCAGTACGACAAAACGCTAATTTCATAATATGTAATTATAAAGTTTTATATCTGAAAAACGTCTAAATTTTTAAGTTTTAAAAAGCGCCATCTAGGTAACATTAAATCAAGCTCAAATAGAACTTTGTAATTACCATGTTAATTTTTTATGATAAATAATACATAACAAACACAAAATGCAATTATTTAACATAGTGATAAGTAAATTTTAATTTCTATAGTTTTTTAAGAACAAGCAATTGATTTTAAAGTAATTAGGTGTATATGTTGTTCGCTTTCTAACGAACTTATTGCACTATAGGTACATACTTTAAAAGTATATAAAATATTAATTCCCTTTATTACATCATATTATAAGTAAATGAATGTAAATAACATGTTTTGGTAGCTAATTACAAGTATCCATTTTAAATAAGTATCGTCTATTAATATGTGTTTCTTTACATACAACAAATCAAATATGGACATAGTTACTAAAGTACTATGTTCTTTAATGAAAAATGAACATTGCTAATAACAAAGTACAATAATACGACCTGCAACTTTAATTGAAATTTATTTTCTTTCCTTTATCACACCTAATTTAAAAGTCTTACAAATGACTAGTATTTTGTGTAATAAATTACCTAATAACTTAGAGGTTGATATTTTTTTAATTTAACAAGATTTTATGAAACAAATTTCAAAATTATTTTTACAATGTATTTTATTTTTTCATTTAAGTACATAATATCATATTTCACTCCAAATTGTATTTTAAAAGTTGACATATTGATAAAAGTGCTAAAAGAATAGCTTTATTTAATAAAACTTTTACTTTAAATAATTGAAATAGAAGTCAAACCTTTGAAATTGAGTATTAATATTAAATGATTACTATTTACAGTTATTTAACATTTTAAAGATAATATATTCTAAAAGACATTAAATTATTTAAATTTCCCTAAATTCGAATTACTACGTCACACCCGTCAAGAAAGTTTGTCTTTGTCGGCAAAAGTATAAAGGTAGCCGCCACTTTGAAATGCCGCCCATTCGTTAGTTAGTTGATTTGGTGCACGCACGAATCCTGTTGATTTAATAAAATGGTGGAACAAGGACCTGAGATGACGTATAAATTATTGGATCTCATGCGGAAGACAGGGTATCCGATTGTTCAGCACAATGGCCAAAGGAAATTCGGACCGCCTCCCGATTGGACTGGGCCACCGCCGCCGAAGGGTTGCGAGGTATTCATCGGGAAACTTCCAAGAGAGATATTTGAAGACGAGTTGGTTCCAATATTCTCTCGTGTCGGTAAGATTTACGAGATGAGACTGATGATGGACTTTTCGGGGTCTAATCGAGGATATGCCTTCGTGACGTATGCTACTAAAGCCGAAGCCTCTGCCGCTGTGAGGCAACTAAATGGTTACGAGATTAAAGCCCGACGGTACATAGGAGTCGCGAAATCCGTTGATAACTGCCGCCTTTTTATAGGCGGTATACCGAAGACAAAAACAAAGGATGATATCCATCAGGAACTCTCGAAGCGTGTGTCTGGAATTGTTGACGTGATCCTATACAAGAATTGTTTTGACAAAAGGCTGAACAGAGGTTTCGCATTCGTGGAGTTCACCTGCCACAGGGCGGCGGCTATGGCGCGACGTGATTTAATACCAGGATGCGTAAAGCTTTGGGATCAAGAGGTGAAAGTCGACTGGGCTGAACCCGAACCCGATATTGACGATGAACAAATGAAAAGGGTAAGTTATTTTTAAATTGCTCTCATTATTGCATTGCGTATAAACTTGATATAAATCAAACCTCATAAGCTTTTGCGAATGAAATGTTATTGCAATGTCTCTGTAATGTTTGTGTCTATTACTCGAGTGACCAGTGTATTGTTACACTTGTAATAAATCGTAAGATACGACCAGTGTAAATACTGGTGGTGTCTAATTGTTTATAATATTAATTGATACTTGCAGGTAAAAGTTATATACGCGCGCAACTTTCAAATAAGTACTACTCCAGAAACAATTCAATCTATATTTGAATCTGCTGTAAATGGCAAAATAGAACGTGTTAAAAAAATTTATGACTATGCGTTTATACATTTCTATGAAAGAGCGCATGCTGAGCTTGCTATGGCGAAATTACAAAATGCTGATATTGATGGAAGTATCATTGAGATAAGATGGGCTAAGCCAGTTGATAGGGAGTTGTACCGAATACAGAAGCTAAGCAGAGGCAATGCAAAATTTAACAATAGTCTTGACCTTTCTCAAACTTTAATGCTTTATAAACAGCACTTGGAAAAAAAGGAGTATGCAAATTCTCCTAAAGAAGATGAAGGCATAGGGTCAGCTTGTGCAGGAGAATCTTCTTGTTGTTCACCAATTGACTCGAAGACTACTGGATATCCATATATTGTGCCTCCACAGAATTACACATTGGCTCCAGCTAAGCTTGATGCAATGTGCAAGAGGTAATTTTGTTCTATTTAATTGGTGCATAAATAATAATAATAGTATAATATTTATGGGGTGACCTATGCTTAGTAGTGGATTGTTTGGAACATCTATTTGGGATTGATGTGTATATTAGTTTTGAAGTCAAAACTACTCTTTTGCACATTTCTTTTCTGTTCTTGGTCAGTTGTACTGTCAAATTTATTCTAAAATTAATTAGTTAATTCACTTAAATGGTGGCATTCTTTTGAAATAAAAATATGTACAGTATATTTAATACTGGTTGATACCCATGACTTCATCTGTGTTGCTTGATATATAGATAAGAAAACTTTCATTACTGAACGCATATTGCCTATAAAAAACTTTTAAAAAACTTAGAAAAACTAATTGAAATCTATCCAGTAATTTTTGGTGATGCACACACAGCTGCAAACTTTGAGCTATTTTATTTATATAGATTTTATATACTGGATAGTTTCCTAATATTGGTGCACTATAACTGATTTTAAATAGAGGTTTTAAATTATTTTAATTTAAATTGTTAATATTTCAGATATAGGTGGAATTCGCCAATTTATGATTATCAAAAGTATGTTGACCCTGCTGGTGCTGAACTATGGTTTTGTACTGTGGAGCTACCTTATATTGGATCACCATTGTTGTCAACACCCCGACAAATAGGGCCCCTACGAACAAGACCCTGTTACTCTGTTGATCAAGCACATGTAGAAGCGGCTGAGATTGCACTTCATGCTATTAAGGTACTATTTAATGTGAACAATTTTTTATAACTTTAATGGTTACATTATCAAAGAGCTTACCATACATATGCAGTCCATGAATACCTCTAATATAAACAAAGCACCTTGTCAACAGAATTCCTTGAGAGACTAGCTATCTGCTCTCACCCTGTCTCCTTAATTTCACAGACCCATGGGACTGCAATTTGACACAGTTGGAGGGAGATTAAGTGCAGGACCATTGGCCCTGGAGGCACAGATCTGAAAACTACCAACTTCCCAGACTCCAGACTGCCACAGACAATTTCTTGACAGAAAACGACTGATATTTCCTCATGCAGGATACGAACCTTGGATTAATTATCAGAATTATGCTTACCAAACCATGTGTGTGCAAAGCAGTCTTTTTTTTTTGTTGAAATACAGATCTTAGGAACATGCAAGATTTAAAATCTTGCAAATTTCATCATCACTAGCCAGCCATTATTAGTCCACTAGCAAGAATTGATTTAGTCCCATTACTGTAAGACTAACCAATAAGTGGAATTTCAAAGAGCTGGTAGATGTTTTCTGTTGTAAAGGTATTTAGTTGTAGTAGGTCCCCTTGGATAACTATGGAATAGAATAATTAAAATGTTATATCTTGGACGGTAATAATACATGGTATGTAATTAAAAAAATAAAGGTTCTATTAAACACAAATAGTTCGTAAAATACAAAATAAGAAAAATTGACCAATAATTATCTTTTATTATATTATTTTACATTATTATATAGCCAAATATCATTTCTTGTTACAGATGTTGCGTGCAGATCATATCCAGCAATCTACACTGACTCCTGTTCAGCCAGCCTATACACCAGTTCTAACCCCAATTCCAAACTATGTGGGTTATTCCTATGACTACATCAATACTCCATACCAAAGACAACCCACCATACCTGTTACAATACCACCTCTTTGGAGATAGTCATATGAAATTTATTTTAGACTTTTTTGCAAAAATCTCGACTTCATTGTTAATGCAATGGAGTTAAGATTTTAATTTTTCAGTATGTACAAACTTTTCGTCCAATAATTTAATACAATGTTGCATTGTGTTAAATTATTGATATTGGCTAGGAAGTTGTCTGTATTTCTAGGGTAGTTAGTTGGTGTTGTTATTTGATTTGTATTAACTCTTTCTAACAGACTAAGTTAATGTAATATGCTACTAGTTTATACTGTGACTACAAAATAAGATAATGACTCAAAAATGTTTGACTGAGGCCTTTATATTGATTTAATTTAAGTAAAATGTTAAAAATTTAAGTTCTTTTTATATTTAGTACTAGATCTTTAGATAAAACTTGACCATCGTCATTTAATTTTCAGTTTTGTTGATTTCCATTATTTTCTTATTTTCAATTTGTTCAATTTGACTAGAAGGCATTATTTACATATGTAAAGCCGCCTTTAGGTGCTTCCTTGTGCTTATACTCTAGTATATTCAGAGAGAATGCGCTTAATTTTTTACTTATGTTATACGGGTGTACTGTCATAGCTATATTTTTGTGACCCCTTTAGTTTAATAAATATATTGTTTAATCGGAGACTTGTATTTTTATTTCATTGATATAATTTTTACTGCCCAATAGGAAGTATGCTAAAAAATTGTCTGTAGGTCACGATTTCGAATCCATGTAACTAAAATAAATATGTAATTAAAATAAATATGTAATAAGCCTACAAGTGCCTACATGTCGCAGAAGAAAATTTTACTAAACCTATTCTTCTACTATTCTCTATTCTGTGCTAAAACTACACCAGATCGCACCCATTATACTGAATAACTATATAATGTAATATAGAATTAAACTGAAATGCAGAACTACTGATGGTTTTATAGTCATTGAAAGATGTTTTTTAACACATAATTCAATCAAGGTAGGTCTTCTGGTAAAACTCGGCCGTGTTGCAGCGATAGAGAATCCATAGCCTGAGAGAAAAACCTCGTGGAGCCCGATAGATATCGTTATTATTAAAGAGTATACAGGTTATATTATCCTTTTAGATAAAGATAGACCTAGGAAAATGAGCAGCGTCAAAGTTAAAACTGCGCACTATGAAACTTAGCGGTGCGTTCCATCTTGAAAATGGTTCGTGACAAAACTCGTGCTACTGAAACTGATAAACACAACCTTTTTTTTCGGTTTTAGGTAAAATACAAAAATTTTGTAAAACAGACCTTAAACAGACCTCAATATAAATAAAATAAAACTTCAACGTAGTCGAAGACAATTACCGCTTTGGATCAAAATATTCATTATTTTGCAAGTAGTTATTGCCTACAGCTTCGTTTCTGGATATTTTGAAAATTTGAAATTGTTAGGGGTAGCCAACCTTTTTTTACCTTGTGGGTACTCTTTTTACTTTGTGGGTTTTAAATCATGTTGTGGAAAAATAGTCTAAGTAACAAATGATAGCACTCATTGCGATCGCTCACAAACTCAAGTTGTAAAAAAATTCTGGAAAATAAGTGTCCTGTTAAAAGAAAACAATGCGTTTGTCTTATTGTTTAATTTTGCTTAAAATGGTTGAACTGCCGTCTTATTACTATCATATGGCCGAATAGACCTACGAAGTACCATGTGCTCTTGTGATATGGTATAAGGTTTATTTTTGCTTGAAATAGTTCGAAATCGTTCATGCATAAAAAAAGTTCGTTAATAAATAGTCTTTTGTCAATCCGCAGCCGTATAGCGCCGGCGTTTTTTTCCTTTTGAAAACACTTGTTTTGCTATTCTTACTAATTAGACGTTTTCAGATAGACTTTATTTTACATTTGTACAACATTAAATAATATTTAACATTTGTAAATATCTATTAATCATAAACCTTATTTTTTTCCAAATTAAGGGTCTTGATTGTTTGATATTTACAAATGTTATTATTAAGTGAAGATTTAATTTAATAAAAACCAAGGTTTTCCAGGGTGATTTAGCTGTACCTACTTACATTAATGATTTTTTATAAAACAAAAAATAGTACAAAAGGTTTGTAATCCCTGCATAAAAAGTCACTTACTCTAAACTTCAAGAAAAACACGTAGTTACCGAATAAAAACAAGTATCCTTCCGTTTGTAACTGATGTTTGATGTCCACTAAACTTACGTCTAAACAAGTCAAAAAAGCATAAAAAAGGCGTGGCACTTGACACGCCAGGCGTGTCATGTAATATTTGCCGCAACGAATCGGAACGCATTATTAAGATTAACTCTAAAACTACTCAGCTTTCAAATAAAAAAAGAATATTCAAAATCAGTTCACCTAGAAAAAAGTTCTGAAGTAATACGCATAAAAAAATAGTCTAATGAGGGCTAATATTCTTCCACTCACCAGATGTCGCTAGTTGTGACTGAGGTAATATTTTTGTTACATAGGTAATGTCAATTAATTGAGAAATTAGCTTTAAATAATAGTTTATCATTATCTAGAGTATTATATTAATATACAGTACAATGCATCAGTGGTTTGATTTATAATTTTTTGCACTTTATAACTCGTTTTTTTTTAATTTTTCTACTTTTAGTTATATTTATAGTTTGGATTATTCATTTCTAATCTAATTAATATAAAATATAACTAATGATACGGAAAGAAACCTTAAAGTTTACATTTTCCTAAGAAATTATCATCCCCGCTATGAAAGCTGTCAAATATTTTACTTCACTGTAAAGTGGTCCCGCCCTGGCGACCTGGCGACAGAAAAAGTGGATGCCCTCATTGAGAACCTCCTACTTTTTTAACAGACTTCACAAAGGAGGTTCTCAATGAGGGCTAAGATGTTTTTAAAGTATAGATACGTTATACTCGTTCTAAAATGGCAATACGAAAGTCAGGTAATTGCCCGACCCGCATTCAGTCGGGCACGCTTTCGCGTCGCGGCTATACCTTCGCTACAGCGCGTAAATCTTCTAGTTATTCGTGGTAAAAATGCCTTCCTGTGTTTTTAGGTGGTGCACAAATTACACGGCAACTGTTAAAGACAAGAAAAATGTCTCATTAATATTTTGAATATAGTTGTTTTGTTCATAATTGGTTTTATTATTTCAACTCTAACCGCTAGACTTTGACGCTAAACTTTGACGCTAGCTAGTCAGTATGTCACGCGCTCGCGCCAATAAGCGCTCAGCAGCAATCAATACGCAACTAATGATGTATATTCATCTTTTTCTAACGATAGGTATGCTGTATCATTTGTCTCTTTTTGTTAGCGCAACGTGTCATAATAAATAACTATACGTAGATATAGTACTACCTGCGCTACTTTAAAATACAATAATGTTAATGTGTAACCTATCTTTTTTAATACGTCTTTGAATGAGTGCTAATTATTTTCTGCTCACCAGATGTCGCTAGTTGACACTGAGATAAACATTTTTTGTTACACAGTGTAATTTAATTAAGAAGTTGGTTTATAATAAAATTTTATCAGTTTCTAGAGTATTAGGTTCTATACTTGGTAGAGCCATGCTGCAACTATATTAGTAGTATAGTTGTAGCACGAATGGGCCATCTCGACCGGGGAAGAACCACGCTCTCACAGAATACCAGCGTTAAATAGCAGCTTAACACTGCTGTGTTTCGTATGGTGAGTGTAGAGAACCGGAGACCCTATTTACTGGAAAAGAGGTATTCCATCTTAGTCCTCACGGCTGACAACGCATCTATATTTTGATTCGCAAACGAGGATAGTGTAGATGTCTATGGGCCACAGCAACCACTTACCATCAGGTGGACTGTGTGCTCGTTTGTCACCTTATCCTATAAAAAAAAAATATATTGATACACAAAACAATGCGTCAGTGGTTTGCTCTTTAATTTTTTTGCACATTTTTAACTTTTTTAAATTTATCCACTTTTATATCCGTGGTTTGGATTATTTATTTTTAATCTTACTCAATATAAAATATAGCTAATAGTACAAAAAGAAACTATAACTTTTATATTTTCCGAACTAATTAACTTCCCCACTATGAAATCCCGAAATCTCGTCGAACTTTCTAGTGGCGCCGCCCTGGTGGCAAAAAGTCGTGGATGGCCTCATTAGAGTGCGTTTTTTTTATATGTATGACGAGGCTGAACGCTTGAATTTACAATATTTGTTTTTAAAACAAGAAAATAAAAGAAAAAATGGAGTTAACGCGAAAAGTTTCCTTCTTTCGCAAAATCGCACAGTTCGGACTTCAAAATGCTTTTGGTGGAAGGGGGAGGACTTCATTAGAGCATCGTAAGATTGAGAACATCCTAAGAAGGGGTGAATGTGTGTATGTAAGTGGGTGAATTTAGAGTTGATTGGTGTAAAAAAAATGCAAATTATGGTCACAGACGTTTAAATGCTGTATATGACAGGAAAGAAAGCAACGGTCTTGTGTATAGGTGTTCGCAGACGACAGAACCTACTAAATTTAGGCAGGCAAGAATGCGATTGCTTTATTTTCCCAAAAATCAATGAATTTATAAAAGGTTTCACATTTATGGTGCCAGAACAGGAGTGATAGCTTCAACCAGCACGTGAAAAACTTTCCCTCAGACCAACAGCCATACTATGTTTCCAAGCATGATTTGAACGAACAAAGACCAAAGAGTGTTTAAAATGTAAATGAGAATACTTTGAAAAGCAGTAAATATTACATATTATTTGTTTTTATTAATGAGTTACGCAAAACGTTCAAGAGAACCCTACGTAGCAAAAAAATAGCACTAGAAAGTAAGCTTGGCTAAGCATAGCGCACCATCTTGATTTCAGACTAGACTTTTTCAAAGAGTAGTCATATTTTAAACTTAAGTTTAAATAAATAAATAATGACATGCCATTATTGCAGTTTTTAAAAAGAAGGCTTTTACTTTTATTTGAAATAATCCCAAATTGAATGGGATTTATGGGCAACAAGTATGCGTACGCGCGCTCCTCTATGTGAGATTCAATTCACGTTTTTGCCAACCGATCGACCCTTACGATATATATTATTATAGATATTTAAGAATGACAGTTAAAATAATACATTACCACGCATTTTGAATTTAAGAGATAAAAAGGACATAATGTTTCGAGATTTCTTAAATTAATTTTTCTTACCCATTTAACTGATTTTTCTTTCTCTATTGAAAACATCGCAGAACTTCCTGTTCAGTGTGCCTGTACAAGCCGTACTGAGTAAGTGCTGATTGACCACGTGCCAAGAAGGAAAACGTCGTGAGAAAAGCTGTTTGTCTGTAAAATAATAAAAATATTTTTTCGTAGACATGTGAAGTCCGTCAACACGCATTAGGGCTGCGCGTTGGACATTTCGTTGCCCTAAAAACATCTCAAAAATGAGAGTAGGACACGCACAGAAATGGGACGTGTATAAGCTGTAACTTCACTCAGTCACCCATAGATCTAAAATGTTAGCTAATGTTAAAATGGGTGGAATGCCGCATAGATATGCGCGCTTGGTTAGCCCCGTGATTGCGGCAACTTTTTAGGAGATAGCCTTTTTTCGATCCACACTGGTTATTTTTTTTATAGTATGCTTTATCAGCGTTCTTAACAAGTTGCAAAATTAGAAATTTTGTACCGAACCGATGTCGCTGCATGATACGTGTGTGTAGGTCGATCAAATGAGTCAACCGATAAGCGATTTTCTAAAATGGGGCAATTACGATGTAATTAGTTTCTTGGGTGTGGGTGTTGGATGTAACAGTGATTAAAAAAAACGCAGAGGCAGACGCTTTCATTGTTTAACGAATTGATTGAGTTGGGATTCGAAATAGTAACCCAAGAGCAACTGAAAAGAAAATTGAAGAATATAAAAGATACGTACGTACGTATAGATAATTCTCGTGTAGTACTCTCTGTGTGTGACAGGCGGACAGCAAATTGTCGCTGCGAGTAATTTTCGCAGCGAATACACTCGCAGCGAATATTCGCTGTGTGTGACCGAAGCTTAAGAGAGATCAGTCGGTAATTTTACGAGTTACATTGTCGTTACCATGCCTGTTGGGGTATTCTACTAGTGTAGCAAGGAAGATCGTTTTGCTGAGAGGCTGCCCTGTGTTCGTTGAGATGGGTAGTGATGCTGTTGGTTTGCATACTTTGGTATTATCATGTAATTGGGTCCTGATAGTAAGCAGAGCTAGTTACCGAGTAGTGTTCTTTTATTTAAATAATTTCTAACATCAGATGTGGAATAATTTCTTATATTATTAAGGATAATTTAAAAACTATTGGTCAGACCTTGATCAAACAACAATGGCGAAAATGGACCCACATATTGTAAAATTAACGAAGGATCGTGCTTAAGCAACTTTAAGTTAATTATAATTATAAGTTAATACAATGTTTATATAAAAAATATTGGGGCTCTAGAATACGGGAGTCAAAAGAAATAAATTATTATAATTTATTAAAAAATAGGTCTTGCCAACGTGACTTATACATGCCCTGTATCAGAATTTGTTAGGGTGCCCAAATGATCCCCCCGAACGGGTTCCCGCCTTGTCGTGGCGGCGGGGTTTAGTAGCCGTGGCTTGGTCACCCGCGGTGAACAAAGAGGAACCCCTTGGCTGGCCCGTGGTGTAGGGCCGGCTCGAGGTGGCCACTCAGAGTGGGCTTGGCGAGCCCACTTCGGAGGTGCGTCGGTGGGTTGCGGCGAGAGGGGTGTCCTCTCCCCCTACCGCTGCAGCCGAGGTGGAGTTGCGAAAGAAGAGGAGTGTTGGTATGGTGATGCGCCACTCGTCCTATCCTCCGCGACTGACGGGGCCGCTCCGTTGTTGCGGTGGTGGTGGGGCCGCGGGTGGAGAAGAGGAGGAGTGTTGGTATTGCGGGGCGCCGCTCTCCTTACCCTCCGCGGCCGAAACTTGGTTGGCGGCGGAGCTAGAGACCAGATCCGCCGCTGGGGTCGGGAAAGCGGGTGCCACTAAGCGTTCGATTTTCCTGTCCCCATGGCATCGGATTCACTGGGGGGGGGGGGGGGGTTACGCAGGTGGAGTTGAAGGCCGTGGAGGGGGCGTGCCTTGTGTTCCTGGTGCGCCTTGCCTGAGAAGGAGTATGGGGAAGACAGGTCCTCCCCCGAGAAGGGGCTGCCACGCCCCATGGCACAGGTGGGGCTGCGAATGTGTGCGAAAGCGTTCCCGTGGCCCTGCAAATATGCGGCGAAGGTGGAACACCATGGGGTTTAAGTCGGTGCGAGTCCGACATAACCCGTCCTTGCCCCCACGAGGGGGTATGCGTAGGCATTTCCCCGTGTAAAAAAAAGGCTTCCCATATGAAGGGTATAGACGTATATTGATATATTGATTATGTCATTTATTTTGAGCCGCGGTAGCACAGGGGCTAAGTGTATAAATAATATAAATTTGTTACGTAAATTTCACATTTAATGGACTTATAAATAAAAATAATACTTGGATAGAATGAAGCAATAACATCTACCCACAATAGGTACTTTTTAAATAATAATTTTAGTTTAATTTCAACTTATTAGGTTATTTGCGTCTATGGGCCACAGCAACCACTTACCATCAGGTGGACAGTGTTCTCGTTTGTCACCCTATCCTATAAAAAATATTTTGATAATTTAGTCATCAATATTATCATCATTACAGCCCTTCACAAGTTCACTGCTGAACATAATCAGCCCCCACTGAATTCCGCAAAGCACGATTCTGAGCCACCTGTATCCATCGACTTCCTGCATGTCTTACCAAGTCGGCACTCCATCTAGTGGGGGGTTGCTTTAAACTTCGTCTACCGGTACGACGCTGCCACTCGAGAACCTTTTTTCCCCGTCGGTTGTCGGTTCTTCGAGCTATATGGCCGGCCCATTGCCACTTCAGCTTACTAATCCGTATCCGACCGAGGAGTACAATTTGCCACTACGAGTATGTCTTGCGTATGTGGACTATGAGAAAGCCTTTGATTCTGTCAAAATTTGGGCGGTGCTGTAGTCCCTTCAGCGGTGCCAAGTTGACTGTTGGTATATCAAAGTGCTGAAGTGTTTGTACAGTAGGGCTATGATGGCTGTCCAAGTACAGAATCAGAGTACGAAACCTATCCAACTGTAGAGAGGTGTAAGACAGGATGACGTTATATCCCCGAAACTCTTCATTCCATTGAAAGTCGTTTTCAAGCTACTGGACTGGAAAGGATACGATATTAATATCAATTGCGAGTACATCACTCGTCTTCGATTTGCCAACGATATAATCCTTATGTTATAATCGCTGTAGGACCAACGGATAGGTGTTAAGATGAACATGGACAAAACAAATTTCACGTATAACGTCCATGTCACACCTATACCGGTAGTTGTTGGGAGTAGTGATCCCAAGTGCTCCAAGCGCGAAGATGTTGACGAGTATGTTTATCTGGGACAAATAGTGCGACTAGGTAAGTGCAACTTCGACCCAGAGGTCAATCGATGGATTCAACTCGGCTGGGCAGCGTTCGGGAGATTACGACGAGAAGATGTGTGATGTGATGACCTTAAAACTAGATTTTACAACCAGTGCGTGTTGCCAGTGATGACCTTTGGATCTGAGACGTGGTCCTTTAGAGCTGGCCGTATGAGGAAGCTCAAAGTCGCTCAGCGAGCTATGGACAGGGCTATGCTCGGGATTTCTCTTTCTCTGCTTGATAAACTTAGAAATGAGGATATCCACAGTAGAACCAGAGTGATCGACAGAAACTAACTGATTAGTAAGCTGAAGTGGATTAGACAATTTAATGATAGTAATTAAGCATCAGACTACAAATGATCAAAGATCTTTGTCTGCCTTAATTGGCAAAACTTATTTTCTTCAATATCGCCCTTGATATTATTTTAGGTCACAATAAATATTTATGCCTGCTTCAAATGTTTTGGCGTTTTACTATATCAATATTTTTAATTAGACCCAAATATAATTTAAAATTTAAAATTTTGTACAGCCGACTTCAATATAAGCGACTTCAATATAGGTTATTTAAGAATAACTCAATAACCATTGGTCTGACCTTGATCATAAAAAAACATACATTCGAATTGAGTACCGTCTCCTTTTTGGAAGTCGGCAGAAAAATTCTGCCAATGTCCAGTCTGTGGCCTGTTACATCTTGTCTTGAGGCTTTTTGGGGTGGCAAATAGCAACAAACAAACATTGTCAAAATGCCAATATGAATTTATTTGACGGACATTTGAACGCCGGTATATTAGTGATCTTGTTAAATAATATATATAACGATTAAAAGTGGATTTCTATATGTAAATGGAACCATTTATATAAAGATGGTAGCACAGACCGCCAATTGACCACACATACGTTGCGACTTGGTTGAACGGACGATCCGTAAAAACAATTAACAGTCGCGGTTATCTATCAATACAACATAATAAATAAAAACATCTTAGGTATTTTATCCGCTTAGGAGCATAGAAATATTATTATAAATAATAGTAGAATAGTCATTAACTGTCTGCTGTCATATTTATTTATTGTGAAAAAATTGAACAAAATAAAAGTCAGATTAGGCTGTATGGTATAAGACCTTTGCCAATATTAATTGATGAATAACAACATCATCGTATTACCAAAGATTAACCCCTCTACCCTAACCTACGAATTTCGAATATATATATATATATATGTATATTGACAGACATAATTCAAATAGCACATCTCAAAAATATTAATTATTTAAACTGCACCCATGTAGTTTAGAAATGAAAAATAGTTAAATATCGCTCATCTTATAACGTCGATATTACTTCATATTATGAGAATTGGGTACTTTTTACATAATAAAAAAACTGCACCCTGCTTGAATATAACCACCACAAAAACATTAATAAAATGATAAGTGTCCAATGCACTCGGGGCATTGGCGCATTGCGCGGCGTAGAAATGTATAGTATAGGATTTTTATCTTCCAAGGTTTTCTTTAGTGACCTCCTTAGTAGCAAGTTTACCCAGATCATTTTTTTATTGGAAAACTAGCTGATACTCACAACTTCCGGTCACACGGTTCACAAAGTCCGGGATTCGAACCCGCGGCCCTTAGCGCTGCAACTCATTACTAAGCCACTGCGCCACGGAGCCTTCACTTGTCTGTTTCACATTTTTTGCTATTTACTATTGAGATAATTTTTTCGTTTCATTAACCAGTTTTTGCACCATACCGAAAGATCTTTACTTTTTGTTTTCATTATTGCAAGCAATAAGCCTAAGCCTAAGATGGCTAACGCATCGTCGTCCGTCACTAGTGACGCCATGGTTTCAACCGATGCGGCATCATGCAAACTTGACGGCGAAATTGAACGTGAGTGGTATATATGGGTGCACTGCAAACTGGACGCCGCTTCTAGCGCGCTGCAAACTTGACGGTGAACTTGATCGTGTATGGCATCCATTAGTCGACTCAGCGACGCGTCTGTGCGCAACGTCACGTCTTACGGAGAAGAGCTCGCGAAAAATTGTAAAAATTACCGTTTGTGTTGTAAAATATTGTCACAACGGTGATGATAATCATAAAAGAAGTGATGGTATTACATTTCACATATAAGCTTATATATTTAATTCCTTATAAGTACGTAAAACTAAAAAAATACTTACTTAAGCTCTCATAATACAAATGTTGCTAGTTGTGGGGAAAAATCACAATTTTCTTTTAAAAATATTTATTTTCTATTTGTGTTTAAAACGTTTAATCGCAACGCTCTGTGTAAAACTCAAATGCTTATATATAGATACCTACTTCTCTAAGTGTTAACATTATATTAACAATGGGTGCCTATTTAAAACTAATACGGAGTGATCAGCTAATCGCGATTCGTCGACGCCATTTTAACGCAAATATTTTATTTTAATTGCTCTTTTTATTGACGTAGGTTACGTTTTAGAGTATAGAATAAAACTTTTTTATTTACAACATCATGAGATATTAATAAGAACGCCTTTACTAACCAGATGTCACTTTACACCCAAACATTAACCAGATGTTACGTTAAACCCAAACATAGCCTATTTTTACCGACTCCCAAAAAGAAAGGTTATCAATATGTATGTACACTGATTTCAAAGCTTGATCAATTCGTATATACATGCTGAAATTTTAGTGGTTGTTGTCCCGCAGCCAAATTATACTGTCCCGATAGTAGAGTCAATTTATTAAATTAAAAAAAATATTACAATTATAAAAAGGCAGATTTACATTAGTAATACCTCACAAGCTATTCGGGCGTCCAAACTAGTTTATGTCATATCACTACGCTTGAGAGTTCATGTTATGAACATTTATTAGTGGCCCTTCACTGTGTAGCAAGTGCGATAGACGTAACACTACATTACGTCCAGCGAATTTTTTTCAGACTTTATTATAGTAATTCGGTATAAGCTAGCCTGTATGCCCGACCTACTTACGAGATATTGTTACTGGTTTGAGATCGCATTCGAGTTTTGTTTTTCTCGATTGTAAATCTGCCATTTTTACATCCTAATAATTTTATTTTAATAAATCTATTGTACTACTAAGGCAAAATCATTTTACTTCGGGAAAACTACTATTAAAATTTCAGCGTGAGTATTGGATCAATCTGTGTGTATATTCTTTTAAATAAAAAAATCTAAATCGGTTTAGAAATTGTAGAATTCTGAGGTAAAAAACATTAAAAAATACACCGAATTGATAACCTCCCCCCTTTTTGAAGTCGGTTAAAATTAAACATTACGCGATGTGCTTATTGTATTCGAGCAAATTAATTGTGTTTAATAATATTCTTAAATTTTATAACGTCTGCATTTTTGACCATTAATATATGTATAATAAAGTTATATTAGTAACATCATTATCGTGTTTATTTTATTCCATTTTATATTCTCATAAAATACTTCTACTAAATAATGTTCGTACGTAATACGTAATCTTTATTATATCGATTTTTTAAAATTAATTAAAAAATAGTGATTTGCACAAATTATTTGCAAACGCCAGAAACTGGTATCACTGAATGGCGTGTATGTGTGCGTGTGACGAGCGTAGGCACATTCGACTTGCGCCCACTAAACATAATGACTTTGCATCATTTTAACGCTCGTGTTTTGTACTGGACTGCGTTTCTATGCGTAATAATTCTATGTAGACAACAGATACTTATACAATGTATGGAAGGTAAGTAAAGGTACCTTTACCCTCCATATACATTGGTGATTATACAATAGGTAAATATGTGATCATACTAACATAACAAACTTATTATTAATACTCTTTATTCACTGCCCAGTTGCCCAAAAACTTCCGGTTTGTAAAAAGTACTCTGTGCCACAAACTAATTTCACGTTTAGTTACATAATATCTCAGTATATATAAGGGTACTCTGTGGTTTCATACTTAAAGCCGCGTTGACACGATCAAAGTCTGTTTTGACAAAGTGGTTTTGATAAGTTCTTTGACGCTACTTTGATCGTGTGAACCAATCAAAGTGCGCTTTGATGTGGGCGTTAATCAAAGTGGACTTGGACTGTGTTCTACTTTTCAAACCAACTTAGATGTCAAAAAACGAAACAAAATGGCGTCAAATGTAGAAACAATGGCATCTCGCAATAAAAGAATGTGGAGTGAGTGGTATATTCTCAAATTCGTAGAATTATATGAGGCAGAAGTGTTACTATAGAAGAGGTTAACAGCAAAATTAAAAATATTCGAACGACATACACTCAAGAAAAATTAAAAAAATAATATTAGATGCTCCCATTTCATTGTGACGTAGAATATAGGAGTGTGTCCTAATTCTCCTTTTGCGGGTTTTTCATTTCTTTACTCGTTTTAACTCTGGCATTAACAAGTCTGCGATAATTCCTACACTGTCTAGTAACAAATATGTTTCGTCAGACATATTTTTATAGGTGTTGTTACTCTTGAGGGATGGTAAAAATGAACAAACGGATCCAAGTCAACTATGTACGTGTCAAACGGTATCAAAGTGAACCTTGAATTTACTTTGTCAAAGCAGACTTTGATCGTGTCAACGCGGTTTAATAGAGAAAAACTGTCAATGGAGCTTACCTTTTTAATGACATTATGAATAAATGGAGTATTTAATTTCTTATTGAATTACTTGTCAAACAAAAAAAAAGTTTAGATACACATATATTTCATATTTTTTTTTTATAAAATGTCCTATAATATTTAACATTCTTAAATAAATTTTGTTTTGTCTATGGTTACAATTTTGTCTCAGAGACTGTGGTTGCTTTGTCGCTGACTGAGAAAAGCCCTTTAGGCGGCTACTGACATGCCTGCCGCAGGGGCAATCTAGGGTGTAGAAGTGGGGATGACCCTTAATTGCCTCTTAATTGTGGTGTGTGTAGACAAGCAGGGGTAATTTTTTAAGTCGGCGCTGCGGCAGGGCGGCAGGAGCGCTAGACCTTCCTTGCTCCCTAGATCGGCCCTGCTGCTGTTGCGTGTGTAGCGGAATTGGGGCAATTTCAGTCAGTTCGTTGCGACTTTCGCGCTGAGCACACGTATGAGTACAAGTGAGAACCGCAGAAAGAACGTTATTTGAATGTTGTAACTTACAAGTAACATTTGTACACATTATTAAACACAAGTATCATTACTGGGATTTGTTACCTAACTTATCATAAGGGCTAGTGTGGGAAAGAAAATATTCCAATAGTATTAAAATTGCTGCAATATAAATAAAACGTCATTAACAAAATAATTAAACAAAAATACAAATTTTAGTAATTAAATTTATTAAAACTCATCATTAGAAAACTATCCTGGCTATTTGTAACACTAGTTAAATCATAGTTACTAAGCACTAGTTAGTTAAGTTATATCACAGAATAAATTGGTTATATTAAATTATGACGAGTGAAGTTAGTCATATTTAATTGTCTTTGATAGCCTAAACATAGCGTGGCAGAGCTATGCTGCAGCTTATACACTATATTATGGTTGTTATTGCACAGTGTTCACGTACCATCAGGTGGACTGTGCTCATTTGTCACCCTTTTTCTATATAAAAAAGAGCCAAGGCTATATATACCTATTCATTGATATTTCGATACCACTGGCGCCATTATCAACGCGTGCGTCCAGCAAGACGTATACGTATACTCGCATACTGAACGGCAGGCGTGTGTGTAGAGACAGCTTCGATATTGCACCGATCGCTGTGTTCCCTAGATTGCCCCTGCGGCAGGCATGTCAGTAGCTGTCAGTAGCATGTCATCATCGATGTTGTAGAAACATCGATGATGACATCGATGTTGACATCGATAGCTCAACATCGGTGTTCGATGTTTATCATACACAATACATCGATGTTGGCTATTATCGGTGTTTTTGGACATGTATTTAATAGGTTAGAATTAGATGAATAAAAAAATTGTCATGTAGTTTATGGTTTATAATTAATGAAATAAAAGAAATTAATAAACAATGTAGTGTAAAACAGTAATTAAAAAAAATTGGAAGAAGTTCACAAATATCTAGTTCATTTGTTATATAGTCCAATATTTTTGGCGATTGATTGAAGAAATAGTAATTTTGATAAAAACCTTTCAATCTGTTTCTGTGTTGATAAAGAGTTGAGCCAGCTTTCACGTTGCAGCTATATAGTTGTAGCACGAATGGGTCGGCTTAGCCGTGTTAGAACCACGCTCGCACAGAATAGCAGCGTAAAATACGAGTAGCAGCTTTAGGCTGCTGTGTTTCGTATAGTGAGTGTATAAAACCAGAGAACCTTTTTGATGGAAACGAGGCATTTGATTTTTTCACTACTTCTTGTGACAACGCATCTGCATTTTCGATAATAAATGAAGATGTCTATGAGCCTTAGCATCCACTTACCATCAACTGGACTGAATCGATGTAGTCTTGCAAATGGATCGAAAAAATCGACAACTTTATTCGAAATAATCGATTTCAGACCGTTATGCATACCAAAAATGTTATATTTATTTCTTTGATTGCTACATAAATCACAAACTAAACATATTTATTTATCTATGATATGTAGCTTCTATACTTCTACTTCTATTAGAGGTTTTGGCGGGAACTAGTAGCGCTACCAGAGACTGGTATGTATGGCTGCCACAGGCTGCCTAAGGACTACGCCAATAGCAGCCTTAGAAGTGATGCTGGAGTTAACCCCGCTTCATCTACATATATAACAAGAAGCGACTTTAGCTGCCATCAGACTCAAGACCTTAAATCTTTGGAGTAAGAATACTGTCCCTCATACAGGCATAATTGATAGAATTCACTCAAAAATTCCTATCTTACAAGCCAAGTACGATAAGATTCCTAAACAATTTGTATTCAATAAGAAGTACAAGATACAATTAAATGAAACCAGCCAGCCGGAAGGATTAAGCCCAAAAGAGCTTAGAGTTTTCACCGATGGTTCTAAAACAAATGAAGGTGTAGGATCTGGAACTTTCTCTGAAGACATCAATATCCACATATGCACACCTCTGGGTACTTATAACACAGTCTTTCAGGCGGAGTGTATGGTTATCATTCAAGCGGCCATAGCAATAGATGTTAGGAAGGTTAATGACTTGTCCATCAGAATACTGACCGTCAGTAGGGCGGTACTACAAGCTCTGAGTTGCAATGTGATGATTTAGGGACTAATATATCAATGTCATCAACGATTAAATGAGGTATGTAAAAACAACAATGTGACTCTGCAATGGATAAAGGGACTCGGTGGATCCAGAGGCAACGATGCAGCAGACAAACTGGTCAGAAGAGTATCGGCTCTGGCCAATATAGTATATATATATATATATATATATATATATACCAATCCCCTTTGGTAACGTTCGTTCACTAGTACGTAGACACTGCACTAATCAATACGCTCAGCTTTGGAAAAATCTAGTAGACTGTAGACAAGCTAGGGAGGCCCTGCCTGAAATAAACAGTTGTTTATCCAAAGTTCTAATGAAACTGAACAAGCCGCAGATCAGGATAGTAACAAGTGCTATCATAGGACACGGCACCTTTAACAAATATTTATTTACTATAGGTGTTACAGATAGTCCCCTGTGAGCCCTGCACAGGGGACTATCTGTAACACCCTGCACAACGCCCTGCACAGGGGACTATCATGTATGGGGGAGAAAGAAACGGCAGCCCATGTGCTACTGAAATGTACGGAAGTCGCTACATATAGGGCTAAACATTCTCGGCACGCCGGGATTACTCCCCGAAGTAACGTGCAACAACAGAGATCTCATGGCTCGAATAATTACATTATTCCTGCTCACACGCAAAAAAGCGCACAGAAGTGGAGTTGCGAAAAACAGCCCGTCGTAAACTAAACTAAACTAAACTTTAGCGGGAACTTGAGCGGTGACGGATTGCTGCTCCTGTATTATTGTTTAATTAATACTTTGAAGAGGATTTTGATATGAAAAAGTGGTGTGATTTTGTGTATTAAATAATGTCTGCGCATGTGAACTATTAATGGAAACGGAGAAACAAGTGTAATAAGTAATTCTCAAGATAAGGTGTCTGTCTGCTTAGGCGCCTTGAGATACCATCACGAACTGTCAGCTGTCTGCTGGCTCATGTTGCCGTCGAAATCTCCCAAGGGCTGCACAATGTGACATATCAACATATTTTGAAGCAATGTACTATGAAGGATAATTATGCATTGTTATTTTAGGCTCAGAATCAGAAGTGCCAGAACCCAGAGCTGTAAAGCCAGTTATAAAAAAATTACTTCTAATTCTAATATGTATCTACATATGTAGAACTGATAAAACATTAAAACAAAATCTGTAATTTATTTCCCAGAACAATAATCTTATAACAAATAACAGAGAAACTTAAAACGTCTTAATCAATATAAGGAGGGGAACCAATAGCCAGTTTAGCTAAATTACGACATAACCTTACGTCCTATTTACCTGTACATAATGTTCATAAATTATTCTTGTTAGGAATATTTTAACATATTTATTCATTAATTAAAATGCTGGCTAGTAGAGTTTTAAATTTGTATAAACTGTCTAGTGTGTCTCTTGAGACGCCAATACAATATGTTAATAAAATAAAAAAATGTGGAAATATACAGAAGATACGCTTATGTCATTTAATAACTTATAGATGTAAACAAACACTTACACCTCGCCAAAATCAACAAGTAGTCAGAGATGAAATCAAGACATTACCAAATTGCAATACATTTACGTATAGGACTCATACATGTGGTGAGCTTCGATCAATTAATATTGGAGAAAAAGTGACACTATGTGGTTGGGTGCAGTATTTACGCCTGAATAAATTTCTTCTTTTAAGGGATTCCTATGGCATTACTCAATGTATAATCAACAATGATAGTATTAATTTGAATGATATCCCTTTGGAAACAATAGTGAAAATAGATGGTAAAGTGCAGGCAAGACCAACAGCCGCGATAAATAATAATATGACTACTGGTGAAATAGAGGTTGATATTGATAAGTTGGAAATACTAAATATAGCCGAAAATGTACCATTTAACTTGAGGGACTACCAAAAACCTAAGGAACAACTAAGGTTGCAGCACCGCTATATAGATTTAAGGTTTCCTAAAATGCAACAAAACTTAAGACAAAGGTCTTTGATGCTTCACAATATGAGGAGATTACTGGTTGAGAAGCATGGATTTGTTGAAGTTGAAACGCCAACCCTTTTTTGTCAAACTCCAGGAGGAGCAAGGGAATTTGTTGTTCCCACCCATCATGCTGGGTTGTTTTACTCCTTAGTACAAAGTCCACAACAGTTTAAGCAAATGTTAATGGCGGGAGGCTGTGATAGATATTTTCAAATTGCAAGATGCTATAGAGATGAAAGCACGAGACCTGACAGGCAACCAGAGTTTACTCAACTTGATATAGAACAATCATTCACTAATTTAGATAATATCTTAACTATGGTTGAAGAATTACTCTATGAGACAGTGATAAAAGAGCTTCCTAAGCCACCTTTTATGCGAATGACTTACAAGGATGCTTTGGAAAACTATGGCACTGATAAACCAAATATGACATATGAGTTGAAGATAAAAAATGTCACAAATTTATTTAGTGAAAGCAATGATTGTGTGGATCTTAAAGCTTTTGCTTTGCCATATCCTAGTAAATTAGGAAAATTAACTGCAAAGTATAAAGAAAAATTAAGTGAATTGAAGAAAAAATATACAGTAAGAATTATTTTAAATGAAAATATTTCTAAAGAACTTTCAACAGACTTAAGTGATAAAATACAAAACATTGTTGGTGATTGTAACTCATCAGTTATTGCTATTGGTGAGAATGAGCAAGTGTGCTTATGTTTGGGAGAAGTTAGGGAACTTTTAAGGGGATTATTACAATCAAAAGGGCTTATTGAGGTCAAAGAAGGTATTGTACCATTATGGGTGGTGGATTTTCCTTTATTTGTGAAGGGCGAAAATGGATTAGAAACATGTCACCATCCATTTACAGCACCACATCCTGATGATATGCATTTGTTGGATTCCGAACCACTAAAAGTTAGGTCGTTGGCTTATGATATTGTTATGAATGGGAATGAAATTGGAGGTGGCTCTGTCCGAGTTCATAATGTTAACCTGCAAGAAAAACTATTAAAAATGCTGAACCTAGATTCAAATAAACTGACTCATTTTATGAATGCTTTGAGAAGCGGATGCCCACCTCATGCTGGAATTGCTCTAGGAATTGATCGGTTAATGACATTAACTTGTGATGCTGACTCAATTAGAGATGTTATAGCATTTCCAAAGTCCCATGACGGCAAAGACCCGTTGTCTGGTGCTCCAAATGTAATATCCGAAAATGACAAAAAGTATTACCACATAAATATAGTAAAGTAAAATTATATCTGTAATGTTAATAAAGTAAATACAAATATAATAATAATAGTAAGTAAATAAATAATTTCTACATTTAAATATTTATTTATTAATTTTAAAATGATTTTATATAACATATAAATATATTATGAGACATAATATCAACAATTCTTTCAGTCCCGAAAATATTAATAAATTAAACTAGTACTGTTATCTAAGGTTTTTAGAAACTAAAATGTTCCAATTTCAAAGCATTAGCAATTCAAATCGTAAGTATTAGCAATTCAAATTTAAAGCATTAGCTTAAAGGCAGATAAAAAAAAAAGTTATAAAATGAAATAATGTAATGAAGTAAAAAAAAAAACAATAGAATAGAATCTGTTATTCAATTTGGATAACAAGAACACTTATTGAAAGTCATTTAAGCTTTACAGCTGGTTCAGAAAAACCTCTGTCCTGAACCAGCAAGAAACTCTGCGGGACTTTTTTAAACATTAATTTACAATCTAACATTTTATACAAATAAGTATGAAAACATTTAAAAACAGCATGATAGCGATCTTCTCATTCTCAGGGGTTGTTATCAAATCATGTACCCTTATTTAACAAGTTTTGTTTAATAAAATAAAAAAAAATTAAGTTTTCTTAATCAAAAAAGTAACTAATTAATTATCACTTTTAAAAATAACTTAATATAAAATGAAGAGGGTTATTTTATCATTAAGCAACATTTTAAAATTACCAGTTTGGTCTACTGGTGGCTCCTAAAAATTTTAGCATTTAGTATAAACATAGTTGCTAAATACACGTCGTATAGCAGGATAAATCATCATCATCATCATCATCATTACAGCCCTTCATAAGTCCACTGCTGAACATAAGCCTTCCCCAAGTAATGCCACAAAACACGGTCCTGAGCCACCTGCATCCATCGACTTCCTGCACATCTTACCAGGTCGTCACTGCATCTAGTGAGGGGACGCCCTACACTTCGTCCGCCGGTACGAGGCCTCCAATCGAGAATCTTTTTTCCCCATCGGTTGTCGGTTCTTCGAGCTATATGGCCGGCCCATTGCCACTTCAGCTTACTAATCTGTTGGGCTATGTCGGTCACTCTGTTTCTACTGCAGGTATCCTCATTTCTAAGTTTATCACGCAGGGAATCTCCAGATAAACTGCTTCCTCATCCGGCCAGCAGTGAAGAAACACGTCTCAGTTCCATAGATCATCACTGGCAACATGCACTGGTTGTACAGTCTCGTTTTCAAGTTTTGAGGTATACTTGACGAGAACATGTGCCGTAATTTCCCGAACGCTGCCCAGCCGAGTTGAATCCGTCGATCGACCTCCCGGTCGAAGTTGGAGTTACCTAATCGACAACTTCGAGCTTAGTGCTCCCAACAACTACCGGCATAGGTGTGACATGGACGTTATACATGGTCTTTGTTTTGTCCATGTTCATCTTAAGACCTATCCGTAGGGAGGCACTATTGAAGTCATTAAGCAAAGTGCTTAGTTCCACCAGCGATTCTGCCATAAGGACTATATCGTAGCCCTACTGTACAAACACTTCAGCACTTCGATATACCGACAGTCAACTTGGCACCGCTGAAGGGACTGCAGCACCGCCCGAATTTCGAAGGAATCAAAGGCTTTCTCATAGTCCACATACCCCAGACATAGTGGCAAATTGTACTCCTCGGACTCCTCCTTCTGTAAGATTTGCCGAAGGGTATGTATGTGGTCTATGGTGCTAAAGCCTTTTCGGAAACCGGCTTGTTTGGGAGGCTGGAAGTCGTCGAGTCTGCATGCGAGACGATTCGTAATGACTCACGAAAATACAACGTAGACGCGGCTCAAGGGAAATCGGTCTGTAATTCTTCAAGTGAACGTTGTCGCTTTTCTTGAAGAACAAAACCAACGCACTTCTGCTCCACGCCTCCGGTGTAGTGCCACCATGGAGGACGGAATTAAAGAGCTTCTGAAGGACTTCAAGTACCGGTTTTCCACCCGCTTTCAGAAGCTCCGCTGTAATTCCATCCTTGCCTGGGGCCTTGCTTTTCTAAGGTGCTAGAGAGCCATTCTAATCTCGCTCAGACTGACGTTCAGAATGTCATCGGAATAGTGTCTGGTAAGACTTGCTCTTGGATCGTTACTCACACTTGTGTGTGGTTCCAACGATGACGTGTACAGCTGCCCATAGAACCTCTCAATCTCGCTCAAAATCTCAGGTGTCCCAGAAACGACGCTGTCACACTCGGTCTTCACCTTCGACAGTTGGCTCTTTCTGGCAGAAAGATCTTTGGCAAAGACTGGAGCCTTGGTTCCGCTCGATCGCTTCTTCAATACGAGCAGTATTATAGTTGTGTAAGTTCCGCCTCATGCATTTGGAGATCTGTCTGTTCAGTTGCCTGTACACTGTCAAATGTACTGAAGGCTGCAGCTTCATTTCCCGTGTAACAGCCATGAGATTAAGAGTGTGATCGGAGAGTTTTTGTGTTCTTCTGCGGCAGGTATTGCAAAACTTAGCTCCGACCGCATGGACAGTTTCCACGAGCTTGTCATTCATATCGACCTCTGCATTGCAATCTTATAGGCACTGAAAACGGTTTTGTAGCTTAAGCTGAAAGGTTTCGGTACTTTGGATTAGAGCACAAGAGGGAAGGAGCGTTGACTTCATTAGACGATACCTCTCCATCTTAACGTTTAGGTTTAGCGTGCCTCTAACCATTTGGTGATCGCTATCAGTTTTCACCCTCGCGATCACTTAGACATCACTGAATAGTTGTCGTCTGGTGGTCATTTGTGAAGTCAATCTCATTTTTTGTCGAACCACGGGGCTCAACCAGGTCCATCCTGTGGGGCCGCATCTGAAAGATTGAGTTCATCATGAAGAGTCCCTCTTTCTCCATGAAGTCGGCCAGCTGCTGGCCACTTGGGTTCCGTTGCCCTATTCCAAATTTCCCTACCTTCAGCTCACCGTTCTCTGTTTTGCGTTGAAGTGTCCCATTAACACTGTATAGTGGGTTTTGGAGGAATGCATGGCTCTAGATATATACTCATCTATCCTCCATTACGAATTAAAATGCAGAAGCGTTGTCACCCTAGAGGACTAAGATGGAATGCCTCGTTTCCAGTAAAACGGGTCTCCGGTTCTCTACACTCACCATACGAAACACAGCAGCGTTAAGCTGCTATTTTACGCTGGTTTGTATACCACTATTATTATGATTTGAAAATAAGTCCTTCAGTTACGATCTTCCTATTTGGGCCCATTTTTAGTCCTTATAGTGGCCAAATCGCGAATTCACTTATGCTCATTATCAAGAAAGCCAAAGTATTGTGAACCAACTACGGAACCCTGCTTCTACATTGTGCGTGGCCCGACACGCTCTTGACCAGTTTTTTTTTGGATTTGCCGTAGTTGCCACTAGTGTGATGCGATCGCAATAACTGATGGGTTGCAGTTTTGACGCTGCAGTCGTTTCATACTATTTATGTGATTTGAATTAATTAATTCATTACATCCCTTCACAAGTCCATTGCTGAATATAGGCCTCCAAGTAATGCCACAAAGCACGGTCCTGAGGCACCTGCATCCATCGATTTCCTGCATGTCTTACCAGGTTGTCACTCCATCCAGTGGGGGGACGCCCTACACTTCGTTCACCGGTACGAGGCTGCCACTCGAGAACTCTTTTTCCCCATCAGTTGTCTGTTCTTCGAGCTATATGGCCGATCCATTGCCAGTCAGGTTAGATACTAACCCGTTGGGCTATGTCGGCTCTACTGAGAACATTCTCTTTTTAAAATCTAACACGCAGAGAAACCCCGAGCATAACCCTCTCCATAGCTCGCTGAGCGACCTTGAGCTTTCTCATACGCCCAGCAGTGTAAGTCGTCACTGGCAACAGACACTGATTGTACAATCTTGTTTTGAAGTTTTGGAGTATGCCTGATGAGATGTGTCGTAATCTTATGAAAGCTGCCCAACCGAGTTGAATCCGTCGATTTCAAGGCACTCCCCTTCTTGCCTCAGCCAGTATCGGTATCCTCGGAGTCGACATATCGAGTGACGTGCAGTTTCGTGGTCACTTGGAAGGGAAGGCCAAATTGGCCTCTAAAAAGCTTGGCGTGCTCAGCAGAGCGGGACAGTATTTCATGCCGGCACACCGCCTGCTACTTTACAAGGCGCAAGTTCGGCCTCACATGGAATACTGTTCCCATCTCTGGGCAGGGGCTCCCCAGTGCCAGCTCCTTCCACTTGACCGCATCCAACGCAGAGCGGCTCGAATTGTCGACGACCGAGCCCTTTCCGATCGGCTCGATTCATTGGCACTGCGAAGAGATGTTGCATCCCTTTGCATTTTCTTTCGCATCTACCATGGGGAGTGCTCTGAGGAATTGTTCGGATTAATCCCAGCCGCCAAATTTCACGAACGCACATCGCGGCAGAACTCCCGATACCATCCACACCATCTGGATGATTGGCGGTCCACCACTGTGCGATTTAGAAGATGTTTTCTTCCTCGCACGACCTCCTTGTGGAATCGATTACCATCAGCGATTTTTCCGGACCGATACGACTTAGGGACCTTCAAGAAAAGAGCGTACTCTTTTTTAAAAGGCCGGCAACGCATCTGCGATTCCCCTGGTGTTGCAGTTGTTCATGGGCGGCGGTAGTCACTTACCATCAGGTGAGCCGCATGCTCGTTTGCCCCCTCTCCTATAAAAAAAAAATTATGTAGTTAGTTAGTTTTAGGACGGAATTCAGAGACAGTCTTGAGATTAAACTCGAACTCCAATGTAAAAATTATCTGAGTCTAGATCATAATATGCTATACTGATTTTTAAATTAAGTTTATTAATAAGTATAAAAAATAAATATTCTTTTATTAATTTTCAAGTAATAAACGATTTTTATTACCAACTTTATATAAAATGAGAGGAAAGGAGTTGACGGGCGGCAGAAAGTCTTCTACGCCACTGATATCATGGTTCTTTGAAACAAGCCTTCTCTAATTTGTGCGATCGCTGCGATGCTTCAGTGAATTGTCGGTCTTCACATATCCCTAACAATACTTAGGTATATTTGCGCAGGCATGAAGGTTCCCTCGCACTAGTTTCTTTTACTAAGGTACCGGCAGTCAGCCCATGAGCTACCAGCAGAGGCGGCGCGAGGCGTGGACGATATGGGCGGCCTACGAACCGCCTACGGACTTGGGACCCTAAGGGCCTCGCACGCCAAAAGTTCAAAGAATGTTCATTCCATTTTTTTTATCTATACAAATAAATAAAATTAAAGTGTTCGTTTGTTGTTAAAATAACAGCTATTTACTAAATGCTTATGAAAGTATATAGGTACTTATAACAAAAACACAATTTTTAAAATTTTTGTCTGTCTGTCTGTTTGTTCCAGCTAATCTCCGAAAAGGCTGGACCGATTTCGACGGGACTTTCACTGGCAGATAGCTGATGTTATAAAGAGTAACTTAGGCTACTTATATTTTACAAAAAGAATTAGGGTTCCGCGTAACATAATTAAAACCCTAAATTACACGCGGGCGAAGTCGCGGGGTACAGGTAGTTATATACTAAAAAACAAATAACAACAAAAAACAAAAATCAACATTCCGCTCAAAAACATAACTGCTCGGGGCAAACTGAGCAACAATACCAAGGCGACCCCTGCCACGTGATCCGTGAATTCCTGCAACATCAGGGGACTTTATTCGAACCTAAACGCCGCCCACTACCATCTCGAGACGGCGAAGCCGGCCTTGCTCT
Organism: Parnassius mnemosyne; assembly: GCA_963668995.1. Classification (NCBI taxonomy): domain Eukaryota; kingdom Metazoa; phylum Arthropoda; class Insecta; order Lepidoptera; family Papilionidae; genus Parnassius; species Parnassius mnemosyne. The sequence goes on from CAVLGL010000159.1 coordinate 14,369,045, forward strand.
TTCTGACCGAGACGCAGGTGTCCTCTCCGGCTGATACTTCGTACCTCTCCTACCCGGGGTACAAATTGGAGCACTCCTTTGTGCCTCGGGCTGGAGTTTGCGTGTATGTCAGAGAGGACATCTGTTCTCGACGCCTCGGCAGTCTTGAAGGTTCAGACCTGTCCATCCTTTGGCTACGCGTAGACAGCGACGACCATCCGCGTGTCTACGGGTGCCTCTATAGGTCCCGTAGAGGTAATACCGAAACAGACCGACTCATCGACCACGTCCAAATGGCTACAGATTCCTTGTTACAACAGGTCCCATCCGCAGAGATCGTGATCCTTGGCGATTTTAACGCCCACCACGCCGCATGGATCGGTTCACGTTTAACCGATCATGCGGGGAGATCTGTTTATGACTTTGCCTTGGCATATGGTTTGACACAACTGGTTACTTCGCCTACGGGAATTCCAGATGTGGAGGATCATACACCTTCCCTGTTAGACCTTCTGCTGACCTCTCATCCGGACGGATATCAGGTTTCCGTCGATGCCCCTCTCGGCTCTTCGGACCATTGTCTGATCCGGAGTGTGGTGCCACTCCCGCTCCCCTCGCGGTTGCGTTCTGCAGATTGCTGCCGTGTTTGGCATTACAGGTCGGCGGATCGGGACGGAATGCGGTCTTTCTTTGCATCCTACCCATGGGGGCGGGTTTGCTTCTTGCCGGATGATCCCAACGCTGTTGCTGACTCTGTCACTGATGTGGTGCTACAGCGAATGGAACTATTTATTCCATCATCTGTGGTACCCATCGGAGGCAGATTTCAGCCTTGGTTTGATCGCTCCTGTAAGACTGCATTACGCAGTAAGCAGGAGTGTTATCAAGCCTGGGCTGCAGCTTCGGCGACTCAGGGATGTAAACACCAGCAACTTAAAAAGAACTATAACTTCACCTCCAGGTCCTTCAAAAGAGTTATTGCCAAGGCAAAGTCAAAGCACATAGGCTGAATTGGCGAGAAACTAGTTCGCCTTCCTTCGGAAACCCGTGCATTCTGGTCTCGCCAAGGCTGTCCAAGGGAATTTCTGTAAGCCATCACTACCATCTCCGCACAGGGAGGACGACTCACTGGCCCACGACGCAAAAGAGAAAGCCGACCTTTTAGGCTCCCTTTTTGCGTCCAACTCGACTGTTGATGACGGGGGGAACACACCGCCGACCATCCCGCGGTGTGAGTGCTCCATGCCGGATGTGCAGTTCTCACAGCGCTCGGTTCGTAGAGCACTCCTCTCTCTGGACATCCACAAGTGGAGTGGGCCTGACGGAATCCCCCCAATTGTGCTGAGGACGTGTGCTCCGGCGTTGGCATCGGTCCTAACTCGTCTTTTCCGGTACTCCAACTCCCAATATGTAATCCCGAATTTATGGACGACAGCTTTTGTCCACCCGATCCCTAAAAAAGGCGACCGCTCAGACCCGTCCAACTATAGGCCTATCGCGATCACCTCCTTGTTCTCCAAAATAATGGAATCCATTATTAACTGCCAGCTCATACGGTACCTTGAGGATCACCAGCTGATTAGTAACCGCCAATACGGTTTTCGTCGGGGTCGATCAGCTGGAGATCTTTTGGTCTATCGTATCGTCTATATATCGGAGCAGTAGTTGTAGACGGTGCATGCTCCGACTACAAGCCTATTAACGCTGGTGTTCCACAAGGCTGTGTGCTATCACCAACGCTGTTTCTGCTGCATATCAATGATATGTTACTAACTGGTAACATTCATTGCTATGCGGATGACAGCACTGGTGATGCTCTATACACCGGCCGTGCCAATATTTCTCGGGAAAACGTCGCCGAGTACCGCAACAATCTTGTGTCTGAAGTCGAGTCTCTGCTGAACAAAGTCTCGAATTGGGGGCGACTAAATCTAGTCCAGTTTAATCCTCAGAAGACACAAGTTTGGGCGTTTACCGCTAAAAAGAACTCCTTTGTCGTATCTCCTCAGTTTCAAAGCACTCCCCTTCTTGCCTCAGCCATTATCGGAATCCTCGGAGTCGACATATCGAGTGACGTGCAGTTTCGTGGTCACTTGGAAGAGAAGGCCAAATTGGCCTCTAAAGAGCTTGGCGTGCTCAGCAGAGCGGGACAGTATTTCATGCCGGCACACCGCCTGCAACTTTACAAGCCGCAGGGTCGGCATCACATGGAATACTGTTCCCATCTCTGGGCAGGGGCTCCCCAGTGCCAGCTCCTTCCACTTGACCGCATCCAGCGCAGAGCGGCTCGAATCGTCAACGACCGAGTCCTTTCCGATCGGCTCGATTCATTGGCACTGCGAAGAGATGTTGCTTCCCTTTGCATTTTCTTTCGCATTTACCACGGGGAGTGCTCTGAGGAATTGTTCGGATTAATCCCAGCCGCCAAATTTCACGAACGCACATCGCGGCAAAACTCCCGATACCATCCACACCATCTGGATGATTGGCGATCCACCACTGTGCGATTTAGTAGATGTTTTCTTCCTCGCACAACTTCCTTGTGGAATCGATTACCATCAGCGATTTTTCCGGACCTATACGACTTAGGGACCTTCAAGAAAAGAGTCTACTCCTATTTAAAAGGCCGGCAACGCATCTGCAATTCCCCTGGTGTTGCGGTTGTTCATGGGCGGCGGTAGTCACTTACCATCAGTTGAGCCGCATGCTCGGTTGCCCCCTCTCCTATAAAAAAAAACAGACATCAGCATAATCAAGAATCGGGAAAATAAGTGTTTGGACAAGAAAAACTTCGTTGATAACGATAGAAAATGTTGAAGCATTTTAAGGAATGAAAAATATAATTGATTTTCCTGCTAATTTCTGTTATATGTGCATTCCATGTCAACTTGCAATCCATGATGATGCCCAGATTCTTAACCGTTTCTGAAATGCTTAGTGGAATGCCATTAATTTGAAGAGTTGGCAGTGAAGAAAAATCAAGTAAGTTACGAGTAAACCTGGTGCCTATAATCATTGCTTGTGATTTTTTAGGATTTATAACAAGTCCATATGATCTAGACCACTCATAGATGTTATTTAGATCGTTATTTATTTCAAACAATGCTGAATTTGCATCAGTCACTAGAAAATGACGATACAGCTGCAAATCGTCTGCATAGAGATGGAAGTTTGAAGATATCACCTGGGTGATACAGTTGATAAAGATGGAAAAGAGTAAAGGAAAAAGGACGTCACCTTGAGGTACACCCGTAGCTAGATTGCACCACTTAGATAAAGTTTCATTCGTACGAATACACTGAGAGCGGCCACGGAGATAGGAATCAAACCATTGAATAGTTGAAGGAGACACATTAATAAAATGAAGAATGCTAAGAAGAATAGCAACACCTCCACCACCTTTGGCTACCCTATCGTTACGAATAAGAACGAAACCAGGTAGTGAATATTGAATAGAAGGAAGGGAAGGCTTGACATAAGACTCAGAAATTAGAAGAGCATCTAGGTGAGTACTGTCAATGGATGCGAGAAGGTCAGAATAATGGCAAGGAATACTTTATGCGTTTATGTGAGCTATATTAAGATTGTCAGGATATTGAGAAAAGAGGGTTGAAATACGATCATGCAGGTTAAGATCTACGGAAGGCTCTGAGTCCAGGCTTAAAAAGCTGTAAGATGAAGACGTCCATGAGAAAAAGCTATCATTATTATCTGTATCGTTATCTGTATACATATTAAGAAGAAAGGCACAATACTAATAAAAATATTTAAAAAAAATTTACAAAAATATAAAATAATATGAAAGTAAATTAAAAATAAATTATCTTATACTTATACAATATAATATATATAAAAAAAAAAAACTAACATTAAGGGCAACTCATCTTACTCACTGGCGTGATGGAAGAAATTTATACTAACAACTAACATTAGTAATTAAACAATCAGTGTGATTAAAATAGAAAAAAAAAGAAAAGAAAATAAAAAGAATGCTGGCTATAGTATACTGCACAAATCAATATAAACATATACTTATACTACTTTATATCATAATATAAAAGTAACAATACTACTAAAGTAATATTATATTTTATAGATAGTACAAACAATGTAATGTCAAGCTTTGTAATACGATTGATAATGTACCTACAAAGAAAACTATATTGGTTAATTATAGTACTGTTCGAGCTTGGAGTTCTACAGTAGCGACATCTAGAATGTTCGAGTACATTTCGGTCCCGAAATTTCTAGAAAGATCTTGACTCTCTTAGTTCTGCTACTCGACACTAGAGGGCGCTGATGGTAACTAGTGTTGCCATGTACAAGACATTAATAGTGGCGCGCAACACTGCCCCCTCCTAAGACATGCTCGTCCCGAGCATTATTGGCCCCTTATGGGGGCAATTTGCTCGGGACGAGCATGTCCAATTTTATTATTAACGCGCCAGTCGATCCACATGGAAAATCTTAGGAGTACCTCTTCTAACATCAGTTAGCACCCGCCAGTTTCCCTGCTGCTGCTGGGCGATGCTGTTAGCCACACTACCCTCTCGAGATCGATCACCTTCCCTTTCTACAGTTCGTTTAGGGCAGCTGGATCGAAGATGGCCCCTTTTCCCACAGCCGTAGCACCTAGGGCTGTATCCTTTATTGCGGTCGCGAACTGTAGCCGCTGCAACCACCCTGACGCGATAGGAACGATGATCATGCCGCACGGCTTCCATCTCCAGTGCATGGGCTAACGCGTCTTTAAGCGTCTCGTGGTGCCCGAGCCTCACAGCAGATCTGAATTCTAGGTCGCGGATGCCGTCGATGAATGTCTGCACCAGGTTCCCTACAATGACCGCAGGAACAGATTGGTATGCTTTTCGAACCAGCTTCTCCACCTGAAGGGCCCACTGCTGCAGGTTTTCGTTGCTGCGTTGCACGCGGTCTTTGAGCTGCGCACAAAAGACGTATTCCAGGTGAGTGTCGCCATATCTCGTCTCCAATGCCTCAAGGAGCTGCTCGTAAGTCACTTCCTTACCGAGAGCTTCTAGAACAGTTAAGGCCTGGTCGCGTAGGCCTAGGGTGAGAGCAGTCATGGCCTGAGTTTTATTCCAGCCGTTCGCTTTCATAACCGCCTCGAACTGGACTTTGTAGGCCGACCAGGAAGAAGTCCCGTCGAACGGCGGTACTTTGAATAATCCACCTAGCGAAGGTGTTGTAGCTACCACGGGAGCTGTAATTTCATCTCCATGTTTGAGGTCGTCCAGCGTTTTCTTTACGTCAGCCATCATGTTGTCAACCCGATTGTACACTTGGTCGATTCGGGTTTTAGCTTCCGACAGGCGGTTGTCATATTGATCAACCCTATCCTTCACCTCCTTTATCTCTTTCCCAAAGGTAGCGTAAAGGTCCTTCATGAGGAGCATCTGCTCTTCCTTATCGCGTTTGAGCTGCTCTTCCAACCGACGGCCCTGTTCCTCCTGTTGGCAGGCCTGTTCCTCCTGTCCGCGCTGCAGCTGCTCTTCCAACCGACGGGCCTGTTCCTCCTGTCGGCGGGCCTGTTCCTCCTGTCGGCGGGCCTGTTCCGCCTGTCGGCGGGCCTGTTCCTCCTGCCGGCGGGCCTGTTCCTCCTGTCGGCAAGCCTGTTCCTGCAGCATCATCATCAGAGCACCTAAGTCAGGTGCTGCAGATGCAGGAGCTGCTGACGGGCCGGCCTCCGTGGTCGGCAACTGTCTCGCCGACCTCTGTGACGTTGCACCACCAAATCGTCTCTGGTCCGTCTCCTGTTGGCGTTGACTTCGGGTACGGATACCCTCCGTGTCGTCTTTAGGTAAAGTTGGCATATTTGATCCCACTTCTGACACCAATTGTTACGAGCTTGGAGTTCGAGACAATTAAAAACTGCCGATTGAATTACCAAAATTGACACTTTAATTACACAACACTAATTACAATCTAAAACCACACTAATAATAAAACACAATCACTTTAGTTCGCAGTTATTTCTCTTCGAAGTATTCTCTTGTATCGCCAATTCAATACTGCCTCGGTCGTGGTCTATACCGGCCTTATATAGGGCCTCAGTTAGTTGAACTTGGAGTAAGTAGTGTTGCCATGTACAGTACATTAATAGTGGCGCGCAATAGTACAAACAAAGTTTTGATTACCGACATGAAACATAATGCCAAATATGGGACGTTGTACAAATGTAATATATAACTACACAAAAACAATATTAACGCCGGCGTGTTTTCTTAGGAAAGTTTGCACTATTCGTCTTCTTTGTTTTAGTTTGTGGTGCATTGCTTACATCTGAACTGGACGGATATTTATCTGCGAGCAGTTCTAATTCTACCATACTTTCAATTTTTCTTCGAGATTTATCGGGAAGACTTATTATTATTTTGCCTTCGGACGACCAGCAATGTTTTATGCCAAAATGTTTACGCGCTGAAGTGAATACTTGATGCCTAGTCTTGGTCAAAAACTCGGAGATGGTTATACCGGAGCCCTTAAGTTCAGTTTTACTATCCCATATCAACTGCCTGTGTTCGGTATCATAAAATGTAACTAGCACAGGTTGGGTCTTATTTTGTGAGGCGCCCAATCGATGACAGACTTTCAAACAATCTTTTTTCACCTCAGGCAACTGCAATTGGCTGGATATTAGTTCATACACTACATCATTGAGATTCTCATTTTGCTTTTCGGGCAGCCCATGAAATAAGAGCACTTTTCTTCTCATAGCCGTTTTATGCCTATCAAGCCCAAGACAGAGTAATTGGATTTGAGTTTTCATTGCTGAAAGGGATCGCCAAACAAAGCATTTGAATTCACAAAACTCACGTTATAGTAAAGATAAATCTGTATGTGAAGAATTGCCTTCCATGTTGACTTTTTGCAGCTTCTTTTCGTATTCACACATTCGGGATCCAAACATCTTCTCAAGTTCAGACAGATTAGTTGCCAGTTGAACATCCATTGTAGACATAAAAAAAAGTCTTCCAGATATCTTTTAATTAAGGAGAAGTAGTGAGCAGTGGGTATAGGTGAGTCTATTTGATTCTTACAACATATATATAATCACAATAAACATATAATAATAATTTTAATTAATTTAAAATTGCGCGCACTAAATTCGCGTGTTTACGATGCGACTACCAGCCGTTATTTTAGTTTTATTTATTTGTATAGATGAAATACAGCAAAGCAATTGCAATTTTTCTTACGACACAAAGCAACTTTGCATTTGATGCACTCAGTCCGTGAAAATCCTTTACAACCTGGAAGTTTGCATCTATTTTTAGCGCTGCACCTTTTTTCATCACGGCTTATGCCATCAGTCCGGAAATCTTATGGCGGGATAGGTGACCTCGGTGTTTTTTTAGCTTCGTTCTCCATTTCTACATTATTACCTTTGGTCAAATGGTGCCACGAACAATTATCACGAACACTCACGAACAATTTGTTCAAGTGTACTACAATAGGTATTACTTTATGAAGACGATCATGGTTTGGGTTTCCAACCGGCTTGTGCTGTGCATTATCATTTAAATGAATTACGGATCGTATTTTCTGAAATCTATTTACCATCATCGTCAATCGTATATAATCGAAGCCATATTTACCCCAGTAGGATCTAACATTTGGGTACAAACATAATGTTACACCGATATAAATATGAGGATACCTAGAAATTGACGGTTTTCAGTAGCAGTTACAAGAGGACAGTTGGTATCAATTTTTTGTGTGATGTATAAATTTGTTTGTTTCACATAATATTGAGTATATCCTTATTCAAAAAATCGGAAAAAAAAAATTGGAATGGTGTTTCAAGCACGGCTAGTGGAGGGGAAAGGTCTGTATTTCCTGTAAAACGTATACGTTCTTCGCTGTATTGCAAATTATGCTTTTTCCATATAAGTTATCTACATCGTTGCCTCCAAGCTGTAACTCCAAGAGAAGAGGCTTGAATGTGGTTGACAATTCGAAGGTTGGATTATTAAAGTGGTCCAACGATCCTTCTTCCATGGTCGAGAGGGGATTTTCATTGTCTTCTTTATCATCATCATTTTCGTCTAATTCGTTTATTAGATCTTGTAGGTCCGGGTGATAATCAATTTCGTTCAGATCACCCATATCCTCTTCGTCTTCAGAAATGTCTTCATTTTCTATTCGTGCAAGTAAATCCTCAATATCGTCATCTTTTAGCCGTCTAGCCATCCAAAAAAGTAAAGCATATTAAGCTAAAAGGCGCAGACATCAAAAACACCTACTTATAATTACTTATGAAACAAACGCATAATGTACACATTTGGCAACATAAAGTATTTTTCAAAAGTTTGGCTTGTATCTAATATAATTTTCAAATACAACATCAAACATTAATAGTTTACCTGATAACAAATTAGAAGTATTTTTTTTATTAGTAAAACCACTTAGGAACTCGAAAGTAGAAACTATGTCTTCTATCTATCTTCTTCATTACACTGAACCACGGATTACTTTTTATATACCTGCACTGTACCAAAGAAAATATACACTACGCGAAAAGAAACGACACTTAAGCTTGTGTGCACGTTAAATCGCTTGCGGCTATGTGTGGGTGTGCTGGGGCCTTGAGAGGCGCGCTGGGCGTGGAACGGGCCGTCGCCGACTGCCCTGACCAAGGGTTATTTATACAAAAATAATGCCCATTTATGTTATATATAATAGTTTTAAAGTATATATTTGTACTTTTATATATTTATATTTATAAAAATATACATATATATATATATATATATAGATATATATACATATATATTAATATGAATGTATGTATTTATCTTATCTATGTACTTATATACCATTCTATTTCTATTTTATGGCTTTAATAAAAATAATGTTATTTATGTCGCCAAACCACACACGTTTTTATTGTTTGCTTGCAATCCCGTCCATCCAAAGGTTGTCTGGAAGAGATCGCTCTTAGCGATAAGACCACCCATTGTAACACTTTTATTTTTTTCATTTTTTGTTAATATTTATGTTACTTTTTGGCGAACAATAAGGTGTTATCTAAGTATCTATCTATCAATGCTTCCCTATGTATTTTTTAAAGAAAATATACATACGGCTACGAATTTTTACAATTGTTAGAAATAATAATAAAAATTATAAAAGTCATCGAAAAAGCTAAAAATATATAAGAGTAAGTAATATTTAAAGGGTAGTAGGTAATACTGATTATTGCGTACGAAATATTAAGTGTTGGTTAATTATTTAAGGTTACCATTAACTGTCGTGCATATTTTTGTTTTGTCGGAAATTTTAATTTTCCCCAACTGTAAAGATATTTAATAAAAGTTGATTTAAAATTGATCGTATTTTTCACTACCTAAATACATAAGTTTACATTATATAACATATAGGTACCTGCTATGTATCTTCTTTGACACAAGTCTATAATATTCCATTTCGGTTCGGTATCAACCCTAGCGATACACGCGCCGGCTTAATGTCACCGGTGCTTGAACCCTCATGTACAGAGAGTGTCACCGCTGTGACTGAACTTCGTCACCCACCACATTCAAATGTCAAAAAACGAGTTAATTTACCCGGCAAATGTAATGTCAACTTTTTTCTTTTTATTGTCTATGATTATTAACGTGCGTTTGAAAACGCAGGCACTCAGGTTTTTCAATGAAATTACGTGAAAATAAATGTAGACCATTGGCAACAATATGCACTTAAGGGTTAAACAGCTCTGCTTATTACAGATTGAGCGCGGTTCGGTTGTTGACTCTCTAAGGTGAAAACCAATAAGCTTGAGCGACGTTGCTGGCGACAAGATACTTTGAATAAGATAAAGTGCAAATCTCATTCGATATTATCCTGAAGAAGTCAAAATATCTTGTTTTTCAAGAAAACATCTTGTTTTTCAAGAAAGACGGTAACACCCTTATGAAGAAGAAATGATTTCTCTCCTAAGCTGCGTCTGCATGCTGTTTTCGAGAGTCATTATGAACCGTCTTACACACAAACTTCATGACTTCTAGTGTCGTCTAGTTGCAACTTAGCACTATGATTAGTTTAACTGTTTTTTACATGGGGAAATGCCTACGCATACCCATCTAGGTTATGTCAGACTCGCACTGACGAAAACCCCATGGTTTTCCACCTTCACCGCATACTGGCATGGACCACAAGAACGCTTTCACACACATCCGCGGTCCCACCGGCCCTATGGCAGCCCCTCCTCAGAGGAGGACTTCTCCCCCCGTTTTCCTTATCAGGTTAGTTGCACCAGGAACAATAGGCGCGCCTTTCTTTGCGGCCTCTAATTCCGCCTGCGCAACGGACGCATCTGAGCCTGATACGCGGCGGTCAGAAAAAAGCGAACACGCGGAAGCACCAGCTTTCTTGACCTCAGTGGCGGATCTGGTTTGTGACTCGCTGAACCCCACTAGAGTCGCAGAGGATAAGGCGAGTGGCGCATCGTCATACCAACACTCCTCTTTCCCCGCGACTTCACCTCGGCTGCGACAGGAAGGGGGAGATGACATCCCTCCCGCCACAGTCCACCAACGTGCATCCGGAGTGGGCTAGGCAAGCCCACTCGGAGAGTAAGCAATGGGCCGGCCATAGTTCGAAAAACTGACAACCCATTGAGAAGAAAAGTTCACGAGTGGCAGCGTCCTGGTAAGCGGAGCAAGGAGACCCCACTAAATGAAGGCTGAACAACTAAGTAAAACATGCAGACTGTTGCTGAATTTTGGAGATTCAAGGCCGTGACAGTCGTTGGCGGTGGCCTATGTTCAGCAGTAGACTGGTGACGGGCTGTAATGAAAATCCAAATACAATTATTGAAAATATTTATTCGTCGCCACCGGCCTCGCAAAATTCATTTTGCCCACAGCAAATTTAGGTCTTGCTCCGCCCCTGCTACTACGGTTCTGTGGCATAACTATTTATAATTTCAATGATCCCTCATGAATTGTCCAATGATCACCAACCCGCCTACCTAGCTATGGAGTAGGTAAAGCTACGCTTCAACTGTATTTTGACTGCAGCACATATGGATCTTGTTTAAAAGGATCACGCTCTACAAAGCATTTTCGTCACGTCAATTTACGAAACAGCAACTGCTGTGTTTCGTATATTGACGAGAATTGGAGAATCTTTTTACTGAGAACAAGGCATTCTATCTTAGACCTCAAGGCTGTACCAACTGTATCTTGAGTTTTAATAGAGGATAGCTGTTAGGTGGAAATGAGCCGCAGAATCTGCTTGTCATGGCTGTTGTGTTTGCTCGTTTGTCACCCTTACTTGATGTCGAAAGCTTGGGGATGAAAATAAAAAGCAGACTGTGCAGGCACGTGTTCTCATCTCGAGATCACCGATCACCGATCGAAATCATAACTGAACCTTACAATGAGCTAAGCTCTTTTGCATTCGATTTTTTTTTCATTATATGGATTAACTCAGACCAACAAAAGAAGACAGAAAGATGGTTACGTACATTTCAAGTGATGCAAAACCAAGCCAAAACCATGCTTAACTTATTGTAGAAGCTACAGTTTGCAGTTCCTATTCTTTTAAGAGGATACCTTGAAAATGGATCGTAGTGTTGGGAGCGTCACTTAGAACGTCATCGATGAAGCTCACGGACGACTGAGGGAGTGTCAATATGAAAGTGATGTAATTACCTGATGTACGCAAATTATGAAATAGCTCTATACCCAACACGCGCTCGGAATTAACTACGCAAGCGCCGAACAATATTTTTTTTTACAAAACTCTTTTATGGATTTAATAAATGGTAAATGTGAACTTGGATATGATTATTTACTATGCTTTCAAAATAATTCCATAAACTAATTCATAAAAGCATTGTGGTGGCATGGAGAAATGTAACTAATTAGAGCCTACTTTACAATTTTTTCTATCGAGAAAATTAGATACATGTTATCGTGTTTTCCTTTACAATTAACGATTATATAGTCTAAAACATATACCAAAAATTTGGTTCGTAATCTATAAAATATGTTAATACAAAAAAGAAAACACTAAATTTTCGAGAAATATTTGATTAAACTTAATTAGTTATGTAGTTGTTTAACCAGAGGAAATATGTTTCGTAAGTGCACTGAAGTTATTGAACTAGTTTAAATAAGTCGTTATTGATAACAAGTTTTATTGTACATTGATCAACTTATAAAATATGTGCGGCGATGGCACGTGCCGAAATGGGTTGCTAAGTGGGCAACATAAAATTATGTACGTCCCGCACAATTATTATATGAACACGAACTCTCATGCACAGAATATATGCATCTATAAAAGAGCCAATTTAATAGATGACATTTGACACTTCATCAAAATTCCACAACGTAACCTTGTAACGGTGGGCATATAATATTATTTATTGTTGCGAAGTTCGAACTGCACATTTGCTTAGTTAAAAAAAAATTGCTTTTTTCAATTACGATTACATAAATATTAATTGTAATCATGACAAAAGAAGGTAATTTTACGATTTACTTTCACTAATAAACCATTTAAACATAATAAACAATTTCTGTTCTAAAGAGAACTGAACGTCGTTACAATGTTGCGTCAGTGAACCCTTTTTATTTTTAAACACTAGGGATGTTACCTAAAAAAAATCGAAAGTTGATAAGAAGATTCGAATGAAGTGATTATGCGTACATATACTATAGTACATATACTTGTGAAGGAATATTTCACCATAAATGAATAACCACATTGTGATGATAATAAAACATATTATTCTTTTAACTATAAAAATACAAAAATAACTAAATATAAATGTAAGGAACTGTATTTTAATTTACTTTATTTTAATTGTGTTTACGTGAGGGTGAATTATTACTAGGGACGTTTACTTAAAAGGAAAGGTGGTACAATTTAGAATAATATATTTGACTATTTACACAAGCGGCAGTTGACTATAAATATATACACAAGAGGGGATCTTCTAGGGAGTCATGATTATCTTGATTCTTCTTTCTTGAGAATCTTGACTCTTCTTTTTTAGAGTCCAAAAGGCCCTTCTTATATTCCCGCGGCGGGTGTCTTGACATAAGCGTGTTCTCACACGGTGTACTGTGCGCTCATCGGTCGCTGACCTCACGTGATGTCCGGACGGTGTACGGGGTGCGTGGGGCGTAACTGGTTATGAGGGGGCGACGGGGAGGCGGCTCCCTTCGCCGTCCGTAACATTCTCCCCCCGGCGTAGTCAGCGAGCCTATTCTTCTCTCGGGAGGACAACGATCTTCCTCACCGGTCGTCGCAGTATTCCGCCTCTATTACGAACCTCCACGTTGCGCACCACGCCGTCAGGTCCGGGAGACATTCTTGTCACTATTCCCCTTGGCCACACGTTCCGCGGCAGGTTGCTGTCTGCAATCACGACGAGGTCATCTACTTTCACTTCTTGTCGCTGGGCGTGCCGAGATGCTCCGCGCGGGATCAGCGTCGGCGGGGTGACTTTCGGCAAGTATTCCCGCACCCAGCGCTTCCAGTATTCGTCGGCGAAACCCTGCGCCGCTCTCCATGCCCGACGATCGGTGGGTGAGCACGTCGCGGTGACAGGTAGATCCGGTGGTCCCAACATGATGAAGTGGTTGGGAGTTAAAGCTTCCTGGTCGTTGACGTCGACCAGTACATGGATCAACGGTCGAGAGTTGACGGTGTTCTCCGCTTCTGTCAACATGGTTCCTAAAGTCTCTTCCCTTGGGCTCTTCTGGTGAAGAGTGGCTTCCAACGTTGCCTTCACCGAACGCACGAGCCGCTCCCATGCACCTCCCTGGTTGGGCGCACCCAGAGCGATGAATTTCCACTCCGTGCGTCGAGTCAGCGCGAAGTCCTTCAGTTGCGGTGCTCACTCTTCCATCGCCCGTCGTAACTCTGTGTCTGCTCCATGAAAATTGGTCCGTTGTCCGAGTATATTACCCGTGGCCACCCGCGCCTAGTCTCCATGCGCCGCAATGACGATATATGTATAAAACCTTGAAAAGCTGAGCCCGCGTGACATAAGTGTACATCAAGTTTTTATACCAGACTGCCTCCTCGCATTCGCGTCTAAAACTGCAAGTGAATACCATGAGGAAATGAACTTTGAGGTTTTTAAAGAGTGGTTAGAGAAGCTGCTAGTCAGCTTAGAAAACCCATCGAAAATTATTAGGGACAATGCACCGTATCATTATCTACAAGTTAATAAATCACCAACTCAAGCTAATAAAAAGCAAGAAATTGTCTCGTGGCTACTAAGAAATGGTTTGGTAGCAAGTCCATCTTTATAAAAAGTTGAGTTGTTAAATCTGTTAAAAGCAAATAAGCCGTCCGAGCCCCGCTATGTAATCGATGAACTAGCCCTTGAGTATGGACACGAAGTTATACGATTGCCTCCCTACCATTGCCAGTATAACGCTATCGAGCTTATTTAGGCACAAATAAAGGGTCATGCTGGACGAAACAATACTAAACCACCCTTCAGTACTACAAAAATTCTGACTCTGCTACAAACTAACTGCCTGTGCAGAAGTCACTACAGAAGACGAGAAAGGTCGTGGAGAAAACAAAGGAAATAATTTTACAAGATTCTGAACGAGACGTGAATATAGACAATATTATTGAAAATGGATTAATACTCGTAATATCTCTAAATGCTGACAGCAGTGATTAAGATGACAATACAAGTTACAGTTCCGATAGTTCAATTGAATAAATGCTATTTTTTGTTAAATTATGTACTTGTCTTATTTTGTTTCTTAACTTTACGATGGAACATAATAATGGGGCAGGGATTCGACTGCTATTCTTTTTTTATAAAATTACGGTACCTATTCAGTTACTACAAAAAGTACTTTTTTTATAGGATAAGGGTGACAAACGAGCACACAGTCCACCCGATGGTAAGTGGTTGCTGCGGCCCATAGACATCTACATCTATCCTCTGTTACAAATCAAAATGTAGATGCGTTGTCACCCGTGAGGACTAAGATGGAATGCCTCATTTCCAGTAAAAAGGGCCTCCGGACACCTGCACTCACCAAGCGAAACGCAGAGGTAAACCTCTACTTCACGCTGGTTTTTTGTGAGGTCGTGGTACTACCCCGGTTCGAGCCGGCCCATCCGTGCGACAGCAAAAGCTGCCGCGTGGCTCTACCATTGTTAAAATCTGTGTACTTACACAAACTGTAATTTTACTCACATTTGTTTGAAGTCCGTATCGATTCATTCACTTTAGTCGATGTTTTTAAGCAGGTCACCTCACTATAAAGCTAAAACTCACAAATGTCAAATGTGATCTATTAAATTGGCTCTACTTTAAAAAAAATTGCATCCTACAACACGGTTTTAGGTGCATACGTGTACGTGGGTCCAGCATTGAAATTTTACGAGCTGATAAAGAAAGCAAGAAGATGTGTACGTGAAAACGTCGAGAAGTTGAGCATGGTTTTGTACGCTGTTCTCCGTCTATCTTCTTTGTTTGTCTGAGTGGATTATAATAAAAAATACTGTTTTCTGCAAACCAACCATCATCTTTTTTGTTCTTTTGCTATCCTGTTAATCAAAAAGTTGTCTGGGTTTTCTCTTTAATATTTAATTATAATAACATTAATTTTTTTTTATAGGATAGGGTGACAAACGAGCACACAGTTCACTTGATGGTAAGTGGTTACTGTGACCCATAGACATCTACATCTATACTCAATAAAGACTCAAGATGCAGATGCGTTGTCACCCGTGAGGATTAAGATGGAATGCCTCTTTGCCAGTAAAAGGGGTCTCTGGTTCTCTACACTCACCATACGAAACACAGCAGCGTTAAGCTGCTATTTTGCGCTGGTTTTCTGTGAGAGTGTGGTCCTTCCCCAGTCGAGCCGACCCATTCGTACTACAACTATACTATTAATATAGCTGCAGCATGGCTCTACCACGTAAAACATTGAATAAAATTTAATGTAATACGTTATATATTGGATTGTTCGTCTGGATAAAAATTATTATTAGTTATTATTTATAAAAATTGCCATCTTATTTCGTTGATATCGCACGTTTTGATTATCCTCTAGTACAGAATATTTTTTTCTATTTTGTTCGAATAGAATAGAATAGAATGATTTTTATTCAATAAATATACTTTATTAACAAATACTTATTGAAAGTCATTTTTAACACGTTTTTGTTACCTTGGTACCTATTTATCTATGTAACGGAATTTTTGAATGAGATTTTCATCATCTTCAAAACGTCGGATTGATTTGGAACTTCGCTTATCAAGGACCGATGACAATGCAATAATTAAAATAATTTGTCCCATTATCCTTACCAGGATTCTCAGGATTTGCGAATTATTCATAAAACAACTACTATTTGTGCCAGTTCAATCTACTGTAAGCCGTGTAAAAGAACTTCTTTAAAAAAAAAAGAACACGCTTTTGTAGTTAGCCGCATTAAAAAATAGAAAATAAATAATAGTTTAAAAAAACTAAAATAACACGCTTTTGTAGATAACCGAACTAAAAAGTATAAAATATTTTTCAATAAGATTAAAATAAGAAAATAGTTACTAACATAAACAATTCATTTCATTGTAAAAAAGCGTGGAGTGCTTTATTAAATATTTACATGATGACGCTAATTTTACAAATATCTACAAATATATTTACAACAAATGACATCAAGCAATTTATTTATTTACACCACTTTTATATTTGCCTTGCTTAATAAAAAAGGCTGTTGTCACTAACTAGATGAAATTAGTTTTCTGCCGACTTCCAAAAAGGAGACGGTACTCAATTCGACTGTATTTTTTTATGTGTGTTACCTCATAACTTTGTACTGGGTGAACCGATTTCGATGATTCTTTTTTTATATAAAAGCTGATAGTTCTCGTGTGGTCCCATATGAATTTGATCAAGGTCAGACCAATAGTTTTTGAGTTACTCTTAAATAACTTATATTGAAGTCGGCTGTACAAAATTTTAAATATTAAATTATATTTAATCATTTTAATGTTCCGTGAGTCATTTAATATGAAAATTTGTATTTTTTTACTATTGTGCGAGCTAAGTCCATCACCGGTTGAGCAGCAGTACATTTGCAGCCTAGCTCTATCACTTAATTTTGAACACGTGACCTTGAGACTACATTTTAAAATGTATATAATTTATAAGCATATAACAGGTGTTGTTAGATAGCTACGAGTATATAACTGCGCGAACGAGTTTAAACGTTGGCAGAAGCGCTTAGTTTATCAAGATGATTAGGTCTATTTTATTCTTAAGCTATTGCATATTTTACGGAGTAAACGCAGGTGAATAAATTTTTATATTTTTAAATACTAACTATATAGACTAACGAGATAACATTACACTTAATGGTAAGTGCGTGTGCGTATGCGTCTTATGTTACCGTTACAGTCCACTGTTGAACATACGTCTCCCCCATACAATTGCCTCATAGAGGGATATTTGCCATACATGATACGCTTGCCAAGCGGGTTGGCAACAGAAGTTTTTTTATACTTTTGGTCTTTTAGCCCATCTCATGATTTGTTTCCGTCAATTGCCTGTTACGACACCCACGGGATCATATAAGGTACCTAGTCGATATTTTTACATCGCCACTGCACCGTGAATCATTTACACCAGGAAAAAAAAAAGACCACAAATGGTATATGACTTCAAAGAATAAAGATGGAGTATTTGTACTGGCTCACACTTTAAATCTAAACACAGCAAACATACTTAAGAAAATAATATCAACCCGGACGGACGCAATGGCATGAAACTCTACCATTTGATATTTCGTATATAATTAGTTTTTCCTTGTATAATAATAATTGTTTTGTATATTATAAATAACAATAATTATTTTAACATCGGTCGTGACGTTAAGGTTGCCGGTTCAATCGCTATCAGCAAGTTTACTGACTAGCAGCGTAGCAGCCAGGCGTATTTTGTGTTCCGAAACCATAAAATGACGAAGAAAGGGTCACAACTGTTTAGAAGTGGCTGCTCAAATATTTCGGCCGCCGCAGCCTGGCTGCCGCAGCCAGGCTGCCTAGTGCGCGGGGTGCCTAAGCCATAAGTTAATTCTTTGTTATACTTATAATCGAAGAGCTACTCCCAATTTTGTGGGAATTTGCCGCCACACTGCAGAATGGTTAATAATGACTTTCCCAATGAGGGTGCCGCTTAATGTGCAACTCAGAATGATCATAAAATAATTTAGTATTATTTAATGATTTCTTATTTTTACGCGAATACTACACATTGAATAAAAAACTATGTTTACTTATTTTCATTCCCGACGTTTCGGGTGCTTTATAGCAACCCATGGTCACGGGGGGGGGGGGGGGACACTAAGATGATGATGAGACGTCCCGATGTCATAGGTACCTTCAGTTTTTGAATATTAATTTTTGGTTCGATCTACGCAGAATGAGCTTACAGTATCTTGATGTCTTGCAGTGGTATGCTTGGGTTTGGATTTGATTTTGTTAATTATAGGATTCCAAGCAGATTGCATCACCCATCCATCTTCTCTATTGAATAGGATGTTTTTTAATTTCAATAGCCTCGCGTATCAATCTTGGTAGGAAGGAATAGGTGTTCTTTTGCGAGGATTTGTGCTCTATCAAACCTGATGTAATAGCGGGGATTGGGTTGTAAAGCACCCGAAACGTCGGGAATTCAAATAAGTAGGTAAATTAAATACAATAAAATCCGTAAACATAGTAATATTATTTATTTATTATTTTATTTATTATATTTTTATACTCGTTTCTTTCTCTACGATAAAATGCTGTTAACAACGTAAAACGTGTAAAAGTGTAAAAGATTCATTCATTCATTACACTTTATTAAATGTCCATTGCTATACACCCACCTGTTACAAAACGCAATTACTTCATTGCGTTTCTTTTTCTTCAATTAAACGCGATAAAATACTTAAAATTAGTTTAATTCAATAAAAATTAAAAATCATGCGACACAACGTTGGAATCTTGATTTTAGGCCCTAGTAGAACATCCTACGCGCTTGGAATGCAATATAAATATGACGTATTCACGTAAATATATGAAATTATTATTGTTATGAGGAATACGCCGCCGCCCATCCCCTGCTTTGTTTCCGTCTGTCGCCTCTCACGACGCCCACGGAATAATTCGGGTTTAGTAATTCTATTACTTTGCCAGTACACAACAAGCCGTGAACTAAAAACCGTGCACCTATTTATATAAAACAGGATAAGTTTAAAAATTAAAATGCATTGATACCCCTTGAGGACGGAGACAGAATTTCGTTAGCAATAAAAGGGACTTCCCGTTATCGTCACTGCGTAACGCCATCATTTCCTGCTATTAGGCACTGGTACTCTGTGATAAAGTTATGAAATACATATATATATATATATATATATATATATATATATATATATATAAATATTGAATAAAACTACTTTTACGGATTTTATCGCGTTTAATTAAGTTATTTTATATTCCCGACTTTTCGGTTGCTTTCCAGCAACCGTGGGCACGGTCAATTAAACGCGATAGAATCCGTTAAAGTAGTTTTATTCAATGTGTAGTGTTCGCGTAAATATAAGAAATCATTATATATAAATATTTTTCTTTCGACTATTTATTTAAATAAAGGACATAATATATAAAATAAAATAAAGCATAGAACTACTTAATAATCAAATGAAATTAAAACATAAATACTTCTAAATTAAATAATAAACAAAGGTAAAAGTGTTTTACAAAATTATACCGTCTCTGAAGATTAGAGAATAAAATAATTTTCAGTCTGAGAATTTAAATTTCTAAATTTTATAATATTTATTTTTCACTCTTAAATTTAAATAATTAATTAAATAACTTAAAAGTTGCATATTATGATTTATTGCTATATTAAATTATAATGTTAAAATTTTTGGGTTTTAGATGGTTTATATTATTTAGTTAACATTGTGTGTTATCGAAAAACTCCTGTAACAATAACGAGTTCAAGGTGACAACTAAAACGCCGTCTATATTACAGTTACATTAAAAATGTCTTCCCCTATTTGCCAATACCACCACCACAACCACCATCATCACTACCACCACCATCACCACCACTACCACAACAGTAACATGCTCAAGGTGGCAACTAAAACGCTGTATATATTATAGTTACATTAAAAATGTATTCCCCTATTTGCCACTACCACCATCACCACCACCAGCTCCACCACCACCATCTCTAAAACCACCACTACCACAACAATAACAAGGTTAAGGTGACAACTAAAACGCCGTCTATATTATAGTTACATTAAAATGTCTTCCCCTATTTGCCACTACCACCATCACCACCACAACCACTATCGCTGCCACCGCCGCCGCCGTCGGGTAAAAAAAACTTAATAAAAATAAAAAGCCGACTTCAAACAACTAAAAAGAATAAAATTATTTCACATTATGAAGCTGGTTCTTAACACCAGCTTCAGAATGTGAAATTATTTTATTCTTTTTAGTTTCTTAAAGGCCTTTACTTTTTATTAAAACATTTTTTAACCAATAACCTTCTTCCATTCATTATTTTAGAAAAAGTAGGGCTCCTACGAGTCCAAGGAGGTTAATAATCTCTTATCTATTTTTGCCTCTAAGGAGCAATGCTTATATTGTTGTATCGGTTTAAAGAGTATAAAGAGCAATAGCCGTTTGCAAGGCAATATTATCGCAGCCTTCAGAGCTGACGACGGACCTGGACCTTTTTTTGTTTTATGTTCGTTGCGTTTTCATGAGCGCAGTTGCCGATTACCGTCAGGATGTCTTTTAGCTAGTTTGTCACTCTAATATTACTTGCTAATATTATAATTTAAAATTAAAAAAATTTGTACAACCGACTTCAATATAAATAATAAAGAATAACTCAAAAACTATTGGTCAGACCTTATATGGGACCACATGTGAAGCACCAGCTTTCAAATAAAAAAAGAATCATTGAAATCGGTCCACCCAGTAAAAAGTTATGATACCTCATAACTTTACACACATAAAAAATATACAGTCGAATCGAGTACCGTCTCCTTTTTGAAGTCGGTAGAAAAATGTGAAAGATAAGTTTATACGTAACATTATTTATTATCTTTATTTTATATTTTCAATATTAATGTTATGAAAAATATAAAGAGAGTGAAAATTAAATCTGCTTCTCTTTGAATATACGAGGTGCCATGCTGCAGCTATATTACTGGTATAGTTGTAGTACAAATGGGTCCGCTCGACCGGAGAAGGAGCACGCTCTCACAGAATACCAGCATCAAATAGCAGATTAACGCTGCTGTGTGTCGTATGGTGAGTGTAGAGAACCGGAGATCCTTTTTACTGGAAACGAGGCATTCCATCTTAGTCCTCACGAGTGACAACGCATCCGCATTTTGATTTATAATCGAAGATAGATGGAGATGTCTATGGGCCACAGCAACCACTTACCATCAAGTAAACTGTGTGCTCGTTTGTCACTTTAATCGTATAAAAAGATCGGGCCTGCTGGAAGAAATTTGAATATGAAAAAAAGCAGTTCCTTGGTACAAAATATCTTTTTATATTTACAATGTAACAGTTCTTTGTGTGTAAATACATTGTCAAATAAATAAATTCATATATAAATACCATACATACAAAAAATAATACAATCGTATATTGTTACCGCCTCCTTCTTTGAAGTCAGCTGAAAAGGCGGAGGATAGTTATCTTCCTAGGCGGATTCCCCACAAAGAGCTGAATCTATTGTATCACTTCTAAGACGTACTAAGGTAAAACGCATTATCGTCATCATTATCATCAGCTTGTGGCAGTTCACTGCTGGTCTGATAGTGCGTGTAGCCCATGCCCGGGCTAAGTGATACGCCTTGCAAAAGGTAATTATAAACATAGGCCTATCTGAAGACGCGCCACTTAATCCTGACATCGGCTACACGCACCAATTGGCAGTACTCAGTTAATAATTATGGTTTAGAGTTTATTATTATCATATCCTAATATATAACAGTAACGTTTATCAAGAATTCGCGAGTGCATTTTGAATTTACGAGGTACTCGCAGACAAAACTTTTTTTTTATAGAATAAGTTTGACAAACAAGCATACAGTCCAACTGTTGGTAAATGGATGACGTGGCCCATAAACATCTACATCTATCCTTGATTAAGAATCAAAATGAAAATGCGAGGAATAAGATGGATCGACACATTACCAGTAAAAATGATTTCCGTTTTTTTTATACTCACCTTCCGAAAAACAGCAGCTTTACGCTTGTATTCAGTGAGAGCGTGGTCTTTCCCTGGATGAGTTGACTCATTCGTAATACAACAATAATATAGCTACAGAATGGCTCTACCACGTATAAAGTAGGTGCTCCAACATAAACGTAAGTGTCATTTATTTATGTTATTCTCTTCTTGTTCCAGGATATTATTCAAACAATGAAGAAGATCAATTGTATTCTGGTATTTTAGCATACATTTTTGAATATTATGCGCGTAATATAACAACGGCCTATAAAATACTAAATGAATACACTGGACAAAATGACAGAAGTATTATTCCGGAAGAGACAGGAAGCAGTACAATTAAAGGTGCATTAGTACTTCCAGGTAAGAGAGGATATAACCTACCTACTAACTTTTCATGTTTGTTTTTATACTACATAAGATTGATGAACGATCAAGTATGTACTACATGTTCGTTGTTGCCGGTAAGTGGACGCTGTGGTCAATAGACATCTATCATTTATCGTTTGAGAATCAAAATGCAGATTTTATCTATATCTTGCACATTTTAATCGCTATAATGCTTATTTTATTATTTACATAATTGTATACTATTTTCGTAAAATCTTATGATTATAAAAATAATCCCGCCAGTACTTTGCTCGTTCTTCCCAAGACAAATGTATTTTTCGAATCCGTGGTAAATACATAATTGACTTTCTTATTGGAAGTTATTATGTAATATATGTATGTGTAATATATATTGAATAAAAATATTCCATTTAATTATATTCTATTAAAGAGGAAGAAGAAATATACAGGGTTATCTTTCAAAGACTAGCCAAATTTAATATTAGTTATTAAATTCGGCTAGTCTTTGAAAAATAACCCAAAAGTTCAAAATATAAATTACACTTTTTGCTGTTTTCAAAAATACGCGTAAATTAGGTTTCTACATTTATTTGAAAATATCCGAAATTGAATGTGATTTATGGGCACCAACAGCGCGCGCTCGTGTGTGTAAGAGTTTAAGAGTGTTAGGGCTCGTTCCGACGACACGCACCCGATACGCGCACGCCACGCGCGTCTACACCCGCGTCTAACTGCTTTGAAATTTGTTGCATATAATTTGAGTCTTATGACAAATCAATAAATCTGAAATTGCATTTATCGACGTTCAACCGCACACGCCTCGCACACGGCACGCGCCCGCCTCGTTCCCGCTTCGAGCTGATCCCGCGCTCACCCCGCACACGCACTGCACCCGCCCCGCTACGCCTAGCGTCAGCGCTTCGGCTAGTGTCGTATAGAGATGGGCGTTACCGTTGCTTTCATGCAATGATTTAGGGCGCGTTTCAACGACACGCACCCGCTACGCGCACGCAACGCGTGTCAGCACCCGCATCTAACTCGCTTTGAAATTTGTTGCATATTACTTGAGTCTTATGACAAATCAATAAATCTGAAATTCCATTTATCGACGTTCAACCGTACACGCCTCGCACACGCCACGCGCCCGCCTCAGTCCTGCTCCGCGCCGGCCCCGCGCCTGCCTCGCGTAAATTGAATCCTGGACTTCTTTCTTCACAGTTCTTTCCCTTGTAATGGTACTTCCCATGTCCTAGTAATGACCTTAATATGTCATTACTTTGGCCTCGTTTAAGGTGTTCACTATAGTCTTATAAATTTTATCTAAAGCCTTTATCTGGTCTAGATAAGTACACACACGGTCATAATAACGATAAAACTCCGCCGGTAAATACATATTTCAAAATTTCGAGATACAATATTCCTAATATTTATCTATTTGATGTGGTTTGCTTTAACCCCATACTTATTTTACTATTATATATTAACTATATTTTTGAGATCTTTGACTTCACAATTGCTAGATCACAAGTAATACGTAAAGGAAAATTATCCGACCAATAAATGTAGAGCAAAATATCAATATTATGAAAAGTTTGATATGTGGCCAGTGGCGTAACTACTCAGCGGCTAGGCGGAGCAGTGCCCCGGGGCCCCCAAGCTAAAGGGGCTCCTCGGTCTCCAAGAACAACGCTCGAAAAATTATGTACTATGCTAGTTGTATAAAGAATTTTCGAATTTTAACGTTTTGGCCTCTAACCACGAACGGCTCGAACTGAAATCACAAAAATTACTCCCACTACCAGAACATAAATATAACATTGTTAAAGATAATTGTCTACTTCGTTTCATTGTCTTTTTTATATAGAAGAGGGGGACAAATGAGCATGCGGCGCACCTTAGGGCAAGTGTTAACCACCACCTACTAACAAATACAACACCAGGGGAATTGCAGATGCGTTGTCGGCTTTTTTAAAAAGAAGTAAGCTCGTTTCTTGAAGATGTCTAAGTCGTATCGGTCCGACAGTAGTGGACCGCCAAACATCCCGATGATGTGAATTCGTGAAATGCGTCGATTAAATTTTGTGGCTGGAATTAATCCGCACCATTCCTCTGAATACTCCCCGTGGTAAATGCGCTAGAAAATGCAAAGGGATGCAACATCTCTCCATCTCGTCTTTCGCCTTCGTCGGTCGTCGACGATTCGAGCCACTCTGCGCTGGATGCGGCTAAGTGGAAGGAACTGGTACTAGGGAGCCCCAGCCCAGGGATGAGAACAGTATTCCATCTTAGGCCAAACCTGCCCCTTGTAAAGTTGCGAGCAGTGTGCCGGCATAAAATACTGTCCCGCTCTGCTGGGCATTCCAAGCTTTTTATAGGGCTATTCAGCCGTCTATTCCAATTTATCACGAAACTGCACATTATTCGATATGTTAACGCCGGAAATTCAGATACTGGCTGAGGTAACAAAGCGAGCGCCCTGAAATTGAGGAGTTACGACAAAGGAGTTCCTTTTAGTAGTAAACGCGCAAACTTGTGTCTTTTTTACATTGAAATTAATTACATTTAGTTGCCCCAATGCGAGACCTTATCCGGCAAAGACTCGACTTCAGACACAGGTTTGTGGTATTCGGCGACGTTTTCCCGAGAAATATAGGCACAGTCGGTGTATAAAACATCACGTGCACGTTACTGGTTTACAAAATATAATTGATAAGCAGGAAGAAACGATAGCTAGATAAAAAGATGATAGCTCGTGGTCTTGTGGAACACCAGCATAAATAGGCTTGTAAATGGAGCATGCACCTTCTACTAAGACTTTGTTGCTCTAATCTGCAAGAAAACTGCTGATCGAGTTGCATAAATTCTCTAGAATCCCATAGGAAGGGAGCTTCGAAAGAAGCGCTTTGTGACAAACCCGATCGAAGGCCTTCGCTATGTGCAAACTGACAGCCAGGGTCTCCCTCTCTACCTCCGCCGATTTATGAGTCAGGTAAGACAGAAGATCACCAGCTGAGCAACCCCGACGAAAACCGTACTGATAGTAACTTTGCTTCTTTTTTTTCGTAGGTGATCCTCAACCTCTTGAGCTGACAGTTCACAATGGTTTTCATTATTTAGGAGAACAAGTTGCATAGATCTGAGCGGTCGATTTTCGGCTATTTTTTAGAGATCTGGTGCACTAAAGCTGTCTTCTTTGAGTTCGGCACTACGCCTAGGGAGAAAGAGTTTTAGAAAAGACACGTTACGACCCGGTACGAACTAGGGAGCACACGTCTTCAGCACAATGTGAGAAACTTGACATATAGGGTGAATAGTGCTATGCGCACCGAGCGCTGTGTAAACCGTATTGTACCGATCTGAAGCCGAAATTATACTTATTTTTAACAGCGCTGGTGAAATACTCCTATTATTGCGCGATGCAATTTTAAAGGAGCGAACAAACCAGGCCCCACAGATGATAGAATAAAGAGTTCTATACCCTGAAGTACCACATCAGCGACAAAACCACATTGGGATCATCCGGCGAGAAGCATACCCATCCCTGTCCTCAAGGGAAAGGTGCAAAAAAGTCCGGATCAGACAATGATCCAATGAGCCAAGAGAGGCGTCGACGGAGAGATCAGCAGAAGGTCCAACAGGGAAGGTGCAAGATCCTCCACATCTAGAATCTGCGTAGGCGAAGTAACCATTTGATTAGACCCATATGCCAAGGCAAAGTCATAAACGAAAAGTCATGAAGACCTTCCCGTATGATCGGTTAAACGAGAACCAAACCATTCAGCGTTGTGGCCGTTTAAATCACCAAGGATCACAATCTCTGCAGATGGGACCTGTTGTAGCAAGGAGTCTGCAGTAATTTGGACGTGGTAGATGAGTTGGTCTGCGTGGGCATTACCTATAGAGGCACTCATCCCTGACCTTCAAGATTGCCGAGGCGTTGAGAACAGATTTCATCTCTGACGTATACGCAAACTCCAGCCCGAGGCACAAAGGTGTTCTAATTTGTACCCCGGATAGGAGAGAAGTATCGACCGGAGAGGACACCTGCGGTTAGAAAGAGCAAAGTCGACTTCGCCTTCTTTGGATGCTACAGATGAACTTTGTTAACGTTCGAATGAATTCCCCTGATGTTGCAGAAATTCACGGATAGCGTGGCAGGGGGCACCTTTATCTTATTGCCCTACTTCTGCTTGCCACGAGCAGTATTCGTTTTGTGTAGAATTTCGCCCCCCCCCCCTTCCGGGTATGCGAGGCAGCCTGAACACCCACGCTAAGGAAGGGTAGGGTGCTGGTACCCTCCTGGGATGGTTTCTTATTTCATTACATTACCATGTTAAGGCAGAGAGCGGTTAGGCCTCCGACCCGACCCTGCACTTACCAGGTGAAGTTAACTTCTACTTCACGCTGGTTGTCCGTAAGGTCGTGGTACCTTCTTGGTTCGAGCCGGTCCACCCATTCATTATATTAATTCATTTCATGTCTTACCAGGTCGTCACTCCATCTAGTCTGGTCCACCCGTGTGACAGCAAAAGCTGCCGTATGGCTCTTCCAATGTTATGTTGTCTGCCTATATTATTAACTGTAATCTACTTCATCATTGTTTATAAAACAATGATGAAGTAGATGAGCATAATAAAGCAAAGCTACTTACTACTAAGTAAGTATTATGTGTATAGGATTTATGCAGGGGCGACAAGGAGCTGATGATGAAGTAGTTTTGCACCTTTAAAGTATATAGTTTAGTTTAAATAGGGCTACAATTTCGTTTTTGCCCCAGGGCCCTTGGTTACATAGCTACGCCACTGTATGTGGCAGTAGCAGTCACATATATACGTTATACATTATACGCTATTTCTTCTGCATATCAATGATATGTTGCTAACTGGTAACATTCATTGCTATGCGGATGACAGCACTGGTGATGCTCTATACACCGGCCGTGCCAATATTTCTCGGTAAAACGTCGCCGAGTACCGGAACAAACTTGTGTCTAAAGTCGAGTCTCTGCTGAACAAAGTCTCGGATTGGGGGCGACTAAATCTAGTCCAGTTTAATCCTCAGAAGACACAAGTTTGCGCGTTTACCGCTAAAAAGAACTCCTTTGTCGTATCTCCTCAGTTTCAAAGCACTCCCCTTCTTGCCTCAGCTAGTATCGGAATCCTCGGAGTCGACATATCGAGTGACATGCAGTTTCGTGGTCACTTGGAAGAGAAAGCCAAATTGGTCTCTAAAAAGCTTGGCATGCTCAGTAGAGCGGGACAGTATTTCATGCCGGCACACCGCCTGGAACTTTACAAGGCGCA
This sequence comes from Parnassius mnemosyne, assembly GCA_963668995.1. Taxonomy (NCBI): domain Eukaryota; kingdom Metazoa; phylum Arthropoda; class Insecta; order Lepidoptera; family Papilionidae; genus Parnassius; species Parnassius mnemosyne. The sequence goes on from CAVLGL010000159.1 coordinate 14,396,967, forward strand.
GGGTCGACCTCACATGGAATACTGTTCCCATCTCTGGGCAGTGGCTACGACTTAGGAACCTTCAAGAAGAGAGCGTACTCCTTTTTAAAAGGCCGGCAACGCATCTGCAATTCTCCTGGTTCCCCTGGAGTTGCAGTTATTCATGGGCGGCAGTAGTCACTTACCATCAGGTGAGTCGCACGCTCGTTTGCCCCCTCTCCTATAAAAAAATTTGATCGAGCTACATATATAGATAGAACTAGTCACAAAGAGATCGATTCTACTACCATGTTTCTTTTATAGGATAGGGTAACAATCGAGCACACAGTTCCCCTGATGGTAAGTGGTTGCTGCGATCCATAGACATCTATATCCTCAATAAAAAATCAAAATGCAGATATGTTCTTACCGGTGAGGATTAAGATGGAATGCCTCTTTTCTAGTCAAACGGCTCTCCGGTTTTCTAAACTCACCATACAAAACAAAGCAGTGTTAAGCTGCTATTTTACGCTGGTATTCTGTGAGAGCGTGATGCTTTTCCGGTCGAATCGACCCATTCGTGTTACAAACAATATGGCTGCAGTGGCCCACGTATTAATATAAGCTAGAACGACAAAAAGTCCAGACAATACCTGAACTCTTATCTATGCTCTCTGCAACTAATAGGCCATTCGTGCTACAACTACATTACTAATATGCTGCAACATGGCTATATCACGTAGAATATGAGTCTCTTATAAATGTAAAAGAGTAAGAGTACATACTGAGCTTGTCCATATCAATGCACTGTCAATACCGATCCTGTGTGGATGAAACTTTAATAATTTGTCACCAAACAGCTCACCTGGGTGAAATCGCCGACACGTATAACTGTTTCTCTCATGTATTAATTTAAAGTTCTATAAATTATTTAATGTTTTTGTGAATAATTTTTGAAAGTAGCTACAGTTACCCGAACCAACTTCAAAGAAAGACCGCTATATGTATATGTTACTACTTTTCATGACTAAGATAGAATGGCTCTAAGCCTTTAATGCTATATCCAACCATATGACGATATTTAATTCCAGCATTGAATTGATAGCTATCTCGATTCTATCAGAGGTCATAAGATCAGGAAATCTAGTTATAAATCAATATCTCGTTCCGTAGATGTCTTATTTAAAACAAAACAAAGTTATTTAGTTTGTAGATTTCGTCGTAGAATTTATAGGTGGTAGGACTCATTTTCTTAATAGGAGTCCGACTTGATAGGTACCACCCTCTTAAACGGTTTTGCCGCCAAATAGTATATAAATATTAACGTAGAGCTTGCCGTTGCCGCGAAGTGACGGTAAAGAATATCCACTACCCCATATTTTCCCGTAGGTGTCGTAAGAAGCGACAGTGAGTAACAGACAGGACTTGGGCAGCGGCATCATCCCGATAACAGCAATATTACAATGAAAAAACTGCGGTTGCCAACCCGCTCGCCAAGCGTGGCAACTATGGCAAATACACCCCCCCCCCATGATAAAAGTTACGAAGAGACGGCCTGCAGTCCCCGGCGGCCCTACTATCCCTACTAGACAAGTTACGCTGGCATATTATAGAATTATCCGAAGTCCGTAGGGTGAGGGAGGACACGGTAATCCTCGAATCCGGCAACTTGTTCTATCACCAGGAAGGCGACTATCTGTCTCAAGAACGTGTCGGATTTATCGTCCACAAGTCTCTCGTTAACAATGTTCTAAAGATTATGAGTGTGTCGACAAAATACTCAGAATTACCACACGGTATTTGCTGTAGGTCATACAGATTTACGCACCAACCTCGGCACATTCCGATGAGGAGGTGCAAGAAATGCATGAGGACATCTCTAAAGCCATGCCTTCCTCTAAAACCCACTATACGGTATTAATGGGAGACTTCTATGCAAAACTAGACACAAGAGAGAACTCACCATTCTCTCTTGTGACTGAAGGTAGGTAAATTCTGAATATGGCAACGGAACTCAAGGGGCCAGTAGCTAGCTGACTTCATGGAGAAGCAGGTACTCTTTATGATGAACTCTTTCTTCCAGAAGCTGTCCCACAGGAAGTGGACTTGGTCGAGCCCTGAAGGTTCGACAAAAATAAGATTGACTTCATTATGACGGCCAGACGACAACTATTCAGTGATGTCTCAGTGATTGCGAGGGTGAAAACTGTTAGCAATCACCAAATGGTTAGAGGCACACTGAACCTAAACGTTAAGATGGAGAGGTATCGTCTAATGAAGTCAACGCTTCGTCCCCCTCGTGCTTTAATCCAAAGTTCCGAAACCTTTCAGCTCGAGCTACAAAACCGTTTTCAATGCTTAGAAGATTGCAATGCAGTGGACGATATGAATGAAAAGCTTGTGGAAACTGTCCATGTAGTCGGAGCTATGTTCTGCAAAACCCACCACAGAAGAACACAAAAACTCTCCGATCACACTCTTAATCTCATGGCAGTTAGACAGGAAATGTAGCTGCAGTCTTCAGCAGATTTGCCAGTGTACAGGCAACTGAACAGACAGATCTCCAAATGCATGCGGCGGGACTTATGCAACTTCAATACAGCTTTATTGAAGAAGCCATCGAGCGGAACCAAGGCTCCAAAGTCTTTGCCATAGATCTGTCTGCCAGAAAGAGTCAACTGTCGAAGCTGAAGACCGAGTGGGGCAGCGTCGTTTCCGGGACATCTGAGATTTTGCGTGAGATTGAGAGGTTCTATGGGCAGCTGCACACGTCATCATTAGAGCCAAACGCAAGTATGAGTAATGATCCAGGAGCAAGTCTTATCCGACACTATTCCGATGATATCCCGAACGTCAGTCTGAGCAAGATTAGAATAGCCAAAATGGAGAGCCCTCCAGCACCTTAAAAACAGCAAGGCCCCAGGCGAGGATGGAATTACAGCGGGACTTTTGAAAGCGGGTGAATTATATAGAAAGACGACAACGCTCTCTTGAAAAACTAAAGACCAATTTCCTTTCTGAGCTACGTCTACGTGCTGTTTTCGAAATCATTACGAATCGTCTCGCACGCAGTCTCGACGACTACCAGCCTCCCGAACAAGCCGATTTACGAAAAGGCTTTAGTACCATAGACCACATACATGTCCTTCGACAATTTGTAAAGAAGACCGAAGAGTACAGTGTGTATGTGAACCTTGCGTATGTGAACTATGAGAAAGCCTTCATCGAAAAAGATTCCGTCGAAATTTGGGCGGTGCTACAGTACCTTTAGCGGTGTAAAGTTGACTGTCGGTATATTGAAGTGCTGTAGTGTTTGTACAGTTGGTCTATGATGGCTATCCGAGTACAGAATCAGAGTACCAAATCTATTCATCCGTAGAGAGGTGTAAGACAGGGTGACGTTATATCTCCGAAACTCTGCTGCGACCGCTGCATTGCAAAACTTTTCAAGATATTGAACTGGAAAGTATACGGTATTAACATCTATGGCGAAACATCATTCACCTTCGATTTGTCGACGATATAATCCTTATAGCAGAATCGCTAGAGGACCTAAGCACTATGCTTAATCATCATCATTACAGCCTTTCATAAGTCCACTGCTGAACATAGGCCCCCCAAGGAATGCCACAAAGCACGGTCCTGAGCCACCTGCATCCATCGACTTCCTGCATGTCTTACCAGGACGTCACTTCATCTCGTGGGGGGTCATCCTACACTTCGCCTACCGGTACGAGGCTGCCACTCAAGAACCTTTCTTCCCCATCGGTTGTCGGTTCTTCGAGCTATATGGCAGGCCCACTGCCACTTCAGCTTACTAATCCGTTGGGCTATGTCGGTTACTCTGGTTCTACTACTGTTCTATGCTTAATAGTGCCTCCTAACGGATATCCATGTCCCCCCTATGCCATAAGTTGTTGGGAGCATTTAGTCCGAAGTTGTTGACGAGTATGTTTACCTAGGACAAAATAGTCCGAATAAGTAAGTCCAACTTCGATCGATAGGTCAATCGACGGATTCAGCTCGGCTGGGCAGCGTTCGGGAAATTACGACACATCTTCTCGTCAGGTATAACTCAAAACCTGAAAACAAGACAATACAACCAATGCGTGTTGCCAGTGATGAATTAAGGATATCTGAGACGTGGTCCTTTACTGTTGGCCATATGAGGATGCCCAAAGTCGCTTAGCGAGCTATGGAGAGGGCTATACTCGGGGTTTCTCTGCGCGATAAGCTTAGAAATAAGGATATCCGTAGTATAACCAGAGTGATCGACATAGCCCAGTGGATTAGTAAGCTGAAGTAAAAACGGGCCGATAATATAACTCGAAGAACAGACAACCGATGGGGAAAACACCTCGTACCGGTAGGCGAAATGTAGGGTGACCCCCACTAGATGTAGTGACGACCTGGTAAGAAATGCAGGAAGTCGATGTATGCAGGTGGCTCAGGACCGTGCTTGGTAGTATTCCTTGGGGGAGGCTTATGTTCAGCAGTGGACTTGTGATAGGCTGTAATGATGATGATGATGATAATCATAGAGCTTGCTGTGTTAAATCGACATAAAGCAATACTAGAAATAACAACATCTTTTACAGACGAAATGATGTGTACTCAATGTAATGAGGAGCTGAAATGTGTGAAGTCATATCCACCGGAAAAAACATGTCAAAATCGTGATATTATATTTGATTGCACTGATGACGACACAGAGGGCTGCAAAAATGAATGTGTTTGTAAAGAGGGATTTTATAGGAACGACGAAGGAGATTGTGTGACAAGCGAAATGTGTGGTAAGAAAACAACTATATATAATTAAAATTTACATACAATATAATTTTAATATTATATTTTATTAACTCACAAAATTCACATGATGCCTTAGGTAGTTTTTGCGATCTTTCCAAGGATTTCGATTGTGTTTATCATAAGATATTAATCAAGAAATTACAACATTACGGTGTCAAAAATATTGCGCTTAGATTTATTATTTCATACTTAAATAACAGAACTCAAAAAGTCGTAATCAACGGTGAAGGTTCCTCCAAATCAGTAGTGTCCAATATGCGTTCCTCGGGGCGTTTAATTATGTTATAGGGACCAATTACGATGTAGTATTATTAGCTGATGATATCTTTTTAATTTTCAAACTGAAACGGCAGTCAATTAATTTTGACAATTTAAATTATGCTTTAACGAACTTAGTACATTAGTTTAACACATTTAATTTGTTCTTAAACGGCAATAAGACAAAGTGTATTAAATTTCAATACCTAACGTTAAACATTCAAATACCAATGTGCTCTTAAATAAAGAGGAGTAGAGTCTTGTAGATACACTGTTCTTCTTGGTATTACTATTGACGCGAAGCTTCAATGGGGCCCTCGTATATCTTAATTAGCAGGCAGACTTAGTTCTGCATCATATGCTGTAAGAATGGTTAGAAGTCTCACGTATGTTGAGGCAGCTAGATTAGTTTATTTTAGTTACATTCATAGCGTATGGAATTTTGCTATGGGGTAATGCGACTGACATCGGAGCCATATTTGTTTTGCAAAAGAGAGCCGTACGAGCGATTAATAACTTAAAATGTAATGAGTCCCTAAGAGAAAATATTTAAGAAACGAAAGTTGTATGTATCTAGTCAGGTCATAAATTCTGTCACATGTTTAATATAAAATAATTGAAACAAGTTTATTCATTATGTAACCATTTATATACCAAAATGAACTTAACAAAACATAGATTCTTATGACACTAAAGTTTATTCAAAATGACCTCCGTGATTTTGAATACAGGCCTTCAATCTGCGCGGCCAGTCGTCTATTGCAGCACAAACGAGGTCCATGTCAATATCGGCGGCTGCCTTAATCAAGGATGTCTTGAGTGACTCCAAATTGGGATGATGCTTTGAGCACGCCTTTTCCTCCAAGTGTTGCATATCTTGTAATCTAACGCATTCAAGTCTGGACTGGAGGAGGGCCAGTCTTCGTGCCGGATGAAGTCGATTTCACGCGCCGCCAGCCAGTCTTGTGTGCTCTTCGCTCTATGAGCTGGCGCCGAATCTTTTTGAAATACCCAGTGCCTGTTATTGAACATGATATGAGAAACAGAATCCACAAGGTTCGTCAGGACTGTATTTTGATACACAACTGCATTCGTTTTTACATCTTTCTCACAAAAATGTACCTCTGTTAAGCCCCAATAAGAAACTCCCAACCATACCATGAGCGAGGATGGAAAGTGACCTTGTTGGACACGCGGAATACGGTTGCTCGTTTCTTCACTACTGTGTGCGTACACCTTATCATTTTGTTTGTTGTAGCTCTCTTCTACGGTAAAAATTTTTTCATCCGAAAAAAGAATTTCTCGATATTTTTTTCCCGCGTACCGCTTCAACAAAGCGCGGTATCTCTTCAGTCTCAGGTCCATTAGACGTGCATTTAAACGATGTCCTGTTTTTCTTCGATATGCCCGAAGCCCTAAGTCTTCATTTAACACCCTTTTCACCGTGGTTTTGCTTAACCCCATCTGAAGGGCCAACAGTTTCTGCTTACGTTTGGGATTTCTTTGAATTCGCGCCTTCACAGCTTTTATCACTGCTGGAGTCCTAACAGACCGAGGGCGACCACTTCTTGACCTGTCATCTACACTAGAGTCTTCATTATATCGTTTGGTGGTACGATAAACGAATCTTTTGGTTATATTCAAATTTTTCAGTATGTCAAAAATTAGAATTGGCGCGTAACCGCAACGATGCAACGCAATAGCTGCAACACGGTCTTCTTTAAGCGTCCACTCCATATTTAAAAATGAGTAAAATTAAAAAAGTATACAGTTTTATTTTCATGAACTTTTTTGTGGCCAGCATTCTAAAATAAAAGTTTTTACTGTGTGACAATACTTATGACCTGACTAGGTATGTACATAAAAACATACATAGCTTTGATAAGAATAAAGATGTTCATACTTTAAATACTAGGAACAAACATAAGTATTTAATACCAGTTACTAGACTCCACAGAATAAGTATACTCTTTTACAACAAAATTTAAGAAAATGTACAAAATTTGGCAAGTTTTGTACATTTTCTGTTAATTCATCTCAAGCTTAAATGTTTATTAAAAAGAATTGTACAAACAGGTTTATTATAATATCAAATAATACATTAATGAAAATAACCCCTGGGATTGAGGTGAAGAAATTTCTGAGGTTTAAAATTTCAGACAATCGAATATTTAGTTTATATTTAATACAATATGTGGTGTAATATTTTTTGAGTAACCCCCTGAGATACAATGTTTGCTACAATGAAAAAATGTCATAGTCGCATTATAGATAACGTTTTCTATAGACAATAGGGTATACAACAACATCCCACGTAACGAGATGTGAAAATGGATTATTCTTCTGCCGTTATCACACGGAGAAAACTAAATAAAGCAATAATAACAACATCTTTTACAGACAAAACGATGTGTACTCGATCTAATGAGGAGCTAAAATGTGTGAAGTCATATCCGCCGGAGAAAACATGTCAAAATCGTGATATTATATTTGATTGCACTGATGACGACACAGAGGGCTGCAAAAATGAATGTGTTTGTAAAGAGGGATTTTATAGGAACGACGAAGGAGATTGTGTGACAAGCGAAATGTGTGGTAAGATTTAAATAATATTTTTAAAGTCAGTAGTCATACGAATTCTATTCTAATAAAAATATTTGTAGACTATTATAAATTACACGCTAAAGTTCTTGCTGGTTCTTTGCAATGAAAAACATTGCCTTGCCCAAAAATTAAATAGTGAAGTACAGAAAAATGATAAAGTATTGTTAAATAATAATTTTAATTGTGTTAAAAGATGAAAACTATTGTTTAATGATGTTGGCTGTATTGATCGGATCTAGTTTGAACTCTACTTTTTCCCCAGATCTCTAAGAATATTGTCAACATCGATTACGCGTTTTTTGCTATAGATTTTGTAAAACCGACTAAGATATTTGGCATCTGATAGATGTGCGAATAAAGCTATTTCAAGTATTGCTAGATAAATATTCAGTTCACTTTTAATGTTGCACTTTTCACGTAAACAAGCGCGGAGTCCACCTACGGTAGAAACAGCGGAAATAATGCGTGCATCGGCAGTTTGCTTTCTCTATCTGCTTGTATGAACCTACTGCACTCTCGTTCACTCTGGTTGAAAGTACAAGCGCAAAGGAATTTTTGTAAGGAGATGATGAATTTCTGTGTAGATCAAAACTGGACATCATCATCACAACCAAAGTGGCTCAGTACCGTGCTTTGTGGCATTCCTTGGGCCTATGTTAAGCAGTGGACTTGTGAAGGGCTGTAATGATGATGATGATGATAGAGCTTGCTGTGTTTTGGGCCAAAGGGTATAGAGAGCGAGAATAAATACAGGTTTGGATGCATTCCATCTTGGACATTCAGTGGTGACTACGCGTCTATAGCCGTTTTTGTTTCAATGTGTTTTCAGATGTCCATGGAATATAGTAGACTGTAAGTTCGAATTTTAATATAAAATGTTGTAGTCGTTTATTAATAATATTTTCTATAGACAAAAAGGTTAACTACAACATCCCACGTAACGAGATGTGAAGACGGATTAGTCTTCTGCCGTTATCACACGGAGAAATCTAAATAAAGCAATACTAGTAATAACAACATCTTTTACAGACGAAACGATGTGTACTCAATGTAATGAGGAGCTGAAATGTGTGAAGTCATATCCACCGGAAAAAACATGTCAAAATCGTAATATTATATTTGATTGCACTGATGACGACACAGAGGTCTGCAAAAATGAATGTGTTTGTAAAGAGGGATTTTATAGGAACGACGAAGGAGATTGTGTGACAAGCGAAATGTGTGGTAAGGAAACAACTACATATAAATAAAATTTACATACATTTATATAAATTAATTTTATATTTTATTAATTCACAAAATTCACATGATACCTTAGGTATTTTTTGCGATCTTTCCAAGGATTTCGATTGTGTTTATCATAAGATTTTTATCAAGAAATTACTACATTATGGTGTCAAAAATATTGCACTTAGATTAATTATTATATACTTAAGTAACAGAACTCAAAAAGTCGTAATCAATGGTGAAGGTTCCTCCAGATCAGTAGTGTCAATATGTGTTCCTCGGGGCTCCATTCTTGGCTCATTCATGATCTTAATCTACATTAATGACTCACCTTATGTTATAGGGACCAATTACGATGTAGTATTATTAGCTGATGAAATCTCTTTAATTTTCAAACTGAAACGGCAGTCAATTAATTTTGACAATTTAAATTATGCTCTAACGAAATTAGTACATTAGTTTAACATATTTAATTTGTTCTTAAACGGCAATAAGACAAAGTGTATTAAATTTCAATACCTTACATTAAACATTCAAATACCAATGTGCTTTTAAATAAGGAGGAGTAGAGTCTTGTAGATACACTGTTCTTCTTGGTATTACTATTGACGCGAAGCTTCAATGGGGCCCTCGTATATCTTAATTAGCAGCCAGACTTAGTTCTGCATCATATGCTGTAAGAATGGTTAGAATTCTCACGAATGTTGAGACAGTTGGATTAGTTTATTTTAGTTACATTCATAGCGTATTGAATTTTGCTATAGGGTAATGCGACTGACATCGGAGCCATATTTGTTTTGCAAAAGAGAGCCGTACGGGCGATTAATAACTTAAAATGTAATGAGTCCCTAAGAGAAAAGATTTAAGAAATGAATATATTAACTTTGGCATCGCAATATATAAAAAGTTGTATGTATGTACATTAAAGCATACATAGCTTTGATAAGAATAAAGATGTTTATACTTTAAATACTATGAACAAACATAAGCATGTAATACCAGTTACTAGACTCCACAGAATAAGTAATCCATTTATGGAGCAATGTATACTCTTTTACAACAAAATTCAAGAAAATGTACAAAATTTGGTAAGTTTTGTACATTTTCTGTTAATACATCTCAAGTTTAAATGTTTATTAAAATAATTGTACAAACAGGGTTATTATAATATCAAAGAATACATAAATGAAAATAACCCCTGGGATGGAGGTGAAGAAATTCCTGAGGTTTAAATTTCAGACAATCGAATATTTAGTTTATATTTAATACAATATGTGGTGTAATATTTTTGAGTTCGCCACTGAGCTACAATGTTTGCTACTATGAGAAAATGTCATAGTCGCATATAGATAATGTTTTCTATAGACAATAGGGTATACAACAACATCCCACGTAACGAGATGTGAAAACGGATTATCCTTCTGCCGTTATTACACGGAGAAAACTAAATAAAACAATAATAACAACATCTTTTACAGACGAAACGATGTGCACTCGATCTAATGAAGAGCTGAAATGTGTGAAGTCATATCCGCCGGAGAAAACATGTCAAAATCGTGATATTATATTTGATTGCACTGATGACGATACAGAGGGCTGCAAAAATGAATGTGTTTGTAAAGAGGGATTTTATAGGAACGACGAAGGAGATTGTGTAACAAGTGAAATGTGTGGTAAGATAACAAACATATAAAACTATATTTACATATATTTATAAAAATTAATTTTATATTTTGATAACTCACAAAATTCACATGATGCCTTAGGTATTTTATGTGATCTTTCCAAGGGTTTCGATTGTGTTTATCATAAGATATTCATCAAGAAATTACAACATTACGGTGTCAAAAATATTGCGCTTAGATTTATTATTTCATACTTAAATAACAGAACTCGAAAAGTCGTTATGAATTGTGAAGGTTTCTCCGGATAAGAAGTATCAGTATGCGTTCCTTGGGGCTCGATTCTTGGCCCATTCATGTTCTTAATCTATATTAATGATTCACCCTATCTTGTAGGGAAAAATAACGATAAAGTATTATTAGCTGATGATATCTCTTTAATTTTCAAAGTAAAACGGCAGTCAACTAATTTTGAAATTTAAATTATGCTCTACAGCAATAAGTACTGTAGTGTTTGCATATATGTAGTATACAATAAATATTGTTATTTGTTTTATTTACTTATAATTTACCATACACAAATACACAAACATACATTTATATATAAGTCACTGTCTCGAGCACACCACGTGAGTTACACGAGAGCCTCGGGCGAGAGTGGACGTGTTTAGTTAAAGTGCGTGCCGAGCCTGTGTTACACTACAGTGATTAGAGAAGATAGCAGACATTACAAGTGGCGCGGAGGACAGGATAAGTACCTATTTAGTATAAAGATATAATCAAATATAGGCTAACAATGTGCAACTATTAGCATTGCAATTGTAAATTAATTCCTAGAGTACCCGCGGAAAAAAAACTGTGGATTATGAATTATGATTTATTATTTTTAACCCTGTTCTGATCATTTTAATAATTTATATAAATTATATGTTCGCATAGGACCACGCTTATGGTGAGCAAAAATTTATTTTCTTTATGTAGCAATGATAAAATAATGATTTATTTTCACATATGTCTATTAGCACAACTTTTATTTAAAAAGATTTTTGATGGAAAAATAGTAGATGTAACTAATCACTCCTCTCGATTCGAACCGAAATACAATGTCGTTAGCTAAATTTTAGTGGCATTTTACATGTAGGTGTGATATTTATCGCCTGTAATGAAAATACTATTTTACTGCTTTCATGGCATATATAAGTCTTCACGACTTCTGTACATTGCAAAGTAGGTAACTAAACTCAAACTCAAACTCAAACATTTATTGCTAAACCATAATGTACACAAGATGTTATTAAATAATGTCAGACTAGTGTTATGGACCCTGTTGTGCACGCAATTTAGGGGCTAGGAGAGAGGAAGCCTATTTGACTACTTATAAAAATGTCATTGTGATTTATTGAGAAAGAATTCAATTTAAATTAGTGATCATTTTGTAAAACCTATAAGTATTACATATTTGTTAAATATTCATTAGTACTATAGTAACATTTATTAGTTAGGTACTGTTTTAATTTTTTTGTAAATATGATGTCATTATTTTCATTTTTTAATATGTCAGGTAGTTTAATTAACTACTATTTATACTATTTAACTATTATTTACTAGTAATACTGTAAATGCGCAATATAGGTATTGAATTTACCCAAAGCCTAAATGGCACAGCAATGGAAGTAGTCGGTATAACAAATAAACCGAAAGAGAAGGGCGAGTGTTATGGAATATATTATTATCATGAAATTGAGTTTGGGTACCAAGATACCAACCATTAAATTGGTGTTGGGTACTAAGATACCATCATTAAATTGAGTTTGGGTACAAAGATACCATCATTAAATTGAGTTGGGTACTAAGATACCATCATTAAATTGAGTTTGGGTACTAAGATACCATCATTAAATTGAGTTTGGGGTACTAAGATACCATCATTAAATTGAGTTAGGGTACTAAGATACTACCATTAAATTGGAGTTAGGGTACTAAGATACCACCATTAAATTGGAGTTAGGGTACTAAGATACCACCATTAAATTGGAGTTAGGGTACTAATGTACCACCATTAAATTGGAGTTTGGGTACTAAGGTACCACCATTAAATTAGAGTTTGGGTACTAAGGTACTGCCATTAAATTGGAGTTTGGGTACTAAGGTAGGTACCACCATTAAATTAGACTTTGGGTTCTAAGTTACTACCATTAAATTGGACTTTGTGTACTAAGTTACTACTATTAAATTGGACTTTGGGTACTAAGTTACTACCATTAAATTGGACTTTGGGTACTAAGTTACTACCATTAAATTGTACTTTGGGTACTAAGTTACTACCATTAAATTGGACTTTGTGTACTAAGTTACTACTATTAAATTGGACTTTGGGTACTAAGTTACTACCATTAAATTGGACTTTGGGTACTAAGTTACTACCATTAAATTGTACTTTGGGTACTAAGTTACTACCATTAAATTGGACTTTGGGTATTAAAATAACAGCATTAAATTGGAAAAAAATATAAGAAACTGTTTCAGTTTGCCCCTAAAATAATAATAATAATGATACCGTTATCGGCTTTAATGTGATAGCACATCTATGGCTATAAGGTGTGAAAAATGGAAAAGGTCTCTACTAATCTATCTGGACGCAGCTGACGTTATATCAGCACTCAAGAAACAAGCTACGCTATTGCATTTTGGGATTAGTTTGGGCTCTGGGATACAAGAAATATTCTACAATTTACCGGGTGCCAATGTCGAATCATCAGAAGCCGTCGATGTATTTAAAATAGCCATAAAAAAACTCTACGACTATTTTCAACCTAAACGGAGCAAAGTTATGAGCGGCATGTTTTTCGATTGCTAAAACAGGAAAAAGGAGAAACATTTGAGAAGTTTTTGATAAGATTGCGTCAACAGGCCGAAAAGTGTGCATTCGAAAAGCAAGATGATCATTTCATAGATCAAATTGCGGAAAGGTGTAATTCGAAATTGCGCAAGAACCTTATATCTTACAAAACGTGGGAAGAGTTAAAAAGCAAAAAAGTATATGCTTTTAATTAAATGTAAAGACCAGACAAGACATTATTAACATACGGTAGTAACTCTCCTTTGGCAATAGAGGGTTCATTTGAAACTATACTCGAAGTCGATGGACGAAAGGAACATACAACCATTTACGTGATTTCGGGGGGTACTAGAGACCTGTTTGGTAAGAACACAGCAGTCCGTCTGGGTGTCTTAAAACTTGGTATCGGGATAAATCAAGTGAAGAGTACCGATCCCCATTAAAGAGAAGGTTGCAATCAAAATTAAGAAATCACTAAACAGTGATATAATTGAAGAAGTGCAAGGCCCGTCTAAATGGGTTTCACCAATGTTCCAATCATGAAAGAAAATGGTGAATTACGTTTGTGCGTAGATATGAGACGTACGAAGGCCGTTATATTGCGAGAAAAACCACCCCCTGCCTACTATGGACCATTTTTGCCTTAAATGAAGAAAGCTAAATATTTTAACAAATTAGACATAAAAATATGCCTTCCATCAAGTGGAAATTCACTCTGAATCCAGACACATAACGAATTTTATAACCCCCAAAAGATTAATGCTTGGAATTACCTGCGCTTCCGAGATTTTTCAGAAGATCATTGAAAGGATGCTGATAAACTGTGAAGGGGTCGTCAATTTTATTGATGATATCCTGGTATTCCGGAACAGTGAAGAAGAACATGACGCATGACTAAAGAAAGTTCTACATGTACTTAGTAAAAACAACGCCGTGCTGAATAGCAATAAATGCATATATAAAACGCAGGATGTGAATTTTCTGGGACACAGGCTTACACATGAAGGAGTAAACCCTTCAACAAGTACTTTGAGAGCATTGTGAAATTTAGGGTCTCAAAGAACATAGAAGAACTCCAAAGTTTTTTAGGACTCTTAAACTACATAAACAAATGGATACCTAACTTGGCCGCCATGACAGAACTTCTGAAACACCTGATAAGACAGAAGATTAATAAAACAAAAAAAAAGACAGAAGATGAGCAGAAGGGAGATCTTGTAAAAACAATGGTCTGGGGAACAAGATAAAGCATTCCAAAAACTCAAACGGATGCTCACGGAAATACAGATTTTAGGGTATTATGACGTCAGAGATGCAAGACAGGTGATAGCAGATGCTAGCCCTGTCGGACTTGGTGCTGTCCTTGTACAAAATGATACAAATGGCCCTAGAATTATTGCCTATGGTAATCGAACTTTGACAGACTACAAGCGCAGGTATAGCCAAACGGAAAAAGAGGCACTAGCATTAGTTTGGGGGGTCGAACATTTTAATATTTTTATTTGGAAAGCCTTTTGATTTAGTCACTGACCACAAGCCGCTAGAGATATTGTTCAGGTCTAAGTCAAAACCATGTGCGAGGATTGAACGATAGGTACTGAGGCTACAGTCTTATTCATTCAGGGTTATATACAAGCCAGGAAAAACAAATATAGCTGATCTCTTGTCACGATTATGTAACTGTCCTGATAACCCACCAAAAGGAAAAGACCAGCATGTGTAACAAATAGTGGAAAATTCTAGACCAGTTGCTATACCAATGAGTACCATTGTAGCATATTCAGAAAAAGACCAAGAGATTTACAAAGTGAAAAAGTGTCTATCAGAACGACTGGGACGATTCGATTAAGAACTACAAATTTTTTGAAAACGAGTTGTGTTTCCATTATAGCATTCTACTTCGTGGAAATAAAATTGTAATACCACAGCAACTCTGCAAGAGTGTATTAGATGCTGCATACGAGGGTCATCCAGGTATCGTAGCGATGAAGGGACGCTTGAGATCAAAGGTATGGTGGCCCCGTATCGATAAAGACGTAGAACAATTAGTAAAGGCCTGTAAAGGTTGTACGTTAGTGGGTTTGCCAAACCCAACTGCACCAATGAAGAGACGAGAGTTGCCTGCAACTCCATGGATAGATGTCACAATGGATCTAATGGAACCATTGCCAAGTAACGAGTATCTGTTAGTAGTGGTCGACTACTATAGTCGATACAAAGAAGTAAACAATTACAAAAACATCACAAGCTTACAGATTATTAAAATGGTAAAAGAAATGTTCAGTAGACTTGGTTATCCTATTTCTATCACTGCAGACAATGGCAAGCAGTTCGTTAGTGAAGAGTTTCGATATTTCTGCAAAGAATGTAACATTAAGTTATTTAGTACTGTACCATATTGGCCTCAAATGATCGGCGAAGTTGAAAGACAAAACAGAGATATTTTGAAACGTCTTCGTAACAGCCAGATCGAGAGGAAGGATTTAAAAGAATGTTTGTGGGAGTATCTTCTAATGTATAACAGCACCCCTCCTTACAGTTACCGGAAGGTTACCATCTGAACTGTTTTTTCAACGAAAAAGTAGGGATAAAATTCCATCAATAGGTGAAATAAATTACAGACAATCATTTAGATTCAGATATCAGGGATAGAGACAAAATACAAAAAGAAAAAGGAAAAGAGTATGTATATAGGAAACGCAGAGCAACTCACTCAGATATAATACAGGGAGATAAGGTTTACGTAAAAGCAGTGGAAAATAATTAATACAGACAATACAAGCTGCTTTGTGATTGTTATGAGTTATAATGAAAAAAAAAAATCTTGATAAGAAAGAGATGTAGTGTTTGCATATATGTAGTATACAGTAAATATTGTTATTTGTTTTATTTACTAATAATTTACCATACACAAATACACAAATATACATTTATATATAAGTCACTGTCTCGAGCGCACCAAGTGAACAAACATAAGCATTTAATACCAGTTACTAGACTCCACAGAATAAGTAAATCATTTATGGGGCAATGTATACTCTTTTACAACAAAATTTAAGAAAATGTACAAAATTTAGGAAGTTTTGTACATTTTCTGTTAATTCATCTCAAGTTTAAATGTTTATTAAAAAGAATTGTACAAACAGGTTTACTATAATATCAAAGAATACATAAATGAAAATAACCCCTTTTTTTTTTTTTTTTTTGCGGATGGAAAATCATCTAATGACGCCTTTCGCTGTGGGTGGAGCGGAAGGGAGTGTCAGACTTTTACTGACTAAAAACCATCCGTGTTCCTTCAGTGCCCTTACGTTCCGGAGCCGCGGTATCTCTTTCGAACAGCCCGCAGCCCCGGCAGGCGTCGGCCCTTGCGGGCCCCTTCACGCTGCTGACAGCTCTTTGAGGCGCGCGTGGAACAAAACGCGCCGTCGACACGGCCTGTCGTCGTTAGACGGACGGACGGCGAGCTACCCATTGCTCGCCGTCCACAGGCCCGCGCCTACGGTGGTCGGGGGCCACGACGTAGCCCCCGACGCCCGGGGCGTCTCCCGCGGCGGCCGGGAAGGAAAGCTGTTGCTCTTTCCTTCTCCCGCTCCGCCACCTCCTTCGCTAGCATCACTGCTTCGCAGAAGGTGGTGACGGCATCCCATTCCGTCTCGCTCCGGACCATGGCTTCGACCAGAGCCGGACGCGAGAGGTCGCCGCCGCCTATCGCCGCTACGAGGACACGGCGGTGCTCCGCCCAAGCAGAGCACACCTCCACGGTGTGCTCCACCGTGTCCTCCGGTCGATCCTCGCAGTGGGAGCACCCGGGCGTTTCCTCCCGCCCGATTCGGTGCAGGAACCTCCCGAACACACCGTGTCCGGTGAGGACCTGCGTCAGGCGGAAGGTGAGGACGCCGTGGCGTCTCTCAAGCCACTCCTCAAAGAGGGGTCTTATCGCCGCTATAGTGGCGTGCCCAGCACGGGGTTGCGACAGTCGCTCTCTCCATGTCGCCATGAGATCATGCCGGAAGTCTGTCCGCTGCGCGACAACTTGCCGCGGCAGCGGGGTTTCCCCCCGGCATAGTGCTGCCGCGCGCCATTCGTGCAGGCGCGCGAGGACTATCGCCTCCAGATCCCATGGCGGCAATCCGGCAAGGAGGCTCGCCGCCTCGCGGGAGATCGTGCGGTAGCCGCGAACCATCTTTACGGCAACCACCCTTTGGGGCGCGTTTAGGTGGTGGACGGCAAGCCGCGCCAAACCACGCGCCCACACCGGGGCCCCGTAAAGGGCCATGGACCTCACGATCCCCGCGTAGAGCCTCCGGCAGGAGGCGTTTGGCCCCCCCAGGTTCGGCAGGAGCCGCCTGAAGGCAGCCCCGGTCCGTTCCAGTTTG
Organism: Parnassius mnemosyne; assembly: GCA_963668995.1. Lineage (NCBI taxonomy): Eukaryota > Metazoa > Arthropoda > Insecta > Lepidoptera > Papilionidae > Parnassius > Parnassius mnemosyne. The sequence continues at coordinate 14,414,663 of CAVLGL010000159.1, forward strand.
GGAGCCAAACGTCGGAAGTGCTCAACGAAGTTCCATCGGCCGTCGAGGACGAGTCCTAGGTACTTCAACGTCGACTCGACGCCGATGGATACCCCTCCTACCATCACTGAGGATCCCGGTGGTGGCCTGTTCCGAGGACCATGGAAGTGCATGGCCTCGGACTTGTGCAGAGCCACCTCGAGACCCAGTTGCCGGATCCTCTCAACGACTATCGCAACCCCGCGTGTCATAGTTTCCGCCGCCGCCTCGTACGACCCCCCTTGTGCCAGTACCAGCGTGTCATCAGCGTAGCAAACTACGCTGACGCCGGTAGGGAGGTCGGCGCGCAGCACCCAGTCGTAACCGATGTTCCACAGGGGCGGCCCCAGAACCGAGCCCTGTGGGACACCGCACGACATCTCTCGCCGGTTCCACTCTCCGTTTCGACCGGGGTAGATGACGGCCCTGTCCGTCAGATAGTCCCCGACTATACGACGGAGATAGGTCGGCACCCGGTGATACCGGAGTGCCTCTCTAATGCAGCTCCAGGGCATGGAGTTGAAGGCGTTGGCGATGTCGAGAGACACCGCCAAGACAACCCCCCCCCTGGCCACTGCATCCCCCGTCGTGAGGGCTCTCACGCGCATGATGGCGTCCACCGTAGAGCGCCTCTTGCGGAAACCAAACTGGTGTTCCGCAAGATCCGGCTCCGTCCCCGCAAGGTGCTCGGCGAGGCGGTTTGCAATTACTCTTTCAAAGAGCTTGCCCACCTCGTCGAGCAGCACCACGGGCCGGTATGCGGACGGAGAGTCCGCAGGGCGCCCCGGCTTCCGAATGAGGACCAGCTTCCCCGTCTTCCAACGAAGCGGGAATTGGCCTCTCTCCAAGCATGCGCTTAGGAGCCCCTCCAGTCGGGGCCCGAGAGCCTCCGAGGCCAGGACCCAGGCTTTGCCAGGCAAGCCATCGGGTCCTGGGGCGGTATTCCTGGCCTTGAGCCTACGTACTGCCACTCTCAGGTCTACCCCGGTCCCTTCCGGGATGTCGTCGTCGTCGTCCTGGTGGTCCGCTTCCGGCACCGCAGGTGGCGGAGCCATAGGCGGGGGCGGATGTTCCCCGCGCGCAGGGAACAGAGCGCTCACCACATCCTCCACGAGCTGAGGCCGGAGACTCTGCGTCAGCGGGGGGGCCCAGGTGCGGAGTTTATCCCGCACGATCTTGTAAGGGCGCCCCCACGGATCTCTATCGAGAGTCTCCAGCATCTCCTCACGGGCCCGATCCCGGGCCCGCAGGACAGCCTCCCGGAGGGCGGTCTTTGCCGCTCTGTATCCCTCGTACAGCTCCGCCTCAATGGTTGCCGCATTCGGTGGACGAATGCGGAGCCTGCGATGCCTGGCGTACAGGTGCCGCGCGGCGACACACGCCTCGCGCAGAGACGTCAGCTCACGCGACCACCAATACACCTGACGCCGGGCGCTTCCTGGCCGGACGCGGGGCATTGCCACGTCACATATCTCGGACATGGCCTCCTGGAACCACCCTGCCTCATCATTGACGTCGGCAGGCCTGTCCGGTGATGACACCCAGGCCTGCACGATCGAGGCTTCCAGGAGGAGCTCCCGGTCCAGCTGCTTCAGCGCCCAACGCGGACCACTCGGGGCCTGTTGGACTGGCGCGCTCGAGGGCTGGGTGGAGACGTCAAACCGGATGTACCGGTGGTCGGAGTAGGTCTCCACCCCCTCCATGACACGCCAGTCAATGGCACGCGGCGACAGAGCGGGGCTAGCGAACGAAATGTCCACCACCGACTCGCCCCGCATCCGCACACACGTGGGGACAGAACCCCGATTTAGGACGACCAGGCCTGTCTCCAGAGCCCAGTCTTCCACCATCCTACCCCGCACATCTGTACGACGAGAACCCCAAGCCAAGTTCTTGGCATTGAAGTCCCCGAGGACAAGTACGGGGAGGGGATTACTTCCGACGACGACTGCTCTCAGCTCTGCAAGAGAGTTGTGAAACTCGGCGAGAGATCGGTTCGGGGAGAAGTACACCCCCACAACGACGAACTCCCCGAACCGTGCTGCTACGCACCCCTGACCCCTCCTGACACCTTCAAGGGTCGGGGTACCGGCGGCGGCTGAAGAAATGATGGCCACTGAGCCGTTAAGGTCCGCCACCCAGTCCTCCCTAGGCCAGACAAAATACGGCTCAGCGACCACAGCGATGTTGATCGACCACTGCGCCATGCTCTGGAGCAACAAATCCTGAGCGCAGGCGCAGTGGTTGATATTCGCCTGGAGGAAGCTTAATGGGGCCGTTATAGGCATTCCATTTCAGCTTCCTCCACGGGGCGCCTCTCTGCGGGCGTCGGTGTCGCGGCGGCGGCGGCAGCGACAGTGACAGCGGCGGCGGCGGCGGCGGCAGTCGCGACTGCGGCGGTGGCCACAGAGGCGGTGGCGGCGGAGGGCCCTCCCCTACCCGCGGCCTTGGCCTTGGCGGGTGGCACGCAGGCCTTGCTTCCGGCCCGGTGATCGGCTGGCTTGCCGGTCGCCGCACATGCATCACAGTGCGGCGTGGCGCAGCAGGTCGCCGATATGTGTCCGGGCTGACAGCAGCGGAAGCAAAGGCCACTGCGGTCAACCTCCGAGGCGCATTTCACAGATACGTGGTGCCCCACGAGACAGCGGTAGCACCTCAGAGGTCTGGGCTCCAGCAGCTTAACCTGCGCTGAGACCCAGCCCACCAGAAGCCTTCGGCCCTCCACTATGGTTTTGGCCGCCGTAACAGGGCAGCACACCGTGGCGGCATGCATACCCTGTTGGTCCGGGCGTATGGCGCCTGACCTGACCTGGTCAGTAGTGCACCCCCCGGACCTGGCGACGGCGGCCACTAACTCCTTCTCCGATACCGAGTCGTCCAGACCCATGATGCGCAGGTCTGCGCATCTGACGGGCCAGGACACTCGGGCCTCGTCCGCGTCCAGGGACGCTCTGAGCTTCGCAGCCAGAGCGTCCGCGGTCGCGCCACTGGATTCCCCGGGGATCTCCAGCATACGGGCCCCCGTCTGGGTGACTTTGAGCCGGAGGCCCCCGGTGATCCCGAGCTCCCCGAGATCCACCGCCTCTTTCGCCTTCGCGAGCAGATCGCGGTAGGTAACGCCCTTCTTTTCCGCGTCCGGCTGTAGTGTAATCACTACAGCTGCGGTCTTCGGGGCGCGGAGCCTAGCCGCCATCTTGCGCGCCCTGAACTGGCGCTGCCGCTCCTGCTCTTTGGCCTTTTTGGCTGCCTTCTTCCCCTTATTTTTGTCCCCGACCACCTGCCAACCGGCTTCAGCCGTGGGAGGTGTAGGGAGCTGCGGGGGCGGTGGCGGCGGCGGCAGCTGGCTTGCCGCTGGCGCTGGCACATTCGCCGCAGGCACTGGGGCTGGCGCAGCCACCACCTGTGCTGCCGCTTTGCCCTTTTTTGTCTTCGCCTTGCCTCTCTTTCCCGTTGCCGGCTTAGCCGGAGCCGGTTCAGCCGGTACCGGTTTTGCCGGAGCCGGCTTTTCAGGGGGAGGAGGGGCAACTGCAGCCCCGCCCGAAGGCTGGCTGGACGGCCCCGGCCTGGATGCGGCAGCTGTGGCCGCCGCGTACGAGACCGTTGCCGGCCTCGCCGCCGTCTTGTTTGCCCCTAGGGGGGGGCGCAGGACGATGCCCTCCAGCACGGAGAACCGGTGCTGGAAGGCAGCCAGCTCCTGCTGGACCAGGTTCAGAACCTGGTTCTCCACCGGCACGGGCTGGCTTGGGCGCTGCGTCTGGGGCGCCGCGCGAGAGGCAGGCTCACGTAGACTGGCCAGGTCTGCGCGGAGCTTCTCGTTCTCCTTCTGGAGAGTCTCCATGGCGGACGTCAGGCGGGCCACTTCCGCCCGCAGCTCCGCTACCTCGTTTACATTAAGCTCGGCCCCAACAAAGTTGGCCTCCGCAGCCGCCATGATGGAGGCGGAGGCCGCGGGAATGGCCTTTAACTTTGAGGAGGCCTTTTGCTTGTGGGCCACGACCTTGATCGCGGCCTCCACCTCCTTTACGAATCTGGCCTTACGCTCCACCTCGGAGCCGCCAGTCGCATCCGTCTCTTCGCCTGATACCCGAGCCGTATCGCCCGGGTGGCGCCCCTCCTCGGCATGCTTTGCCGCTTGTTCGGCCCTCTGATTGTCAGAGGGCCCCCTCCCCTTGCCTCTCAGCCCGCCCCGCCTGTTGGTGGGGATTTTCCGGGCCGAAGTCTCCTCTTCTCCGGCTGACGACCCCTGGTCGCCATCCCGCCTGGACCGCTTGCGGAAGAACTTACTGGTCTCCGCGGTCCCAGGCTCCACGCGTCGGGAGCTCTCTGAGCCTCCCACGCTGCTCGATGCGGCGTCGGACTCTGTCCCCGCATCGTTCCTCCTCTCCTTTACGTTGCCGTTGCCGCCGGTTTTGGTTTTTTGTTCTTTATTTAAATGAAAATAACCCCTGGGATTGAGGTGAAGAAATTTCTGAGGTTTAAAAGTTCAGACAATCGAATATTTAGTTTATATTTAATATAATACAATATGTGGTGTAATATTTTTTGAGTTAGCCCCTGAGCTACAATGTTTGCTACAATGAAAAAATGTCAGTCGCATATAGATAACGTTTTCTATAGACAATAGGGTATACAACAATATCCCACGTAACGAGATGTGAAAACGGATTATTCTTCTGCCGTTATCACACGTAGAAAACTAAATAAAACAATAATAACAACATCTTTTACAGACGAAACGATGTGCACTCGATCTAATGAGGAGCTGAAATGTGTGAAGTCATATCCGCCGGAGAAAACATGTCAAAATCGTGATATTATATTTGATTGCACTGATGACGACACAGAGGGCTGCAAAAATGAATGTGTTTGTAAAGAGGGATTTTATAGGAACGACGAAGGAGATTGTGTCACAAGTGAAATGTGTGGTAAGATAACAAATATATAAAAATAATATTTACATATATTTATATAAATTAATTTTATATTTTGTTAACTCACAAAATTCACATGATGCCTTAGGTATTTTATGTGATCTTTCCAAGGGTTTCGATTGTGTTTATCATGAGATATTCATCAAGAAATTACAACATTACGGTGTCAAAAATATTGCGCTTAGATTTATTATTTCATACTTAAATAACATCACTCAAAAAGTCGTTATGAATTGTGAAGGTTCCTCCGGATTAGTAGTATCAGTATGCGTTCCTTGGGACTCGATTCTTGGCCTATTCATGTTCTTAATCTATATTAATGATTCACCTTATCTTGTAGGGAACAATAACGATATAGTATTATTAGCTGATGATATCTCTTTAATTTTCAAACTAAAACGGCAGTCAATTAATTTTGACAATTTAAATTATGCTCTGCCGCAATTAGTATATTGGTTTAACACAACTGATTTGCTCTTTAATGGCAACTAAACAAAATGTATTAAATTTACATTACCTAATGTTAAACACTCAAATACCAATGTGCTCTTAAATGGGGAGGAGTAGAGTCTTGTAGACACACTGTTCTTCTTGGTATTACTTTTGACGCGAAGCTTCAAAGGGGCCCTCGTATATCTTAATTACCAGGCAGACTTAGTTCTGCATCATATGCTGTAAGAAAGGTTAGAAGTCTCACGAATGTTAAGACAGCTAGATTAATTTATTTAAGTTGCATTTATAGGATATGGAATTTTCTATGGGGTAATGCAATTGACTTCGAAGCCATATTTGTTTTGCAAAAGAGAGCCGTACGGGCGATTTATAACTTAAATTGTAACGAGTCCCTTAGAGAAAGGTTTTAAGAATAGAATATATTAACTTTGGCATCGCAATATATAAAAAGTTGTATGTATGTACATTAAAACATACACAGCTTTGATAAGAATAAAGATGTTCATACTTTAAGCACTAGGAACAAATATAAGCATATAATTCCAGTTACTAGACTCCAGAGAATAAGTAATTAATTTATGGGGCAATGCATACGCTTGTACAGACTTTACTTTCCCAGAAAATTTACAAAATCCGGCAAGTTTTGTACAACATAAAATATGTTAATACATAAACAACTTTAAGTGTCTTATTAAAAAAAATGTGCAAACAGGGTTATTATAATATTAAAGAATACATAAATGAAAATAACCCTTGGGATTGAGGTGAAGAAATTTCTGTGGTTAAAAATTTCAGACAAATGAATATTTAGTTTATATTTAATACAGTATGTGGTGTAATATTTTTTGAGTCAGCCCCTGAGTTACAATGTTTGCTACAATGAAAAAATCTCGTAGTCGCATATAGATAACGTTTTCTATAGTCAATAGGGTTTACAACAATACCCCACGTAACGAGATGTGAAGACGGATTATTCTTCTGCCGTTATCACACAGAGAAAACTAAATAAAGCAATAATAACAACATCTTTTACAGACGAAACGATGTGTACTCGATCTAATGAGGAGCTAAAATGTGTGAAGTCATATCCGCCGGAGAAAACATGTCAAAATCGTGATATTATATTTGATTGTACTAATAACGACACAGAGGGCTGCAAAAATGAATGTGTTTGTAAAGAGGGATTTTATAGGAACGACGAAGGAGATTGTGTGACAAGCGAAATGTGTGGTAAGATTTAAATAATATTTTTAAAGTCAGTAGTCATACGAATTCCATTGTAACAAACATATTTTGTAGACTATTGTAAATTACACGCTGAAGTTCTTGCTGGTTCTTCGCAATGAAAAACATTGCCTTCTTGGGCACTACTTATGTGTATGATGTAAAACATACAAAAATTAAATAGTGAAGTACAGAAAAATGATAAAGTATTGTTAAATAATAATTTTAATTGTGTTAAAAGATGAAAATTATTGTTTGATGATGTTGGCTGTATTGATCGGATCTAGTTTGAACTCTACTTTTTCCCCAGATCTCTAAGAATATTGTCAACACCGATTACGCGTTTTTTGCTATCGATTTTGTAAAACCGACTAAGATATTTGGAATCTGATAGATGTGCGAATAAAGCTATTTCAAGTATTGCAATTATCAGTTCACTTTTAATGTTGCACTTTTCACGTAAACAAGCGCGGAGTTCACCTACGGTAGAAACAGCGGAAATAATGCGTGCATCGGCAGTTTGTTTTCTCTATCTGCTTGTGTGAACCTACTGCACTCTCGTTCAATCTGGTTGAAAGTACAAGCGCAAAGGTTTTACATTTTACTAATCTTTTTATTTATTTTGTATATTGATATGGTATTGATCTCTTCTATGATATGGAAGAATAGTCATAATAGCCATCTTTGGTATAAAACCGAATCGGGTAGAGACCTTTATTTTCCGAATGTCGATCCCCGCCGGCACAACTGAAATTCTCAATCGCAATTTTATTAATGTTGATTTATTATGTGTTAAGCGTTGAAAGAAATATATTATATTAAAATTTTCTCATAAATGATGTTAGCTCTGTGACCCAACAGTGTAGTACCAGTGTTATGTAGGTATTTACTTTTTCTAGGTAGGTCATAACTATTCTCTAGGTGATTTCTAATATTTACGCGAACACTACACATTTAAATAAAAACTAATTATACGGATTTTATCGCGTATATTAACTTATTTTATATTCCCGACGTTTCGAGCCCTTTACACCACCCATGGTCACGGAGGGGGGGGGGGGGGCTGAGGTGTATGACGTCCCAATGTATAGTTAACCACGGCTACCTCCAAATTAAAAATTATTAATTTTTGTTCCGATCTACGCAGCCGTGGTAGCTCAGAAGGTTAGCGCTCGCTATAAGCTGCACAGTTTTCTTTTTTTTTTTTTATACGATAAGGGTGACAAACGAGCACACAGTCCACCTGATGGTAAGTGGTTGCTGCGGCCCATAGACATCTACATCTATCCTCTGTTACAAATCAAAATGTAGATGCGTTGTCACCCGTGAGGACTAAGATGGAATGCCTCATTTCCAGTAAAAAGGGCCTCCGGCCACCTGCACTCACCAAGCGAAACGCAGAGATAAACCTCTACTTCACGCTGGTTTTCTGTGAGGTCGTGGTACTACCCCGGTTCGAGCCGGCCCATCCGTGCGACAGCAAAAGCTGCCGCGTAGCTCTACCACTGTTAAAAAGAGCAACGCGGGTTCTATCCCCGCCGGCGCCAATGAGATTGTTAATTGCAATTTTAAGTGCTGATTTACCATGTGCTCGGTGGTGAAGGAAATCATCGTGAGGAAACCTGCATGTCTGAGAAATAAGAAAAAAAACTATTTCGAAGACATGTGAAGTTCGCCAACATGCATTGGGGCAGCGCGGCGGACATTTCCTTGCCCTAAAACACTCTCAGAAATGAGAGGAGGCCTGTGCCCAACAGTGGGACGTAAATAGGCTGCAACTATAATTTTAACTTTACTACGCAGTATGAACTTACAGTATCTTGAAGTCTTGCAGCTGTGTGCTTGGGCTGGGATTTAATTTTATTAATTAGGGGATCCCAAGCAGATGGTAGCACCCAGCCATCTTCTCTACTGAAATTAGGATGTTTTTTTATTTCAATAGCCTCGCGAATCATCATGTTCTTTAGCGAGGATTTGTGGTTTATCAAATCTAATGTAGTGACGGGGGCGATCCTGTACGTGTTCACAGACTGCATTTTCTTGGTCAACCGATTTCGATGATTTTTTTCGATGATGATTTTGAAACAAAATGTCCACTTGAAGTATGCCGTTGAATTGTATTGGAAGCAATCGATTGTATATTTTTATTGATTAAAAATATTAAATTGAATTATATACGTGGTAGAGCCATGCTGCAGCTATATTATGGTTGTAGCACGAATGGGTCGGCTCGACCGGGGTAGGACCACGCTCTCACAGAAAACCAGCGTAAAATAGCAGCTTAACGCTGCTGTGTTTCGTATGGTGAGTGTAGAGAACCGGAGACCCTTTTTACCGGCAAAGAGGCATTCCATCTTAGTCCTCACGGGTGACAACGCATCTGCATCTTGAGTCTTTATTGAGGATAGATGTAGATGTCTATGGGTCACAGTAACCACTTACCATCAGGTGGACTGTGTGCTCGTTTGTCACCCGATCCTATAAAAAAAAATAAGCACCGATTGTAAATTAAAAGAAAAAAAAAAACTGATTGTTAAAGAGATCCCCCGTAAACAGGGTCGCAGCAACCCAAACTCTAATAAGAATTCAAAATAAGTTTTAATTAAACGCAATAAAATCCCTAAACATAGATTTTAGGTGATAGATTATTCAAGAAATTTATGTTTACCACAGTAAATTTACTCTCAATAGAATCTTTTACCAGGCAATTTTCATTTTGATCTGGTAGCCTCAAATATTGCCGTGTTATCGACAGGCGATATAAAGTAATCTATCATCCCATCTTATCCAGTGGATGTTGTTGCATGCTGCATTTTTAAGCATTAAAATAATAGGTTGTTCGGAAAGTCATTTCGTTTTTTTTTGTGGAAATGAAAGACAGTTTTCGTATAATAAATACTTTATTAAATTATATATTGACCGTTCTGGTCCAACACCTTTTGCCATCTTTCTGGTAGTAGCATAATTCCACGCTCATAAAATTTTGGTCTTTGCTGGCAAAAAACTGATCGAGGAGGTTTTTAACCTCCTCATTTGAGGTGAAGGTTTTACCGTTTAAAAAATTTTGGAGTGACCGGAACAAATAATAATCCGATGGTGCCAGGTCTGGAGAATATGGTGGGTGGAGCATTGCATCCCATTCAAGCTGTAAAAGCTTTTGGCGAGTGACCAAACTTGTGTGAGGTCTCGCGTTGGCTTGGTGAAACACTACACCTTTCCTGTTGATAAGTTCTGACCTTTTCTGTTGTAGTGCATCATTCAGTTTGTCCAGCTGATGACAGTAGACTTCCCAATTAATCGTTGTGTTATCTGGTAAAAGCTCAAAAAAACGATTCCTTTAAAATCCCACCAAACAGACAGCATCACCTTTTTTTGGTGAATATCGGCTTTGGAAATGGTTTGAGCCGGTTCATCTTTTTTGCTCCATGACCTCTTGCGTTTGACGTTGTTGTATGCAACCCATTTTTCGTCCCCAGTGATGATACGCTTCAAAAACGGATCATTTTCGTGACGTTTGAGAAGCGAATCGCAGACGTCAATGCGGCGACACAGATTTCTCTCTGCACCGAGTTTCGAGGATAATCCCAGGCCTTTCAAGTGGTCATAAACTGTCTCAATCCGATCTCACGTGTTGTTATTCGCCGGTTCACATCAACTAATGCCTTTATCGCGTCTTTATCAGCTTCAATCCTCTGTCGGGTAAAAACGAAATGACTTTCCGAACAACCCAATATTTCGAGAAAATTTGTCCTGCAACACTTGGTGGAGCAGTGCCGCAAACAAATTGTTCAATACCCTCTTGTAACTGAGAGTAGGATTGAGCCAAGCGGTGGGATGTACATATATAACGCTGTAAATTTAATTTCTAGATAAGATTTGTACATTTTCTACGATATGTAAATTATGGAGTTGAGCCACGCTCCTGTATTATGGTTGAATACGGATGGGTCGGCTCGACTGGAGAAGAATGACGTGCTCACAGTATACCAGCGTGACGTATGTTTCTTGTATACTTCGAGTGACAGGCGCCCTCTTTACTGGTTAGGAGGCAGTCTTAGCCTTCAAGGGTGACAATGCATCTACATTTTGATTCTTAATCGAGTACAGATAAAGATGTCTATAAGGCACAAACTGTAGGGCATTGCGACCATATACTATTAGGCGGAATGTGTGCTCATTTGTCCTATAAATGATTTCAATTAATTTATGTTACCTACCGTATACTTAAAAAAAGCTAATTTATCTCTAATCATAATTACCGAAAACGAATGTCGCCGAACGGCGAATATGAATAGCGTTTATTAGTTTCCGTGCGAGAAGTTATCGAATCCGAATCTATTTACCTTTCCGAGACGATTGTGAATAGACCGGCTGGTGTAAAAAACCCAGACCAGCGACAGACAGCAGCGTCAAATATACTCGCGTCTGGTACTGTGATTGTCAAACCTCCTGTCAAGTATGACGATTAAGGCATATCCTTCTACAACGGAATGCGCCCATGTCTAGCTCTGGGTTTTTCGATATAATATAGACACTAGAAGACTCTATAATGTAGTATTTTTTTAAAAATAATATTAAAGTGACAAATAGTATACCATAAAGTGCCAAAAATTAACCGAAATAGCTTAACGGTTATGGTCTAGGCCTAGCCCCCTGATGCGATAGCGATATCGACCTGATGAAACATACGGGAATGGAGATGGCTCAGGATTTCAGGACCTTGTTTTATTTCCTATGAATACTATAAAATGCGGTTTTGGGCCGCAAGCATTTATCGCCTTCCTCTTCGAGCTCAATATGTTCAGTGACAGTTCAGAAATATTTTTTTAATTTTACAGATAAAAAATGCAGTGGTCCAAATGAAAAGTATGAACCCAACAAAAAGTCTTGCCCGCCTGAAATTTGTCAATCTATCGTGGCTAAATATAAATGTGATTCAAAAGAGCAGGGTCAGCCTGGATGTGTGTGTGAATCCGGGTTCTTGAGAATGGATTTAAATTCAACCTGCATACCGATGGATCAGTGTCCCGAATCACCTGATTTCAGTAATTTTTTTTTAAATAAATAGATAAACGTAATGTATACGTTACGGAGCAAGTGATTAATTAGGGCAATTTTTATAATGCCCGGGCAATATGATTAATGACAAGTCAAATCGGGCTATGTAAATAATACTGATTTAAACTTTATTATTTATCATATTGTCTGGCCAATTTAATATTGCTAATAAACTGTTGAGCAATTTGATATAACCTAATTTACATGGTGAAATACCTGCCTCGCCAGGGCAAGTAGGGGTTATGTTAGACACGTACCTCCTAAAACCCCATGGTGTGCTACCTTCGCCGTATATTTACGTACGCATGGCCACGGGAACGCTTTTGCACACATACGCGGCCCCACCTATGCCGACTGCTCCGTCGCATACCCTCTCGGGGGAAAACTTTCCCTCCCCCTACTCTTTCTCAGGAAAGTCGCACCAGGAACACAGGTGCGCTTTTCACCGCGGCCTCCAACTCCACCGGCGCAACGGACCCCCTGAGTCAAATAGCCATAGGGCCAGGAAACAGCCTAACTCGGAAGCACCCGGACTCCCTGAGTCCGATAGCCATGGGGCCAGGAAAAAAACGAACTCGGAAACACCAGGTTTCTGACCCCTGCGGCAGATCTGGTCTGTGACTCTGCCGCCAACCAAGAGTGGAGAGCGGCGCCTTGCAATACTAACACTCCTATAGTCCCACGGCCTCACCACCACTGCATCATTCGCAAAGGATAGGGCAAGTGGCCATACCAACACTCTTCTTGCCCTGCGACTCCATCTCGGCCGCGGCGGGAAAGGAGTGGACTAGGCAAGCCAAAAAGGAGAGGCCACTTTGGGCCAGCCCTACACCTAAGACCAGCCAAGTTGGACCTATTTGTTCACCGTAAGTGACCAAACTATGGCTATCCCCTCCTTCCCCCACGACAAGGCGGGAACCCGTTCTGGTGGGTAGCGGGATATAACCTAACCTAATCTAACAATTCAAAAAAAATAATTTAGTGATTTTATCGCCTATAATTTTAACTAATATCGGACCAAAAATTGATAATTAAAATTCGAAGGTAGCCTTCGTTATCCCTTCCGTGATCATGGGCGCTGGAAAGTGCTCTAAACGTCAGGAAATAAAAAATTAAAATTAAACACGATAAAACCCGTAAAACTAATTTTATTCCATATGTAGTATTCGCAGAAATATAAGAAATCATTATGCTAACCTAACCATGTTAATCACTATTAAGTAAATATTTTAACAATGTACCAAATATGAAATAAACACGTGTAAAAATGTGAAGTAAGGGAAAACCACTGCAGTATCTAATAGAAACCCCAAAAGTGCACGCCTCATGAGCGTATCATTTAATTTTGATGAAAAAAAAACTTTTAAACGGTGTTTGAGTTCAATAAATGTCAATAGCACCTCCTTAGAATATATGGAATCTTATTTGATACTACATATCAAACTACACTCACCGATGCAAAGACCAACGGACAGCTTTCCATATATTTTTTCAATTAAATATTTTGTTATGTAATCTAAAGTAAATTAATTAGAAAATAAACTAATGATTAGTTTATTTTCTAATATAATTCAATGTCTGCAGGTATTGTAACGTTCGTAATAATATGGATTTCATGAGTAGTTAAAAGTGTAAGAACGATTTTATGTATTTTATAAATGCGCTGGAGGATTTAGAGTTTTATATTTCACAAAGTATCATCAAACAATATTGTCAATTATTTTAAAACGATTGATATTAAGAAAACCAAAAATTTGTGGGGGATTTTCGTTAAAGTTATTGCATCTATAATAAATACAATCGCAATTTAACTAGCTATTATTTTTAAAACAAGTATCGAAACTGATATGTTTCCTGATTTGATGGAACAATGCAAAATAATACCTGTATATAAATCTGGTAGAACATTGGACCCGCAAATTTTTGACTTATTTCAGTACTGCCAACACAAAATTATCTTGATCAAATGTAAAGTTTTTAATGTAAATAATTTACATTATAAATGAAATCAATGAATTGAAGATATGCATGGAAGAATTCACAGAATCCTTTGTATTTAATTTGTGACCTAACCAAAGCCTTGAATTGTGCTTACCGTGAGAAATAAATAAGGAAACTCCAACACTACGGTGCATGAAGTGCCGCTCTTAAATTTATTATTTCATATTTAAGTTACAGAACGCAAAAAGTTGCAATTAATAATATGAATTTTTCCGGGCCGATAGTATAAATAGGCGTGCATTGGGGCTAAATTCTCGGCCCCTTTATGTTTATTGTTTATTTTAATGATTTATAGTAGGGGATGACCATGATTTTCATATAAGAACGATAATCACTAAAATTAGAAGAAGTAAATAATGTTATATCTAAGTTATTAAATTGGTTTAACTTCAATAATTTGAATTAAAATGGTACTGAATGTATAAAATAAAAACTCCAAATGTCAAACATCTAAATAATAATGTAATTTAAAATGTAATCCACCTTGGTCACTCTAGGGTGATTACGCATCAGTAGCCTTTTATGGTTTCTAACTGGCTGCAAACGTCCATGGACTGTAGAAGCCACTAACCATCAGGTGGACTGTAAGTTAGGATTTTTATAAAAAATATATCGTAGTCGCATAGAGACAAGGTTTTCTATAGACCATAGGGTTGACTACAACACTCCAAGTAACGAGATGTGATGAAGGGTATTCTTCTGCCGTTATCACACGGAAAAAACTAAATAAAGCAATAATAAGAGTATCTTTTACAGATGAAACGATGTGCACACGCCCTAATGAGGAGTTGAAATGCGTGAAGTCATGTCCGCCGGAGAAAACATGTCAAAATTGTGACACTCAATTTGATTGCATTGATAACGCGACAGAGATCTGCAAAAATGAATGTATTTGTAAAGAGGGATTTTATAGGAACGACAAAGGAGATTGTGTGACAAGGAAAATGTGCGGTGAGATAATATCTATATAAAAATAAAATTGAGGTGTCTGCCTCTAATATCTAAATAATTGACTTTTAAACTGAAGAATACGAATACGTACTGGAACGGCCCAACCAAATACGACAACCACCAAATATATCTGCTTGAGTCCATTAAATCTTTTTGTAATTATTTCGATTTTTTTACGCAGATCACGGTCACTGCAATATATTATATAGCCATACCTGGCCAATAGTTGATGTGGCTTTTATATATAAAACTCATTGAATTAACATGTGCTACGTAGACAAACACCGCAAACAAAATCTGTGTGGCAATGCAGGGCGTGCGGTTGAAGGCAAAGCACCTTTTTATGGCACAGATAATGAAAGTTTGAGCCCATGGGCTCTAACGCATGTTGCAAACAACCAAGCCTTGGCTATTTTTCTAGTACCTAGTACATATATATGCAATAATAAAACCTAGTAAATATTCAAATGCTAGGTTGTGAAAAACTTTCAAAGTAATCGGTAAAGAGTTTTGAAGATTTAAGATTATGTATATACGAACGAAAGGTTTTATTTATATTAATAAGAATAAGAACAACTGCATGGCCTAGTGGTCAGGATACCTGGCTACTACTCTTTAATGAAAACTGTTTGTATTCGGACCTCATTGTTTGTGATATTTTCCGTGTCTTAAACAGTATATCCAAACCTTTTATTTTTACAAAATTGTAGTAACAAACGAATTTATAGTCCACCTCATTGTAAGTGGCTACTGCATTCCATAGTGACATCAGTCATCGTGCGAAAAAGGCCACAATGAAATACGTATTTTTACCGTGTAATGGCGTTGTAAGAATATCCAGTAACCCATAGAATCCCGCGAAAAAGGCCACAGATGAAGTACGCATTTTTAACCGTGTAATGGCGTCGTAAGAATATCCACTAATCCATATAATCCCGTACGTGTCGTAAGAGGACGGAGTGAAACAAATTGGAAGATAAGCAGCGGCGTCTTCCTAGTAACGGCTAAAATTTAAAAAAAGAAACTGAGGTTGTCAACCTACTTGCCAAGTGTGGCATGTAGTATATGATGTAGTCGCATTCTTCATAGAGTTTGGCGAGTGCAGAGAAAAAAGCGACCGTAAAAAAATACATTTTTGTAAAAATAAATTTAGGAAATACATTTTAGTACAGTAAAACCGACTTGGTTGAGTAGCGAGCTTTTTAGAAATGCGCTGTTTTATATTTCACAAAATATCATGAAACAATATAGTGAAATATTTTAAAACGATTGATATTAAGAAAACCGTAAATCTGTTGGTGTTTTACATATTAAATTTATTGCATCTACAATAAATATAATCACACCTGAACTAGCTATTATTTTTAAAACTACAATTGAAGCTGGTGTGTTTCCTGATTTGATGAAACAAAGCAAATAATACCTGTATTTAAATCTGGTAGTACATTGGACCCGCAAATTTTTGACTTATTTCCGTACTGCCAACACTAAGTAAAATTTTCGAAAAAATTATCTTGATCAAATGTTAATTTTTTTAATGTAAATTATTTACATCATGAAATAAAATTAGTGCATTGAAGATATGCATGGAAGAATTCATAGGATTCTTTTTGTATAATTTTGAGACCTATGTGAATCCTTTGATTGTGCTTACTATAAAAAATTAATAAGGAAACTTCAGCACTACGATGTAAGTTAATAATTAAATTAATATTTTCATTAATGGGCGTGCCTCAGGGCTCAAATCGCGGGTCCTTTCTTTTTATTGTTTATATTAATAATTCAGGGTAGGGGATAACCATGATATTGTATTATTTGCTGATGATAATTCACTAAGTTTCAAATTAGAACGATAATTACTATAATTTTAAGAAGTAAATAATGTTATATCTAAGTTATTAAATTGGTTTAACTTCAATAATTTGAATTAAAATAGTACCGAATGTATAAAATAAAAACTCCAAATGTCAAACATCTAAATAATAATGTAATTTAAAATGTAATCCACCTTGGTCACTCTAGGGTGATTACGCATCAGTAGCCTTTTATGGTTTCCAACTGGCTGCAAATGTCCATGGACTGTAGAAGCCACTAACCATCAGGTGGATCGTAAGTTCGGATTTTTATAAAAAAGGTTTCGTAGTCGCATATAGACAAGGTTTTCTATAGACCATGGGGTTGACTACAACACTCCACGTAACGAGATGTGATGAAGGCTATTCTTCTGCCGTTATCACACGGAAAAAACTAAATAAAGCAATAATATCAGTGTCTTTTACAGATGAATCGATGTGCACTCGCCCTAATGAGGAGCTGAAATGCGTGAAGTCATGTCCGCCGGAGAAAACATGTCAAAATTGTGACACTCAATTTGATTGCATTGATAACGCGACAGAGATCTGCAAAAATGAATGTATTTGTAAAGAGGGATTTTATAGGAACGACAAAGGAGATTGTGTGACAAGGGAAATGTGCGGTGAGATAATATCTATATAAAAATCAAATTGAGGTGTCTGCCTCTAATATCTAAATAATTGTCTTTTAAACTGAAGAATACGATTTGGCCTAATGGTCAACCCTTCGAAGTGTCAGGCCATAATAATTGGTAGCCGTCGGATGATTCATAGATTGAAAACGGTAGCTTTACCTCCTATCTTTTTTAATAGTACTGAGATCCAACTGTGTTCTACTGTGAAGGATCTAGGTTTATTAATTGATTCTACTTTGAGTTGGAAAGACCAAGCAACGACCGTTAGCCAGAAAGTTACCGGTACCCTGCGTTCTCTCTATCGCCTAAAAAATTTTCTGCCATCTGCAACCAAAGCAATGCTTGTGCAAAGCTTAATTTTTCCCCTAATCGACTATGGTGATGTGTGTTATTTCGACCTGAATGCAGATCTTCTCAATAAATATGACCGTCTTCTGAATAACTGCATTCGATTCATTTTCAATCTTCGAAAGTATGACCATGTATCCACGTATCGATCTCAATTAAAATGGTTACCTATTCGTCAACGCCGTAGTTTGCGTGCACTCACTACCCTTTATTCTATCCTGATGTCTCCAACTTCCTGTTCTTACTTATCTCCATACTTTCAGTTTCTTAGCGCTAGTCATGAGAGAAACCTCCGCTCTACGAACAACCTTATTCTCCTATGTCCCTCCCATAGCTCTGGACTTGTTCATTCTTCTTTTCACATTCAATCTATTCTCCTTTGGAACGCACTACCTCTCGAAATCAGGACGGCTAGCAATCGTTACGCGTTCAAGATGAAGGTTCGGGAATACTTAACTAATAAATTGGCAGATTCATCATAGTTATAGTTTATATACATTTTATATATAAATATATATATTTTATTTGATTATGTCTATAATTGTATATCTTCATGAGTTTACATACATCTGACGTTTTAATATGTACTTAAGTAATATACATTTTTATTATCTTATTATTTTTATCATAATTTATTTTATATATAATATATATATATTTTATATATTATATATATATATTATATTTTTTTATTAACATTTATATCTTATGTATTTTATTTCGATGTGCTACAATTTTTTTTGTTATTTTAGTTTAGTATTAAAATATTACCTTTTTATTACTCCTACTTCATTATATCTCTGCATCATCCCAAGGTAGACTGGTAGAGAATGCCTTAGGCATTAAGTCCGCCTATATACCACATGTGTATATGAAGTTTTAAATAAATAAATAAATAAATAAATAAATACGAATACGTACTGGAACGGCCCAACCAAATACGACAACCACCAAATATATCTGCTTGAGTCCATTAAATGTTTTGTAATTATTTAGATTTTTTTACGCAGATCACGGTCACTGCAATATATTATATAGCCATACCTGGCCAATCGTTGATGTGGCTTTTATATATAAAACTCATTGAATTAACATGTGCTACGTAGACAAACACCGCAAACAAAATCTGTGTGGTAATGCAGGGCGCGCGGTTGAAGGCAGAGTACCATTTTATGGCACAGATAATGAAAGTTTGAACCCGTGGGCTCTAACGCGTGTTGCAAACAACCAAGCCTTGGCTATTCTTTTAGTACCTAGTACATATATTTGCAATAATAAAACCTAGTAAATATTCAAATGCTAGGTTGTGAAAAACTTTCAAAGTAATCGGTAAAGAGTTTTGAAGATTTAAGATTATATATATACGAACGAAAGGTTTTATTTATATTAATAAGAATAAGAACAACTGCGTGGCCTAGTGGTCAGGATACCTGGCTACTACTCTTTAATGAAAACTGTTTGTATTCGGACCTGATTGTTTGTGATTTTTTCCTTGTCTTAAACAGTGTATCCAAACCATTCTTTTTACAAAACTGTAGTGACAAACGAATATATAGTCCACCTCATTGCAAGTGGCTACTGCATTCCATAGTGACATCAGTCATCGTGCGAAAAAGGCCACAGATGAAATACGTATTTTTTACCGTGTAATGGCGTTGTAAGTATATCCACTAACCCATATAATGCCGTAGGTGTCGTAAGAGGACGGAGTGAATTAAATTGGAAGATAAGCAGCGGCGTCTTACTAGTAACGGCTAAAATAAAAAAAAAAAATGAGTTTGTCAACCTAGTTGACAAGCGTGGCATGTAGTATATGATGTACTCGCATTCTGCGTAGAGTTTGGCGAGTGCAGAGAGAAAAGCGACCGTAAAAAAATACATTTTTGTAAAAATAAATTTAATTAATATAATTAATAGAATCAGGCGTTACTTTTCTAAAAGCTTTTATAAAATAAATTTAGTAAATACATTTTAGTACAGTAAAACCGACTTGGTGGAGTAGCGAGCTTTTTTAGAAATGCGCTGTTTTATATTTCACAAAATATCACTAAACAATATTGTGAAATATTTTAAAACGATTGATATTACGAAAACCGCAAATCTGTTGGTGGTTTACATATTGAATTTATTGCATCTATAATAAATATAATCACACCTGAACTAGCTATTATTTTTAAAACTAGTATTGAAGCTGGTGTGTTTCCTGATTTGATGAAACAAAGCAAAATAATACCTGTATTTAAATCTGGTAGTACTCTTACACTGGACCCGCAAATTTTTGACTTATTTCTGTACTGCCAACACTAAGTAAAATTTTCGAAAAAATTATCTTGACCAAATGTTAATTTTTTTAATGTAAATTAGTTACATCATGAAATAAAATTAGTGCATTGAAGATATGCATGGAAGAATTCACAGGATTCTTTTTGTATAATTTTGAGACCTATGTGAATCCTTTGATTGTGCTTACTATAAAAAATTAATAAGTAAACGTCAGCACTACGATGTAAGTCAATAATTAAATTAATATTTTCATTAATGGGCGTGCCTCAGGGCTCAATTCGCGGGCCCTTTTTGTTTATTGTTTATATTAATAATTCAGGGTAGGGGATAACAATGATATTGTATTATTTGCTGATGATAATTCATTAATTTTCAAATTAGAACGATAATTACTATAATTTGAAGAAGTAAATAATGTAATATCTAAGTTATTAAATTGGTTTAACTTCAATAATTTGAATTAATATGGTACCGAATGTATAAAATAGAAACTCCAAATGTCAAACATCTAAATAATAATGTAATTTAAAATGTAATCCACCTTGGTCACTCTAGGGTGATTACGCATCAGTAGCCTTTTATGGTTTCCAACTGGCTGCAAATGTCCATGGACTGTAGAAGCCACTAACCGTCAGGTGGATCGTAAGTTCGGATTTTTATAAAAAAGGTTTCGTAGTCGCATAGAGACAAGGTTTTCTATAGACCATGGGGTTGACTACAACACTCAACGTAACGAGATGTGAGGAAGGTTATTCTTCTGCCGTTATCACAAGGAGAAAAGTAAATAAAGCAATAATAACAGTATATTTTACAGATGAATCGATGTGCACTCGCCCTAATGAGGAGCTGAAATGCGTGAAGTCATGTCCACCGGAGAAAACATGTCAAAATTGTGACACTCAATTTGAATGCATTGATAACGCGACAGAGATCTGCAAAAAAGAATGTATTTGCAAAGAGGGATTTTACAGGAACAACAAAGGAGATTGTGTGACAAGGGAAATGTGCGGTGAGATAATATCTATATAAAAATAAAATTGAGGTGTCTGCCTCTAATATCTAAATAATTGTCTTTTAAACTGAATAATACGAATAAATTAATTTTTTTTAATGTAAATATTTTACTTAATAAAAGTCAAATGAGTGTATTGAAGATATGCATGGACTATTTTTTTTAGTCCTATTCAAAGGCTTTAATTGTGCTTACCATAAAAATGAATCAGGAAAATTTAACACTACGGTATAAGACGTGACGTTTTTAAATTTATTATTTTATTGTAAGGAAAGCAAAAAATTGTTATATAATCAATGAGTTTTTCCGGGTCAGTATTGTAAATGGGCGTGCCTCAGGGCTCAATTCTCGGCCCCTTTCTTTTTATTGTTTTTATTAATGATTTATGGTAGGGGATACCCATGATATTGTATTATTTGCTGATTATAATTCAATAATTATCAAATTAGAACGATAATTACTAAAATTTGCAGAAGTAAATAATGCTATATCTCAGTTATTAAATTGAATGAACGTTAATAATTTGCATTTAAATGGAACTAAAAGAGAGAGGTAGGGAGATAAGTGTAAATGAAATAATGAAAGCAATGAAAAGCATGAAAGCAGGTAATAGAGTATCACTCGAAATGCTAAGAGCTGGTGGGGGTGTGGTTGCAGGCCTGCTGTTCACCTTATTTAATTTGTGTTGGAAACTGAAGCGGGTACCGGAAGACTGGTGCAAAGCCGTAATAGTCCCCATATATAAGGTAAAGGTGTCGCAGCAGGACTGTAAAAACTACCGTGGTATCAGCTTGCTTGGCATTGTGTGTAAACTGTATGCTAAGGTGTTAATTGAAAGAGTTATGGAAGAAACGGATGGAAAAATTTGGGATGTGCAAGCTGGATTTAGAAAGGGGATGGGGTGTACGGATCAGGTCTTTTCCATGCGCATGATAGCGGAGAAGTTTTTGGCCAAAAACCAGAAAGTTTTTTGTGCGTTCATGGACTTGGAAAAGGCTTATGACAGAGTGGACAGGAATGTGTTTTGGCAAACACTGAACTCATTCGGGTTGAGCGCTGGCTTGATACAAGCACTAAGGTCTCTTTATAGGGACTCTACTCTGCTTGTGTCAGGATCAACGGGGTCTACTCGGACTGGTTTGGCATTCATAAAGGTGTCAGACAGGGATGTGTGGCTTCCCCGTGGCTGTTTTACCTATTTATGGACAGTTGTTTGCAAACTTTGAAAGTTGAAGAATGTGGGTTGAGAATGGGTGAGTCAACCGTCAAATGCCTTTTGTACGCCGATGATCAAGTCATATTTGCATCGGCGGCGGCCGAGTTGCAAATGATGGTTACTTTAATAAATTGGTCATTGAAAGAGAGGGGTATGAAAGTGAACGCAAGTAAGACGAAAGTGATGGTTTTTGAAAGTGAAGAAAGTAAAACTTTATGTGAAATAAGAATAGAAGAGGAGTTGATTGAGCAAGTGGATGAGTTTGTGTATTTGGGATGTTTATTTAGCAGGGATGGTAGATATGACAAGGATATAGAACGACGAGTGAACGCATGAAATAGAGTGAATGGGGCTCTACACGCTATTATGAGGAGTCAGAATGTGTCAACTAAGGCACGTATGGCAATTCATAATGCTGTGTTAGTCCGTACTTTAATGTATGGTAGTGAAAGTTGGGTCTGGCAGAAGAAGCATGAGAGTAGAATAAATGCTGTAGAAATGCGGTCCTTAAGGAGTATGCTAGGGCTGAATCTGAATGACAGGGTGAGAAATAGTGTGATAAGACAAAAGTGTGATTTGCAAGATGACGTTGTGACAAGGATTAAGAAAGGAATGCTTCGGTGGTTTAGTCATCTAGAAAGAATGAACGAGGAAAGAGTGACAAAGCAAATTTATGTTGCAGAAGTGAACGGCAGGGTCGGGAAGGGACGCCCTAGACGAAGGTTTATCGACCAAATCGGCAATACATTAAAAATGGGCCAAATCAAGAGTACCTTTAACCGACGAGAGTGTATGCGTAGGTATATGGATGTGGAGGAAGCGAGAGAGGTGTGTCAGTATCGCACCAAATGGAAGTCCGTAGTCTCTGCCTACCCCTCTGGGTGACAGGCGTGAGTGTTTATGGTTATGGAACTAAAACTGAATGTATAAATTAAAAACTCTAAATGAGAAACATCTTAATACTAATGTAATTTAAAAAGCAATCAACTTTATTCACTCACTGGTGATGACGCATCTGAAGCCTTTTATAGTTTCAAATGTCCATGGACTGTAGGAGCCACTAACCTTCAGGTAGACTGTAAGTTCGGATTTTTATAAAAAAGATGTCGTAGTCGCATAAAGATAAAGTTTTCTATAGACCATGGGGTTGACTACAACACTCCACGTAACGAGATGTGATGATTTTTATTTTTCTGCCGTTATCACAAGGAGAAAACTAAATAAAGCAATTATTGAGTATTGAGTATCTTTGACAGATGAAGCTATGTGCACTCGCCCTAATGAGGAGCTGAAATGCGTGAAGTCATGTCCGACTGAGAAAACATGTCAAAATTGTGACATTCAATTTAATTGCATTGATAACGCGACAGAGATCTGCAAAAATGAATGTATTTGTAAAGAGGGATTTTATAGGAACGACAAAGGAGATTGTGTGACAAAGGAAATGTGTGGTAAGATAAAATCTATATATAAATAAAATTCACAATTAAATAAAATTGAGGTGTCTGCCTCTAATATCCAAATAATTGTCTTTTAAACTCAGGAGTTATACGAATACGTACTGCAACGGCCCAATCCAATACGGCAACCACCAACTATATCTGCTTGATTCCTTGAAATCTTATTGTAATTATTTCGATTTAGCCACGCAGATCACGGTCACTGCGATATATTATATAGCTATACCAGGCGAATTATTGATGTGGCTCAAATATATAAAACTCATTGAATTAACATGTACTATGTAGACAGATACCGCAAACCAAATCTGTGTGGCAATGCCGCGGAAGCACACAGAACCTTTTATTATGGCACAGACTACGTAAGTTTGAGCCCAAGTGCTCTGTGCGTGCGTGTTCCAAACAACCAAGCGTCGGCTACTCTTCTAGTACCTAGTTTATATATTTGCAATTATAAAACCCAGCGAATGTTCAAATGCAAAGTCCATTACAGACACTTTTTCCGGTTTCCCCCGTTTCTAAGATAGTGAAAACAAAAGAAACCTTTTTTATAAAAATGTAGTGACAAACAAATTTACATTTTGTCTCATATTAAGTGGCTACTGTATCCGATGGTGACATCAGCAACATACATAAAAGGCTACAGATGCATTGTCTTGTTTTTTGTCTTTTTATAGATTGTAGGAGACAAACGAAGTTATTAATCGAATGTTGTAAATGGATGCTACGGTACATAGACACGTATGTACATCTTTTTACGATTATAATTAAAATGTAGATACATTGTCACCCTTGACAGTTTATATAGAATGCCTCGTTACTAGTATAAAGGGTCTCCGGGTCTCTACACAACAACAGAATCAATGTGCTATTTTAAGCTGGTATTTAGTGAAAGTGTCGTTTACCCCCGGTCGAGCGGACCCATTCGTATTTCAAACATAATATAGCTGTAGTGTTGGTGTACCTCTATAATTTCATTTTGTTATCAACCTCTTAATTTTAATAAACTTATTTTTAATTGAATTTATTTACAGATAATTTAAAATGTGAAATGAACGAAGTACTTGTGGAAAATCCTTCGCCATGCGGTGATCAGTTCTGTCCTGTAACTAAAAAGTCGATCAAAAATGCTTGCCCAACTTCAATTACACCGGACATTAAGCTTCCTCCACGCTGCGAATGCCGTTTTAATTACAGCCGCGCTAAAAACGGGACTTGCATCCCTACAAGTCAATGCCGTAAATATAAAAAAAAAATATGAATACTATAGCTGAATCAAAAGTTTTAATTCTGCTTTTCTAATAAATTTTTAATTCTTCAATGTGTCAAAACACTTATTATTTTATTCGTATATCACATTATATATTATAAATTAATTATGCAATTTTTTTACTTAGCACCTTTTCCTTGTGGCCATAATGAAATGTTTGACCCTTGTCCTCCATACTGCCCTACTGATGACTGCAGTTCAGCCACGTCTTCTGGAAAATGTCCGAAGTTTGGACGGATCGGTGTCGCAGTGCCGTGCCGGCCGCAGTGCAGATGTATTGAAAATTTTTGTCGCAAGAACAATGTTTGTGTTCCTTCCGTATAAAGCAATGGTAAGTATCATCCGCTCCCAATACATTAGTTAAGTAGCTACACCACCTTCAACACGATCATTCCTAACGAATACAAAGCCGGTACAATCGGCAAATCAATCGGTAAATCAATTGCTGAAAATCCTTACTCTATATACAGTAAACGTAAGGCTTCAGTAGATATCATTCATCAGAACGTGTAGCTTCATAGAGCAATACGGGCCACCAGCAGACCGTAGAATTTTCCACTGCAACGCAAATTTAAATAATAAGGAATTCAGGATAAGTTTTTATTAAACGCAATAAAATATCTAAACATAAATTAATATAACAACAACATAAGCGTTGTACATACTGGTCTTTGTTGTCGACATACCATGCACTTGAATTAAACGGTTTGTTTCGTCGTTCATAATGCCTACATCAAAAGAGCGAACTAGTTGGTCAGTATCTGTCTACATACTATTATAATGTGGGTGTCTCCAAGATGACGATCTTTTACGAGTACCTGTCAGCAACAAGCGTGTGTATCATAGGCTTAACAAAAAACCGTTTTCATGAAGGCACTCACTTTGTAGTTAACCAAGTGTAAAGACAGACACTGTCATATCATCCTCTGCTATGTTGTATTTTGTATTAAGAACTAATAGTTATTATTATTAGCTTTATAACTAAAAATTTGTTTATTTTTCATTTTCAGATAAGAAAGACATGGAAAACGTGCCAGCAAAAGAGGTTTAAAATAATAAAATAAAAAATAAAATATGATATAATAAAAATATATGGTTACTATGAAATGCAATGTCTTTTATTAATCAAGAGCCGTGCATGACATGCGTTACAATGTCCTTTATTTTAGAAAATTTCGAGGATGCGTGCACACAAAATCTTACCAACGATTCAATGTAATCTAATAAATAAAGTATAAATTAATAATATAAAGTAGAAAATAAACCAACAAACATACGAAAATTCATGTTTATTTAGAAATATTCACGGGAGCGTACACAATAAACCAAAGTTTCATCGGAATCGGATGAATGGTATAGGAACACATAGACTACAACCTAAGAAACATTCATTATTTTTATATAAAACTAACTTGCCCATGGCTTTGAAGCGTGAAGGCCAGAAAACGACTTAATTTTGAAAAATAACAGCAACTATTTTTCCAGTATAAAAATAGCCTATGAAACATTTTGGCCCATATACTAAAAACTAAAAAAAGTCCGTTGCCCTGTTGCTACGTAAAATAATGACAAAGTAATAAACACACTTATTCAATTCTAACTAGCGACCGGCCCCGATCTAATAATGTTAATAATGTGGTCATTTAATTTTCATTTGTTTTATAATTTTTTTTAAATTTCATAATAAATACTACAAGTTTTCGAATAAAATATAGCTTAGATCACTTCTGGCTTTTCTCAATATCTGTTCGTGGAGTTACATTATAATCGATGCAGCCATTCGGAAGATTAGCCAGGACAGACAGACAAACAATTTAAAAAAAATGGTCTCTCAGGTTTTAAAAGATTGCAAATAAACCCTAAGCTCAATAAAATGCAGTTACTATATTATATTAGTATATTAGAGATAAATATTTCAATTTTAGTTATATTATCATCATCATCATTATTATAGGCCCTCACAAGTCAACTGCTGGACATAAGCCTACCCAAGGAATGCCACAAAGCATTTCTTAAGGTTCTGAGTCACCTGCATCCATTGACTTCCTAAATAACTTACCAGGCCTTTAATTATATGTATAGATGTATTAATAACTAGGGATTTGAATAATACTAATAACAATAGTCATTGTAACGGCATTTAATGTTACTTCTGAGTGTTATTATATGGTAGATTAACCAGTGGCAAAAATATTAGCCAGCTTTCATTTGCTTGTTTTCTGTTGTAAGAGGGTTATCGCTATTCTATAATGTATTCATCTTTAAAAAACAATATCACATTGTAATATGTGATTTCTTAGAATTTTTTATTGCGACGATAATATCCGCAGTAAATAAATTAATAAAAATAAAAAATATCTCCTCTATGAGACAATCTATATACAAAATATTCCAATAAAATAATAAAAAAATCAACTATTCACCACATTCCTTAGCCGAACCACAGTCATAATTTAAATTTCTATTGTATATTTGTTAACACAAACATTTAACCCTGCAAATATTCTCTTTCTCTGAAACAGTTGAATTGTATGTCTCGATTTTGACATGTCTTCTTTGGACAACACTACATCCAGTCTTATATCTCGTTGCATTTAAAACATCTCATCGAATTTGAAAAAATGCTTTGTACGGGTGATTTCTGGATCTCGACAACAGCTCCACCTATCTGGTCCAATTGTAAACTAAATAACTTCATGAGAATCGATCGAGCCTGTTTCGAGTTTTAGCGAGACTAACGGACAGCAATTGATTTTTACCATAATAAAAAAACTAAAACTGAAAAATCATTATTCAGTCCTACCCTCAAGTATGCTGAATGCGTTTCTTTGCTGAATAGCTGTACTTATCCCTTGAGTGAAAAAAGAGCCAACCTTTTAATCACCGACGGCGACGACACGTCGCGGATAGAGTTTCTTCAAGAACCTCACCACACTTGGAACCTACGGACCGATAGTCTCTGCAGCAAATGGCACAAATATGTTGCCATCTCTCCTTATTTATGATAAATAATATTATTTATTACAATTAAGTAGGCGCAATTTATCACAATTCTCATGAGTACGAATAGACGAAAGACACTTGACAATAATTCTATTTTAAGGTGATGGTAAGATAATAAGATAAGACCGGTGATGCTTGATTACGATGAAAATAGCCTACGCTATTTTCTTCCGGCATTATTGTCCTGATCTTTTCGCTTTGCAGGATTAAATTTGATTCCTGATATTATTTGAGGTTTCGATACTTGAGTTAATGAAAACATAAATATAAAGACAAACACTCACGCCTTTCAAGTATAGGGGTAGGCAGAGACTACGGACTTCCATTTGCCACGATCTCACACCTCTAATGACTAATGACTCCTACACATATTGGCTATTACCAAAATTTGTAAGTCTGTATTCCAGCTTTGTATCGTTATGGCCAGTACTTATAAAACTAAGTGTCTAAAATTATCGCATTCAGTCAAACGAGATCAACCAGCAACAAATTTCAACTACAAATTCAAGAATGCATAATGAAAATATTTTTGAGGATTTGAGAAATATTCAAAAGTAAGAACATGTTGTGAAGGTTCGGGTTCCCCGACATAACAGCCCCGGACAGAATAGCCCCGATAAACAGCCCCGACAAAACAGCTCACCGACAAAACAGCCCCCGTCAAAACAGCCCCCGACAAAACAGCCCGTAAACAGGTAGTATAATATTATTACTTTGCTAGTTGCATTGATAATCGTGCTTTTTATCTTCAGAGTATATTACATAATGAAAATATAATATAATAATAATAATTATTTCTGTGAATATATTGTGGAATTTTATATTCAGCTTTCAATTTAATTAACTTACCTATTATGAGTAGGTTCCAAGAAGGGGCGATTTACGTTTCAGCCGATTAGCAGATTTGAATAAATGTTATAATAACTTATAGTCCGTTCATCGCTTTAAGAAAGTAATTTGTAATGTGTTTACAATGCCTATTGTACCTTTTGCGGCGATAATCCTCTTATTGCTATTGAACGAGTATGGGTCATTTAGAAATACATGGGAAGTGTTAATAAATTACTTAATTGTTCTATAATTGCAGCACCAGGAAAGCAAAAGAAAAGTTAGTTTCTTAAACCGATGAACGGACTATACCTATTATGAGTAGGTTCCAAGAAGGGGGGATTTACGTTTCGGCCGTTAGCAGTAATATATAAGAACATCGGGACACACAAAATAACTATAGTCTTGTAGAATTTTGTCTGGTGAAGATCATGGAACTTATTCAATCGCAAAAAGGCAAAGATTTACTGTTGAGCGATGGGTACCGGTATCCTAAGGCGAGAACTAATACCGATGGCAGTGTATCATGGAGATGCGCCGAGACACCTTGCCGAGGACGTGTCAAAGTGTCATTGGAAAATGTCGTGGTAAATGTGACTCGACACAGTCATGCTCCAGATCCAGCTAAAAATGAAGCAAAAAAATCTGTGTCTAATATGAAAAGGCGAGCAGCGGACACCCTTGAGAAACCAAGGCAGTTGATTCAAGGATCGACAAGAGGGATAAATTTGGAAGCATCAGTCCATTTGCCATCGTACAATGCATCTCAGAGAACTGTTGAGCGTATTCGGCAAAGGCGTGAAGTGTCGTGCCCAAACCCAGGCTCTGTTGCCGATATTAATATTCCTGTTGCACTACAAGTCACTTCAAGAAATCTAAATTTCTTGTTATGGGATTCTGGACAGAATGATCCTCATCGCATCTTCATGTTTGGTACTGAAGAAAATTTGGAAGTTTTAGAGGAGCACCGGCACTGGCACGTAGATGGAACCTTTAAAGTAGCCCCACAATTATTTTTACAAGTATTTACCATTCATGCATTGGTAGATAACCGTTCTATTCCGTTGATTTACGTGCTTCTACAGGATAAACGAGAAGAAACATATGTTCGAGTGTTTCAAAAATTGATGGAGTTGAAACCCACTTTAAATCCAATAAGCTGCTTATCCGACTTCGAGAAAGCGATCCAAAATGCAGTTTGCCAGGTATTTCATGGTGTTCAGGTGATGGGTTGTTTATTCCACTTAGGGCAGTGTTTATGGAGGAAAATCCAAGAGCTACATCTTGTAGAAGAATATCGAAATGACGAAAATGTGAGAATGCATTCGAAAATGTTACTAGCGTTATCTTTTGTCCAAGAGGGCGACGTAATCACTGCTTTTGAGGAGCTAACCGAAAGCTGTCCACGAGAAATTGATGCAGTCATCGATTACTGGGAAGATACTTATATAGGACGGCAAAGAAGAAATCGGAGAGCAGATCCAAAATTTCCTATTCATGTATGGAATGTTCATGATAGAGTGCACCAGGGCCTTCCGCGTACAAACAACTCTGTAGAAGGATGGCATCATGCTTTCCAACACACCGTTGACTGTCACCATCCATGTATTTTCAAATTAATAGACCACTTCAGGAAGGAACAAGACCGGGTAGAAATAGAGTTGGAACGTTTTCGAGCCGGCTTCAGAAATCCCGAAGCTTCCAAAAAGAAGTATGTGCAACTTAATCGTCGATTGGAAACTCTTATGGGAAATTATAACAACGACGACCTTTTACCGTATCTCCGTGGAATTTCCAACAATCTGACATTATAAATTGATATATTATTATATAACTTCATTTATTTTTATTTTATATATATTATTATTATATATATTATATATATTATATATATTTATTAATAATTGTAACCTTTGTAATTAATAAACTTTGACGAATATAGTTTGTAGAATTTTGTTTGTAAATATACATTATAATATAATTTTATACCTACATTTATTTTTGTTTTTATTTCGTGTGTAGACGATGCAATAGTTTTGTTGAAAACAAAAAATACATAAAATGAACCAAAAAAAGTCACGTAAAGTATTAACATTCGTTTTACACCACTTACAATTTTAAATTTGATATCATTTGTAGAAAACATTATTCAGATACATTTGATGGTGCCCTGACTGCGTTAGTCAAAAGGCAAGGCGTAGCGAAGAGTGCACGCCTTGCAATACATAACGCAGTGTTGGTACCGACTTTGTTATATGGCAGCGAAACCTGGGTATGCCAGAAGAAGCATAAAAGTAAGTTGAATGCAGTGGAGATGCGATCTCTTCGTAAAATGTGCGGCGTTACTATGGCCGACCGAAAGCGAAACGAAGAGATTCGCAATATGGCAGGTTTGAAAGATGACCTTATCACAAAAATTGATAAGGGCGTGCTTCGGTGGTTTGGGCACGTTGAGCGAATGAGTGAAGACCGATTGGTGAAGAAAATATATAGCGCGAAAGTTAATATTAAAAGGTGTCGAGGTAGACCGAGACTAACTTTCGAAGACCATGTGAGCAAATTGCTCGAAGAGGGTAGGGTCAAGAGTACTCGGATACCTAGACGTGCATGTATGAAGAAGATAATAAATCTGAAAGAAGCGAAAGAGATATGTAAGGATCGTGACACTTGGCGATCTGTTCTCTCTGGCTACCCCGTCAGGGATTGTGCGTGAAGATAACTAAAAGATACATTTGCAATAGTTGGAATGAACAAATTGTAAAGTATAAATTTTTATAAGGAATAATTTCTTGCTAAAACTCACAATAGAAAAGTTTCCCATATATCGCCAACTGAAGTAGATACACGGTATAAGTATAGTTATAAATTCTATAGATATGTATGGTATTTATTTTGACTTGGGCTGTTTTGTCGGGGGCTGTTTTGACGGTGGCTGTTTTGTCGGTGGGCTATTTTGTCGGGGCTATTTTGTCGGGGCTGTTTTGTCGGGGGCTGTTTTGTCGGGGCTGTTTTGACGGGGCACGGAAGGTTCGTTAACTTGCACTGGTACAGCCTCTTCTCACAAATTTAAATCATCGTGCTCATCATCATCAAATTAAGACTGGGTATAGCCGTGGTGAACATTAGTGACTTTAACTTTATTCTATATAAATCCTTCGATCAATAAAACCTCCTCCATATCCCATTGCTTACATAATTGAATTAGAAAATGGCATAAAGCTAAAATACATGCATAAAGAAAACCTAAAGTCCTCTTTTAAAAGTACTCTAAAAGTTCTTTATTTTAATCCTATTAAAAGTCCATAGCTAAGAATAGAATAGTGTAGAATAATTTTTATTCAATATAGATTATTACATGATACTTATTGAAAGTAATTTTTTTATTTACCACTGGATCGAAAAATACTTTTGTCCTGGGAAGAACCAGCAACAGCGGGACATTTTTTGAAACATTTAACTTTAAAATAATTTTGTTTTTTGCTTTGTATAAATTTTAAATGAGTTTTAATAGAACCAGTATGGTGGTAATCACCTCATTCTCAGGGGTTTTTTTTCACTTATGTTTTCTTTGATATTGTAATAACCCTTTTTGTACAAGTTTTCTTTAATAAAACATTTAAACTTATTTATTGACAAATTTTGTACATTTTCTGGGATTTTGTCGTAAAAGCAAACATTGTCCCATAAATGAATTACTAATTCTATGGAGTATAGTAACTGGTATTACAAGCTTATGGCTACCAAACCTATTTATGTGTTTATGTACATATGTACATTACATTTTCATAAATACATATATTGCAATGCCAATCATACGCATGGCAAAGACTTGATCCGTACACCCCATTCCCTTTCTAAATCCCGCTTCCACATTCGAAATTTTTTCATAAGTTTCTTTCATACTCGTAACTCTTTCAATTAGTTCCTTAGTATACAGCTTCTTATCAAACATATTTTATTAGAGTATTTAAACTTTTATTTCTTTAAATTATTCTCTAAGGGACTCATTAAAATTTAAGTTATGAATCGCTCGTACGGCTCTCTTTTGCAAAACAAAATATAGATTCGATGTCAGTCGCATTACCCCATAGCAAAATTCCATAAGACATCACGCTATGAAAGTAACTAAAATAAACTAATCTAGCTGTCTCAACTCAACGAGACTACTAATCTTTCTTACAACATATGCTGCAGAGCTAAGTTTGCTTGCTAATATAGTTAAATTGAAGCTACGCGTCAATAATAGTACCAAGAAAAACAGTGGTATCCACGACAAATCCTCAACTCCTCCCCATTTAAGAGCACATTAGTATTTGAATGTTAGGTATAGGAATGAACATTAGGTATTGTAAATTTGATAAATTTTGTCTTATTGCCATTTAAGAGCAAATTGTTGGCATTAAACCAATGTACTAATTTCGATAGAGCATTATTTAGATTTTCAAAATTAATTAACTGTCGTTTGAGATTGAAAATTAAAGAGGTATCATCAGCAAATAATACCATATCGTGATTATCCACTACAAGATTAGGTAAGTCATTAATATAGACTAAGAACAGGAATGGGCCAAGAATTGAACCCTGAGGAACGCCCATTGATACTACTGATCCGGAGGAACCTTTACCATTGATAACGACTTTTTGATTTCTGTTATTTAAATATGAAAAAATAAGTCTAAACGCAACATTTTTGACACCGTAATATTGTAGTTATACATAGAGAGAGTAGAGATATTAATCTCCTGATTAATATCTCATGATGAACAAAATCGAAAGCCTTGGAAAGATCACAAAAATACTTAAGGCCTTCCCTCTGCCACTTCTTACGATACCCATGGAATGATATGGGATAGTGGATATTCTTAGGTCGCTACTACACAGCACTAAAAGTAATGACAAACAATGACTGAATGATCGTAAAGCTATGATAGAACATAATATGATAATAGATGAATGATAGTACATTTAAAACATTTTATTCTTTGTGTGAATTTTCTTAAATATATTAACGATGACAAAACCATAGCGATCCACACATTCGCATTATTTGTATATTTGTGAGAAAATAAGGGAAACGCGTTTAGACTTTTTGTAGAAAAAATAATACATTGTTAATGGTTAATCTTTAACACTTCGCCTGCCGGCACGAGGTTGCCACTCCAGAACCTTATTTACCCATCGGTTATCAGTTCTTCGAACTATATGGCCGGCCCATTGCTACTTCAGTTTACTAATTCTTTGGGCTATGTTGGTTACTCTGGTTCTACTGCGGATATCCTCGTTTTTAAGCGGATACCCCGACCAAAACCTTGCGATAGTGCGTTTCTCTTCGTTATTCAGAGACTATTATCTCATTAGTTATGAGAAATAAACTACATCTAAAAGCACATTATTAATGTTCGATATCCTATCATCACATTCCCCCGTTCTAATTTGTTTTTATGTGTTATAAATACATTTAAAATCTACTTTTAAAAATGACTAAAATTATTGATTACATGCATCAATTGCTGTTACTGGAAGTCAATGGATGCAGGTGGCTTGGGACCGTGTTTTGTGGCATTCCTTAGGGGAGGCATATGTTTAGAAGTGAACTTGTGAAGGGCTGTAATGATAATGCACAATGACAAATTTTTAACAAAATGAGCACTGATTTATTGGAATTAAGTTAAAAATAAGTTTTATTTACCTTTTTATATTTAATGTAGCAATATATTGGATTTATACAAAAAAGATCACTTTAGTCACTCTAGCAAAAATAAAAATAAAAAATAAAGTAACGCAAATCCGTGAACTGTGTTATAATGACCAAATGTAGAAAAACGGAAAAACACACTTCTTTCCATCCTATCCCATATTAACTTTGAGCCCACTAGCTTGGTTGATTGTTGATTGATTAGCATCCGGGCGTCAGCAGTTAGTTCACGTGATCAAATGATAAATGATTTTGCGCTGAAGTGGAATGTTTATTGATTATTCAATCATATCACGCGTTTTACATATGCTTATATATGCTTTAGGAACTTAAAAGTAAATTAAACTCCGTAAATTATATTCCGTAATAGATGTTATTTTTTTGGATTGGTTGGTTATAATAAAGGTAATATTGGCTCATAGATCGGCTACTTCATAGAAATTCCCATTGTATCTAGGTCTCTGATCCATGCCAGTTTTTTAGTAGATATTTTGTTCCTTTCTGCACTACCCGAAACAGAAACTTTATGTTGTACGACGTCACTGAGTTCATTGTTTTAATTCTTTGATACACTATGTTTAAGCAACAACTTTATATGCTTTCATGTAGAAATAATTTTAATTATTCTTAGTTTTTGAAGTCGGTTTTTATTGTTTAAAAAAGTTTATAAATCGAGAGTTTTGGTTAGAACTTGACTACCGGTAGAGTTTTGCTCTTGTATTATCGTTTAAATAATGGTTGGAAGTGGATTTTGATACGTAAAATTGGTAGGATTTTGTTAATTAAATATATGCGTGTAAAATAAATGTTATTAGCCGAAACGATGTATTGCTATGGTGCCTAATTCTTCTTCTGCCCAGAATTTCGCGCATTCCTCCAATTGTGCTGAAGCCGTGTGTACTACAGTTATTTTAGCACGTCTTTTCCGGTACTCCTACTCCTTAGGCGTGGTCTCGAACTCATGGAAGACAGTTTTGGTGCACCCAATCCCTAAAAATGGCGACCGCTCAGATCCGTCAAACTACAGGCCTATCACCATCATCCTTGTTCTTCAAAATAATGGAGACCATCATAAACTGCCAGCTCATGAGGTAGCTTGAGGATTACCAGCTGATTAATGACCGACACTATGGTTTCCGTCTGGGTCGCTCAGCTAATGATCTTCTGGCTTACCTAACTCATAGATGGTCGGTGGCAGTAGTGTCTGAGGGGCAGGTCGTGGCCGTTAGTTTGGACATTTCGAAGGCCTTCGATCTGGTCTGGCACAAAGCGCTTCTTTCGAAGCTTCCTTCCTATGGGCTTCCCGAGAAATTGTGCAAATGGATCACCAGTTTCCTTGCTGATCGGAGCATCAAGGTCGTAGTAGACGGTGATGCTACGATTGCAAGCCTATTAATGCTGGTGTTCCACAAGGGTGCGTGTTATCACCAACGCTGTTTCCTCTGCATATTAAAGATATGTTGCAAGCTTGCAAGCCGGTAACATTCATTGCTATGCAGACGACAGCGCTGGTGATGCTTCATACACCGGCCGTGGCTATAATTGTCGGGAAAACATCACTGAGTACCGGAACAAACATTTGTCTGAAGTCGAGTCTTTGTTGAACGTCTCGAATTGAGGGCGACTAAATCTGGCCCAGTTCAATTTCCAGAAGACACAAGTTTACGCGTTTACTGCTACAAAGAACGCATTTGTCGTATTTCCTCAGTTTCAAGGCACTTGCCTTGTTCCCTCAGCCAGAATCGGGATCCTCGGTGTCTTGAGTGATGTTCAGTTTCGTGGTCACTTGGAAGAGAAGGCCAAACTGGCCTCTAAACAGCTTGGCGTGCTTAGCAGAGTGGGAGAGTATTTCATGCCGGCACACCACTTGCGACTTTACAAGGAGCAGGTTCGACCCCACATGGAATACTGTTCCCATCTCTGGGCAGGGGCTCGCCAGTACCAATTCCTTCCACTTGATCGCATTTAGCGTAGAGCAGCTCGAATCGTCGATGACCGAGTTCTTTCCGATCGGCTTGACTCACGCACAGCGAACAGATGTTGCATCTCTTTGCGTATTTTATCGCATTTACCACGGTGTGTGCTCTGAGGAATTGTTTGGACTAATTCCAGCTGCTCAATTTCACCATCGCACGTTGCGACAATACTCGCGATACCATCCATACTATCCGGATTATTGGCGGTCCACCACTGTGATTTAGAAGATTTTTTCTTCCTCGCACAATTTCCTTGTGGAATCGACTACTACCGGAGATCTTTCCGGATCGACACGGCTTAGGGACTTTCAAGAAAAAAGCTTACTCTTTTTTAAAAGGCCGGCAACGTATCTGCAATTACCCTGGTGTTGCAGTTGCTTATGGGCGGCGGTAGTCACTTACTATGGCTGCATGCTCGTTTGCCCCATCTGCTATAAAAAAGTATATTTAATAATTAAAACAGGAGAAATAAAATAAAAATAATACGGTAAAAATGAACTCAGTATTGTGATAATATGTTAAGTTAATATTTTAGCACATCGATCTGTGATAGATAAATTATATATATCCATTATTAATATTTTGTGTGAGGCCTCTAAGTACAGTTACGACAGTGATCGCGACCGGCATATAGCCAGAAAGCGTGGTTGACCTATACTGGGATGGAACTGGCACGTGCGTGATGCTCACCGGGATGCTCGACAAAAATTCCTAAATTGGATCTGGCATGGCAAACCGCGTGGTGGGTATTTTTATAATGATATGATGGAATCTAAAAGAGTATTTAAACGAAAACTTAAGTTTTGTCAAAATAATCAGGACCAAATCAAGATGAATAAACTAGCGTATCAACATAGGAATAAAGATTTTCGTGGGTTTTGGAAGCATACTAAGTAGTTGAGTCCTAGAACAGGTACCCCGGTGAGCGTTGGGGGTGTGAACGAGCCGCCGAAAATAGCCAATCTTTTGAAGAGTCAGTTCCGGGTTCAGTCTTCTTTACAGTCACCTATAGAAGTCGATGCTGAGATTCATCACCAGACTGGTGCACCAACTCATGTGCCCGATCGAATCATCGCTAGGGACATCACTGTTTTGGTAAATGGCATGACTGGAGGAAAGTCACCTGGTCACGATTGGCTTAGCATCGAGCACTTTCAACACGCTGGACCGCACTTACCTAGACTGCTGGCGCTCTTTTTCACCCTCTGCATGACACACTCTTATTTGCCGGAAGAGCTGACAGTGTGCTTGAGAGACAGGTAATAGTACATATTAAGTTAAACGATGCACAATTTGGTTTTAGACCAAATCTATCTACTGAGTGTGCAATACTGTCGCTGAAGCACATTGTGGGGTATTACACTGTAAGGAATACGCCAGT
The DNA here is from genome assembly GCA_963668995.1 of Parnassius mnemosyne. Taxonomy (NCBI): domain Eukaryota; kingdom Metazoa; phylum Arthropoda; class Insecta; order Lepidoptera; family Papilionidae; genus Parnassius; species Parnassius mnemosyne. Next base: position 14,452,259 of record CAVLGL010000159.1, read on the forward strand.
GTATGCGGCCTTCCTGGATCTTTCAAAGGCTTTCGATCTTGTCAGGTATGACACTCTGTGCGATAAATTGGGAAAGGCTGGTCTTCCCGTCTCGTACATTAGCATTTTTAGCTATTGGTACGGTCATCAAATTAATCAGGTCAGGTGGTCTAATGCACTGTCGGACGAGTATAGGTTAGAATGCGGTGTGAGGCAAGAGGGGTTAACCTCACCTACGCTTTTTAATCTATATATAAATGAACTGATTCATAGACTCGGGAGTGCACTTGTCAGCTGCTCTATTGATGGATTCTTCATGAACAATATCAGTTACGCAGACGACATGGTGCTTCTGAGCCCGTCAGTCAGTGCACTCAGATGGCTTTTGACCATATGTGAGGTTTACGCAGAAGCCCACGGTTTAAAATATAATGTTGCAAAGAGTGAGCTCATGGTGTTTAAGGTGGGCACGAAGAAACCTAATTTCGTACCACCTGTAACTTTAGGGGGTGTTGCACTTAAACGAGTAACCGAATTTAAGCACCTCGGCCATGTGGTTACCGAAAAGATGATAAGGATATTGAAAGAGAAAGGAGGGCGCTGGCTGTCCGCTGCAATATGCTGGCCCGCCGGTTCGCACGTTGTACAGTCGAGGTAAAACTTATTTTATTTAAGGCCTATTGCCAATCCCTCTATACGTGCGCCCTATGGGTCACATTTACGCAGCGGGCATACAACACCCTACGTATACATTATAATAACGCTTTTAGATTGTTGCTGGGGCTCCCACGTTACTGTAGTGCATCAGGTATGTTTGTTGACGCCCACATAGACAATTTTTCAACACTGATTCGCAAAAAAACTGCATCACTGATGCACAGGGTTCGTGGGAGCGCCAACAGCATTCTTAACGTAATTAGCGAGAAACCCGATTGTACTTTTTTGAGGCACTGGATGCATGTTTATATCCATGTATCCGTTGCCTCGGACAGGCAACCCAGATATATGAAGTAATTTTTATTTAATTTTACTATCTACTTTTAACAAATTATCGTCTGCAATAAATAATTAATTATTATTATTATATCATTAATATAAGTTATGTTTATGATTTTGTTAATATATTATTAAGTCGGGTCTGTTGTGAGTTACGTTTACATTGATTTATATTATTTTGATAATATTAAATAATTATTATATTTTCAATATTATTATGAATACTTATGCTTTTGATATATTAATTTTAGTGATGAGTAATAATTTTAGTATTAGAATTAACTTGAATGAATGTTATATTACACTATGATCCTTGCTGGTCGAAATAAATAAATAAATAAAAATAAATAAAAAAATAAAAATAATTAGTGAGTAAAGGTCGTTGTGATGATAAATTGTCTATTTGGCCGCTTCTAAATAAATCTAGTTTTTACTAATATTTTAAACTACTTTACAGCACCCATGGTCACGGGGCATACAGTAGTAGTACAACCACGGCTAACTTCAGATTAAAATTATAAATTTTTTGGCCATAATTCGTTGAACTCCTGATAGATACTGAATCTCGGGAATATAAAATAATACGCGATAAAATCCATATAAACTAGTTTTATTTAAATGTGTAGTGTACCTGTAAACATAAGAATTCATTATATGGCCGCTCTTCTTCTGTTTTCTATTTTACTTTTAAACCCTTTTACTTAAAAACTAGAGGTCGAAAAAATTAAACACTGCCGGACAAGCTGATATTATAGACACAGACGCAGAGACATAGACAACAGACAGTTGTAATATAAATACAAGGTTTATATTACAACTAGCTGTTCCACTCTTGAAGACTCTTGAAGTCAGCCTAAGTTACTCCTTATAACATCATCTATCTGCCAATGATAGTCCCCGGTCCGTCAAAATCAGTCCAGTCATTTCGGAGACTAGCCGGAAACAAAGACAAGAGTTGTAAGAATTATTTTTTTGTTCTAAGTACGGTATATACTTTCATAAGCATTCAGTAAAAAACAGAAACTTCCATTTAATTAATTTGTATACCTAGTTTGTATGTAGATAAATTTGTTATATTTTAATAAAATCCGAACCGTAATATAAATTATATATAATATTAAAAACTATAATATTGATGACAACCGTAATGATCCAAGTGCACTTTTGTCGCTTAGATTAGTATGGTAAGATAGAATTTTTGAAATTACAAAAATTCTTAAGTAAGAGATTAGAATTTTACAAGGAAAATGATATAATAATGCCCTTGGATTAGTATGACAGGGAAGAATTATTTGATCTTAGTAACTACATACCAAAATCACTATTTTGAGAAAATCACACTTGGATCATTATGGTTTTACCATCGTCTTTATGTTATTAAATTGGTACTGACAGTTGTTTAGAAAAAGTAATATGTGCACACGCAATAATATTAATATTGAATTTCCTTGTTGAATGAAACAAACACAGCGTTATCTAATTGACGTTTTATCTGCTTCGTTTTGTTGTTTATTTCCTTGATGAAACTGGTATTTAATTGGCTTTGTTACAAATATTCTTTAATAAAATAAGCAATTGTTAAATGAAACAAATTTTTCGGATTTTATCGCGTTTACTTTAACTTTTTAATTCTCGACGTTTCGGGTGCTTTTCAGCACCCGTGGTCACGGGGGGACTGAAATGTTTGACGTCCTGATGTCATAGTTAGCCCGGCTACCTTCATTTTTTCGTTATTAATTTTTGGTCCGATCTACGCAGAATGAGTTTAGAGTATCTTGAAGTCTTGCAGTGGTATGCTTGGGTTTGGATTTAATTTAATTAATTATAGGATCCCAAGCAGATGGCAGCACCCATTCATCTTCCCTATTGAATTTAGGATGTATTTTTTATTTCAATAGCCTCAATAAATTAAAAAGTTAAAGAAAACGCGATAAAATCCGTAAAAATTAGTTTCATTTAATGTGTAGTCTTCGCGTAAATATAAGATATTATAAGCAATTGTACTAAAATGTTCTGAAAATATTTCGTCATAGTATTCATCAAGCTATAACTTTCATTTAACATTACATAGACGTGAGCCTCTACTAAATTCGTAACTTGTCTAAATGTATTATTGCTGCCTGTCAGTTTTTGAGAATTCTCTTAATACGCCATCTGTTAGATTCCATAGATTTGATTTCTCTATGTATATTGACGGCACCATTAACAAACATAATATGTTAGAGCCACGCTGCTATGTTTGTAGTAGGTCGGCTCGACCATGGGACAGAACAGGTTCTCACAGAATACCAACGTGAAATTGCAGCTTAATGTTTCATATAGTGAGTGTAGAGAATCTTAGATCTCAGGGATGGCAACGCACCTGCGTTCTGATTCTTAATCGAGGATAGATGTAAATGTTTGGGCCACATCATCCAATTACCATCAAGTGGACTGTGTCCTTCTTTGTCATCCTTATTCTATAAAAAAGAATTCAATAGATATTTTCCAGTTTCACTAGGTGTTTACTTTTACTCTCCCTACTCTCCGCGGCCAAAAGTTCATCAGATCCGCTGCTGGCACACCTTATGTTGCTGGGACACTTTACTTTTTTTTTCTTTTTTTCTTTATAGAATTTGGGTGACAAACGAGCTCACAGTCCACCTGATGGTAAGTGGTTGCTGTGGCCCATAGACATCTGCATCTATTCTCGTTTGTGAATTAAAATGCAGGTGCGTTTTCAGCCTTGAGGACTAAGATAGAATGCCTCTTTTCCAGTAAAATGGGTCTCCGGTTCTCTACACTCACCATAAGAAACACAGCAGCACTAAGCTGCCATTTTACGCTGGTATTCTGTGAGAGCGTGGTCCTTCCCCAGTCGAGCCGACCCATTCGTGCTACAACTATACTATTAATATAGCTGCAGCATGGCTCTACCACGTAAAAAGTACTTGAGAAGGAAAAGGCGGAGGAGCGTTGTCATGGGGCTTCTAACGCCGGTGGAGCCGAGGATATGTGTGAAAGCATTCCCGTGGCCAATACGCGGCGAACGTGGAACACCATGGGGTTTTAGTCAGTGTGAGTCCGACATACCCCATCATTGCCCCCGGAAAAGTTCTATTTTAGTTCTCAGGGGTAACAAGGCATCTGCTGAAGCATTCTTTTGTTTAAAGTTGGCGACAGGTTTCCAAGACCTACAGTGACCACTTACAATTAGGCGGATTGTAATTGTTTGTCACTTCGAATTTGTAAAAATAAAAGTAAAAAAAAAAATAAACAAAAAAGGACACTATAATTATTTAAAAATATTGGTTTTGTTATTACTTATCAAAATACTGACCTGCCAAGATATATTCCAACATAATTAGGAATGTACCACAGAACATCTAAGTTAGAGAAGCGCGCATGTTGACTGTGTCACACAGAAATATTTAGTCTTAAATGTATAATACTGTCCTACTTGTAGATTAGGTTCAAAATGGAAGGTTGAAAGTGGTATGTGCTTTATTATCAATGTTATTTACATATATAATGTACGAACATATAATAATATCGGGTGACCAAAAAAAGTCACATGCTAGTGCGGTTTTAGTTATCACTCGCTATAAAGGCGTTTTGAGTTTTTGTGCTGCACAAACTCATCAGATTATTGGTGCAGTCTGTTTTGATAGCACGCTATTCATAACCAAATTATTTAGTTGTGAAAAGCGTGCTAGTAAAATTTAGTGTTTATAATGGTTTGTATACTTTATGAAATTAAACTCGGCACAAAAATCTACATAGGCGTCTCGTAATATTAAGTAAAATATACGGCACTTGGAGAAAATGCAGCATCAGAACGCATTGCACAAAAGTGATTTAAGAAGTTTGTGTACAGTTAGGTTAGGGAACACGGTCGATATCTGCAGACAAATTTGTAGTACCTAAAGTAAAAAATTACTTTATGGATAGACCTTTAAAGAAACGACTACCGTACTTTCTCAATAGTTTGCCTGAGAATGAAAGAAAACGAAAACGAAGAAAAACTTATTGGCAAATCTTAGTGCTTAACATTAATATTATTATGTAAATGAGACTCAAAGGTTCCTGCAGACAAATTGTGCAAGCAGTTTTGCGGGAATATGGATATAAAAAACCAAACTTTGTAGTTTTAATAATAAATAATTAAAAATAAAATTTGTTAAAATTAAACTGTACTCTTTACATGTCCTTTTACTAACGAGTTTTCGGCGGTAAACATTAACATAAAACATACGCTTTTATTTTTTACGTGTGCCAAATTGTAGAATTTATTTTAAATTTATCAACTTTTAATCAGCACCGTCATTTTTAAGATCCGTTATTAGGTTTGTGTCGTGTGGTGGCGGCATCACCTTATTTCGTTCCGTAAGATATGACTTTGGAAAATGCCGGAAAAATACCTTATGGCTTTCAATAGATGTCAGTATCACAATTTTGCTTACGCCAGAATTAAAATACCCAGACAACGGGCAGTGCCGTCAAAGTTGGTACGTCAGTTACCGTGATCGTCAATTCGCCCGTCAAGCGTGACGATTAAAATCCTTGGAAAAACGGAGAGATCCATGTACGGCAGTTGACTTTTACGAGCTGATGATGAAGAAGAAGGATTAGCTTCACTTTAGGGCCTTTCCTGTAGTGATTAGAAAAAATATGGGTACTTAAACGACGATCGCAGGTACAGTGACAACCAAAAAAAGATTACGCTTGGAAAGAAGTAGCAGAACATCTTCAAGTTTCATGTAAGAAGGATTTTATTTATGAAAAATCTTGTAAGCACGTGCACTTTATAGTTTAGATGATGTCGTCTGTTCATGCCGGGTGCGTGAGATGTGAAAACTGTTGTCCGTGCCATTTGTGCCACGTTATGTGCTGGGCACGCTACGTGCTGTTAGATCTAATCGAAGCTTTACGACTTACGAATTTTAAAGTGTAGAAAGTGAATTTACAGTTTAAAACAAACGAATAATGCCAGGATAAAACATGTATTAAACATAGAATGCGAGAGAAAAGAATTAGAAATGGTTCGTCGAATGGGCAAGTACAATGAAAACAAAGTAAGACCTATTGTTGTAGCTTTTACTACCTATGGCCGAAAAATCACCATACTCAAAAATAAAAAAAAACTTATTAAGACAGAAATAATTTATTTCAAAGAAAATTTTTACCGCAAATCCTCGAAACAAGGAAAATACTGCTGGTATAACATAAAAAAGAGAAAGAAGCCGTGAAAGAAGCCTATCCACGATACCACAAACTAATAGTTCGAGAACCATTAATAAAGGAGAAAAGCAATACAGATGAAGAAGGATAAAAGGGTAATTGAAACAAATAAAAAAAATCTTAATAGAGAACCACACAAAACACATCAACAAGCACTAAAGAAAAATAAGATACAAGCGAAGAAAACCGTGGATAACCAAAGTTCCATAGATCAACAAACAAAGCATAACTAAAGATTCAATATCAAGAAAAACTTCTTTGCCCTCTGAAAATTCAAATTCAGATGAATAGCAACTTGAAAAACTCCTCCAAAATTTGAAATGCGTCGCACACTGAAATACAACAAAAAACTAGAGAAACTAAATAAAACCTCCCCCAGAACGGCTCATCATCGCGGGGGTTACAGATGACCACCCTGCAAACCTCAAAAATATTATATTTCAACATTTCATGTCAAATCAATAGCTAATGAAGGAAAAGAAGACTAGGTAGGCCATCAAAAAGGTGGAGTAATGACATCGTCGAAGAAGCTGGTACACTATGACCATACCCATACACATAGCCATATGATAGAATTACTTGGAGTACGAGAAAATTTCGGGAATCAATGAAATGACACAACATTACTATTTAAAAATGTATTTATTGCTTTTCGTATTTCGAAATTTCTCCGTGAAATTTGACACATTTTTCCATACGATGGAACCAATCAATAAAGCAACCATTCCATTCGGAAGTTGGGGTCCCCAAATGGCCGTTTTGTAGGCGTCCACAGCTTCTTCAGGTGATGAAAATCTCTGTCCACGCAATTTATTCTTTATTTTAGGGAAAGTATAGAAATCATTAGGGCTTGGGTCGGAGCTGTACGGCGGATGGACTAATAATTCTATGTTTTATTGCTCTAAAAACTCTTTTGTTCTGTGTGCGGTGTGAGAATTCGCATTGTCGTGATGGAGGATGATGCGGCGGTTGCAGTTCTCTTTACGGAGTTCAGAAACGACCTGTGGCAAACAACAACAATTGACGGCTCCGTGGCGCAGTGGCTTAGCAATCAGTTGTTGCGCTGGGGGCCGCGAGTTCGAATCCCGCACGGAACAAGTATTTGTACGGCCTACAAATAATTGTTCCGGGTCTGGATGTTTGTCCTTGTGCAATTTATGTTTGTAAACTGCCTCCACGACACAGGAGAAAATCCTAGTGTGGGGGTAACGTTTTTTTCAGAAAAAAAAATGCTAGCATACCATTCTGCATTAACCGTTCTTTGTCCCTCAACAGTAATAGTCGTAACATGGCCGGTTTTGGAGACAAACGTGGCCACCATTTTTTTTGCAACACTCCGTGAACGAACAATTTTTATTGACTTTACCTCATTTTCGAACACCCAAACTCGTGACTGGTTTTTTGTTTCGGGTTCGTACGCATATATCCAGGATTCGTCACCAGATACGATGTTGTATACAGCATTTGAGGATCCTGCGTGGAATCTTTCGAGAGTTCTGACGCACCAAGTAACGCGAGCCGCTTTTTGCTCTTCACAGAGCGAATGCGATATCCATCGGGAAAACAACTTTTTACACCTAATTGTTCATGCAAGATTATTTGTATTTGACTCATGCTAATGTCTAAAGTTGCCTGAATTTCACGGTATGTCACATGTCGATCTTCCTCAATCAACTTACGCATAGCATCAACGTTTTCTTGGGTGACTGCAGTTTTTGGACGACCTTGACGGGGATCATCACTGAGCTTGACACGTTCACGTTAAAATTCAGCAAACCAGCGATAAATTGTGGTTTTGGATGGGGCTTCATCACCAAATGCAGAAACTATCCAGTCAACACACTGTTTTTGTGTTAAACCACTTCGAATGTCATAACAAATCATCGCTCTTGAATTTTCTCGAGTCAATTCCATTTTCTCAACGACTAAACAAGTTTGACAAAACCTTAGGACAAGACCGAGAATCTTTTTTTAAATAAATAAATGGTACTCGATTTTAAAACCAAGGACTTTTCAATTAAAAAGATTTTAATATGACAGGAACAGTGGAAATATTCCATTCCCGATACTTTTAGTGCAGCCTATGTAATTTGGAGGAGGCAACCACAAAAGGCGGCCCTTTCAACTAACACAAAACTAACAAAGCTAAATATTAAGACATACTAACACTACTAACAATTAAAATAAGAGCAATAGACATTAGCAGCATTCTCTCTTATAAAAAATATAACTGGATACATTGATGAGAAAATTCCGGTAGTAGCCATATTCTTTGATATGAGTAAAGCTTTTGATTTTGTAGATCATGGGATTTTGCTCAACAAATGCGAAAAATATGGCATTAGAGGTGTAGCATAGACTGGATAAAAAGATTTCTAATCAATCGTAAACAATATGTTGAAATCACTACTTTAAATGACAGTCATGAATGCAGTGTACACAGATCTCCATCCAGGGTCAATAAACATGGAGTTCCACAAGGGAGCGTATTTGGTCCCTTATTATTCTTACTGTACATTAATGACTTACCAAATTCAATAAATTGTCAAAGTGTTCTATTCGCAGACGACATATCTATAATAGTGCCATATAAGGATCAAGATACATCTCACGAAATTAAAATAAGTAAAGAGGTACAATCTGTATTAAGATGGCTAAAAGCAAACAAATTAAATGTAAATCTGTCAAAAACAAAATTCATAAAATTTGGTACGAATAAAAGTAAACGCCCTGATAATAACATTAACATAAAAATAGAAAATAACAATATAGAAGAAACTGACAGCATTAAATTTTTGGGTATAACTTTGGACAGATTTTGTAATTGGAAACAACATGTAAATGATGCTTGTCTCAAACTAAACAGATTTTCTTATGCCCTTAGAAAGCTTCGGACCGTATCAGATGAAAAGACTGCAGGTATAGCGTATAAAGGCTATGTAGAATCAATCCTTAGATATGGGTTAATAATATGGGGGAATTCGACTGATGTTGGTCAAGCATTCATTGCACAAAAGAAATGTTTAAGAGCTATTTGTGGAGCAAGTCCACTTGACTCCTGTAAACCTTTATTTAAAAAACTTAATTTACTGACATTAACCTGCATGTATGTTCTTGAGGTATCAGTCTTTGTAAGGAAATATAACGATTTTTTTAAATTCAAGGGGGATCATTTTAGTAAATACAGACCAAGAGATCTAACTAAAATAATGATTCCATCTTGTAGAACAGCTTTAAATAAACGGAATGTATATCATATGTGCATATCAGTTTTTAATATACTGCCTAAGAGTCTACGGGAACTTCCATTAAAATATTTTAAAATTAAGTTAAGAAAATGGCTAGTGGATAAGTGTTTTTATACGATACAAGAGTTCATGCAACATAAAACTAATGTATATGATTATTTGTAATATTGAATAAAATGTAATATAATAATAGCAATATATAATAATAATTTAATGTAATATAATAAGAAAAATATAATAATAATAATATATAATAATAATAATAATAATAATAATAATTCACTACCTTACACGACCCTCTATCAAAGTGCTTCAATTCTTTCCTTCAAAGTCCTGAGGCTTTCCCTCCATATCTTTCCACCGGTATTACATATCTGCTGCCAAAGGATGATGATATTGCTAACCCCACAAAGTACCGACCTATTACCTGCCTCTGTACACTTTATAAAACCCTGACATCATGTTTGACAGCGAAAATTTATGAGCACTTAGACCTACAGTCGATACTAGCTATTGAACAAAAGGGGTGTATAAAGAAGTCGCAAGGCTGTAAAGAACAACTTATAATAGATTCTGTGGTCACAGAGCCAGCATACCACAAATCTAGAAATATCCACGTGGCATATATTGACTATCGCAAGGCTTTTGACTCCGTGCCGCACTCCTGGTTGATACAAGTCCTTAATATGTATAAGATCCATCCTAAGGTAGCAGCATTGCTTAAACATATTATGTCGTATTGGCGCACTGAACTTTCTCTTAGTTTAAAGGGTTATAACATCAAAACGAACTACATTCACATACGTCGAGGAATTTTTCAGGGTGACAGTTTAAGTCCCCTCTGGTTTTGTCTTGCTCTGAATCCGTTATCTGCAATATTAAATAATACAGGTTACGGGTTTCTCATTAAGGGCGGTACTGGGATAGAGTTCAAACTTAACCATCTTTTGTACATGGACGACATAAAGTTGTACGCTGCTAATGCTCGTGAACTTAGAGGCTTACTGCAAAGTACTGAGCAGTTCTCGAATGACATTAAAATGTCTTTTGGCCTGGAAAAGTGTCGAACTTTAAGTGTTGATAGGGGAAAGGTCAAAAAGGCAGAAGGCTACGACCTTCAGGATGGTGGTATAATTGATGCGATGGCTAAAGATGACAAATACAAATATCTTGGTTTACTCCAAACTCTTCGAATCGACCACAAGGAAATAAAATCACGGATATGTAAAGAATACTACCGTAGGCTCAAAGAAATTCTCGGAACGGGTCTTAAGAGCAAAAACATCTTCAAGGCAATCAACACTTTCGCAATGCCAACAATAACTTACACCTTCGGAATTGTAAAATGGACAGACACCGATATCGGGAATATTGAGAGAACTACCCGTGTATTATTGACAAAATATCGGTTCCATCATCCTAAATCCGCTACTGAACGAGTAACTTTGCCAAGAGCTGAAGGGGGAAGAGGTCTCATTGACCTAAGGCGGCTTTATTCCAAGCTAATAAAAAACTTGCAAAATTACTTTCTCAGCAAAGAGTCGTCTCCCTTACACCAAACAGTTACTTTAGCGGATAATGGCTATACTCCACTAGATCTTCTTCATTCTAAAGAAGTTGAGCCCTTGGTTGCTGATGCCGAATACCTTAAGGCCAAACTTAACCAGTGGGCCTCAAAACCACTACATGGAAGGTTTGCCCACGAGCTTAGAGGCCCTCACGTTGATATTGCAGCGTCGACCTGTTGGTTGCGCCGCGGGGAACTGTTTGCAGAAACTGAGGGTTTTATGATAGCAATACAGGATCAAGTAATTCCGACAAAGAATTACCTAAAATACATAGCCAAAACAAATGTCGAAGATGACCTATGCAGACGATGCTATCAGAAACCTGAAACGATCCAACATATCACGGGTTCGTGCCAGGCTCTTGCTGCATCAGAATACACTCAGCGTCATAACGATGTCGCCAAAATAATCCATCTAGCACTGGGCCGAAAATATGATCTATTGAAGGATTACAATCCGTACTGGAAATATTCCCCTAGTCCCGTGCTGGAAAATGACAACATTCAACTGTATTGGGATAGATCAGTCCTAACAGACCGGTCCGTCCCCCATAATCGGCCAGGTATTATAATTCTTTATAAAAAGGAGAAACGGGCTTGTCTGTTAGACGTTGGGGTTCCTAACTCGCATAATGTTCAGCAATATATAATGGAAAAAAAGACAAAATACCAACCGCTTGCTGAAGAAGTGAGACAAATGTGGCTTCAGGATGAAGTAGAAGTCCTTCCCCTCATAATCTCAACTACAGGAATAATACCGCAGCAGCTTAATGAAAATCTTGCTAAGCTTGACCTACCAATGTCCGTTAGGAACAATATTCAAAAAGCTGTTATCCTAAGGACAACTGCCATTGTGAGGAAGCATCTTGCCCTATAAAACACAACCTCTTTGCATCTTGCTAAAAGCCGATCTAAGAGTTGTAAACCCAAAAGGAGAAAAAAAAAAGAATAATAATAATAATAATATTTTGTATATAATTTATGATAAATACTAACATAACTTCACATTTTTGTAAGTAACATAATAGTATTTTAATTGTATTATATAATTATAAATATTTGCATGCCTATTAAAGGCAGAATATAGCATGAACTATGCACCGCTGTTAAATCTGGCACCACCTGTATTCTGTGCAAATAAATGTTTCTTTCTTTCTTTCTTTCTAGCTATAATATGATACACTTAATAATATTCACGTGAGGGATTAATAAATCTAAATCAATAAATAGGCACTTAAGCAGTTTTTTATGGATTTTATTAATCATCTGAGATGATAACGCGCAATTCTATCCACGCGTAAGCTATGTAGGAATTTCTCTGAAATCTTGAATTCTAAGTTCTTATTTGTTATTTGATGAGTAGTATGGATATTCAGACTATTTTTCAGCATGAAGCAAACTATTATATATCTTTTATTGGTTTAAGAATGATTGATCTGGGGAAAATATCGTCTAAGGACACGTCTACTTCAACTTAATGTGAGATTAAAATCAATGAAATTTAATTTTGTAAAAGTGTGAAAACAATTTATTTTTAATCAATTGTTTTATTTAATGACTTATTTAATTGATATTGTTGACGATCCTGAAATGTCAGTTGTAACAAGTTTAGTGTAGGAGCTAGTTGGGAACGTTACTTACCGTTACCGTACATCGTATCAAAAGTCCACCGCTACACATAAGCCTAGGCCAGGCGGGTTAGCAACAGCAGGTTTCTTATTTTTAATTGTTATTTGGAAGATTCTCTGCCTATGTCTTGTTTCAGTTTCCCTCTTCCGCCGTTTACGTATACCCAAGGGATAATTTAAAGTAGTGGATCGCCACTACACACTCAAGGTTTTACCACTAAGCGAGAGTATTCACTTTTTGATGAAAAATGCAGATTAGAACTAGTACAATTAAATGCTCCGAGGTATTCCATTTCACATATCAGGGATGACACTTGATTATCTATCTGGGGCCTTTTGATTGTAGTTTCAGATGATATGTTGCCTTTTCTGCCTGCTATTCTTTTTTTTCACGGGGTAATGCCTACGCATAACCGCCTCGCGCTGGCAAGGATGAACTCGCACCGACTAAAACCCCATGGTGATCCACCTTAAGCATATCCACAAAAGCATATTAATGACTATTATCTAAATAAATTTTTAAAAACTTATGATACGTAATGGTTGTGTCGGTTATTTCTAAACAGGTTATAAGATTAGTTTCGCTATTACGCAATAAATAATATTGGAGCTAAAAGTACCAACTAAGGTAATAAAGGTTTTAAAACGTTTATCAATATGCGGTTTATTTCTTAAAATAATTTAATGTCTTTTCTTGATGGTATGTTGTTTTACATTAGCAGCTTTAGATGCTAGATTACTTTGGACTCATAAAAATATGAATAACGTTCAATATAAACATTTATGTCTTAAATCAGAAAGCAAACAAACACATTTATTTTTAAAATCATATTTTTATTTTCCCCATTGAGTGTCTTTTTATATTAAATCTGTGTGTGTATCAGCGGGCACACTTACGCATACATGCTAATGCACTGCTTGTTATTTTTTATTGTTCATTGGCTATACTGGCTAGTCTATAAATTAATTTAATATTTAAATTATTCGGAAATGCGGGACATACGCAACGCACTTGTTTTGCGGGAATATTTTAATAATTATTGCAATGCGGGATTACAACTGCTATTATGCGTCGGTCCACAGAATGCAGGGCGGTTGGTCACCTCGAACTCATGAATCACAAAATAACTCTTCATTGTTGACCTATAAATCACAATTGAAATATTTTTTTTTGGATTTAAGCTAAATTCATCATGGCATCTTCATTGCAGTTTTGATATGGAACACAAACACCATCTTTACGTCAATATGTCGGTATGCATCGGCAACGTAGATAACATTCGACGGCTATTAAAAAGAAACTAAATTGTGGACATTTGCGTTCGGCGTTGCTTGGCTGCAGTCATCAGTGGGACAGTACATTGGACAAGGGCTGTACTCCACATTTGGTTTCGAACACTCGAAGGCAGCTTTGGAATAAAAAAACATAAAACTATTACTATTTCATAAATATTCGAAAAATAACTAATTATAAACTACTTTTTGTAACAAAGCCGATTAGTTTAACAAATGTAAAACAACGTAAAGACAACACAATTACTTAAAAAGCATGGCTATGCTTGTAGTCGAGTTATATATCTAAATATCTGCGGCCTCGGAGATTAACTATTAAATGAACTAGTTTGTGTGTTTGTGTGTTTTCTGAACGCAATTTAAAGGCATGTAAAGTAATTTACGTTATCATTCATAGATATTTTGTTGCTTGTAACATGGTAAAGACGCTTATTTTAGAAATATATATTTAATATAGTATTAAAACCACATGTACGTGTATATATATATATATGTATATATATATATATATATATATATATATATATATATATAATATCATATCGTCCTGTAGGTGTCTTAAGAGGTGACATAGCGAATCAAATGAGGAGATGGCCAGCAGCGTCTCCCTAATAATGTTTAAAAATAAAAATAAATTGCTATTGCCAATCCTCTTGCCAAGCGTGGCAACTATGGCAAATATACGCAATATATGAGGCAATATGGGGGAGACCTATGTTCAGAAGTGGACTTTTAAAGTTTCAGAAAGGACAGTGGAAGTATTCACCTTTGCGATCACTGAGACATCACTGAACAGTTGTAGTCTGGTCGCCACGATGAAGTAAATCTCATTTTTTGCCGAACCGTCGAGGTGCGAACAGGTCCACATCCTGTGGGGTCGCTTCTGAAAGAGTTCCTCTTTCTTCATTAAGTCGGCCAGCTGCTGGCCCCTTGGGTTTCGTTGCCCTATTCCGAATTTCCCTACATTCATCTCACCGTTCTCTCTCGTGCCTAGTTTTTCATTGAAGTCTCCCATTAACACCGTATAGTGGGTTTTGGAGGAATGCATGGCTTTAGAGATATCATCATACATTTCTTCCACCTCCTCACGGGGATGTGCCGATGTTGGTGCGTAAACCTGTATGAGCTTCAACGAATACCGTTTGGTAATTCTGAGTATAAGGTACGCAACTCTCGTCGACACACAATCTTTATAACGTTGTTAACGAAATACTTGTGGACGATAAATCCGACACCTCCTTGGAACAGATGGTCGCACTGCCGGTGATAGAACAAGTTGCCGGATTCGAAGATTACCGTGTCCTCCCCCTCTCTTCGGACCTCGGTAAATCCTATAATATGTCAGCGTAACTCGTCTATTTCTTCTTTCAGCTCCAGGATCTTCTCGTCAGTCCTCGGGATGCGTGCGTTGTATGTTACCAGGTTGTCTTAGGTGACAACCGAACCTCCACCGAAGATCCTTAGCACCCCTTGCCCCGCCGTTACCATGATCGCCACCGTAGCCAGGAATAACGGGGCCGCTGGGGATTGGGGGCCATCTCTTCGTAATTTTCATCATGGGGGGATATTTGCCATAGCTGCCACGCTTGGCGAGCGGATTGGCAACCGCAGTTTTTTAATTGTAATATTGTTGTTATTAGGAAGATGCTGCTGCCCCATCTCATGCCTGTTTCCCACTGTGGCTTCTTACGACACCCACGGGAAGATATGGGGTAGTGGATATTCTTAACCGCCACTACACGTTTTACTTAGATTATAAACTGTATAATGCGGTAATACTATATTATTTCGCGATACTGAAAATGTCCCTGAATTCGGACAGCACAGCTCGAGAACGAACGTGAGGGAAGGCATGGGCGCTTACCTGGACTTACGCTGATTTGCTTCGTGTTTTCTTGAGCTGCGTTGCACGTTGGTTGGATGACGGCTTTCTTCCCAAATAACTTTTTTTGATTTTCACGAAATATTGTGTTATTGCAAATGTTTATACACTTGTTGTTTTCTTGTACAGTTTAATCTCTAAATTACATACTTTTGCTTGTACAGTTAGGAGGGAGATTTAGATAGACACGAGAGATATTATATGATGAGGTAAGTGCGTTTACATTTGTCACCGTAAGCGAATTGTGATTGACAGAAGAATTAACTTTACTATTGTTAACTGCACGGTTGTTAATCGAATGGGAGCTATATGCATTAGAGTTAAGTGACTGCACCTCTGAATGATATATGTGTTTATACGTATTGCTACTAAGAAAAGCTGTCTTAATGCTATTACGATACGAATTAAAATGAATTAATGATAGGTCGCGTCGAGCGCAGTACATACACTTACGCTTCGATTTTCAAAACGGAGTCGAATGATTGTCACTCAAACAATTGATACAACAATTGTGTTGTTCAACAATATCGTAACCGTAACGTTGTTAGTTATAGTTTCAGTATTCAAAGCGGCACTAAGAAATAAATTCTGCTCGTCTGAACAAAGACGTGTTAAAACATCTTAGCGCCCAAAGAATTAAATGCGTTCTTTGAGGTCTCGTACATATTTTGTTAGCGTTTTTTTGTTAGCAATAAATCTTTAAACTAACTTTTTCGTCAGAAACCAGTTTAGATTGTTTGCTTCTCGTCGTCATTTTCAACAAACAAAATGTGAACTAAAATTATTGTAATAATAAACGGTAAACAAACAAAATGCGAACTAAAATTATTAGGTTATGTGTCGGTAGAAGGGTAGAATAAGCTTGGTTGCTAAATGAAGCTATCTCACGTGATGTTATAGAAAAAACAAAAATATCATTAAAGTAATAATGATTCACGCATACCACACGCGTTACAAAAGAAATTATATACGTGTAAACGCGGTGCGGGAGAGATATACATTATAATTAATATATATATTTCTTTGTAATATATAAAGAAATCGATATATAAAGTATTATTTCTTCTACTTCTTCAGGCCTAAAGATTAAATTATTAATAAATTGTTGCTCGAAGTGACCAAAAATGCTGGATAAATTAATTATCTCGGCCTGGAGGAGGCGAACTATGGACTGCTAGTTCAGAGTTATGGAAGGGATGATTTTATGTACATTATGGACTGTATAATGCGGCAAAAATATATTATTTCGCGATACTGTACATGTCCCCGAATTTGGGCTACAGGACGGACGTGAAGGAAGGCATGTGTACTCACCTGAACTATCGCTGAGCTGCCTCGTGTCTCCTTGAGCTGCATTGTACGTTGGTTTTTTTTATAGGATAAGGGTGACAAACGAGCACACAGTACACCTGATCGTAAGTGGTTGCTGTGGCCCATGGACATCTACATCTATCTTCGATTACGAATCAAAATACAGATGCGTTGTCACCCGTGAGGACTAAGATTGAATGCCTCGTTTCCAGTAAAAAGGGTCTCCGGTTCTCTACACTCACTATACGAGACACAGCAGCAGCGTTAATCTGCTATTTGATGCTGGTATTCTGTGAGAGCGTGGTCCTTCCCCGGTCGAGCCGACCCATTCGTGCTACAACCATAATATAGCTGCAGCATGCTTCTACCCCGTGTAAAATAACTTTTCAATCCTCCTTTTGTGTCAAAGCTATCAAATTATGGAACTGGTTTCCTTTAACAATTAAGAAATCCCAAAGCATTGAGTCTTTCAAAAATATGGTTAAAGATTATTATTTAAATATGTGTTCTACTTTATGTTATTGTCATATTTAGTTTTCTTGATAAGGTTTGTGTATATGATATATAGTTATAATGTATTACAAAAATATTTATAAATACGTATGTATTCTATGTATGTATATGTAACATATCTTATTCTATGATTTACAATCTACCTGATATTGCCAAACAGTATTTATTATATATATTTAATGTAATTTTTTCAACGGGATACATACCCATGCAATGGCGAAATGTTAAAATTATTCCTATACCTAAATTAAGTAATAAGGACAAATTAAGGCCTATATCACTAATGTCTTGTATTTGTAAGATATTTCACAATCTTATAACTAAAAGATTAGAATGGTACATAGAGCACAACAAGATACTATCCCCATACACCAGTGGTTTTCGCAGATCTCAATCGTGCTTGGATTGTTTAGTATGTTTAGTAACACATATTCAGCTAGGCTTCTCAAAAAATATACCCACTGTCGCCTGCTTTATTGACATAGAGAACGCTTATAATAATGTCCCAATTGATATATTAGTGAGTGTTCTTGACAGACTTCAAGTTGGTTCAAAATTATGCAAATACATTTGGTCATGTTTTAGTGAAAGACGTCTTGTTATAGAAAGGGAACCGCGTAAGGAGGGATTAAAAAGATGGGCCAATAAGGGTTTAGCGCAGGGTGACCCTTTGTCTCCTTTGCTATTTAACATTATTACTCATGATATATGTAGTCAAATACAAAATGTGTCTATCGCTCAATATGCAGATGATTTTGTAATCTATTCGAGCTCAAAAAATCTTAAGGATTGTGAGTACAACATTCAGAATGCTTTAAACTCTATAGTAAATTCACTTAATAAAATAGGCTTAGATATTTCTATCGACAAGACTAAGCTTATGATTTTTAGTAGAGGTTTTAGACGTCAGGAAATTAAATTAGAACTATACGGCAAAAGTATACTTGGGACAGATAATATACAATATTTGGGTATGTGGCTGGACAGATCATTAAGATGGGCTAAACATATTAATGAAATTAGCCAGAAGATAACAAAATTTGTAAACATATTAAAGGTATTAACAGGGCATGGTTGGGGCATACATCCGCAGCATTTACGTAGGTTATACCTATCGCTTATAAGAAGCAGAATGGATTTCGGCTGCTTTTTATATGATATGAGTGCTAATAGACACGTTTGCAAATTAGATAAAATCCAAAATCAAGCACTACGTATTATAGGGGGGTTTATCAAAACCACGCCAATACACGTTATGGAAAGTGAATTAAATATAACGCCCCTGTTTTTAAGAAGAAAATTTCTAGCATATAAATATTGTCTGAAAAGTAAATCTAGATCTAATAATACAACTATTAAGCTACTAACAGAACTCAGCTTATTCTGTAAAGATAGGTACTGGCAAAATAAAAAGAAACCGCTTCTAGCTATGACATTAGAACAAGTTAATAATAGTAATTTGTATTCTTCGGATCCACTAGATATGTTCTCTTTAAATACTTGGGTATCAAGTATTAATATTAAAACCGTAATTAAGGAAGACTTAGATTGTATCAAGAGTGCTAAAAGATGTCAGGAGATAAATTCTTTAAAGTCGAATGTGATCAATGAATTGAATGTTAAATATTTTGGATGGCACAAGCTTTTTTGTGATGGATCTAAGGATAAATGTGGGGTAGGTGCCGCTTATGTAGATTCACTACTGGGTAATAAATGTAAGATTAAAATCCCTAATAATTTGACAATAATGTCAGCTGAATTAATTGCTATAAATGATGCCCTAGTATATGATGGTACAACAGATTTTCAAAAAACAGTCATATTAACTGATAGCAAGAGTGCTCTTCAACATATTGCTCGATGCGCCTCTGGTCTCAGAGGTGTATCGATAGCATACCATATATTAAATGAAATATTTAAACTTCAATGTAAAAACCGTAATTTAGTATTGCAGTGGGTACCATCACACATCGGTTTACAAGGCAATGAGGAGGCTGACAAACTGGCTAAATTGGCAATTACACAAGGAAGAGAATGTAATATTGATCCAGACTATACAGAAATTTTAATTAAATACAAAGAGAAATGTTATGCACTTTGGAAAGAATATTTTGACAAAAGGTCGCAAGAAAAAGGGATTTGGTACAAAACTATCCAGAGTCAGCCTCCGAAAGTGCCTTGGTTCAATCAATGTCTATTGAACAGAAAATCTGTTGTATTAGCAATGCGACTTCGCTCCGGACACATTCCGTGCAACAAGTTTGCTTTCATGATGAAAAAAAAACAATCTCCAAATTGCGAAACATGCAACACAATCGAAGACATACAACACCTACTCGCGGAATGTTCTAAAAACCATCACGAAAGGAAACTACTGGTCGCCAAAACTGACATTAAAATGTACAACATAGGGGAATATCAAAGTATACTCTCTGAACCACTGTCAGATGCTGCCCAAATGGTTTATCATTTATTAAGTAATGTATAAGTAATTAAATATTTTTGTGCTATTTAGTTATAAGGTACAATGGGACTGACATGTTAATAATAACGAAAGTCCCTTAAATAAAAAAGAATAAAAAAAAAAAAAAAAAAAGTATATGTGTATGTGTGTATGTAGTATATATGTTTTTGTGTGTTTATGTGTATATGTATATTATAAATAATGTATTTGATTATTTCAATGTCTTATATACTATATATACATTGTACTATTAATATATACTTGTTTATCTACTATTTATGCACACTTCTATATATTTAAATGAAAATTATCTCCTTCATCAAGATTTTTCTGGAAGAGTTCGCTGTTTAGCGATAAGGCCACCTA
Source organism: Parnassius mnemosyne (assembly GCA_963668995.1). Lineage (NCBI taxonomy): Eukaryota > Metazoa > Arthropoda > Insecta > Lepidoptera > Papilionidae > Parnassius > Parnassius mnemosyne. The sequence goes on from CAVLGL010000159.1 coordinate 14,472,726, forward strand.
ATTTTACATATATATTTATAAATTTAAGTTTGACGTGTTGTGTAGTATTTTGTGTGCAATAAGGAGTATAAATAAATAAATAAATAACTTCCACTGATTTTCATGAAATATTGTGTTATTGCAAATGTCTATACACTTGCTGATTTCTTGTATTATTCAATTTCTAAATTACACCACGGCGCGAGGTGATGAAGCGAGATATAGCGCTGCATTCAGCTGCGTGTCTTAAGAACTTGGGAACCCCGTTTAACACACGAGTCCACATGCTGGGGTTAAAGGCGGTAGATAGGATAACCCGGCAATGGACATTGCAGCATTCTTATTGAATAACAACAAATTTCCTAAGCGTTAGGCAGTAGTTGCAAGTGGCACATGCAACACAATTTATATGATATGAAAGCGTGTCTCGAGATTGACCTGTGTACATAAACAAGAATACAATATGTAACTTGATATTGACATAAGTAGGTAATTCTAAAAAAATATTTTTAAAGACACTCTTACGAGCGCGCAATATGCTTTAAAACGGGGACAAAGTTTTCAATTCAAGTATTAATACAATTGTAGAAATTTCGAACCTTTCAAAGCGTCATTTATTGGTATACTCCTATATAATTATATTATAATCTACGTGGTAGAGCCACAGTGCAGCTATATCATGGTTGTAGAACGAATGGGTCGGCCCGACCGGGGTTAGGACCACGCTCTCACGGAATAGTGAGTAAGTGGGTGTTTCATATGGTTAGTGTAGAGAAACGGAGACCCTTTATACTGGAAACGAGGCATTCCATCTCATTTCTCAGGGGTGACAACGCATCTGCAATTTGATTCTTAATTGAGGATAAATTTCGATGTCTACAGGCCACAGCATCCACTTACCATCAGGTAAACTGTCTGCTCGTTGGACGCCCTCGTGCCATAAAAAAAATTTGACGGGAATGTATACATATGTTTTTATGAAGCAGTGAGCCGTGGTAGCTAAGCGCCCGCTATAAATTTCATTGTATGTCGAGGTACCGCTATGGCCGGGTTCGATTGTCACCGGTACCAGTGTAATAATTTCAAGTGATTATTTACCACATGCTCGGTAGTCAATGGAAACGCCGTGAGGATATCTGCATGTCCTAAAAATTTATAAAAAAATATTTCGAAGACTTGTGAACTCTGACCTTCTTTATTCTTAAACTTTCTCAGTAAGTTAAGGAAGCCTCTGCCCAGGAGGACATTGTATATAAGTTGCATCTTTACTTTTTTTTACGATGCATCCCGTATCTTATGATATCTTAGTTATAACTCTTTATAGTTCTGAAACAGAAATAGAAACTTTTTTATTCAATATAGATTATAAATAATACTTAATGAAAGTCAATCATTACTTTAATTTACTACTGGTTCGGAAAAGCCTCTGTCCTGGGAAGAACAACCGAGAAACTCAGCGAGACATTTTTCGATTGGCAGCTTCCTGGTAAGCGGAGCGAGGTGACCCCCCCACTAAATGAAGGCTGAACAACTAGGTAAAACATGCAGGATATTGCTGAATTTAGGTGTTTCATGGCCGTGACAGTCGTTGGCGGTGGCCTATGTTCAGCAGTACACTAGTGCTGGGTCGTAATGGACATCCGAATACAATTATTAAAAATATTTATTCGTCGCCAGGGGCCTCGCAAAATTCATCTTGCTCACGCCAAATTTAGGTTTTGCCACGCTCCTGCTACCACGGTTCTGTGGAATAACTATTCATAATTTCCTAGGCGCAATTTATGCCTTCAGTGTGAATTTGTTTAATGATCAGCAACACGCCTACCTATCCTTTTAGTAGGTAGAGCTACGCTACGTTGTATTATGACTGCAGCATAAAAGGGTCTGTTTGAAAGGATCAGATTACGCTCTTAGAACGCGCTGCCCCAATGCGCCAACACGCATTGGGGCAGCGCGTTCTAAGAGCGCGTTCATTGATATCTCTAGTATAGAATATTATTTTCTATTCTATTCGAATACAATAAAATAGAATAGAATTATTTTTATTCAATAAGTTTAGTTTATTACATAATACTTATTGAAAGCCATTTTTTATTTACCAATTTAATATTTGCCTTGCTTGTTTTATTTAATCACTAGCTTTTGCCCGCGACTTCGTCCGCGTGGAGTTCGGTTACATCGCGCCCATGTGTGAAAAAGAGTCTCCTGGTAAAAGCCACAATTATAACTGGATGTCGCGTCACGGGCTAGTAAACTACTAAACTTCTTTATACACCACATTATTTTGCTAATCTATTACTGTGTGCTAAAATTATCAGACTACTGGGTGGGCTTACGCGTGAGCAAGCTACATAGAATTGCCCGTGTGAAAAACAATTTTCTCTCAAGTCTATACCCGCAAATTTTAATGTCTGACCTTGTGATTTGTTTATGGTCATTGCAAAGCACACTTTGAGGGGAAACTGTATTCGTTTGAATTCAAAGGGAAGATCATTCGGGATCGAGGGAATTCTTGGTACAAATACAGTTTCCCCTTGCGCACATCCAGTTATAACTGTGGCTTCGACTACATTGCGATGTAACACTTTTACTTTTAGTCTGGTTCCATTGCACAGTTGAGGAGGTTTTAAATTTCGCAATAACATAACAGGGGGCACTCCTGCACGCGCAGAATAAAGTTATGATGTGGAAGAACCGATGGTTTCAGTGAATTAAGAAATTCAACAGGGTAGTTAATTACATCATCTGTGTTGACCACAGAGCCTATTGACATGTACATCATTTCTTCCCCCTCAAAAGATGTTAACAGTATATCGTTAATTGCCGCTTCTTGGTCGTTTGTCGGGGTTATTATGGCACGTTCACACAATCATTCTATTGGCTTATCGTGGATATGAGCAATATCTGGGTAAATTTTGGATATTAACTCCTGTAACGTAAATACAACTGTGCACAAATTATCAGGGATGGTTATCATTCCGTCATTTATCGGGTATCACCGTTGCCGATTTCAAGTAGGAGATAAAGTGGATCTCTTAAGACACGCCTTAAATTCATCTGCTTTAGTTCTTTTTGGCACTACTGGTAGAGTCTGTCTAAAACCTGCAGTCAACAAAACCGTTACACCACCCATTAACTTCTTATTTCCTCTTATATCTTGTAGAGTTCTGTTTAAAGCCTCACCTCGCCACCCTTATGAGCCATGGTTATTTCATCCCACACTATCAATTTCGTATGTTTTAATACTTCAGCAAAATTACTTTGTTTCGATATATTACAATAAGGAGTATCAGCTGTTGTTAAATTGAGTGGTAACTTGAACGTAGCATGAGCAGTTCGTCCACCCTCAAGCAGTGTAGTTGCCTTTCCAGAAGAAGTTACAGCCAAAGCAATTCCGCGAGTACTTCTGACTTTTGCTAATAGCAAATTTGTGAGGAATGTTTTGTCTGTACCATCGGGAGCATCTAAAAACATATTCTGCCCTCATTTGATTAAATTTTTGTGTTAATTTGATTGTAAACTGTATTATATTATATTTAACGATTTCGTGTAGCTCTGTGTCACGTTTGGGATCCGTTATTTCAGCCCAAATTATATTGTCGGTTTGATCCGGAGTAATATGTTTGTGAAGCCATAATAGAATATGAATATGTGGAAGACCTCTCTTTTGCCATTACTTTGAGTACAAAAGAATGGCAAAATAGAGATACATATAGCATCGCACTTCACCAAATATTTTGCCCTTTGTCAATAAGTCATGATTTTTTTCACCTCTAGTCGAAACATCCTCGAAATTATATCGTGTTTATCATGAGATTGTTGTCCTTGAAGCAATTGCTCTTTTATCTCGTCCCAACGAGGATTGCATGTGAGAGTGATAAAAAGATCAGACCGGCCGTAATTCCTAACATAGTTCATAGCGTCCTGTGTTCTTTCGTGCATATACCTAGGTCCTCCCGTAAAAGATGATGAAAGGCCAACCATTTGTCCTAGTTGGTTGGCTTCTGCGTCTTGTCGTCCAATAGCATCTTTTAACTGGATGTAAGTATCAGCACGTAATTTGGCTTGATTATTTTTGATATAATTTAATCTCTATGTTTCTATTTTGGCGTATTCATCCAACAAATATTGACTAAAAATGACACGATAGTTGACTTAACAGTTATCTTCTCCTTTTTTAATTATTATTATATACGAATAGAACCTTGCAGAAGAGACAGTTTTATTAAGCGGCAACTTAGTTGTGTATGTTGATTGAATACCCATCATCCCCCCCAGCAAAACATCAATGGATACTGCACCATATGCTCGAAGTATCTCACTAATACGCTGAAGTGAATTACTTCGACTCTCGAGGATGATGTCCCTTCGATCAAATTGTTGTATTATAGTATTATATAATTGAATGAATGAATGAATGAATGAATGAATGAATGAATGAATATACTTTTATTGTACACCACGAACAAATATACAAATGTCATAACAAAAATCTGATTATAATATGTACAATTTGGCGGCCTTATCGCTACATAGCGATCTCTTCCAGGCAACCAAAGGTGTAAAGTAATACAAACAATGAATAGGTAGGTGGTAGGTGGTGCAATATAAATATACAAATAATAAATGCAAAAAAAAAAATATAAATAACTAAGTAATACATGAAATAATATAAATTACTAACACATAATAAAATATAAGGTAACACATATAATATATACATATACATGCACATATACACATATACATACATACATACACATATATACATATACATACATATACACATATATATAAACATATATACATAAATATACACACAACACATATATATATCAATATATATATATATATAAAATTCCTCAAACAATAATATAAAGCTGATAGATACAATAAATACATAATCACACAATCTATCCTAACGGTGTCCGAACGATTGAGACAAGTAATGCTCTTTAAGTAATCGCTTAAAGATAACAATAGTTTGTGCCTCACGTATATGCAAAGGTAGGGCATTCCAGAGCTTAATAGACTGGACAGTAAAAGATTTATTGAAAAATGATGTATTGTGAGTTGGCACACTTAAAATGAATTTTCTCGAAGAGCGTAAGGGTTCCCCTGGAAGCCCCACAAAATTAAACTTCTCCTTTAGATAGGGAGGAGTAGAAGGGTGAAATAATACACAGTACAGAATAGAAAGTATATGCATGTTCCGGCGAAGTCGGATAGGTAACCACTTGAGACGTGAGCGAAATTGGGAAATACGGTCAAATTTGCGCAATCCAAATATGAACCGAATACTAGTATTTTGAAGTCTCTCAAGCTTATTTAGCTGGTCCTCAGTTATGTCTAGATAGCTTGCGTCAGCATAGTCGAGAATCGGAAGGAGAAGAGACTGTGCGAGCATAATTTTTGTAGGAATGGGAAGAAAAGATCGAAGGCGACGCAGCGAACAAAGAGCGACAAAAGTTTTCTTACTTACCTCATTCAGTTGGCGTATCCAATTTAAGGAATTATCAATATAAATACCAAGATTTTTGACATTGTCAAAGTAAGGGATAACAACTCCATCGAATACGATAGGTGGTACAGAGAACCAGTCAACTCTTGAGATAAAGCTCTGGCTACCAATAATGATAGCCTGAGACTTTTTAGGATTGACATTTAGGCCATATGATTTACTCCACTCGTGTATAAAATTTAGATCCCTATTTAATGTAGCGATTGCACTCGGCAAATTCTCAAGAGTTGACTGGGTATAAATCTGGACATCATCCGCATACATGTGGTAGAGAGAAGATATTTTATGAGTGATTGAATTAATGAAAATGGAAAAGAGTAAAGGTGACAACACGCCGCCCTGCGGCACGCCTGCAGTTATATCACACCAAGATGAGTGAGTTTCATCGACACGAATACACTGCCGACGGCCACAGAGATAACTTTGAAACCAGTCAATTACTGATGGAGATATGTTAAGGGAACATAACAGACTCAACAGTATATCGAAGTCAACAGTATTGAACGCATTACTGAAATCCAGCAAGGTCATGACTGTGAGTTGTTTATTATCCATACCCCACCGTATGTCATCAGTAACTTTGATTAAGGCAGTAGCCGTACTATGACCTGGACGGAAACCGGATTGTAAGGAATTCAATAAATTGTGCTTATTAAGGAAAAGGGTCAGCTGTTGGCAAATAAGTTTTTCAAGGACTTTAGAAAGGAAAGGTAAGATCGAGATGGGACGGAAATCAGAGAGGTTAACGGGATTAGATTTCTTTGGAAGGGGTATAATATGAGCACTCTTCCAGGCTTGAGGGAATTTAGAGGAAGAGACACAAGCATTGAGTAAATGAGTGATAATGGGAGTAATAACATCAAGGAGAGGAACAATCATATTACGGCTAATGTTGTCGCTACCGACAGCATTTGAGGAGATGGATAATATGGTCTTCTTAACATCACATTCAGTAAACTGACTAAAAACGAACGGAGGATAATTAGGAGTCGGAGTTACAGAAAGCGAACGAAGTGTTTGCAGTTTATGTTCGCTATCAAAAGAGTTAGAAGGATTAGAAAAATGTTGATTTAATAGTTCAAAATCAACACTAGGAGGTGAGGCATTTAGGGATGTTCTACCAACTCCAACTGTTTTGAGAAACTTCCACACCCTAGATGAGTCGCCGTTCTCGACTGATGTATGAATATGGCGTCGTTGCGCATCTCTACACAATGTGTTGCATCGATTCCTGATTTTGGCGTATTTCCTTGCGTTTTCCTCTGTCTTATTCCTCTTAAGCTTTGACAATGCCGCATTCTTCTGCAAAATAAGCTTCTTCAGGTCATCAGAGAGCCATGGAGCAGGTAGGTGTTTAAGTCTCACATAATGCATTGGCGCGTGAACGTCATAAAGCTGAGTGAGAAGAGAACAGAACAGTTCCACTTTATCGTCAATGCATGGAGCTCTCTCGATCACTGACCAGTCCATATTATAAGCATCTTCACAAAGTTGTTCAATATCCATTCCTCCAAAATTACGTCGCAGAACTAATTTAGGTTTGATTTTAGGAGGGCGAAGTTTATACGAAAGAAAAATCAAATCGTGATAAGAGAATGCATCCGCAGGACACTGTCCGTGCTTGAAAACTAAATTGGAAGATGACACCATTATTAAGTCAAGAAGGGAAGGAGTACTGTTAGGAAAGTTATGAGTAGCAGAAAGGGGTAGGATTTGCATATTACACGCTTCAATTATAGCTTCAAGTTTTATAGATCGATTGTCGCCTTTAAGCAAACAGGTGTTAAAGTCACCCATCAAAATAGTGTGACTATACGTAGGGACTAGTGATTCTAAAAGAGATTCGAAAGAAGTAAAATAATTTATAGAAAGGGAGGGACTGTAGAAAACTCCAAGTAGGATTTTATTCTGAGACAGGGAGACCTCAACCAGCAAATGCTCAGCAGAATCAACAGGAGGTGGTTGACTTGACGAACTAACAATTTTATATGGAAGGTAGGATCTTAGATAGATCGCCACGCCCCCACCACCCCTATTAGTGCGGTCATTTCTAATTAGATGAAACCCAGGCAAAGAATAAGAAGTGGAAGGCAGACAGGGTTTTAGCCAAGATTCTGAAACTAAAATGGCGTGAATATTTTGGGATTCAAATGACGCAAGCATGTCAGGATAATGAGCCGGAATGCTTTGGGCGTTAATATGAATAGCATTAAAGTTATTCACACAGTCTGAGAAAAAAGAATTTAAGGTGATGTTGAGTGAAGGAGAAGCAGTTGTACTGTGATAACTATCATCACTAAGTGTCTCATCGTCCGAAGACAACGATAGAAACAAATCACTATCGTTACAAATGTTTGAGGAGGTCATAAATATTAAATTAAAATATAAAATAAATTCTTATATACACTAAAGAAAAAAGAAAAAAAAAATATATATATATAAATAAAGATCGAAAGGTACCTATACTATTACAACCACCAGCAGCATGAAAGAGAAAGCATATGACAAAACAACAACTTAAAGAAATAAAACAATCAGTTTAATATAAAAATTACCAAAAACTTGCAGTCTGACGCCAATAAATTGTAAGACATTTTGAAACTGTAAGCGTCAGACTAGGCAGTATGGATTAAGATGCCTTTGCCAAAGTAATAAAATAAAATAAAAAATAAAAAATAAGAAAGAAATCTGACAACAGGTAACAAGTGGTAACAAGTGTCACTGTTAGTATAAATAAAGATATTTATACGTAAATATTATTAACAAAAAAATATAATGATTAATTAATCTACCAGTTATGTGAAATAATTAAAATAATTTGAGCAACAATCATCAAACCAGTGGAAACCTATTATAAAACTTATGTCTTAAAAATGAATGGCAAAGAATTATAATTTAAAACCTGATTACCTAAAAGTTACAAAAAATATATGAATTGAGCTGCTGGAGTAAATTAGTAAAAACAAAACCATAAGAAAAACATGCCACTACCATCATTTTTTAGCCGTCTTCCTAGCCCTAGCAGTAGTAACACAGGGCTTGGGAGCCGAAGATGCTGCCGCCGCCGTCGCCGCAGTCAAGGATGTGGTAGTAGGGACACCACCAGCTGCATCAGGAATGGCGATCACCTCAGCCACGGTGTACACCCGGTGCTTCGTGCCGTCGGACCCAAGCACCACAACATATCCATCGCGTGTCCAACACTGGGATACACCAAAGCGCTTCCGAGCAGCAACGAACGCCTCATAACGACCCTTAGTCATGAACTCAGATAGAGTAACTCCGCTACCCTTTAGCTTGGTTTTGGAAAACCAAACTTTGTCACGGAGATCCTGATCTCGAAATTTCACGAGCAACACACGAGGCTTGTCGCCACGGGGGCGCCCTAAGCGATGGCATCTGGTAATAGAGTCCACACTTAATTCAGGGATGTTCAGCCGCTCTGATAATACCTTACTTGCGCAATGCACTAGGTTCTGATCTTGAGCTTCTGGCATTCCATGGACAAGCAACATCTTCCTCCTGGTCCTTACCTCCATTTCATCTTGCTGCCTAGAGAGAAGCTGGAGCTGAAGTTGCAGATTCTCAAGTGCTGACAGGACGAATGCCCTAAATGCATTAAATTGTGCATTAATATTGGAAGAAGGGCTCGTTGCAGGGATGGATGTTCTGACCTCCCTCTGGAACTCATCCATACGTGAAGTGAAATTCAGTGTTAGCTCTTCAATTGACTTCTTAAGCATATCCATTTTGAATATTCAATTAAAGGTTACTTAAAGGTCAATGTCAGGTGACAGTGAAGTGGCAAAATAAGTTTTAAGTTGTGCAATGAAAAACAAATTATTAGTAAACAATGCTGGTGGATTTATGTAATTACAGGTACATTTATATACTTGATTGTTCTAAATTTACTATATTAAAACTTTTAAAAATCAGGAACGATTTTAAATATGTCAACACACTTTTGCGCATTTATAGCAAAATTTTTTTGTACAAATCTTCTTGTTTATTTCGTTTTATGTTTTTGTGCAATAAATGTATATTCTATTCTATTATAATAAATTAAGTTTAAATATTTATCAATATCATTTACGTTATTTACGACCCAAAAACCTTAAAATTGATACCCAAGTCACCCAACCCATGATGATTTTTACATACAAACATACATCCATCCATCCTTCCATCCATGTTGGTTTCAAACCATAATCGATGCCATTTTCGTAATTAACGTCTCAAAAAACCATAAAACGATACCCATATTAATATTTCAACCACACAGGGAATGATGGTAGGTATTTCCCGTCTGCTAAGTTGGATTTTGAAATAATTTTTGATTTCGTAATTAGCGACCCGATGAACCATAAAAGAAACCCATGTTGATTTTCAGGATTTGTCACCTCTTTTCCACTTTTTAGGGGTTGAATTCTGAAAGAGCCTGAAACACTTACTCATTTATTGATAGGAGTACTCCTGTGAAGTTTCGAATAAAATAGTTAACTAATCTTGTTTCCCCATACAAACTTTCAACCCCTTTTTAACCCCATTAGGGGTTGAATTTTCAAAAACCCTAGGACACGTAATTGTTTATTTCTAATCGTTAACCTAAAAACAAAGTTTCAGGATTCTAGCTCTAAAAGTGACGGACTTCCATACAAACTTTTAACCCCTTTTTCACCCCCTTAGGGAGCAAATTTTCAAAAACCTTTCTTAGCGGATGCCTAGGCCATTACAACTGTCTGTATGCCAAATTTTAGCGAAATTCGTTCAGTAGTTTCGGCTGTGCAATGATAGATGAGTCAGTCAGGTTTGCCTTTTATATATATATAATATGTATGTATAGAAAAGAAGATTTTACTGTTCCGTGAGTCATGTAATATGAACATTTCGATTGTTTCACTATTGCGTCTTTTTCGCGGACAGGGACATTGTTAACACTGCTATTATGTACGAGCTAAGTCCATCCCCGGTTGAGCAGCAGTAAATTTGAAGCCTAGCTCCATCACTTAAATTTTAACACGTGACCTTGAGATTACATTGTGAAATTTATATAATTTATAAGCATTTAATAGGTGTTGTTAGATAGCTACGAGTATATAACTGCGCGAACGAGTTTATTCGTTGGCAGACGCGCTTAGTTTATCAAGATGGTTAGGTCTTTTTTATTGTTTAGTTATTGCATAATATACGGAGTAAACGCAGGTGAATACATTTTTATATTTTTAAATATTTATAGTGTGACTAACGAGATGTCAGTGAATGAGTGTCATTTGATCGTAAGTGGTAACTGCATCTTATGTTATCGTTACAGGCTACCACTGCTCAATAAAGGTCTCCTCCATACATTGTCTCATAAGAGGAATATTTGCCACAGTTGCCACGCTTGGCAAGCGGATTGGCAACCGCAGTTTTTTTATTTTTAGTCTTTATTATGAAGACGGATTAGTAGCTGAAGTGGCAATGGGCCAGCCATATAGCTCGAGGAAGCGACAACCGATGCCGAAGGAAGGTTCTCGAGTGGCAGCCTCGTAACGGTAGGCGAAGTGTAAGGTGACCCCCCACTAGATGGAGTGACGACCTGGTAAGACATTCAGGAAGTCGATGGATGCAGGTGTCTCAGGACCGTGTTTTGTGGCATACCTTGGGGGAGGCCTATGTTCAGCTATGCTATGATGATGATTAGGAAGACGCTGCTTCCCATATCCTGATTTGTTTCCCTCTGTCACCTCTTACGACACCCACGGGATGATATGGGGTAGTGTATATTTTTACACCGCCACTACACTGTAAGGAAAAAGGCCATAAATGGTGTGTGATCTTGAAGGACAAAAATGGAGTTTTTATACTGGCTCCCTCACACTTTCAATCGAAATACAACAAACATATACAGAATCAGGACGGATGTATTGGCATGAAGCTCTACCATTTGGTATCTATGTCATGATATTTCGTATAAAATTAGTTTTTTCTTGTATATTAATAATTGTTTTGTATTTTTATAAATAACAATAATTATGTTAACATTGGTTGCCGGTTCAATATACTGACATATGGCTGATAATGCAGCAAGTTTACTGACTTAAGCTAATCCTCTGATATATAGTTTAAGAGCCACTCCCGATTTTGGAAAAAATTTGCCGCCATACTTACTTTTTTCTTTCTTCATAATAAAAGTCATAACGACGTAAGACGTGCAAAAGTCGTGTATTCATTTATTAATTACAGCTTATTAAATGTCCCCTGCTGAAGAAGTGCCATAGATAGGAGTAATTTGTCATTGTTGCCATTGTTGCTTGGCAGGTGGGTTGTAGAACGCAAAAAGGTAAAATTAAACGTGATAAAATTCATAAAATTAGTTAAATTCAATAAAAAAAATATATGACGTATTCAGGTAAATATATGAAATTATTATCGTTATCAGGAATATGCCGCTGCCCACCCCCGGCTTTGTTTCCTTCTGTCGTCTCTTACGACCCCATGGGATGATATGGGTTTAGTAATTCTATTACGTTACTACTACACAACAAGTCGGGAACCAAAGGCACCTCCTACATTAATCGTCGTTAAAGGATTAAAATGTTTAGATGCCCTTGCGGACTGAGATAGATTCTCGTTTGCAATAAAAGAGACTTCCCGTTATTGTCACTGGGAAATACAGCATTATTTGCTGCTATTACGCATTGGTATTCTGTGCGAGCAAGGTCTTTCCTCGATCGAACATTTGTACTGTACTGCAGCCATAATACGCTTCCGCATGTTCTACCGTACTGGCTGATATGAAATAGATTGAAAAAAAAACCTTTTAAAGGTAAAAACTGACTTACAAAACCTAAAAAGAGTAAAACAATTTCTACATAATTTATTATCTATGACTATATATAAAAAAAAAAATTAAAACCACACCAAGTTAAGTTTACCAAGTCTTAAATTACGTGAAAATTATTTTATCATTCCGAGATTTTTTTTGAAGTGGTTTTTGCCTTTCTTTTAATTTAATTGTTTGTGAATTTGTTATATTATATACATTGAATTATAATGAATAGATTAAAGAGCTGTTTTTGGTACTCGTATGTTAGCGCAGATATCATCTCTATTTAGTAACACATAGGCTGATTTTGTAGATCCAATCCTGCAACTTATAGCAGGCCTGTCTCACTTCACGCTTTAGGCATGAAAATATACCTACGCTGCGCGGCCCCGTATGGGACTAATCCCGTGAGGTTGTCACGTGCCCGCTCTAGCTGACGCTGACGCGCGCCTTACGTTAACATAAAAAATATTTTTCTCAAATAAGTATTAAGGCACTTTTGATATTTATTTTTGAGTTTTTATTCAAGTATGGCCTCTCAAAAAGCCAATAGCATACGGGTGCTTAAATAACAATAGGAATGTCGACTCTTCATTCTTTCCTGTTCCTAAGGATACCGAAAGGTAATATATTATTATTTATAGGTAGAACTAGATAATTAGGTACTTAGGTACTGACGCCATAGTTACAGATTTATTATTTGATTAGTTACCTGATCACAGCTTCGCAATTTTCGATTTTTTCGCGTATTATGACAATGATCCAAAAATTCCTTCAGTGTAAGTAGACCTCCTAGTACTAGTGGCTGCCTACTAATGTGAGATCAGCATATACTGGTTATTTGTTTAATATATGGTCGATAAAGAAAGAGATTGAAAGTAGCAGCACTTCTCATTGCCACTCTTTCATTAATAATAAAGTTGCGTGTCGCATTTGTAAATAGCAAAAAATTTGAAACAAACAAGTGACGGCTTCGTGGCGCGGTGGCTAAGTAATGAGTTGCTGCACTAAGGGCCGCGGGTTCGACTCCCGGACAGAACAAGTATTTGTATGGCCTACAAATAATTGTTCTGGATCTGTTCTATGTACGTAAACTGTCCCTGCGATACAGGAGAAAATCCTAGTGTGGAGGTAACGTTTTTTTTAAAAAAGAAGAAGAAGAGACAACTAATGAAATTAAAAATTTTGTACACCCGACTTCAATACTAATACGCATTATTAAGGATAACTCCAAAACTACTAGTCAGATCTTAATCAAATGTATATGGGCTGTATAAATTATAAGCACCAGATTTCAAATAAAAATAGAATCATCAAAACTGATTCACCTAGAAAAAAGTTCTGATGTAACACACATTAAAAAAGAGTCAAATTGAGTACCTCCTTCTTTTATTGAAGTCGGTTAAAATGCTAAGTTGGTAAATTATCTGAGTTTCAAAGACGTTCATGTTGTTATAATCTTAATTTTCCTCGATGTTGCAAATTAACCTTTCTCATATTGAACAATAAAGTTTTTATTATCAGGCTTAGTAATTTAGTTATAGTTAGTTGCAACGCTGCGGCCGCGGGTTCGAATCCCGCACGTAACAAGTATTTGTATGGCCTGCAATTAATTTTTTTTTCTCTTTTTAAAAAAAAACGTTACACCCACACTAGGATTTTCTCCTGTATCGTGGAGGCAGTTTACAAACACAAATTACAAAAGGACAAACATCCAGACCCGGAACAATCATTTGTAGGCCATACAAATACTTGTTACGTGCGGGATCGAACCCGCGCCCCCCAACGCAACAACTCATTGCTAAGCCACTGCGCCACGGAGCCGTCAAAATTCAAATTGTTCCGGGTATAGATGTTTGTCCTTGTGCAATTTATATTTGTTAACAGCTTCCACGATACAGGAGAAAATCCTAGTATGGGGGTAACTTTTTTAACAAAAAAAAAAGAATTACTAATACTGAATTTAAAACATATTTAGTTTTCACTTTTAAATTTAAATAATTGATTAAATATCTCTAAAGTATTAGATGGTTCTCGAAGGTTTTTAGATGGTTTATATTATTTAGTTAACATCATGTGTGTCATCGAAAAACTCCTGTTACAATAACAAGTTCAAGGTATAGTTAGAATGCAAGGTCAAAACTAGAACACCGTCTATATTATTGTTACATTAAAAAATCATTCCCTATTTTCCACCACCACTACCACCACCACCATCCCTACTACTACCACCACCACAACCATAACCACCACCACCTATCCACCACTTCCACCACCACTACCACTATCATTATCAGCACCTCCATCACACTACCCTCGAACTAATGCTTATTTAAAATAAAAAAGAAAGACATTAAATCGGTTTCCAATCGGCGAAGATAAATTAACCGACCTTAATAAAGTACTTATTAAAATAAGTAATATATTTTGAGTTTGCTATTTATAATAATGTGTCCTATTAGACATGAAATAATGGTGTTAGAATATTTATTACTTCATAAGATCATCCCGTGGTTGTTGTTACAGACCACAGGGGGAAATTAAACTCCTGAGATGGACAGCAACCTCTGACCAACTTCCTAATAAACAACTGAAAATAATAAAAAAACTAGTGGCAATTATAGCGAATATTACTTGTAAGAGGCAATCAAAATAAATACTATCAGGGAGGCCCATGTTCAGCGATGGAATTTTGAGAGGCTGTAATGATGATGAGAATGAAAAATGTTAAAAATTTGTTCAGTTTCCTTAATTAATTTACACAAATAGGCTGTTAATTTGACTATAAAAAATTATGACGTTACTGTTAATAACCATGAAGTTTCTATTGAAAGTGTTCGTGTGCAAAAGTGTCTAGAAACAACTGAGTACATAATATTACGTGCCTTGCATGCCAGTTTTCAAGTTTTAAAGATACGCCACACACCCAGTAGTGATTACATACTCTTTGGATACACCTTTAAAACATACGTTATTATAATCTATGACATATTTATACGTGATCATTCACACAACATTAATTTTAATTGTCTCGCTAGTTTGTAATTACCTATTGTTTTTATTTTAAATTAATATATTTGTTATTTTAATAATACTTTTGTAATAAAATAAAATATACCTTTCGTATGTTAAACGATATATTCGACAATTGTGAACCGATTTTGATGATTCCTTTTTTATTACATAGTTATTTTACATCATACTTATTATATTGTTTATTATTTAATTTTATTATATTAAACTTTAGGGGTGTTCCAGTACTTGGACAAAATCCGACCCGAAGGGTCGCAAAATATCGCGATTATATATAATCTAATCGCTTTCGCTGCTGTTGCAAAGCAATATTATCTCAGCGCTCAAATGTGACAACGGATCTGGACCTTTTTTCGTTTTATGTTGGTGGCATTTTCATGAGCGCAGTTCCCGATTACCGTTAGGATGCCTTTTAGCTAGTTTGTCACTCTAATATTACTTACTAATATTATAAATGTGCAAGACGTATATACGTAACAGTATTTATTATTTTTATATTTTGTATTTTATAAAAATTACCAAGGGAGTGAAAACTAAATCTGCTTTTCTTTGAATAAATTCAGTATGGGGCTTGCTGGAAGAAATTTCAATATGGAAAAAGCAGTGCCTTGGTACAAAATATAGTAATAACAGCCGGATATAACGCAAAAACTGACGGAGCGCATTGACGACCTGAAGCACAAAATCGCTGCTTGGGGCAAGCGGATTCGGCGATATACCGAGAGGTCGACACGGTTCAACCAATATTGTCTCTTCCAGAGTGATCAGAAGAGGCTCTATGAATCATTGGAGCGACCAATATTGTACGTAGAACGAGCCTAGCACCGAATCAGGCCGACAATGTCGCATTCTGGGGTGGCCTGTGGTCATAGCCCGTAAATCACAGAAAGGGCCCTTGGCGAGTCACTTTGGGAGTGTTACGCCCATGGACCACGTCATCATAACGCCGGATGACGTAATGTGGCGGTCCGTAGCGCCCCGAACTGGAAAAGTCCGGGACTCATCACTACTGGCTGAAAGGTTCGTAGCGTATCGGAACCTTTCGCCCGTCTGGATAGATTACAAAATTCCGTCTCAGTGCCTCATACATGCCTGAAGAGGGTCGTCGAGCTGTAAAAGGTTGACTGTACAGTTAGAGACTTCCTCGGACCGTGTATGGGGCAGTGAACTACGATCCTCTGTCATCTAGGCGAGCCGATTACCGCTGCGGAGGATCACATAAGGATAAGAAGGGGTAATTTCCAGGGCGATTGTCTGAGTCCAAACTGGTTCTGCCTCTCTCTGAACCCTCTCAGTACCTTACTGAAGGGTTCCGGGAGGGGATTTTAGCTTCGGAAAGGAGGTACAAAAGTGACCCACCTTTTCTATATGGATGATTTCAAGTTATTCGCCTCCAGTCGCTCCCATCTTATGCTAAACATTACTTGTGGTTTTAGCAATTCCATTAGAATGGAGCTGAGGACGGATAAGTGTGCGGTCCTCCATGTCGAAAGGGGTAGGGTTGCTAACTCTGAGGGTATAGACTTATCTATACCCATCAACATAAAGACCCTATGCGAGGCTGAAACATACCGATACCTGGGTATGTCTCAGAACATAGGTATCGATGAGACGGACATAAAACAGTCAGTTTGCGATGTGTTTTATGCACGCTTGACAAAAGTGCTCAACATTCTTTTGTCGCGCGGGAATAAAACACACGCATATAACGGTTGGGTCATGCCTGTCCTCATATATATCTTCGGCGTACTCAGGTGAACTCAGAATAAACTGAACGCTCTGGATAAAAAATTCCGCACTGTTGTGACGTCCCACAGGATGCATCATCCGAGATCGTCAGTAATGAGGCTGTACTCGTCGCAGAAACATGGTGGGCATGGCTTTTTGAGCGCTCTCACTATGCATAATCGCGAAGTGTGCAGCCTCCGTAATTACTTTCAGACGAGATCGGATGATCCATTCTACAGGGGCGTCATTTCGTGTAAAAAAGGGCTTATTCCTCTATCCTTAACCAACGAGCAATGGCAAGACCCAGCAGTACAGTGCATTTCCGACCGGGAGACCGTATGGAAGGAGAAGGAGCTCCACGGGAGGTTCTACAAGGTTCTACATGAGCCTTTCGTAGACATAGTTACCTCTCTCCACTAACTACGTTTCGGTGACCTCTTTGGGGAAACCGAGGGTTTTGTCTGTTCGATACAGGATCAGGTTATTAAGACCAACAATTATCGGAAATACATTCTAAAGGATGGCGCCGTCGACATCCGTCGAGCTGGTCGCCATCCCGGCGAGTCACTTAGTAATGTCATCTCCGGTTGTTCAGCGCTTTCTAACTCCGAGTATTTGCACAGATACAACGTAGTAGCATGGATTCTACACCAGGAGCTTGCTCTGAAATACGGTCTCGTGGATTGGAAACTGCTATATTATAAGTACTTGCCGGAAGCCGTGTCTTGTCGAAAATGACCGCGCCAGGCTCTACTGGAACCGAGCCATCATTACAGACAGGACTATTCTTGCGAATAGGCCAGATATTGTGCTAATGGACCGGGCATAGTCAAGGATATTTTTGGTCGACATTACCATTCCTTATGATGAGAATCTCGTGAAAGCCGAAACAGATAAGCTGACAAAATATCTGGACCTGGCTCACGAGGTGACCGAAATTATTCCTGTGGTCATTTCTGCGAACGGGCCAATCCCGGTCAGGCTCTAAGGTCATCTGAGGCGACTGGGACTCCGTGACGGACCGCTCCAGGCTCAAATGCAGAAGGCGGTGCTCCTTGATACCACCTGCATCGTCCGCTTGTTTCTTTATCTTTCCTCCTAAACCTCGGCCGTTTGGTCTCTCCTGCCGAGGGCTTCCCTCTGTTTGGGCTTTTATCTGTTTATGTTAGAATATTTTATATATTTATGGATATTCATCATTTCCTCTTATATTCAGCCCAACCAGATGAGAATACTTAATAATAACAATATATTTTATTTACTTTCTCTCTCTATCTCTCTCCCTCCCTCTGTGTGTGTGTGTGTGTGTGTGTGTGTGTGTGTGTGTGTGTGTGTGTGTGTGTGTGTGTGTGTATCTGTCAGTGTGTATGTATGTATGATCTAGTATGATCTATCGTATTAAATATCTATAGTATTAAAGTTATGTATATGAAATAAGAAGGTTTTGCAGTGGTTTCATAGTCCAGACTTAACAACCATTGGGTTACTTTTAATATGAAAGTATTTCTATTACGTGAATATATACCAATTTTTAGCGTTTGTTCTATTATATGGATAATTACCAAGAAAGATAAAAAATTATGTGAATATTTGGTGCAATATGTGTTGTAGTAACAGACTAGATCATTTTTGCGCTTATATTTTATCAATTGTGAATTACACTGTAAGAGTGAGTGTTTTTAATGATACATTGTAGAATAAATAGTCGGGGTTGTTATAAACTAATTTGCTTAATTCCGCGTAAAAAAACAAAATGATGTGTCCTGCCCAGTTTTATGGGGACCTACCACCCTCTCTCAATCGCGCGCATTGTAACTGTCGCCTTCAATCCCAGCACTACCATCCCCAGCACCACCAGGCACGGCACACCACTCTCGAAAACACGACACGTGTTTCGCTTCTACACGAGTTATCCTCAGGTGAAGTAGATTCTGCGGAGGCACATAAACATCTACATCTATCCTTGATTAAGAATTAAAATGAAGATGCGTTGACACCTCTGAGGAATAAGATGGAATGCTTCATTACCAGTAAAACGATTTCTGTTTTTTTATACTCACCTTCCGAAAAACAGCAGTTTTACGCTGGTATTTAGTAAGAGCGTGGTCTTTCCCTGGATGAGATGACCCATTCGTGATACAACAATAATATAGCTGCAAAATGGCTCTACCACGTATAAAAATTTCTTTTGGTTACACTTTCCTTCTCTTAGTCTCGATAAAGTAGGTGCTCCAACAAAAACGTAAGTGTCATTTATTTATGTTATTTTCTTGTTGTTCCAGGATATTACTCAAAGAATGAAGAAAATCAATGGTACCCTGGTACTTTAGCATACATTTTTGTATATGACAGTGGTACGACAACGGTCTATAAAAGAATAAATGAATACACTGAACAAACTGACAGAATTACTATTCCGGAAGAGACAGTAATAAGTACGATTAACGGTGAATTAGTACTTCCAGGTAAGGGAGGATAAAATATAGAAACCAAGTTTTCATGTTTTTTTTTATACTACACTAGCTGGTACCCTGAGCGTTGCTGCTGCAGAAAAAATAAACTGTGGAAATATGGTTTCAAATTTGGAATACTAACCTATATTGTTTAATTAGGAATTATAATACATTTTTTGAAATTGAATAAAATATTAATTTCAAATAAATTTGTCGGTACTGCATGCCAACTACTGTAAGTTAATTTTACTATGCCTATAACCTTCGTGAAAGTGCAAGCCACATGTTGTTATCAACATATGGCTTGTCACATATAACTTCATAGTTTTACCGCATCTGATGAACGGTATGGCAGCGCATAAAATAAGAACAAACAAAAATTGATTTTTATGTATTAGATAAGAGTGATGAACGATCAAGTATAGATTACTTGATCGTCGTTGCCGGTAAGTGGACGCTGTGGTCAATAGACATCTACATTTATCCTCGTTTGAGAATCAAAATGTAGATTTTATCTAGATCTGGCAAGTTGTAATCGCTATAATGCTAGTTATTTTATAATTGATTTAATTATTGACTATTGTCGTAAAATCTTATGATTAAAAAAATCCCGCCGGGATCTTTGCTGGTTCTTCCCAAGACAAATAAAATTTTCGAACCGAAATATAAATAATTGACTTTCTTATTCTAAAATATTACGTAACAATGTATATAGAATAAAAATATTCCATTTTATTATATTACATTAAAAAGGAAGAAGAAATATATAGTGTAGTCGAAAATATGAAAACTATTCTTTAATAATATCGATTGTTTCGATCGGCTCCAGTTTTGACGCTTTTGCTCTTTCTTTAGATTTTTTCAGACACGTAAAATCGACTAAGGTTCTTATTTAGTTGGTATCCGATATACGGATTTATAACTATTTCCAAAAATGCCAGATCTTAAATATTCAGTGCACCGTTCACTTTATGTATACGTAAACAATATATATATACAAGTCTAATATTTCAATTTCTATTACTTTTTTTACTTTAACGTAAAATAATGACAAATACTTTGTTTTTATACATTTAACGGTATTATAATAATAACTTTTTACTATTTTGTTATTAATTTCATTTGCAACAGGAATCGTGATCTGATCATAATATTATAATGGCAAGCAATTTGCAATTATGGTTCGCTGCATGTAATATTGTTTTAGTTTTAAGATAAAAAAAATACAATATTTATTATTATTATAAATGTTCTAACGTATTTTATTGTATATATAAAATGCTACATTTAAATACAAATACAAATTCTTTATTTGCATAAAATTTATATTTAGAATTCGATTGTATGTGTGTGTGTGAATTTTTATCTATCTGTCTGTTTGTTCCGGTTATGTCCGAAAATACTGAACCGATTTTGATGGGACTTCCACTGACAGACAGCTGATGTTAAAGGGTACTTTTATTTAAGAGAGAGAATTAGGGTTCCGCCCAAAAAAGAATTAAAAGCCTAAATTACACGCGGGCGAAACGGGGCACAGTTAGTACTCTATAAAAGGAATATTGAAGTTTCTTGGCCAATCCAGGTCCTTCCACACTTTCAACCGGAAAGTACTAGAACACTCGCGATTACTTAACGATTACAATATCCGAAGAAGTAAAGGCTTTATTAACGTAGGTATAAGGTTTCAGCTTGTATCGGTAATTTAAGGGTTATCTATTTTTATGCCTAAAAGTTTTATTACTTGACAGATGCCATTGATTCTTATCGTCGGGAACTTTTTCGTGCCATGTGATGCAATACGCAAGTGGCTGTCGTAACAATATTTTAGTCTATATAATTTATATACTTTCTTTAAAAGGTGATTGATTACTGAAAAATTAAAGTTAAATACTAAATGAAAAAAAAAATGCGATTTTCATCCCGTCAGTCATGCTTTCAGTCATTATGATACAGGGAATTTTATGAGGGAGGCCTTTCTAATATTAAAAATATTGAGTGATGATGAACTTCAAAATTAGTGTAAATTTAGAATTAATAATCACAAACATTCGCCATTTCAAATTTCTTAAATTAAATCAAGGATTCGTGATTTTCTTTACGTTTTGAATAATCATTGATATGTCACTGTCTTTTAGAAAATATAAAATGTAAAAAATATAAAATATAAAACTTGCGCTTTGTAAAGTTGCAAGCGAAGTGCCGGCATGAAATACTGTCTCGCTCTGCTGAGCACGCCAAGCTTTTTAGAGGCCAATTTGGCCTTCCCTTCCAAGTGACCACGAAACTGCACACTATTCGATATGTCGACGCCAAGGATTCCGATACTAGCTGAGGCAGCAAGGGGAGTACCTTGAAACTGAGGAGATTCGACAAAGGGGTTCTTTTAAGCGGTAAACGCGCAAACTTGTGTCTTATGGGGATTGAACTGGACTAGATTTATTCGGCCCCAATCCGAGACTTTGTTAAGCAAAGACTCGACTTCAGACATAAGTTTGTCCCGGTACTCAGCGACGTTTTCCTGAGAAATATTGGCACGGCCGGCATATAAGGCATCCCCAGTGCTGTCGTCTGCATAGCAATTAATGCTACCAGTTAGCAACATATCATTGATATGCAGGAGAAACAGCGTTGGTGACAACACGCAGCCTTGTGGAACACCAGCGTTGATAGGCTTGAAATCAGAGCATGCACCGTCTACTACGAACTTGATGCTCCGATCAGCAAGGAAACTGGTGATCCATTTGCACAATTTCTCGGGGAGCCCATAGGAAGGAAGCTTCGAAAGAAGCGCTTTGTGCCAGACCCGATCGAAGGCCTTCCCTATGTCCAAATTAACGGCCAATGCCTTTGGACTCTACTGCCTCCGCCCATCTATGAGTCAGATAGACTAGAACATCACCAGTTGATCGACCTCGACGAAAACCGTACTGGCAGTCACTAATGAGCTGGTGATCCTCAAAGTACCTCATGAGCTCAGTTTATAATGGATTCCATTATTTTGGAGAACAAGGAGGTGATGGCAATAGGCCTGTAGTTGGACGGGTCTGAGCGGTCGCCTTTTTTAGGGATCGGGTGGACCAAAGCTGTCTTCCATGAATTCGGGATTACGCCTTGGGAGTAGAAGTACCGGAAAAGACGCGTTAAAACCGGTGCCAACTCCGGAGCACACGGCTTCAGCACAATGGGAGGGACTCCATCGGGCCCACTCGACTTGCTGACGTCCAGGGAGAAGAGTGCTTTGCGAACCGAGCGCTGTGTAAACCGCACATCCGGCATGGAGCACTCACATCGCGGGATAATCGGCGGTGTGTTCCCCCCGTCATCTAGAGTCGAGTTGGACGCAAAAGGAGAGCTCAACAGATCCGCTTTCTCCTTTGCGGCATGGGCCAGTGAGTCGTCCTCTCTGTGCAGAGATGGAAGAGATGGCTGACAGAAGTTCCCTTGGACAGCCTTGGCGAGAGACGAGAATGCACGGGTTCCCGAAGGAAGGCGAACTAGCTTTTCGCCAATTCTGCCGATGTGCTCAGACCTTGCCTTGGCAATGACGCTTTTGAAGGACCTGGAGGCGGAATTGTACTTCTTTATGAGCTCGTTGGTGTTTACATGCCGAGACGTTGATGCGTCAGCCCAGGCCCGGTAGCACTCCTGCTTATTGCGTGATGCTATTTTACAGGAGCGAACAAACCATGGCTGGGATCTTCCTCCGATGGGCACCACAGAGGATGGAATAAAAAGTTCCATATCCTGAAGTACCACTTCAGCAACAGTATCGGCAACAACGCTGGGATCTTCCGGCGAGAATCAAACCCGCCCCCAAGGGTAGGATGCAAAAAAAGACCGCATCCCATCCCAATCAGCTGACCTATAGTGCCAAACACGGCGGCAAGCTGCAGATCGCAACTGCGATTGGAGCATGAGTGGCACCGTACTCCGAGACAATGGTCCGAAGAGCCCAGAGGGGCATCGACGGAGACCTGATATCCGTCCGGATGAGAGGTCAGCAGAAGGTCCAACAGGGAAGGTACATGGTCTTCCACATCTGGGATCCACGTAGGCGAAGTAACCAGTTGTGTTAGACCATATGCCAAAGCAAAGTCATAGACAGATCTACCCGCATGATCAGTTAAACGAGAACCAAGCCATTCAGCGTGGTGGGCGTTAAAATCACCGAGTATCACGATCTCTGCGGATGGGACCTGTTGTAGCACGGAGTCTGATGAAACAGATGTCCTCTCTGACGTATACGCAAACTTCAGCCCGGGGCACAAAGGAGTGTTCCAATTTGTACCCCGGGTAGGAGAGATATGAAGTATCAGCCGGAGAGGACACCTGAGTTTCGGTTAAAAAGAGCAAGGCCGGCTTCGCCGTCTCTAGATGGTAATAGACAGCGTTAAGGTGGGAATGAAGTCCCCTGATGTTGCAAAAATTCACGGATAGCGTAACAGGGGTCGCTTTGGTTGTATTGCTCCGATTGCCCCGAGCAGCATTAGTCGCGAGCGGAATTTCGCCCCCCCCACCCCCAGAATACGCGGGGCAGCCTGAGCGGGTGCTCACGTTCAGGAGTGAAGTAGTTTGGTCGTGGATGCTCAGCGAGGGATTCTCCAGGGGTGCTGGTACCCTCCTGGGGTAGTCTTTTATTTAATTCCACTACCATGTTGATGGGGGGAGCGGAATTTTGCCCCCCTCGCAGAATACGTAGGGCAACCTGAGCACCCACGCTCAGGAGTGGAATAACATGGTCGTGGATGCTCAGCGAGGGATTCTCCAGGGGTACTGGTACCCTCTTGGGTAGTAACTAACTAACGTGTAATTCCGCTACCATGTTGATGGGGGGAGGGGGGGATTGGGCCTCCGGCCACCTGCACTCACCAAGCGCAACGCAGAGGTAAACTTCTACTTCACGCTGGTATACTGTGAAGTCGTGGTACCACCCCGGTTCGAGCTGGCCCATCCGTGCGACAGCAAAAGCTACCGCTTAGATCTACCACTGTTGAAACTGTACTGTACTAAATGTCGCGTTATTTTGTGCCACCACACTTGTGTGAGTGCGGTTACATTTTATATTTTAATTTTAGACAAGAAATCCACGGCACCTTATGAAATGTACACTAAATAAAAAGAAATGTTTTGAAGAACGCTTCTTTCGAAGCTCCCTTCCTATGGGCTTTCCGAGAAATCGTGCAGTTCGTACATTAAGGTCGTAGTAGACAGTGCATGCTCCGATTACAAGCCCATTAACGCTGGTGTTCCATAAGGCTGCATGCTATCACCAACGCTGTTTATTTTGCATATCAATAATATGCTATAAACCGGTAACATTCATTGCTATGCAGACGACAGTACTGGTGATGTTTTATACACCGGCAGTGCCAATATTTCTCGGGAAAACGTCGCTGAAAACTAGAACATACTGTCTGAAGTCGAAACTTTGTTGAACAGTCTCAGACTGGGGGCGACTAAATCTAGTCCAGTTCAATCCCCAGAAGACAAAAGTTTGCCCGTTTACCGCAAAAAAGAACCCCTTTGTCGTATCTCCTCAGTTTCAAGGAACTCCCCTTGTTGCCTCAGCCAGTATCGGAGTCCTCGGTGTAGACATATCGAGTGACAAGCAGTTTCGTGGTCACTTGGACGAGAATGTCAAATTGGCCTCTTAGAAGCTTGGCGTGCTCAGCAGAGCGGGACAGTATTTCATGCCGGTACACCGCTTGCAATTTTACTCGTTTAAAATGAAAGATGTCGTTTGGTGGCTATAGTCACTATGGCCAGGTGAGGCAATAATTGTTTTTGGGGACTGTAGTCACCGTGGACGGTTGAGTAAATAATCGAGTATAGATATAGTCTATGGTGCACATCAACCACATACCACTAGGTGGAATAAATGCTCATTTGCCACTTTTATTCCATAAAAAAAGTAAGATTTATTATCCATTTCAGAAGAACAAGAATGTAATAAGCCGAATGAGTTTTATAATAAATCACTACATAAAATAGGTCCTTAAAACGCTATATTATTAGTTAACATTTAATTTAAAGAGCGCACTGGAATGAAATCATAATTTTTGGTTTAGTACAAAATTTTTATTATTAAAATGAATTTTTTGGGCTTTCTGTTCAGCAAAAGTGTTTTTGACATTACAAAGTTATCAGTAACATATTGAGAGATTGGGTTCCATTCTTCCTGTAACGCTTTTCTTAATTTGTCTGTTATAAAATAGACAAATGGGCACTACAATTTCTTCCAAAATCTCAGTTACTTATCTAGCCGCTATTAGTAACCTTCTCAATGACGCATATTTCCGTACTTTCCCCCATGTAAATACTTCCCCTTATCTTAACTGACCCTCCACTATATGCCTCATTTTCAATGATGTTGTACTGAGCTCACATCTCTCCCGGGTATTTCTACAGTTTAATCCTTTCATTATCTGGCTTCAGGCAAAATCTAGACTCATCTATGAATAGAACTTGACTTCAAGTTTTGTCTTTCCAATTTTCGTGGATTTCGGGCAAAATTAACTCGAGCTACACGATGGCATGTGGCAAGATGGCGTCTGACAGGCAAGTGTGAATTGATTCCGGCCGATTTGAGTCTTTTTTGAGTTTTTGTGCTTATAATAACTCCTCGAACTTCTTGGAGCTTCGTTTTTACCTCAGAAGAAATTAAGGTCTGGTTTCTAACCATGATGGCAACGATGAGACAGTAATCTGTGGCCACAATTTTCAGTTTACGTCCCTGTCCTGCGAGTCTTTGTCCGGTCACAACAACATTTTAATAAAACTAGTTTAGATAATGATTATTATTATTATTATTAGATTTATTCGCTTATATTAAATTCCCGATTTTTTTTTATAGAAATAGGGTGACAAACGAGCACACCGTCCATCTGATGGTAAGTGGTTGCTGAGGCCCATAGACATCTACATCTATTATCGTTTGCGAATCAAAATGCAGATGCGTTGTCAGCCTTGAGGACTAAGATGGAATGCCTCATTTCCAGGAAAAAGGGTCTCCGGTTCTCTACACTCACCATACGAAACACAGCAGCGTCAAGTTGCTATTTTACGCTGGTATTCTGTGAGAGCGTGGTCGTTCCCCGGTCGAGCCGACCCATTCGTGCTACAACTATAATACTAATATAGCTTCAGCATGGCTCTACCACGTTATTTGGGTACTTTATAGCGTGGATCGGACAAAAAATTAATAATTTTATTCCGTTGGTAGCCGTGGTTAACTATGACGTTGGGAAGTCGAACACCTCAGTTCCCGACGTGATCATGGGTGCTTTTTTGTTCCTCTAAGTTTGTCAATGAGTGCATATTCCATATTTTAATACTAGGCAAAAAAATTATTTGAAACTGTGCAACAAAAAAAATTTTTTTTGTTGCACAGTTTCAAAGAATGTTTGCATTTCTATAACGTCTTTTTTCAATTTTTAGCAAATTAAAAACTGATTAGGTAATATCTTTTCCAACAAATGCATTGAAATTAAAAAAAAAAGATTTCTTTGTTTAACTCTTGTATGCATGTAGGGTAGGTCATTTAAATTAATGAAAGATAAAACTAACAAAAATTACTAAATGTTGTAATAATAAATATTAAGATCCTCTTGTGCTCACGGTCCTCTCGGGCAGAGAGCCCCTATTCGCTGGAGGCCCATGGCATACTGCCCGACCTATTGATATGCCACTGGGTGAAGCGTCCTTCACGCTTGGACAGCTTCTAACTTTAAACAAAGCTCGCGTCCGAATATGCATCGAGAATTGTAGTCATCTTTGGAAAGGCTCAGCAAAATAACAACGTTACCAATCACACTTGGTTGACATTCAGAATATTCGCATTAAGCGCTATTAGTCATCTTTCATAATTCGCACAGCCAAGGAGTAGAATGCCCTGTCGGCGTCTGTTTTTCCGAGTATCTATAACCTAGACCTCATCAAGGTGCGTGATAACATGCTTTTCCTGGGCAAACTCGCTCAATCGTTGACTTCATCTTTGCCTTTGGGCCAGATGGTCAAGAGTGAGCCCATTTTTAGTTTTAAAAAAATGTGCCAGATTCTATAACAACTATTTGGAACGATTTCAATTTTGCTACGGTCTGAGAGTGTTATAAATATTTTAATATTATTATTAATGACTATTTGAACCCGTTCACGCGTTTCTGAGGCTCCAAGAGTTCAAAAAAAAAAAACACGTGCGTATTCATATACAAAGTTATGTGAAAATTACAAAGCAATCGGTGAAGAATTTTCTGAGGTTTAAAATTTAGTTTATATTAAGGACAACATGTGATGCAATATGTTTTGAGTTAGCTCCTGAGCTAATATTTTCGATTTTTATAAAAAGATGTCGTAGGCGTATATAGATAATGTTTTCTATAGACCATAGTTATACATATACATAGGTTGACAACAACACTCCACGTAACAAGGTGTGAAGCCGGATTATTCTGAAGTCGTTATCACAAAGAGAAAACTAAACAAAGCAATAATAACAACATCTTTTATAGACGAAACGATGTGCACTCGATTTAATGAGGAGCTGAAATGTGTGAAGTCATGTCCGCCTGAGAAAACATGTCAAAATCGCAACATTATATTTGATTGCGCTGATAACGTACGAATCGTCTGGCGCGCAGACTTGACGATTTCCAGCCTCCCGAACAAGCCGGTTTCCGAAAGGGCTTTAGCACCATAAACCACATACATACCCTTCGGCAAATTGTACAGAAGTCCGAAGAGTACAATTTGCCACTATGTCTGGCGTATGTGGACTATGAGAAAGCCTTTGATTCCGTAGAAATTTGGGCGGTGCTGCAGTCCCTTCAGCCGTGCCAAGTTGACTGTCGGTATATCGAAGTGCTGAATTGTTTGTACAGAAGAGCTACGATGGCTATCCGAGTACAGAACCAGAGTACGAAACCTATCCAATTGCAGAGAGGTGTAAGACAGGGTGACGTTATATCCCCGAAACTCTTCACCTCTGCGTTGGAAGACGTTTTCAAGCTTCTGGACTGGAAAGGTTACGGTATTAACATCAATGGCGAGTACATCACTCACCTTCGATTTGCCGACGATATAGTCCTTATGGCAGAATCGCTGGAGGACCTAAGCACCATGCTCAATGAACTAATATAATAATGAATGAGGATAGATGTAGATGTCTATGGGCCGCAGCAACCACTTACCATCAGGTGGACTGTGTGCTCGTTTGTCACACTTATCCTATAAAAAAAAACTCAATAGTGTCTCCCAACGAATAGGTCTTAGGATGAACACAAAACAAAGATCATGTTTAATGTCCATGTCACACCTATGCCGGTAGCTGTTGGGAGCACTAAGCTCGAAGTTGTTGACAAGTATGTTTACCTGGAACAAATAGTCCGACTAGGTAAGTCCAACTTCGACCGAGAGGTCAATCAACGGATTCAACTCGGCTGGGCAGCGTTCGGGAAGCTACGACACATCTTTTCTTCAGACATACCTCAAAACCTTAAAACGTAATTGTACAACCAGTGCGTGTTGCCAGTAATGACTTGCGGATCTGAGACGTGGTCCTTCACTGCTGGCCGGATGAGGAAGCTCAAGGTCACTCAGCGAGCTATGGAGAGGGCTATGCTCGGGGTTTCTCTGCGTGATAAACTTAGAAATGAGTATATCGGCAGTAGAACCAGAGTAACGACATAGCCCAGCGGATTAGTAAGCTGAAATGGCAGTGGGCCGGCCATATAGCTCGAAGAACCGACAACCGATGGGGAAGAAAAGTTCTTGAGTGGCAGCCTTGTACCGGTAGGCGAAGTGTATGGCGACTCCCCACGAGATGAAGTGACGACCTGGTAAGACATGCAGGAAGTCGATGGATGAAGGTGGCTCAGGACCGTGCTTTGTGGCAACCCGCGGCCCCCAGCGCAACAACTGATTAAACTGTTTGTACAACTGTTTGAACAATTTTTTGTAAAAAGGGATTTTATAGGAACGGCAAAGGAGATTGTGTGATCGAAATCAAGTCAATCGAAATGTGTGGTATGATATAAATAACATTTTTAAACTCATAGGAATTCTATTGGAATAAATATATTTATAGACTAACAAAAAGAAACTCAGTATATAATTTACAATAAATTATATGCTGAGTTTCTTCTTGGATCTTCGCAGGGAATACAGAATGTATTTTCCGAATCAGTGGAACATAAAAATTGTCTTTTTATAGGTATTATGTAATAGTCTATACTGCATTAAAATTATATTCTCTATTCTATTCTTCTACTCTAGTTTACTCAATTCTATTCTAAGCTATTCCATTCTATTCTAGTCTATTCTATTCTATTTGTTCTAATCTATTCTACTCCATTCTATGCCATTCTATTAAATTCTATTAGATTCTATACCACTTCATTTTATTATATTCTATTAAAGAGAAAGAAGAAAAACATTGCCGTCTTGGGCACTACTTACGTGAATGATGTAAAACACCCAAAAAAATAAAGAGTGAATTGCATAAAAGTGCGAAGTATTGATAACTAATAATTTTAATTGTGTTAAAAGATGAAAACAATTATTTAATGATGTTGGTTGCATCGGTCAGATCTAGTTTGAACTTTACTTTTTCCCCAGATCTCTGAGAATATTGTCAATACCGATTACGCTATAGATTTTGCAAAACCGACTGAGACATTTGAAATCCGATAGATGTGCGAATAAAGCCATTTCAAGTATTGCTAGATAGATATTCAGTTCACCTTTAACGTTGTAAGACGCCTGAAACACACAAAAACATGTACACGATTATAACAAGCACTCCAATTTCTATTACTCTTAATAGATATAGGAATATAAAACGAAAACATTACTATTTAAGTTATTTTAAAACATATTTTTTATTCATTAGTCACCTTTATTCCATAAAAATATAAGATTTATTTTCTATTTCAGAGGAACAAGAATGTAATAAGCCAAATGAGTCGCTCCAATGTGTTAAGGCATGTCCGCCTGTGAGAACTTGTCAAAATCGGAAAGTGTTTTATATATGCGCCAATAATATGAACGAAGTTTGTGTAAATAAATGCGTTTGTGACGATGGCTTCTACAGAAATCCTGATGGCTTCTGCGTCACAAGCGACCTTTGCGGTGAGAATTTTTAGTCGTGCTTTTTTTCTGACTATACATTACACAACGGCGATGAACTTTTACGGTGATACGTGTATACTCAATACTGTAGGTTCAAAGGTGCGAGACGACTGGTAATGTGATTAACAATCCACCTGCCGTGTGATGATAGTGTAAGAGAATAATTCAAACTATTTCTTCCCGTGGGTGTCATTAGAAGCTATGGGATAAGCCTAAAAGTTCTTATGGCTTCTGATACATGTCGATATAATCATCTATTTACGCTTGGTGTAAAAAACCCAGACCAGCGTCTGACAGCAGCGTAGAAGGTGCTCACGCCTGGGTACTATCAATTGCCAATTCGCCTTATAAAAAGTGACGTTTAAGGTTAATCCTTCTACAACGGAATACACCCTTGTCCAGCTCTGGGTTTTTTGTTATAATATAGACGGAAAAAGACTATGCTGTAGATTTATTTTTATAATATTAAACTGATAAATAGCGTGCTTGGTGGTATGTAACTACAGTAGCCCATAAACATCGGCAACCAAGATCCAACATGAAAGCTCCAGATGCATTGCTGCCCCCAAGGACTAGGATGAAATACCTGGGTGTACTTTAGTTTACCGTCAGGAATTGTGAAAACGGTGGGACGAATACTGATAAACTCATAGGCTTAAAAGGGCATTGACATGTTGTCACGGCTCCTTAACCTAGTGTTTACCTTAAGTTAATCCTGGAGAGTGTTGTTCTTAATTTTATATTATTATGTGGGTATAGCAAATTATGAAGTTTTTAAGTGTACTGAGTCGATGGATGCAGGTGGCTCAGGACCGTGATTTGTGAGATTCCTTGGGGGAGGCCTGTGTTAAGCAGTAGACTTGTGTAGGGCTGTAATGATGATGATGATGATGAAGTGTACTCAGAAATATCAGCAGCTCGAATGTCGTATTAATAGTTCCATTTGAAACTACATATCCAATTTTTTCTTAATTTTATATAGGACCCTTGAAGTATAAACTATTTAATAAATGAAACATCCTAAAAATCGGTCCATAATTTAACGAAGATATCGATTAACATAAACAAGAACAACACTTGAATTGAGATCTTCGTCCTTTTTTTTTGAAGGTTAAAGGCCCTGGTTAATTAATCATTTGCTGTACCTATTATTCATTCAGGAAATTATTTTATTATTTTTAGTTCTTTAAAGACGCTACTTAAAGTCAAATTTTTCTTATATTAGAGTTAACAGCGAGGACTCGGAGTCTCTGCGTGATAGAAACCGTAACGATGATGTCCGCAGTAGAATCGTAGATTGGTTCCGGGCCGCATGCATTTATTGCCTTCCTCTTCGAGTACAGAATGTTCAGTGACAGTGTAGAAATATTTGTTTTAATTTTACAGATAAAAAATGCAGCGGTCCGAATGAAAAGTATGAACCTAACAAAAAGTCTTGTCCGCCTGAAACTTGTCAATCTATTGTGGCGAAATATAAATGTGATTCGAAACAGCAGGGTCGGCCTGGATGTGTGTGTGAATCCGGATTCTTGAGAATGAATTTAAATTCAACCTGCATACCGATGGAACAGTGTCCCGAATCACCTGATTTCAGTAAGTTTTTTTTAATAAAAAAATAAACTTGTGCGGTCGTTATTAATAATGATACGAAACTGTTGGGCAATTTGATATAACATAATTTACATGGCTTTACCAAAGACGGGTTATGTCAGAGTAGCACCGACTAAAACCTCATAGTGTTCCACCTTCACTGCATATTGACAAGGCCACGAGAACGCCTTCGTACATATCCGCGGCCCTACCAACGCCGGTTATACCGTGACAGCCCGTCGTCTGGAGGACTTCCCCTCCCCCTTCTCCTTTTCTCCTTCTCAGGTAAGGCGTACCATGAACACAGGGCGCGCCTTACTCTGCAGCCTCCTACTTCACCCGCGCAACGAACCCCCTAGAGTCCATTGTGTCTATCAATATATATATATTATATACAATATGTAACAAAAACCCTGTGGTTTCCGTTAAGTATGTTATCAGGATCATTATTCAAACGTATAGAAATAACTTTTTTTTAAAAACTCGAACAATATTTTATTTAAAAAAATAATTGTATGCAAATTGTATATAGTTTTATTACCTCTGCATATATATATATATAATATAACAGTTTGATAAGTGACAGTAGCAGTCACACAGTGATCGAGGCACCTTCTACTGCCGTGTGCGTCACTTACAAATGTAAAAGAGTCAGAGTACATACTGAGCTTGTCCATATCAGTGCACTGTCAATACTGATCCTGTGTGGATAAAACTTTAATAATTTGTCACCATATTGCTCACCTAGGTGAAATCGCCGACACAGAAAACTGTTTCTATCATGCATTATTAATTGATTGATAATCCGTCTATAAATTAATAAATGTTTTTGCGAATAATCCTTCAAAATGGCTACTGTTACCATTGATAATGGAGTCAACTTCAAAGTTTAAGTATACACTAGGGGCAACCTAGGGTCGAGTGGCTGCCCAACTGGAGTCGGAATGCCTCAATCTGAGGCACGCCGTGCCATGAGTCAATTCGTCGCCGCGGGGCGAGCCATATTTTGACGGCGTTTTGGCGCGTTCAAAGGAGCCTCAGTCTAAGTCGTGTATTTAATGGAGACGGACGTGTCGCCTTAGGTTGCGACTTGAAATGGAGATTAACTACTCTGAACTAATGAACTCTGAACTACTTTGACTATCGCAGAAATATATTGCAATGTAACTCTTTTATCCACAATCGGTGCATCCGCTTTCTGTATTTTTTTGTTGTATTCTCTTTTTATAATAGTGTTAACGACTATTAAAGCAGCATCTTCTATTTAAGACAAAGAAATTCGATCTAAAGTCGACTTCCACGTAGAATTTCTAGGTGGTAGGCCTTATTTTCTTTATAAAAGTAGTTAGTTAGTAGTACTTAGTTAGTTAGTAGTTACCTTCTTACCTATTTTTGCCCCCAAATTATGAGATGATAATTAGTAACACAAAGCTTGCTGCGTTTTGGGCTAAATGCCAGTATTAGAAGTTTTGAGGCATTTCATCTTAGTCACTCAGAGGTGTCTACGCGTCTGTAGCCGTTTTCGTTTCAAGCTGGTTGCAGGTGTCCATCGACTATAGTAGACATTAACCAATAGGTGGATTGTTAGCTCGGATTCTTATAAAAAGATGGCGTTTTTATAGACCATAGGGTTAAGTACAAAACCCCACGTAACGAGATGTGAAGACAGATTATTCTTTTGCTATTAATATACGGGGAAACTAAATAAAGCAATAATAACAAAATCTTTTACAGATGTAACGATGTGCATTAAACCTAATGAGGAGCTGAAATGCGTGAAGTCATGTCCGCCAGAGAAAACATGTCAAAATTGTGACATTCAATTTAATTGCATTGATAACGCGACAGAGGTCTGCAAAAATAAATGTATTTGTAAAGAGGGATTTTATAGGAACGACAAAGGAGATTGTGTGACAAGGGAAATGTGTGGTAAGATATAAATAATGTTTTAAAACTCAATAATTATACGAATTTTATTGTAATAAATATATTTGTAGACCATTATTGTACATAACACGTTGAGTTTCTTGCTGGTTCTTTGCAGGTAATACCTTCTATAACTATTATGTTATGATCTATACTGAATAAAAATTCTATTCTCTATTCTACTATATTTTCTCTAGTCTTCGCTATTTTACTCTTATCTACTCTAGCCTTTCTAATCTTCTGTATTCTAGTCTTCTCTATTCTTCTGTATTCTAGTTTACTCTATTTTATTCCATTTTATTCCATTCTACTTCATTCCATTGTATTGTATTGTATTGAATTTTATTAAATAAAAAGAAGAAAGGCATTGCCTTGTTGGGCACTACTTACGTAAATGTTATAAAACACCACAGAGTGAAGTGCAGAAAAATGCGAAGTATTGATAACTAATTATTTTAACTTTCGTAAAATATGAAAACTATTTTTTAATGATATTGTTTGTAATGATCAGCTCTAGTTTGAACTCTCTACTTTGCCTCGGATCTCTCTTTGAGAATAGTGACAATACCGATTACGCATTTTTTGATATAGATTTTGCAAAATCGACAAGACATTTGAATAAAGCTATTTCAAATATTGCTAGATAAATGTTCAGGGCACCTTTAACGTTGTAAGTGGTCTGAAACACGTAAAAATATGTACACAATTGTGATAAGTAGTCCAGTTTTTATTACTCTTATTAAACATAACAAAACTAAAATAGTACTATTCAAAATATTTTAAAGCATATTTTTTTCAAACTATGAATAAGAATAATAAAATAAATATTTTGTGTTTAAAAAATTCCTAATCGTATTCCAATCTTTATTATCAATTTCAATTGCAATAAGCATCATCTTCTGATCATAATACAATTTAATAGCAATCAATTTGAAGTTCTGATTCGATTCAGATATCATATGTTTAAATGTTTTACAATTTTCATTTTTATAAATATTATCACATATATTGTATGTGTTATATTATTGTTTTGTGGCATTCCTTGGGGGAGGCCTATGTTCAGCAGTGGACTTGTGAAAGGCTGTAATGATGATGATAATGATTATTATTATAAATGTTGCTTACATAAAGCATAATTTTACAGCTATACATATACATGACATATTAAATACTATCGAATTCTGTTAAGCTATAGACTAAATAATTTATCTGTACGTCCTTTAAAAGGCAATTAATAATACAAAAATTGGAGTTAAGTACTAAATTGTACACACAGGAACTAAATTTTGCGTTGAATATATGGACGTTAATGCATTGCATTTAATTTAAAATCAAGTCTTAATTTTTACATTCGTGCATTTTAATAAAGATTTCGGTGAATTCCATGTCCTATCACAAAATAGTTAATACTTAATTTAAATTTTGTTTCTTTTGGTGCTTTTTAATTTAAAATGCCATGTAGAGGTGACGTAAGACTATCCACTACCCGATATCATCCCGTGGGTGTCGTAAGAGGTGACAGAAGGAATCTGGACCAGGAGATGGGATGGAGCATCTTGCTGATAACAGCTGAATAAAAGAAAAACTGAGGTTGCCAAGCGGCTTGCAACTCGTGGCACCTATAGCAAGTAAGGACGAAGACCTATATTCAGCAGTAGATTTGGAAATGCTGTAATGATGATGATGAATTTTAAAAATGAGTGTAGTTCTAGTATTAACAATCACACATACTATGATTTTTTTTAAATTTATAACTTCTTTAAATCATGATTACCTGATTTTAATCGCGTTTTAAATACTCATTGATATAACTGACCGTCTTTTAGAAAATATGAAATGTCCTCGTGAAAACGAGAGCCTTCAATGTGTAAGGTCATGTCCACCGGTGCGAACGTGTGAAAATCGTCATAAACGTTATCACTGTCTAATTAATCAGACTGAACCATGTAATTATGAATGCGTTTGCGACAATGGCTTCTACAGAAATACTGATGGATTTTGCGTTACTAGTGAGCTTTGTGGTGAGTAAAATTGAGACGTCATTTAAGTCATAATAGATAATGGCTTCATGGTGGAGGTATCGCTTATTTCATTATCCATAGGAATCCAATAACTATAAGAACCATCTGGTCTGGGATAAAGATCGGATTAACGATGTATATTACTAACAATTATTATTGTTCCATAGTCGGAACAGAGTCAACAATATTTAGTGTTGCTGACAAGGGCATTGAGTTATTTTCTCTGTCTGCTTTTGTAGGTGTCACAGCACTTATTTTCGTGCGGTGTGACGCTTGTATGTAGCTATCGTACTCTCGTTCACTCTGGTTGGAAGTACAAGCACAAGAGTGACCACATTTTACTTATCTATTTATCTGGATATTAATCCGGTAAAAGTTACCTTTTAGACCTCTTCCATTACACGAAGTATTAGATGCAAATTTTGCCGACGTGTATCCTCGCCGGTACTACTGATATTGTTAATCATAATTTTATTAGTGTTATTTATGATTAGTTAAGCGATGAAGGAAAATATCTTTAGGAAATCTGTATTTCTGAGAAATTAAAAAAACTTCGAGGGCAAATGAAGATTCGAAAGACCTATTGGAGCAACAAGGACTTTTGCTTATTTCAATACCCTCTCAAAATGTGGGAGGTTTTGTGCCCCAACTGCTAGTATCGTGTAAGTTTTAGTTATGTTTTGGTTTTAGACAAGAAATGCACGGGACCCTATGAAATTTACGAACCAAAGAAAAAGAAATGTCCCCCGGAAATATGCAGTTCCATTGTATCAAGATATGCTTGTGATCTCAAGGAGAAAGGCCAGCCAGGGTGCGTTTGCAAATCGGGTTTTCTGAGAATGAATCTAACTTCCACGTGTATGCCGATGAAGCAGTGTCCTGAACTTATTAATTCACGTAAGTACTGTGTAGTATAATTCTTAATAGGGTAAGCGGATTATTAGAGAAAACGTAAGTCGTTGAATGTCTATTTATCCATTACTGTATATTAAAAGTGTGCTATTCATGAGGCTAAGGCCTCCCACATAGATTGCCTTATAAAAGGGATTTTTGTCACAGTTTCCTCGTTTGGCAGGCGGATTTGCATTGA
The DNA here is from genome assembly GCA_963668995.1 of Parnassius mnemosyne. Lineage (NCBI taxonomy): Eukaryota > Metazoa > Arthropoda > Insecta > Lepidoptera > Papilionidae > Parnassius > Parnassius mnemosyne. Next base: position 14,509,999 of record CAVLGL010000159.1, read on the forward strand.
GATGATATCAGAAAGATGTTACTGGCCACTTTTTGTTGAATTTCACTATAATAATACGTGTAAGTGAATTATATTCCTCCGCCCATACACGGCATCTATTAGTGTTTTGTTAGTTGGTTCGAGTAGGTGTGAAGTTTATTAAGAAACTGTTCAATATTTTAGCTTCATGCCTAGTGTTCGGTATTTTTGTTGTAACCGATTATTTGTATTTTTTATTGATTTACAATATCAAATTGAAATAGCACTGACTATTAACGTGATCCCCCGTGAACTGGGTCGCTGCAATACAAAGTCGAATAATCAGGAATTCAAAATAAGTTTTAATTAAACACGATCCCCACTAGTTTGAGTGACGACTTGGTATGATTCCTGCCTGTCTATGGGCGCATGCGGCTCGGAACCGTGCTTTGTGGCGTTTCTTGTGGGAGGCGTATGTTTAGCAGTGGGCTTGTTGAAGGCTGTAATGGTTATGATGATGTAACGCAATAAAATCCCTATACATAGATTCACTCGCGTATATTAAGAAATTTATGTATACTACAATAAATTTACTCCTAGCAGAACCTTTTACCTGGAAATTTTCATTTTGATCCGGTAGCCCCGATTTGTATAATATATTGCCGTGTGTTGTCGAGTGACGACATAAAATAATCTATCATATCATCTCTTGCTGTGGGTGTTGTTACTTGCTGCATTTTTAAATATTATAATATTTCGAAGAAACGTGTGCTCCAACACTTAGTGGAGCATCGCCGCAGACAAATTGCTCTATGACACTCGCGAAAGTGAGAGCAGGATTGAGCCCAGCGGTGGGACGTATATAACGCTGTAACTTTATAGACAAGCGTTGTACATTCTCCGATATGTGAATTATGTTATTGAGCCACGCCCCAAACACATTATGGTTGGCTCGACTGAGGAAGGACCACGTGCTCACAGTATATCAGCGTGAAATAAGTGAGTTTGTTATAAGGTTGAAGTGACAGGGATCCTTTTTACTGGTAAGGAGGCATTCTATCTTAACCTTTAGGGGTAACAATTCATCTACATTTTGATTCTTAATCGGGTATAGATAAAAATGTCTATGGGTCATAGCATACACCTTTTACTAGGTAGAATGTGTTCTGATTTTTCGCTTTTAGTCTATAAAAAGTGTAAGTATTTGTAAGTGTATTATCCATTTCAGAGGAACCAGAATGTAATAAGACGAACGAGTCGCTTCAATGTGTCAAGGCCTGTCCGCCTGAAAGAACTTGTCGAAATCGGAACGTGTTTTATAGATGCTTCAATAATATGACCGAAGTTTGTAAAAATAAATGCGTTTGTAACAATGGCTTCTACAGAAATCCTGATGGCTTCTGCGTCACAAGCGACCTTTGCGGTGAGAACTTTAAGTCGTGTTTTTTTTCTGACTGTACATTATACATTGGCGATGAACCTTTACGGTGATAATATTTATCCGTGTATACTCAATACTGTAGCTTCAAAGGTGTGAGACGTTGGTACTGCGATCATTAATTCACCTGCCGTGGGATGGCACCGTAGATAATCACTATGGGATAAGCCTAAAAGATCTTATAGCTTCTGTTACTTGGCGGGAGAATCATCTCTTTACACCTTGTTTAGACGGCTCCGTGGCGCAGTGGCGTAGCATTGAGTTGTTGCGCTGGGGTTCGCGGGTTCGAATCCCGCGCGGAATAAGTATTTGTGTGGCCTACAAATAATTGTTCCGGGTCTGGATGTTTGTCCTCGTGCAATTTATGTTTGTAAACTACCTCCACGATACAGAAGAAAATCCTAGTGTGGTGGTAACGTTTTTCAAACAAAAAAATTCCAGACCAGCGACGGACAGCAGCGACAAAGGTGCTCACATGGGGTACTGCGATCGTCATCACCCTATTCTTTTATATCGGAATACACCCAGGTTTTTCGATATAATATAGACAGAAGAAGGCTTTATAATGTAGGTTTTTTATAATATTAAAGTGACAATTAGTCTACTTGGCTTAAGCTAGAATGTTGTCTTAATAGTTCCATTTAAAAAATAATAATAAAATACAGGACTACCCCTGAAATATAACTTATTTAATAAATGAAAAATCACAAAAATCGGGCCATAATTTTACGAAGATATCAAGTAACATAAATAAGAAAAACCTCGAATTGAGATCTTCCTCCTTTTTTGAAGGTAGAAGATGCTGGATAATTAATCATTGGCTGTACCCATTTTTCATTCAGGAAATTTTTTATTACCTTTAGAAGTCGCTTTTACTTTTTAATAAAAGTCAATTTCTTCTTTTGTTAGAGTTATCAGGGAGGACTCGGAGTTTCTGCTAGAACGGAATCCACACATAGCTTAACAGATTAGCAAACGGATGTGGCAATGGCCCGGCATTATAGCTCTAAAACCGATTAGGGCCTAGGTCTAGACCCTCGCCCCCCCACTAGATGGGTGTACGATCTGATAAAACGTCCAGGACTTTAGGACCATGTTTTGTTTTCTATGAATGCTATAAAATGTGGTTCTGGGCCACATATATTCATCGTCTTCCTCCATATCTTACCAGCTCGTCGCTTATCAGTTGTTGGTTCTTCGAGCTCGAAATGTTCAGTGATAATGTGGAAATATTTTGTTTACTTTACAGATAAAAAATGCAGCGGTCCGAATGAAAAGTATGAACCTAACAAAAAGTCTTGCCCGCCTGATATTTGTGAATCTATCGTGGCGAAATATAAATGTGATTCAAAAGAGCAGGGTCAGCCTGGATGTGTGTGTGAATCCGGGTTCTTGAGAATGGACTTAAATTCAACCTGCATACCGATGGATCAGTGTCCCGAATCACCTGATTTCAGTAAGTTTTTTAAAATAAACAAAATAAACGTGATATATACGTTTTGGATAAAGTGATTAATCGGAGTACTGTTCATAATTACCGGGCATTATGATTAATGATAAGTCAAATCGGACTATGTAATTAATACTGATTTAAGCTTCACTATTTATCATATTGACTGGTCATTACTTTTTATATTGCTACGAGAAATTGTTGGGCAATTTGATAAAGCCTAATTTATACAAGACAGGGACGGCTTATATCGGACTCGCACGTACTTAAAACCCATGGTGTTCTATCTTTGCCGCATATTGACATGGCCACGGGAACGCTTTCACGCAATTGCGCGACCTCACCCATGCCGCCCCGAGGCAGCCCCTCCTCTGGAGAGGACATCTCCTCCCATGTTCTTTCTCAGGTAAGGCAAACCAGGAACACAAGGCGCGCCATCTTCCGGGGCCTCAAACTCCAACCGCGCAACGGATCCTCCCGAGTCTGATAGCCATGGGGCCAGGAAAAAACGAACTTCGAAGCACCAGGTTTCTTGACCCGTGGCGAATCTGGTCTGTGATTCCGCCGCCAACCAAGAGTAGAGAGTGGTTAATACTAACAGTCCTATAGCCCGACGGTCCTACCACCACCGCATCATTCGCGGAGGATAGGGTGAGTGGCGTATCGATATACCAACCAGGCAAACGATTGGACTAGTTAAGCCAATTCGGAGAGGCCAACTTGGGCCGACCCTTCACCTCGCAGGACATTGTTCACCGTGGGTGACCAAACCACCCAACAACAAGGCAGGAACCCGTTCTGTTGGGAAGGGGGGGGGGATATAATTTAACCTAACCTAACCACTAATTTGGTACATTTTTAAAGTATTGACTTAATGTTAATCACTATTAAGTCAATACTTTAACAATATACCAAATCTGAAATTAACTAGTAAAAATGTGAATTAAGGGAAAACCACTTTGCAATATCAAATGTCAGCAATGGGCTATTCCTTCATTTGCGTTGCAATGAAAAAATACCCTTATGAAAATCTTTATTCCCATTGAGTTGAAGTGACATTTGACATCAAAATAATCTACGTTACTATTTATAAAAAAAAAACGTTATAAATTACGTAACCTAATCTAGCCTAATCTTGTTATTACTCTGGTTTGTATTAGTCACGATTCAATGGTATAAAACGGTAACGGACTATCTTTATAAAGCCCGGTCAATTTAATGATTCCAGTAATTTTTATCAGAATGTCTCAACATACTCATATTGATCATTATTCATATTGCACGGGCGTTACACACACACACACACACACACACACAAACGCGCGCGCGCGCGCGTGCGCGCACGCACTCACACACACACTGTAGGAGTCATTTACCATCAGGTGGACTGTAAGTTCGAATTTTATAAAAAAGATGTCGTAGTATATAGATAATGTTTTCTATAAACGATAGGGTTGACTACAACACCCCACGTCACGAGATGTGAAGACGGATTATTATTATTCTACCGTTATCACACGGAGAAAACAAAATCATCTAATAATAACAGTATCTTTTACAGATGTAACGATGTGCACTCGACCTGATGAGGAGCTGAAATGTGTGAAGTCATGTCCGCCGGAGAAAACATGTGAAAATCGTGACATTCTATTTAATTGCATTGATAACGCGACAGAGATCTGCAAAAATAGATGTATTTGTAAAAAGGGATTTTATAGGAATAACAATGGAGATTGTGTGACAAGGGAAATGTGTGGTGAGATAATATCTATATATAAATAAAATTCACATATAAATAAAATTTAAGTGTCGGCCTTTAATATCGAAATATTTGTCTTTTAAACTCATAAACGAATTCGTACTGGCACGGCCCAGCCAAATATGATAACTACCAAATATATCTGCTTGATTCCATGAAATCTTTATGGAAATCTTTCGATTTTTCTACGCAGATCTCGGTCACTGCAGTATATTATATAGCTATACCTGGCCAATTGTTGATGTGAAAGAGTAATACCTTTATATGGCACAGACTACTAAAGTTTGAGCCCATGGGCTCTAAAAGTTGTTGCAAACTACCAAGGCTCGGCGTCTCTTCTAGTACCTAAATTACGAAAACTTTCAAAGTAATCGGTAAAGAATTTTCGAAGATTTAAGATTATATTTATAAAAACGAAAGTTTCCATTTATATTAATAGGAATAAGCACGACTGCGTCGCCTAATGGTCATGCTACTACTTCGCAGGTTCTGGATTCAAATTTAAATTTAACATTTGTCCAAAAGTCTATAACAGAAACTGTTGGTATTGGGACTTGATTGTTTTGTGATTTTTCCCGTGTGTAAGACGGTGAAAACAAAAGAAACCTTTTTATAAAACTGTAGTAACAGACTAATTTGCAGTTCGTTTCATAGTAAGTGGCTACTGCATTCCATGATGACATCATTCAACTTACAAAAAAGGCTAGATTCGTTGTCATGCGTTTTATGTGTTTTTATAGATTGAGGATAACAAACGAACCTATATCCTAATGCTCTAAAATATATAACCTAATGCTCTTATTATGTAAATGAATGGTGAGGTACACAGATACCTATCTATCTATTTTCGATCAAAATCAAAATGCAGCTACAATGTTACCCTTGACGGATTAGATGGAATGCCTCGTTACCAGTATAAAGGATCTCAGTTTCTTTAATTATTTTTCCTCAGTCGAGCCGACCCATTCGTACTGCAAACAGAATATAGCTTGTGGAGCGCAGTTTGGCTCTATCTCCAAAAAAAAAAACGCGGAACGTGTTTCTCACATCACATCATCAGTTAAACGGTTTATGCTCATTAATTTCGCTATCAACATCATTATTTCAATTTATCTATTTTTAATTGAATGTATTTACAGATAATTTAAAATGTGAAGTGAATGAAGTACTTGTAAAAAATCCTTCGCCATGCGGTGATCAGTTCTGCCCTGTAAATAAAATGTCCATCAAAAGGGCTTGCCCAACTTCCATTACACCGGACATCAAGCTTCCTCCACGCTGCGAATGCCGTTTTAATTACAGCCGCGCTAAAAACGGGACTTGCATCCCCACAAGTCAATGCCGTAAATATAAAAGTTTTATTAATACTTATTTTTATAGGATAGTGTGACAAACGAGCACACAGTCCACGTGACGGTAAGTGATTGCTCTGACCCATAGACATCCACATCGATCCTCAATAAAGAATCAAAATGCAGATGCGTTGTCACCCGTGAGGACTAAGATGGAATGCCTATTTACCAGTAAAAAGGGTCTCCGGTTCTCTACACTCACCATACGAAACACATCCGCTATTTTACGCTCTTATTCTGCGAGAGCGTGGTCCTTCCCAGGTCGAGCCGACCCATTCGTGCTACAACTATACTACTAATATAGATGCAGCATGGCTCTACCATGTAAGATAGAATACTAGCGCTCAATCAAAAATAATATCAAATTTTAAAATAATTTTAAAATAAACTCTTTCAATAAAATATAAATTCATATACAAACGCACCTATTTTAAAGTACCTAAATAGTTTATAAAGAAATAAGTACTTAAACTTAAATTAAAAACGTAAATGTTTAATCAATTACATAGAGTTATTAGATAAGTTTATAGAAAACTAAATATGATTTTGTAATAAATTTTGTATTTCTGCAATGAATATTTATTATTTTTATTCGTATATTACATAGTATAAATATTAATGTTGCAATTTTTTGACTTAGCACCATTTCCTTGTGGCCATAACGAAATATTTAACGCTTGTCCTCCGTTCTGCCCTACTGATGACTGCAGCTCAGCCACGTCTTCTGGAAAATGTCCGAAGTTTGGACGGATCGGTATCGTAGTGCCGTGCAGGCCGCAGTGCAGATGCATTGAAAATTATTGTCGCAAGAACAATGTTTGTGTTCCTTCCGAAAAAAGTAATGGTAAGTATCATCCGCTCCCAATAAATCAATTGTTGAAAATCCTTGCTCTATGTACAGTAAACGTATGGCTTCAGTAGATAGCATTCAGCAGGACGGACTTTTGTGTATTACTACATAAAAGTATACTATAAAAATATAATATAGGTACTAACTGAACCTGCCAGACGTTGTCCTTGCCAATTAATATCATAGGTTGTGTTCAGCTAGGTTTTTTTATTTTAGCGCATATAATTTAATTTATTAATCGCCGAGCTTGATTGATAAAAAGGCAAATAAAATGTACAATATTAAATTCTGTTTGTATCTAAAAAAAATTTTTATTGGTTTATAAATACAAACTTTTTCAATTGAAAAATACATCTTCTGTTTAATTTCCCTATGGTAATATGTGGTAGTTTATTAACTTAACCCGCCTCTACACGGCGGCTATTTCTCATAAATAATAAGTCTCCTAGGTCAGTCCGGCTTGCCAGGTGTTCAGTTTATTACCGAACTGTTCAATATTTTTTTATAGGATAAAGGTGACAAACGAGCACACAGCCCACCTGATGGTAAGTGGTTTCTTTAGCCCATAGACATCGTTATATCTATTGGATTCTATGAAATCTACTCGAAACGATTTCAATTTTCGTGTCTAACCGTGTGAGGTTATACATATTTCAATATTATTATTAATAACTAGCTGTACTAGGCCACGTGTTGCTGTAGTTTAAAAATTTTTTTCAAAAAGTATATAAAAACACGTGCGTATTCTACTACAACGTTGTATCAAAATTACAATAACAAGCAATCGGTGAAGAACTTTCTGTAGTTTAAGATTTTGTAATTTAAAGTAATTTTTTTCGTAATGATAATCTGATCAGTTTTTGAATAGTAATATTAAGTTTAGTAGATCGGACCAAAAATTGATATTCAAAAACTGAAGGTAGCAGGGCTAACTATGACATCGGGATGTCAAACATCTCAGTCCCCCCGTGACCATGGGTGCTATAAAGCACCCGAAACATCGGGAATTAAAAAGTTAAATTAAACGCGACAAAATCCGTAAAAACTTGCTTCAATTAATAACTTTTTTTCGGTTGAGAAATTGAAAGTAAATTTTCGTTTGTCTGACGAAATTTATTTTAGTATAGGAATTAAAAATTTTAATTCAAAGGAAAAAAATACTTTAAATTTAGGATAATATGTGGTGCAATATGTTTTGAGTTAGCCCCTAAGCTACCACGATTTATTTGGACGTGGTTAATTTCTAGATGGTAGGAATCTTTTCCTGTCTAAAAGTCCTTCACGGTAGGTATACAACTCTGTGTAAAAAGTATCGGGAATATGTCAATAAAAAGACCCGCGTAAAAGAGGTCGTTCTAATTTTTTTACTGCATGTTGGTAGCACTGTACTGATTTAGCGCGCAAAGTTTGAGCGGGATCTGTCATTTAATTTGTTTTAAACTACACTTTTTGTTGGTCATAGTTTTGAGTTCTCGGCGATTTTTACAATGGAAAATATTGTTGAACAAAGAGTGTGCCTTAAATTTTGTGTTTCAAATGATATTTCATGTGGTGAATCACTAAAAATGTTGCGAAATACCTACGGCGAATCGTGTATATCGAAAACAAGGGCTTATGAATGGTATAAGGCTTTTAAAGAAGGCCGAGAAGTAGTAGTAGACTTGCCTCGTTCTGGTAGACCTTCAACCGCTACGACCAAAGAAAACATCGACAATATCAAGAAGCTAATGCTCGAAAATCGACGTATGAGTCTGAGAGAGTTGGCTAGTGAGGTGAACATATCTTTTAAGTCCGTCCACAACATTCTCATTGACATTTTAGGCATGAAACGCGTCGCCGCTCGACTAGTTCCAAAAGAGCTCAATTTTGTTCAAAGAGCGCAGCGAAAGCATGTCGCTGAAGACATGGTTTCCCGAGCTTCTACGGATCCGAACTTTATGAAACGTATAATAACTGGCGACGAGACATGGGTTTATGAGTACGACATGCAAACAAGCCAACAGTCTTCAGAATGGCGTCTCGAAAACGAGCCGAAACCAAAAAAACCGCGGCAAAGTCGCTCCAAAATCAAGGTGATGCTGACAGTTTTTTTTGACTACCGTGGTGTGGTTCACTCCGAATTCCTTCCAAAGGGAGAAACAGTGAATAAAGAATATTATTTAGGCGTCATGAAGCGTTTGCGTGAGAGTATCCGCCGAAAACGTCCAGATTTGTGGCAACACAACTCATGGATGCTGCACCATGATAATGCACCATCACACACAGCCATTATAGTGAAAGAGTTTTTAGCGAAAAATTCAACAAAAGTTCTCGACCAAGCACCGTATTCACCTGATATGGCTCCGTCTGACTTTTTTTTATTTCCCAAGTTAAATTACCATTTCGAGGAAAACGTTTTGAGTCGATAGAAGCCATAAAAAAATTCGCTGAATGAGCTAAAGGCCATACCGCAAATAGCCTATGAAAAATGTATGGAAGACTGGATGAAGCGTTGGAGATGTTGTATTGCAAGCGATGGGGCCTACTTTGAAGGCGATAAAATAAATTTAGATGAATAATTTGTATTTTTGTTTTATTGACAAATTCCCGATATTTAGTACACAGAAGTACTCTATGACGTATTTATTCTGCCATGGAGCAGTCTGTGCACTGCTGTGGTTTCGTTTGAAGACTATAGATAGCCAGTATAATAAAAGACTGTGAAGCATTCCATCTTAAACTATAGATAGTATAAATCTAATATATAAAAAATTATATATTACATTTGTGTTTTTCAGTTGCAACTCTTGATAATGAGAGCAGCCCATGTTCAGTAGTAGACTTTTATAGGAAAATATATAAAGAAGAATAATAATATTTAAAATTGGTACTCTTGAAACTAGTAGTTATTGTGCATTTTAGTGTTTCAAATACTATAAAGGATTAAGTTCTCATTCGCACAGTAGATCGTAACACTGCTAAATATAAAAATGACCAAAATTAAATATATATATATATAAATCCGTATGCTTTATATACATTTACGTGGTGGAATGCCACAAAGCACGGCCCTGAGTCTCCAGCATCCGTCTATCTTTTACGAGGTTGAGCCATGCTGATATATATATTATGGTTGTAGCACGAATGGGTCACCTCAACCGGGGATGGACAACGGTCTCATAGAATACCAGCGTGAAATAGCAGCGTAATACTGCTGTGTTTCGTACGGTGAGAGTAAGGAACCGGAGACCTTTTTACCGGAAACGAGTCATTCCATCTTAGTCCTCAGAATTCGAATTCTTAATCGAGGATACCTAAGAGCCACAGCATCCACTTACTATCAGGTGGACTGTGTGCTCGTTTATCACGCTTATTCTATTAAAAAAAAACTAATGCAATGATTATTGATTTCAGCAACACATGCATGCAAGTATGGTACAACATAAGCTGCAATTTGACTACACTACAACAAATTTCATACAAATAAAGGTACTTTTTGTGTTTTAAGATCTAAAATTTGCTCAGAAATTTCGCAAAGCGTAAGTTTTTGCGCCTTTAAGATTGATTTAAAAAGTAAGTGGTTATTCAACGGCGAGCGGAACGAATCGTTCTTCCAGATCGTTTGATCTACTTGCTTTGCGAAGAAACGATGCATGTCCGCATATCTTCTACCGCATATTGCCGCCGAGTGCTCAGAAGAATTGTTCGGATTATTCAGCTGCTGAATGCTACCATCGTATACTGGATAGAACTCGAAATTCCATCCTCATCATCTCGATGGCTGGCGGTCCACTACCGTGGGATTTAAGCGGAATTTTCTACCTCGCACGACCACACTGTGGAATTTACTTTCTTCACCGGTTTTTCTGGTCATCGGGCCTACTTACGAACCTTCAAGAAAAGAGTCGACTCCTTTCTAAAAGGCTGGCATTTAGACCTGGTGTTGCCGATGTTCATGGGCTACGGTGATCACTTATCGTTAGGTAGGCCGTATGCTCGTTTGCCTTCTCATCCATGAAAACGTAAAGGTTCGGTGGTCCAAACTACTCGAACGGTCGAAGAACTAGCGCCTTGTGTGTACGCAGATGACAGCACAGTTGTGGAGTAATATCAGCTGAGTGCTCGGACCTGTCGGGATCAAATCCACTCCAAAAGGGCAGCCATGGTCGAGCGTGTGAATCTCACACTTCAGGTAGCCTCCGAACGAAGGGATGCTAATCTCGTGAGATTCAACACTTCCAAAACACAAGCGTCTCTTCTCTGATGGGCAAATAATTGGAAGTTAAATTGTTTTTTAAATAGTAACAACATAGAACATATCCTTTGTATTACCACATGAGTAAAGAAACCGTAAAGAGGCAAAGCTTGTAAGGAGCAGTCAAAGGAGATGAACTTGATTCCATACAAGCTTGGGCCCGGCGTGAACAAACTTAAAATATGTCTTAGTTTGAAGATTTAAACATTTGCTATTTATAACAAAAATCATATTTTTGCAGGACCTGGGGTTTTTTTTTATTTTATTTTATGTTTTATGATTTGTAGGTTATGTAGTAAATTACTCGTTCTTGTGATAAGTTCTTTAAATAAATTGAATAAAATACAAAATAATGCAGTTTTGTAAATATTTGAATTAAATAAAGTAAAATAAAACGCAACTTTTTTAAATTGTTTTACTATTTTCTGCATTTATCAATAAAATGTCATTTAAAAAACTTGATGATCCATGATTCCAGAGAAAATCCAAGGGTCAAGTTAAATAAATCCACGAAAGTAAAAACACGAAATATATCCAAAAAACAGCTACAATGCAAAATGCGCATACCGCATGACAAGCTGAAACTCGAAGTTACCAAGTTAAGTCTTGTTCGGAATATGCAATGATCAATGACCATACACCTTATTCAGTCGTTCAAATGTTTGTTTAGTTTAATACAAGATTTTTCGAAGTGATACTTACAGAGTCTATATTGTTGCCTTTTTTATAATAAAAATTATTAGAAAAGAGATCTTCTCGTCCGACAGCTTTTAACCACTCTTAACGTCTGAAATAATAATAATAAAAAACATGAACCTACGTATCTAATTTATAAACGTAATTATTCAATTATAAACATTATAAAAATAACTATTTAATCACTTATAGGTAGGTAGGTCACTTATAGGTGAGTTATCTATCTACCATATTAAAAATAATAAATTTAGTAGTTAAAATAATAATAAATAGTTAAAAATAATTTAGTAGTAGTAGTTTCCCCTTTCGATTTTCATTATCATCATCATCACCATTACAGCCCTTCACAAGTCCACTGCTGAACATAGGTCTCCCCCAAGGACTATACGAATACTATTACGAATTAAATGTTGAAAAGGTAAATAATTCAATAATTAATTAAAAGGGTTAATAATTGCACTTAACGATAGCTGGCATAACCCTAGATGATAAAACGCACTCACTTAGATTATTAACGTGAAAGGAGAATGCCAGATTCTCTATAGGACTTTGCCCCACCCAAAAGTGTGGTGTACACGAGTGCCCTATCATCATCATCATCATTACAGCCCTTCACAAGTCCACTGCTGAACATAGGTCTCCCCCAAGGAATGCCACAATGCATGGTCCCGAGCCACGTGCATCCATTGACTTCCTGCATGTCTTAGCAGGCAGATAAAAAATTTACACATTGATTGACAATATGTAAACTTTTATCTTTTATCTATCCGTCTTATGAGACCTAATCGATGTTTAATAGAATCGATCAAAGGTTGTGCTACATGTAAATGCACTTCTTCTTTGTGACTGCTGTTCAGTATTTAAAACACGTCATCTTTGTGATTCTGCATGGGACTCTGCAGCAATTAGTGACGCATGACGCTCGGAAACTAAAAGCCGTCAATCTCAGCAGCTCTTTGAGTTACGTTACAATCGGCATCTAAAAGCCGACATACTTCATTTTTCCCTTGAGTCTCAACAGTTCTTTGAGCTGCATGAGGCTCGGCATCTAAAATCCGACGCGCTTGACTTTGCCCTTCAGTCTGAGCAGCTCTTTGAGCTGCGTTACGCTCGGAATTTAAAACCAAACGGGCTTGAGTCTGCTTTTCAGATTCATAGCTTTTAGTAACTTTCGCAGCGCGAGCTCTGCTAGAACTACGCGCTAGATTTTTTTCTACGCATATTAGAATGAAATAATAATATGTAACTAAACAAAAGAAAATCTTCTACCTGACCTACACGAATCAAAAAATGTACCTACTTGAATTTGAAAGCTACTTTTATTGAACTAATTTAACAAAACCGCTATAACTATTTACACAATATTTTACTTATAGCCCTTTTCCCCAATAAAAGATAGCCTCTGTCCTTTCCCAAGGTCTATTATATTTCTGTACCAAATCTCATCAAAATCGGTTTAGTGGTTAGGCGTGAAAGCATAACAGACAGACAAACAAAGTTAGTTTCGCATTTATAATATACAAATATAAAGGATAGTGATTGATCAATTTATGAAATATGTGCGGCGATGACACATGCTGAGTGACAACATAAAATTATGTACGTTCCGTAGAACTGTTATATCCACACGCACCCTCGCACACATAATATATGCACTAAAAAAATTGCAACCTACAACGCTGTTTTAGGTGCATATGTGTGTGTTTGTCCAGCAGTGAACTTTTAAAAGCTGATAAATAAAGAAAGAAGAAAGATGTGTACGTGAGGACGTCGAAAAGTTGAGCATGGTTTTATCATCACTTAAATTGTACGCTGTTCTCCGTGGATATTCTCTGTTGGTCTGAGCGGATTATAATAAAAAATCTGTTTTTGGCAAACCACACATCATGTTTTTTTTTGTTTTCTTTCATTCCTGTGAATCCAAAAGATGTGTGGGTTCTCTTTTTAATATTTTATTATACTATCATTAGTTGATAAGAATAATATAATGAAATACTATCTTGGATTGTTGGTCTGGATAAAAATTATGATTATATATTATTTGCAAAAATTGCAACCGTATTTCGTTGATATGTTAAAAAGTTAAAGTTACAGCCTATATACGTACCACTGCTGGGCACATGGCTCCCCCTCATTTCTGAGAGGGTTTTAGGACAAGGAAATGTCCGCGCTGCCCTAATGCGTGTTGGGGAACTTTACATGTCTTCGAAATTATTTTTTCTTTTTTCTCAGACATGCAGGTTGTCTCACGATGTTTTCTTTCACCGCCGAGCACGTGGTAAATCAGCGCTTAAATTTGCAATTAACAATATCAATGGTGCCGACGGGGATCGAACCCGGGTTACTCGCATAGTGTCAAATTTACAGCGAGCGCTAACCATCTGAGCTACCAAGGTTCAGTACAGTAGGTTGTTGTTGATATGGCACGTTTCTATTATCCTCTGGCATATTTACCTTGCTTTTTAAAAAAAAGTTTCGTCACCATCGAGGTGAAATTAGTTTTATTTAACCATTTCACTGTCCCGTGAGTCACATTAAATGAACATTTCGATTGTTTAACTATTTTGTCTTTTTCGCGGACAGGGAAATTGTTAAGACTCCGATTATGCGCAAGCATAGACAATCCCCGGTTGAGCAGCAGTACCTACATTTGCAGCCTAGCTCTATTTTACCGTGACCTTGAGATTACATTGTGAAATGTATATGATTTATAAGCATATAACAGGTATTGTTAGATAGCTACGAGTATATAACTGCACGAACTAGTTTAAGCGTTAGCAGACGCACTTAGTTTATCAAGATGGTTGGGTCTATTTTATTGTTTGGTTGTTGCATATTTTATGGAGTAAACGCAGGTGAATACATTTTTATATTTTTAAATATTTATAGAGTGACTAACGAGGTGACAGTCCATTTGATAGTAAGTGATGACTGTATCTCATGTTACCGTTACATCCTACTTAAGTACACTGCTCATCATAGGCACCCCCCATACATTACCTCATAGGGGGTATATTTGCGATAGTTGCCACGCTTGGCAGGGATGGCAACCGCAATTTTCATTTTTAATCGTTATTAAGAAGATGCAGCTTCAGTGGGTGTCGTAACAACAAAAAACACACCCACATCATAACATCGGTCGTCACGTTAAGGTTGCCAGTTCAATCACTATCGGCAAGTTTACTGACTTAAGTCTTCTAATCCTTTGATATAGTATAGTCACAGAGCTACTCCCAACTTTAGAAGAATATGCCAGCACTCTTTGCAGAACGGTTTGCAATGACTATGCCAACGACGGCGCCGCTTAATGCGCAACTCAGAATCATCAAAAAAATTTGTACTTTTTTCTTTCTTCACGATGAAATGCCATTAACGACGTAAAACGTGTAAAAGTCGTGGATTCATTCATTCATTCATTACAGCTTATTAAATTTCCACTGCTGGACTTATGCCTCTCCCGTAGGTAGAAGAAATTTGTCATTGTGGCCATTGTTGCTTGGCAGATGGGTTGTAAAACGCAATGATGTAATATTAAACGCGATAAAATACATAAATTTAGTTTTATTCAATAAAATTTTTAAAAAAATTATGACATATTCGCGTAAATATATGAAATTGTTCTTGTTATCAGGAATATGCCGCTGCCCATCCCCGGCTTTGTTTCCTTCTGTCGCCTCTTACGACACCCACGGGATGATATGGGTTAAGTAATTCTAATAGGTCTTTACATATGAAATTGACAATTCAAATTAAAATAATTTTTGTTTGGCTAAGAATTCTAATTTTAAATTAAATTCATTTATTTACACAACATAATATACAACATGTAACAAAAACCCTGTGATTCCCGTTAAGTGTGTTATCAGAGTCAGTATTTAAACGTAAATAAAATAACTTTTTTTTTCAAAATACTTGAACATTAAAAAAATATTTTAATTAAAAAAAGAATTTGCGAATTGTATGTGTTTTATTACCTCTGCATTATCCGGAGAATAAGAGGATTGTGAAAGACCCCCCTTCACCGATGCTCGTGTCAGCTAGAGGTAATAAACCAAATACGATTTGCAAATTATTATTTGTTTATTAAAACAATTTTTTTAATGTTCGAATTTTTTGAAAAAATAAATTATTTCTTTACGTTTGAATACTGACTCTGATAACGCACTTAAAGGGAAGCATAGGGTTTTTGTAACACGTTGTATAATATTTTATTATATACAATATTAAAAACTATAGTAAAAAAAAAAAACTAAAACTAGTAACTTAATTATCATACAGTCCTACTCTACGCGGTATCGTGCCAAGAAGGCTGGCTGCATTTCCCCGCTGAATAGCTATACTTAGCCTTTGAGCGAGAAAACAACTAGCCCTATTATCACCAGCAGCAACGACCAGCCGCGGATGGAGTTCCTTTAGGAACTTCACCGCACGTGGACCCCACGGACCGAAGTAGTCATCTTTCAGAGACTCATATTTGCACCACTTACGCAGTTCAGCTGCGTCTGAGGTCGCCCCGGCTCTAAACGAGGCACTCCTGAGATGAGAGGCCGCCAAAGTGTCTACGCGAGTAGCATCCCACACTTGGGCTTTACCTTTCTCCGAAGGGACCAATGTCATAACGTTGGGATTGCTGCCATCATCTCTAAATATTCCACAAGGCTCTAAAACGGAGGGAACATTTATAGAGACAAGAGCACTTCGGATGACGTCGTTCAAAGAACCGGTTCCCTGAAAAGCTACCAGCACTTTTCTTACATGAAAGTGCTGGTAGGTTTTCAGGCTCAGTTTTCATGTTACGCATACATCCGCGGCCCCACCAGTGCTGGGGTGCCCCATGGCGGCTCCTGTTCGGGGAAGGACTGCTGCTCCCCCATATCTTGCTCAGATAAGGCGCACCAAAGCTCCTGGTGCGCCTTTTTCGACAGTCTTCATCTTCACCTGTGCAATGGACGCTTCCGATACGGCCAAGGACGGCAGTAAAAACGAGCACTCAGAACCACTAGCCTTCCTGACCCCAGCGGCGGATCTGGTCTATGGCTCCACTGCCAACCAAAATTCGGCTGTGGAGGATAGGGCGAATGGCGCATCACCATTCCAACACTCCTCTTCCTCCGCGACTCCACCTCGGCTGCAGCAATATAGTCGCTGAGGACGGGTCCCCGATCGTTCCCGTTTTAAGTTAATTAAAAGTTACACAAATAGGTACACAAATAGGCTGTTCATTCGACAAAAAAAAACATTAACGTCATTTACTGTTTTTAACCACGAAGTTTCTATTGTAAGTGTTGAAGAAACAACCGGCACATAATATTATGTACCTTGCATGGCAGTTTCAAAATTTTAAAGATACGCCATAGATAGACCATGCACCCAGTAGTGATTACATACTCTTTGGATATACCTTTAAAACATACGTTATATCTATGACACATTTAAACGTGAGCGAGACCATTAAAATTAATGTTATATGAAAACAATAATTTTAATGGTCTCGCTCGCTTGGTTGTAATTACCTATTAAATATTTATTTTAAACTAATACAATTGTTATTTTAATAATACTTTTGTAATAATATAAAATATATCCTACTTATGTATCCCTGATGCTTTAAAAAGTGAGGCAGACCGAGGAGGGCTCTGAAAATCTTGCTATATAGAACACAAATGTCTGGAAGCTGTATGTGTAAAACGATTGTCAGTAGGTTTTAAAGAGCTTGAACACTTGCTGCATTGTGCAAGTCTACAAACAACATAAATTTCCACGAGCCAACAGTACTCTCCGATGCAATTCATCTACACTCCAAATCCAAAACAATTTTTGAGTAATGTAGTGCTGATTTCCAACTGTAAGAATCGGAAAACCACCCCATTTGACATCACTTATTGGATTGATGTACTAACACTCCAACATCGTAACAAGCTCAGTAGGTATCTCGATTTTCTTCAATTTACTCTACAATATTTAATAGGACAGGGACACCAAATTGAAGCCTTTTGATAGGTCTAGAAAACAAGCATACACAGGCGTATATCTATTCATCTGGTACTCAACGATTCGCTTGAGGGACAGACAGCACTCTCTATTGAAAGCCCAGTTCTGAAACCGAATTGGGCAGCCTGCAGTTGTATATGATTTCTTAACTATGCATCAAGTAGACTGTTAAGCATTTTTGCTAATACTTTAGCCAATGATATGGTCCTGTAGTTTTATTTTTGAGAATTGACACAACAATAGTTCTAATTAGATATCTATGTCGCTGGCAATGTGAAAAGAACAAACCTAACACCCTAAGTAAGGTGGTCACTAAAGGTACTTTTAAATTCATAGTCATTTCACCCACATTTTTAGCTGTGAAGCAAATTCGGTTTATGTCAGAAGGCAAATCCGTGTAGGCTATACTATTTATGGATCCAAAAAGAGCGTCAACTTTAAAAGATTGCCTCGAAAATTCAATAATATGGTTAATGTCACCATTGCCCACAGAAAGATTAGGTTGCGGGATTAACATATTAAAGAATTTCTAAAATTATATATGTCCGTTATATAATTTATATATTATATGTCCATTCTTAATTGCTTTTTCCAGTTCTAGCAGCATTTTAATTTAATATAGAAAGATACGACTGGTTTCACACATACGATCTTACAAAATTACATTTATTAGTATTGCCGCATGAGTACGTAGGTCATTCAATAGTTTTGATATATACAAAAAGTAATCTTTTCAAAATATTCTCCATCATGATCTATTTGCCTAAACCAACTCTGAAAACACTTTGCCAGTCTTGATCTGACAGGTCAGAAATCGCTTCTTCGTAGACAGACAGCCACGGCTTCTTCAGCGCTTGAAAATAACTTGCCTTTTATTTTTTCTTTGACACTTGGGAACAAAAATAAATAACAAGGACCTAAATCAGGACTGTAGGGTTGGTAACTTAGAGTTTCAACACCAGATTCCTCAATAAATGCTTTTGTTCTAAGATATGTGAAGAGGCGTTATCGTGATGCAGCATGATTCCCCGAAGCCCGGTCTCAGGTCTTCTCTCCCGCACAGCTTGAAGACCTTTGCGTAATCCAACTGTAGTATACCATTCAGAGTTGACTGATCTACAATTTTCCAGCATTGAAGACGACAAATGTCCGCTCCGCGAAAATAAATAACTACCATTTTTTTGCCGACGTTGCAAGGTCTTTACAGTTTTGTCGGTAACTGTCCTTCTGAGTACACCCATACCGACGATTTCCTTTTATTTTTCGGATCATATTGATAGATTCATGTCTCGTCACCAGTAACGATTTCTGAAACACGCCAAGATGCCCCGTTTTCAAAACGTAGACGCGTTTCATGGCACCAATCCATACGAGTCTGTTTTTCGCTTTCGGAGAGCAAACGAGTGATCCATCGACAACAAAGCTTCCTCACACCAAAATGTTGATGTAGGATGGTATGAATGCTCCCCAAACTAATGCCTACAATCTTTTCGATGTCCGTATATGTGATTCGTGGGTCTTCTCGTACCAACATTTCAGTAGTCCATACATTTTCTTGCTGCCCCGTGTAGTGGCGGTTAAGAATATCCACTATCTCATATCTTCCCGTGGGTGTCGTAAGAGGCGACAGTGGGAAACAGGCAGGAGATGGGCGGCAGCTTCTTTCTGATAATAGCAAACTTACAAAAAAAAACTGCGGTTGCCAACCCGCTCGCCAAGCGTGGTAACTATGGCAAATACTCCCCCCCATGATAAGAGTAACAAAGAGACGGCCCCCAGTCCGCTGGCTACGGTGGTGACTTTGGTAACCGCGGGGCAGGGGGTACTAAGAATCTCCGGTGGAGGTTTTGTTGCCACCTACGACGACTCGACCTGGCAACATACAACGCACGCACCCTGAAGACTGACGTGAAGATTGTGGAGCTGGAAGAAAAGATAGACAAGTTACGATGGCATATTATAGGATTATCCGAGGTTCGAAGAGAGGGGGAGGACACGGTAATCCTCGAATCCGGCAACTTGCTTTATCACCGGGAGGGCGACCATCTGTCCCAAGGAGGTGTCGGATTTATCGTCCACAAGTCTCTCGTTAACAACGTTGTAAAGATTGAGAGTGTGGCGACGAGGGTTGCGTACCTTATACACAGAATCACTTAAGGGTATTCGCTGAAGGTCAAACAGGCTTACGCACAAACTTTGGCGCATCACGATGAGGAGGTGGCGGAAATGTATGAGGATATCTCTAGAGCCATGCATTCTTCCAAAAACCACTATACGGTGTTAATGGGAGACTTCAATGCAAAACTAGGCACAAGAGAGAACGGTGAGCTGAAATTAGGAAAATTTGGAATAGGGCAACGGAACGCAAGAGCCCAGTAGATGGCCGACTTTATGTAGAAAGAGGGACTCTTTATGACGAACTCTTTCTTCCAGAAGCGGCCCCACAGGAAGAGGACCTGGTCGAGCCCCGACGGTTCAACAAATAATGAGATTGACTTCATTATGACGACCAGACGACAACTATTCAGTGATGTCTCCGTGATCGCGAGGGTAAAAGCTGGTAGCGATCACCTAATGGCGAGAGACACACTGAACCTAAACCTTAAGTTGGAGAGGTCTCGTCTAATGAAGTTAACGCTTCGTCCCCCTCGTGCCATATTCCAAAGTCCCGAAACCTTTCAGCTCGAGTTACAAAACCGTTTTCAGTGCCTAGAAGACTGCAATGAAGTCGACCATATGAATGACAAGCTAGTGGAAACTGTCCATGCGGTCGGAGCTAAGTTCTGCAAGACCCGCCGCAGAAGAACACAAAAACTCTCCGATCACACTCTTTCTCTCATGGCTGTTAGACGGGAAATGAAGCTGCAGTCTTCAACAGATTTGACAGCATACAGGCAACTGAACAGACAGATCTCCAAATGCATGCTGCGGGACTTACGCAACTTCAATACAGCTTGTAGTGAAGAAGCGATCGAGCGGAACGAAGGCTCCAAAGTCTTTGCCAAAGATCTGTCTGCCAGAAACAGCCAACTGTCAAGGCTCAAGACTGAGTGTGGCAACATCTTTTCCGGGATACCTGAGATTTTGAGTGAGATTGAGAGGTTCTATGGGCAGCTTTATAAACAGCAGGGCCCCACGTGAGGGTGGAATTACAGCGGAGCTTTTGAAAGTGGGTGGAAAACTGGTACTTGAAGTCCTTCAGAAACTCTTTAATTCCGTCCACCATGGTGGCACTACTCCGGAGGTGTGGAGCAGAAGTGCGGTGGTTTTGTTCTTCAAGAAAGGCGACAACGCTCTCTTGAAGAACTACAGACCGATTTTCCTTTTGAGCCGCGTCTATGTGCTGTTTTCGAGAGTCATTACGAATCGTCTTGCGCGCAGACTTGATGACTTCCAGCCTCTCGAACAAGCCGGTTTCCGAAAAGGCTTTATCATCATAGACCACATACATACCCATCGGAAAATTGTACAGAAGTCCGAGGAGTACAATTTGCCACTATGTCTGGCGTATGTGGACTATGAGAACGCCTTTGATTCTGTCGAAATTTGGGCGGTGCTGCAGTCCTTTCAGCGGTGCCAAGTTGACTGTCGGTATATCGAAGTGCTGAAATGCTTGTACAGTAGGGCTATGATGGCTATCCGAGTACAGAAACAGAGTACGAAACCTATCCAATTGCAGAGAGGTGTAAGACAGGGTGACGTTATATCCCCGAAACTCTTCACCGCTGCATTGGAAGACGTTTTCAAGCTTTTGGATTGGAAAGGATACGGTATTAACATAAACGGCGAGTACGTCACTCACCTTTAATTTGACGACGGTATAGTCCTTATGGCAGAATCGCTGGAGGACCTAAGCACTATGCTCAATGACCTCAATAGTGTCTCCCAACGGATAGGTCTTCAAATGAACATGGACAAAACAAAAATCATCTTTAACGTCCATGTCACACCTATGCCGGTAGTTGTTGGGAGCACTAAGCTCGAAGTTGTTTGTTGTGTCGAACGAGTATGTTTACTTGGGACAAATAGTCCGACTAGGTAAGTCCAACTTCGACCAAGAGGTCTATCGACGGATTCAACTCGGCTGGGCAGCGTTCGGGAAACTACGACACATCTTCTCGTCAGACATACCTCAAAACCATAAAACGAAATTGCACAACCAGTGCGTGTTGCCAGTGATGATTTACGGATCTGAGGCGTGGTCCTTTACTGCTGGCCGTATGAGGAAGCTCAAGGTCGCTCTGCGAGCTATGGAGAGGGCTATGCTCGGTGTTTCTCTGCGTGATATACTTAGAAATGAGGATATCCGCAGTAGAACCAGAGTAACCGACATAGCCCAACGGATTAGTAAGCAGAAGTGGCAGTGGGCCGGCCATATAGCTCGAAGAACCGACAACCAATGGGGAGGAAAGGTTCTTGAGTGGCAGCCTCGTACCGGTGGGCGAAGTGTAGGGTGACCCCCCACGAGATGGAGTGACGACCTGGTAAGACATGCAGGAATTCGATGGATGCAGTCGGCTCGGGACCGTGCTTTGTGGCATTCCTTTGGGGAGGCCTATGTTCAGCAGTGGACTTATGAAAGGCTGTAATGATGACGATGATGAATATCTATTTTTAACTATCTCTTGTGACATATTTGACCTAACAATTGCTAGATCACAGGTAGTACGTTAAGTTAACAGATCCGGGCGATAAATATTATGTAAAATATCAATATTGCGAACTGTTTGATATGTGGCATAGCAGTCAGACAGTGATTGAGCCACCTTCTACTGCCGTGTTCATCACTAACAAATGTAAGAGATTCAGAGTACATACTGAGCTTGTCCATATCAGTGCACAGTCAATACTGATCCACACAAAACTTTGATATTTTGTCACAAAATATGGCCGACACAGAAACCTGTTATCATATATTAAGGCGTTGATTGATAATTCTTCAATAAATTATTTAATGTTTTGCGAATAATCCTAATGTTTTGCGAATAAAAAGTAGCTACTATTACCCACTGATACCAGAGTCGACTCCAAGGAAAGAATGCTATGTATGTGTACTTATGATGACTAAGATAGAATGGCTGTTAGCTTTTAATGATATATACCAACATATGACGTTACTAAAATCCAGCACCACGCTTCCATATCTTGTTGTGTGAATGTCTTATTTAATACAAAGAAATTCTATCTAAGGTCGACTCGACGTAGAATTTCTAGTTCGCAGAACTCATTTCCTGCATAGGCGTCTGACTTGATAGGTAGCACTCTCTTACCTATTTCTGCCGCCAAATATATAAATAGTAACTAAACAGTGAGAGGCAGTATAAACACAGGTATTGAAACATTTCATCTTATTCACTCTGAGGTCACAAGCTGGTAGCAGATGTCCATGAACTATAGTAGACGTTAACCAACAAGTGGACTGTAAATTTGAATTTTTATAAAAAATGTCGAAATCGCATATAGATAATGTCTTCTATAGGTTAGTAGGGTTGACTACAATTCCTCACGTAATAAGAAGTGTCGATGGATTACAGATAAAATTATATGCACTCAACCAAACGAGGAGCTGAAATGTGTGATGTCATGTCCGCCGGCGAAAACATGTCGAAATCGTGACATTATATTTAATTGCATTAATATCGCGGCAGAGGTCTGCAGAAATGAATGTATTTGTAAAAAGGGGTTTTATAGGAACGACAAAGGAGATTGTGTGACAAGGGAAATGTGTGGTAAGATATAAATAATGTTTTAAAGCTCAGTAGTTATACGAATTTTATTGTAATAAATATATTTGTAGACCATTATTGTACATAACACGTTGAGTTTCTTACTGTTTTTTTGCGCGTACGAGTAATACTTTCTATAACTATTATGTTATAGATAGTATATATAGGTGTGTGGTAAGATAACTTCTATATACAAATAATATGTATATATAAATAAAATTGAAGTGACTGCTAGTAAAAGTAGTAGAAATAACTGGCTTTTATTAAAATCAGGAGTTATTCAAATTTGTACTGGAATGGCCCAACTAAATACTGGATGTAGTTTCACATTATATGCCGTATTTACCTGTATATATCATCCGGATCATATGAGAACTATTTGGAAGGATTTCGATTTTGCTATGCAGTCACACTGTTATAAATATTTTAATATTATTATTAATGACTAGCTATACCCGTCCACGCGTTTCTGTGGCTCAAAGAGTACATAATAACACTTGCGTATTCGAATACAAAGTTCTGTGAAAATTACAAAGCAATCGGTGAAGATATTTCTGAGGTTTAAAATTTCAGACAAACGAAAATTTAGTTTATATTTAAGACATTTTATACGTGGTAGAGCCATGCTGCAGCTATATTAGTAGTATAGTTGTAGCACGAATGTGTCGGCTCGACCGGGGAAGGACCACGCTCTTACAGAATACCAGCGTAAAATAGCAGCTTGACGCTGTTGTGTTTCGTATGGTGAGAGTAGAGAACCAGAGACCCTTTTTACTGGAAATGAGGCATTTCATCTTAGTCCTCACGGGTGACAATGCATCTGCATTTTGTTTTGTAATAGAAAATAGATGTAGATTTCTATAGGCCGCAGCAACCACTTACCATCAGGTGGACTGTGTGCTCTTTTGTCACCTTTATCCTGTAAAAAAAAAACAATATGTGGTGCAAAATGGTTTGAGTTAGCCCCGAGCTACTAAGTTAATTTCTAAGTTGTAGGACTCCTTTCCTACCTAACAGTTCTTCAGGGTAGGTACTCTCTATTACCTCTTTCTGCTGCCATGGAGTGTTCCAATCTGAAAAGTATCGATAGCCAATATAATTACAGACTATATAATTTCCATCCTTGTCTTAAAGGTGATGACGTTTATTACTTGCATTAAATAAAATAATGTCGTAACATTATTTAAAAGATAGTTTTTTTTTTCTTATTTAAAAAACGTTACCCCCACACTAGGATTTTCTCTTATGTCGTGGAGGCAGTTTACAAACATAAATTGCACAAGGACAAACATCCAGACCCGGGACAATTATTTGTAGGCCACATACAAATACTTGTTCCGTGCGGGATTCCAACCCGCGGCCCCCCGCGCAACAACTGATTGCTAAGCCAATGCGCCACGGAGCCGTCAAGTTTCAGTTGCTACATTTGCTGCAATTGTTTACACTGTAAGAGAGTATAGACGCTAAGTGTTAAACTTTTCAAAAATATCAATAAATCGACAATCGATGCACTGCTCATTTGTTACGCTTTTTTATAGTATAACGGTAAGAAACGAACATACACTCCACATGATGGTAAGCGAATACTGTGTGTGTGTGTGTGTGTGTGTGTGTGTGTGTGTGTGTGTGTGTGTGTGTGTGTGTGTGTGTGTGTGTGTGTGTGTGTGCGCGTGTGTGTGTGTGTGTGTGTGTATCAACAGACACGTACGTCTATTCTCAACTAAGTAGCAAAATGCAGACATGTTATCAGCCCTGATGATGAAGTTAGAATTCCTAGTTGTCAGTAAAAGTCAGTAAAAAAAAGAGTCTCTGGTTCGCTACACTCACCATGCGAAACATCAACCCATTCGTGCTGCAAACATAATATGCCAGCGTGGGTCTACCACATTTATTTGTTAAATTTCAGGAACATCTTTATCAAATCTTCATCAACAGTGAAACGGTTTATGCTTATTAATGTCGCTGTTAAAACATCTTAATATCAAAAGTAAAACGGTTTATGATTATTAATGTCGCTATTAATACAACCTAATTTTTTTATTGTACATATTTACAGATAATTTAAAATGTGAAATGAACGAAGTAATTGTAAAAAATCCTTCGCCATGCAGCAATCAGTTCTGTCCTCAAAGTAGACAGCCCATCATGAGGCCTTGCCCAACTTCCATTACACCGGACATTAAGCTTCCTCCACGCTGCGAATGCCGTTTTAATTACAGCCGCGCTAAAAACGGGACTTGCATCCCTACAAGTCAATGCCGTAAATATAAAAATTTCAATATTACTATCTTAATAAAAATATAAATTCATCTACAACCATTTTTTAGTAAATAGTTTTTAAAGAGGTATATATATATATATATATATATATATATATATATATATATATATATATAATAGGTAATACTTAATTCTTGAACATCTACTTAATACTACTTCAAATTAAAGAGCATATAATAATGTAGATCTAATTAGATACATCAAATTCATCGAAAATCTCGAATGTTTATTTATTGTGAAATAAGTTTATAGAAAACTGATTATGCTTTAGAGAGCGGATTGGATTAACATAATATACTTCTAACATGAGTTTTATGTTGCGCTTACTTCACTTTTAATAATAATTTTAATTCTGCAATGGGTCAAATATATTTTTTTTAATTTCTATTAATATTTTCTTAATTTTATTTTTTGTATATCACATAATATAAACATTTATGATGAAATTTTTTGATGTAGCGCCTTTTCCGTGTGGCCCTAACGAAATGTTTAACCCTTGTCCACCATACTGTCCTACTGATGACTGCAGCCAAGCAACGCCTTCCGGAAAATGTCCAATAATCGGTCACATCGGTATCGTAGTGCCGTGCCGTCCGCAGTGCCGATGTATTAAAAACTATTGGCGCAAGAACAATGTTTGTGTTCCTTTCGAACAATGTAATGGTAAGTATCATCCACTCTTAATAAATCAATTGCTGAAAATCCTTATTCTATGTTCAGTAAACGTTAGGCTTTAGTCATAGATTAAATAATGTTACTACGTAACAGATACATCTTCCCCATAGAAAAGCAAAAATACCTAAGCTATAATAGGCTACAAAATTTTAGTAATAATACTAGACGTTAGCTGCAAGCATAAATATACCTTCTGTGCGTGTACCGGGAGTTGAGGACGCTTTGCCCACCGCGCAATTTTCGTATGGCTGCGTCATCAAACAAACGCGCTAGGGTTGTAATATAAATAATGAAATAATTATTTTATTTGTTTGATAATCAAATATGATTGAGTTTTATGAAATGATAAATAGCGTTATTTCCTTCTCTGAATTCTCTGTTATTAAACTTAATCCCACTGAACTTGTACTCTCGGCAGTAATTGAAAGTCACGCGTGGTTAATTGCTTAAAACTTTTTTAGCGACGAATTTGTTTACTAAATACTTTAACATGAAAGATGTAAGATGTCTGGTAGTGCAATGGATCAATCCACCTGCCTTGTGTTGGCGGCGTTAGAGTATCCGTCACCCTATTTGAACAGCTTCTGTGGGACAGCTAAAACCAGACCATTTTATGCTACATCATGAACATTTTATGACGCTATTTATCGAGCCATATTACGGTGTATTTAAATCCAGTTAATAGACTTGATGCCTGTCCCCTATCTATTGGAGGTCATAAGATCAGGAAGATCTAGTCATATTTCCGTATCTTTTGTCTTTGGATGTCTTAAGGCAAAGAAATTCCATCTAAAGTCGACTTCGACGTAGATTTTGTAGGTGGAATAACTCATTTTCTGCATAGGAATCCGACTGAGTAAGGACCACTCTCTTACCTATTTTGCCACGAAATAGCAGCAATTTGTGTGTAGTGGACAGAAAGGTGTACAGTCTGTAAAGCATTCCATCTTAGTCTTCAGATGTTACAACAAATCTGTAGGCTTTTATTGATTTAAGTTGGCTGTTCATGTCCATGGACTGTAACAGCCCGTAAACATCAGGTGGACTGCAATTTGTAAAAATGATGTCGCAGTGCATATAGATATTTTTTTCTATAGACCATAGGGTTAACTACGACACGGATTTAGTTCTAACACACATCACAATTCGCTGTGTGCAGTTAAAACTAAATAAATCAATAATAACAGCATGTTTTACATATAAAACGATGTGTACTCAACCTAATGAGGAGCTGAAATGTGTAAAGTTGTGCCCGCCGGCGAAAACATGTCAAAATCGTGACATTCTATTTAATTGCATTGATAACGCGACAGAGATCTGCAAAAATGAATGTATTTGTAAAGAGGGATTTTATAGGAACAACAAAGGAGATTGTGTGACAAGCGAAATGTGTGGTGAGATATAAATAATATTTCTAAAGTCAGTAGTCATACGAATTCTATTCTAATAAAAATATTTGTAGACTATTGTAAATTACACGCTGAGTTACCTGCTGTTTCTTCGCAGGGAATACGGGTAGTATTTTCCGAATCAGTAGAACATAAAGAATTTACTTTCTATACGTATTATGTAATAGTCTATACTAAATAAAATTATATTCTTCTTTATTTAACTTTTATCTACTCTAGTCCATTCTACTCTTCGGTATAGTAGTCTTCTCTACTTTTCTTTACTCTACTGTTCTCTACTTGAAGAATATAAAGAGAATAGAATAGAATAGTTTAACCTATTCTATTTCTATTCTATTCTGTTCCATGCTATTCCATTCTTTTCCTTATGAGTCTGTTCAATTAGGTTACTTTCTGTTCCAATCTATTCCATTTTATTCCATTACATTTCATAACTTGCCATTCCACTCCATTCTTTTCTATACCATTTCATTGTATTGTATTCTTCATTTTTATTTTTATTTTTATTTCTATTCATTATTATATTAAAGAGAAAGAAGAAAGACATTCCCTTGTTGGGCACTAATTATGTGAATGATGTCAAAAATCCAGAAATTAAAGACTGATGTGCAGAAAAGTGCAAAGTATTGATAAACAAATATTTTAATTGTCTTAAAATATGAAAACTAATTTTTTAATTAAATTGGTTTGTTTTTAATCGGCTCTAGTTTGAACTCTCTACTTTTACTTTCTGAGAATATTGTATATGCCGATTACGCTATTACCATTATTTTTTTGTAAAACTCACTAAGACATATAGCATCCAATAGATGGTGACTAAAGCTATTTGAAATATTGCTAGATAAACGTTCAGTTCACCTTTAACGTTGTAAGACGTCTGAAACACGTAAAAAACATGTACACGATTCTAACATGCACTCCAATTTCTATTACTCTTTATAGACATGATATAAAACAAAAATATTACTATTTAAAACATATTTTTTACGAAACGAACGTTTTCAATATTCTTGATCGTATTCTTTTGTCATTCGTATGGATTGCCATTTCCATTTCAGCCTACACCGTCCACTCCTGAACGTAGTTCTCTCTCATAGAAGAAAATCTCTCTCTCTCTCTCTCTCTCTCTCTCTTTATTATTTTACTATCGATTTAAATTGCAATAAGAATTGTGAAGTGATCATAATAATTTAATGGAAATCAATTTGAGGTTCTGGTTCGCTTCACATATTATGTTTTAATGTTTTACAATATGATTTTTATAAATATTATCATGTACTTATATGTATATTATTATGCATTTATTATAAATGTTGCTTATATAAAAACATAATTAAACATCTATTCATATACGTGACATATTAAATACTATCGAATTCTGTTAAATTTTAGACTAAATCATCTATCTACTACGTTATTTAAAAGGCAATTAAAAGTTAAAATTAATGTTAGAGTGTATAAACAAAATGTAACCAAAACCCTGTGGTTCCCATTAAGTACGTTATCAGGATCAGTATTTAAACCTATAGAAATATCTTTTTTTAAAACTCGACCATATCTTTTTAATTTTTTTTTAATTTAATTTTATGTGGTTTTATTACCTCTTACTGACACTTGCCGATGCTAAAGCTAAGTAAAGCGGGGTCTTTGACAATACTATTACTCCCCAGACAATGCAGAAGTAATAAAACCACATACAATTTGCATACAATTATTTTTTAAATAAAATAAAAAAAATATTGTTCGAGTTTTTTAAAATATTATTATGTTAGGAGATTATAATGGAAGGGTTGGGGTGAAGATACTGGTTATGAAAGGATATTAGGAGCGTTTGGCGATGAAAGAATAAATGAGAATGGTGAAGACCTCCTCACCATATCTGTGGAAAATAATCTTTTTGTGGCGAACACTTTTTTCGCCATAAGAGGATTCACATGTATACTTGGGAAAGAGGGGATGATATAAGCATGATAGATTTCATAATTGTGGATGAAAGACTGAGGAGCACAGTGGTAGATACAAGGTTTTACCGTGGGTCCAACGTAGGGACGGATCATTACTTGGTCTTATGCCGAATTAATGGTCGATTCAAGCATTGTCGGCATCGGACATCTGTGTCTGTCTACCACTGCCTTACAGCGTATAAGAATAGAGAGCTTACAAGATGAAGGTGTGAAAGAGAAGTATAAATGCAGACTGAGGGAAAAAATAAGTGTGTTGAATGAATTTTGTATGAATGGTTTAGACTTGAAGAATGTATGGAATAATGTTAAGAAAGTTTTGGTGGATACAGCCACCGAAGTATGTGGTGTAAGTAAGAGAACGAATGAAAGGAAAAGTAATACGTTGTGGTGGGATGATGAGGTACGGATGGAAGTTGAAGCAAAGAAGAGAGCATAGCTAGATTTACTAGCAACCAAAGCTGGTAACTCTGGCGGTATGAATGATGAGATTGAAAGAAAAAAGGCAGACTTTAGACGTATAAATAAGAGAGTAAAAGAAGTTGTTAAAAGGAAAAAGCAAGAAAGGATAGATAACAATGATAGAAGAATATCTGATATCATCATCATCATCATCATCATTACAGCCCTTCACAAGTCCACTGCTGAACATAGGCCTCCCCCAAAGAATGCCACAAAGCACGGTCCTGAGCCACCTGCATCCATCGACTTCCTGCGTGTCTTACCAGGTCGTCACTCCATCTCGTGGGGGGACGCCCTACACTTCGCCTACCGGTACGAGGCTGCCACTCGAGAACCTTTCTTCCCCATCGGTTGTCGGTTCTTCGAGCTATATGGCCGGCCCATTGCCACTTCAGCTTACTAATCCGTTGGGCTATGTTGGTTACTCTGGTTCTACTGCGGATATCCTTATTCCTAAGTTTATCACGCAGAGAAACTCCGAGCATAGCCCTCTCCATAGCTCGCTGAGCGACCTTGAGCTTCCTCATCCGGCTAGCAGTGAAGGACCACGTCTCAGTTCCGTATGTCATCACTGGCAACACGCACTGGGTGTACAGTCTCGTTTTCAAGGTTTGAGGTATACCTGACGAAAAGATGTGCCGGAATTTCCCGAACGCTGCCCAACCGAGTTGAATCCGTCGATTGACCTCTCGGTCGAAGTTGGACTTACCTAGTCGGACTATTTGTCCCAGGTAAACATACTCGTCAACAACTTCGAGCTTAGTGTTCCCAACAACTACCGGCATAGGTGTGACATGTACATTAAACATGATCTTTGTTTTGTCCATGTTCATCTTAAGACCTATCCGTTGGGAAACACTATTGAGGTCATTGAGCATAGTGCTTAGGTCCTCCAGCGATTCTGCCATAAGGACTATATCGTCGGCAAATCGAAGGTGAGTGATGTACTCGCCATTGATGTTGATACCGTATCCTTTCCAGTCCAGAAGCTGAAAACGTCTTCCAATGCAGCAGTGAAGAGTTTCGGGGATATGACGTCACCCTGTCTTACACCTCTCTGCAATTGGATAGGTTTCGTACTCTGGTTCTGTACTCGGATAGTCATCGTAGCCCTACTGTACAAGCACTTCAACACTTCGATATACCGACAGTCAACTTGGCACCGCTGAAGGGACTGCAGCACCGCCCAAATTTCGACGGAATCAAAGGCTTTCTCATAGCCCACATACGCCAGACATAGTGGCAAATTGTACTCTTCGGACTTCTATACAATTTGCCGAAAGGTATGTATGTGGTCTATGGTGCTAAAGCCCTTTCGGAAACCAGCTTGTTCGGGAGGCTGGAAGTCGTCAAGTCTGCGCGCAAGACGATTCGTAATGACTCTCGAAAACAGCACGTAGACGCGGCTCAGAAGGGAAATCGGTCTGTAGTTCTTCAAAAGAGCGTTGTCACCTTTCTTGAAGAACAAGACCACCGCACTTCTGCTCCACGCCTCCGGTGTAATGCCACCATGGAGGACGGAATTAAAGAGCCTCTGAAAGACTTCAAGTACCGGTTTTCCACCCGCTTTCAGAAGCTCCGCTGTAATTCCATCCTCGCCTGGGGCCTTACCGTTTTTAAGGTGCTGGAGAGCCATTCTAATCTCGCTCAGACTGACGTCCGGGATATCTTCGGAATAGTGTCGGATGAGACTCGCTCTTGGCTCGTTACTCACACTTGCGTGTGGCTCCAACGATGACGTGTACAACTGCCCATAGAACCTCTCAATCTCATTCAAAATCTCAGGTGTCCCGGAAACGATGCTGCCACATTCTGTCTTCAGCTTTGACAGTTGGCTCTTTCTGGCAGACAGATCTCTGAAAAAGACTTTGAAGCCTTGGTTCCGCTCGATCGCTTCTTCAATACGAGCTGTATTGAAGTTGCGTAAGTCCCGCCGCATGTATTTGGAGATCTGTCTGTTCAGATGCCTGTATGCTGTCAAGTCTGTTGAAGAATGTAGCTTCATCTCTCGTCTAACAGCCATGAGATTAAGAGTGTGATCGGAGAGTTTTTGTGTTCTTCTGCGGCGGGTCTTGCAGAACTTAGCTCCGACCGCATGGACAGTTTCCATGAGCTTGTCATTCATATCGTCCACTTCATTGCATTCTTGTAGGCACTGAAAACGGTTTTGAACCCGAGCTGAAAGGTTTCGGGACTTTGGATTAGAGCAAGAGGGGGACGTTGACTTCATTAGACGAGACCTCTCCAACTTACGTTTAGGTTCAGTGTGCCTCTAACCATTCGGTGATCGCTACCAGTTTTCACCCTCGCGATCACGGAGACATCACTGAACAGTTGTCGTCTGGTCGTCATAATGAAGTCAATCTCATTTTTTGTCGAACCGTCGGGGCTCGACCAGGTCTACTTCCTGTGGGGCCGCTTCTGGAAGAAATATTTAATCATAAAGAGTCCTTCTTTCTCCATGAAGTCGGCCAGCTGCTGGCCCCTTGGGTTCCGTTGCCCTATTCCAAATTTCCCTACTTTCAGCTCACCGTTCTCTCTTGTGCCTAGTTTTGCATTGAAGTCTCCCATTAACACCGTATATTGGGTTTTGGAGGAATGCATGGCTCTAGAGATATCCTCATACATTTCCTCCACCTCCTCATCGGGGTGTGCCGAGGTTGGTGCGTAAACTTGTATGACCTTCAGCGAATACCGTTTGGTGATTCTGAGTATAAGGTACGCAACCCTCGTCGACACACTCCCGATCTTTACAACGTAGTTAACGAGAGACTTGTGGACGATAAATCCGACACCTCCTTGGGACAGATGGTCGCCCTCCCGGTGATAGAGCAAGTTGCCGGATTCGAGGATTACCGTGTCCTCCCCCTCTCTTCGGACTTCGGATAATCCTATAATATGCCAGCGCAACTTGTTCATCTCTTCTTCCAGCTCCACGATCTTCTCGTCAGTCCTCAGGGTGCGTGCGTTGTACGTTGCCAGGTTGAGTCGTCTAAGGTGGCAACCGAACTTCCACCGGAGATTCTTAGCACCCCCTGCCCCGCCGTTACCATGGTCGCCACCGTAGCCAGGAATAGCGGGGCCGCCGGGGACTGGGGGCCGTTTCTTTGTTACTGTCATTCATAGGGGGGTATTTGCCATAGTTGCCACGCTTGGCGAGCGGGTTGGCAACCGCAGTTTTTTTTTATTGTTAGTTTGTTGTTATCAAGAAGATGCTGCTGCCCATCTCCTGCCTGTTTCCCTTTGTTGCCTTTTACGACACCCACGGGAGGATATGGGGTAGTGGATATTCTTGATCGCCACTACACGGCAAATATCTGATAACTTCCAGGCAAATATTAAAATGTTCTGGAAGCTCTTAAGAGCTGCCAGGGGAAATTCTATGCGAATGAATGCTATGCGAGACGAGAATGGCTGCATGCTGAATGATGGAGTTTCGAATGTAAAGAGATGGAAGGAATACTTTGAAAGCGTGTTTAAGAGTGAAGAGTCGTCTGAAGTAAGTGAAATAGAAATCCCGGAAGAAGTGGAGAGAGGTATTGAGATAAGTGTAGATGAAATAATAAAAGAAATGAAAAGCATGAAAGCAGGTAAGGCAGCCGGATATGATAGAGTATCACTCGAAATGCTAAGGGCTGGAGAGGGTGTGGTTGCAGGCCTGCTGTACACCTTGTTTAATTTATGTTAGGAACTGAAGCGGGTACTGGAAGACTGGTGCAAAGCCGTTATAGTCCCAATATATAAGGGAAAAGGGTCGCAGCAGGACTGTAAAAACTACCGTGGTATCAGCTTGCTTAGAATTGTGGGTAAACTGTATGCTAAGGTGTTAATTGAAAGAGTTATGGAAGAAACTGACGGAAAAATTGGGGATGTGCAAGCTGGATTTTGGAAGGGGATGGGTTGTACGGATCAAGTTTTTTCCATGCGCATGATTGCGGAGAAATTTTTGCCCAAAAACCAGAAAGTTTTTTATGCGTTCGTGGACTTGGAAAAGGCTTATGACAGAGTGGATAGCAACGTGTTATGGCAAACACTGACCTCATTTGGGTTGAGCACTGATCTGATACAGGCATTAAAGTCTCTTTATAGGGACTCTAGTGCTTGTGTCAGGATCAACGGGGCCTACTCGGACTGGTTTGCAATTCAAAAAGGTGTCAGAGAGGGTTGTGTAGCTTCTCTGTGGCTGTTTAACCTATTTATGGACAGTTGTTTGCAAACTTTGAAAGTTGAAGAATGTGAGTTGAGAATGGGTGAGTTAACTGTCAAATGCATTTTGTACGCCGATGATCAAGTTATATTTGCATCCTCGGCGGCCGAGTTGCAAATGATGGTTAATTTAATGAACTGGTCATTAAAAGAAAGGGGTATAAAAGTGAACGCAAGTAAGACGAAAGTGATGGTTTTTGAAAGAGAAGAAATTAACCGTTATGTGAAATAAGAATAGAAGGGGAGTTGATTGAGCAAGTGGATGAGTTTGTATATTTGGGATGTTTATTTAGCAGGGATGGTAGATATAACAAGGATATAGAACGATGAGTGAACGCAGGAAATAGAGTTAATGGGGCTCTACACGCTATTATGAAGAGTCATGTCGTGGTTTGGTCACGTAGAAAGAATGAACGAGGAAAGAGTGACAAAGCGAATCGTCGGGAAATGACGCCCTAGATGAAGATTTATCGACCAAATTGGCGATACATTGAAAATGGGCCAGATTAGGAGTACCCTTAACCGACGAGCGTGTACGCGTAGATATATGGATGTAAAGGAGACGAGAGAGGTGTGTCAGGATCGCGCCAAATGGAAGTCCGTAGTCTCTACCTACCCCTTTGGGTGACAGGCGTGAGAGTTTGTATTGTATTGAGTTTTTTAAAAAAAGTTATTTCTATACGTTTGAATTATTCTGAACTATATACTCTGTATATATATACTCTGAACGTGGTAGAGCCATGCTGCAGCTATATTAATAGTATAGTTGGAGCACGAATGGGTCGGCTCGACCGGCGAAGGACCACGCTCTCACAGAATACCAGCGTAAAATAGCAGCTTAATGCTGCTGTGTTTCGTATGGTGAGTGTAGAGAGCCGGAGACCCATTTTACTGGAAAGAGGCATTCTATATTTTGTCCTCACGGCTGACAACGCATCTTCATTTTAATTCACAACCGAAAATAGATGCAGATGTCTATGGGCCACAGCAGCCACTTACCATCAGGTGGACTGTGTGCTCGTTTGTCACTCTAATTTTATATAAAAAAAATATGATCCTGATAACGTACTTAACGGGAACCACAGGGTTTTTGTTACATATTGTATACTAGAACAGTAAGCGGTTTATAGATATTGTATCAATATATAGATTTCGAATCAGTATACGGTTTGCATCGCCCACCTCTAATATATGCGTCCCACTGAATGGTACAGGTATAGGCCTCCTCTCATTTCTGAAAGGCTTGAGAGACGTGATAGCTCTGGTGCCACAGTATACGAGCAACCCTGGTTCAATCCGCACCGGCACCAATGAAATTATTAATTGCGATTTTATGTGCTGGTTTACTACGTGCTCGGTGGCGAAGAAAAATATCATGAGGAAACCTGCATGTCTGAAAAATAAGAAAAAAATATTTCTAAGATATGTGAAGTTCGCCAACGCGAATTGGGGTAGCGCGGCGGACATTTCCTTGCTCTGAAACCCTCTCAGTAAAAGCAATTAATAACACAAAAATGGAGTTAAGTACTAAATTGTATTTACAGGAGTTTAAAAACATTTTGCATTGAATATATTTTACTAAAATTGCATTGCATTGCATTTAACTTTTTTTTTTATAGGATAAGGGTGACAAACGAGCACACAGTCCACATGATGGTAACTGGTTGCTGCGGTCCATAGATATCTACATCTATCCTCTATTACAAATCAAAATGTAGATGCGTTGTCACCCGTGAGGACTAAGATGGAATGCCTCATTTCCAGTAAAAAAGGCCTCCGGCCACCTGCACTCACCAAGTGAAACGCAGAGGTAAACCTCTACTTCACGCTGGTTTTCTGTGAGGTCGTGGTACCACCCCAGCAAGCTGCCGTGTGGCTCTACCACTGTTTAACTAAAAATTAATTCCTAATTTATATATATATATATATATATATATATATATATATATATATATATATATATATAGAGTTGTACTAAAGGTTTGGGTTAATTCCATGCTATATCGCAAAACAGTTATTGCTTAATTTGAATTTTGTTTCCTTTATTGCATTTTAATTTCAAAATGCCGTGTAGAGGCGGTAAGAGGCTACAGAAGGAAACTAAACCAAGAGATGGGATGCAGCATCTTCCCGATAACAGCTGAATAAAAACCCAATCATGGTATCTATCTATAGCAAATAAGGACAAAGACCTGTATTCAGCAGTGGATTTGGAAAGGCTGTAATGATGATGATAAATTTCAAAATGAGTGTAGATTTAGAATTAACAATCACACATGATATTTTTTATTTAAAACTTCTTATAGAATGGAATATAATTTTTTTATTTAATTTAGATTATTACATAACACTTATTGAAAGTCATTATTTATTTACCACTGGTACGGAAAATACCTCTGTTCCGGAGAAAACCAGTAAAAACCTTTTTATTAAACATATTTCACTTTACAATAATTTTGTTTCTACAATTTTTAAATGAATTTTAATAGAACCAGACAAACATATATTAATATG
Organism: Parnassius mnemosyne; assembly: GCA_963668995.1. Taxonomy (NCBI): domain Eukaryota; kingdom Metazoa; phylum Arthropoda; class Insecta; order Lepidoptera; family Papilionidae; genus Parnassius; species Parnassius mnemosyne. Next base: position 14,546,960 of record CAVLGL010000159.1, read on the forward strand.
GTTTATATTCATATATGTTTATTTGATATTATAATACCTCTTTTTGTCAAATTTTTCTTTAATAAAACAGGAATATTGTTATGAAAGCGTAAACATTAGCCCAAAAATGAATGACTAATTCTGTGGGGTCTAGTAGCTGGTATCACAAGCTTATGTCTGTTCCTAGTGTTTAAAGTATGAACATCTTTATTCTTATCAAAGCTATTTATGTTTCTATGTACATACATTATATTTTCATAAATATATTGCGATGCCAAGTTATAATATTTATTTCTTCAAAATTTTCTCTAAGGGACTCTTTATAATTTAAGTTGTAAATCGCCGGTACGGCTCTCTTTTGCAAAACAAATATGGCTTCAATGTAAGTCGCATTAATCCATAGTAAAATTCCATAAGACATGTCACAATGAAAGTAACTATAATAAACTAATGTAGCTGTCTAAAATTGTTGAGACTTCTAATGTTTCTTACAGCATATGCTGCAGAACTAAGTCTGCTTGCTAATTTAGATATATGGAGGCCCCATTGAAGCTTCGCGTCAATAGTAATACAAAGAAAAACAGTGGTATCCACAAGACTCAACTCCTTCCCATTTAAAAGCACATTGGTATTTAAATGTTCAACATTAGGTAATGTAAATTTAATAAATTTTGTTTTATTGCCGTTTAAGAGCAAATTGTTGGCGTTAAACCAATGTACTAATTTCGATAGAGCGTTTGAGTTTGAAAACTAAAGAGATATCATAAGCAAATAATAACTAAATACATCTTAAATACTTCTCCAAATTTTCTCAAACACCTGTTATACATATACCTGTTTAAAATAGTTTCGATTTGAAAAAGTATTACCACACGATATTGTAAAATATTTCAATACCATTATAGTAATAAAGAAACGGAGATTTATGGGAGATTTTCGTTACAGATCATTGCGTCCGTAATAGATTTAATCGCATCTTATCTTGCTATTATTTTTAATACTAATCGAATCTAGTATTTCCTGATTTAATAAACATAGTATTTCTATACTACCAACTCTCAGAAAAAATCAACAAATAGCAAATAATTTTAGAAGAATTGTAATTTTTTAATAAAAAATAATTTACTCTATAAAAATTTGTTTTCACAAGGGTCGTCCACTCATTAAATGCCTTGCAACTTAATGGAAAATGTTTAAGAAGTAAATGATTTGTAAATTCATTGCTTATAAGGGTAAATAATACTCCATATAAATAGTCTGAATGAATTGTTCTTATAAGAAAGCGAAGCGAAGTTTTTTTTTTACCATATTACTTCTAAATCTGTCCATGCGTTTTTTATTAATCGTAATAAACAAAATTTTCTCAGTTTCCTGTTTTTTGTGTATTTTTGGTGTTGAAATCAGTTGTCCACAGTAAAAACAATTCCTTAAGAATCATGAATTCCTGACTTTATTCACGATTTTAATAATCATTGTTATACCACTGTTTTTTTAGAAAATATGAAATATCCTCGTAAGAACGAGATCCATCAATGAATAACATCGTGTCCACCGGTGCTAACGTGCGAAAATCATAATAAACGTTATAAGTGTCTAACTAATGAGAGTAAACCATTCTATTATGTATACAGAACCAGATGGTTCTTCGTATTTGCTCATTTTTCACTTTTATTCTATAAATATTTTAAGTATTTGCAAGTATGTTATTCATTTCAGACGAACCACAATGTAATAAGCCGAATGAGTCGCTTCAATGTGTCAAGGCCTGTCCGCCTGCGAGAACTTTTCAAAATCGGAACGTGTTTTATAAATGCTTAATAATAATAATAATAATATTTTATTTGCATAAAACATGGTATATAATAGATTTTACAAAACTTTTCAGATCAGCATGTTTTGCTACGGTTATTCATAGCATGCAATTTTTTTTTTTTACATTAATATTTTTGGCTACAAAAATCCTTAACACTATAGAAATTACAATTATTTAGCCACTGATATAGTTTTAATTTAAATGATCTTGTATTTAATATTTTTAAGTAATTAGGTATCTTATTATATAACTGAACACACATAAATAAACAACTTTTATTATATTTTCTTATTCTAGGATTATCGTTTAGTATAAGTCTATATGGATCTCGATGACTGCGGGGATTTACATCATCTATCGTTGTAAACAACGTTTTGTGCTTCTGTACAAACATACATACTTCATAGATGTAAAGTGATGGTAGTGGTAATAAGCCAAGTTTTTTAAACACTGGTCGACACGATTCATTCGGTTTTAGCCCACATATAGCTCTAATGCATTTTTTTTTGCGCGACAAATGCTTTATTTTGATCAGTGCTGTTGCCCCACATTATAAGACCATACCGCAATAAAGATTCTACGTATGCATGGTAGGACATGACAGCGGTTTTTATGTTTGTTATGTTTTTTATTTGTTTAAGTGCATACACGAATTTATTTATTTTGATAGAGACATCATTTACATGTGGTTTCCAATTTATATCGTCATCTATAATTAAACCTAAAAATTTTGTATGACTAGCTGCTTTTATTTTTGGAATGTTAAGTTTAAGATTATGTTTATTATTAGTGCATTTATTAAATTGTATATATAAAGATTTGTCTAAATTAATTTTTAAATTATGTATGTCAACCCAATTTATTAAAGTATCTATTGTATTATTCATGTCAGCTTCGTGGTCACTCATATTATTAATTTTTTTATTGGAAGTCACGATTATGGAAATGTCATCAGCAAATAGAATACATTTATGCTTCGTCATATTGACAATGTCATTTAAGTACAATAAAAACAGAATTGGACCGAGAACACTTCCCTGTGGAACGCCATATTTATTGTTTCGGTATTCGGACGAGTACGTTATTATGTCCCCATTTACATCTGCTTTAGTAACAATAACACATTGTTGCCTATTATAAAGATATGATGTAATCCATTGAAGTGGTGGTCCTCTAATTCCAATTTCTGTAACAATAGGTCATGTCAAACTAGGTCAAAGGCTTTAGATAGGTCAAAAAATAGTCCCGTGGTAAAATTATTATTATTGATATTTGAAAGTACTATTTTTATGAGTGAAAAAATTGCCAAAGTTGTAGATTTATCTTTTTGAAAGCCGTACTGTTCGTTTGATATAATGTGATATTTATTACAAAATTCAAGAAGTCTTTTATACATGCATTTTTCATATATTTTTGATATAACGGATATTAGGGTTATAGGTCGATAATTATTAATATCACATTTCTCTCCTTTTTTAAACAGTGGCTTAACTATTGATAGTTTTAATGCATCTGGAAAGATTCCACAAGAAAATGAAAAATTAATTAAATATGTCAAGATTTCAATTAATTCGATTATACATTTTTTAATTATTTTTGTGTTTATGTCATCGTAGCCTTCAGAGCTAGTATTTTTTAATAGCATTATTTCCCTTGTAACCTCATTTTCAGACATAGGTCTAAGAAACATAGAGTTGATATTCGCGCTGTTAATAGTTACATTTTTCGCTGTAGTGTGTGTTGTTGATTCACAGGTCAAATCAATAAAATGATTGTTAAAAGCAGAAGCTATATCTACAGGATTCGTAAGAACTTTATTATTAGTTATAATTTTTTCTATATTTTTCTTGTCATATGGGTTACATATTTCGTTTTTGATAATGGTCCATGTTGCTTTACATTTGTTATCATTTTTATTTATAAACTTAATATAATAGCATTCTTTTTTAAGTTAAACACACATTTTTTTAAGAGCTTAGAATATGATAGGTAACGTATTCTGTTGGCATTACTTTTATTTTTATAATATTTAAATCTTAACATTCGTTTTGCTTTACAACTTATTTTGAGGCCTTTGCTCATCCAATTTTGTTTTTTATTTTGTAAATTTATTTTGATTCGTTGTTTTGGAAAACAAAGATAGTAGAAAAGGCAAAATAATTCATGAAATCGGCTGAATGCTGTGTTAGCATCATTTTCCATGTATGCCTCCGACCATGACAAATTTTTTAGGCATTCTTTAAACTTCCTAATGTTATCTAAGTTATAGTCTCTCTTGTAAACATAATATATAGCATGTTTTTGTGGCTCACATTTTATAGGAAAGCTTAACAACTGTGCTGTGTCATGATCGGAAAGATGCAGTGGTAGCAATGTTGCAGTCGCATTTTGAATGTTACTTAATATATGATCGATACAAGATGATCTACGTGTAGGAACATTGAAATGTATTTTCAAGTTATAATTATAAGACAAATCTTGTAAATAGTTTGTGATTTTGCCTTTTTTTAATGTGTTTATATTAAAATCTCCAGCTATAACTATATGTACTTTAGATTTGTATTTTACAGTTAAGTCATGCAAAAGTGTGTTCAACTTAAATAAGAACTGTGTTGGGTCGGATTGGGGAGTTCTGTAGAGACAAATAGTAATTAATTTAATATGTATGATTTCTATGCCGCATGCCTCGAACGTATTCTGGGTAGCATAATTTTTTATGAACGATAATTCATTGAACATTATACCCTTTTTAACTAAAATACATGTTCCACCTCTTTGTTTTTCTCTGCAGAAGTTGGCGGCCATGTCATACCCACATATTCTTACATAACTCTCAAAACCTTTTTTTATGAAAGTTTCGGAAAGACATATTACATCCGGGTCATTATTTTTAGCTCTTAACTCCTCTATAGTTACGTCTATTAAATCTTGCTTTGGTAAAACACTAGCAATGTTTTGGTGAAAAATTCTAAAATGACGAGTGTAAATTAAATTTTTATGGTCGAAAAAATTTATCGTTCTTTTTTATTACCGGAAAATAATAGGGCATGGTCCCTTTCTTATAAATAACAGGAGGTTTTGAGTGCGCGTCAGTTTTTTTTTTAAAGTAGAAGGGAATTGTTCCTTTTTTTGGTTTATTTATGGTGTTAGTTAATTTAAAACTTGGCCTATTACTCGCTATTCGTTTACTAATTTCACTAGGATTTAAATATTTTTCTTCGTAGTCACTATAGTCAATAGCATAATTTATTGCTTCAATAATATGAACGAATTTTGTAAAAATAAATGCCTTTGTAACGATGGCTTCTACAGAAATTCTGATGGCTTCTGCGTCACAAGCGACCTTTGCGGTGAGAATATCTGGTCGTGTTTTTTTCTGACTGTATATTATATAACGGCGATGAACCTTTACGGTGACAATATTTAGTATAGAACGACGAGTGAACGCAGGAAATAGAGATAATGGGGCTCTACACGCTATTATGGAGAGTGAGATTGTGTCAAAGAAGGCACGTATGGCAATTCATAATGCTGTGTTAGTCCCTACTTTAATATATGGTAGTGAAAGTTGGGTCTGGCAGAAGAAGCATTAGAGTAGAATAAAGGCTGTAGAAATGCGGTCATTAAAGAGTATGCTAGGGCTGAATCTGAATGACAGGGTGAGAAATAGTGTGATAAGAGAAAAGTGTGGTTTGCAAGATGACGTTGTGACCAGGATTTAAAAAAAAAACATTGCTTCGGTGGTTTGGTCACGTAGAAAGAATGAACGAGGAAAGAGTGAAAAAGCAAATTTATGTTTCAGAAGTGAATGGCAAAGTCGGTAAGGGACGCCCTAGATGAAGATTTATCGACCAAATCGGCGATACATTGAAAATGGGCCAGATTAGGAGTACCCTTAACCGACGAGCGTGTATGCGTAGATATATGGATGTAAAGGAGACGAGAGAGGTGTGTCAGGATCGCGCCAAATGGAAGTCCGTAATCTCTGCCTACCCCTTCTGGGTGACAGGCGTGAGTGTTTGTGTGTGTATATTAAATACAATTTTTTAGATGTACGAGATATGAAATTATTTCAGGCAAACCTCTTTTTAACTTTACGTATTGCAAAAAGAGGTTTATTTTATGCACTTAATCTGTGACATGCAAGATTCACTTTGCTTAAAAGTAAGGAAGAGTCAATGATATTATGTAGCAATTTGTACAACAATATTTGGTTTCTGTGATATAACGACATTTTTCTAGGGTATTGCTGTCTTAGTTATCAATAATGGAGTCTACAGAAGAATTATATCATTTTAAGTAATGCAGAAACTTATTGTTGATTGTTTTATTCATTTTAATATAAACTTTTTATTATGGATTTCAATATGATAAAAGTACTAAAGAATAAACTTTGAGATACGCATAACAAAACCTAGCATATCATAAGTTCTTTGAGTTATGATATTAATATGTGATCGCACAAACAACTTCTATGCAGCTAACCATCAAGATCATGCGGTTCATCTACTCTCGTGAGTAAATTTTCGTCAAGCTTATAATTAAAGAGAATGGGATGCTCTTTCCTGGTAAATGAGATGATATTACATTTCCTGATGTTTAAGTAAAGATTATAATACGTATATTGCAGTCTTCTATAGTTTTATACATCTGAATATTTTCATATCATCTGCAAAAAGGAGAATTTCGGAGTAATGGACGCAGGATATGACATCATTTATAAATATTATAAACAGTAGTGGACCAAGATGCGAACCCTGAGGAATGGTTTTTAGCTGTGAAGCAAACTGGGTTTATGTCAAAAGGCTTCTCCGTATAAATTAAACCATTTATGGGTTCTAAAGGACTTAATGACGTTCCTCTTATACCAACCTTTTCCGCTTATTTACAAGGACAGATAGGATAGGACAGAGACGGTATCAAAAGCTTTTTCGATATCAAGAAACACCGTTAAACATTTATTTTTTTATCAATTTCTTCAATTATTAGCGAGCTTAGGGAAGTTACAGCATGTTCTGTGGATTTACCTATTCTAAAGCCATATTGGGAAGAAGGCAAAGTATTATATTTATTTATAAATTTTACTAATCGAGTATTCATAAGCTTTTCCAAAATTTTTGATATGCTAGGTAAAATGGATATAGGCCTATAATTATTCACTTCCATCCTATCCCCACCCTTGTGTACTGAAACAATAATAGATTGTTTTAACAGGGCAGGGAATACCCCTTTATTAAAACAAAGCTTGGCAAGGTGAGTTATAATAGGCACGACTTCATTTCTTACAAATTTTATATACTTTGTTGAGATCATATCCCAACCAGGTGCACTGTTAAATTTTAGGCTCATCAAGATTCTATCCACTTCATCATGATCTGTATCAAGGAGCGTAAAGGAATTTCCTAGGACAGGCAGTGCGTCAGAAATGCATGGCAATATGTGGAATTTGTTGAGCAAGTTGTTTACCAATATTAACAAAGTACTGATAAACAAAATTTGCTGCTTCGGTAGGGGTGGGTTAAATATTAAATAATTCTGTGTTTTGGCCTTTTGATTGATTTGAGTTTGTTATATTTTTTATGTTTTTCCAGAGTAACTTATTATTGGAAACTGATTAAGCAAGTTGTTCTCTTTCATAAGTTCTTTTAAGCTTTTTAATTAGATTATTGCAGTAATTTCTGTATCTTAAATAGGTTATTTTTAAAATTACGTTGTGTGAGTTTTTTTTTAAGTTCTTTTGTAATTTATTTCTATTATTTATGCACTTAAGAATACCAGTAGTAATCCATGGTTTTATAATACGTTTATTCCTTGGAATTTTAATAGAAATAATATTGTTTTTTATAGAATTAGTTACATTTTGCTAAAGAAGGTCAGTTAATACATTAGGGTCATAACATTGTAATAACTTAGCTAGATTATTTTTCTGTAGATATTTTGAGCTTTTTCGTAGTCTAACATTGATTAAGTTTTATTTAAAAATTGATTATATTAAATTTTGGATAAGCATAGAAACATAGTAAAATGGTCTGTAATGGTGGTATATATAATTGCAATGAAAGCGGAATCTTTCTTAATGTCTATTTTGAGCATAAAGTGATCCAAACAGTTGTGTTTCCTTGTGGGTAGCATATGTCCCAGAAATATTCCAAATTCTGCCAACATGTTAAGATAGCTCATTCTATTCTTGTATTCTTGAGATAGCTCCGTATTTTAGGCCTAATATAGATATTTATGTCCCGAGCTATTATTTTATTTTTATGCATCGATATTGTCTCAAGATGTGCTTTAAGAGAATTTAAAAAATTACCTATATTTGTATTTCATGGCAAAAGATAGATACATAAAAGTATATCGGAAATGACAACAGGAGACCCCACTTCTGATGTCGGAGAATTCAACAGGAGATCCCAATTTTGATCTCGGAAATACATCAGGATAGCGTTAACTGTTAAAAAGAAAAAGTGTGAGAGCGGATGTTCAAACTTGCTCTCGTGCTTACGTAATTAATCATTATCAGTAATAAGACAACGTAACGCACTATACATTCAGTATAATGAAATTACAGTTCGACCACACCGTAACACGTCTCCGCCACAATTACACACCAGTGTAACGTGAGGTACGTAATTAGATGATAACACCAAAATATGTAAACCGACAGCAACACTACTTATCTCAATGTAACACAGGATAGCCTCTCAGCAACACCAATTCTCCTTGCCTGCACTAGAGGAATTACAACAACGAACAGAACCACAACACTATCGTAGCACTAGTAGAATGACCACACTCGTTGAATGACTGAAGCGGAATCTCTCGCGCACGGCACCTACAGTGAACTTCATACTGCACAAACAAGTGGGAGTTTCTCGATATACCCTCCATTGCACCTCAATCTAACCGGGTATTTTATAGACTCTCCGACACGGCCATCCTGAAGTACGACCGTCCTCGGGCGTGTATCTTTATGCATTCTTGTAACAAACAACAATTCGTCCACTCGTCCATCCTGACATGAGTAGGTACATATTATTAGTTCGGAAAACTAATTGTTAGATGGCGCTGCTTGTTGCACTATGGCACCATCAATTCACGACACGGCCATTGCTGACTAGCATCCGTCCTCGGTTGCAGTGCCTGGAGACAAAATATGCTCAGTGATTAATCTAGCTCGGCTATTCTGCCAATAGAAACAAGGTTCATTCAAAACAGTACTTCACTTTTCCCAAGTCTAAGTACAATAGTCAACTGTCATAATTGACAATGCCTTGTTATTAAGGCTTCTTACACAGTGCTTCCTGCACAACATGATTTATCGTGGAAGGTCCTATCAACAAGTTCCAACACAGTAATTTTAACAATTTGTTACTCTTTACAATTCATAAGCAATGCATATTCAACTCGTGAAACTTTCATTGAAATCTGTGCACCAACACAGACCAGAATCGCATCAACGATTCTTTACGTATCCGCCGTCACATATGCCAGAATCGCACCAACGATTCTCCACATATCTGCCGTCATATATGCTACAATACACAAGGGGCTCTGTGCACCAACACAGGCCAGAATCGCACCAACGATTCTCTACATATCTGCCGTTACATATGCCAGAATCGCACCAACGATTCTCGACATATCCACCGCCAAATATGCTACAACACATCTGCCGCCACATATGCCAGAATCGCACCAACGATTCCCTACATATCTGCCGCCAAATATGCACCAACACAGACAGAAATCGCACCAACGATTTCCTACAGACCCATCGCCACATGTTATTCATGAGGTGCGGTCTAAAGTTTTGAGTATGAGTATACAAGCATTCTTAATCAAATTTGGTCTCACTACCACTGTCATCAACTATGACTTCTAAATCTCAAGGAACTTGGCGATCGGGGATCTTCTCACATGATCATGGGGGTATTTGTGGGGTACTTTACACACTAACATGACCGATTTCGGTTGAATTTACAATATTATTTACACTTTTGCTACAACACCATCTTTGATGAGAGGGCATTCGGCCCAGAATCATAATATAATGGGTAAGACTCACGAGTATTCATCAGCACACAGCTGGGATTGCTGACATAGCAAACGTGAACACGTCACTCACTGCTCGTCTCTGCGGCAGGCATAAGGCAATCGCACGTGGCTATAAAAACAAACCAGCACACGCCATACTTGGCTGCCATGAAGCAAGCTTACGTTCTCAAAACAACAGCACAGGGCGTGCCGCACTCGCACTGCAAGCCGTCGCGCCGCACCAGCGCCAGCAAAACGCTGTGCCGCATCACGCACTCGAAGCGTCAACGAGAGCAGCAGGAGCACCTGAGGGTTCACCGGCATCGTCGGGGTTGTCGTCATCGTGATAGCATACGTGCGCTCCGGGATGGCGCCCGCGTATACGCGCATACGCGACTGCCGAAACCAGGCCATGCTACAGCTGGACCTGGTTATCCGTTCCGACTAGCAAGGCATACACTCTTCTCACGCTCGCGTACGTGTAATCATATTACACGTGCTACTGTAACACAAAAGGAAACATTTAAAATATTCAGTAAGAACTTTTTTTAAATGCAACACTACTCTCGGGACACCATTCGCCTTTCTAGGGCACCAAATACTGAGCTGCGGCTACACAACAACCTCTGGTATGGTCCGATCCTCATTTAAACTTAAATACTAACTTCAATGTCAGAACTAATTTGCTCTACTTCACTTTCATCAGTTATACTTTGGTTTTCCGGCATTTTTCGCAACCAATTAAAAATGTGAAAACTTATTCTTACGAAATATTTTTAAGACAATGTTTAGGATAAATTTACTTTACTCATGTTGTATCAAACGGTGATCGGTAGCAGCGGCAAATAAAATGTCCGCGGCGTCATAATCCTACAGCATATTTCCACCTAAGAGCGACCGCTACAGCTCCACGCTCTCCACTAGACCCTCAACATCAAATCCCAATTTTATCGACTACGTAATACTCGCAGTAAACTGTAACACTTATCAACACATTAGAACACAGAAGTACAACTTAGTGTTTTTAATTAATAGCACCTTAAAGTTAAACATTTTTTTCAGTACATTGTTTAAACATTTTAAACTTTAAAATTAGCTCATGTAAATCACACCTTTTATGAAATATCAAATTATAACACAACTCGAGCAAGTTAAACTTCCACTGAATGCAAACTATAACTCATTTCGAATACCTCCAACATTTATTTCGACATTTGTTATCATATTTGGGTATGTTAGGAAATAATGAAAGTACTTGCGGGTACTTTTTTTTTATAAATCGAACAAAACATTTAACTTTTGGCTTAAAACATTTCACTTTAAACTTTTACTCCACACTTTAATGATTCGTCAGTGTCGTAAATACGACAACAAACTTGATTTAAGAAATTGAACACAAAAATAAAACGCGAGGCGTATCATAGTATTTCACCAACGGAATAACCCTCACACTATTCTAAGTTTACAGGTGGGCAGTAACAGGGACTTTATCCCACTTCATCATCATCATTACAGCCCTTCACAAGTCCACTGCTGAACATAGGCCTCCCCCAAAGAATGCCACAAAGCACGGTCCTGAGCCACCTGCATCCATCGACTTCCTGCAAATCTTACCAGGTCGTCACTCCATCTAGTGGGGGGACGCCCTACACTTCGCCTGCCGGTACGAGGCTGCCACTCGAGAACCTTTCTTCCCCATCGGTTGTCGGTTCTTCGAGCTATATGGCCGGCCCATTGCCACTTCAGCTTACTAATCCGTTGGGCTATGTCGGTCACTCTGGTTCTACTGCGGATATCCTCATTTCTGAGTTTATCACGCAGAGAAACTCCGAGCATAGCCCTCTCCATAGCTCGCTGAGCGACCTTGAGCTTCCTCATCCGGCCAGCAGTGAAGGACCACGTCTCAGTTCCGTATGTCATCACTGGCAACACGCACTGGGTGTACAGTCTCGTTTTCAAGTTTTGAGGTATACCTGACGAGAAGATGTGCCGTAATTTCCCGAACGCTGCCCAACCGAGTTGAATCCGTCGATTGACCTCTCGGTCGAAGTTGGACTTACCTAATCGGACTATTTGTCCCAGGTAAACATACTCGTCAACAACTTCGAGCTTAGTGTTCCCAACAACTACCGGCATAGGTGTGACATGGACATTAAACATGATCTTTGTTTTGTCCATGTTCATCTTAAGACCTATCCGTTGGGAAACACTATTGAGGTCATTGAGCATAGTGCTTAGGTCCTCCAGCGATTCTGCCATAAGGACTATATCGTCGGCAAATCGAAGGTGAGTGATGTACTCGCCATTGATGTTGATACCGTATCCTTTCCAGTCCAGAAGCTTGAAAACATCTTCCAATGCAGCGGTGAAGAGTTTCGGGGATATGACGTCACCCTGTCTTACACCTCTCTGCAATTGGATAGGTTTCGTACTCTGGTTCTGTACTCGGATAGCCATCGTAGCCCTACTGTACAAGCACTTCAACACTTCGATATACCGACAGTCAACTTGGCATCGCTGAAGGGACTGCAGCACCGCCCAAATTTCGACGGAATCAAAGGCTTTCTCATAGTCCACATACGCCAGACATAGTGGCAAATTGTACTCTTCGGACTTCTGTACAATTTGCCTAAGGGTATGTATGTGGTCTATGGTGCTAAAGCCTTTTCGGAAACCGGCTTGTTCGGGAGGCTGGAAGTCGTCAAGTCTGCGCGCGAGACGATTCGTAATGACTCTCGAAAACAGCACGTAGACGCGGCTCAGAAGGGAAATCGGTCTGTAGTTCTTCAAAAGAGCGTTGTCGCCTTTCTTGAAGAACAAGACCACCGCACTTCTGCTCCACGCCTCCGGTGTAATGCCACCATGGAGGACGGAATTAAAGAGCTTCTGAAGGACTTCATGTACCGGTTTTCCACCCGCTTTCAGAAGCTCCGCTGTAATTCCATCCTGGCCTGGGGCCTTGCCGTTTTTAAGGTGCTGGAGAGCCATTCTAATCTCGCTCAGACTGACGTCCGGGATATCATCGGAATAATGTCGGATAAGACTCGCTCTTGGATCGTTACTCACACTTGCGTGCGGCTTCAACGATGACGTGTACAGCTGCCCATAGAACCTCTCAATCTTACTCAAAATCTCAGGTGCCCCGGAAACGATGCTGCCACATTCGGTCTTCAGCTTTGACAGTTGGCTCTTTCTGGCAGACAGATCTCTGGCAAAGACTTTGGAGCCTTGGTTCCGCTCGATCGCTTCTTCAATACGAGCTGTATTGAAGTTGCGTAAGTCCCGCCGCATGCATTTGGAGATCTGTCTGTTCAGTTGCCTGTATGCTGTCAAATCTGTTGAAGAATGTAGCTTCATCTCCCGTCTAACAGCCATGAGATTAAGAGTGTGATCGGAGAGTTTTTGTGTTCTTCTGCGGCGGGTCTTGCAGAACTTAGCTCCGACCGCATGGACAGTTTCCACGAGCTTGTCATTCAAATCGTCCACTTCATTGCAGTCTTCTAGGCACTGAAAACGGTTTTGCAACTCGAGCTGAAAGGTTTCGGGACTTTGGATTAGAGCACGAGGGGGACGGAGCGTTGACTTCATTAGACGAGACCTCTCCAACTTAACGTTTAGGTTCAGTGTGCCTCTAACCATTCGGTGATCGCTGCCGGTTTTCACCCTCGCGATCACTGAGACATCACTGAACAGTTGTCATCTGGTCGTCATAATGAAGTCAATCTCATTTTTTGTCGAACCGTCGGGGCTCGACCAGGTCCACTTCCTGTGGGGCCGCTTCTGGAAGAAAGAGTTCATCATAAAGAGTCCCTCTTTCTCCATGAAGTCGGCCAACTGCTGGCCCCTTGGGTTCCGTTGTCCTATTCCAAATTTCCCCACTTTCAGCTCACCGTTCTCTCTTGTGCCTAGTTTTGCATTGAAGTCTCCCATTAACACCGTATATTGGGTTTTGGAGGAATGCATGGCTCTAGAGATATCCTCATACATTTCCTCCACCTCCTGATCGGGGTGTGCCGAGGTTGGTGCGTAAACCTGTATGACCTTCAGCGAATACCGTTTGGTGATTCTGAGTATAAGGTACGCAACCCTCGTCGACACACTCTCAATCTTTACAACGTTGTTAACGAGAGACTTGTGGACGATAAATCCGACACCTCCTTGGGACAGATGGTCGCCCTCCCGGTGATAGAGCAAGTTGCCGGATTCGAGGATTACCGTGTCCTCCCCCTCTCTTCGGACTTCGGATAATCCTATAATATGCCAGCGTAACTTGTCTATCTCTTCTTCCAGCTCCACAATCTTCTCGTCAGTCCTCAGGGTGCGTGCGTTGTATGTTGCCAGGTCGAGTCGTTGTAGGTGGCAACCGAACCTCCACCGGAGATTCTTAGCACCCCCTGCCCCGCCGTTACCATGGTCGCCACCGTAGCCAGGAATAGCGGGGCCGCCGGGGACTGGGGGCCGTCTCTTCGTAACTTTCATTATGGGGGGTATATTGCCATAGTTGCCATGCTTGGCGAGCGGGTTGGCAACCGCAGTTTTTTATTGTATTTTGTCGTTACCAGGAAGATGCTGCTGCCCATCTCCTGCCTGTTTCCCTTTGTCGCCTTTTACGACACCCACGGGAAGATATGGGGGATATCGCACTTCTGATATCGGAAATGACAACAGGAGACCCCACTTCTGATGTCGGAGAATTCAACAGGAGATCCCAATTTTGATCTCGGAAATACATCAGGATAGCGTTAACTGTTAAAAAGAAAAAGTGTGAGAGCGGATGTTCAACTTGCTCTCGTGCTTACGCAATTAATCATTATCAGTAATAAGACAACGTAACGCACTATACATTCAGTATAGTGAAATTACAGTTCGACCACACCGTAATACGTCTCCGCCACAATTACACACCAGTGTAACGTGAGGTACGTAATTACATGATAACACCAAAATATGTAAACCGACAGCAACACTACTTATCTCAATGTAACACAGGATAGCCTCTCAGCAACACCAATTCTCCTTGCCTGCCCTAGAGGAATTACAACAACGAACAGAACCACAACACTATCGTAGCACTAGTAGAATGACCACACTCGTTGAATGACTGAAGCGGAATCTCTCGCGCACGGCACCTACAGTGAACTTTATACATACATAAACACTCACGCCTGTCACCCAGAGGGGTAGGCAGAGACTACGGGCTTCCATTTTGCGCGATCCTGACACACCTCTCTCGCCTCTTTTACATCCATATATCTACGCATACACGCACGTCGGTTAAGGGTACTCCTAATCTGGCCCATTTTTAATGTATCGCCGATTTGGTCGATAAACCTTCGTCTAGGGCGTCCCTTCCCGACCCTGCCGTTCACTTCTGCAATATAAATTTGCTTTGTCACTCTTTCCTCGTTCATTCTTTCTACATGACCAAACCACCGAAGCATTCCTTTCTTAATCCTTGTCGCAACGTCATCTTGCAAACCACACTTTTCTCTTATCACACTATTTCTCACCCTGTCATTCAGATTCAGCCCTAGCATACTCCTTAAGGAACTTTATACTGCACAAACAAGTGGGAGTTTCTCGATATACCCTCCATTGCACCTCAATATAACCGGGTATTTTATAGACTCTCCGACAAGTATATTATTTGAAATGACTACTTGAATACAAGATGCCTGTGCCAGTTTTATCTCTATTACTTTATTTTTTAATAAAGTATTTACATAAACAGTAACTCCATCATTCTGGTTTAGCTGGTAAGTAGTAGAGTAGGTGTGGTAGTCAGTTAGTTGTGGGATAGGCTTGTTACTATCTACTCTATATTCAGTTAAAATAATTACATCTAATTTAAAGTTGAAGCTAGATAAAGTTAACAGAAAGTCATTGAAGTTACTATAGATACTTCTTATATTTTGTGAGATAATAGTCAAGTCATTTTGTTTTACTTGAAAATGGGTAGCAAGCTCTAAAGTATCACATTCAATATTACGTGCTATTTTTAAGTTGTCTATTTCATCTATATTTTGTAAGGTCTCACTCATTTAATAATCTACCTCATATAGACGTTTTTTCTGATACTGAATAAAATAAGTGAGGTTGAGTTACTAATATATTTGCAGTTTTATTGATACTTATGTCGTTACGCTGGACTAAGTTCTCTTTTACATTGTATATTCTTAATAGTGTATTTAATGTGTGTAGTGTATACATAATAGTGTTATTAAAGTGTGTGTAAATGCAAGAGGTGTGAGTAACATATGCAGAATTTATTAATGTTGACAAAAATATTAACTGATAGAGTAACATTGTACTAATTAAACAGAATTTTAATGTTAACGAACAATTAAAGGGGTATAACAAAGACATTAATTTTAGATAAAGTAAGAAAAAATGTAACAAAAGGGCTAGTCATTTATCTAAAAGAAGCTGTTGTACCTGTACCTCGCTTCTAATGGTGATTATAGGAGAAAATTCGTCTTTTCTTACGTATACTTTGCCATATGCGGTCCATCAGAACTTGTATCCTTTAGACTTAACCAGGTCTCTGGCAAGGAAGTGTAGGCGAGATCCTTTCAAAGTAAGGTGCTCTGATAAAAATATGGGTGTGTCATCCTGTACTTTAAAACCCAGATGCCTAGCACACAGCTATCTTTTGTTTTTTATATTAAAAGCTTTACCTATTTTTAAGATTTCAGTTTTAAGGATCGTAGAACCATTTTCCACAACAATTGAGTTTTTCAGGTTTTTTGCTACGTACTCTATAAATATCCTTTATATCTAATTTATCAACCTTACAACTAATGTTTTGTGATAGACTCACAATCATATCAATTAGGTCTTCATTTATTTCATTATTTTTCTTTGGAACATTTTTTATTTCAATATTACTTTTCCGGTTTCCCATTTGAATTTCCTCAATTTTATTTTCCAAAATTGTGATATACTTCGTATCTTTCTTCACCTGGTTCTCTAACTGATCAATTTTCTTTTTAATGTCTTCATTTTGAGCAGCTAAAAAGGCAATCGTGCTATCTATATTAATATTTGTCTGCTGAATTTCTTTCAGTGTTAAGTTAATTCGTTGAAATTCATTTTCTTGTTTTGTTGTAAAGAGTGTCATAACTTTTATGATTTCTTCTTTGAAATCAGCCAACTGATTAGTAACAGAATCAGCCATTTCTTCTCTAGTCCTCTTGGTTCGTTGAAATACACAGTTAGGTGGTGTCTTGTTGCTAGTGGACAAAAAGTTAATTTCCGTATCTAATACAGATTTATCCATCATGGAATAAATTTATAGCGACGTTTTCAATATCTCAATCTAATAGAAGTTCAATTATATATTTATATATTTATTTATTTTTACTTAAAATGTTCGCTGACACACTCGTTCCTTCCGTTAACTTTGAAGATTTGGTCCCGCAATAAATATTTGTTAGTTCGGCGCCATGTACCTACAGACGATCATACGATTTAAAAAGGAAAGGAAGATAAGTCGTGAACATAGCTCAACATACGGTGAATTTAACTGAGCATTTGAACTGATCAATTAAAAGGGATCTAAGCCAAAACTATTTCCCCAAACAGAAGCTTCAAAACGGACTAAATTTCATTATTTTTCTTGGTTTTCTCCTCAGTTGGAGGGACTTAAGTTTTTATTTTTATTTAGAGTCCCTTTAATATGTATATATTATTATTATTATTTATGTGTTATAATTTTCTATTTAAATAAAATTAATATTAACAATTCAGAAGATATTTTCAATCATGATAGGTATTAAGACAATTTTAATAATTGGGTCAGATATTAAGTTAATTTAATTTATTTAATAAATTTGTTATTTATTTTTAACTGTTTATTATAATGATTAAAAATTAAATTACCTATCTTTAGAGCGTGCGACACCCTAATGATGATACTTGTACACCCGGAGTACGCTAGCCGATAATTATATTACGCGAGACCTTGAGCGAGTGACAGAGCCGTCGTAATGCAAACGAACTGAAGCCAGCGGATTACGGTGCGTCCGGAAAAGTTCATCAGTTTACACTGTGATGCTACTGTGTGTACTACTACTAGAGTAGGGAACCGGAGACTCTTTTTACTGGAAACGAGTCATTCCATCTTAGTCCTCAGGGGTGACAACGCATATCTGAATTTTAATTCTTAATAGAGGATAGGTGTACATATACATCAACAGATTCTAGGGATACCTTAATCCTAAATTATTTACAACTATATAGTTTAAAATCTTTTTAGTTTCCATGAAAAGTTTATATGCAGATTGAAATCACTTTTATTCTATATTCAAAATTTAAAAATATAAATAAGAAATACAAAAGAAAAAAAAATACGGCGGAAACATTGTTAGAAATTCGTGACGTCAAGGAAAATTACAACGGTTCTACTGATATTAATTAATGAAAAGGGATTAGATTGTTTTTCTTTTTTAATTTAACGTGCCGTGTGAGCTTTAAGAGTCATGTCACGTCATTATTTGAGTCGAGATGAAATGTTACGAGCCGTGGGCATGTTATAAAATGGTGCTATTCAACGTGTCGTTGCTGAGGCCCTACACACTAGCTCAAACGTGACATCAAGGTTGTGGTCACGTTATCGCAGTACTGGGGATGTGGCTAAACGGTTCACGGGTGGATATCGTGTTACTACGCAGAGATAGGTTCGATTTCCCCAAATGACCGTCAGAAGACAACCCAATATCACAGAGATGCAACTACTACAAAGACTACAGGAGGACCAACAGGTGCTGGTAAGCGACCAAACCGTGCGAAGGAGATTGTATGAAGTTGGTCTTCATGCTCGCATACCCCAAAGTTTTTCAGCATTGAGACGTGTCAATCGCGGTCGGCAGCTTTCGTGGCCTCCGGAGCATTTACTGTTATTATTTATTTGATGATTCCTGGCTTGGGTTTTACCCAGATTCACGAAGAACACGCGTTTGGAGAACTTCAGGGAGAGTAAGCAGTCTACGGCACCCTCAGGAGGTTCACTCATAACAAGGCGGAACAATCATGGTTTGGGCAAGTATTGCCTGAGACATGTCACAACGAAAACTTTTGAGAGATTTGCCGCCAAATTTGACGACGGAAAAACAATTTTACCAACACTTGAAAAGGACATGGGACCTCATACCGCAGCAAGATATTGACAATTTAATTTTAAGTATGAACAATCGATGTCGATGAGTAATGTTAGAGGTGGCAAAACTGAATAATAAAAACAATAATTAGATTTTATAATATATACCTATACTAATTTTCCACGGCGATTAAAAAATTAACATTTTTAATTATTTACAACAAAAAAATTACGAAATATTTTTATTTTTCATTAAAGATTTTAAAATAACTTATCATTCTTCCATTTACTCTATCAGAAATTCTTTGTAGATTTTTAGATATTTGATGAAATATAAAATATCCCTAGATTCTCTATGAGCCACAGAATCCACTTACTATCAGGTGGACTAAGTGTCGTTTGGCACTCTCTTATTCTATGAAAAAAAAAAATTAATGCGATGCTTTTTGATTTCAGCAACAGATGCATGTGGGGATAGTACAATATAAGGTGCAATTTGACTAGATTACAATAAATTTCATAAAAATCAAGGTACGTTTTGTGTTTCTACATTAAGATCTAAAATTTGTTCAAGTTTTCACGTCTTCAAGATTGATTTAAAAAGTAAGTAGGTTAATCAACGGAGAGCGAAACGAATCGTTCTTTCCAATCCACATTGTTTGCGAAGAAACGATGCATCTCTGCACATCATCTACATCATATACCACAAGGAGCGCTCAGAGGAATTTTCGGATTAATTTCAGCTGCTGAATTCCATCATCCTATACTGGACAGAACTCGAAATTCCATCTTCATCATCTTGATGGCTGACGGTCAATTACCGTGCGATTTACGTGGAGTTTTTTGACTCGCACGACCACACTGTGGAATTTACCCTCTCCAGCGATTTTTTTGCCCTATACGACTTAGGGACCCTCAAGAAAAGAAATGACTACTTTCTAAAAGGCCTGCATTTGCCCTGATGTTACAGATGTTTATGGGCTACGGTAATCACTTACCATCAGGTAGACCGTATGCTCGTTTGCCTCCTCTTCCACAAGAAAGTAAAGGTATGGTCGCCTGAACATTTGCCTGACGTGTTTTCCGTATTAGAAAAACTAACGCTATCTATTAGAACTAATTTCAACTTTGCTGTGATTGGCGTAATCGGTTCGAGCTGTCTACAAGACGTATCGCTTCGTCTTTTTCGAACGTTGAGACAATTCAAAAACAAACTTAATAATAACATGTTTTAGACGCAAATAATAATCAGAACATGAGATGAGAAATTTGATTTGTAGAAGGGCAATGCATGGAACAATTGAACATCAGTCTATTTGTATACGAAAAAATACGAGAAAAATACCCAGAAGGTTACAAAAATCATCTTTGACTTTGCTGGCATGAGAATTTCCCTCTCCATATACCCGCAAGGAGAAATAATCAAATCACATTTCACATGCAGTGATGCAGCAGTATCTATCAGGCTTTTGTAAGAGCAACAAGCGTGTGTATCAAAGGATTTACAAAAAACTGTTTTTTAGGCACTTACGTTGTAACTAAGTGAAAAGACAGACAATGTCGTATCATTCTCTGCTGTGTTGTATTAAGAACTAATATTTATTATTATTAGATTTATAAATTCTTATTTTTTTATTTTTTCGTTTTCAGATTCGAAAAACCTTGAAAAAGTGACAACAAAATGGGTTTAATATAATTAAATAAAAATTTAATATGATATATTTATAAAATATATGAGTATCATGAAATACAATGTCTTTTATTAATCGAAAGACGTACATGGCATGCATTGCAAGTTCCATTTTTTAGGTATCTTTGCTGACGCGCGCCTACGACAGTTCACAAAAGATTCAATGTAATCTGATAAATAACTTAAAAAACAAATTACCAAACAAAAAAAAATCATGTTTAGTCAAATATCTTGCACATATTCACCTAAGTTTTATCGAAACCAGATGAATGGTATAGGTACTCGTAGATTAACAACTAATAAACATTAATTTTTAAATAAAAAATAACATGTCTGTGTCGTGGAACACTCGGTTGGAACGAAGTTTCTTTCGTAGTATTTTTTTTTAAATACTGGTAATGCTATTAAAAATTACTAATATTCCCTTAAATCACTTCTGGTAACGTTAAAATGCTTGTGTTAGAAGTGGTTTAGACATTAGTCGAATGGCAGATTCGAACCCACGATCTTTCGAGTTCGCGGTTCGCGCCCTGCCTTTAGGCTACTGACGCTTCTCATACATTGATTTCACTTCGATTTCCTCGTCGACAATGACAGATTGTTAGAAAAGTTGGCATTTAGTGGCTTTATTCCCGAACTCATTTAGTTTTTCACATCTTATCTGAATAGTAGATGTGTGGGTGGATAGCTATAACTCCAGTGATTACTTCACGAGGTCAGGGGTAAGTCAGGACAGAACGTTGGGTCCAACCCTCTTCCTGCTCTTTATAAATGATCTGCCAAACATCGTTTGTTTTTCTGAATGCCTCCTCTTTGCAGATGACTTAAAACTCAGTCTGGATATTGAATCTGAATCAGATACCATAAATCTACAAATAGACATTGACGCGGTGTTGAATTGGAGTCAAGAAAATCTATTGCAAAATAATTACTTTCACTCGGAAACCAAGACCAATTGTAAATTTGTATAGCCCATATGACGCTCCTCTGGAAAGAGTAAATGACATTCGAGGCTGTTATTAGATTCTAAATTGGACTTTCATCTACACATGACAAGTATCTATAAGGACGCAATTTGACAATGAAGTAGTTGCTAAAATACTATTTAACGCATTTGTTCGTAGCAAGCTGGAGTATCATGCTGTTGTCTGGGACCCATTTGAGGATAAGTATGTCCTTATGGTCGAGAGTATACAGCGTAAGTTTGCCCGATGGTGCTTTAGGAAGCGATACGGGTACTATACTCACCTGTATCCTTCTTTGTTCGTATCGCGCACGGTTGATATCGAAACACTGAAATTTAGGAGGGTTATGCTTATGCTGACAGAATATCTCTGTATACTGTATCACAAGACCGATAGTCCGCAGATACTAGAGAGTGTATGCATCTTAGTTCCCAGTAATATACGGCAGGAGTCAGGGCTGCAGCTAGCCCCGCGCCGCCGGCCTCGTTTGCTAGCGCGTCCTGTCGCGCGCACCAAGCGCGGTGAGCACGCGCCCACTGTCGGCGCACTACGAATGATTGGTGACATACTTGCTCAGTACGATGATCTGGACTTATTTGCTGATGGATTGAGGAAACTTATTATTTAATTAAGATATATTCTAACTGACATTGTATAATTTTTTAACCTAGACATTGACTTTATTTACTATTTTAATGATGTGTAATATTAATTTGACTAATTTTGTTTTATTTTATTTTTTTAATTTGTTTAATTAGAGGCAGTTATTTTAATTATTAATGTTGAATGTACATATTTTTTTAAATTTAATGTAGGTAATTTATTTTGTAATTTAATGTTATGCGTTTTATTTAATTAAGATTATGACTTAAAATTGATTTAATGTTAATTTAATGAATCTAATGTCACAAGCGTGTTGGATGCTATCATCTGTTAGGTTGTAAGCATGTCTAATAATAAATAAATAAATATTATTATTGATAAACTTATTATATTATTGAATAACAAATACAAATAAATTAATTACTAGATTCTATTAAAATGAAGGGTCATTTAAAATAAAATAATATTTTTTTCATGGCAAGATAAGAAAAAGTGCGAGGGAGATGTATATTATTCCATCACGTTTCCTTATAGCCGCTAAGGCCCACTACGTCAGAAGGGGTCGTGACGGAGAAATTTTAATATTTTTCTCGCCTAGCCCCCATCCGCCAAATTCGTACCGTCCGTTAAAGAACTTCGTTCCAATAACTATCTAGCGGCTCCGTACACGTGAATGTCGGAAAAGAGCATTAGTTTGAAAATCATAGCCATTGTTATTCCAAGACCTAAAACTGCATAGAGAGGCAATTACAGAATTACGCTCCAGATCGATCTTACAAACCGTGCATTTTTCCAGTATAAAAAGAAGCCTATGTTACTTTTTGACTCATATCAGTCCGTTGCCCTGTTGCTCCGTGAAAGAATAACAAACACACTTTCTTATATATAACTAAAGACCGGCCCTGATCTATTAATGTGGTTTTTTTTTATTATAACCAATGATAATTTTTTTTGATTTCATAAAAATATCTGCAAGATTTTCGGTTTTTAAAAAGAAATGGTCTCTTATATCTTAATAGCTTGTAAATAAACCCTAAGCTTAATAAAAGCTTAAATTCAATTTAATTATATCATCATCATCATCCTCATTACAGCCCTTCACAAGTTTACTGTTGAAGATAGGCCTCCCCCAAGGAATGCCAAAGAGCACGGTCCTGAGCGACTTGCATCCATCGACGTCCTATAGATCTTACCAGGTCTTCACTTAATCTAGTGGGAAGCCACCCTACTCTTTTACATGTTGTATAGATGTATTAATGAATAGGGATTTGAATAATAATAATAAGAGTTATTGTAACGGCATTTAATGTTACTTCAGAGTGTTATTATTTGATAGATTACCCATCTTCAGTACCATAAATGTTAGCTTGCTTTCATTCGCTTGTTTTCTGTTATGACTTTTCTATAATCTATTCATCTGTAAAAACAATATCACGTTGTAATATGTGATTTTTTATATTTACACGAATTCTACACGTTGCATTAAATATATTTGAAATAAATAATTTTATAAATATATATTAATCGAAATATACTCACCGCATCATTTTATACGTGGTAGAGACATGCTGCAGCTATATTAGTAGTATAGTTGTAGCACGAATGGGTCGGCTCGACCGGGGAAGGACCACACTCTCAAATACCAGTGTAAAAAATGGCGGTTTGACGCTGCTATGTTTCGTATGGTGAGTGTAGAGAACCGGAGACCCATTTTACTGGAAAAGAGGCATTCCATCTTAGTCCTCACGGGTGACGACGCATCTGCATTTTGATTCTTTATTGAGGATGAATGTAGATGTCTATGGGTCACAGCAACCACTTATAGGTGGATCGTGTGTTCGTTTCTCATCCTTATACTATAAAAAAAGATCAGGACAAAAATGCCCGAAATAGGATTAGCAGATTATTGCTATTCAGCAAATAATTTGCTGATATTATTTTGAGGTATCGATACTTAAGTTAATGACTACTACACATATTGACTATTACCAAAATTTGTAAGTCTCTAATCCGGCTTTATATCGTTATGGCCAATATTTGTAAAACTTACTATCTAAAAATTGTTAAACGAGATCAACCAGCACCAAATTTCAACTACAATTTCAAGCATTTCTCAAGTCCTCTATATTCTCAATATGAATGGTTGGAAATGTTATATTTTTTTTAACTTATTATAAGCCAGTGCTTGACCATAATCCCACCTGGTGGTAAGTGGTGATGCAGCCTTACATGGTAAAACGCACTGTCTTAGCGTACCAAAAGCCTATTCACTCTTGCCTGGAAGACGCCCAGATTGTATTCGGACGGAAAGATTGACGCCGGCAAATTATTCCACTCCTTTGCTGTACGCATTCGAAGAGACGAAGCAAACTGTTTGGTTCTAATGCGTGGAATATCGACAACAAAGGGATGAAGACCCGCCGACCGCCTGGTTGTCCGATGGTGGAAAGGACATGAAGGAATTAAAGCGTGTAATTCCTGCGCAAAGTCACCGAAGTGCATCCTATACAATACCGAGAGACTGGCTAATCTGCGCCTGTGCTCGAGGTTGACAAGATTGGTTTCAACCAAATCAAGGTCACCAGTGAGCCTCTTAGCACGTCTCTCCACTGAGTTCAACGCTGCCACGTGGCATTTGCTGTACCAGCCCATATGTGACAGCAGTACTCCATGCACGACCGGACTTGCGCATATAAGGTCAGAAGCTGCCCCGGTGTGAAGTACATTATTATCAATGTTGTGTATATATAATATACGAACATGATATAATATCTGGTGACCAAAAAAGTCACGTGGTACTGCGGTTTTAGTCGTCACTCGCTATTAAAATAAAGGCGTTTTGAGTTTTTGTGATTTCGCCAGATCACAATTAAAGTCAACACTACGCAGACTCGTCAGATTATTGGTGCATACTGTTTTGCTAGCACGCTTTTCATAACCAAATTATTTGGTGTTATAAAGGTTTGTATACTTTATGAATTTAAACTCGGAAAAAAATCGTAATATTACGTAAAATATACGGCACTTGGAGAAGATGCATGATCAGAACGCACTGCATAGAAAAGTTCGTGCCTAGTGAAAAGTAGTCTCTTCACGATTCACCTTCTTCGGAAAGACCCTCTGAGATCGAAGAATTACGGACTGTCATTGAAAACTTATCTTAATTAACTTGTAATAAAATTAGCAAATGTTTTTTTTTGTTAAAGATGAGACAGTTCGTTTGCACTTACATTAAGTAAGGAAAGTCTTGGAAGTTATATAAATAGGTCTCTCATGAATTATCAGTTGAAAACAGATTTCGTCGGGTATTTCTTTTTTTTAAAAAACATTACCTTCATACTAGGATTTTCTCCTGTATACTGGAGGCAGTTAACATATATAAATTGCACAAGGGCAAACATCCAGATCGTGAACAATTAATACAAATACTTGTTCCACGCGGGGTCCAAACTCGCGGCGTTGCAATTCATTTTAAGCCATAGTGCCACGGAGCAGTCATCAGGCATCAGTTTTCTTCTGTCTTGACTTTCGCAGTCAGTTATCAGTTATTTAGATCTGCTTTTGCATCATAGAACTGAGCCATTTTTGTAAACACAGGTGATGAAATATGCATTATGTACAATAATACAAACGAACCTCTC
Source organism: Parnassius mnemosyne (assembly GCA_963668995.1). Taxonomy (NCBI): domain Eukaryota; kingdom Metazoa; phylum Arthropoda; class Insecta; order Lepidoptera; family Papilionidae; genus Parnassius; species Parnassius mnemosyne. Next base: position 14,572,782 of record CAVLGL010000159.1, read on the forward strand.
ATTGGGTGTCTCTAAATATCGAAGAAGCCAATTCATCCCCAGAAGATTATGCTTTGCATATATTAGAGCGCTACTGGTTAAACCCGCTGCGAGCTTCTTCCATAAGGTCAATCAATCACTAGTGGACTCAACTTCTCACACATCTTTACTTTTGAAGCAGCCTGAACTTGTTAACCGCAACAAATTATAATATTCACATAAGACGACGCTCGGCCATATATAACTTATTATAACTACAGCAAAAGTAAGTTTAAATTTAAGATGGGAGCTTTTCACTCATATTCGCTTAAATTTTTGCAATTTTTTTTCAATTTTTTTGGCCTTAAATAATCATATTACAGCGAATAAAATGTTACTAAATCGAATTGAGATTGAAGACGAGGTTGCTAACTTATTTTCTTCGAAATATACGAGTAAAACCTTTTTCGGGGTCGGAATAACGACTTGTATCTCGTTGGGAAAGAATGTTAAATATGTAGGTGCGTCATATAAATAAATATTGTAATTAAATAAATCTGAAGGACTTTAATTTTTTTTCTACACACCGTACAAACTTTTTGGTCACCAGATAGTATATAAAACATGTTTATTTTATCGATATAAATAAATAAATAAAATTTCGGCAACATCAAGTTTCAGACTGTTACTCTTTATTAGTCCTTTTACTAACGAGTTTCCGGCGTTAAAACAATTTATTTTTAATCAATTGTTTTAGCTATTGACTTATTCAATTTATTTTTTGATTAAAAATGCAGAAGACAACCAGTATATTTAAAGGCTCCGAGGTATTCCGTTGCAAATATTAGGGGTCACAACTGTCAATTCATCGGAGGCCTTTTTTGGTTGGTTATCACCTCAATTGCCTTGCCAGATTGGCAAATGACATAAATTACATAATTTATTTTGTATCGTCGTCATTGACGCTTAAGTCAATTATAGTGCAATTATAGTGCACAAAAGCATATTAATAGCTACTATTCAAATTAATTTTTAGAAACTTATGCTAGGATTCGTTTCGCTATTAGGCAATACATAGCGCTGGTGCTAAAGGTACCAATTAAGATAATAAAGGTTTTAAAACGTTTATTTATATCCAGTTTATTTCTTCAAATAATTTAATGTATTTTATTGATGGTTAGCTGCTTTGCATTATCAGCTTTAGATGCTATATTACTTTGGACTCATAAAAAATGGATAACGTTCATTTTATACATTTATGTCAAATCATGTTAATGTGTTTTAATGAATCAGATTGTTCTATCATCATCATCATCATCATTACAGCCCTTCACAAGTCCACTGCTGAACATAGGCCTCCCCCAAAGAATGCCACAAAGCACGGTCCTGAGCCACCTGCATCCATCGACTTCCTGCATGTCTTACCAGGTCGTCACTCCATCTCGTGGGGGGACGCCCTACACATCGCCTACCGGTACGAGGCCGCCACTCGAGAACCTTTCTTCCCCATCGGTTGTCGGTTCTTCGAGCTATATGGCCGGCCCACTGCCACTTCAGCTTACTAATCCGTTGGGCTATGTCGGTTACTCTGGTTCTACTGCGGATATCCTCATTCCTAAGTTTATCACGCAGAGAAACTCCGAGCATAGCCCTTGTTTGTTCTATAAGAGGTTAGAATCTTTTATTATAAAACCTTCAGTTTTGTCTAGTTAAAACGAGGAATGGAAAATGCTTAGGAATTAATTTAAAATTCACATTATGTGTGTCACTTATTTATAACTCATGAAAGACGTTAAACTTAATGAAAAGTTAATACAGGACATTCTTGTGTATAGGGGGAGGAGGGAGTGTGTTTGCACTTAAATCAACAAGCAACCAAAAAAATATTTTTATAATCATATTTTTATTTTTCACATTGTGTGTCATTTTTAATTAAATCTGCTAGAGTGCCAGTGTGCACACTTACGCATACACACTGCTCGTAACTTTTTTTGTGCATTGGTTGTACTTGGAAGTCTGTAAATTAACTTAATAATTACATAGTTTGCAAATGTGGGACATGCGAAACAGAATCAAAATCAGTATCAGAATTTTTATTTGCCTAAGAACATGGTATATAAAGGTGGTACACGTACGTACTTGTTTTACGGGTATATTTTAATAATTATTGCAATGCGGGATAACAACTGCTATTATGTGCCCAGGTCGGCAGGATGGTTGGTCACCTTAAACTCATGAATCACAAAACAACTCTTCATTGTTGACCAATGAATCACAATTGAAATATTTTTTTGGAATTAAGCTAAATTTATCATGGCATCGTCATCGCAGTTTTGGTATGGAACACAAACACCATCTTTACGCCAATATGTCGGTTTGCATCGGCAACGTGGGTAACATTCGACGGCTATTATAAATAAACCAAATTGTGGACATTCTCCGTTCGGCGTTGCTTGGCTGCAGTCATCAGTCGGACAGTACGACGGACAAGGGTTGTACTCCTCGTTTGGTTTCGGACACTCGAAGGCAGCTTTGGAATAAAAAAATATAAAGCTATTACTATTTCATAAATATTTGAAAAAACTAATTATAAACAACTTTTGTGATAAGGCCCATTAGTTTAGCAAATGTAAGGTGACATAGTGACACTTAACGATTACTGATAAATCATGGATATACCTATAGCTGAGTTATACACGTAGCCATCTGCGGCCTCGTAAATCAACTATTAAGTGGAACTAGTTCGTGTTTGAGTGTTGACGTTATATTTTCTGAATAATATTTATGTTTTAGAAGCACGTAAAGTAATTTACGCTATCATTTATAGATATTTTGCTGCTCTTAACATGGTAAAGACGTTCGATTTATAAATATATATGTAATATATGTAGTTCTAAAACACATGCATAGATTTCTGATTACTGTTCTAAATTTAAAAGTTTAATTTTAATATTTATCAGTTCACCTGATGGTAAGTGGCTGAAGCCAGTGGCAACTTCAAATAAAAATGTCACAGATCCGTAGTCAATTCTGAGAAGGGCAGGAAATTTATAATTGCAGTTTAAAGTGCTATTTTACCACATGCTATTTTGCAACATCGTGTGGTAAGCTGGATGTCTAAAAAATAAAAATATGAATTCCGAAAAAATACAATGGAGCATCGAGGCGGTTAAATTGCTCCATTACCCTCTCTGAAGTGACAGGAGGTCTTTGCCCAGTAGTAGGAAGTATAAATAGGCTGTAATTTTAGTTTTTTAAGTTATGAATATGATTATATACACTCACGGCAGTCCTCTGTTGGTATACAGGTTCCATTTTGCGCTCGACGATAATTAAACTGGCATTTGCATTTTGGGGGAGGGCAGTTGTTCCAATCTGGACGGCTGCAGTTGATAAATTCACCATCCCTTGTTGGACAGTGGTCGCTGCAGTCGGATGGGCATTCGTCTAATACTTCATTAGGCCCGCATTTTGCGAAATCTTCAAATGAACAAAAACAAATATTCATTTCATTTTTTGCTTCAAAGTATTCATCGTTATCACTTTACAAATCGATTCGTAGACCTTGCTCGTATAAGGGAGTATTTACCTATCATGAGAGCAGCATTGCGTTGTGGACGTGCTTCTTTCAGGTTAAAAGATTAACAGACTTCGAAGACTAATAAAATATAATATAACAGGAAAACCATTGAAAAAGCGGCAATTTCTAATAATATGGTGAAGTTATTTGTTAACTAGAGACCCGGCCTGGCTTCGCCTGGTTATAAATCTATTAATGAAGTTTTATTTAGATTCAAGAAATCAAAGATCATTTATTTTTATTGCGTTTTTTTTTAAATTCAAGTTTTTTTCAGATAAAATATAGATCACTCCTGACATTGCTTATTACCTATTCGTAATGTTTCATTACAGTTGATTCAGCTATTTAGAAGATTAGCCCAGATAGACATAGACAGAAAAAAAATTGTTAATGGTTATTCACGCAAATAACTAAATAAGGCAGTTATTTCGATATTGAGGACAGACACTTCAATTTTATTCATAGGTATAGATTATGGTGTCAACTACATAATTAATAATAAAAGAGTAAAAAATAAAGAGAGTAATAAGAAATTCAAAAATAGAACAATATAAGTACCTGCGTACGCTGTGGAAACTGAAATAATAGTAACAATCAAAATTAACTTCCGCATTTTTATGCTGTTAATATAACTACAACTAAAATATACTCGGGGCACTTCCAGTATTTTCTTTGACAGAACGACACCAACTGACTAAATCAAGGTCTCGATGCACATTAAAAATTATCACACCTTACAAGCATATATGAACGATGAATATGTTCAGGGGAATTCCTCGCACCTAATATTGACGTAGGACATTCAGGTATATGTTGACAGGATAGATAGTGTGTTTTCCTAAAAGTAGTTTATTGTTATTCTCATTGTCAATATTTTCCTGTCTACTTTTAACTAATTATCTTACTTATGTCTGTCGCTAAATAGCAAAGCTTGTATTTGTACTACGGTGTTACGTTCTGAAGGGTGTAGAGAGCTAGTATAACTAAGTCCTCAGAGGTGACAACACATCACTAGTCTTTTTATTTGAAGTTGCATGTGTCCAATCTCCCATCCAGGCGGGTTCCCGCCTTGTCGTTGCGGAGGGCTGAGTAGCCGTGGCTTGATCACGAACTGTGAACTAAGAGGAACCCATCCGAAGGTTACTTCGGATGTATGTTAGAGGACTGCGACGAGAGGGGTGTACTCTCTACCTACCGCTGCAGCCAAGATCGATTCGCGGAGGAAGAGGAGTGTTGCTATGCCGCGGCGCTATTCGCCCTATCCTCCGCGGTAGAGCCATGCTGCAGCTATATTATGGTTGTAGCACGAATGGGTCGGCTCGACCGGGGAAGGACGCCGCTTTTACTACTCTCCACAGCTAAATCTTGGTTGGCGCAGGTGAAGTAAGCGGCCACGGAAAAAGCCGCGCCATGTGTTCTTGTGTGACTTACTTGAGAACGATATAGGGAGGAGTCCACTTCCGGGCACGGGCTGCCATTGGGCAACCGGCGCTGGTGGGGCTGGGGGTAAGCATTCCCGTAGCCCTACCTCTATGCGGCGAAGGTGGAGTACCATGGGGTTGTAGTTAGTGAGTGTCAATTAACGATTTTAATGGTGCCGTTGGGGTTCGAACCCAGGTTATTTGTATACTGTGAAGCTTACAGCGATCGCTTAGCCTCTGATATACTACGACAAATTTTTTGTGTTTATTATATGGATGTATAGAATACCTAATTGCTTTTTTGCTATTGCTAAAAAGACGTAATTGCTTTGTAACATTTGCAAGATTTTCAACAAAGACGGTCATAGTGTTGGTAACAGGCATAATAGTACAAATTAATGTTAGATATATAATGTGATGTGGGTTTTTACAAATATGCTTTGATTTCACTGAGAATTTATTTCCCTAGTTTATTTTTGATGTCTAATTATTTATGAAATTTGATAAACTATAGTAGCGAATAAATATTGCATGCCTTAAGCGCACAGCGCGTAGGTATGTTCTACTAGCGTCTAAAAATGTGATTCCAACATTTTGTCGCATGAATTCGTATCTAACAATCATATTGAACATATAAATTATATAAAAAGCACATTGTTAGAAAGATAAATGATTGCTGTACGTATTTTTTTTTGTACTAGTTAATAACTAGTGGGCGCCTAGTGGTCGAAATTCGACCGTAATTCATTATTTTTTTATTATTAATTAAAATAATATTGTTAAAAGCTTTTATTTAACTTCACTTATATGTATGCTCTGGAATATTGCAATCAATATTTCACCCTCTTCCACTGACGCTATTGGGCTAAACTTAAGCACACACGTTGAAATGTTGTCATATGCATATAATGCAATATGGCGGACGTTACAAAATTTATTTTTCCCACAGTAACCCTTATGATATGGGTGTCAAATGAAAGGGCTTTATTAGATAAATACAATAAGTCAAGTGACGTCATTCTAAATCCAATGTGGCGGACACCCAAAGATGGCAGACTACGTAAATTTTTTATGCTTTCCCATGATATGGATATTAAAGGAAAGGGATTGCTGAGAAAAATACGAATAAAATGATGTCAGCTTTTCGATGAGATGGTGTATTACTGCTCGGGTAAACGGTAAGACTTTGTGGGGTTGTGACTTAACTAATATAGACCTACACCCTGGGCAAATTCTGGGAAAAAAATCAAAATGGCGGAAAACAATATGGTAGCCATTCTAAAAAGAAAAAAAATTAGAGAAAGAGTTATAACTAATGTAAGGGATGGTTTGGTGGTGCTCAAACACAGGGTCAACTTTTGGCGATAAAAAAAAATTCAAGATCTAAGACGGCGAACAAAAACCAACAATGACGCATTAAATGAAGTGAACACATTTGGAAATATGTCCAGCGATACCTTGCATATACACATAAACCCCTTTTCTTACGTGATAGAACCATGCTGCAGCTATATTAATAGTATAGTTGTAGCACGAATGGGTCGGCTCGACCGGGGAAGGATCGGGAGAGGCTCTCACAGAATACCAGCGTAAAATAGCAGCTTAATGCTCCTGTGTTTCGTATGGTGAGTGTAGAGAACCGGAGACCCTTTTTACTGGAAAAGAGGCATTCTATCTTAGTCCTCACGGCTGACATGGCATCTGCATTTTAATTCGCAAACGAAGACAGATGCAGATGTCTATGGGCCACAGCAACCACTTACCATCAGGTGGACTGTATGCTCGTTTGTTACCCAAATTCTATAAAAAAAACCTAAAAAATTAAAAATAAATTTAACGGTAAAAACATTTTAGAAAACAATCTTTTATTTAATGTTCTAAAAAGATAAAAATAAATTTGAAATTAAATCAAACTCATCAATATATTATATTACACAATTTATATGGTATGAATGCTAGTCGCATGATTTACCTGTAAATAAACAAGTATACAAGATGTAACTTGATATTGACATAAGTGGGTAATGATAAGAAAAAAATGTTTTTTAAGTTTTGACAAACTGTATTGTAAAATATTAGACCGTATCATTAAATTTTTAAGTTTGTATATTATGCAAATTGTATTTCACTTTCGGTTCTAAGTATATATATATATATATAAAAATAGCTCTAAGTATATATATTATCTATGCTTTGAACTGCACATTATTATAAATCTATGGCGACAATCTCTACTCTGTGCGATTGTTTAACTACAGACTACTAAATGCTTTCAATAGAGAGTAATAGTGTTCTTTATGTAAGTGATTGACATTGATAGCATGAACGTAAACAATGAATGTTTGATTTTATTTTATTTAATATATTTATAGCACATATTGTATATAAATTTTAGCTTTCTGCACTCTTTTTCCATATAAAATTTAGCTGTGCCAAATCTTACACTCCGCCGAGCGCGCAACATGCTCAAAAACCGGGACAAAGTTTTCCCTTCACGTATTAATATAATTATATAAATTTCAGAACGTTCAAAGCTTTCGTTAGAATAAAATAGAATAGAATAATTTTTATTCAATAAAAAAGACTATTACATAATACTAATTGAAAGTATTTTTTTTATTTACCACTGGTTCGAAAAATACCTATGTCCTGGGAAGAACCAGCAAGAAAACAAGCGGGACTTTTTTTAAACATATTTCACTTCACAATAATTTTGTTTTTTGATTGTACAAATTTTAAATTAGTTTTAATAGAACCAGCATGGTGGCGATCACCTCATTCCCAGGGCTTTTTTTCACTTACGTATTCTTTGATATTATAATAACACTTTTTCTACTGACCGTTATTGGATTGAATTTGACAATCTTGTTTGAATTTGAATTTTAATGATTTAAATATTGTAAATTCACCATATCCACCTCAATTTTATGTTATAGTTAATAATTACTGCCGCTTTGTATTTAATGTTTAAGAAAGTTGGTACATAAATATTATAACAACAATTTGGTGTTGGAACAAAAAGTGACAGGTAACGAACATTGTTTTAAAAATTATTGTAATCCTTATTTCAAATCATTCCTTTTATAAATTAAAGATTTATTCTATTACTCGGGTTATTACATTCTTTGCGGGTTTCTTTTCGAATTGTTTAGACGATAATTTGATTTGAGACTTGTAAATAGAAAAAAAAAACAACAACTTTACATTAGCTTACTCTGCTCCTTCTGTTTTCGATCTTTGTTTTCTTTTATTATTTATAATAAATAGTAAAATGAATACTCGCAACGCCAAGACGCGCCAGATGGAGAACCAACTCCAGCTTGCGCTCCAAGAACTTAAGGCGTCCAGGGAGCAGTGTGAACTATTGCTTAAGGAAAGGGATGATAATGATAGGGAAATAGTTAGCATAATTGCGAAAAATACACAATTGAAATGTGATATGGTTAAGCTACATACAGAATACACAAGTGTTATAAAAGAAAGAGATCAGCTACAGGGAACGGTTAATGAGTTTGATCAATGCAGCAAGGAATATGAGGAAGCTCTCAGGTTAATTGCTGCATTGAAGTTACAGTTGAATGAGGCTAATGAGCAGATAACACAATTTAAAACATATATAGATAACCTTAAAGCCTCCCAGACTCAAAGCCTGTTCTCTGAGCTTGTGCAATGTGATACTTCAAGAATGTTACAGCAATCTGCAACAATAGACTTGACTGGTGACGACTCTTCCACTTCAGGAAATACAGTAAGGATTAATTGCAGTAAAACCAAATTGAAGAAGTATATAAAAGTTAATAAATACATAAGGAAAGTACAAAAATTAATAAGAAATAAGATTAATACCAAAAATTATGTTAATGTATGTAAAGAAAAGCAAGCATTGTTATATGAACTTAAGTTGTATTCAATTGAGGTGGATAATATAAAAAATGTTATGAGACTGAAATAGAGTGCCTTAAATCAGAAATATTGTCACTTATGAACTCCCTTCAAATTGTGTCCAATAAATATAAATCAGCCCAAAATGAAATAAAAGAACACATATTGGCTATGGATAATCTGGTAAAGACTTGTAAATATAATGAGGAGCGGTTTGACTCCTTAGTTAAATATCAATGTGAGTGTCAGCGCTCAATGCCAGATTCTTCAAAGTCAGTGTGTGCTGATAATATTATACCACCACAAAAACTCTATGACAGTGCCATAGCAGAGGATATTAAAATAATAAATAACTCAAATATTACTTAAAATAATATAATTGTTTATAGCGATGACATGGGAAAAAATCTAGGCATAACTTTAAATAACTCTTTAAAGGGACAAAAAGTTACAAATTGCTGCATGCCTGGAGCATCTTTTAGTGACATCCTAAATTAAATTATTGTTACTAAATTTTGCCCAAATAGTACAATAATAATTTTTGTTGGTAGAAGAGGCAGTGTCAACAACAAACAGTTATTAAGATATATTGAACAACTTAATAACTTAAATGTACACAAAATTGTCTTGTTCACACTGCCTTATATACAGGGATTGCCACAAGAAAATAATTTAAGACATAATTTAAATATACAAATGCATAATTTAATATGTAATAATAATTTAAATTTGACATATAATTCTAATGATAATAATCATAAATTTCATGTAATTGACATAAATAATTTAATAAAAAAGTTTTGGACAAAAGATAGGTATTACCTATCCAAATATAATTTAAGACTGATAGCAAATGTGCTATCTTATTATTTACTTTTTAACTCAGCCAAGTTTTTGGCTACCAAGACTGCTTTTATTGAGCATAATCATTTGACATTTAATTTGGAATCAGTTCCAACTAATTTAAATTAGTGAATGTGACAATAGAGGCAATCTCTAGCAATAATAAGAGTTTAATTAATTTTGAATACAGCCCACAAATAAGTAATAAAAATTGTTTACACCTGGTGCATCAAAATATACAAAGCATGTTGGGCAAAGAATTGGAAGTTGAATTGTTTTTAAATAGTAATAATATACACATTCTTTGTATTACTGAACATTGGCTAAAAGATTATAATTTCATGTTTAATTTCAGAAATCACCAGGTGGTCAGTACCTTCAATAGAGAAAAAAGTTTACGTGGTGGCTCCTTAATATTAGCAGATAAATCATTATTATATAAAGAACGTAAGGATATTGTGAGCCTCTCTGTTGAACGAACTGTAGAAATGGCTTGTGTCGAGCTCGAGCACCTCATTGTTGTAAGTGTTTACAGACCCCCATGTGCTACTTATGACCATTTTGAAAGGATTGTGGAAGAAGTTTTACTCAAACTTAGTAAACAGAACAAGTCTGTTGTAATGTGTGGAGACTTTAATATCAATCTCCTTGAAACTTCTTCCATTAGTATTAAGTTTAGCTCATTGTTTAAATCGTATAATCTTGTAAATTTATTCTTAGAACCAACACGTATTGCTGGGCCTAGTGCGACCTGTATAGATAACATTTTTACAGATGTTAAGCCCTTGCATAAATCAATTATTCAAAATTTAAGTTCAGATCACTGTGGACAGTTAGTATCACTACCTTACATACACAAAAAACAGAAAAATAAGAAAGTTGTGTTTGTTCCAATAAATGAACATCGCTTGGAGAGGTTTAGAAGTAATAAAAAGACTTCCATCACTTTCGTTTAAAAATAGTGCTAATTATTTGTATGCTACATTATTTGAAATTATACGTTGTGAATTTAGTAGAATATTTACTTCTAAAACTTTCTCTTTTAACAGTCGCAAATCATTTAATGAATGGGCGACAGTAGGAATTTATAAAAGTAGGCGAAGGTTATACGAGCTTTATGATGAAAGATCATATAATAGTAGTGTTATATTTAGAGATTATGTAAAAACATATTCTAAAATATTTAAAAAAGTGTGCTCCACTGCTAAGGCTTTACATTTAAACAACAAAATTAAAACTGCATCCGACAAAATTAAAATGACCTGGAGAATAATAAATAGTGAAACGGGCAAGGTCAAACCGCGCAACTCGGATTTTCAATTGAATATTAACAATAATTTAACGCGATCTGATCAAGAAGTTGCTATGGCTTTTGAGAAACATTTTACTGATGTTCCTTTTTTGACAACAAAATCATTAAATTCTTCTCCTACTGTCGCCGAATCATTGCTCAAACAAAATGTAAAGGCTTGTTCAAATACTTTTAAATTCCATAGGGTAGTGCCAAAAGATATCGTTAAATATTTTAAAACTATTGATGTTAAGAAAACGGCAGACTTATGGGGGATTTCCGTTAAAGTTATTTTATCTATAATAGATACATTAGCACCTTATCTAGCCACTATATTTAATATAAGCGTCGAATCTGGTGTGTTTCCTGATTTAATGAAACATAGTAAAGTCATACCTATATTTAAATCTGGTAGTACATTAGACCCCGCCAATTTTAGACCAATTTCTGTACTACCAATATTAAGTAAAATTTTTGAAAAAATTATTTTAGATCAGATGTTAAGTTTCTTTAATATTAATAAATTGCTACATAATAATCAATTCGGTTTTACAAGGGGTCGCTCGACAACTGACGCTGGAGTTGAGCTTATTAAACATATTTTTTGTGCATGGGAGAATTCAGAGGATGCTTTGGGTATATTTTGTGACCTTTCCAAGGCCTTCGACTGTGTTCACCATGAGACATTAATGAGGAAGCTACAGTACTATGGTGTCAAGAACACAGCGCTTAAACTTATTATTTCATATTTAAGTAATATAAAACAGAAGGTTATTATCAATGGTAAAAGTTCTTCTGGGTCACCTGTACTAATGGGTGTACCTCAGGGCTCGATTCTCGGCCTATTTCTGTTTCTGGTGTATATTAATGACTTACCTCACCTTGTAGGGGATAGTCATGATATAGTATTATTTGCTGATGATACTTCCTTGATTTTTAAACTTAAACGTCAATCATTTAAATGTGACGAAGTGAATAATGCTATATCAAAATTAGTGCATTGGTTTAACGTTAATAATCTGCATTTGAACGGAAATAAAACTAATTGTGTTAAATTTACAACAACGAATGTTCAAAATCTGAATACCAATGTGTTTTTAAATGGGGAGGAATTGAGCCCTGTTGTATCCACTGTTTTTCTTGGCATCACTCTTGACGCAAAGCTCCAGTGGGGCCCCCATATATCCAAATTAGCAAGCAGACTAAGTTCTGCAGCCTATGCTGTAAAAAAGATTAGAGGTCTCACTAGTGTCGAGACAGCTAGATTAGTTTATTTTAGTTATTTTCATAGCATAATGTCTTTTGGGGTTTTGCTATGGGGAAATGCGGCTGATTCAGAAACTATTTTTGTTTTACAGAAGAGGGCCATTAGAGCTATTTACAATCTAAAACCGAGAGAGTCTCTTAGACATAAATTTAAAGAAATTAATATATTAACTTTGCCCTCTCAGTATATTTACGAAAATTTAATGTATGTTCACAAAAACAAAGATAGTTTTAGTAAAAGAAGTGATATACATTCTGTAAACACTAGGAACAAACACAAGCTAGTGATACCAGTTTCTCGACTCCACAGAGTCAGTAATTCATTCTTGGGGCAATGTATACGCTATTACAACAAGGTCCCGGAAAGTGTACAGGTTCTCTCTATTACCAAGTTTAAATGTTTTATTAAGCTGAAACTGTATAAAAAGGGTTATTATAGTATAAATGAATACATGGTTGATAATAACCCCTGGGAATGAGGTGATCGCTTCCAAGCAGTTTCTAAAATAAATTTTGTAAATAGTTCGTAATCATTTATATTGTAAAATTTATTTAAAAAAAAAGTCCCGCTGGGTTTCTTGCTGGTTCTTCCCAGGACAGAGGGTTTTTTTCGAACCAGTGGTAAAGTAAAAAATGACTTTCAATAAGAATTACACATGTAATGTATATTGAATAAAAAAATATTTTATTCTATTCTATTCTACAATTTTTCTTTAATAAAACGTTTAAGTATGTTTATTGAAAAATTTTGTACATTTTCTGGGATTTTGTTGTAAAAGCGTATACATTGTCCCATAAATGAATTACTAATTCTGTGGAGTCTAGTAACTGGTATTACAAGCTTGTGTTTGTTCCTAGTGCTTAAAGTATGAACATCTTTATTGTTATCAAAGCTTTTTATGGTTAAGTTAATATGTTTATTTCTTTAAATTTTCCCTAAGGGATTTATTACAATTTAAGTTATAAAACTCCCGTACGGCCCTCTTTTGCAAAACAAATAGAGCTTCGATGTCAGTCGCATTACCCTATAGCAAAATTCCATAAGACATCACGCTATGAAAGTAACTAAAATAAACTAATGCAGCTGTTTCAACATTGGTGAGATTTCTAATCTTTCTTACAGTTTATGCTGCAGGACTATGGCTGAGATCTATAGATCGTACTTTGACTTTGCTCAGACTTAGCTTACGACAAACTTAGCTGAGTATATGCTCAGCATAATTTTTGATTTTGAATTTATAGTTGTATCGGGCTAAGATTAAGCTAAGCTTATGCCAAGGCCCAAAGAGTCCAAATATTAATGGATGTTTCATTCCACGCATTATGTTTTTGACTTTACTGTATAAAATTAAAATATATATATATATTTAAAATCGAAAAAAATCCAAATTGTATTTCATAAATTATTTATTATTACATGAAATAGAAAACAGTCCTATGAGAACGGGAACGGATGAGATGATTGCAAAGTCAGGAAAAAAAAATAAGATTTTAAGAAATTCGAAATAAGTTTAAAATCACGATAATAGAAAATGGATTAATGCTATTTAAAACTATAAGACGGCCTAAACTACCTATTTATAGTTTTAATTAATTAGAGTAACATAAAAACAACAATTTAAAATGAATACGGTGGTTTTGAATAATATCCTGAGTTTTACGTAAGTCGTCGATATCGTTGACTTAGACTTTGCTAAGCACGCACACAGCACGACTTCGAAGTTAGCTCTATAAATACCGACATTGCCTTAGCTCGAAAGTAAAGTCTGAGCAAAGTCAAAGTACGGTCTATAGATCTCAGCCTAAGTCTACTTGCTAATTTAAATATATGGGGGCCCCATTTAAGCTTCGCGTCAATAGTAATACCAAGAAAAACAGTGCTATCTACAAGAAATGTACTAATTTCGATAGAGCATTATTTACAGTGTCAAAATTAATTGACTGTCGTTTGAGTTTGAAAATTAAAGAGGTGTCATTAGCAAATAATACTATATGGTGACACAACATAAAATAAGATACATAAGATAAGTCGTATACAACATAAGGTAAGTAATATAGACTAAGAACAGGAATGGGTCAAGAATCGAGCCCTGAGGAACGCCCATTGTTACCTTAACCTTTACTATTGATACAGACTTTCTGAGCGCAATATTTTAGACACCGTAATAATGTAGTTTCCGTATTAATATCTCATGATGAACACAATCCATAGCCGTGGAACGATCACAAAAAATACTTAAGGAATCTTGTGAACTCTCTCAGGCATTAAAAATATATTTCATAAGCTCGACACCTACGTCAGTCGTCGAGCGACCGCTTGTGAAACCAAATTCATTTTTACGGAGAAATTTATTTTTATTAAAAAAAAATAACAATTAATCTAAAATTATGTTAGTTTTCTGTTAGTACAGAAATAGGTTTAAAATTAGCGGGGTCTAATGTACTACCAGATTCAAATAAAAGTATTACTTTACTATGTTTTATTAAATCAAGAAACACACCAGATTCGATACTAGTATTAAAAATAATAGCAAGATGAGGTGCAATAAAATCTATTATGGGCGCAATAACTGTATCGGAAATCCCCCATAAATCTGCGGTTTTCTTCACATCAAGGGTTTTGAAATATTTTACTATATCTTGTAGTAATACTCTTTCAAATCTAAATTATTTTAAACAGGTATTAACATTCTGTTTGAGTACTGAATCAGCGACAGTTGGAGAAGTACTCAATGACTTTGTTGTCAAAATAGGTATATCAGTGAAATATTTCTCAAACACGCTGCGACTTCTTGATTTGATCTAATCAATTCATTATTAATTTTCAATTGATAATTTATGTTACGAAGTTTGTTTTTACCAGTTTCGCTATTAATTATACTCCACGTCATTTTAATTTTATTTTTAAATGTCTTAATTTTGTTGCTAATATGTAAAGATTTTGCTGTGCAATGCACTCGCTTTTCATCCTTATTCTGTAAAAAAAAATAAGACGCGAATATTATATATATATATATATATATATATATATAAAGATAACGCCGAGGACTGGGCGTCTTTTTGTAACTTTTATCATGGGGGGTATATTGACATAGTTGCCACGCTTGGCAGCGGGTTCGCAACCGCAGTTTTTTATTGTTGTTTTGCTGTTCAAGATCAGAAAGATGCTGCTGCCCATCCTCTGCCTCAGTTTCCCTTTCTTCTCCTCTTCTCTTTCCACAGGAAGATATGGGGTAGTGAGTTGTGGTTTGGCCTGCCCTGCTAGGTGATTGAGGCAGGCCAAACCACCCGATGAGCACATCGGGTGGTTTGGCGATTACATATTCAGATGTCTTGTACTTTTGACTCTACTTACTATACAATCCATGCCTTCTAATAATATATCTTCTTCGAAATACATTTTTTTAATCCTTCAGACATGCTATTGTCCTTACGGTGTTTTCCTTCACTGCTGAGCACGGGATAAAGAAGCACTTAAAATTGGACTAACTAATAACTATTTCATTGGTGCCGGTGAGCATTGAATCCAGGTACCTCAGAGTTTATAGTAGACGCTTAGCTGCAGCAGATCACAGCTTAGTAAAAACATATATCTCTTCAAAAACCATCACTTTCGTTTTAATTGCGTTCACTTTCATACCCCTTTCTTTTAATGACCAGTTCATTAAAGTAACCAACTCGACTTGATCATCGGCGTACAGAAGGCGTTTGACGATTAACTCACCCATTCTCAACCCCCATCCTTCAACTTTCAAAGTTTGCAAACAACTTTCCATAAATAGG
Organism: Parnassius mnemosyne; assembly: GCA_963668995.1. NCBI lineage: Eukaryota > Metazoa > Arthropoda > Insecta > Lepidoptera > Papilionidae > Parnassius > Parnassius mnemosyne. The sequence goes on from CAVLGL010000159.1 coordinate 14,588,806, forward strand.
TTAAACAGCCACGGGCAAGCTGCATAGCCCTGTCTGACATCTTTTTGAATGCCAAATCAGTCCAAGTAGAGCCCGTTGATCCTGACACAGGCCTTAGAGTCCCTATAAAGAGACCTTAATGCCTGTATCAAACCAGCACTCAACCCAAATGAGTTCAGTGTTTGCCATAACACATTCCTGTCCACTCTGTCATAAACCTTTACCAAGTCCACAAAAACTTTATGGTTTTTGGCCAAAAACTTCTCCGCAATCATGCGCATGGAAAAGACATGATCCGTATACCCCATCCCCTTAAGTCGAATTTCTAATCGAAATTCTAAAACTCTCTCAGTAACTAAAGGTGGCCTGTGCCTAGGAGTGGCACATGTATAGGCTGTATCTTTAGTTTTATTTTCGACGATCACATCGTATCGTATGGTATCTTAGATATAACTTTCTATAGTTCTGAAATAGAAACAGAAACTTTGTGTTCATTAAAGATTTTAAATAATACCTATTGAAAGTCACTATTTTGTTTAATATATCAATAGTTCGGAAAAACTTTCTGTCCTGAGAAGAACCAACAAGAAACCCAGCGGGATTTGGAAAAAAAACCAGCTCACAATCATAATTTATAAATAAATATTTTAAGATAAATGGAATGTCTTCATGTTATTTGAGTCTAAAACAAAATATTCACGCTAGTATTTACTGTTTATGTTATTACCTACATGTAAAACTAGTTTCGTGACACGCCACAACCAAGTAGGGCTACCGTCCGTCCGGGTTTCTGTGGATGTGTCCTCAGTGGGCGTCCACAGGGCATTCTAAAGGGTTCACAAAAAGTCGCTTTATTGAATGATAACCAACCAAATTAAAAAGATCTTTTACTAAATTTAACTTTTGTTTTTTAATTTTAACTTATTTTATATACCTATAAAAAAGAAAGGCAATTTAGCAAAAATTGGGAAGAGTGGAAATTATTATGAAGGACTACGTTTTAAATAAGTAGAAAGAAACTTGATCTCGTTAAAAAGATTTGCATTTTAAATAAATATTTAAGTTTCTTTTTTCTACTTCATCATGATAAATGGCTAGTATATAGAATAGATATTTATAGAATTAAAATTTTAAATAATTTAAATTGATACTTAAGTGTATAACTAGAAAATTTGTAGTATTTTTCATTTTAAGGCTATAAAAAGAATGTTCCTAATTACTTTCGTAACCAAATTACCTTAAATAATAAAAATTATATAATTTATTCGTATTCTTTTTCTTCATTATCATTAGTCCGCAAAACCCCTCCTGTTCTAGGGCTTTGCCTCTATAGTTACGCTTGGCAGGCGAATTGTCGATATTTTTTTATAGGATAGGATGATATTCGAGCACACACTCCACCTGATGGTAAGTGTTTGCTGTGGCCCATAGATATCTAAATTCATCCTCGTTTTCGTATCTAAATGCAAGCGTGTAGTCAGCCGTGAGGGCTAAGGTAGAATGCCTCTGTTCCAGTAAATATTCTCCGATTCTCTACACTCACTATACAAAATACAGTAGCGTTAAGCTGCTATTTTACGCTGGTATTCTGTGAGAGCGTGGTCCTTTCCACTATACAATGAACAGAGCTGCAGCATGGCTCTACCACGTTTAAAATAGCCTATATACCCTTACTCAGTATATAACATCAAATACAACCCCAGAAACATTGTTTAGAAGTAAACACCACTTGAGTGGTCCGGAACCTAGAATGCTAACACAGTTTTCTAGTCATTCTTTGTGAAGACAGCACAGACTCCCAACATCGGGAATCAGTCGAGAACTAACATCCCTCGTGTTCGGGAATCACTCGTTTTTCTAAAAATTATTATTATTTTGACAAAACCCGACTAATAATAATTATTATTATGCACCACAATTTAAATGCAACTCGACCGACAATAATTAAAGGCAGAGATCTAACTTCTATCGCTATTGTAAAATATCAGAACTTTCTATAGAAAACTGTCGTAAACATATGAACAGAGTGATTTAAGTCTAAGAATAAAGAAGATACACGGCTTATTAGTAATAAAGCGTATTAAGTATTAAATTTGTATTGCTGTAATTTATGTTCATTCTCAAGCCTTTAAATAGAACAACAAAACTATTTAATTAAATAAAAAATGAAAATCAATTTTGTCCGACATCGGATATTTAAATTATGGCAGCCTTAGTTATGACTAAATTGTGACGTCATGTATATGTCTATAAATAATAACATATTTGGTTTGCAAAACAGCTGTATTTGTAATTTATTCAATTAAAACGATTGTATAACTTAGAAGAATACAGAGCAAAATAAAAGTCAAACAAGCCCTAACAATAATAAAAAAACACCTAACTGAATAAAAAGACCGCTGGATAGAAAAAAAATCAAATATTGTACTCTTGCTATATCACTATCACGTTAAGACAAATCTAACGATACTCAATATGTATGTATATCCATTTGGATGTTTAGGCTACAGAGCGTGCCAAAAAAATATACTTACATAATTATTTGAAAAACATTCTTCTCCTTCGGAGGCAGTTATATAAAAGCTAGGACTAAAAAATAATTCAATGATTTATACAGCATATGAAATCACCAGAAATGGAATATTTTGATCAATACAAGAGCTGATAAAAATAAAATATATTATATTTACTATATACGACTAGATGATTGAGGATAATACTTAGTTTAGCAAAGATACATATACAACGATACATAGCGCCACCTACACGATTACCGATAAAGCAAAGCCACGCTTGCGGTTGAGTTTCCGAGTAGGTACGTTTAAGTCTTTATCTGCGGTCTAGTAGATCAACTATCAAATAATAGATGGCGTAATTGGAGACTATTTGACGTTTGACGCTATACATGAGTTCTATATTATTACTATAAGGAAAGTTCTGTTTTTCTGCCGACTTCCAAAAAAGGAGACGGTACTCAATTCGACGCGTATGTTTTTTTTTATGTGTGTTACCTCATAACTTTTTACTGGTTGAACCGATTTCGATGATTCTTTTTTTACGAATACGATATGAATTTGATCAAGGTCAGACTAATAGTTTTTGAGTTATTTGAGTTATTCTTAATAACTTATATTGAAGTCGGCTGTACAAAATTTTTAATTTTAAATTATTAATCTTTCAATTCTTTGAAGTACACATGAGGCTATCCAATGTCACTTTTGTAGAACGCTCCAAAGAGTATGGTAATATTTAGAAAGGACCCCTCAGAACCAAAGAGTATATGATCACTACGTTTAGTCAGAACCATAGCTGTTGTGCTCAGAACAATAATTTTTTAATTGTTATTTATATGAATTATAAAACGCTTAAAAAAGCGTCAGTAGCGTAATGGCAGGGCGTGGACCGCAAACTTGAAAGGTCGTGGTTTCGAATCCGCCATTAGACTACTGTCGTGAACCACTTCTAACACAGGCATTGCTAGTTGCTAGTATTTAATAAAAAAAAAACTAAAATTTTATTAGAATTAGTTTCGTTACTAAATTACGCTTCTTTAAATTAACAGAATTTACTTCAAATGACAAGTCTCCGCCTTTACCTACGCGTCGCGTTTACGTCACCGTCACATACCGTCTTATTTCCTATGCCGCGTGAGTGTAAGAGGCAACTACAAATTTAAAAAAAAATTAAGTGGGTACAATAGAAAGTTTTTTGTAAGTTTTTATATAAAAGGTAAGTAATTACATTGTTTTTAAAAGTTAATTCCTTGTATTTTGCTTCGTAACAATTTTATACACTTTATAAAATTTCCATTTCAAATACTGTGTCGATTACGTATCACTATATTTAATAGCCAAAATTAACTGAAAATTAAATATAAAGTGTAAGTTAAGACAATAAATCATTTAATAAACACAAATTTTCATATTCCACAAAGTCTAATGTGCGATTATTACGTTTTATTTTATAATTTCGATATATAGTGAACTTTATGGCGAAGTTGTTTTCAACAATAAATAAACATTAAAAATTTTGTTCAACTGACTTCAATATAAATTATTAAGAATAACATTATTATTCAGACCTTGATCAAATTTATATGGGACAGAACAGAACGTGGCAACTATGACAAGTATACCCTCTATGAGGAATATAGTAGAGGCCCTATGTTATGTGGGGGTTTTTATAGGATGTAACGGTGTTTGTTGTAATAATGACAAGAAAACATGTAGGAGGAAAAAAAGGCGAACATTTTTTCTAAATTTAATCTCGGTGGAACGCAGATAGGTACTCCGTGCGGTGTTTAGGGCAGCGTTGCAAAGGTGGGTAATATTTGTGGCAGTAAAATTCTGTGCTCCCCTTTATTTCCATGGCCCATGACCAGCAGTGGAAGGCAACTGTAAGAAGAGGGAAAGGATTAATTTTATTATTTGAAAAAATATTTTTGTGTGTAAAAAACGTCATCAAACATCATAAAACAATTTATTAAACAAAAGTTGCGTAAACAAGTTCAATGGTTAAAACAGTAATAAATAACAAAACCAAATAATTCTATTGAAAAGAAACAATATTTCACTTCTACATCTAATGCAAATCTAACGAATCGCCATATGTTAAAATTCAATATCCGTATGTGAAAATCAAATAAATACTATGACGAAAGAAACAAGGACATAGAAACACTCGATTTTCATAAAGAAAAGAAATATATAATGTAATTTTATCAATATAATCAGTAGAAACCTCAAAAAAAAATTAAATCATAGGTATATACTTTATTACGCTATCTTTGACCAACGACATTTTTCTACCGACTTCAAACAGGAGGTGGAAGTCGACTGTATGTTTTTTATGTGTGTTACTTCATAACCTCCTTCTGGGTGAACTAATTTCGATGATTATTTTTTTATTTGAAAGCTGGTGCCCATATAAATTTTATCAAGGTCTGACTATAGTTTTTGAGTTATTCTTAATAATTTATATTGAAGTCGGTTGTACAAAAATTTTAATTTTATCTTATTATTATATTCATCCGAATGAGAGCTATTTTTCTAAATTCAATTTTCCAGCTCATCGTGAAATTATTTTAAAATCAATTACTAAATTTCACCCGAAATGAGAGGCAGATAGACAAACGAGAAAGTGGCTTAATAAAACATGGTAAAATTATCAAAACGAAATTGAAAACAGTAAGCCAATACGTATCATCTTAAGAGTGAGCGATTTTAAAAGGTCATTAAAGTCTTTTATCTATTTTATAAACCAGTGCTTGACCACTCTCCCACATGATAGTAGTTAGCACTGTTTTAGTCTGATAAAAGCCTGTTCACTCTTAGCTTTAGACACCCCAATCTCTAATCAGATAGACACTCGCAAATTAGATAATTTCTTTGCTGCACGTTTTCAGATGCGATAACTATATTATAGCTGTACACAGGTGTAGTTGTAGCACGAATGGGTTGGCTAAACCGGCGAAGGACCATGCTCTCACAGAATACCAGCGTAAAAGATGAGAACAGTCTGTCTATGGACCACAGCATCCAATTGCCATCATGTGAACTTTGTGCTCGTTTGTCACCCTTATTCAATAAAAATAAAACGTTAATACGTAAGAAGATAACAAAAGTGATAAAATTATAAAAACTGTATATAACTGACTTTATTATAAATTATTAAGAATAACTCAAAAATTGCTGGTCAGATCTTGATCAAAATTCAAATAAAAATGATCAAAATCGATTCACCTAGAAAAAAGTTATGAGGTAACAACACACATAAAGAAAATGCAGTCGAATTGAGTACCTCCTCATTTTTGAAGTCGATTAAAAAGATGTTACGTTCCTTTTCTTTAACGATAACGTGAACATATTTGAGAAGCAAAAAATAATCTTGCGGTTAGCAATGCCTATTAATAGATCTTATGTTACCTACACTAGCACATATTAGTAATCTGCGATGTTTACTTGAATGAAGTATGTACTTTGATACCCTTTAGGGACATTATTAGGTAGGCCACAATTATTATCGAAACTAGATATTCCCACCCTACCATCAATTATGTTTAAAAATAATGTCATGACATTCTCTCCCCATGTAAAGAACCTTGGTCTGTACGTAGATGGTTGCTTAACATGGAACAAACATATTCAGGAGGTGAGCCGCAAAACTACTGGAACTTTGCGATCTCTATATCGATTAAAAAAATTTCTTCCCACCAATACTAAGATTTTACTTGTCCAGTCACTTATCCTACCGATTATTGATTATGTCGATGTGTGTTGCTCAGACCTGTGTCAACATCATTTTAATACATTGGATCGTCTACTTAACAACTGTACATTTATGGTCTCCGTAAATGCGACCATGTATCTTCTTTTCGTGCTCAGCTAAATTGGCTGCCTATCCGTCAACGCAGATATGTCAGAATACTCTGCACCCTTTTCACAATTCTGAACGATCCATGTGCTCCCGAGTATCTGAAATCTAAATTTTAATACCTGGGAGATTCTCATAATCGTTCTCTTCGTTCTTCGGCTAATCTTAAGTTGCTTACTCCTTTACACCGTACTGGTTATTTATCTCAATCTTTCGCCCTCACGGCCATCAGACTCTGAAACGACATCCCTCTTGACATTAAAAATGCTTCTAACAAGTTTTTTTTTTAAAATCAAGTCCGTAAGCATGTGAAAAAACTGTTGCAAATTTGAACTAACACAGCTCTTGTTTTCATACACATATTATGTATATTTCATATTTGTTCTGACATAAATAATATTTATATGTATTGTCTATACATGTAGTGTATGCATGTATGTGTGTATATATGTATTTATATATGTATATATTGTGTGTATTTAGGTATATATGTCTATGTATGTGTGTGTACATGTATATTTAAATGTATATACAATTTCTTTTAGCGCTTTCTATTTTGATTACTACTGCAGCGCCTCTTGTTTATATAGGTATCTCTGTTTAGCCTAATGGTTGACTGGGACAGAATGCCCTATGGCATTAAGTCCGCCATATGTACAACTTTGTGCATGAAAGTTTAAATAAATAAATAAATAACAATTATTAACTAATTAAGAATGTATTAGGAACATAACCAAAAAATTAAATTATAATATAAAGAGGTGACTATTCTTTGGGTTAGCAATGTTCTTCTTCAATCTTATCTACTCTATCCTTAACTAATCTTATCTAATAGTCTTAATAAAGTCGTTACTATTTATCTTAATTATTTTCTGTTTCTCTTTCTGTAATAGTAGTGTATCTGTGGACAGCAACATGCTCTGTCTTCAATTTACGGCACTGATTTGGACTAGTGTTCATTTTATTAAATAAGTGTGGATATTTGGTATATTTTTTGTTTGGTTTTATTCTGTTCGGAACATCAACAGCTATTATACATTTCACTTATTACAACATTTTGAATCTACATAGCTATTAAAAGGAAAACGCATATAAAAATTTAAAAAATGTCTATATATGTTCATCATAGACCGAAAGTCGATAAACAGTTTGCGATGTGATTGCTGTGTAATTGCCTCTAATAAATAATATGAAGAAATTTTTTCCAATGGTTGGCAGGCGAAATGAAGATCGTCATATCAGACACCTCACACCTTAATTCTATGTCCTTGATTTAAAAAATTGTGTTTTTAATAATATAATATAATAAAAAATCATACAAGTTTTTAAGGTGCAAAAAGCTGAATAGTCTTTTGTTAAAGCCTTCAATGTAGGACTTTAAACGTTACATGCAATATTTTTCGCCCAATCCCAAAACTTTTAAACAAAAATATTTTGGATCGAACTTATTTTGCTTTATTATATCTGTCTTGTAATAGATTGGTTGCGTGCTCATAATTACTCAAAATGACAGGTACGTAGCTACTAATATAATTTCTACCATTATTGATCTTGATAAAAAATACGCTGGCACCAGCAGGGGCAGATTTAGATTTTTTTTTAGAGGGGCACAAAGGCTAGACCGAGCCAGGTATGCCCTCACAAGATAATGAAAGTAAAATAATAATATAACAATAACTGGATAGAAGAAATACCTGATGTTTATCACTGGTTTTATGGCATAAATGTAAGATAATCAATCATCTCAAAATTATAACATACAATTATAGAAACAAATTTTTGCAGATTTAAATTTTTTTATATGATATTTTAATAAATGATATTTGTCTTCCCGACGTTTCGAATGCCCGACTTTTCCTCAACTATTCCAAGTGGTTGACGACAAGATGTCATACTCTTTTTTCAGAGAGATCTGTGATAGTTAACTTACCGTAGCATTAGCGTTTAGTAGCGTTCGGCGTCATTTTAAAAGAATACAAGCAATCCAATTTAATTCCTCCCTGGCACCAATAAAATTGTTTTGCTTATTTAACACATGTTTAGCAGTGAATACAATAGAAAAAAACAACCGGCGGCTCATATATTTAAGGATGGATGTTACAAAATGGATAATTATTTAAAAGATAATAATGCTTGGACGACAGTAGCATCTATTGAACTTTTTTTATTTGACTTGTGGAAAACTCAAATTGCTGTCGTTTACCTCATTTTCTCTCAATTAGTCTCAAATTATTTTAAAATAGTCATGTCCAGCAAAATCACTCATTACAGCTTTGGGTTACATTCATTAAATCTTTGGTCCTCGTCACGTACGAAATAAAGCACTTTTCGGCTATTTTACATTAATCAATAACCTCGTTTCACCTATAATACGAGGTGTATTGTAGGTGAAACGAGGTTATTGACTGGGTATGAATATTAGTATCGATCATTTTATCAATGCATCATTTTATTAATTGAAATATATTTCACGATGCAGCCAGAATGAGTCGGCTCGACTCGGCAAGGATACACTCTCACAGAATACCAGCGTAACATAGCAGCTTAATACTTTATTATCTATCATTTAGTGAGTACAGAAAACCGGAGAACCTTTTTACCTTTGCCGAGCTATTCTATCTTATTTCTCTTGTGTGACCACGCATCTATATTTTGATTCTTAATCGAGGAGCTATGTTTGGCCACAGCATCCACTTACCATCAGGTGGACTGTGTGCTTGTTTGCCACCTTTATTCTATTAAAAATATTATAATAAATCCACATAAACAAAATATATAATGTAAAGAACTAATCGCGAGAAAACCTGCATGCCTGAAAATGATAAATAACAAAAAGTCATAATAATAAGAAAGATCAATGTTTTAAGTGTGTGTTACTTCACTTTTTGCGTTAATATCTTTACACACTTTATTACTTGTAAGTAAGGAAAACCCGAATTTTCTCTAAAAAAATTGTACGTAATGACGTATAGTTATAAAATGAGGCACCATTCCTATTGACGTAATGTACATTTTAATTTACGTTGAGCCTTAGAACAATGAAGAAATAACTACAATAGGCTCTGTGTATTCAGCTTTAACGGTTTGAAGACACAAAATAATTTCTACAATACTAATTGTATGAAGGTCTACAGTATTGTTCTGAATGTTCATTAAATTGCCGTGTGCTTAAAAATGGAAATTAAAGGTGTTATGTTGTTAACTATAACGTTTATCTCGGAAGTAGTTCGTAAGTATTTTATTTGTGCATATTTCCTTTAATTTTTAATTAAAACTAATTTTACGGACTTTATCGCGTATATTAATCTATTTTTTTTATATTCCCGACGATTCGGGTGCTTTCCAGCACTCGTGGTCACGGGGGACTGAGGTGTTTGACGTCCTGCTGTCATAGTTAGCCCGGCTACCTTCAGTTTTTTAATATTAATTTTTGGTCCGATTTACGCAGAATGAGCTTACGGTATCTTGAAGTCTAGCAGTGGTATACTTGGGTTTGGATTTGATTTTATTAATTATGGGATCCCAAGCAGATGGCAGCACCCATCCATCTTCTCTATTGAAATTAGGATGTTTTTTAATTTCAATAGCCTCGCGAATCATCCTTGGGAGGAATCGGTGTTCTTTTGCGAGGATTTGTGGTCTATCAAATCTAATGTAATGGCGGGGACGATCTTGAACATGTTCACAAACTGCAGACTTCCCGATACGTCGGTGCTTCACGTCAGCTATATGTTCTTTAACGCGGGTTTTAATAGATCTTTTTGTTTGTCCTATGTACGAGAGACCACATTCACAATCCAGCTTGTACACTCCTGCATCTTGTAGAGGGATATGACACTTGACGGATGGTAAAAATTGACCAATCTTCTTCAGCGGCTTGAAGTATGTTTTAATGGAAGCTCGCTTCAAGATGTAGCTAACCTTGTCTGTGACTCCTCTGACAAAACGTAATGCGTCGCCGCAGGAAGATGATCCTACTCCATGGAGTTCCTGAAGAAAAATCTGAGGAAACTGCTACCGTCATAAGTACACTTATCAGCACGAAACTACAAGTGTCAGGTTTCAGTAAAACATCCATAAGCCGCTGTCATCGTTTGGGACGCCCTTCCGATAAATCTTCCAGGCCTGTGGTTGTCAAATTCAGTGATATTGTGATGCGAGACAAGGTTTGGTTCTCCAAAACCAAACTTAAGGGCACAGGTATAACTCAGTCGGAGTTTCTTACAAGGAGACGCCACAGTGTTTTTCTTGAAGCTAGGCGTAGGTTTGGCGTAACCAAGTGTTGGACCAGGGATGGAGTTATTAATATTTTAACTCCTGATGGCACAAGGCACCAGCTTGAGACCTCGTCTGAGCTTGATACAATATGCAACGGGTCAATTTCTGCCACACCCGCTTATCCAATGGTGGTTGAGGCAAATAAGGCCCCCGAAGATAAAAGTGCACCACAGCGTTCTAAGAGGGTCGGTAAAAAATGAACTTTCTTATTTAATATTATCATTTTATTAATTTTGTAATCCTTATTGCTATAACTTTACTTGTTTTTTTCTTGCTTGTTTTCTATCATCATTATTTGTCATTGTTAATCGTTAATTAGATAGTAAAATGTAATGATTAATAATATCTCTTTGGAATGTTTATAATTTCTTTTTTTTTCTGTAAGGTATGTTATTATTAGTATAATGTTTCATTGGAATGTTTATTATTATAAGTTTTGCAAGGTATGTAGTTAATTGGTAAGTTAACGTACTAACGTATTGTCACTTTTTGACATTTTGACTCATCTGACATTGACACCTCTCACTTTTTGTGTCTATGGTGCGTTAACGTTCCGTTTCTTCATTTATTGTTAAGTTAATTATAGATTTCTTTCAATACTGCTGGCAGGTAGTTTACTGATGACTTATTTATTTTTGAATTTATTTATTTTATATATACATATACATAATTTATATATATATATACATATATATATACTATATATATACTTATATACATACATTTAGTAATCAGGTATAATTTAATATGATTTCTTCAGATGATAGTGTTCGGAGTTCCAATTCCTTCGCCTTTGATTCTGCTTCTGATGGATTAAGCAGCATTGATAGCTTTGAAAGCATTGCACCCTTAAATATTATGTTAGATTCAATTTTTACTGAATGTAGCAAAAACTTTAATGCTATTCACATAAATGCTCAAAGTATTCCTGCTCATTACCCCGACATGTTGTCAAGTTTTAATAGCAAAAATATACACGCTATCCTTGTCTCGGAGTCATGGTTAAAACCATGTCTTCCATCAACATCCTACTCGCTTCCAGGTTTTCATTTGATTCGTAACGACCGTACCGATCGGGGCGGTGGCGGTGTTGCTATTTATCTACGCTCTCATATACCGTATTCAGTAATTCAGGTTTCAACTGGTTCTCAGACTGGAGGCGAAGCTGAATTTCTCTTTATCGAAGTTCTTCTCGGTCATACCAAATTACTTCTCGGAGTCTTTTACAGCCCCTCTCTCACTGTTGACTACTTCACCACGTTAGAAAATATTCTTGAAAATCTTACACCTATCTATTGTCATAGTATAATTATGGGTGATTTTAATACTTGTCTTTTAAAAACCAACGCCAGATCAATTAAACTAAAATCTGTTATCGAAGCAGCAAATTTAAAACTTCTTCCTACTTCTGCCACACACTTTTTCCCGAACTGTGCCCCTTCTCTTCTCGACATAATGTTTGTGTCTTCACTTGACCTTGTTCATAAATTTGGGCAATATGCTGCTGATTCTTTTTCCTATCATGACCTTTTATACTTGTCTTACAAAATCCGTCCCCCTAAAGCTAAGTCAAGGATCCTACTTCAGCGTAACTTTAGTGACTTGGACTTGAAGCAGCTTTTAAATGACGCTCGAAAAATTGATTGGAGTGTAGTCGTCAATGCTTCCACTGTTGATGAACAGGTAGCTTTGTTCAACTCTTTGTTAATTCAGCTTTATGACGTTCATGCTCCTGTTCGTCCAGTGCGTGTAAAGCATCCTCCCTCTCCTTGGCTGACTGATGATATAAAAAAAATCATCCACATTAAAAATTGTGCCAAAGCGAAATACAAGTCAGTTCCTAGCGACCTGAATCGAGAGAAGTATAGATTAGTACGGAATCGTTGCAACAATCTGTGTAGAAAAGCACAACGACGCCATATCCATGAATCAGTACAAGATCCTGACCCTGCTAGGGTCTGGAAATTTCTTAAGTCTTTAGGAGTTGGGAAATTACGACAACATTTCACTCACCTTAACTTTGATCTCAATCAACTTAATTTGCATTTCTCATCTTCATCTTGCATTAACGATAAAGCAAAACACAATACTTTGGATTCCCTTTCAAAAGCTCCCGCTCCAGACACCTCTGCTTTTAATTTTAGTCAATTTAACAGTTGTGATGTTATGAAGGCCATAATGTCCATCCATTCAAATTCAATTGGTAGTGACTGCATTAGTCGGAAAATGGTCATCCCTCTCATTGATCTCCTTTCACCTGTAATCACTTCCATCCTGAATAATTCACTGAATTCTTCTATTTTCCCTTCAGCTTGGAAAGATGCATTTGTAGTTCCTCTTCCGAAAAAGTCGAATCCGTCTAGTTTTTCTGATTATAGACCTATCTCTATCTTGCCTTTCCTTTCCAAAGTTCTTGAACGTCTTGTGCACAATCAATTAAGCATCTATCTCTTAAAACATAATCTTTTAAATCCTTTGCAATCCGGTTTCCGTCCTGGCCATAGTACGACTACTGCACTTTTACAAATCACTGATGATATTCGGTATGGTATGGAGAAACAAAAGCTTACCATTCTTACGTTACTTGATTTTAGTAATGCATTTAATACAGTAGATTTTGATATCTTGTTGGGCATCCTGCGCTTTCTTAACATATCTCCAACTGTAGTTGACTGGTTTCGAAGTTACTTGTTTGGTCGCCGACAGCGCATTCAGGTGCAAGATGTTTTTTCCACCTGGACCACTACAGCGGCTGGCGTACCACAAGGTGGCGTGTTGTCTCCTCTCCTGTTTGCAATTTTCATTAACTCTATAAGTCATAATCTGTCCTCTTCCTACCACTTGTATGCTGATGATCTCCAAATCTATACTCAATCTTCTATTGAAGATTTGTCTAAATCAGTTGACACTATTAACGCTGATCTGACTTGTATTTCGAATTGGAGTAAACGTTATGGTTTAACGATTAATCCCAAGAAAACTCAGGCAATTATCATCGGTAGTTCTAGATTAATTGGAAAAATTGACTGGTCTTCCCTACCTCCTATTTTACTAGACTGCACTCAAATCCCTTACAGTAACAAGGTTAAAAACCTGGGGTTGTATCTCGACTCTTGTATGTCTTGGACCTCACAGATTAATGAGGTTAGTAGAAAAATGTTTGCTGCTTTAAGCTCTTTACGTAGATTACGTAATTTTCTTCCCACAGTAACTAAAGTTACGCTCGCCCAGTCTCTACTTCTACCTATCCTTGACTATGCTGACATATGCTATCTTGACATTACCGAGGAGCAGCTTAATAAGCTTGAGCGCATTCAAAATTTATGTATTAGATTCATATTTGGGCTTCGCAAATATGATCACATCTCTGAATTTCGCAAACAGCTCAAATGGCTCCCGATCCGCCTTCGCAGGAATACTCACATTCTCTCCACTTTGTATAGCGTGCTGTTTAATCCTTCCACTCCTCATTATTTAAAAGACCGTTTCCAGTATCTTTCCCTTACCCATAATCGGTTCCTTCGATCCTCCGTCAATCTTTCTCTCTCTACTCCTTCGCACTCTTCCTCCTTTTTTAAGAAATCCTTTACTGTAACTGCTGTACGTTTGTGGAACTCTTTACCTCTCCACATTCGTCGTGCTCAATCTCTTCATTCTTTCAAATGTCTTGTTAAATCGTATTACTTAGAACGCTATTAGATAAATCACTTTTCCTTTTTCGTACTCTTTTCATTTAATCTATTATATTATATCATACATAATCTTCACTTGCCTTTATTTGTATGTATTTTATATTTTTTATTTTTATTTTGTACGCCCCCTCTATTTTTAACTATTGTTTACATCAGTTCTCTACACTAAGGTTGTCTGGAAGAAATCACTTTCAGAGTGATAAGACCGCCTGTTGTACATTTTCTAATTTAGATTTAATTGTATTCGTTTTTGTTTTGTTTTTGGTGTACAATAAAGAGTAAATAAATAAATAAATAAATAACGTAGTACAGCAGGCACACGCTCGACTGTGGCTGGCTTCACTCGGTCACTGTGACGTAGGCGCGGGACCCGAAGCATGTTGTCTTGCAGTACTTGCTCGAAGTGCTGAAGCTCGGCGGCCAGATGTTTTCTGTCACAGATCCCTCGTGCTCTCTGAAACAAAGATTTTCCCATGGTAGCTAACTGTGAAGGATGATGGTGAGATTCACCATTTAGATATCGGTTGGTATGGGTATTTTTTCTGTACACATAAAATATTATACAAATATTTCATCCGAAATCCTGATAACACCAATAGTGTTATCAGGATTTCGGATGACTAAAACATCTAGGAAAGCTAATGTATTGTTTGCCTCTAACTCCATTGTGAATTGTATTTTAGGGTTTATGGAATTAAGGTGGTTTAAAAATGCAAGCAAGCATTTTTAACCCGCGTTAAAGAACATATAGCTGACGTGAAGCACCGACGTATCGGGAAGTCTGCAGTTTGTGAACATGTTCAAGATCGTCCCCGCCATTACATTAGATTTGATAGACCACAAATCCTCGCAAAAGAACACCGATTCCTCCCAAGGATGATTCGCGAGGCTATTGAAATTAAAAAACATCCTAATTTCAATAGAGAAGATGGATGGGTGCTGCCATCTGCTTGGGATCCCATAATTAATAAAATCAAATCCAAACTCAAGTATACCACTGCTAGACTTCAAGATACCGTAAGCTCATTCTGCGTAAATCGGACCAAAAATTAATATTAAAAAACTGAAGGTAGCCGGGCTAACTATGACAGTAGGACGTCAAACACCTCAGTCCCCCGTGACCACGGGTGCTGGAAAACACCCGAAACGTCGGGAATATAAAAAAAATAGATTAATATACGCGATAAAATCCGTAAAATTAGTTTTAATTAAAAATGTGTAGTGTTCGCGTAAATATAAGAAATCATTATATTTCCTTTAAGTTTTTTTTTATATCATAACAATATAATAATGTTTCACTATTTGCAGCATTTGCATTTTTGTTGCGATTTTCTTTTAAATAAAGTATTCAAAATCAGCATTAGGCATACTCTTTTTTTCTTTGGTCACGGACTCGTATGGTAATACTTTTTTTGCCAGTGTCAAGTAACAAGAAATTATCCATATAAAAATGAGAATGATTAAAAATTTCTCAATAACACACATACATACATATAATCACGCCTCTTTCCCGTAGGGGTAGGCAGAGAACACTTCTTTCCACTTGCTACGATCCTTATATACTTGTTTCGCTTCGTCCACTTTCATTATTCCCTTCATACATGCTCTACGGTTTAGGGTACTCTTGACCTGGCCTTTTTTCAAGACGTCCCTGATTTGGTCTAGAAATGTCCGCCTATGTCTACCCCTTCCAACACTTTCATTCACACTCGCCTTATACACTTTTTCGTCAATCGTTCTTCATTCATTCTCTCGACATGGCCAAACCATATCAGCATACCTTTCTCAATTTTTGTCACTTCAACTTCTTTCAGACCACAACGTTTCCTTATCCCACTATTTCTTATCCTGTCACTCAGTTTAACTCCTATCATACTTCTTAACGCTCTCATCTCAACTGCATTTATTCTGATTTCATGTTTCTTCTGCAATACCCATCTTTCACTTCCGTACATGAGTGTCGGAACCAACACCCCCTCGTGCACAGCCAAACGAGCCTTGTTAGACACCTTCCGACTGCTCATAAAGGAGTGCAAAGCTCCATTCAGCATGTTTCCTGCATTCATTTTTAACAGTGGTAGAGCCACGCGGCAGCTTTTGCTGTCGCACGGATGGGCCGGCTCGAACCAGGGTGGTACCACGACCTCACAGAAAACCAGCGTGAAGTAGTGGTTTACCTCTGTGTTTCGCTTGGTGAGTGCAGGTGGCCGGAGGCCCTTTTTACTGGAAATGAGGAATTCCATCTTAGTCCTCACGGATGACAACGCATCTGCATTTTGATTCGCATGCGAGGATAGATGTAGATGTCTATGGGCCTCAGCAACCACTTACCATCAGGTGGAATGTGTGCTCGTTTGTCACCCTTATCCTATAAAAAAAACTCACTCTTCTTTCGATATCACTCTCACACTTTCCATCTCTTGTAAACTTTGAACCCAGATACACAAACTCTTTCACCTGTTCAATTTATTCATTTTCAATCACGATATAGCAGTCTGTCACTGCCTCATCTTTTTCAAACACCATCACTTTCATTCTCTTTTAAATCTGCCAAACAATTGTCCATGAACAGATTAAACAGCCACGGTGACGCTACACATCCCTGTCTAACACCATTCAGTGTATGCCCCGTTTATCCTTACACAAGCACTAGAATCCCTATAAAGGGATTGAAATGCTCGTATGAGGATATTGCTCACACCGTTCACGGACAGTGCTGACCACAATTCATTCCTCACCAAACACTTTTCGGCTATGCACCGCAAGTAAAAGACCTGATCCGTACATCCCATTCCCTTTCTAAATCCCGCTTGTGCATCCCATACTTTTTCGTCTGTTTCAGTCACAACCCTTTCAATCAACACTTTCGCATACACTTTACCGATGATGCTGAGAAGTCTTATACTGCGGTAATTTATGCAGTCCTGCCGTGACCCTTTTCCCTTATACAATGTCACGATTACGGCTTTGCACCAGTCTCCCGGTACTTGCCCATTTCGCCAGCACAGATTGAAAAGGCGGTACAGCTGACTAGCCACCAGGCCCTGTTCAGCCCTCAGAATCTCGACGGTAATCCTGTCATACCCTGCAGCCTTACCTAATCTTATACTTTTCAATGCTTTCACTATTTCATCCGTACTTATCCCATTTTCATCAACATTTATATTAGTTTCCGTGGAAGGTGGCAGATGCTGTACCTGCACTTCCTATCTTTCAAACAAACTTTCAAAATACTCTTTCCATCTCTTTTACACACATTCTTCTTCTTTTATAATGCTCCTCCTTTTATAATGCTTCTTAATAACTTGATGTTTATATCAACATCAAAGCACTTGTATCGTCGTTTCCACTAATAGTTCACATTAACAATTTTGCATTATCAATATGACACTTAATATATGAAATTGCATCACTTTTTCATATCAACATCTACTTTAAACCACTGTTTAAAAAATAAAACAGGATTAACAATCCGTCGATGGTCAAGTTCCCGCCAAAACTCCTAGCAAACTCTTAATGTAAATAATACTGTATAAGTAATCAATCAGTGTTTGCAGAAGGTATTTTTTTACATTTTACGTATCTTTTTATCAACCCACGTAACTGGTTTGGAAGAAGATGGTATAAAGAAGAGAAGTATTTATTCAATGTGTAGTGTTCGCGTAAATATAAGAAATCATTTTGGCACAATAATGTCACTTTTTAGACATGCCAACGAAACTTTCAATCAAGCTAAGCTGGCAGCACTGCTATCAATCTACAATATCCTTTAATAAAACATTATTTTATTTTAATTTAACTTTAATTTATTACCTTAATCATATGAAAATATTCATTTTCCTTTTTGGTAAAATTCGTCAGTTTTATTTTACATTCAATGTAATTACTTAACTAGTTTTCGTTATTATACAAGTAATCGGTGGAGATGGGTCAGTATGGGAAAGTCTTCAATTATAAGATAGAGTCAAAACAAAAGTCATATCACACTATAATAAGAAAAATCATGTACATGATGTGTTCACGAGCCGTAAACCAAACCCGGTCATTTTCCAAAAAAAATTGATTAACATAAATAACTGATTGAGTTAGTTTTAAGTAATAAATGTTGCAATTAAAAAAATTTTTTTTTGAAATATCTTATGGGTTCAATCTATGAAAGATATACAACCCTAACTCTAAAATCGACGAAATGGTTCCTTAAAACAAATTCCTAATAAAATAATATTGTGAAAGTTAAAAAAACAACACTTTTTAAATTTCAGTATCCGCTGTTAATATTGAAAATGTTTCTACATATCCGAAAACACATCAACTTCCTTTAAACCAAGGCGCTACTACACAAAGTTTAAAAGAAAATTTTAATCCACATCTACTTCCAATTCAATGGCAGAAAAATTACTCACAGGGCATTTATCCACAAAAACAATACTTACGTACAAATCACCAACTGCCATATCTGCCTGATCAAAATATCAAAGAACTAAATTATGAGCCAAGAAACGATGGTAGAGTCCAGAATATTCACGATCAAAATTTCAAACCACCAAACCCAATTGATTCTGAGCCACCTGTAAATGAATTCAAAATTACTCTGAATTCCCCAAGAGGTTATTATTTATCTCAAGCAGGCATCGAACATAGAATATTGGACGCTCCAATTCAGCCAAGTAATCAATACTTCAATCAGAAGGGATTGAGAAATAACGGCTTTAATACAAACAATGAAAATGTACCCAAATTTCAAGGCGTGGAGTTAAAAAGAAATCCGGATATTACTTCACCGCTGGATGATATCAGTACAAAAATAAATGGCATATCCTTAGAGCATCAACAAAGACCAATAGAGACAAATATTGAAAACTATTATCAAGTAAGAAATATTCCGTCAGCAATTAATACTGGAAACCAAAATGACAGAAATATTCAACCAATTCAGAATCACTTTTATCAAACAGGTTCTGGATTTTTAACACAAAATAAAAAACTTAATGCATTAGAAATGCCGAATAATCAACAAAAAGAATCTCGTCCAGGTAAGTGTAAGAAAGTGTATTATTGCAAGTAAACAAAGCAATGGTGTTTCGTTTTTGATTTAAACATTTATGTTTTTAAGGTTATGATACAAGAGAGAAAAACTTAAGCGCAGAAACATCAGATCATAACAAGCGTTATAAAGTAATTCACAAAAACGGAGCTGTTGAGTATTATGATGACTTGGATGTTATTTTGAAAAAATATCCACTTATTAAAATAGCAACCAACATCCTCTACTCACAAAGAACGCAAAATACGAATTTAAATAAAGTTAATAATATATCACCAGTCATTCCTATGTCAAATCCGAAAATAGCTGTGCTCCTACCAAGCCCCAAACTTAAGGATCATGCGGATAACTTTTCACAATATACTCCACAAAATAATATCCAAATACCTAAAAATGAGCAAGCTTACCAAAAACCACCAAATGCTGGAGAAGAAAAAGCTATTTTAAAAACATTAGCTAACAAAGTAGCCGAAAAACCATTTGTGTCACAATTGTCATCTTTAAAACTAAATCAAAATATTCAGGTTCAACCATCAATGTTGGAAAATAATGAAAAAAATTTGGTAACAACTAATGTGTTGGATAAAGGAAGTGAAAATAGTTATGTCTCTAGTTTGAAAACCGAACATATAACAGCACTTAATGTTAGTAATGCAGCTCAAGTATTACCACGCCGATCGGAAAATGTAGTAGAGCAACCTGTTACGCACATCTTATCTAATAATAATCATCCAGAAGTATCACTACGACAGAGTTCACCAAATATCCTATCGGAATCTAGTAAATCTAGGAATACAACTGTTATAACAAGTGACTCCAACCTAAATAGTAATATTACCAAACCAATGACAACTTCGTCGGTGTTGAATGAAAATAAAAACAAGAATATTTCTTCTATTGTACAATTGAATACAAAAACCAATTTGGAAAGGTCTCCTTTATTTAATTTTACTTCAGGTTTGAGTAAAAGTCAGGGAGAACACGATACAAATATATACAAAGAAAATATTTTTGATCAGATTAGAACAATTAATTTGACTACTCCAGAACTTTTCGATGAAAACTTGTCTATTGACGAACGAAATGTTACCGGATCAAAATCTGAATTTGTGGAAGATACGGAAAACACTAGTTCAACAGATGATTCAATAAAAAATAGCGATGATCAAGATAAAGGTTAGTAAAAACTTATGTTATATTGAACTACGGTTTTATATAATATACTTATGAAGCATTTTTTTTCTATTCCTGTCAAGCAATAAGCAACTAAACTAATATTGCAAACTTTTAACAATTAGGCAATTATTTGCTCTTATTTAGGATATAATTCTAATGGAAAAAAAATTAAAACATTCTAAGGTTATAAGAATGCTGAAATGTCGTTATATCAGTGAATAATACGCTAGTTTTCCACTATTGCCTTTTACGATACCCCATGGGGTATGATATGGGTAGTTAGCACACTTACGCCGCGCCGCTACAATACAATTTGCGATAGTCGCTATGTCACATTTACATTACGTATATGTTATTTAATCCGTTGTAAATACACATACAAATATACTACACTCATTTAGGTAAGGTCATTATTAAAACGGTATTAATCTTACAATTTGGAGATATACGTTGAGGAAATGCAGTATAATTCCTCTCTAGCTGCTACGATGTGGTTAGCAATAGAATTATGTAAAAATATTGTATAACTTATTACTTTGAACTCTAATTATTCCTTTTTTATTTCCGTCCTAAACTCTTAAGTGTATCTTTTTTTAACCCTCGACGAAAACAGAGTAGGATTATAAGTTTGTAAAGTGTATCTATGTGTCTGTCTGTGGCGTCATAGCTGCTGAACGGATGAACTAATTTCAATTAAGGTTTTTTTCTATTGAAAATTGTCGAGAGTGTTCTTAGCTATGTTTCAAAAAAATCTATTCAACTGTTTGAAGATCATCAGCTATTTTTGTTCGGGGATTTTTTTTTATTTGAATAATATCAACTGTTGTCGTTTTATTATGATAAAAAAAAGAATATTTCTTCTGCTGTACAATTAAATACAAAAACCAATTTGGAAAGGTCTCCTTTATTTAATTTTACTTCAGGTTTGAGTAAAAGTCAGGGAGAACACGATACAAATATATACAAAGAAAATATTTTTGATCAGATTAGAACAATTAATTTGACTACTCCAGAACTTTTCGATGAAAACTTGTCTATTGACGAACGAAATGTTACCGGATCAAAATCTGAATTTGTGGAAGATACGGAAAACACTAGTTCAACAGATGATTCAATAAAAAATAGCGATGATCAAGATAAAGGTTAGTAGAAACTTATGTTATATGGAACTACGGTTTTATATAATATACTTATGAAGCATATTTTTCTATTTCTGTCATAAAAGCATCTAAGTTATTTATTTGAATATTGCAAACTTTTAACAATTAGGCAATTATTTGCTCTAATTTAGGATATAATTGTAATGGAAAAAAAATTTAAAACATTCTAAGGTTATATGAGGAGTGCTGAAATGTGGTTATATCAGTGAATAATACGCTAGTTTTCCACTGTTGCCTTTTACGACACCCCATGGGATGATATATATATTTTTGTTCGGGGGATTTTTTTTTATTTAAATAACATCAACTGTTGTCGTTTTATTAAGATAAAAGTGATTTTATATTATGTGTAACTAAATTCACCACACCCTTTAACCCCCAACTCAATACGTAATGACCAACAACAGGTGATTACGTATTTAGTTGTTCGAGACATAAGGCAGTAGTATTGTATCTATTGGTTATATATTTTTGTACAGATTATTTGTCTCTTAGTAAGCCCGAAGTTTGGCTTAGAACAACTGATCCTGACTTTTGGAAAAATTTAATAGACGACAATGATGCTTACAGTTTTGTATATATTTTTGATGTTCAATCGCAATCTAGGATTGAAAAGGACACGAAAACAACTATATACCCTAATGGCACTGTTATTGAAGAAATAACTGAAACTACTTGGGAAAATGGAGACGGTGAGTAAGAGCTTAATTTTTAGTTTTGAACGTAAATATAGAACTATCGATCTTTTACTCAGAGTTTAAAGCCACGAAGTGATTTAAATTTCATCTGCTGTCTCTATTTAGGGCACAAAAGTTTTGGATGCGTTGTTGTTATTATCTTTTAGACACGCAAGCGTTCTGTTCGTTCGTTCATGCTCTTGTTTATAGTGTTAATTTTGCCATCAATTATTTTATTTTTATTTTTAGTTTAACAGAACCATTTTCTTTTATTGATCTTTTATGTGATGTTAATGAAATCACATAACTCTTTAATTAACTTTTAAATAATTTATTGCTTTTATTCAATTTACAGGTGATCAACCGAAAATTTTTAAAACTGTTAAAGTCACTCTTCCCGATGACGAGAAAAAGGACAAGAATAATACATCGCAATGATTTTCTAAATTTAATATGGTCATCTATTTAGGTCTATATTTAGGTCTTAACTTAACATGGTAACTTATGATATTAAAATTTATTTTTAAAACAAGCAATTTTTTTCGAATTGATTACTTAACTACTTTACTTTACTTAAACTACTTTAGTTTTAATACTTCTTACTGATTTATTACAGCAACATTTAATTAAATGCGATCTGGTTGTTTATGCAGTGTTTTTATTTTTTTTATTCCTCAAAAAGGTTTATTTTTTTATCTTCATTTAGGTTTTGAGACGAACATTAATGATATATCGTAACATTCATGTTACACCTATGCCGGTAGTCGTAGGTAACAATCATAGATATAATAATAGAAGGAGATATGCCCGGTAGTTGAAAATGTATCGGAACCCAGTGTCTCCAGTTGGCCCCTACCACCCGCCTACTACTACACTTGCAGATCAGTAAAAGCAATATATACGCAGTCGCGCACGCACTCGCATTTTATAAATCAGAACGTACTACACAATCAATTATAAACCGTATCCCTACAAGTACAGCGTGCATCTACTATGCACCGTACTACTTACTCACACAAAAATATCGGGCGCTATCGTTGTACTGCGCAAAAGTTATTTTTTACATATACATTAGTGATTGACTAAATGGGAAAGTTATCGATTCTCTTCCATTTATACTAAAATTGCACTAAAATTTAAAATAAAATAAATAAAAAACGATATGCACAGGAAATTATATAATATAAATAAACAATATGTAGCTAAACATAAATTATTAAGTACCTAACCTACCTAACAAATACAATAAAAAAATCCGGTTATGTTGGTTAGGATTGTCATAGCGTATTGAAAAAGTAGGTATTTGGCATATGGTACTAGTTTATGTAGGGAACCAGTTTGGTGGCCTTCCTGTGGCATCAATTCATTTCTTGTTTTTAGGAATTCCATGATCTACAAAGATTTCGTTTTAGCTTCGGTTTTAACAAGAAACCACTGAATAACACGGCATTCTGATATTGTTTCACGATTACGGTTGAAAGTATACTAATACGTAGAGACGGCCGTTTGAATAGAACCTGAGCATTTTGATCATAGCGTGCGGACACAGACACGCCCCCTTGCCACTTCTCCTCTATTTAATATTTCTATGGTTGACTAATAGAATAGTCCGCCTAGGTAAATTCAACTTTCAACAGGTTCAGAAGATTATGACATATCTCCTCGTCACGTATGCCTAGTGTTATATATATTTGTGAGTAGTGCTAGCTGCCAGTGAAGACATACAGATCAAAAAGATGATATGCGCAGTGCAACCCACTGGTTTCTGGCTTAACCGATATAGCGCAACGGATCATTAAGCTTAACTGGCATTATTAGTGTTAGGCCAACCATAAAGTTCAACTAAACGACAAATGATGGGGAAAATAGGTTCAAGAGCGGCAGTTTTGTACCAGTAAGCGAAGCGTACCCCTCACAACATGTAGTGACAATATCTAACAATGCAAGAAGTCGATGAATTCAGGTGGCCAGTGATGTGAATTTAAAAATAAAGGAATGTTACCGGCCAAGCACAATTTAGGTACAAGTAAAGTTGGATTTCATTGTGTAGTTTATCTCTAATGTAGTAAAAATAAGAGAAAAGGGGGTGGGGAGGGAGGGGGGGGTGTTACAATGGCCTACAAAATGCTATAGTTTGAAGTATAGTACATATTTCAAAAAAGTAACTTCGTGCACGTTTCTTATTGTCAAATCGTTTGACGTGAATGTATTTTCGCTGAACAGTAATTAAGCTAATGTCACTTTTTTATAGGATAGGGTGACGAACGAGCACATAGTCCACCTGATGGTAAGTGAAGTAAGGAATAAAAATGCAGATGCGTCGTCACCCGTGAGGACTAAGATGGAATGCCTCGTTTCCAGTAAAAAGGGTCTCCGGATCTCTACATTCACCATACGAAACACAGCAGTTTTAAGCTGCTATTTTACGCTGGTATTCTGTGAGAGCGTGGTTCTTCCCCGGTCGAGCCGACCCATTCGTGCTACAAATATACCAATAGTATACCACGTATGTCATGTTCGTTAAACTCTTTTTGAGTATCGTGAAACCTAGCAATTTTGCGATTTTTGGAAGTACTTAAAAGTTTAGGACTAATTTTCCTACACAAAAGGTACTGTCGTCATACTAGGCTTTAATGTTAAAAGTGACACTATATTCTCCATATGTTTGGTATTTATTGGTAATTTAAATAAATACTAAGATTAAATAGACAAAATAGCCAAAAATAAAAATGGCTAAGCTAACCTCAATTTGTGGTAACTACGCAATCAGGGTTTATAATGATAATTTAAAATTAAAAATTTTGTACAGCCGACTTCAATACAAGTTATTAAGAATAACTCAAAAACTATTGGTCTGACCTTGATCAAATTCATATAGGACCATACGAGAAGTACCAGCTTTCAAATAAAAAAAGAATCATCCAAATCGGTTCACCCAGTAAAAAGTTATGAGGTAACACACATGAAAAAAAAACATACAGTCGAATTGAGTACCGTCTCCTTTTTGGAAGTCGGCAGAAAATAATAGGATATGACTTCAAGGTTGAAGGTAAGTTTACCTCATAATATAATACACAACACTGAGAGCTATGATTTGCTTCTTTAATTGTGTTGCAAACAGCAAAGTTTACGTTAGTGGCAATGCCCCCCTCCCCCCATTTTTCAATTTTTCATACAAACTTGAAAATCAGAAGTACTTTACTTAATTTTTTTATTTAAATCTTATGACAATAATTTCTTAAGCAAAAATCTAAAATATGGGTGTATAAAAAAACTCTTCTTTAAAATAGAAAATCAAATTGGTGAAATAATATATAGTATAGATAAAAAAAAAAACTTGTCACAATAATGTTTAACAAGTATTCGTTTTTTTTAATGGTTATCATCATCATTTTATTACGATCAAGTAAAAAAGTAATTGTAATTAATCTAAATATTGTTTTTCTACAATAGCAAAACATTTATAATCATTAAAAATGACACTGTTTTTGGATGCAAATTAATATCAACACACTATGTTGAAATTATGAAAAATACTGAGTAGGAATCAAATTATTAATGCCAGACTACACTGTAAAAATAATATAGATTTCTCTTTTCTTTTCCTTTACTTTTGATAAAGATGAATCGGTTAACAATTTATTTAGTAAAAAAAATTAGTCTAAAGGGCTGCTACGGAGAAATATCGATACAAACATGCATACATAGAATGTCAAGTACAGAACCCTTTTTTGTAGTTGGATTGTAGCAAAACATGATAAAGTAACCGGCACATTGTGGCATCACTAGTATGGTAAGTAACATTACGTTAGTTAGTTTTATACATAAATGTTAAGACCAACATGTTAAAAACGATATATATAATTTCCTAACAATTAATATTACGTAACTACAAAGATATAGATACCTACATTCAGTACTTGAAAGAAAATCAACAAAAGTTCTGGAGCACTGAACAAAGAGGTTACTTCGCCGACACAATTGCGCGTAAAAATAAAATGCCAAAATTAACACTCATGTTGCCATTGAAAAAATTATGCTGTCTATTAGTTATTGTATTTTAATCCAAAATGGCATATATAGAAAAACGTTACGTTTTCCGTGTTAATCGTAATTTTAAACAAGTACACCCCTAATGGCAAAGTAAACTTCCATTGGTAAAGTTGCCAAACTTGACTGTACTGTCTGTACCTTGCAATTATGATACTGTTGTTTATCTATAAACTTTTCCACGGTCTGTAAGCTTTTATTATTAACTAGCTGTTCCCGGCGACTTCACCCGCGTGTAATTTTGGGTTTTAATTATGTTGCGCGGCACCCTAATTTTTTTTCTTTTTTTTTCTAAAATATAAGTAGCTTAAGTTACTCCTTATAACATTAGCTATCTGCCTGTGAAAGTACTGTCGAAATCGGTTCAGTCGGCCAACAAACAGACAGACAGACTGACAACAATTTTAAAAATTGTGTTTTTGTTATAAGTACCGTATATACTTTCATATGCATTCAGTAAAAAGCTGTTAATATTACAAACAGACACTTCAATTTTATTTATTTGTATAAATGATGAATTAGTTGTTTGTACCTTCAAATGCACAATATTCCATAAGCTGATAAAAGCTGATAATGCAATATATAATATAGGTCACGGCGAAGCTTAGTGATCAGAGAATATGCCTGATACGCTGCAGGTCTTGATTTCGGATCCTAACCAAAGTTATAGTAAAGCTACATCCTATATACATACGCACCGCTTTTCTTTTGAAAGATTTATTTTGAGATTTGAGTAGTTAACATTTTTGCAAGTAAAAAAATTGTTGGTTATGGGGTCTTTATGCTTTTTTTTTTCAATAAAAGCCAATACAGCAATAAAGAATTTACCTCCATCCAAGGAAACAATGGGATATTAACTAAATACAATTGAAAAGTGGTGTATTAAAAATTTGTTTAAACTCAACACAATAATTTGGGGTATTCCCAGTAGTCTTAATAATTTGCATTGGAAACATCAGCGTTTTATAAAGAATTTTACGCATGTTGCTCATGAAAATACGTGGTAGAACCATACTACATATTTATTATGGTTGTAGCACGAATGGGTCGGCTCGACCGGGGAAGGGCCACG
The DNA here is from genome assembly GCA_963668995.1 of Parnassius mnemosyne. Lineage (NCBI taxonomy): Eukaryota > Metazoa > Arthropoda > Insecta > Lepidoptera > Papilionidae > Parnassius > Parnassius mnemosyne. The sequence continues at coordinate 14,616,306 of CAVLGL010000159.1, forward strand.
CTCTCACAGAAAACCAGCGTAAAATAGCAGCTTAACGCTGCTATGTTTCGTATGGTGAGTGTAGAGAACCGGAGACCCTTTTTACTGGCAAAGAGGCATTCCATCTTAGTCCTCACGAGTGACAACGCATCCGCATTTTGATTTGTAATCGGAGATAGATAGAGATGTCTATGGGCCACAGCAACCACTTACCATCAGGTGGACTGTGTGCTCGTTTGTCACCCGATCCTATAAAAAAAAATCATTCATAACCTTCAAAAAAGTAAAAATACATAATGACTATTGTGGTACATAATATTTTGTTTGATGAACATTTTTAGTTGTAGTCATCTTTTAGTATCTAACAGTCACTGATCTTATCGATGAAGCGTATTAAGGGTGTGGGTTATGTCGAACGTATGAGAGATAACACGACCTTAATGAAACCTTAATTCATCCCTGCAGATACTAACTTGATGTAATAACAGGGCTGCCAGTAAAGCCAATTTATTATACTTACGAGTATATTACAACCACTGTTGGCTCTTTGAAATTATACAAGGTCAAGTCGTATTGAAAAAACAATACCAATAACAAATACAATTCCAAAAGTTCTGTAGCAATTACAAATATTATTATTTTTTATGTTTAATGTAGATAGCGCAACTTGCGATTATAGAACAAAGCGCCTGCTTGTCATCCACGAAATGTTCGATCTCTCGACTTTTTAACATTAGTCAAACGTACTCCTTCCTTTTGTATTTATAAAATTATAATACTAATAATAATAAACTCCTTTATTTCGACCCACAATAGTCATAGGTTGTTAGTAAAACACACCTTAACCTAATGTTAGTACAAAATAAAATAGAAATTAATATTAAAATGTTAGTAGCAATGGTACTTATCCCATATTAGTAACTTGACCTACACCCAGCCTTCCATAGTGAACACCAGGTGTGGTTCTCCTTCACAGCCAATGCGCTGACAAGGTTGTTGGAGTTCCTCAATAGCCTGCTCATCATGGACGCGGCAAGCTTGCGCATGATGGCGCAGAAGTTGTCCACACGTGCATCCGCAAACATAACCGACACACTGCAGTGTCGAGGCCTCCTCAACATCACCCTTAGCACATTGTTGTACTGAACACGCAGAGCACTGTAGGCTCGTCGCATATAGTCAGTCCACAGACTGCACATATAAAAGGATTGGCCTTGAACAAAGTTAACTTAACTTGAGTCGTACTACGTGCAAATCTGCGAGCCAACATATTGGCTCCGACCGACAGCGCTCGGCGCTCTCGTTTGATGTCGCTGTCGCCATCCAGCCGTTTAATTACAATATGTCCGAGGTACCTAAACTCAGCCAATTGTCTCAGAGGAGTCCCACATAGCTAGATACGTGGTTTAAAATCAAGTGGTTTGTTTTTACAGCTGAAGACAACAAATTCACTCTTTTTTGAGTTGTAGCTGAGTCAAGTCTCCTAGACATATTCTTCACAAATTCTTAACAGCTTTCAAAGCCCGGCGACTGAGGGGCTGAAAAGAACCACGTAGACTGCGTAACTAAAATTATTAATCGATACACCGTCTATTGAGAAAAGGGCACCTGCTCTGATGAGCCTCTCAATCAGTCTGTTAACATAAATATTAAACAACCTGGGTGACGTTAGCCCTCTCTGCCTCAATCTGCACTCTAGTTTGTAGGGATCACTTAAGGTGTGACCCCATATAACTGTGTTAGTATGGTTACCGTACCAATATTCCTACAGTGAATCCAACTCTGGTCTCAAGCTACTTTCCCGTCTTAGTTTTTGCCATAGGATTTTGTAAGACATATATTTCTTATTGTAATATTACGACATTGTTACCTATTTACTCACTTTAACAAACAAATAATTTTATTTATTTAACTACTGAATTGTTATTTACGTCCAGGTTCAAACTTTGATTTAAATTCTCGTATTATCGCGTATGACACTCAAGTAAGGTATACGGATTGCAGTACAGTTCAGTTGAACATAGTGAGTGTTCGGTATGCGTACATATATATCGATGTTTACTCTCGATCTAGCCAGTATTTTATAGTTGAGGAAATAGAATAGAATAGAATAATTTTTTATTCAATATTGATTATAATTAATTGTTATTGAAAGTCATTTTTTACTTTTTGGTTGAAAAAAAATTTCTCTATCCTGGGAAGAACCAGCACGAAATCCAGCGGGACTGTTTTATTAAATAAATTTTACGTATAAATGATTACAAATTATTTACAAAATTTATTTTAGAAACAGCTTGGAAGCGGCGCCCATCTCATTGCCAGAGGTTATTATAAACCATGTATTAATATATATTATAATAAGTCTAATATATATATATAATGAAATAAGAAAGGGTAATTTCTGGATCTCGACAACAGCGCCATCTACCGGGTACAATTGTGAATCTAATCCACCCAGGGACCCACTCAAATACACAATGACAATTTCATCAAAATCAGACTAATGTACAGCAATTGATTTTTATATATTTACTAGCTGGCCAGGCAGCCGTTGTTCTCCCCTTTTCGACGATCCATCGTATAAAAAATCCTTAAATTAGTAATAAAAAGAAATTATAATTTATTACGAATTTAAGAGTTTTTATAGGATACAGGGTCGTCGGAGAGGGCAGAACAACGTCTGCATACTTAGCTAGTATACTCGTATATATCAAAAGTCAAACTTCTACCGAGAGGTTAATCGACGGATTCAACTCGGCTGGGCAACTACTGGCCATATGAGGAAACTCAGGGTCGCTTATCGAGCAATGGAGAAGGCTATGCTAGGAGTTTCTCAGTGTGATAGTATCGGCAGTAGAACCGACATATCTTAAAGGATTAGTAAGCTGAAGTGGCAAAGGGCCTGCCATATAGCTCGAAGAACTGACAACAGATGTGGAAAAAGGTTCTCGAGTTGCAGCCTCGTACCGGCAGGCAAAGAGTAGGGCGACCCCGACTTGACGGAGTGACAGAGAGATGCAGCTGGCTCGGGACTGTGCTTTGTGGCATTTCTTGGCTTATTTTCAGTAGTGGACTTGTGATGGGCTGTAATGATGATATATATATATATATATATATATATATATATATATATATATATATATAATAGAAGACTAGGCTGCAAATAAGAGGCGTTGCCACCTCTCTCGGGACTAAGATGGAATGCCTTAGATCGTGTAATTATACTTGCTTTTTATACTCTTCTGAACAGACACAGTAATGCATGCACTGCTGTTTTACAGCAGAAATAGGTAAGGGGGTGGAGTCTACCAAAAACACAAATATGTCCTTCTACCTATCGAAATCTGGGGTTCTATATGGTTCCACATTTGCCACTTTCTGGCAGGGTCTCATTTTATACGTGGTAGAGCCATGCTGCAGCTATATTAGTAGTATAGTTGTAGCACGAATGGGTCGGCTCGACCGGGGAAGGACCACGCTCTCACAGAATACCAGCGTAAAATAGCAGCTTAACGCTGCTGTGTTTCGTATGGTAAGTGTAGAGAACCGGAGACCCTTTTTACTGGAAACGAGACATTCCATCTTAGTCCTCACGGGTGACAACGCATCTGCATTTTGATTCTTAATCTTATTATCTATATTATCTTAAATGATAAATAATGTAGATGTCTATGGGCCACAGCAACCACTTACCATCAGGTGGACTGTGTGCTCGTTTGTCACCCTTAACCTATAAAAAAGGGTCCCGGGCTATTGCTCACATTCACAGGCTCACTAGTGCTAGTTGCCGTGGCACATCACTCTACATCTCATTGATAGGTACGCCGGAATAAGAGGCACGCCCTGCTACACGCCTCTATCTCCATTTGCACAACAAACTTCCCAAGGCCGTCATGCGAAAGTTATGGGGTCAAAATTACTACCAGCCAGTACTACTAAAGAATTAATACTGAAGTCAAAAATTTAAAAACTACTGGTTTCTTCAAGAGACGCACTGCACTAACACGTAATGTCGATTACATAAGATATACATAGAATAAAATCATTAAGGATAAGGACTCAAAGAGTCGTGTGTTCTATTACTGGCGTAAGTCACTTCTAGCACAATAAATATTTTAAGCTAAGCTAAAGATGTACACAAATTGGTTGTCAGTGAGATTTATTTTTACAGTAAATTACTTATAAATTATTAACCCTTTCAGAAATAACAGGAGCCCTGTGCCCAGAACGTAATAAAACTCTAACTCAACTTGTAAATTAAGAGAAGTGCTTTTTTCACAAAATTTGAATAATTTCCTTGCGACCTGCGTAGAAAGTCGCAACGCTGCAAACGTAAACCGAGATCTCAAACCCTCCCAAATCTTGTTCTTTAAAGTATTCAACGAATTCTAAATATCGGTTCTGGATTAAATTTATTAGTCGCCCATTCGGCTTTTTTTGGTATTAAGGGGTCTTTATTTTATCTTTTAATGTCAATAATGGAGTACTGTTAAAAGAAAATATTATTATTTAACAATGTGATATATTTGTGTACATATGTTTTCATTTTGCCGTGTAGTGGCAGCTTCGTTATGAACGACTATGAAAAATGCCAGTAAATCTTACCGCTATAACCTATTAAAAGTCCACTGCTTTGCAATAGTTGCATTTTTGCAGTTTCTTTTTATTTTTCGTCATTATTAGGAAGACGCTGCTGCTCATCTCCTGATTTGTTTCCATCTGTCACCTTTTACGACACCCACGGGATGATATGGGGTAGTGAATATTTTTACAATGCCACTACATGGTCAGAAAATTATATGGCTTCCGATTTATGATGGTATTATAATCTTGATTACGTGAGACGTAAAATACCCAGTCTGGTGACGATTATCTGTGTCAAAGGTGTGAGACGTCTGGCTCTACTATTGCCAAACCACCTGCCAAGCGTGATGATACTAACCTACTAGTTGTAAACAGTGGCACGAGATGGGGCTTCATCGTGAAAGGCCAATAGAAGTCTATCATAACATTCTTGTTGACTAAAATGACATCGAAAGTCATAAAACATCATTGTACGAAAATTCCTCGCGTTAAATTCTTGCTGACCTGACACAAATAATTTTGAATTTGCTGCCAAATCGTAAAGAAATTAGCTTGCTACATATATATTTATCTATAAAAGAAATAACAAATTAATAAATTAAATGCACAATAATATTGGCAAAGAGTTCCATTTTCATAATTTGAACTTATTTTTTTTATTATATCGTTTACAAGTGGCCAGTTCTAAAAACATTCAGTGTCGCCCTCGTAATATGAAAGAATACTACATTTTGGTGTATATCTATGTAGGAGCAATTAATTTTTACTTCTGTAAATCAGTATTATTTCAATCGATTGCTACTAAAAATGGTTAAATTAAAATTTTCATGTTGTTCTTTCGCGTTTCACTTGGCTCAATAGACAGCTATAAAGTGAAATATTGTTGCCGTCTATTAAGAGCAAATAAATAGAATTATTTATATATTTTGTAAGCTCCATTTGGAAAGGGTCAAGTAGTCGATCGTGCGATTAGCGGTTCTTTCCTAATAGACCCCTGTTAAAATAATGATTGGTACATGGTAAATCAAAACTGTGAAAAAGAAGTTTTGGATGAAACCGTACCTTTTTGAAATAAAAATAAATAGATTACGATGGTTATGTTTAAATACTGGCAAGATATATCGACTGTGTAGAAGGTGATTTTTTTTTGTAAAATGGTAGTTACAAATGAACTTACAGGCCAGTCCATGGACACCTGCAGCCAACTTCAAACAAGGATGGCTACAGACGTGTGGCACAGCCTGTAATATTACTGTGTCTTTAGATCACTCACTGTTATTTGACGGCATAATTAGTAGAAAAAAAAACTCAAAATGTACTTCTTTGGTAGTTTAAAAAAATGTTACTACTTAAACAGCGTATATGCGTTTGCTCAGGTCCTAATTAGGCTGTCATGTTTTTCTTCTTACAAACTAAATTAATTATACTTTAATATAACGTCGACTCAGGTCGCGTCATCACAAACCTTAGTGGTATTCTGTATGCGACTTTTTAGGATAGTTTTTTTTGTAATGCTTTGTAATATGGTAAATAAATAAAAAAAAAGTTAAGAGGGTGATATCTACCCAGAAGGACTCCTAGGCAACACGCACTAACATTAGGCACCACCCTTAGATTTCAAAACAATACTACGTGGTAATGACGTATGAAGGCTTACTACTTTGACTTTTGTGACGGAATGAGAAAAAAACATTATGCCTTTCGAGAGATTGCGGTATAACCATCTTATTTGACGTGCGATGTAAAACAACCAGACCGAAGATCTGGAGCAGCGTAAAATATGCGAAATATCTGGCATGCAAGTTCCGATCCGCCTACCAAGCGTAACCATTATGGAAAATTCTCCATACAAAAGTAGAGGCCCATGTTTTATAGGCTGATGATGATAATACCGTACTACTACTATCCGTAATAGTTGTGGTATAAGAATATATCCATTACCTGTATGTATTACGAGAAAGTATTCCACCGTCCCGTGGGTGTAAGAGACGACAAAAAGAAAAAAAACAGGAAATAGGCAGCAGCGTCTTCCTACTTACAACTTATTATTATAGCCTGAACAGCGTGCCGTAGCAACTATAGCAAATATCGTCTATGATACTAATGATAGTGATGCTGATTATACTGTATAATCATTGATATGAAGAAAACTGCAGATCTGTGGGGGATTTTCGTCAAAGTTATTGCATTTATAACAGGTACGATCGCGCCTTAAGTAGCTATTATTTTTGAAACTAGTATTAAATATTGCGTTTTTCCTGATTAAAATGAAGCACAGTAAAGTAATACCTTTATTTAAATTTGGTTGTACATTAGACTCCGCTAATTTTAAACCCATTTCAGTATTGCCAACATTTATTAAGATTTTTGTAAAAATTATTCTTGATCAAATGTGATTTTTTTAAATTAATAGATAATTTACTTCATAAAAATTAATTTGGTTTCACAAGAGGTCGCTCGATAACTGATGCCGGTGCTGAGCTCATTAAATATAATAGCTTTAATTAATGCATGCAAGAATTAACTGGATGCTTTGAGTATATTCTGTGGCCTATCCAAGGCCTTCGATTGTGTTCACCATGAAATATTAATCAGAAAATTTCAACACTACGGTGTAAAAAGTGATGCTCTTGAATTAAATAAATAATTAATTTATATTGAAGTGACAGAATGAAAAATGTTGTCATTAATAGTATGAGCAATTGGTCGATGGTATAAATAGGCATGCCTCTGGGCTCAATTCTCGGCCCCTTTCTGTTTCTTGCATATTTTAATTACTTACCTTACATAGTAGGGGAAAACCATAATATAGTATTATTTGCTGATGATACTTCTTTAATTTTAAATTATGTAGTTACTAAAATATGTAATTACTAAAATATGACGAAGTAAATAATGTTATATCTAAATAACTAAATTAGTTTAATGTTAATATTGGCTTTTAAATGGTACTAAAATGAAATGTATGAAATTCGTGACTCCAAATGTCAAACATTGAAATACTAATATAATTTTAAATGGGCATTTTACTTGGAATCGCATTAGACGCGAAGCTGCAATGGGGCCCCCATATATCAAAACTAGCAAGCAGATTTAGTCCCGCAGCATATGCTGCAAAAATATTAGAAATCTTACCAGCGTTGAAACAGCTAGACTCGTTTACTTTAGCTATTTCCACAGCATAATGTACGTATGGTATTTTGCTATGGGGACACGCGATTGACACTGAAATAATATTTGTTTTACAGAAGAGGGCTATAAGAGCAATTTATTATTTAAAGTCTAAAGAGTCGCTGCGACAAAAATTTAAGGAATTTAATATATTAACTTTGGCCTCTCAATACATTCATGAAAATGTAATGTACATACACAAAAGTAAAAGTAGTTTTACAAAAATAAGTGATATTCATTCTGTAAATACTAGGAACAGACACAAGCCAGTAGTACCAGTTACTCGACTCCATCGGGCCAGTAATTCATTCTTGGGGCGATGTATATGCTTTTCCAACAAAATTCCAGAAAATATACAAAATTTTACCTGCACAAAGTTCAAAAACTTTATTAAACTACGTTTATACAAAAAAAGGGTTATAATAATATTAAGGAATTTATGGATGATAATAACCCCTGGTCAGACATACCTCAAAACCTTAAAACGAAATTGTACAACCAGTGCGTGTTGCCAGTGATGACTTACGGATATGAGAGGTGGTCCTTCACTGCTGGCCGTATGAGGAAGCCCAAGGTCGTTCAGCGAGCTATGGAGAGGGCTATCCTCGGGGTTTCTCTACGTGATAAACTTAGAAATGAGTATATCCGCAGTAGAACCAGAGTAACCGACATAGTCCAACGGATTAGTAAGCTGAAGTGGCAGTGGGCCGGCCATATAGCTCGAAGAACCGACAACCGATGGGGAAGAAAGGTTCTTGAGTGGCAGCCTCGTACCGGTAGGCGAAGTGTAGGGCGACCCCCACGAGATGGAGTGACGACCTGGTAAGACATGCAGGAAGTCGATGGATGCAGGTGGCTCAGGACCGTGCTTTGTGGCATTCCTTGGGGGAGGCCTATGTTCAGCAGTGGACTTATGAAAGGTTGTGATGATAAATAACCCCTGGAAATGAGGTGATCGCAACTAAGTTATTTCTAATTTGTTGTGTTGTTAATTGTGTAACATACATGATTGTAAGCTATTATTTAAAAAAACGTCCCGCTGGGTTTCTTGCTAGTTCTTCGCAGGACAGTTTTTTTCGAACCAGTGGTAATTAAACAAAAGAGTGACTTTCAATAAGTATTATACAGGGTGGCCCATAAGTCCCTTGAAATGTAAAAAAATAATTTAAAAAAAAAACTAATGACATTATGAAAAAGGTTTTTATTTTGTCATAATCCTTATAAAATGGGAATTATTTTTTGAAAATTACATCATCTAAATGTAATCCGTTACGATCGCGGCACTCCTGTAAGCGACGTTTAAAATTATCCATCACTGCGTGGCAAGTAAGCTCTGTAATGTTTGCCATTTCTCTTTGGATATTTTCTTTCAGGACGTCAATTATCCGCGGGTTGGTTTCGTACACTTTAGTCTTAAGATAACCTCATAAGAAAAAGTCCATTGGGGTCAGATCTGGACTACGTGGTGGCCAAGGAATATCTCCTCTTCGAGAGATCACTTTATTAGGGAAAAGTTGACGGACGACCGGCATAGCGACGTTAGAGGTATGGGCAGTTGCTCCATCTTGTTGAAACCAGGTCCGCGTATTGAAGCCTGGAAAATTCTGCAACTCTGGTGTAAAAAAGTCCTGGATCATAGCTACATACCGTTGTGAAGTAACAGTAAGCTCGCGGCCTCTGCCGTCCTCAAAAAAGTAAGGGCCTATAATGCCATGCGCTGACATAGCCGCCCAAACTGTCACTTTAGGGCTATGTAAGGGCTTTTGATGTTTGCGATTTGGATTTTCGCAACTCCAGTAGCGACAATTTTGCTTATTGACATGGCCGTTGATGTGAAAGTGAGCCTCATCAGAGAATAACACGTTATTAAACGAAGTAAAGCGGTTCAACATTTCATTTGCGAAATTTAGTCTGTGGATAGTGTCAGTATCTTTTAATTCCTGTACTAACTGAATCTTGTACGGGTGAAGATGTAAATCTTTCTTTAAAATTCGCTGTAACGATGTTCTGGGTAAGTTTAATGCACTGGAACGCTTACGAGTAGACTGGGTAGGATTTTCACGAATTGAGTGTTTCACTACATCGATGTTTTCTTCCGTCCGTGATGTCCTTGGTCGACCTGACCGTTGTTTATCCAAGGTCGAACTACTCTCTTCGAACTTAATAACCCAGTTCTTAATCGTTTGAACACTTGGAATGTCTTTAAAGTTGCGTAAATTCTGATATTCTCGAAATTTACGCCGCGCAATGGTAGCCGAATCATTGTTTCGATAAAACTCGCGCACACAAAATGCACGGTCCGCACCGGTGAAACGCTCCATGGCGACTGAATTCCCAGAAACCGTCGGTACTCCCCCCGCACCGCGCGCGCCACTCATGCGCGCCATTTGTATTTTATTCGAAATTTACATTTCTAACGACTTATGGGCCATCTTGTATATAATCTATATTAAATAAAAAAGTTACTGTTTCTGTTGAATGATGAAGATACTAATGAACTTTTTCTAGATTTAGCGTTCTCTATGGTTGACTACCCTGATTAACTTAAAAGGTTTGAATAAATCTTTAGACTATCCACATTGATGAAAGTGAAATGGAGTACCTAATGAATAATCAACGTGGGTCGATGGGAAACGAGGGTCGACGTACCTACTGTTTATTATATTTTCGAAATACTTATACTTTATTTTTCAGTTAAGTTGAGTTCTTCGCAGTGTTTTTCTCAATCACAAATTACGACGTATATTCACACATCTCAATTTCATAGCAATTAAATACCAATGAGGTCGCGGCGTAATATAATATATAACCCCATGTCATCCCGCGGATATTGGCGGCAAAGGGAAATGAAGCAGGAGATTGGCAGGAGTACCGTTACACCTTACATCGTAACATCATTATCAACTCAAAGTTCTAATAGACTGTGATGATGATGATCATGCTGTTGAATAAAAAAAGCCATTACGTCCCATAGATGAGCGATATGGTAGATGTCAAAAAGATCTTTTAGCTTTAGACCGATGGCAGTATAGCCATGTTGTTATTGCTAGGCGTTAAGTACGAGTGCCAAGATCAGCAACGAGCAGCAGTGTCAAAGGTACGAGGAGTTAGAAACTGTAATTCTTAATTATATCTCTTGCCATTTTGATTATTTTTTAAAAAAGAATTATTTAAGACCAACGAATTTAAAGTTCACCTTTTGGTAAGTGGTTACTGAAGTCCATGGACACCTGCAACCAACTTCAAATATAGAAAGCTACAGATGCGTTGTCACATTTGTGGACTAAGATGTTCAGCATGCTCCATAGCCCGTTGTTATTACACTGCATATTCTGTAGGCATGTTGTTATATTCTAGCTTCGTAGTTACAATTGAGATGCAGTCGTCAATAGTACCACCAAGATTATATGGGTTACCGAAAATACCAAACCAAATGCTCCACTACGTCCCATAGTGAACCAGATCAATTCACCAACTTATAAGTTGGCTTAACACTTGAAAAAAATACTGTTAGCACTGAGAGGATACACCAGAGCAAACACAAAGGATTCATACCGTTTTGTTAGTTAAATAAAAGAACTACATCTCACTGACAATGAAACTATGGTCAGTTTTGATGTTCAGTGACTATTCACATGCTTACCTATTAAAGACTGCATCACAATTATAACTAGGAAGGTAACAACATGCCTACAGAAAATGCATATCACTCAAACACTGCCTCAAACTGGCTACCTATTGTGGAAGGAAGAGTTCTACAAGCAAGTAGACGGTGTGGCGATGGGCTCACCTGTACCTCCCGTAGTCGCTGATATATTCGTGGAGGACTTTGAGAAGAAAGCCCTTCTTACTGCTCCTGTAAATCCAAGATTTTACAAGCGGTACGTAGACGACATTTTCACAATATTACCATTTGACAAATTAACTGCATTTTTAGACCGTCTCAACTCCATAAACTCTAAAATACAATTCATAATGCAAATAATTTTTTCGCTTTTCTATATGTTTTAGTCATCCGAAATCATGATAACACTATTTGTCACACTGTGTATAGGAAAAAGACCCATACCAACCGATATAAATTTAAACGGTGAATCTCACTACCATCCATCACAGTTAGGAACCGTGGGAAAAATCTTTGTTTCAGAGAGCACAAGGGATCTGTGACAAAAAACATCTGGTCAGCTTTAGCACGTCAAGCAAGTGTTACAAGATAACAAGCTTCGGGTCCCGTACCTACGTCACAGAGACCGAGTGAAGCTGGCCACGGTCGAGCATGTGCCTACTGTACTACGATAAGTCAAAGGAGTCACAGACAAAATTAGCTACATTTTGAAGCAAGCTTCCATTAAAACCTACTCTACAAGCCGCCGAAAAAGATTAGTCAATTTTTACCATCCGTCAAGTGTCATACCTCTCTACAACATGCAAGAGTGTACAAGCTGGATTGTGAATGTGGTCTCTCTTAGATAGGACATATAGAATAAGACCCGCGTAAAAAAACATACAGCTGACGCTGTTACGACACTCACGGGATGATGTAGGGCAGTGAATTCTCTTACGCTGCCATTACACGGAACACATCGTTAAGGTCAAGAGAGAGCACTGAGTTTTGAAAAGGGAGTAAATAAAAACGATCATTTGAGGAAAATGAAAACATTCCTGACGTCATAAACATCTTTATAAGGATCCACGGGGAATATATTGAGAACATCGATCACTAATAAAAAACTAGGTACACAATCAGTGACAAAAAATATCCTTATCGAATGAGTTTAAAAGATTTTAATAGAGCTTTGTGAATACAACTTTAGGCGATGCATTTAAGGTTGAATTTACATTAATGTATATTAATTTCAACTAGAATTACGTCAAACCAATTGGTGACAGTTTTTGGAGAACATTTGCATGGCATTTTGTATCTACTTGTTTTATTAGTGATCTATGATTGAGAAGGAAAAATAATATTGTTTATAATTTTATAGACTCCATTTGCGAATTTATTTACCTCCGCTCGTACGTAGCTTTCTATTAGTGTCATGCGAACGACCTTGAGCATTTGACCAGCGCGCCGCTCGCTACAATATATTATTGCGTAAGAAATATGTAAGACGCCACCTATTGTACGAACGCGATTATTTTTTCAACATCAATAAACTATTTTATAGAAATACACACAGCGTACTAAGATAAATGTATTTTAATTTTTTTATTCGGTATATATTAGTTGCATTATATTAGAACATATATTATCTAATTATGAAATTTTATAATTAATTATATATATTAACAAATGCTCCAGTAGAAAGAGTATTTTTTTTTTATTTTGAATAAATTGTGGACATCTCAAAGAAACACTTACAGTTCCAGTTACAAAGGCGATGTTGTTAACAAAGGTAACAATAAAAAAACTTGAGCAGAATTTTATTCTTATTTAAAATCATCACCAACTTTATTAAAGCAAATTTAATCCACTGACAAATGTAATTAATAATTCAAAAAAATATGTTGCATTTAATAATTACCGTCTATACCGAATATAATTTTATATTCAACACTAATTGTATAAAGTTATAGTTTTTAGAGTATAAATAAACCCATGTCCTGTTTTGAGTTAAAAAATAAATGGTCAGTTTAGTTTTTTTTAGTTAAATTTAGTTTTAAAAATTTTAGTTTATAGTAAAAAGTACCTAGTCAGGTCATACGTATTGTCACACAGTAAAAACTTTTCTTTTAGAATGCTGGCCACAAAAAAGTTTATCGAATTCGAATCTCGAATTGTTCATGAAAATAAAACTATATACTTTTTAGAATTTTACTCATTTTTAAATATGGAGTGGACGCTTAAAGAGGACCGTGTTGCAGTTATTGCGTTGCATCGTTGCGGTTACGCTCCAAATCAAATTTTTGACATACGGAAAAATTTGAATATAACCAAAAGATTCGTTTATCGTACCATCAAACGATACAATGAAGACTCTAGTGTAAATGACAGGTCAAGAAGTGGTCGCCCTCGGTCTGTTAGGACTCCAGCAGTGATAAAAGCTGTGAAGGCGCGAATTCAAAGAAATCCCAAACGTAAGCAGACACTGTTGGCCCTTCAGATGGGGTTAAGTAGAACCACGGTGAAAAGGGTGTTAAATGAAGACTTAGGGTTTCGGGCATATCGAAGAAAAACAGGACGTCGTTTGAATGCTCGTCTAATGGAACTGAGACTGAAGAGATGCGGCGCTTTGTTGAAGCGGTACGCGGGAAAAAATATCGAGAAATTCTTTTTACGGACGAAAAAATTTTTACCGTAGAAGAGAGCTACAACAAACAAAATGATAAGGTGTACGCACACAGTAGTGAAGAAGCGAGCAACCGTATTCCGCGTGTCCAACGAGGTCATTTTCCATCCTCGCTCATGGTATGGTTGGTAGTTTCTTATTGGAGCTTAACAGAGGTACATTTTTGTGAGAAAGGTGTAAAAACGAAAGCAGTTGTGTATTAAAATACAGTCCTGACGAACCTTGTGGAACCTGTTTCTCATACCATGTTCAATAACAGGCACTGGGTATTCCAACAAGATTCGGCGCCAGCTCATAGAGCGAAGAGCACACAAGACTGGCTGGCGGCGCGTGAAATCGACTTCATCCGGCACGAAGACTGGCCCTCATCCAGTCCAGATTTGAATCCGTTAGATTACAAGATATGGCAACACTTGGAAGAAAAGGCGTGCTCAAAGCCTCATCCCAATTTGGAGTCAATCAAGACATCCTTGATTAAGGCAGCCGCCGATATTGACATGGACCTCGTTCGTGCTGCGATAGACGACTGGCCGCGCAGATTGAAGGCCTGTATTCAAAATCACGGAGGTCATTTTGAATAAACTTTAGTGTCATAAGAATCTATGTTTTTTTAAGTTCATTTTGGTATATAAATGGTTACATAATGAATGAACTTGTTTCAATTATTTTATATTAAACATGTGACAGAATTTATGACCTGACTAGGTAGGTATATTAATACCTACTTAGATACTTTTTACCGAATTAGGGTGGAAACCCCTAATACCAGTCATGCCTCTAATTCCAGTCTTTTCGCCTTTTTACTTCATAAATAAGATTTCTAGTAGTCTTAACTACAAATATTGTCATCTAAAAAATTATTTGTACCTAGAGGAAAGTATATTTATTCAAATATTACCTCGGAGTTTTAAACCTAACAGTGTTAAAATCAAAACAGATACGCAACGAAAAACGATCATTTTCCTAATTATTTGACAAGTTACGATCCCGGTAAAATTATGCTTACTTTACATTATCTCATATATAGGCGTTTTAATTTGTATGAATATGACTATAGACATAGTAATGCAGTTATTTTTGTTTGAATTTACAAGTTATTTATTTTATTTTAGTGGAAATTAATGGGGCTGTAATAAGATAATATAAGAAATGTATGGAGTGCATAATGTCAGCCGCCCGTCTGTTATTTGGTTTGACGTACCTAATAAGAAGTACCTAATTTCAGCCACGTAATATAAATCAGGGCTGCTATAAACTGGAATAAATACCATTAATTAGTTTATAACTTATTTTATAGCTAAGGGAGTTATGATCAATTCATCTGTTTTAAAATTGGTTTTAGATTTTAAAGTTTAGCAAAAGATGTACTAGCTTTTCTCTCTGACATTTGGCGCATAGAACACCTTATGTGCTCAATTATTTTTTGAAAAAGAAGAAAACAAGCAATAAATAATATACTATATTTTACCAAAAAACTATAACTTAGTAATACTAATTATAACTTAGAACATAAATGAAAAACTCATAACTGACTTTTTGGCCCGATCCGGGATTCGAACCCGAGACCTCATGATCAGCAGTCGCACTACTACAACCACTAGACCAACGAGGCGGTACTATATCTAATAAGATATTGTGGTTGGGTATTAGGATTATTTTTAACTGTATACTATACTGATAATATTGAATTAGCCTTTTATAGTGTAAATTATAATATTTGTCGAAATGTTAATTATGAATTCGAACCTTACATGGTAATGGTGCTTCATTTTTTTATTTGCATTTACTTCAAAGAAAATACAAGCAAAAAGCTTCATCGCGCAGTAAAAAACACAACAAATATATGTATAACTAATACGAAAAATTATACCCAAAACAAACAAATAATACTACCTATAAATAACCTAATAAGTAATAATAATATTATCGACTGATAAGATGACATGAGCGTGTGCGCTGGCAGACGCTCTAACGACACGGGTTCCACGTGTAAGAGCTCAGCGCTCACTGACTGGAGTCAATTCACAGCCCAAGGGCTTGCTGGACCAAGCCCGTGGGCTGTGAATACGCCCAGATTTTAAAATAATTTCTTAATAAAATCAAATTTTGGTCTTTTGAAAAAAAAAATTATAATAGAAATGTTCATTAATAAATTGCCTATCCATTGGTGTAAATCGCAAAATAAAATAATACTTACTTTAGGGGGAGATGCATGTTATCAATAATAATTTCACATTTATGTGGTTTCGTTGTAAGGAGATTATATTAATATTTATTCCTTTAAAAAAATTGGATATAGCTTTTATGGAATCAAGATTATATAGAAATATAATGTGTTTTTTATTTGTTGATATATCTTTTAAATAAAAAGTAGATAACTCCTAAAAACACAAATAACGACTAGGGGGACATTTTGCTCAACCTGCGCCTTAAATTATATTAGTGACGTTTTGGGATAAAATATAAATAAAATTATAATATTATCTGGTACTCGTTTGTGCTCCATTTTTTATTGACAAAATTAGTAAGAAGTCCTTTACGACGTATGATCCATCTATTATAGCCTATAAAAGTCCACCGCTAGGGAAACATAGGCCTCTTCCACAGACTGCCTCATGGGGAGGATTTTGCCATAGTTCCTGTGCAGGGCAGGCGGGTGGCAACAACAGTTTTTTTTATAATATTAAGATGTTATCAGGACGATGCTGCCGTCCATCTCCCGTTTCAGTTTCCCTCTGTCGCATCTTACGACACCCTCGGGAAGGTATCGGGTAGTGGATATTTTTTCACTGCATGATGTATCATCAATTATTGTAAAAACGTAGTAGTTTAAATTTATTTATGAATTGCTCTCGATTCATGGTCCAACGTTTTTGTGGTTGGACAATATACAGTTTCCGGATTGATGTATTTTGGAAGGAATAAAAATGAATTGTACCTCTGGGAGAGAAATGATTTATTACTTTGAGTTGTAAAACAAAAATAAAACATTTTTTGCGACCATTTTTTCACTTGTTTTGATACGAAAGTTACTTACGTGAACTGCAAAAATAATTGATACTTTGGGTCTTAGCTTACTTTAGCCTTAAGGGTGAGAATCAGGCAAGCGTGTAACGTTCGGCGGGGCGTGCGGCGTGCCGTTATGGCAGAAACACTTGTTGTGCATTTAGTGTTATTGTGCCTGCTCTAGTTGTATTTTTATTATAAAATTGAAGTGACAAACAAATTTGCAGTCCACCGGATGCTAAATGGCTACTGCAGGCCCTGAAAACTTTCAACAAACTTCAAATAAAAAAGGCTACAGATGCGCTATCATGTTTGATGAATAAGATGGAAAACCTCACAGACTGTAATTAGGTGCTAAATGTAAGGTTTTTTATGTTTTTTCGTCAGTTCGGTAAATACTTATTTACGAAATTAAAACATATTTTGATAAAAATCTTAATTTTTAGAATGAAGCGGAGGTATTTAAATTATATTCTGAAAATAGTTATCCGGAGACACTGTAGTGTCTCACACCAAGTACACGTTAAATATATGTATATGTATGTAAATGTGTAGGCGTGAGACTATAGTGTATATATTCTCGAATCAAATAAAAACATAACCTCACCAAATTTTTAACTTCATATATTTAATTATTAACGAAACGTCAACACTTTATACAGACATTTATCATTTTGTTTATCAATTGTTTCCATATAACACTAAAAAATATTTCTATCTATCAATTATTTCATGCTTTTCTATATCTCAAATTTTTGCTTGCGCACTTTTCCGATTTTACAAAAGATTTTATTAATATCGGTGGAATTTTTTATCTTTTTAAAGATTGTTGATTTAAATGCTTGTCTTTTAAGCCATGTTTTTATTTATTTATTTTCAAGATTTTTGGCTTGAATGCTTGTCTTTTAAGTCATGTTTTCATTTATTTCAGCATTAAATGATTATAATCCTTTATAATACACTGCTTTACAATATGTTGATTCATCACATTGCGCAGCCCTTTGGCGATTTCGAAGGCAACTTGAGCCAGCAGATAGTTGGCAATATTATCTCAAGGCGTCTAAGCAGATAGGCACCTTATCTTGAGAATATTGGTATGGCGGTAGGGATGCAACATCGCTCATAAAAAAAGCGATATTAGAACCTCGATATTTTTTAAAGTGAAACATCGATTTAAAAAAAAGGGTTATTATAGTATAAATGAATACATGGTTGATAATAACCCCTGGAAATGAAGTAGTCGCTTCCAAGCAGTTTCTAAAATAAATTTTATAAATAGTTTGTAATCATTTTGTATTGTAAAATTTATTTAAAAAAAAAGTCCCGCTGGGTTTCTTGTTGGTTCTTCCCAGGACAGATGTTTTTTTTTCGAACCAGTGGTAAAGTAAAAAATGACTTTCAATAAGAATTACTTATGTAATGTATATTGAATAAAAAAATATTCAATTCCATTCTAAAAACATCAAAGTATGTGAATAATATATCGATATTTTTGATGTTTTTTATCACCATTTAAATATATATATCGAATAAATAATCATTTTGAAGAAATCCGGAAACACTGTAGTGTCTCACGCCAAGTACATGTTCAACATCCTTATTGCATGCCGTAAGCGCAACGCGCGTAGGTATGTTCTATCTTGAGAATATTGGTATGGCGGTAGGGATGCAACATCGCTCATAAAAAAAGCGATATTAGAACCTCGATATTTTCGAAAGTGAAACATCGATTTTAAAAACATCAAGGTAGATATATGAATAATATATCGATATTTTTGATGTTTGTTATCATCATTTAAATATATACATTGAATAAATAATAATTCAGAGCAATAATATCCAGCGCAGAGCGATTCAAATCGTCGACGATCGAGTTCTTTCTGATCGGCTAGATGCTATGCTGTGCTATGTATATCCGGAGACAGTGTAGTGTTTCACGCCAAGTACACGCTCAACATATGTATATGTCTGTAAACGTATAGGCGTGAGGCTACAGTGTATATATTCTCGAAACAGATGTCAACATAACCTCACCTAATTTTTAACTTCATATATTTAATTATTAACGAAAGGTCAACACTTTATACAGTCAATTATCATTTTGTTTATCAATTGTTTTCATATAACACTAAAAAGATTCCACTATAGAGTGTAGAGTAGAAGAGGGACCATCTCTGTATATGAAGTGTCCCTAAAAACGCGTCCAATAAGGGTGGCGCTGCAGTAGCGTAGGATAAATTTAAAAAATTGCCAAAATTAATAAGAAAAACACGGAGAAATAAACAACGACCGACCAATCCGCTTGGTTGTGTACTACGTAAATAGTTGAGGTTTTGTATACTGGCATTTTACTAACTACTCTAGTCATGAAATGTTTTAAATATTTGAATCCAGCTGACTTCACTCCGTCTACAACAGCTATATTCATATCGTAGTTTTTCAGACGCCAGCGCTAATGTGGTAGGTTTTGGAATCTCTATTTTTACTATATAATGGGACACTTTTTCAACTTTTGCTACTTATAAGATGGTTTTCCTTCTACTCTACACTCCATAGATTCCACAAAAGATTTATGGAGTGTAGAGTACAAGAAGGACAATCTCTATATACCTAGTCAGGTCATAAGTATTGTCACACAGTAAAAACTTTTCTTTTAGAATGCTGGCCACAAAAAAGTTTATTGAATTCGAATTTCGAATTGTTCATGAAAATAAAACTGTATACTTTTTAGAATTTTACTCATTTTTAAATATGGAGTGGACGCTTAAAGAAGACCGTGTTGCAGTTATTGCGTTGTATCGTTGCGCTTACGCGCCAATTCTAATTTTTAACATACTGAAAAATTTGAATATAACCAAAAGATTCGTTTATCGTACCATCAAACGATACGATGAACACTCTAGTGTAGATGACAGGTCAAGAAGTGTTCGCCCTCGGTTTGTTAGGACTCCATCAGTGATAAAAGCTGTGAAGGCGCGAATTCAAAGAAATCCCAAACGTAAGCAGAAACTGTTGGCCCTTCAGATGGGGTTAAGTAGAACCACGGCGAAAAGGGTGTTAAATGAAGACTTAGGGCTTCGGGCATATCGAAGAAAAACAGGACATCGTTTGAATGCTCGTCTAATGGACCTGAGACTGAAGAGATGCCGCGCTTTGTTAAAGCGGTACGCGGGAAAAAAATATCGGGAAATTCTTTTTCGGATGAAAAAATTTTTACCGTAGAAGAGAGCTACAACAAACAAAATTATAAGGTGTACGCACACAGTAGTGAAGAAGCGAGCAACCGTATTCTGCGTGTCCAACGAGGTCATTTTCCATCCTCGCTTATGGTATGGTTGGGAGTTTCTTATTGGGGCTTAACAGAGGTACATTTTTGTGAGAAAGGTGTAAAAACAAATGCAGTTGTGTATCATAATACAGTCCTGACGAACCTTGTGGAACCTGTTTCTCATACCATGTTCAATAACAGGCACTGGGTATTCCAACAAGATTCGGTGCCAGCTCATAGAGCGAAGAGTACACAAGACTGGCTGGCGGCGCGTGAAATCGATTTCATCCGGCACGAAGACTGGCCCTCCTCCAGTCCAGATTTGAATCTGTTAGATTACAAGATATGGCAACACTTGGAGGAAAAGGCGTGCTCAAAGCCTCATCCCAATTTGGAGTCACTCAAGACATCCTTGATTAAGGCAGCCGCCGATATTGACATGGACCTCGTTCGTGCTGCGATAGACGACTGGCCGCGCAGATTGAAGGCCTGTATTCAAAATCACGGAGGTCATTTTGAATAAACTTTAGTGTCATAAGAATCTACGTTTTGTTAAGTTCATTTTGTTATATAAATGGTCACATAATAAATAAACTTGTTTCAATTATTTTATATTAAACATGTGACAGAATTTATGACCTGACCAGGTATGAAAAGTGTCCCTAAAAACGCGTCCAATAAGGGTGGCGCTGCAGTAGCATAGGATAAATTTAAAAAAAAGCGCCAAAATTAAGTAGAATAAGATGGAGAAATAAACAAGGACCGACCAACCCGCTAGGTTTTGTACTACGGTAATAGTTGAGTTGACTTCACTCCGTTTACAACAGCTATTCTCAAACGATAGTTTTTCAGAAGCCAGCGCTATTGTGGTAGGTTTTGGAACCTCTATTTTTAGTATATAGTGGGACACTTTTTCAACTTTCGGACCTTATAAGATGGTTCTCCTTCTACTCTACACTCCATAAAAAGATTTTAATAATTTCGGCCGATTTTTTGACGTGACAACGTCTTCTAATTCGATGAAGCTGGCTGCACGCACGAAAAAACATGACTCATGCGTCGTTACCTTGCTCTGAGGCGTTCCATTTAAGGCTTGAAGTGCAAGCGAGAGCGTGGAACGAGCGACAAAGAGGCACAATCGGCCTCCGCGTTCGGCAGCGTTCGACATCTGTCTCTCTCCTACTTGAGTGAGCGATGCGTCCGCATGGACAGCTGCTATGCAATAATACATTAGCATGTTTTCGTCAAGTATGAAGTGCAGTGAAAAGTGAATGTGGTGTCAATTGTTTATACCAACATTTTCTTATGACGTTGTCACGTTCAAATATCGTCAGTATACCGACTTTCCAGACAACCGAATTTTTATTTTTTTAAAGATTGTTAACTTGGATGCTTGTCATTTAAGCCATGTTTTCATTTATCTCGGTATTAAATGATTATAATCCTTTATAGTAAGTACCCTGATTTACAATTTGTTGATGCGTCACATTGCACAGCCAAATTTAATTGTTAGTAGAGTTTTATTTAGAGTAACATGGAAATTCAAAGTTAAAGTTTTATACCTAAGTTGACTGTATTATGAATGGAGATTTTTTTATATAAAAAAACATCACTATTGATATGAAATAAGTACCTATTTAATATAATTCTTAAAAAAATAAACAAAACCCGGTCTCGATACGTTAAATTTTTCGAGAGTTATCGTGACCATGCAATAAAAAATCCGAATTTTTTTTTCAGTTTTCTTAAAATAGCAAAATAAAATTGATTTATACAAAATATGAGATAGATTGATTAAACTTTCTTGAAATAAATTCTACTCATATTATCTTATGAGTGTAAATCAGTTGTTGTAGAGGTAGTTTTAGAGTAAAAAATTTCGTGACCTTGACGTGTTAAGAGTAAAGCACAAACTCAACCGCTTCGCGGTATGAGGTGTGCGATATTTGAAAAAAAAGAGAAATTGTGTACTTTACAAAAAGATATGAAATCCGAACAAAAACAGTTTCACTGTAAAGCATCGCGCCAAGTACACCTTCAACTATAGTTACAAAAATAATAATTACATTTTTACAAAAAATTATAAAATAAAAAAAAACCAAGTACGTAACCGTTTTAGATTCGAAAAAACAATTTTGCTGAAAAAAGTAATAATAAAAAAATGATGTACTTGGTGTGCATTATACTTTATAGTACGAGCATAACTCAAAAAAGTTATAAAAAAACGATTTACAATGTCAAGTTGGGTGATCGATACTCTTAATCATGCACAACCAAGTACACCATTTCTTATTATTACTTTTTTCAGCAAAATTGATTTTTCGAATTTAAAACGGTTACGTACTTGGTTTTTTTTTTATTTTATAATTTTTTGTACAAATGTAATTATTATTTTTGTAACTATAGTTGAATGTGTACTTGGCGCGATGCTTTACAGTGAAACTGTTTTTGTTCGGATATAATATGCTCGAATCGATCCAGCGGACTCTACGATTGACGTATTAAATCTAGATATTCAGTATATTGACTGGTGCTAAAGTTATGACATTGCTGTCAACCGTTATAAATGTAAAGCTATAATTATCATAAGGACTCGACGTCTAGCTAAATTCACAAGAGCCTATTGTTTACAAGAACTTACTTATTTGTCTTAGTCAATAGTTAAAGACCTTGGGTTTATCGACTAGTTCGACGGTTAGTAATTTAAGTTGACATTCTCATGTGACTGAGATAAGCCAGAGAGTAAGATTCATCCTGCGAGGCGTTTATCGTTTTAAAAATATCCTTCCAAACGAGACTAAGGCTAGACCATAGTCTTCGAATATACTGGCGTATAGACCTACATAGTGTGCAAGAGAGAAGAAAATTCCGTATGGCAAAAATGCAAGATAGAAAAGGATACCAAATCTCATGACTGTAACCGATTTTGAATGACAGATCGGCACAAGTCGGTACGCACGAAATAGCTTCTAGATATTTTGTAATTTTTTAGAGTGTAATAGTGGTTATTTTTTGTAAATATTTTTTTCCAAGATGGTTACCACTTCTGTGAGGGAACACCACGTTAATAATAGAAATAATCCTGATAATTGCACATTTCACAGCTAAATTCTCAAGACGTCGTCAATGTTATGATGCGTTTATTTTTGGTTAAAATGTATGTTATGTAGTGTATAAAATGTAGAATGTTTTCAATTATTTTATTAATTTTCATATTTTGCAAAGAAAAAAGTCACGTTGATTATAATTTGCATGAATTTGGTAAATACATTTTTATACAAAATATTTTATATGTACGCTAGGGATTGACTCAACTACATCAAAACTAATGTCGATATTTATCTTGAATGTTTATAATGAATTGATAGATTTTCCCACACACCATGAAAATAAATCTCGAGCAATTTGTTGACTATTAATGTGTCAAAAACAAACTATGTCATCTTTTCTGACTATTTAATGGAGGTATGGCACACAAAACTAATTTACTTGGACTACAAACTACCCAAAACAAATTATTCAAGACACTATTTCATTATAAATATTTGATACTATCTACTATATATAAAGAAACCAAATTATTAAATATATTACAAATATATCAATATAATACTTGTATATTAATACGTAAAATATTAACTTGTTTAAAGAAAATATGGATTTTCACAAGCGTAACCTAAGGCGACATCATGATATATTATACATACAAAAAGTTAGAACAGGGTATGGTAATAAAAATACAATGTTTGACGGTGCAAAATTGTATAACGCTACGCCTATAAATATAAAAGAATCAAAAACGTTGCCTGTCTTTAAAAAAATATTGAAACGCCATATTTTGGAATATTAACCACAAAAAAAAAAATTACAAATTGATATTAAATGTAAATTAGATTGTACGCACCCTTATTTCTGTTTTCGGTTGCATTTTAGTAGTTCGGTTATTACAATTTGCGCGCGATGCTCAAACCATGTTTACTGTTCTTTTAAATTGTTTACGTTTTACTCTTAATATTCTGTATGCTCGTAACGGATTCCTTTATTATTGTTTGTAAATTGTTTAATTTCTCGTCAGCGATTTGTAATCTTTTGAGAAATAAATAATAACATAAATAAATAATAATAACTAAACAAATCCTCGGTTTTCGTTCTAATTTTATTTTGCCGTTTGTCAAACAGATTCCCTCCGGATTCTATAAATAGAAAAAATGGTTAGGGTTAATTGGACGGGTTGCTTGGAATTCAAAGCAAAACTCAACAATTTACAACAAACATTTAATTGAGAAGTATAAAAGAAGAAGTAGAATAAAAACAATTTTATTAATAGGAGTCATTTCGACATTATTTGTACCAATACGTATAATACTGTTATCATAAGAATTGAAAAATTTTACTTTCAAAACTTTAGATAAACATAGAGACAGATTTAATACATTATGAAACTGTACTTCATTAAAGATAAAAACCTTGAGATTATTCTCTTTGAGCCATTTTGAACCCAATTTCAACAACCAAAATAAATGTATAAACTTACTTAACCAACCGTACAGCCTCACGGTCACACTAGTACAACACTCACAGCATCACGCTATTTTACTCAAGGCGTTGAGCGGAGCTTCGGAACTTCGGATTATATTCCCAAGTCACATTTTAACGTAGTTAGGTATAGATATTTAGTAATGCTCCTGTAGCGCCACTAGAAGCGCGCGCATGACACGCGATAATGTAAATTCCATAGTATTTGATACTCACAACGCTCGATGCCCGATCCATGCTTCATGGCCGACGACATTCTGCCGAGGACTTAAATAGCGTGGTTCATCCACTACAGCGTAAATCATAGAGAAGAAGAACTCGTGGTTAAGTAATAGCTGCGCCGATCAATAGGTATGCGAGATTACGTTGCACGCAGTCAGTTCATGAATGAATGACATTTTTTTAACATACCGAGCTTGAGAGATTAGACAGTGCTTCTGACACTTGGTGCACTTTACGCCGTTAAGATCATTATATTTTTAAAATTCAAGCAGCGAAAATGATAATAAGTTTATTATTACTTTATACTTTTCAAGGACTGATGAAAGAATATAAACATGAGGCATGATGAAACCTCATAAACATAGTGGCATTTCAATAGAGCAATATTTTTTTTTTATAGGATAAGAGTGACAAACGAGCACACAGTCCACCTGATGGTAAGTGGTTGCTGCGGCCCATAGACATCTACATCTATCCTCTATTACAAATCAAAATGTAGATGCGTTGTCACCCGTGAGGACTAAGATGGAATGCCTCATTTCCAGTAAAAAGGGCCTCCGGCCACCTGCACTCACCAAGCGAAACGCAGAGGCAAACCTCTACTTCACGCTGGTTTTCTGTGAGGTCGTGGTACCACCCCGGTTCGAGCCGGCCCATCCGTGCGACAGCAAAAGCTGCCGCATGGCTCTACCACTGTTTAAAATTAAACTGATTTATTATTAAACTGATTCCTACAAGTTTCCTTACTCAAATTACTAAGTTTACATTCATATTTCAGTCGAATGTTAAAATAAACTTCTATAACGTATTTAATTATTTATTATTAAATGTTTGTTATTATCAAAAGTAATACTTATATGAAAAATAAAGCAATCATTATGTACTCCGTGTCCCCGTTTATTATTTCCACATCAAAACATTTTATGAAATATATAAAATATAAATAGGTATATCCTTACTTAAGTATCTACCTATTTATATTAACAATATGTTAAAAAAGAAATTCCGTGGAAACTGCCCACGGCAGTAAATATTTTTCTCCAAAGATCATAGGTCAAAAACGCAACTTTTCGATCTGAATCTTGGGGAGGTTTTTAAGTTTATCGGTAAAGTCGGATTTCATATATTTGAATTAAAATCCAACAAAAAGCAGCTAGGTTTAGCTTATTCGTAGGAACATGTTATATGAATATTTTTTAATTATTTCGGAACTATCATGGTAAAATTCAGTTAATTTTTAAAGTTATTCAATTTCGTGCACTAAACATTTTTTTAAATCTTTTTACCGCTTCCTTAACAATCATTTTTCGATAGTACTTGTAAGTAAAATGTACATCCACTAGCTAACGCACACAATGACAAATCAAAATTGGTCACGCGTTTTCGGGCGTTTCTATACGTCAGTATATTCTAAGTCTATGGACAAGACTAAGTGATTATGATGGTGTGTGTTACTTGATGTAAGTCAAGTACTTCTATGCAAATTAGTCGTCTGCTCAATAGCTGCATACGATTTATTTTCAATTTTCGTAAATAAGATCGTGTTTCCTTATATCTTTTTAAGCTTATCCTGCTATATTCAATCCTTTACAAGCCATCCATACTCAAATATCTGAAATGCAAGTTTCAGTATTTTAGTACTTCACACGTACGTAACCTGTGATCTTTCGTGCTTACTGTGCTCGTGAACTACCTTATGTGTTTTATTCGCTGTACGAAATATATGCCTCAGTCTTTCGTCACTGAGGCCATAAGACTTTGAAATAAATTATCTCCACGTATAACATAACATAGGAAACCAGCGACGCAAATATCATATTATTTAATGGAATTGAAATTGGGATTTTTCTAGACATCGCTATGAGATAATAATGCTGGTCACTCTATGTTGTGATGTAATAATACTCAACGGATCATCGATATTCGTAATTTGTAGTGTTATGCTACTTACATATCATTTTACACTATTTTAAATTCATTTTTCCATTCTGTTTTGATTTTCTGCATTCACCTCAAAGCTGGATATTTTGTATCACCTTTATTTCTATAGGATCCTGTAACGTTTTTTAACCATAAGAGCACAATAACAAATCATTTTCACTTCGTATTTTCACGCTATCAGCACTTTTTAAATCGGTGTCGATGGAGTCTACCTTTTTCGATCTTTAGTTCTCCGTAACTCTGCAATTTCGGGCTTCGTGCGCGCTGGTGCGCTACCTTTTTTCCTATATCAATAATATCTCATTTTTCACTTAAATCTTGCCGTTTCTCTATTACGAGCCTGAAACCAAAATTTGACATGTTTTGACATCGTTGTTTATCTGGTTGTCATGGCAATTTTTATTCAAATTCGTTACCGGTCTGATGTTTTTACTTCAATAATTCCACAAAAATACTCTTTTCCTCTTGGCCATTTACAAAAATTTGCTTTTAATTTAAATTATTTTTCGTTCTTATCCCAGATCCGCCGTCGAGCGCGGAGCTCTCTAAAAAGGTATAAAAGCCGAACAATCGGCCAATAAACTCAGTCTCGCTTCAGCTTTCAAACTTGAATCATCTCCTAAAGGCCTTATCCCGGAGCCGCACTGCCCCGAGATCCTGCAAGCCTCTGTCTTCATCTGAAGTCGTCGCCTAGCCACGTCCACGCCTCCACCTACTAGTGCCCGCGCTATCTTTAGCCGCTGTGCGTGCTTGCTCCAGGCGCTGCGAGTGCTTATTCCAGGCGCTGAGAGCGCCTACTCAAGGCGCTGTGTGTGCCTACTCCAGACGCGACGTGTGCCTACTCCAGGCGCTGCGTGTGCCTACTCCAGGCGCTGTGTGTGCCTACTCCAGGCGCTGTGTGTGCCTACTCAAGGCGCTGCGTGTGCCTACTCCAGGCGTTGCGTGTGCCTACTCCAAGCGCTGCGTGTACCTGCTCCAGGCGCTGCGTGTGCCTAGACCAGGCGCTGTGTGTGCCTACTCCAAACGCTGCGTGTGCCTACTCCAGGCGCTGCGTGTGCCTAGACCAGGAGCTGCATGCCTACCACAGGCACAGCTTGTGCATACTAGCACCATCGCCAGGCGCGGTGTGCCACTTTGGTCTTCGGGCTCCGCTTCAGTACTCATCTATCTTTATTATCTTTTTTTTTTTAAATACTTGTAATTCACGTCACCCATCATCATCATCATACTTCATTTTTTTATATAAAACTGTAAATATCTTTTTAAATTTTAAATAAATTATTTTTTTTTTGTTCTATTTTTGTTGTTTGGTTGTTGTTAGGTTGAGTTCTTTTGTTTTTAATTGTCGCTTTACGACAAATTTTGTTATTCTAAGTCTGTAAGAAATTAGGGATGCGGAATATTAACATGAAACGTATTAAAATGAACGCGAAAGATTCATTAAAGTGAAGTTCATTAAATATTTACCTTTAAAATTTGTATAATAATTACTTTGTTATTTATAAGTTCTGTGAAAAACAGCGCCGTGCTACGAGTAGCTCAGAAGGTAAGTGCTCGCAGTAAATTTCAGAATACCTGAGCAACCCATGTTTAATCCCCGCTGACATGAAAGAAATTGTTAAAATCTTTAAGTGTTTTTTTACCACATGCCTGCAACGTGCATGCCTGAGAAATAAAAATATTTTGAGAACCTCACGTGTACTTCGCCAATACGCACTAGAGCA
The DNA here is from genome assembly GCA_963668995.1 of Parnassius mnemosyne. Taxonomy (NCBI): domain Eukaryota; kingdom Metazoa; phylum Arthropoda; class Insecta; order Lepidoptera; family Papilionidae; genus Parnassius; species Parnassius mnemosyne. Next base: position 14,645,027 of record CAVLGL010000159.1, read on the forward strand.
TCCTGACGGACTAAAGTACCTTATGGATCCTTTTAAAATAAAAGTAGGCCTGTGCCCAATTATGGGATGTACATAGGTTGTTGTAACTTTACTTAACTTTTTTCAAGGTGTCAAATGAGCTCACAGTTCCCCTGATTGTAAGTGGTCGCTATGGATTATAGATAACAACAACAGCAGGTGTTCTGTCACGACTGAGGCCACAAACGCTATACCTCGTTATCAGTAACACGGTTTACCGTTCTCGTAACACCCCATACGAAACAAGGCAGTAATATACTGATATTTCACGTTCAGTATTCTATGCGAGCGGGTCCTTATCCGGTAGAGCTAACTCATTTGCGCAGGATTATACAGCTGCACCATAACTCTACCTCGTTAAAATTTTAATTGCCGCAGTGTTAAAAATCTCAACAGCCATTTTTTTTATAGGAGAGGGGGCAAACGAGCATGCGGCTCACCTGATGGTAAGTGACTACCGCCGCCCATGAACAACTGCAACACCAGGGAGGGACTTGCAGATGCGTTGCTGGCCTTTTAAAAAGGAGTACGCTCTTTTCTTGAAGGTCCCTAAGTCGTATCGGTCCGGAAAAATCGCTGATGGTAATCGATTCCACAAGGAAGTCGTGCGAGGAAGAAAACATCTTCTAAAATTTATTTATTAATGTAACACTGCTTTTTACTAGGAATTATGGAAGTACGTATGTTTTAAGTGTTTGTTATAATTATAGGTAATGACTGTCGTCATGTTTTTGATATTTTATATACAAGAATAGCTCAAAAAATTCTTAAGTGAGAATAACAATTCTTAAGTGAGCAATTATTGTATTATATATTTATGATACGGCTAAAAGACGAAGTTCGGATACACCCAAATTTAGCTAGTTGCAACTAGACGCACACACACACACACACACACACACACACACATATCAAGTCATATCGGCAGTAACAAAAGAAGTAGTATCAGCGGCGGATGAAATGAACGCATGTCTCAAGGCGTCACTACTGTGGTCCAGGTAGAAAAACTTTATCTGACGTTCAACATGCATGTGCATTTTTATAATGAACGATAATCAGGTGCCTATGCAAGTGAAGTTACAAATCAGAGCGTGTCGACTGGAAATGGACGCATCTAGCAAAGTTTTTTCATCCAGTGGCGACAGAAGGAGAACCAATTGCACACGTTTTCCAATATTAATTTAATAACATCCATATTGAAGTTTGGTTATGTAAGAGATCAGTGATGTATTCAAAAAATGTATCTATTAATAATGGAAATGTTACGGCCTACGGCTGCTCCCTTAAAGGATCCAATCCTATGGGGCCCACGAGCAGAAGAGTACCCGAGCAAACGTAGGTCGGGCCTCAATGTGGCCACGTGGAAATTCCTAATTACAATAAACCAGATGGGAGGACGTTAGAAGGACATAGTACTTACCATTATCCGAAGCTAACTTAGCACCAAGGCTTGGGCAGGCCGTGAGTGTGTGTAATAGTGGATGGAGAGTAGTGTACAGTGAGGGGTGAATGTGTGGGGCCTTGTCAAGCATAGGCGACCAGCCGCTGCCGAGTTCCAGGCTGCTCCAAAATGCTGCCACACTGCTTCAGACTGCTTCGGCGCCGGACCACAGTCACTTTCTTCTCTCGTCACGATGACAGTCAATTAACTCTATCGTACGATTAACTAACTTACAGAAGCCACTAACTATCGCTGAGTATAAGGTTAACGCACAAACGCACACGGAGTTTAAAGGTCACGGCCGTTTCGCGTAGCAACAGTTAGTTCTAGAATATCAGAGGCCGCACTAGCTAATATTGTCGAATGCACTTATACAGATTCTGAGTCGGACCCAATAGGTCCCGGGAAAGGCTATCCAAACAGGGAATGCGCGTTATAATTCCTAGACAGGATATTTACTAGACGCCCTAACTATTCCGCGGTTCCCGCACAAAATTAACAGCGTGCAGACATTAGCACATCTGGCAGACGACAGCTGCGCTTGCGACCCGCGCGCCACTTGCCATGCTCGGCCGAACTTCAAACCGGTATCGCCGAGCTGCGCGCCCTCTAACGTCAATCCCGAAATCAGCGTTCGGGCGTAAACAGGAAATAAAAATTAAATTAGACGTGATAGTCGGCAAGTCAAATATTATTCACCATAGTGGTCAGTGATAATAGTACTGTCAACTCAGTGTTAAAAGTTAGCGTCACACTTTTGCCGATGCGTAAACTTAAAGCACAGAGATTCTGCAACGGCACCAGACTGAGCATCACAGCACTGAGGAGAAATTTTATTAAGGTGGACCTCTCTCCTATAGTTGTTAAATCAGACCAGCTCGTCTAACTAAGTAACTAAAGAAGAGTTTATTTTCATTCTCCGCATTCCGCAGTCTCTCGCTACTTCCGACCTTATCCTATTTCTATTCGGGGCCAGTTGTCCTAATCCTGTCTCTAGAGTGATCTACCCTGAGGAAATTTGATAATGGCGACCAACCAGCAACGGGGACTAGCCATCACCCATCATCATCAACGCATGACCGAATTATAGTGCCAAGTGTATATGCAACAGGTAAACCGACACGACCGGTGAGAGATCAGGCGTACCACCAACGGCTTCCGGGCAGCTACTGAGAATTTCTTGACCGAAAAACTCAATAACTGATTTAATGCCCCGACACAGGACTCGAACACAATCACTCCACCAACGATGAATAATAGAATAGAATAATTTTTAATTCACATTATATCACATGTGTAATTCTAATAATTATAATTATACATGTATATATATATATATATATATATATATATATATATATATATATATATATATATATATATATATATATATATATATATATATATAGATCTATACACCTAAACTATAAATGGTTTGGGAAATGGTCATCGTATTTCACTCATTTAGATAAATTCTCAATTTCCAGTCTAAAAATGAGAAGATTATATTTTGATCAGTTATTCTTATACAATATCTGTCATAATAAATTAGATTGTAATCAACTCATAAATCAAATATATCTACGCATACCTAGTCAGTCCCAACGCATTCGTAATACGTATAGTCATCGTTTATTTGCTTCTAAGATGTGCCGAACAAACGCGGGAGAGAGAGCTCCACTACGGCGTATCATGAAATCATATAATGATAACTTTACTGATCTTGACATATTTGCTTTATCATTTGTAATGTTCAAAATGTGTATTAAAAAAAATTACTACTGAGTAAAGTATTGCCTTATGGTTTAAACAGTTAATTAATGGTTTAACTGTTGTTTCTCGAAGTTTTGGCTAGCATAGTCACTACAGTGGTTGTGTTGGCTGGGATTTGCTCAGAGAACGTCCGAATTATTCATCTTTTGTGGTATCATAGAACGTGTTTGCTGTGCATTATTATATTACTTTTATTGTGATATTACTTTGTGGATAACGGTGCTGGTTGTGTAAATACTTGTATTCCCCTTTTTATAAGACCTGTATTTTATATTATGGTTTATTACACAATTGTTTGTTGTCCAGAAGAAAATAAAATAAAATTAAATAAAAAAGCCGAAACAGATAAGCTGACAAAATATTTGGACCTGGCTCACGAGGTGACCGACATGTGGGGTGGTTTGCCGGCCGTAATTATTCCTGTGGTCGTTTCTGCGAACGGGTTAATCCTAGTCAGCCTCTCGGGTCATCTGAGGCGGCTGGGACTCCGTGATGGAACGCTCCAAGCTCAAGTGCAGAAGCGGTGCTCCTCTCCCCTGGTCTCCCCTGCCGAGGGCTTCCATCTGGTTGATTTTTTATTTATTTATGTACTTTTATGTATTTATTTTATTTTGCTGATATTTATGTATGTTTTTCATTTTCATTTACAATTATATATTTATACAGCTCAACCAGATGAGTAAACTATATAAATACCCCAAATAATAATATAGTTTATTCGCTAAATATGGTACATTAAGGATGACAAATAGTTGTACATAGTTCACATGTTTCCACATTTGGCATGCGAAAATTATTTAACATAAAATATTAAATCATTATTTTCATAAGTTAACACGTCAATGAATTTATGTACTTATTAAGGAATTAAAATTAAATTTATTAAAATTACAATTGTCGTGTACAAATGTTTAAAGCATGGCTATGTCAAGTTTAGGCAACGATATTCTATTCATTTAAGAAGTCTTTGACATCATAAATACACTTTAATAACAGCCAGCTTTTGAGTTTGGTTTTAAATTTACCGATTTCCATCTCTTCTTTTATATTTACCGGCAGTTTATTAAATATCTTTATACTCATCGCATAACAAACCTTTTGATAAAATGCCGTTTTCGGTATTCGTTCTAAAACTAGTCTGTCTGATTTTCTAGTGTTACACAAATACACTAGAAAATCAGATAGATTTTAGTGGTAGAGCCACGCGGCAGCTTTTGCTGTCGCACGGATGGGCCGGCTCGAACCGGGGTGGTACCACAACCTCACAGAAAACCAGCGTGAAGTAGAGGTTTACCTCTGCGTTTCGCTTGGTGAGTGCAGGTGGACGGAGGCCCTTTTTACTGGAAATGAGGCATTCCATCTTAGTCCTCACGGGTGACAACGCATCTACATTTTGATTTGTAACAGAGGATAGATGTAGATGTCTATGGGCAGCAGCAACCACTTACCATCAGGTGGACTGTGTGCTCGTTTGTCACCCTTATCCTATAAAAAAAAAACACATCGGACGCTTTCTTGCACATATATAAATTCGTTTTTACATGAACACCTGCTTCAAAAATATACATTCCTGGTAAAGTTAGGATGTTAAGCTCCTTAAATAAGAGCTTACATGATTCATAGCATTTAGCTCCAGTTAAGGCTCTTACTCTCTTTTTTTGAGCTAAAAAAGCTCTTATTGAATAAAGGCTATTACCATATATTAGTAATCCGTACCTTAAAATTGCTACAACATACCCATGATATGCAATGAGTGCGGTTTCTCGTGACAATGTTCTCCTTAACCTGTTTAGGACGTATACAAATCTATTAATTTTTTTACAGACTTTGTCAATATGAGCCATCCAGTTACAATTACTGTCAACATTTAATCCCAGAAATTTCATCTGTTCGTTTTCTTTTAGTTTGTCATTATTATACATTATGTCAAGATCAAGTTTGTTTTTAATATTACTATAGAATTGTAGATAACAGGTTTTAGTAATATTAACCTTTAAGTTATTGTCTGTAACCATGAAATAACATCATTTATTGCGCATTTTATGTCATTTTCATAATAATTAAAGTCTATTCTTTATAATCAATGATACCTCATCCGCAAATAAAATGCATAGGAACGGAGTTGAATCCAGTAAATCATATAAATAAAATATAAACAAGAAAGGCCCAAGAACACTTTCTTGAGGAACGCCAGAGTTTTTAAGAACTATTTGCAATCAAAATTTTGTTAAAATATTATTTTTGTTAGGGCTTACGATTTCCACACACAGCTTTCTTGTTGACAAACATGATTTGATCCATTGTAATGTTAGTCCTCTTATTCCATACTTTTCTAACTTACATAATAAGGTGTCAAGGCAAACAAAGTCAAATGCTTTTAAAATATCAAAAAATATACTTGTTACATTTATCTTATCATCTATTGCATCTGTAATTCTTTTTAATAGATCAAAACATGCCATCATGGTTGATTTATTTTGCTGAAAGCCATATTGTTCTTTTTTTATAAATTTATTTTTATTAAAATAATGAGTAAGCCTACTATGCATAGCCTTTTCAAATACTTTGGAGAAAACAGACAAAATTGTTATTGGACGGTAATTGGCTAATTGAAAGTAATTTTTTATTTTACCACTGGTTTGATAAAAAAAATCACAGTCCTAGGAAAAACCATAAAAAAACCCAGCGGGACTTTTTTTAAAGTAAATTTTACATGAATAGTTGTACAAACTATTTACGAAATTTATTTTCAAAACAGCTTGGAAGTAACCACCTTTTAGTAACATTCCCAGGGGTTATTATCAACCATGTATTAATTTATATTATAATAACCCTTTTTATACAGTTATTGTTTGATTATATATTTAAACTTTGTTATAGAGAGACCTTTTATATTTTCTGGGACTTTGTTGCAATAGCGTATACATTGCCCCAAGAATGAATTACTGATTCTGTGGCGTCGAGAAACTGGTATCACTAGTTTGTTTTTGTTCCTAGTGTTTGCAGAGTGTATATCACTTTTTTTTATTAAAACTACCTATGTTTATGTGAACATACATTAAACTTTCGTAAATATACTGAGACGCCAAGGATAATATATTTATTTCTTTAAATTTTTCTTTATTAATTTAGGTTGTAAATAGCTTGAATGGCCCTCTTCTGTAAAAAAAAAATAGTTTCTAAATCAGCCGTATTTCCCCATAGCAACATCCTATAAAACATTACTTGTTTGTAGTGATCCGAACTTAAATTTTGAATAATTGGTTTATGCAAGGGCTTAACATCTGTAAAAATGTTTTCTATACAGGTCGCACTAGGCCGAGGAATACGTGTTGGTTCTAAGAATAAATTAACAAGATTATACGATTTTAAACAATGAGCTAAAATTAAAACTGATGAAAGAAGTTTCAAGGAGATCAATGTTAGAATCTCCACAAATTACAACAGTTTTGTTCTGTTTACTACGTTTGAGCAAAACTTCTTCCATAATCTATTCAAAATAATCGTAAGTAGCACATGGGGGTCTGTAAGAACTTACAAAAATGAGGTGCTCGAGCTCGACAAAAGCCATTTCTACAGTTGGCTTAACATATAGGCTAACAATATCCTAACAAGAGCCACTACGTAAACTTTTTTTTCTATTGAAGGAACTGACCACCTGGTGATTTCTGAAATTTAACATTAAGTTATAATTTTTAGCGAATGTTCAGTAATACAAAGGATGCATATGTTGTTACTATTTAAAACAATTCAACTTCCAATTCCTTGCCCATCATGAATTGTTTATTTTGATGTACCAGGTGTAATTAATTTTTTTACTTATTTATGGGCTACATTGTAAATTAATTAAACTCTTATTATTTCTAGAGATTGCCTATATTGTCGCATTCACTAATTTAAATTAGTTGGAACTGATTCCAGTTAAAAATCAAATGATAATGCTGCTCAATAGAAGCAGTCTTGGTAGCCTAAAACTTGGCTGAGTTAAAACGTGAGCTATACCAGCTACTTACTTAGCAAGACACTTCTGTTTTCCTGATAATAAATCTGATTTGATTGCCTGATAATAAATCTGATTTGCATAATACCCATAAACAATTCTTGATTGTATACCAATACAATGATGAACATACATATATTATTGGGGATCTAGAATATATTAGGATCTCGTTGGACAGCATTGAGTCAGATGGATAATATACACATGGATAGACCATGTGTATATTATTGTGTCCGCAGTGGTCGCGACTTTATACGCGAAAATATGTATCATCTACGTATCATACTATTTAAAAATATTTAATTATACCCAATTTTTTACAATTGTACTCTATTTTCACATATACCCAATCTAGTCACACATAACCAATTTAGTCAGCGCACGTCGATAAAACAGCCAATCTGCGTTTTTTTTCTTCAGACTCGTGCTAGCAACACTACGAGTGCGCGCGAAAAGCTTTTAAATTGACATACCTTTTTTATTTGTCAACTGATTTAAAGAAACAAACACTTAGCCAAGCTAATCTTAATAAATCATTGAATAAATCAAAATTGATAGATAAAGATAGATAGATAACACTTTATTGTACGCCAAAAATAATATAAATATTAACAAAAAATGAGAAAAAGAAATGTGGTACAAGGATAGCAAGAAAACAATAAAAACGTGTGTGGTTTGGCGACAAAAATAACATTATTTTAATTAAAGAGAAATATAAAATGGTGTATAAGTACATAGATAAAATTGGTTCCATTATTCCGGAGATTAGCTCGCACAAGCGTGTAGACAATAAACGATTTTATTATATGTATAGATTATAATACAACCACGTCCTTCATATTTAAAACTTACAAAATATGTACATGACATAGTAAAAAATTAACTTGTGACAAAATACTATGTAGATTATATTGACCACTTAGAAAGCCAAGTCAAGCACGAATAAAATGAATTGTACGATGCAATTATGTTTCATTATAAAACTTTATTCATCATTATCATCATTATTACAGCTCCTAAGAAGTCCACTGCTAAACATAGGTCTCCCCCAAGGAACGCCACAAAGCACGGTCTCGAGTCACCATTAACTTCCTGCATGTCTTACCAGGTCGTCACTCCATCTAGTGAGGGGGCACTGCAACTCGAGAACCTTTCTTTCCCATCGGTTGTCGGTTCTTCGAGCTATATGGCCGGCCCATTGCCACTTCACCTTACTAATCCGTTAGGCTATGTCGGTTATTCTGGTTCTACTGCGGATGTCCTCGTATTTATTAGAAGTCCTTAATTCCTTTTAGGTTGTAATGTCCACATTTAGTATTCCCTCCACAAACTTTTTTTTTATAGAATAGGGGGCAAACGAGCTTGCGGCTCACCTGATGGTAAGTGACTACCACCGCCCATGAACAACCGCAACACCAGGGGAATTGCAGATGCGTTGCCGGCCTTTTAGAAAGGTGTAAGCTCTTTTCTTGAAGGTTCCTAAGTCGTATCGGTTCGGAAAATTCGCTGGTGGTAATTGATTCCACAAAGAAGTTGTGCGAGGGAGAAAATTTCTTCTAAATCGCACAGTGGTGGACCGCCAATCATCCAGATGGTACGGATGGTAACGCGAGTTTTGTCGCGGACGTGCGATGGTGAAATTGAGCGGCTGGAATTAGTCCGAACAATTCCTCAGAGCACTCCCCGTGATAGATGCGATAAAATACGCAAAGAGATGCAACATTTCTACGCAGTGCCAGTGTATCGAGCTGATCGGAAAGAACTCGGTCGTCGACGATTCTAATCGCTCTGCGCTGGATGCGGTCAAGTGGAAGGAGCTGGCACTGGGGTGCCCCGGCCCAGAGATGAGAACAGTATTCCATGTGGGGCCGAACTTGCGCTTTGTAAAGTTGCAAGCGATGTGCCGGCATGAAATACTGTCTCGCTCTGCTGAGCACGCCAAGCTTTTTAGAGGCCAATTTGGCCTTCCCTTCCAAGTGACCACGAAACTGCACGCTATTCGATATGTCGACGCCAAGGATTCCAATACTGGCTGAGGCAGCAAGGGGAGTGCCTTGAAACTGAGGAGATACGCCAAAGGGGTTCTTTTTAGCGGTAAACGCGCAAACATGTGTCTTCTGGGGATTGAACTGGACTAGATTTAGTCGCCCCCAATCCGAGACTTTGTTAAGCAAAGACTCGACTTCAGACACAAGTTTGTCCCGGTACTCGGCGACGTTTTCCCGAGAAATATTGGCACGGCCGGTATATAAGGCATCCCCAGTGCTGTCGTCTGCATAGCAATGAATGCTACCAGTTAGCAACATATCATTGATATGCAGGAGAAACAGCGTTGATGATAGCACGCAGCCTTGTGGAACACCAGCGTTGATAGGCTTGTAATCAGAGCATGCACCGTCTACTACGACCTTGATGCTCCGATCAGCAAAGAAACTGGTGATCTATTTGCACAATTTCTCGGGAAGCCCATAGGAAGGAAGCTTCGAAAGAAGCGCTTTGTGCCATACCCGATCGAAGGCCTTCGCTATGTCCAAACTAACGGCCAATGCCTCCCCCTTGGACTCTACTGCCTCCGCCCATCTATGAGTTAAGTAAACTAGAAGATCACCCGCTGATCGACCCCAACGAAAACCTTACTGATGGTCACTGATCAGCTGGTGATCTTCAAGGTACCTCATGAGCTGGCAGTTTATAATGGATTCCATTATTTTGGAGAACAAGGAGGTGATAGCGATAGGCCTGTAGTTGGACGGGTCTGAGCGGTCGCCTTTTTTAGGGATCGGGTGGACCAAAGCTGTCTTTCATGAATTCGGGACTACGCCTTGGGAGTAGGAGTACCGGAAAAGACGCGTTAAAACCGGTGCCAACTCCGGAGCACACGTCTTCAGCACAATGGGAGGGACTCCATCGGGCCCACTCGACTTGCTGACGTCCAGGGAGAAGAGTGCTTTGCGAACCGAGCGCTGTATAAATCGCACATCCGGCATGGAGCACTCACATCGCGGGATGGTCGGCGGTGTGTTCCCCCCGTCATCTAGAGTCGAGTTAGACGCAAAAAGAGAGCACAAAAGATCGGCTTTCTCTACCTAATACCTATCTCTAGTCAAAAATTTCTTAATTAAATTATTTATATCTATTAAATTAATTCTATCATTATAATTGTAACAATTAAATGTCAAGTTTAAATTATTATTACATGAAAAGTTATTCATTAATAAATTTAAATCATATCTTATTTTATTTTCCTGCGGCCAACCCTGTATGTAAGGCAATGTAAACAAGATAATTTTATGTACATTTAAAGTATTTAGATTATCAATAATTTTAATAATTGATTTTTGTTTACATTGCCTCTTCTCCCAACAAGAATTATTAATGTGCTATTAGGACAAAATTTACTAGCTAAAACTTTATAAATTATATGACTAAAGGATGCTCCAGGCATGCAATAATTTGTGATCATATGTCTTTTAGATTTTATAATTTGGTTTTTATCCGATTTTAACATTGTTTTAAGTTATTTTTCGAAAAATAGTGTCTGTACATAATGATTATGTGTGTGAGTACAATAAAATAAATGATTATGGATTAATTAGTTTTTTAAATCTTTGACATATCCCATACGTTGTTTAGATTACGCGCGACCGCTGCCGTTACAAATGACCGTGCGTCCGCTTGAAGGTTACGTCATAATCACACTAAAACTGGTTATTACGTTTTTAAATACAATGAAGTGAAAACGAGCTTTTAGTACTAGTAAGTGGCTGATGGACACCGCAAACCAACTATAAACAAAGAAGACCTCAGATGCGTTGTCTACTCTGAGGATCAAGATAGAATACCTCACAGAAAGTCCATAGGCCTTCATAGGACTACATCTGTCATGTGTCAATTTAATGTCAATTATTTTGGTCTGGTAACAATAGTAAGGTAAAAACATTTCCAGTGTGTTGCATAAAACCCTGTGTTATCATGTCTTGTGCGTTGTAGTACACATTTTGTGAACCCTTCTTTTGTTCAGTAGGCTGAAATGAGAAATACTGAAATAAGAAAAAAAAAATACTAAGCAAAAATGCAGTTTTCAAAACCGGCTGGTTTATAGGTTGAGATTGACTAAATAATTTTTCTTTCCGGGGTCACTGACATGAAGAGGCTTTTGCAATAATGGCAGTCTGCCAACACAACCTAAATGGTGTGCGCAGTTTTATGTATGCATTTATTTTGGAGTAAGCTTTATGTCTAAAAGTATGCTCCATGATTGATAAAACTATTTTTACGGATTTTATCGCGTTTAAATTTATTTATTTTTGATTCCCGACATTTTAGGTGGTCACGGGGGACAGTAAAAAGTAAAATTAAAGTGGAAATAGAAAATTAAACGCACTAAAATCCGTAAAAATAGTGTTTTAATGTGTAGTGTTCGCGTAAACATAAGAAATCATCTCTGTTCTAAAATATCACGTTTCGACTTTTTCATCGACTTCAATTCTATACAAAATTTGTTGCTGCAACTATTTCCTTTAGGCAGGAGCTAAAATACTGCCGATTGTTCAAGTAAACAATTAGAAATAACGCATACGTTACATATTACGGGGGTTGGTGATTTGTATTCAAAGTTAGATGAAATTATTGTCATCAATTTGAAGTTTACATAATAAAGATCATACATTATTAATTAAAATAATGTATGATTATTTATAAAATTCACAGGGATGAAAACAAATCCACTGCTAAACATAGGCCTCCCCAAAAATGTCACAAAGCTCGGTCCTGAGCCGCCTACATTCACTGACTTCCTGCATATCATACCAGGTCGTCACTCTATCTAGTGGGGGTCCGTCCTACACTTCGCCTACCGTTACGAGGCCACCACTTGAGAACCTTTCTTCTCCATCGGCTTTCGGTTCTTCGAGCTATTTGTATATAATATATACTTCAGCTTACTAATCCGTTGGGCTTTGTCGTTCACTCTGTTTCTATTACTTATGGATGATAATAAGCCCTGCGAATGAGGTGATCGCTGCCGAGCTATTTCTAATTTGTTGTGTTGTTAATTGTGTAACATACATGATTGTAAGCTGTTATTTAAAAAAAAAGTTCCGCTGGGTTTCTTGCTGGTTCTTCCCAGGACAGAGGTTTATTTTCGAACCAGTGGTAATTAATCAAAAGAGTGACTGTTAATAAGTATTATTTATAATCTATATTGAATATAAAAGTTTCTGTTTTTGTTTCTGTTTCTGTTACAGCGAATATCCCCACATTTCTAAGTTTATCACGAATCCCAAGCATAGCCCTCTTCGTAGCTTGCTGAGCTACTTTGAGCTTCCTCATACGGCCAGAAGTGAAGTACCATGTCTCAGATCCATAAGTCATCACTGGCAACACGCACTGGTTGTACAATCTTGTTTTCAGGACTTGAGCTATACATACATAACGAGAAGATGTGTCGTAAACTCCCGAACGCTGCCCAGCCGAGTTTAATCCGTCGATTGATTTCTCGATCGAAGTTGCACTTACCTATTTGTCCTGTGTAAACATACTCGTTAACAACGTCGAACGTAGTGCTCTCTACAACTACCATCCTAGGTGTGATATGGACGTTACACATGACCTTTGTTTTGTCCATGTTCATCCTAAGACCTATCAGTTGGGTGACACTATTGTGGAGTTTGAGCTTAGTGTTTAGGTCCTCCAGCGATTCTGTCATAAGTACTACATCGTCGGAAAATCGAAGGTTTAGTCAACTTTAGTCATCCTTTCCAGTCCAGTAGCTTGAAAACGTCTTCCGATGCAGCGGTGTTAAGAATTTCGTGCATATATCCATCACCCTGTCTAACACCTCTCTGTAGTTGAATAGGTTTCGTACCTGGTTTTGTACTCAGATATCCATCGTAGCCCTCTACTGTACAAACACTTCAGTAATTCGATATACCGAGTGTCAACTAATTTTCAAATTTTATTACTTGAGGATACATCCTATCAGACAACTGTAAAAAATATTACCTAGACTTTATTTATTTATTTTTATTTTTTATTTAATGTACTACTAAATATTTGCTTCTAAAATCTTTTTTCATAAAAAGATTTTAGAAGGAGGTAACTCCGATTATTAAAATAAAAACCAGATCTCGAAACAATATAATACTACTTTTTAATTGAAACTAGCGATCTGCCTCGGCTTAGCACGGGTGCGGGGTGATTTCTGGATCTCGATATCGACGCCGCCTAATGGGTAAAATTATAAATCCACACCATCCAGAAACGCACTCAAACATAAAAAAATCATCATAATGTGTCCAGACGTTTAGGAGAAGTTCAATGAAAAACACAAGTACAGAATAAATATGTATATGTATATACATAGAGCTTAACACAAAACTTGCTTGATTTCTTAAAGGTTATGAATAAGTATTTCCTTTCAATTAAACATGATCAACTCACTCACAGAAATAAAAAAAGTATGATTGTAAATGCAGTTTGTATGCCCATAAATTTAAATTTAAATATGCCTACAACCAAAATGTTTAGTTGGAATTGCGCACAAAACGTGAAATATCCATATCGTTTCAGAAATATTTTGCTAAAAGTCATTAGGAGCTCTTTCAACTGTTTGAAACAAAAGATCGCTATTATGAGTCTTCACGTATGTGCCCGAACAAAAGGTTATGTCATAATTGTTTTCATGCTACTTACCCACTACAAGAATAGTTCTCAACTGAAATCTGGACGTATAATGATCTTTTTACTTGGAACACAAAGTAATACAGCACATTTTTAATTCAAAATCTTAAACTCTTTTATATAAAGGTAACATTCTTTTTCCTTTTATAAAGAAAGTGTGCTTGTGTTCCGATCTGCATTATCTAAGTAGGAGGAGGTGGATGCTTGATATCTTCAAACTAGCGGCCGGCAAGTGGTGGCTAACACTCGTGGGTCTGGGGACGTGTGTGTAGACTTTACCGTCTGCTAATGGTGGACGTGGATTTAGTCAATGCGGGTCCGATATGATATGTTTCGTATGGAGAGTGTAGAGAACCGGAGGCCCTTTTTACTGGAAAATGGCATTCCATCTTAGTCTTGACGGCTGACCATGCATCTGTATATTGATTTGTAAACGAGGATGATGTAGATGTCTATGTGCCATAGCAACCACTTACCATCAGGTGGACTTTGTGCTCGCTTGTCACCCTTATCCTATAAAAAATATACGCCGTCCTTACACGTAGATATACTTTTATATTTCACACATATACTATACTTATAGTAACTTTATGGACAAATGTTTTCAAGAGGAGGAAACCTTGTTTTATTCCTAACCACATTATATTGTTCTTTTTATAATTGTAATAATATTTAAGTGAATATAAATATAAAACTGTGCCGTGTTAAACCCTGTGATGTAACTAAATGAAAAAACACTTACTCAATTCTGTTCTTTTAATTTTTCTTGCGTCGACTTTTACGGTCTCTGATAGATAGCGATAACTGTGTTTTATATGGCACTGGTAAAGTACTCAGAAGGATGTCGGGGCGGTGTGGAAGGTGAGAGATATCAAAGTATTGGCTCCTAAAACCACCACGATCTAAACATTTTATTATCATTAAATTACATTAAAACCGAAGTGACAAACGTACTTATAGTCTACAACGGTGAGTGTTACTGTAGTCCATGGACACGTGGAACTTCAAATAAAGATAGCTACAGATGTGTTGTAACCTCTAAGGACTAAGATGAAATGCCTCGTAGCCTATAATTGTACTGGCTCTCTATACCGTCCAGGCCAGAATACAGTAGTGCAAGCACTGCTGTTTTGCGGCAGAAATAGTATAACCTACTCTTAGCCAGAGAAGAATATCTACCAGCATACGTTGTAGGTAGAGTTATAGTACTTGTTGGTGTTATATTAAAATTAAATATACAGCAACATATATTATAGTTAAGGTACACATATCGTTAAAGTCCACATATAGTATAATAGTAAAAAAGCTCTGTTATCACAAGTTATCCATTTAACTTTTCTTTCTGTACAGCTAAACTAAAAACAACAAAGATCACATAAAAGCCATATGATAAATGATAAAGAGATAAAATTTAGATGGTAAGCAAAGCGTGCCAAATCTCATTAATAGAACTGAGCAATGTTCATTTATAAGTACATAATCAAGCCATACACTTAAAACGTAGTATATTACTACTTATATTACGAAATTAAAATCTCCTGATGGCCTGAAAAGTCCAACCTCAACAGAAAGATGGCAGCACTCGTCAATAAAAGCTAGTGAATATAGTTGTGTATCTTTTGACAGTTACGCACCAAAATTTAAGCCATTTTGGATACGTAGCTGTTATCTATGATAACAACCATGTTATTTGACAGTCGTTTGAGTGAGTAGATGTGACTGTTTTTGTGAAAATGAAAAAAAAGAGTATCGTGCTGCCATTAATTTTTTTAAAGGCAAGACGCCTACGCAAATCAAATATGAGTTGGACTCTGTGTATGGGGTATCTGCACCATCACATACAACCTAGTCAAATTATGAGCAGCTGAATTTATACGTGGCCGTGAGAGCTTGGAAAACGATGAACATTGAGGACATCCAAAACTGCAACTGCTGACGATAACATCGCTAAACTTCACCAAATGGTGCTAGACGACCGCCGAATTAAAGTGAGAGAGATTATATTTCACAGAGGCTATGAAAATGTCCAAAGAACATGTTTGTCATATATTAAATCACGATTTAGGCATGAGAAAGTTGTCAGCGCGTTGGGTGTCGCGTTTTCTTACTTTAGACCAGAAACGTGTTTGAATGTACATTTCCATATCCCTGTTGGCGCAGCTTAGCCGCAATAAATCCGAGTTTTGGCGCCGATTAATTACTTTTTTTTATACGAGAGGGGGCAACCGGGCATACAGCTCACCTGATGGCAAGTGATTAAACCTCCCCATGAACAACTGCAACACCAAGGGAGTTGCAGATGCGTTGCCGGCCTTTTAAATAGGAGTACGCTCTTTCCTTGAAGGTACTTAAGTCGTAGCGGTCCGAAGAAATCTCTGGTGGTAGTTAATTCCACATTGAAGTTGTGCGAGGAAGTAAACTTCCATCAAATCGCATAGGTCCCTAAGTACTATCGGTCCGGAAAAATTGCTGGTGGTAAGCGATTCCACAAGGAAGTTGTGCGAGGAAGAAAACATCTTCTAAATCGCACAGTGGTGGACCGCCAGTCATTCAGATGGTATGGATGGTATCTCGAGTATTGTCGCGATGTACGACGGTGGAATTGTGCGGCTTGAATTAATCCATAGAATTCCTCAGAGCACTCCCCGTTGTAAATGCGAAAAAATACGCAAAGATATGCAACATCTCTTCGCAGTGCCAGTAAGTCAAGCCGATTGGAAAAAGTTCGGTCGCTGACGAGTCGAACAACTCTACGCTGGATGCGGTCAAGTGGAAGGAGCTGGCACTGGGGAGTCCCAGCCCAGAGATGGGAACAGTATTCCATGTATGGCCGAACCTGCGCCTTGTAAACTTGCAGGCGGTGTGCCGACATGAAATACTGTCCCGCTCTGCTGGGCATGCCAAGCTTTTTAGAGGCCTTTTCTTCCAAGTGACCACAAAACTGCACATCACTCGATATGCCGACGCCGAGAATTCTGATACTGGCTGAGACAACAAAGGAAGTGCTTTGAAACTGAGGAGATACGACGAAGCATAAAACGCGCAAGCTTGTGTCTTCTGGGGAATGAACTGGACTAGATTTAGTCGCCTCCAGTCCGAGATTTTGTTCATCAAAGTCTCGACTTCAGACACAAGTTTGTCTTGGTACTTGACGACGTTTTCCCAAGAAATATTGGCACGGCCGGTGTATAAAGCATCACCAGTGCTGTCATCCACATAGCAATGAATGTTTCCGGTTTGCAACATGTCATTGATATGCAGAAGAAACAGCGTTGGCGATAGCATGCAGCCTTATGTAACACCAGCGTCAATGGGCTTGAACTACGATCTTGATGCTCCAATCTGTAAGAAAACTGGTGATCCAATTGCACAATTTCTCGGAAAGCCCATAGGAAGGAAGCTTCGTAAGAAGCGCTTTGTGCTAAACCCGATCGAAGGGCTTCGCTATGTCCAAATTAACGGCCAAAGCCTTCCCCTTGGACTCTACTGCCTCCGCCCATTTATGAGTTAGGTAGCCCTATAGATCACCAGCCAAGTGATCGCGACGGAAACCGTACTGACGGTCACTAATCTGTTAATCTGTTAATAATGGACTTCATTATTTTAGAGAACAAGGAGGCGATGGCGATAGGCCTATAGTTGGACGGATCAGAGCGGCCACCTTTACTTGGGATCAGGTGCACCAAAGCTGTCTTCCATGATTTCGGGACTAGGCCTAGGTAGTAGGAGTACCGGAACAGATGCGTTAAAGCTCCGGAGCACACGTCTTCAGCACAATAGGAGAGACGCTATCAGGTCCACTCGACTTGTTTACGTCCAAGCAGAGGAGTGCTCTGCGCACCGAGCGTTGGGTAAACAGCACATCCTGCATGGAGCACTCATACCGCGTGATGGTGGGCGGTGTCTTCCTCACGTCATCAAGAGTCAAGTTGGACGCAAAGAGAGAGCCCAATAAGTCCTTTGCGGTATGGGCCAGTGAGTCGTGCTCTAACTTTGCCTTAACAATGACACTTTTGATGAATCTGGTAGCGGAATTATACTTATTTTTAAGAGCGCTGGTATTTGCATCCTGAGATGTCAATGCGTGAGCCCAGGCCTGGTACACTTTTTCAAATTCAAATTCATTTTATTCATTTGCGATATATGGGTTACAATAGGTCTTAATAATTTAACAAGAATACAGCCATATGAATATGGCAGGTGTGCAAACTACTTAAATAAAGATTTTTTTTCATAATTAAAATAGAAAATTCAGATAATTACATTTACATAATATAACCCTATTTGTATATTTGTATGGCTTACAACTCTCACTTTGGTTAATTTTACAAATGACTCGTAAGCATCTCTTCTGAGCTTTAAATACTGTTTCTTTGTCCGTACAATTATCCCAGAACATAATACCATATCTAAGTGTAGACATAACATAAGCATGATATGATGCCATTATGGCGGATGTGTCTGCAACTTTTCTAAGCATATATAACGCATAGGAAAAACAATTTAATTTCATGCACACACTGCTCACATGAGAGTGCCAGTTCAAATTGTAATCTACATTTTTTATACCCAAAAATTTAATATTTTCTATGGTATTGATTTTTGTCCGAGATAGTTGATATTTAAATTATTTATTTTATTACGTTTTTGATAGAATGTCATTAATTTTGTTTTTTCTAAATTTATATTTAAATTATTTATGTTTAGGCCATTCATGATTTTCTTTAAAGCAAAATGTATGTAACTTTCTAAATGATTATGATTTAATTTGCTTATGGCGTAACGCAATTTTGCAGGAGCGACCAACCATGGCTGGATTCTGCCTCCAAGAGGTACCACAGGTTTTGGAATAAAAGTTCCAATCCCTGTAGCACTACATCAGCGAAAGAATCACCAACAACGCTGGGATTATCCGCCGAGAAGAAAACCCACCTCAAAGGTTAGGATGAAAAAAAATATCATCATCACCATCATCATTACAGCCCTTCACAAGTCCACTGCTGAACATAGGCCTCCCCCAAAGAATGCCACAAAGCACGGTCCTGAGCCACCTGCATCCATCGACTTCCTGCATATCTTACCAGGTCGTCACTCCATCTAGTGGGGGGACGCCCTACACTTCACCTGCCGGTACGAAGCTGCCACTCGAGAACCTTTCTTCCCCATCGGTTGTCGGTTCTTCGAAAATAATGAAAATATAAAATATATAAATATACATAAAATATCATAATGATATAATCCTAAACACGGCGGCAACCTGCAGAACGCAACCGCGATGGGAGCGTGAGTGGCACCGTACTCCGGATCAGATAATGGTCCGAGGAGCCAAGAGAGACATCGACGGAAAACTGATGAGAGGTCAGCAGAAGGTCCCACAGGGTAGGATCTTCTACATCTGGGATCCGCGTAGGCGAGGTAACCAGTTGTGTCAGACCATATGCCAAAGCATAGACATAAACAGATGTATCCGCATGATTGGTTAAGCGAGAAGCAAGCCATTCAGTGTGGTGGGCGTTAAAATCACCAAGCATCACGATCTCTGCGGATGGGACCTGTTATAGTACGGAGTATGCAGCCATTTGGATGTGGTCGATGAGTCGATCTGCGTCGAAATTGCCGCTATGGGACCTATAGAGGCACCAGTAAACGCGGGAATGGTAGTCGCTGTCTACACGCAGCCATAAGATAGACCTTCAAGGCTGCCAAGGCGTCGAAAACATATTTCCTCTCTGACGTATACGCAAACTCCAGCCCGGAACACGAAAGAATGTTCTAATTTGCACCCCAGGTAGGAGAGATACGAAGTATCAGCCGGAGAGGACACTTGTGTCTCGGTTAGAAAGAGCAAGGCCAGTTTCGCAGTTTCCAGATGGTAGTGAACGGCGTTAAGATTTTAATGAAGTCCTCTGATATTGCAGAAATTCACTGATAGCGTGGCGGGGGGCGCCTTTACTTATTGCTCCGTTTGCCCCGAGCAGGTTTAGTCTCAAGCGGAATTTCGCCTCCCTCCAGAATACGCGGGGCAGCCTGAGCATTCACGCACAGGAACAGTAGGTTTGCTTGGGTGTTCAGTCAATGATTCTCCGTCACCGGGGTGCTGGTGCCCTCCTTGGGTAGTGTATTATTTAACTCCGCTACCATATTAAGGGGGGGGGGATTAGGCCTCTGGCCACTTGCACTCACCAGACGAAATGTAAAATCAGAGCTTCAACTTCACGCTGATTTTCTGTGAGGTCGTGGTACCACCCCTGTTCGAGCCGGCCCATACGTGCAACAGCAAAGACTGCCGCGTAGCTCTACCACTTTCACAAAATTTTAAAAGGATGTTTACTTTATTACTGTAGCTGAAACTATGATACACCATTTTACGCCCGAAACAAAAGTACAGTCAAAACAGTGGACTGCAAAGGGGAACCGGCTCAAAAAAAAGGTTTTTTCGGCAAGTGATAGCGACTGTTTTCTGGAATAGTCATGGAGTTATCTTAATCGATTATCTTCATAGCAGAAAAACCATTACAAGAACATACTACGCATCATTACTTGACAAACTGAAGGCAGAAATTGCGGAAAAACGGCCGCATTTGCAGAAAAAAAGTTCTGTTTTATACCATGTCTCCAGTGTTTGTAAGAAAAAGAGTCTTTATTTAATAATTTCGTATAAACAAAAACAAATAAATAGTACAAGTCATTAATTATATTTTTTTTGAGGATTAAGGATGATAAACGAGCACACAGTACATCTGATGCTAAGTAGATGCTGTGGCTGATAGACATCTAAATTTATCCTCGATTAAGAATCAAAATGCATATGGGATGTCTTCCCTGAGGAAATGGATTGCCTCGTTTCCATTAAAACGGGTCTCCAATTCTATACACTTACAATACGAAACACAGTAGCAATAAGCTGCTATTTTACGCTGCTATTTTGTGAGAGCGTGGTCCTTCCTCGGTCTTGCCAACCCATTTGTGCATGCGACTAAATCAATTGTCGGAACACTTTTCCCAGTCTGCCTCAGACGCCTCTTCTACAGCCTGTTCGAACGCTAGAGTGCATTTTCCGACGGTGGAAACGACAGATCTTTCAGCTGATTTTTTATGTTAGGAAATTAAAGTAAAGAAAGTTGTCTTCTTCAAATTCTGCAAGGATTTAATACCAGACTCCACGTCAAAGTGAAAATACCTGTGCCTTTCGATCGCTTCATTTTGCCATAGTATCTCTTTAAAACTGCCAAACCGTCAAATGACGGTTGTTGTCTGCATCGTATTGATGAATTGAAGATTCACCTCCTGTAATAATGCTGTAAACACACCGACATGAGCCTGCTTTAAGTTTAGTAATCATGTCATACACTCTGCACTTAACTAAGTGGTGATGTAGCCTAAGAAAGTGAAGCGCACTGACTTAAAAAAACCCTATTTACTCTTGCCTTGAAGGCACCCACACCGTAATCGGATGGAAAGACAGATGCTGGCAACTTATTCCACTCCTTTGCAGTACGCATGATGAACGACGTTGCGAATCGTTTGGTTCGAATGCGTGGTAAGTCAAAAACGAAAGGATGGAGACTGGCCGAACGTCTGGTTGTACGATGGTGGAAGGGAGAGGGTGGAATTAAATTATGTAATTCCTGCGCACACTCTCCGAAATGCATCCTGTAGAAAACCGAAAGGCTGGCTACTTTACGTCGGTGTTCGAGGCTGGTAAGATTGGTTTTAACCAAATTCGGGTCACCAATAAGCCTCTTAGCACGCCTTTCCATTGAGTCCAAAGCTGCTAGGTGGCATTTTGCAGCACCAGCCCATATATGGCAGCAATACTCCATGCACGACCGGACTTGCGCTTTATATAAGATAAGCGGCTGTCCCGGCGTGAAGTATCCCAAGGACTCCCAGCTTCCTTGCAGCTGCTTTGGCCTTGGACTCAATGAACCGCCCGAAGTTCAAATTTGAGGATATTTCAAACCCTAACAACTGAAGGCGCTCGGTATATTTCAGTGATACATTTCGAAAAGAAGGAGCCAAGGTGAACTGGCTCCTTTTTGCAGTGAAGAGACACGCTTGTGTTTTGAAGGCGTTGAACTTCACAAGATTGGCATCGCTCCAATCGGAGACTGCCTGTAATGTGAGATTCACACGCTCTACCATAGCTTTTCTTTCGGACTGGATTTGATCCTGACTGTCCCGGGGACTTGGTTGGTACCTCTCAACAACTGTGCTATCGTCTGCATACCCATAGATACCGGGCATAAGCAGATCATTAATACGCAGCAGGAAGAGAGTTGCGGAGAGAACGGACCCCTGAGGAACACTGGCGTTAGTCGCCATAGGATCGGATGAGCAGCCATCGACAACGACCCGGAGAGACCGTTCACTCAGAAAGTCCTTTACCCATTCAGTCAGACCAGGGGATAAGCCGTACGCTGGAAGCTTACCCAAAAGGCTAGTGTGCCAAACTCTGTCAAAGGCCTTCGAGACATCAAGGGAAACACCAAGTGCTTCCCCACTGTTCTCGAGTGTCTCGCCCCATACGTGTGTGGCATACGCTAGAAGATCCCCAGCTGACCGATTTCGGCGAAACCCATATTACCGGTCACTAAGGAGGTCATTCTGTTCTAGGTATGCCATTAAGCGGGTATTCAATATACGCTCCATAATCTTGCAGAGTATGGAGGTAATTGAGATTGGACGATAATTGGCAGGGATGGCGCGGCTACCTTTTTTTGGAACAGGCTGCACGTTGGCCAGCTTCCAGGATTTTGGCACTATTCCAGTACTAAATGAGAGGCGGAACAAGCGTGTCAACACAGGAGACAACTCAGGTGCACACGCCTTTAGGACTATAGCTGGTATACCATCTGGTCCACTAGTTTTATTCACGTCTAGACATCGCAAGGTTTTAAGAACCTCCTTACTCGTTATACGAATTTCCGACATACAGGTCCCGCAGTGTGAATTGTAAGTGTTACGGCCTGCAGCTGCCTAGCTAATGGTAGTGTCCTCCTAGGCCCATAGTAGGAAGACACTACAGGCAGATACAGGTCGGGCTTTTGGCCAAAGTGGAAATTTCTAATTGAAATAAACGAGGGGAAAGATCACTAAGATAAAGGCACTCACCTACTCCAGGAGCGGAGACGGTTCACCAAGACCGGCCCGGCGGATGACAGTGTCGTGAGTGTATGTGTGATTGTATGTATGTGTGTGTTGACGTGGCCTGGTCTGGATGACGCAATGCCCTCCGGGAGAAGGTATGCGCTGGTATCCTCGGAACTTTCCCCCTCTTGAGGCACTCTTCCTGGTTTGTCACGCAATGGGACAGCTACACGTAGAACTTCAGAGGTAAATCACTATTATAGTTGCACAATTAATTTAACAGAGTTAGTAAGTCCTAATGAACGATACTGGTTCTCACAACGATTTACGCGGGTTGATACTTTCGTAACAAATTAGGCGCGGAAAACAGACGTCAGTATAGATCGCAAAGAATTTTACAATGACTCTCGAGAAGTCCGTCCGATCTCGCTGCGAAATGCGGCCGGGGGGGGGGAAGGTGACCTCGATATCGAGGCTAAGCGCGCACGTTAAAGAATACGTTTCGAAGGTATAATATTATTGCCTAAACAAACCCCCGCCCCGGACATAAGGCATTATGTCAGCGAGTAGATTGGCAAACGGGACAAGGTCGCGACGGCACGTTGCAAGATCGAATCTCCGACCAAAACCTCGGCCACTCTAAGCACCCCATCCGCTCCATACGACAACTTAACAATGCGCCCACGGCGCCAATACAAAGGTAGAGCGTTTGGTTCTTTAACCAACACGAGGTCTCCCACCTGAGGAAGCTCCGTCTTATCAGACCAGTTAATACGCTGCTGCAAAAGATGTAGGTACTCCAGAGACCATCGGTGCCAAAAGCTTTGAGTCATCTGTTGCAGCAGGGCAAACCTGCTAAGCCGTGAAGCGCTCGTTTCCCTGAAGGGGTACTCGGGCAGAGCGTCAAGATGCTGGCCAATCAGGAAGTGTCCCGGGGTCAGAACTTCCAAATCATTCGGGTCGGAGGAGAGGGGACAGAGGGGCTGAGAGTTGAGTACAGCCTCAATTTTACAGAATACAGTGGCGAGCTCCTCAAATGTCAAAATAGCTTCACCAATAACGCGACGGAGATGCGTTTTTGCCACTTTAACCACCACCTCGAAAATACCGCCCCAGTGGGGACACGCCAGAGGGTCGAATTTCCACTGGATGCCCCTTTTTGACATAGCATTGCCTAAATAAGTCCGGTGGCTAGACAGAAACTCGCCGACCTCCTTTAGATACCTATCCGTGCCCTTATAATTCGTTCCGCAATCCGACCGGATCAAGTCCGGCAACCCGCGCCGCGATACGAAACGGCCAAGCGTGGCCAAGAAGGCTTCCGTGCTGAGGGCGTTTACAAGTTCCAAGTGAACGGCTTTAGTGGAGAGGCACACGAAGACGCAAAGATAGGCCTTATGCGAACGCGCGTTACAAAGGTTAGAGGACTTGACGAGGAAGGGGCCAGCAAAGTCGGTTCCGACTCCAGCAAATGGTCGGATGGCCCTGACGCGGTCGGGCGGCAAGTCACCCATGAGGGGCTGCGATATGGTGGCCTTCAGTTTATAACAGGATATGCACTTAAAGATGACGCTCCGGATGATACGTCGGCCAGCCAAAATCCATAACTCCCGCTGTAAAATAGCCGAAAGAGCGTTGCACCCAGCGTGGGCATTCTTAACATGGTGGTGGGCTACCAGCAACCGGACCAGGGCGCCGTCCTTAGGGAGCAGCAACGGGTGTCGAGCCCCGTACGGCAGTTGAGAATTTTTGAAACGTCCGCCAACGCGCAGCATCCCCGCGTTATCCAGAAAGAGGTTCAGGCGGGCCAGGGCGCCCTTGATAACGGAGCCACGCTTCAAGTTTTCAATGACGGGCTCAAATTGCTCCGTTTGGACCATACGGGTCCAGTGCATCAAAGCTTCACGACGCTCGCTAGGGGACAAAACGCTATCAGAGAGTCGGTGGGATGGGTATCTCGAATTGCAGACAAAGCGGCGCAACCAAGCAGTAACTCCCAAGAGCTTATCGAGGGAGCTGTACCGTTCCAGAAGAGAGAGATCCCGAGTGGGCTTATCCTTGCACACTCCTACTCGGGCTCGTAGGCCCGGCAACGCTTCGGCGTTTGGTCCATGCTTTGGGCGGTGGGTCAAGTTTTACTCTATACGTGAAGGTGTCCTGAACAGGCTGATATTGAATGCCCAGCACAGTTAACAAATTAGGATTCTCAGGGTGCTCGAACAGATGAGGGTCTTGTTGATCCTCTCCTGGGAGGTCCTTCAAAATATGAGGGAAGTTCGACAACCACTTGCGCAACTCATAGCCTCCGTACTTCAGGATGGCAATTAATTTGTCTCGCAAGACCAGAGCCTCCTCGACGGTGGAAGCGCCCGTACAAATGTCGTCCATGTAGACCGAAGTCTCCAAAATAGAAGCTCCCCGAGCGTATCTCAGGCGCTGTCTCTTAGCGAGTTCAAGGAGGGTTCGCATGGCGATATACGGGCTGGACCGGAGTCCATATGTGGTGGTGTTCAACTCAAACACCTGTATAGGATCGCTGGGCTTCTCGCGCCACAATATCAGCTGATATCGGCGGTCATCACGATGGACCACTGATTGGTGAAACATCATCCGAATGTCCGCGACAAAAACCACTTGGTGTCGACGGAATTGGGTCAAGATGTCGGATATGTCCTTGATCAGTTTAGGACCCGAGTGAAGACACTGATTCAGGGACACACCGTTTGATGTGAGGGCGGAACCGTCAAAAACTACCCAAATCTTACTCTCAGGGGTCCTCAAGACCGCATGGTGAGGGAGGAAGTAGTGCTCCTGTGAACGCCATTCGAAGTTGGACGGTGACATGTGACCTAGCTCCTGATACTCGCGCATGAACTCGACATATTTGTCGCGAAAGGCTGGGTCGCGCCGCATGCGGCGCTCCATGGAAAGCAACCTCTTCTCGGCCAGAGCACGAGATTGACCCAAAGAGGGACGTGAGTCCAAAAAGGGTAAGCGAGTGACGAAACGACCGTCAACCCGCCGGCCGGTATTGTTCTGGTAGAACAACTCACACTCACGGTCCAGAGGGTCGACTCGAGCTGCATGTAGTGGTTCCTCAATTTCCCAGAACCGCTGGACGGCGTCCGATAGGGACACGCCCACGACGGAGAGCGGGTCGGCCGTCGGAGGGGGAGGAGACCACATAACCGGTCCAAAGAAGCTGTGCCCAAATATCGTGGAAATGGCTGACAGGCCATCGGGCTGTAGAGCTCGTATCTCACCTAACAAGAGGACACCCAGCGTGTCGGCCCCCAGTAACAAATCTATAGGCCCAGGTTGGGAAAACCGAGGGTCTGCCGGTCTCAAAGCCGACGCACAGCGAACAGCGCTGTCATTTATACGAACGTTAGGGAGAAACCCTACAATGTCGTCGAGGACATTTACCTTGACTAAAATATGAAGGTGTTCGCTGTCAGGGCTGAACACCAACTCCGCTTGTCCCCTAGGAGCAGGAGGCTCGGCACCTCCGATACCTACCATCGGACGTGATTCAGAGCTCCAGGGGAGCCCCAGTCTTCCCACCAACCAAGTACGTTGGGAACCCGAATCCAATAGAGCTCGAACCGTTAAGCAGTCGCCGCTCGGGTTGTAAACCTTCACAGGCCGTCGGCAATAGAACAGTTTGACAGGTGGACTGCTGACGGCTTATAGGCTCAGTGGAGGCAGCCATGGCGGGAGCTAGGGCGGCAGCCTCCTATCCGGAGCTGCCTCTGTTGGACCGGCACCCGAACCGGGGGCCCCGAGAGCGGCACTCCGACGCCATCTCGATGACCCTTGACTGGAATTCTCCGAACGGGCCGACCTGGGGAAACTCGGGGATCCTCGGCTCCAAGGCCCGGGGCCGATACGCAGTCTCCGGAACCTGGTAGTACCGGCACCGACCAAATGGGGCGGGCGGCGTTCCAGTCGCGGCCACTCAGCCAACGGGGGTGAGAACGGTCTAGCTGACCGCTGAGTGGCTGCGAATCCACTATCAACCCGCTAAGGGGGGGGGTGAAGACCCCCCCGCCCCTGGAGGAACGACTACCAGACCGATCGGGGGAGGGACTCCCCTGAGAACGAGGGGCGCTGTGGTCCACCGGTGAGCGCCGAGCGTCGCCCGACAGTGGGCTGGGCTGGGCGCCCCCGCCCGTGGGAGTCGGGGGGCTGGCAGGGCCCTGAGAGGACGAGCCGCGCGCACCCAGGCACAATATGACGTGGTGGTTGCCCTGGCAGTTCGTGCAGGGCCGCTGGTGCTGGCAGTCTCGTTGTAAATGCCTCTCCAGGCACGAGAAGCACCAGCGGCGCTCCCTGGCGATGGTTCGCCTCGCCGTAGCCGGCTTGCGCAACAACTTCGGGCACGACGCCGCCCGGTGGTCGGATGCTCGACAATAGGAGCAGGGAGGCGCCTCCCGGGCCGCTAGGCCACTATAGGAGGGTACGGGGGGCGCCCTCCCGCGGGGGCTCCGCTCGGCCTCAGGGGGGTGGGCGCCGCTATGGCCGGCTGATTCCGCCTCTCCCTGGGCACCGCTCGGGAGGCGGCCGGGGGGCCCTCGACGGCGCCTGCTGCGTTCTCCAGCTGCCTACACTGCTCCTCCAGGAACCGCAGCAGGTCCCTAAAGGGGGGGATATACGAGGCGCCATCCCCTCCGTACCTCTCCTCAAAATGGAGCCGAAGGTCGAGGGGCAGGCGGGACAGCACTATATGAAGGAGCAGAAAAGACCACTCGTCCACAGGTAAATCCAGCCGCCGCAACGAGTTGCACGCTACGACGACTGGATTCACTATGTCTTCACGTAGTCTAGTCCGGTCCTTCAGCAGCGGGAGGTTCAGCAGCCTCCGAACATGATCGTCCGCAATCCGCCGGACGTTGGCGTACCTTCCAGCGAGGAGGTCCCTGGCGTTTTGGTAGGCGTCGTCCGACAACTTAAGGTGGCCGACGACGCTCAGGGCCAGTGATGCCAGGAGGTACCCCATTTTTTGGCAGGGGGTCAAGTCCCTCCGGGCATCCACCAGGCTGTCAAACATGCCGACGAAGGTCAGCCATTCCGAGAGGACCCCGGAGTACCTTGGCAGGTCCAGCGTGGGGAGTCGTCCTAGCAGCTCTGGCTGAGTAGGCGGCTTCCGCGGGGACTCGAGAAGGCCACTCAGCCGAGCTTCGCGCTCCCTCTCCGCGTCCTTAGCCCCCGCCTCGATCAGGTCGTCCGTTAGCGCGAGGAACTGCTCGTAGTCCGCGCGGCAGGAGTCCAGGACTCCCTTTTCCACCTCCGCGTCCTCGAGCTCAGAGTAAGCCTCCTCCACGGCAGCCCTTCGAGCATCGACCTGCTCGAGCCTCTTCCTCAGATCATAGACCCTGTCCGGTCGGCCTATCAACGCGTGTGCGCTGGTAGCCCAGCGCAGCTCAGTCCGCAAGCAACGAATTAGTAGCTTATGTGATGGCATCCTTACTAAATACAATAACAAAATAACAGAAATAACAAATACAGTTCCTATCAATCAGGTTAGATAGAATTACACAATTATTAATCGAGTTAGATAGAAATTACACAATTATTAAATACAAGTTAATACGAAAAAACACAAATCAAATTAGCACGTGACAACCCTAGTACGATTAACAATTATCACATTACGTGACAGCCTTATGTATCTAATCAAATACTTCGCCTCAACAATTCTCGCTTGTTACCTATGGGCGTGGCGTTAGTAAACTACCTCCTAACAACAGAGAAAAGGCGAGCCACAATGCAACAAGAAATAATTATTATTTATATTAATTTTACGTATTACGGCCGGGCGTGATTGTAGACACAATCAGCCACGCTTCTGCTACCAAATGTTACGGCCTGCAGCTGCCTAGCTAATGGTAGTGTCCACCTAGGCCCATAGTAGGAAGACACTACAGGCAGATACAGGTCGGGCTTTTGGCCAAAGTGGAAATTTCCAATTGATATAAACGAGGGGAAAGATCACTAAGATAAAGGCACTCACCTGCTCCAGGAGCGGAGACGGTTCACCAAGACCGGCCCGGCGGATGACAGTGTCGTGAGTGTATGTGTGATTGTATGTATGTGTGTGTTGACGTGGCCTGGTCTGGATGACGCAATGCCCTCCGGGAGAAGGTATGCGCTGGTATCCTCGGAACTATCCCCCTCTTGAGGCACTCTTCCTGGTTTGTCACGCAATGGGACAGCTACACGTAGAACTTCAGAGGTAAATCACTATTATAGTTGCACAATTAATTTAACAGAGTTAGTAAGTCCTAATGAACGATACTGGTTCTCACAACGATTTACGCGGGTTGATACTTTCGTAACAAATTAGGCGCGGAAAACAGACGTCAGTATAGATCGCAAAGAATTTTACAATGACTCTCGAGAAGTCCGTCCGATCTCGCTGCGGAATGCGGCCGGGGGGGGGAAGGTAATAATAATAATAATAATAATAATTCTTTATTGAACACAGATATAATATACAATTCATTGGTTCTCTGACTCCTAAACTAGGTTACCCTGTATGTTAGGAGGCAGTTTCCCACCCATTAAGTGATCTGATTTTCCGTGTACAATACAGACTCTAAAATATATAAAAAATATTTAAAAAAGTGTGTGTGTGTGTGTGTGTGTGTGTGTGTGTGTGTGTGTGTGTGTGTGTGTGTCTGTGTGTGTGTGTGTGTGTGTGTGTGTGTGTGTGTGTGTGTGTGTGTGTGTGTGTGTGTGTGTGTGTGTGTGTGTGTGTGTGTGTGTGTGTGTGTGTGTGTGTGTGTGTGTGTGTGTGTGTGTGTGTGTGTGTGTGTGTGTGCGCGCGACTGTTTTCATTAAAATATGTGTACATAACTTAAAGTAGGTTTTCACAATTTTCATAGTCGTATTCTTTTAGCCAGTTTAAAATAGCTTGTTTTACTTGGTAACTTTTTAAGTTATTTAACTTAATTTTTTTATTAATTGTATTATATAAATGAGGTGCTTGGTAGTCATATTGCCTTTTCGCAAATGTGCTTTTCACAAATGGTACTGGACATTTTTGTGTTCTTTTGTTTTTAGCTACATATAGTGGGGAAAAATTATGATATCGTTTTATGCATTTGTATATATATGATTTTCGTACACTGAGGACATTTGACAATACGTAAACTTTAGATGTTGGGTATGTATAAGGAAGATGTAATATTAGTTTTAGTATAGATCTTTGAGCTCGCTCGGCCTCAATAAGATATGTTTTTGGAGCTCCACCCCATGAGCAGATGCAATAATTTATGAGACAATGACAAAGGGCGTTATATGTCTGAATTAGTAGTTTTTTATTCGCTACAGTTCTTAGGTTTTTAAATACTATAATGAGTCTCCGAATTCGTTTAGATATATTTGATATATGAGGTTGCCAATTTAATCTTTCGTCGAGGATTACCCCAAGGTATTTTATCGTAGATGTTCGTTCTAATATTGTACATTTACATCTCTCTTTTTTTTGGAACGTATTACAAGGGTACGTATGCATGGTGACAGAGAAGCTGTGGGGTGGTTTTGAGATTATTGTTTTGAAAAAACATACATATTTCGTTTTTGAACAATTGACAGTTAAAAGATTGTTTTCCAGCCATTTTGTAACCATGCGTAATCCATTTTCAGCACATTGCTGCACAGTATCCCAGTCTGTACCATGAAAGAGGATTACAGTATCGTCAGCAAACATAAAAAGGTCCGCACTACGGATATTAATTTTGCATAATTCATTTATGTACGTCAAAAAAAGTGTTGGTCCAAGAATGCTACCCTGTGGAATGCCATAGGTACATTCGGCTTTATCGCTTAGGTCGTCGTCAATACGTAATACTTGGGTTCTGTTTTTAAGGTAGTTACAAAACCATGCATATGACATACCTCTTATACCCAGATTTTCGAGACGTCCGAGAAGTATAGGAATAGACACAGTATCGAACGCTTTTTGTAAGTCTAAGAAAACACAGATGCACTTATCACCTTTGTCTACGTAAGATGTTATTTTCGAAATCAGTTGTAAAATAGCGTCTTCTGTTGAACGATGTGCCCTAAAACCAAATTGATTCGCAGCTAGATATCCATAACGCTCTAGATATTTTATAAGTCTGTTGTTCACAAGCTTCTCAATTATTTTTGAAAAAGTAGGTAACAACGAATTCGGCCTGTAATTCGAAGGAACGGACTTATCACCAGATTTGAATATTGGTGTTACTAAGGCCTGCTTGAATAGTGATGGAAATTGCCCTGTCTGAAAACTACTATTACATAGATGTGCTATAGGTGCGCAAAGAATTTGACTATACCTTTTAACGAAATCAGTAGTAATTTTGTCCCAGCCAGGGGAACTATTTGATTTAAGTTCGTTAATAGTAGTTTTTACTTCCTCAGGATCTGTTAAGAAAAAAGCCATCGAATGTGTTGGACCTATCTGTTTGAAATTATCAGCAAGTTCTGAGACTGATTTGCCTATGGTGTTCAGAGTATAATTTGCAAGCTGTGAACCAATTGTTGTGAAATAGGTGTTTACTAGATTAAGTGAAGCTTTTGGCGTATCTTTAATTTTTAACAATTCTGTTGTCGGTTGTTTTGATTGGCTTAGATTACAAACTTCTTTAACTATCTTCCATGTCTTTCTAACGTTTCCAGTACTGGTAATAAGTTCTTGTTCGTAATACTGTCTTTTTAACTTTTTTATTATGTCGTTACATGTGTTTCTGTATTTCCTATAGTGTGATGCTAAATCTTCATTATTATTTTCCTTTTTTAGTTGTTTATGTAATTTGTCCCTTTTTCTTATCGATTTTACAACTCCTGGTGTTATCCAGGGTTTTAATGGCCTATTTCTTTTAGATATAGTTATTCTGGTTGTATTAACTTGTATTAAATCTTTTATAATATTTACAATATACTCTGCAGCATCATTGACATTGTCGATTCTATAATATTCTTCCCAGTTAAGCTCATTCATACCTACAGTTATTTTGTCAAAGTCAATTTTTACTTTATAAAATTTTGATTTATTTTTACTAATTTTTACTCCTAAGGTGACCTCGAAATCGAGGCTAAGCGCGCACGTTAAAGAATAAGTTTCGAAGGTATAATATTATTGCCTAAACAGTAGGCAAAGAGAGACGCCCACTTTCTCCTTAGCCGTATGAGCCAGTGTGTCATTCGGTTTTACCAACGGAGGCAGTGAAGGGCGACATAAGTTTGTCTCGACCGCTTTGGCGAGAGACCAAAAAGCTCTAGTGCCGGATGTTCTGGCAGAGAGTTTTGCGCCAATATGTTTAATGCGATCGAGACTAGCTTTCCGTAATGCTTTTTTGTAGGACTTGGCGGTCTAGTTGAAAGTTCTCTTCTTGGAGCTAATATCCGGAGCTTTGCGGTTTCGAGCGTCAACCCATGATAGGTAAGCTAAATGCTTGCGCTTTTCAGCTTGGGCGCATTCAGCGTTAAAGCATGGGCGAGCTTTGCTACCGGTGGGAGCGTCAGAGAAGGGAATAAAGTACTCCAAAGCTTGTCGCAACACCTCCGTTATCGCAACCGCGCAGCTCGACGGATCCGCAGAAGAGAAACAAACCTCCCGCTAAGGATAAGATGTAAAAAAGTGTCGCATCTCATCCCAATCAGCTGACTTTTACCGCCATATTCGTCGAACAACTTGGGACTCGTAATCAGGTGGAGAATATGACGATACAGATTTCACCAGACAGTAGTCAGATGTACTCAAAGGAGAAGTAACCTGTACTTCATATCTGTCTGGTTCGATAGTCAGCAGAAGGTCCAAGCAATTTGCTGTGTGACCGTCTACATCGGTTACCCTAGTCGCCACCTTTACCATCTAAGAAAGACCTAGCGTCAAAGCAAAATTGCACGCTTCTCGTCCAGCATGGTCGGTCTTTTGGTATGGGAACAGCCAGTCTTGGTGACAAGCGTTAAAGTCCCCCAGAAAGACCAACAAAACTCTTATACATATATGCTCCTTCTCAAATAATTATAGGAAATTTGCATTTCTTAATATAGAATAAAGGTGACAAACGAGTACGGAGTCCACCTGATGGTAAATGGATGCTGTAGCCCATAGACAGTTGAATTTATCCTAAGTTTAGAAGGAAAATGCAGATTCGTTGTCACCCTTGAGGACTCAGATGAAATGCTTTATTTCCAGTAAAAAGAGTGTCCGGTTCTCACATTCACCATGCGAAACACAGCAGCATTAAGCTGCTATTTTATGCTGGTATTACGTGAGAGCGCGGTTCTACGGTCGAGCCGACACATTTGTGCTACAAACATAATATAGCTACAGCGTGGCTCTACCACTTTTATATCAAAATACTAGCTAGTAAGGTCATTAGATATATGAAAATATCCTACATTAAAAAACATGCCTTTAAAGCATTTTGCACCTTTGGCGTCAACATATTTGCTAGCCTACTATTGAAATTTATTATATGTGTAGATAAATCATATACAGGATTTTAAAATAAAGTAAACATCGTTTTAAAATATGGTGAAATCTAGCTGAGAATTTTTCATTTTTCTGAATTACTCTCCAAATTTCTTCTAAGGAAATAACACATCTTTTCAACATTTTAAAACATTTTAGAAAGTAATGCAAACATTTTCACATTAAGAATAAAATTATACGAGTATTTAGCAAAATTTTAAACCACTGAGTTATGTCAAAATCCTATTTATACAACTCTGTTTGTAATACAATGGTGTGAATAAAAGACGATGCTTTGTATCTTCAGGTTTATTCCTTCAGCCAAGACACAGAAATGTAAATACAAAGAATGAAATGAGATTATGGGTTCTTGTTTTGCCACCACATTAAAAACAGGCTTAAGAATTAGTGTTCCATTGT
Organism: Parnassius mnemosyne; assembly: GCA_963668995.1. NCBI lineage: Eukaryota > Metazoa > Arthropoda > Insecta > Lepidoptera > Papilionidae > Parnassius > Parnassius mnemosyne. The sequence goes on from CAVLGL010000159.1 coordinate 14,678,918, forward strand.
ATAAAACCTTTTTTGAAACTAATTCCAATTAATGCCTGTATTATTAGAAGCTTAAATATTTAATCTAAAAAGTAATGGGGTTTTAATATTACGAGAGATTAACACACTTAATAAAATAGCAGTCTATGTAACCAATTTTATGTCCCATCCTATGATAGGGATCTTGTATATTCGAAACAGTGGTAACAGTCGTAAGACAAAAAATAACTTTAATAAGAAATTTATTGCGAGCGCTTAGCCATTGAGCTAACGCAACTCTGTTCTATTCAATAAGTAATAACGAATAATTCATATTGAATAAAAAATTTCTATTCCTGTCTATATTCTTTCATTGGTTATCCTTGATCATTAAATATCAAAACATATTTAGTGGGAAAATTCTCACTGTACTGTTAAAATCATTTATGAAAATAGCTTAGCTAAAATAATCTTTATTTGATTCATTAATATAGATCTAAGAAACCCTACAATAGCTTGAAATTACGCTATTTCTTTCAATGGCTTTCATAGAGTTTGTGTAGTTGTTATCTTGAAATAAAGGATCTTTACGCTTCTTGTCTCCACATTACGCTGCTTAACACTTAGGTGTTAAATCACGGTTTTTTATGTTCTTTCGTAAGTACGGTAGATACTTATTTAAGAAATTATTACGTATTTATTTACATCTATTGTAAAAAAAATCTTAATTTTCAGAATAAACCGGAGGCGTTTAAATTATATTCTAACTAAAAATAGTTACATAATATGTCAGTCTCTGTATGCTCGAATCGATCTTAAGGAGGTTAACTCTACGATTGAATTATAGAATTATATATAATATATGTATATACATATATATATATATATATATATACTAGATTTTCAGTAAACTGACAGATTCTAACGTTATGGCATTGCTGTCAACTATTCAATATGTAAAGCTGTAGTTATCGGTAGGACGCGCTAAACACATAGGTGTCTATTGTTTACAACAACATAAATTCGTCATAGTCCATAGTTAAAGACTTTGGGTTAATGATCGATACTAATTTAAGTTGACAATCTCAGGTGACTGAGATAAGCCGGAAAGTAACATTAAAACGTTTAAAAAATATCCTACCAAACGAGACTAAGGCGAGACTAAGTGATTATGCTGTTGCGTGTTACCCTGATGTAAGTCAAGTCCTTCTATGCAAATTGGATCGTCTGCTCAATAACTGCATACGTGTTATTTTCGGTTTTCGTAAATACGATCGTGTTTCCTAATATTGTTCTAAGCTTAAATGGCTCCCTATTCGTCAGTGTAGATTCAAAATTTTTCAAACACTATTTTATGTCCTTTACGATCCATGCACACCCTAATATCTAAAATGCAAGTTTCAGTATTTTGGTTCTTCTCACGATCTTAACCTGCGATCTTTCATATTTACGGTGCTCGTGAATTACCTTATGTGTTTTTCATCGCTGTATGTTTATGACTCAGTCTTTCGTCACTGAGGCCACATAATGCTTTGGGATAAATTACCTCCACATATAACATAACATAAGAAACCAAGTTTTGTCCCTGTCTTTAAGAGAATGGTGGAAAATATCATATTATTTAATGGAATTCAAATTGGGAATTTTCTTGACATTGCTATGTGATAATAATGCTGATCACGCTAAGTTGTGATGTAATACCAGACGGATCATCAATTTTCGTAATTATGAAATTCTATGAAAGTCTGTAAGAAATAAGAGATATGATAAAGTATGGAATATTAACATGAAAATTGTTAGAATGAACGTGAGAGATCCATTAAAGTGCAGTTAATTAAATATTTACCATCAAAATTTGTATAATAATTGCTCTTTATTTATAAGTTCTTTATAAAGCGCGGTGGTACGAGTAACTAAGAAGATAAGTGCTCGCAGTAAATTTCAGAACACTTGAGCAACATTTGTTTAATCTTCGCCGGCATGAATGAAATTTTTAGTTGCAATTTTAAGTGTTTTTACCGCATGCCCAGCGGTGAAGAAAAAGATCAAAAAGAACGTGCTTGCCTGAGAAATAGCATTTTAAAATTTTGAGAACTTCACGTATTCTATGCCAATACGCACTGGAGCAGCCCGACGGACTAATCACGCTAAAGTACCTTAATGATTCTTTTAAAAATAAAAGAGGCCTGTGCCCAACTGTGGGAACAGGAATATAGCTTGCTTAACTTTTTTTAAGGTGACAAATGAGCTCACAGTTCCTCTGATTTTAAGTGGATGCTATAGATTAAAGATACTAACTGTAGCAGGTGCTTTGTTACCACTGACGCCTGAAACGGTATACACAAAGAGTATAGTAACTGTCTTATAGGTATAACTCGTTACCAGTACAAGTCGCGGCACGTAAGTCTAGCGCTGAACGAAACGTGGAGGGGACGCGCACGAATGCGACTGGAGAGCCAATCAGCGATGGCAAACAATACGCACAAGCCAATCAGAGCGACTTATGCGTAGTAAGTCAATCAGCGCGACTTATGCGATATAACCGCTACTTACAACACGGTCTACGGTTCTCGTAACACCCCATGCGAAATAAGGCAGAAATATAATACTATTTTACGTTCGGTATTCTGTGCGAGCATGGTCCTTCTCCGGTCTAAGCCAGCAAGGATTATACAACGGCAGCATGGCTTTGCCTCGTAAAAATTTAATTTGACATAGTTTTAGAAATCTCCACAGCCATTAATGTCACACTGCTTGATTACTTGGAATTATGGAGATACGTATGTATTAAGCGTTTGTTATTACGAGTACTAGAGATAACAATACATTTATTATTAATGAATGTCATTATATTTTTGATATGTTACATACAAGAATCACTCACTTACAGCTACAACAATTCTTGTATATATTATGTGTTATTGTGTGTGTTATGTGTTATTATGTGTTATCTTGTATATATTAGTGTGTATTTCTTGTATATATTATGTTTATGATGCGGCTAAAAGACGAAATTCGGGTACACCCAAGTTTAGCCGGATGCAACTAGGTGCACACACACATATTAAGTAATATCGGCAGTAGTATGAAATTAATGTATGTCTCAAGGCGTCACTAATGTGATCCAGGGAGGAAAAACTTTATCAGACGAGAGAGAGAAATAACCAATATTCAGGTGCCTATCCAAGTGAACTGCTACAAATCGGAGAGTGTCTATTGGAAACAGACGCATCTAGCAAAATTCTAGTTTTGCCATCCAGTGGCGATAAAAGTCAAACCCTGTGCAATGCGTTTGGTTATGTAAGAGGACAGCGATGTCTCCAAAAAATTGTCCGTTGAGATAAGAAATAAAATATAAGACGTCAGTATGTCAAATATTCCTCACCATAGTGGCCAGTGACGACAGTGCTGCAAACACAGTGTAAAAGTTAGCGTCACACTGCCAATGCGTAACCTTAATGCACAGAGATTGTACACCAGACTGAGCACCACATCACTGAGAAGAAATATTTTAAGGTATCTGGTCGGACATAGACACTAAAGGAGAGCGTGCTTTCATTGTCCGCATTCCTCACTCTTTCGATTCTTCCAGCCTTATCCTATTTCTATTTGGGACCAGTTGTCCTAATCCTTAGTCTCTAGGGGCATCTACTCTGGGTCATCAATAAATCAATATTACTATAAACACTCCTAGTGTCTCTTTATGCTTTTCAGACAGTAATTTTGTTTTGAAAATAGCTAGGATAAACCGGTTTGTATAGATGAGTAGGCCCTTCCAATCACCTCACCTCACTTTTTATGGAGCCAGCATTTCGCACCATAATATAAAGGTTCACCAAAGTTTGTATATTCTTATATTTACGCGAACACTACACATTGAATAAAACTATATTTAACGGATTTTGCCGCGTTTAATTTACTATTTTAATTTCCGACGTTTCGGGTGCTTTACAGCAACTCATGGGCACGGGGGGACAGAGATGTTTGACGTACCGATGTCACAGTTAGCCCGGCTACCTTCAGTTTTTTAATATTAATTTTTGGTTGAAGCAGATGAAGTAAAAAGCAGATCGCAGCACCCATCAGCCATCTGCTTGGGATCCTATAATTAACAAAATTAAATCCAAACCCAAGCATCTGCGTAAATGACCATGGGTTGCTGTAAAGCACCCAATTAAGCGCAATAAAATCCGTAAAATATTGTTTTATTCATTGTTTATTCTGCCTTTCGTACCAGCCGGCATCCTATTAGACAATCGTATGGTAACTAAAACACCTCTCTCGCTAGCGAGAGTTTGATATTTAAAAAAAAATAAGTAACTATAGCATGCATTCATGATAGAGAAACACTGCAGCTATGCTAGCTACTCGTATATACAATATGTAACAAAAACCCTGTGGTTCCCGTTAAGTACGTTATCAGGATCATTATTCAAACCTACAGAAATAACTTTTTTTTAAATTCGAACAATATTTTTTTAAATTTCATTTAAAAAAAATTGTATGCAAATTGTATGTGGTTTTATTACCTCTGCATTTTCTGGGGAGTAAGAGGATTGTCAAAGACCCCGCTTTACTTAGCTTTAGCATCGGCTAGTGTCAGTAAGAGATAATAAAACCACATAAAATAAAAAAAATTTTTTAATAAGATTTTAAAAAAATATGGTCGACTTTTTAAAAAAAAGTTATTTCTATAGGTTTGAATACTGATCCTGATAACGTACTTAACAGGAACCACAGGGTTTTTGTTACATATTGTATAACTGAAGCACAGATTCGTCACCTCGATCGGATTAAGATGACGCTCTCAAAGAATACCAGCGTGAAACAGCAGAATAATGCTGCTGTGTTTCGTATGATAAGTGCAGGCATTTCATCTTAGTACTCAGGGTGACAACGCATATCGATTTTTAATCGACAATAGATATAAATCTCTATGGGCCATAACATCTACTTACCATCCATTCCATTCCATTTTATAAAAAAGCCATCAAGATTTATTCTGTAGAAATATTAAATAAAAGTTTTATTAGACGATCACGTTGACCGAAGAAAATTAATAAATTAATTATTTAAGAGCTTATGACACTAAATCACACCCCGCTATTTTTTTTATCTTTCTTCGTAAATGACTGTAATTTTGTTGAGTGTGATAAAAACGACGAAGGCAAATTCGTTTCCCGTGGCGTAAATGTTGATGGAAAACCATTATTACTTGTCTTGGTAATTTAATTTCTTAGTTCCGTTAAAATTAATAAAAGTATAAGGTAAATGAGGTTTTGCAATAGGGAAGAATAAAATGTCCGATTAAAATCATTGGATTTCTCAGACATGCGTGCTTGCATTCAATGATTTCCTTCACCGCTGAGCATGTATTAAATCAACACTGCAATTAAAATTGCCTGTAAAAAATTCACGTTTGCACTCTTGCATGGGTGAGTTTAATTCTCGCCACAATTAACTATTGCTTGGTGCTTATACCCTGAGCTAGCATCTCAGTCTAAGTTCTGTGCTATGCATCATTAATCATTATATAATAATAATGTCCTCCATACCGAACTTCGATCACGGCAATCAGCCTGAACGGAGACTGGCCATCGGCACAAGACAAGATTATAGTGCCCAAGTATATACTAAGTAATACGCAAGCACAGGTAAACCGACACGACCGGAGAGATCAGGCACAGGGCCAACTGTTTTACGTGGCAAGGGATGAGACACTGCCAACTTTCTGATTCCGGGCAGCTACTGAGAATTTCTTAACCGAAAAACTCAATAAACTATTTTTGGCCCGACACGGCTTTCGAACCCGAAATCACAGAAATAGCAGTCGCGTTTACAACCACTACAACAACGAGGATGATTGTGATTCATTCTATTTTAGTCCTCAGGAGTGACAACACATCTATTGCCTTCTCTATTCAAGTAGTTTGCAGGTGCCAATGAGCTATAGTAGCTACTTACTTAGCAAGATCGTTCTGTCTTCCTGATAACAACTCTGATTAGTCGACATACGCACAAGCGATTGTTGATTGTATGCCAATACAATGATGGACATACATGTGTATTTGAGGATCTAGAATATGTTATTATACACCTATGTGTATGTAAAAGTAAATATATATGTATAGATTATAATACAACCACGTAATTCATATTTAAAACTTACAAAATATGTACATGAGATATTAAAAAAATAAACTTGTGAGAAAATACTGATGTAAATTACAGTGACCATTTAGAAAGGCAAGTCAAACACGATTAAAACGAACTGACTAAAGTAATTACGTTACAATATAAAACTTTATTAGAAGTCCTTAATTCCTTTTAGGTTGTAATGTTCATATTTAGTATTCCCTCCACAAACTTGTCATACCTACTCTTTACACTTTCTAATTACGGAGGATTGCAGACCAAGGTTTGTTTTTGTTATTAGTTTTTGCAAAGAATTTCACGTTTACGACTTGGCTCGACTACATAATAATACAACTTTACACATGGTACAGTTTTTTACGTGGTAGAGCCATGCTGCAGTTATATTAGTAGTATAGTTGTAGCACAATCGGGTAGGCTCGACCGGGGAAGGACCACGCTTTCACAGAATACCAGCGTAAAATACCAGCTTATTGCTGCTGTGTTTCGTATGGTGAGTGTAGAGAACCGGAGACCCTTTTTACTGGAAATGAGGCATTCCATCTTAGTTCTTACGGGTAAAAACGCATCTGCATTTTGATTTGTAATCAAGGGTAGATGTAGATGTCTATGGGCCGCAGCAACCACTTACCATCAGGTGGACTGTGTGCTCGTTTGTCACCGTTATCCTATAAAAAAAAAAACAGCCAAAGTTTACTCTTTATGAATTCAAATAAAGATTTATGTATATTCGTAGTTCATATTGTGAATTGTCATTTATTTTTGAAACAGCAAACATAAGCGCCTAATTCACGGTCCATCTTGAAGTACATCCCGCCAAGGTCGTACAGTCTTCGTACGTACGTGCATGCTGTCAAGCGTACTCATAGTCGTTTTGCATCATGGCTCGTGCATGAACTTGGCGGGACGTATAGCAAGATGGACCATAAATAAGGCGCTATAGATTTATACTCAGGTGTTATTACAAATACCAGCACCAGTTTAAAAGTCTGGGCACATTTATATTAACGACACAAAACTCCTCGCGGGCTATGGTTCTATAAATATGTTCCAAGACTGTCAAAGTTTAAGTTGTTTCATAAAAAATATAATATCTAACAAGACGAAGGATTATTGCTGTATTGATGAATATATAAAACTTTAATATTCCTTTATATTCTTTTCAACATTACAGCCTATCGAACGTCCATTGCTGAACATAGTCTGGCCTTGAAAATCTAAAGTAAACCCTTCCTATAACGGGAAAAAACCATACAGCAGTTTATTTATACGGACTGATGGAGAAGATGATGAAAATAAAGAGCATCGTGGGTTTGCATGAACTTGGCGGGACGCATAGGAAGATGGACCGTAAATAAGGCGCTATAGGCTTACACTCAGGTCTTATTACAAATACCAGCACCAGTTTAAAAGGGCGAGCATATTTATATTAATGACACATAACCAGCTACAAGATCTAGGTTCTGGTTCATTTAATCAGGGGATACCAATACGGGATAGCTAGAGCTTGCTAAATAGGTAAAAATAATATAAATTTGCCGTGTGACAAAACGTAAGATGACGATTAAGGTAAGCCCTTCTTATAACGGGAAAAAGCCATACAGCAGTGTACTTATACGGACTGATGAAGAAGATAATGAAAAAAAAGAGACCTTTTTTCAAGGATAGGTGTCGTGGCCTCAGGGGTGGCAGTGCATTGGAAATTTCATTTCTCAATCGAGAGTTGTCAACTTACAAAATGCAACTATCGATAGAACTTAAAAATATAGTTTCTCCAGAAAGACGGTGCTGAGTTTAATACTAGTTTGATTTATAGATATAATTTACGAGTGAAGATAAGTGTGTTCCTCCTGGTATCCTTGATATTCCTGTCACAATCAGAATCGATAATAACGTCGATACCACATCACCATCCTTACTGAGAAATGAAATTATTAAAATATTGTAGATAATATGACAACTCCTTTAACGGCTCCATGGCGCAGTGGCTTAGCAATGAGTTGCTGCGCTGGGGGCCGCGGGTTCGTATCCCGCGCGGAACAAGTATTTGTATGACCTACAAATAATGGTTCCGGGTCTGGATGTTTGTCCTTGTGCAATTTATGTTTGTAAACTGCCTCCACGATACAGGGGAAAATCCTAGTGTGGGGGTAACGTTTTTTTTAAAACAAGTAAAAACAAGTAACAAATATCTTTACAATAAAATAACACATTTTTCGTTGTGAATGTGGTCATATTGCAGAGGTCGTGGCAGATAAGTGTTCATGACAACAAAGCGGAAATATTTTACTTTTATAGTGGCTTTTGAAAACATAATAATAAAATTTGTTCAAAGCGCAGAAATTTGACATTTTGACGACTGTAGAGGACGGAAGTCGGTGTTATATTAGGAGGAAATTTTAAAAATGTTATATTCCGAGACATTTAATTACAGAAGCATTAAAATATTAAAAGTGACATTTTTAAGACTAAGAAAATCAATTTCTCAGTTTTTTAAATTATAAATAATATAATTAGGTAATATTTTAATTAATTAAGGGTTGATTTTTCAATCAAATATAACTTATCCATCAAATAAATTATCACATGACTGAATATAAAAGTGAAACAATTGAACTACGAGTACTTATTCAATACAAGTTTTGAACTGATTATGTTATATTTTTTCCTATGAATAAATTTTATCTGAGGATTAAAAATTCGGCCATAATTCATTACAGCCTATTAAAGTCCTTAGACATTCTCCATAGGGACGATACTTGCCATAGTTGCCACGATTGGTGGGCGAGTCGGTAATCACAGTTTTTTTTATTAATTTGAGTTGTTATCGAGAAGATGCTGCTGTCTATCTCTTGTTTCATTACCCTCTGTCACTTCTTACAACACCCACGGTTGTCGTAAATAATATAGAGAAGTGAATTCTCAATAATCCGCCACTACAGACAATGTTACCTTAATTTTATTTTAATGTTTGACAATGAACACTGACGAAGCCATTAACATCGATTATTATCTAGGGCTACATCACCACTTACCACTAGGTGGGATTGTAGTCAAGCACTGGCTTAAAGCAAAGTTACAGCCTATATATAATACGTCCTACTTCTGGGCACAGGCCTCCTCTCACTTCTGAGAGGATTATAAGGCGATGAAGTGTCCGCCGCGCGGCCCCAATGCGTGTTGGCAGATTTGCCATTACTTCGAAATATTTTTTATTTTTTTATTTCTCAGATATGCAAGTTTCCTCACGATGTTTTTTTCTCCGCCGAGCAAGTGGTAAATCAGCACTTAAAGTTGCAATTAACAGTTTACCATTACCGACTGGGAACATTCGGTAATTGGTACCTAAATGGTACCAATTACCGACTGGGAACGAAGCTTGCTTTATAGCAAGTGGTAAACCCCTGAGCTACCACGACTCTGTCAACGAAGCACTGGCTTTTAATAAGTAATAAAAGTCATGTGATCGCAGTAAAAAAAAAGTCCTCTCCCGTTCCTAATCGTATCGATTATAGAAAATGCCAGGAAGATCACATGGCTTCCGATAGATGGCCAGAATAAACATTTTCTCTACAATAGACCCGCAACGGAGAGTAGCGTTAAACGTGTGGTATGTCTGGTTCTTCTATAACCATTTCGAATGGCAAGTGTGGCTGTTACGAAAAATCCTTCTCAAGACGAGAGAGGCCCATTACCTCTATCATTGGAAGGATTTTCTATAAACGCCACTCTTACCATACGAATTGGTGATCGTAGTACCAGACTTTTTTTTTTATAGGATAAGGGTGACAAACGAGCACACAGTCCACGTGATGGTAAGTAGTTGCTGCGGCCCATAGACATCTACATCTATCTTCGTTTGCAAATCAAAATGCAGATGCGTTGTCACCCGCGAGGACTAAGATGGAATGCCTCATTTCCAATAAAAAGGGCCTTCGGCCACCTGCACTCACCAAGCGAAACGCAGAGGTAAACCTCTACTTCACGCTGGTATTCTGTGAGGTCGTGGTACCACCCCGGTTCGAGCCGGCCCATCCGTGCGTCAGCAAAAGCTGCCGCATGGCTCTACCACTGTTAAAAGTCTAGCCTTTTTGTCAGGATGGTTTGGGTATTTGACGTAAATTGGAAGGTTATAACGCTATTTATTAGAAATTACTACTTTTTTTTGGCATTTAGCTATAATCTAAAGTATAGAAAGGTATATTCTAATTATGATGTTTAATTCTATTACTTGAGAGTACATCTTATTAGACAACTTTAACAAATGTTACTACACTAAATAGACTACTAAATATTTGCTTATCATCTTTCATAAAAAAATATACCTAGATTTTAGGAGGAGGTAATACCGATTATTAAAATAAAAACCCGATCTCGAAATTATATTATACTACTTTTTTACACAAAACTAGCGATTCGCCCCGGCTTTGCACGGGTTATTTCTGGATCTCGATACCGGCCCCACCTACCAGGTCCAATTGTAAATATAAACACAATCTAGAGACCCACTGAAACACAAAAAAATATCATCATTATCTGTCCAGACGTTAAGGAGAAGTCCTGTGACAAACATACTTACAGAAGAATAATATGTATAAAAATAGAGCTTAACACAAAACGTGCTTGATTTCTTAAAGGTTATGAATAATTATTTTCTTTCAATTGAACATTTTACTCAAAGAAATAAAAAGTATGATTTTTAAATGCAAACTGCATATATGACCATAATTTTAAATTTAAATATGCCTACAACCAAAATGTTTAGTTGGAATTGCGCACAAAACGTGAAGTATCCATATCGTTTCAGAAATATTTTGCTAAAAGTTATTAGGAGCTCTTTCAACTTTTTGAAACAAAAGATCGCTATTATGATTCTTCACGTATGTGCCAGAACAAAAGCTTATGTCATAATGATTTCATGCTACTTACCTACTACAAGAATAGTCTGATTTTATGCAAAATGGAACCACACGACCAATATCGTTTTTTACTTTTTCAAAGAATAGTAATTTAAAGGTAGTCTAAATTCTTATTCAAAAAAGAACCGCATGATTTTTTCCTTGGAAACAAGGTATAGTAAAAGCAGAACAGAAGTAACAGCAATAACAAATATTACATATTAAGCAAATCCGAACCACAGCACAACGGGACTTGATTGTTCAAACAAATAAACGATATTACTACCATGTAATATTATACAAAACAGATTTACACATACTTGGTACCTTTAATATACCAAATGGAACCAAGTTTCTGTATCTTTATGCGTAAAATAAATTCATAATTTAATTCCTTCTATTTGTAAAATGGAACTACAAGCATTCTCCGCGAAGAAAGTTCTATTGTATTTGTTACATAATTTCTTTAGAATTTAAATAATTAGATGAAGTGAGCGCGAGATATAGAATGTCTCACGTCTCACGTTTGATCTCCAAAAAACATTGCCAATGCCTAAGATCCTTACGGGAATTATTTACTATAAACGAAAGCTTTGGCTGTACAATATGGGAATTTATTGTGCAAAGACTAACTTGAGTGAGCGCTTTGTATGTATAGAAAGAATGGCTAGTAAAGGTGTCCAGGAAGCCAGTTCTTGTCTAGTAAAATACTTAGGCGAGCATATTTCTGAAGATATCTAGGAATTAATTTTATGGAGCGATTCATGTGGAAGACAGAATCGTAAAAGACAGTATTGACGTTAAAAGCATTTTTGCATTCTCATCCCACCTTGAAAAAATAACTCAAAAATTTTTGATATGCGGACATAATTACCCACCCAATGACAATTTTTTCCTACATTGAAACGGCAATAAAGAAATATCCGGGAATATATACTGATATATGATTATGTGCAGGTTATGAAAGATTGTAAGAAAAAGAACCCGCTTACAGTTAAGGCGAAATCTAATTTTCTGGCAACTTCTAAGGTTGAAAAAATGATTATTAACAGAAAACGTAGTATAAATAAAGAGTGTATTAATTGGCTACAAACTCGAGAAATATACCTAAAATGAGACTTACCAAACTCAATTTATTTTAAAACAGATTTCCTTGGTAGTTCTGTGGAAGTAAACATAGGAAAAGCGGAACATTTAGTTGATTTTTGGCCGTCAGGGAAGCGAGTTACACCAGCGAAGCTAGCCGATACTCAGTCCATATTACATATCACTCCACAAGATGCACAGAGGTATTATAATGATCTTATTTGTAATGATGCAATAGACGACGACATATATGGACTAGACACGGTGGATTTTGAAGTCCAATTTGATGATATCGTCGAATAAACGCTCTCTATATTTATGATTTTATATTTTTTTATGAAATAAAGCTTTATTACGATAATAAAAATACATAGTTTCATTTATATCAGTAAATCCTTGCGTTGTAGTTCTTTTTGTATATGAGAATACCTATCAATTAATAAATATTAAAAGGAACCATATGCACATTTTTTTAATTATCTAGAAAGTTTAAGAGTACCTAAAGCAAATTTATATACACATACATAAATAAGTAATTTATCAACAAATCTGAATAAAATAAATAGTAATTTTACTTCATCTGACAGAGCTGCACATTTTTTTGTAAATCATTTGATATCTCAGAAGTGCGCGTTTGCTGTGTGGTTCTTTTTTGCGTTCGCTGGGTGGTTAGGTCAGAAATAAGGACAATTGTTCTCAAGTCGACTCTGGACCTATAATGATCTTTTTACTTGGAACACAAAATAATACAGCACATTTTTGATTCAAAATCTTAAACTTTTTATATGTATTGCATGAGATATAAAGGTAACATTCTTTTTCCCTTTTTTAAGGAGGCTTGCTTGTATTCCGATCTGCATTGTCTAAGTGGGAGGAGGTAGATGAGTTGATCTCTTCAAACTAGCGGCCGCCAAGTGGTGGCTAACACTGTGGGTCCGATATGATAAGTTTCGTATGGAGGGTGTAGAGAACCGGAGGCCCTTTTTACTGGAAAACGGCATTCCATTTTAGTCCTGACGATGCATGATGCATCTATCTGTATTTTGATTTGCAAACGAGGATCCTATAAAAAAAATATACCCCTTTCTTACACGTAGATATACTTTTATATTTCTTACTCATATACTATATCTATAGTACCTTTATGGATAAATGTATTCAAGAGAAGAAAACCTTGTTTTATATCTAACCACATTCTATCGTTCTTTTTATAATTGTAATAATATTTAAGCGAATTTAACTATAAAACTGTGCCTTGTAGTAACTAAATGAGAAAACCCTTACTCAGTTCCGTTCTTTTAATTTTTCTTGCGGCGACTTTTAGGGTCTCCGATAGATACCGATAACTGTCTTTTATATGGCAGTTGTAAAGTACTCAGAGGGATGTCGGGGCAGCGTCTAATGTAAGAGATATCTCTTGCCGCGATTGCATAGTAGTACGCGCATAAAAGTATTTTCTCCTTAATACCACCACGATCTAAACATTTTATCAATGGGTAAAATTGGTAAAATTTTGTGTAAATTCACAAGTTGATTTTTTTATAAAACCAAAGTGACAAACGTACTTATAGTCCACAATGGTGTCTATTGTAGTCCCTGGACACGTGAATCTAAATTCAAATAAAGATACGTTGTAATCTCTAAGGACTAAGATGGAATGCCTCGTAGCCTGTAATTGTACTGGCTCTCTATACCGTCCAGGCCAGAATACAGCAGTACAAGGACTTGTGTTTCGCGGCAGAAATAGTATAACCTACTCATAGACAGAGAAGAAGGTCTACCAGCATACGTAGTAGGTAGGGTTATAGTACTTGTTGGTGTTATGTTAAAATTAAATACATAGCAACATATATTATAGTTAAAGTACACATATCGTTAAAGTCCACATATAGTATAGTAGTAACAAAGCTCTGTTATCACAAGTTATCCATTGAACTTTTCTTTTTGTACATCTAAAATGATAACAACAAAGATCACATAAATGCCATATGATAGATGATAAAGAGATAAAATTTAGATGGTAAGGAAAGCGTGCCAAATTTCATTCATAGAACTAAACAATGTTCATTCAACATGAAGATGGCAGCACTCGTCAATAAAAGCTAGTGAAAATAGTTTTTTGACAGTTACGCAGCAAAATTTAAGCCATTTTGGACGCGTAGTTGTAATTTGACAGTCGTTTGAGTGACTCGATGTGAGTGTTTTGTGAAAATAAAATAAAAATAATATCACTGCCATTTTTTTTGAAATGCAATACACCTACGCAAATCAAAGATGAGTTGAACTCTGTAAATAGGGTCTCTGCACCATCACATACTACCCACACACATATAGTCAAATTTTGGGCAGCTGAATTTAAACGTGGCCGTGAGAGCTTGGAAGACGATGAACGTTTAGGACAATAAAAAATTTCAACTCCTGACGATAAAATCGCAAAAGTTAACCAAATGGTGCTAGAGGACCACGAATTAAAGTGAGAGAGATTACATCTCATAGAGGCTATGACAATGTCTAAAGAACGTTTTTGTTACATATTAAATCACGATTTAGGCATGAATGGCCACCTACGACGACTCGACCTGGCAATATACAACGCACGCACCCTGAGGACTGACGAGAAGATTGTGGAGCTGGAAGATGAGATAGACAAGTTACGCTGGCATATTATAAGATTATCCGAAGTCCGAAGAGAGGGGGAGGACACGGTAATCCTCGAATCCGGCAACTTGCTCTATTACCGGGAGGGCGACCATCTGTCCCAAGGAGGTGTCGGATTTATCGTCCACAAGTCTCTCGTTAACAACGTTGTAAACATTGAGAGTGTGTCGACGAGGGTTGCGTACCTTATACTCAGAATCACCAAACGGTATTTGCTGAAGGTCATACAGGTTTACGCACCAACCTCGGTACACCCGATGAGGAGGTGGAGGAAATGTATGAGGATATCTCTAGAGCCATGCATTCCTCCAAAACCCAATATACGGTGTAAATGGGAGACTTCAATGCAAAACTAGGCACAAGAGAGAACGGTGAGCTGAAAGTGGGAAAATTTGGAATAGGGCAACGGAACCCAAAGGGCCAGCAGCTGGCCGACTTCATGGAGAAAGAGGGACTCTTTATGACGAACTCTTTCTTCCAGAAGCGGCCCCACAGGAAGTGGACCTGGTCGAGCCCCGACGGTTCGACAAAAAATGAGATTGACTTCATTATAACGACCAGACGACAACTGTTCAGTGATGTCTCAGTGATCGCGAGGGTGAAAACCGGCAGCGATCACCGAATGGTTAGAGGCACACTGAACCTAAACGTTAAGTTGGAGAGGTCTCGTCTAATCAAGTCAACGCTCCGTCCCCCTCGTGCTCTAATCCAAAGTCCCGAAACCTTTCAGCTCGAGTTACAAAACCGTTTTCAGTACCTAGAAGACTGCAATGAAGTGGACGATTTGAATGACAAGCTCATGGAAACTGTCCATGCGGTCGGAGCTAAGTTCTGCAAGACCCGCCGCAGAAGAACACAAAAACTCTCCGATCACACTCTTAATCTCATGGCTGTAAGACGGGAGATGAAGCTACATTCTTCAACAGATTTGACAGCATACAGGCAACTGAACAGACAGATCTCCAAATGCATGCGGCGGGACTTACGCAACTTCAATACAGCTCGTATTGAAGAAGCGATCGAGCGGAACCAAGGCTCCAAAGTCTTTGCCAGAGATCTGTCTGCCAGAAAGAGCCAACTGTCAAAGCTGAAGACCGAATGTGGTAGCATCGTTTCCGGGGCACCTGAGATTTAGAGTGAGATTGAGAGGTTCTATGGGCAGCTGTACACGTCATCGAAGTAACGTAACGATCCAAGAGCGAGTCTTATCCGACATTATTCCGATGATATCCCGGACGTCAGTCTGAGCAAGATTATAATGGCTCTCCAGCACCTTAAAAACGGCAAGGCCCCAGGCGAGGATGGAATTACAGCAGAGCTTCTGAAAGCGGGTGGAAAATCGGTACTTGAAAACCTTCAGAAGCTCTTTAATTCCGTCCTCCATGGTGGCATTACATCGGAAGCGTGGAGCAGAAGTGCGGTGGTCTTGTTCTTCAAGAAAGGCGACAACGCTCTCTTGAAGAACTACAGACCGATTTCCCTTCTGAGCCGCGTCTACGTGCTGTTTTCGAGAGTCATTACGAATCGTCTCGCGCGCAGACTTGACGACTTCCAGCCTCCCAAACAAGCCGGTTTCCGAAAAGGCTTTGGTACCATAGACCACATACATACCCTTCGGCAAATTGTACAGAAGTCCGAGAAGTACAATTTGCCACTATGTCTGGCGTATGTGGACTATGAGAAAGCCTTTGATTCCGTCGAAATTTGGGCGGTGCTGCAGTCCCTTCAGCGATGCCAAGTTGACTGTCGGTATATCGAAGTGTTGAAGTGCTTGTACAGTAGGGCTACGATGGCTATCCGAGTACAGAACCAGAGTACGAAACCTATCCAATTGCAGAGAGGTGTAAGACAGGGTGACGTCATATCCCCGAAACTCTTTACCGCTGCATTGGAAGATGTTTTCAAGCTTCTGGACTGGAAAGGATACGGTATCAACATTAATGGCGAGTACATCACTCACTTTTGATTTGCCGACGATATAGTCCTTATGGCAGAATCGCTGGAGGACCTAAGCACTATGCTCAATGACCTCAATAGTGTTTCCCAACGGATAGGTCTTAAGATGAACATGGACAAAACAAAGATCATGTTTAATGTCCAAGTCACACCTATGCCGGTAGTTGTTGGGAACACTAAGCTCGAAGTTGTTGACGAGTATGTTTATCTGGGACAAATAATCCGACTAGGTAAGTCCAACTTCGACCGAGAGGTCAATCGACGGATTCAACTCGGTTGGGCAGCGTTCGGGAAATTACGACACATCTTCTCGTCAGGTATACCTCAAAACTTGAAAACGAGACTGTACACCCAGTGCGTGTTGCCAGTGATGACATACGGAACTGAGACGTGGTCCTTCACTGCTGGCCGGATGAGGAAGCTCAAGGTCGCTCAGCGAGCTATGGAGAGGGCTATGCTCGGAGTTTCTCTGCGTGATAAACTCAGAAATGAGGATATCCGCAGTAGAACCAGAGTGATCGACATAGCCCAACGGATTAGTAAGCTGAAGTGGCAATGGGCCGGCCATATAGCTCGAAGAACCGACAACCGATGGGGAAGAAAGGTTCTCGAGTGGCAGCCTCGTACCGGCAGGCGAAGTGTAGGGTGTCCCCCCACTAGATGAAGTGACGACCTGGTAAGATATGCAGGATGTCGATCGATGCAGGTGGCTTAGGACCGTGCTTTGTGGCATTCTTTGGGGGAGGCCTATGTTCAGCAGTGGACTTGTGAGGGGCTGTAATGATGATGATGATTAGGCATGAGATAGTTGTCAGCGTGTTGGAGGCTACGTTTTCTCACTTTAGACCAGTTTGAATGAACATTTCCAAAGCCCCGTTGGCGCATTTGAGCCGCAATAAATCCGAGTTTTGGCGCCGATTAATTATTTTTTTATAGGAGAGAGGTAAATGAGTATACGGCTCACCTGCTGGTAAGTGATTACCGCCGCCCATGAACAACTGCAACACCAAGGGAATTGCAGATGCGTAGCCGGCATTTTAAAAAGGAGTATGCTCTTTCCTCCTAAGTCGTATCGGTCCGGAAAATCGGTCCGGTCTCTGGTGGTAGTTGATTCCATAATGAAGTTGTGCGAGGAAGAAAACTTCTTTTAAATCACATAGTGGTGGACCGCCAGTCATCCAGATGGTATGCATATTATCGCGAGTATTGTCGCGATGTTCGATGGTGAAATTGTGCGGCTCAAATTAATCCAAACATTTCCTCAGAGCACCCCCCGTGGTAAATGCGATAAAATACGCATATATCTTCGCAGTTCCAGTGAGTCAAGCCGATCCGAAAGAGTTCGGTCGCCAGCGATTCAAACAGCTCTGCGCTGAGCTCTGCGGAAAGAGCTGGCACTAGGGAGCCTCAGCCTAGAGATGGGAAAAGTAATCCATGTGTGGCCGAACCTGCGCCTTGAAAAGTCGCAGGCAGTGTGCCGGCATGAAATACTGTCCCACTCTGCTAAGCACGCCAAGCTTTTTAGAGGCCAATTTGGCGTTCTCTTCCAAGTGACTACGAAACTGCACATCACTCGATATGTCGACGACTAGGATTCCGATACTGGCTGAGACAACAAGGGGAGTGCCATAAAACCGAGATGATATAACGAAGTGGTTCTTTTAGCGTTAAAAGCGCAAACTTGTGTCTTCTGGAGATTGAACTGGACTAGATTTAGTTGCCCCCAGTCCGAGACTTTACTCAACAAAGTCTCGACACAAGACACGACACGACTTCAGACACAAGTTTGTCCCAGTACTCGGCATTTCGACGTTTTTGAAGTTTTCCCGAGAAATATTGACACGGCCGGTGTATAATGCATCTTCAGTGCTGTCATCCGCATAACAATGAATGTTACCGGTTTGCAACATGTCATTGATATGCAGAAGAAACAGCGTTGGCGATAGCACACAGCCTTGTAGAACACCAGCAGCATGGGCTAGTTATCAGAGTATGCAACGTCTACTACGACTTTGATGCTCCGATTAGCAAGAAAACTAGTGATCCAATTGTACAATTTCTCGAGAAGCCCATAGGAAGGAAGGTTCGTAAGAAGCGCTTTGTAAGAAACTCGATCGAAGGGATTCGCTGTGTCCAAACTAACGGCCAACGCCACCCCTTGGACTCTACTGCCTTCTCCCATTTATGAATTAGGTAACCCAGAAGATCACCAGCCAAACGACCGCGACGATAACCGTACTGATGGTCACTAATCAGCTGGTGATCTTTACGGTACCGCATAAGCTGGCTGATAATAATGGACTCCGTTGTTTTAGAGAAGAAGGAGGGGATGGCAATAGACCTTGGACAGATCAGAGCGGTTACATTTTTAGGAATCGGATGCCCGAAAGTTATCTTCCATGATTTCGGGACTACGCCTAAGGAGTAGGAGTACCGGAAAAGATGCGTTAAAATTGGTACCAACTCCGGAGCACACGACTTCAGCACAATAGAAGGGGCTCCATCAGGCTCACTCGACTTGTTGACGTCTAGGGAAAGGAGTGTACTTGTGTTCGTCCTAAAATGCTCCTTGAGCGCACGCGCGGGCTACATGTGTAGACTAGTTACGGGTCAATTATTTCTCTGAATAAGACAAAACAATGAGTCAAACACAGCATATAGTTACTAAACATCTTTATTTTTATCAAATTGGTTCATAAAATCAACAAAATTTTGATTCTTAATTAATAAAATTTGAAACTTAAACATAAACTTCTTAAAAATCAACAAATATTGGAAGGGTTGAGATCTCTTAGTATTATTTTCATTTAGGAACGTAATATTCATCACAAAAGGCATTATTTTAATCTAATTGAACCTATTATCAAAGTAACGTGTAATAAATCAGTCTATTGGCTTACATTCGGGACACACGACTGCCTGATGTTCGCTACAAATAGGCCTCATACATTTGCTGTATTGCTTGGGCGTGCTACGGTTGCGAGCCCTGCTGCAAAACGCACATCTACCAACTCCTCCCCGAATAGGCATAATATTGTTGTAGGGGTTGTTCTGCCAATCCTAGAAGTAGTCTGCCTTTCAGATTAATACCTCTGGGTATATTTTGTTGGGATATACGACGCTCAATACAAGGTCTTGCAAGATCGAATCCGACTTCTAGGAGGTATTGACGACGGATCGCTTTCATTTAAGGGCTATTCATCTGATATGTCACCAGACCATTTATGCCCGCCATGTTTACAAAATTGTAAAACAGCGTGAGAGGCCATTGGCGACTGTTACAAGAAACGTCGTATTGTCTACACATTTTATCAAAAATGTCGACGCCGTATTTTGTATGATTATAAAATGTGATGATCTCAGGTTTTCTAGTATCGCCAGTGGCAGCATCAATTTTGTCATCGTTGTGGATAGTAAACAATAACAATACTACCGTATTTCGTTTTGGTATATAGCCGATAAGTGTGCAATCAGGCTGAAATCCGAAGATGGATCCGTTTATTTCTATGTTTTGTGTAGTTTTGAACAATTCAGGTATATCTGGTTTATTTTTTTTAAATGTTCCTACAGTTGTAATCTTGTGAGCCAATAGTTCGTTGCATGTAGCCATACTAGTAAATCAGTTCTCCATAGTTATATTACATCCTAGGCCGAATAATGGACTCATAATAAGCGCTCGCAATAAATTTCTTGTTAAAGTTATTTTTTGTCTTACGACTGTTACCATTGTTTCGAATATACAAGATCCCTATCATAGGATGGGACATAAAATTGGTAACATAGACTGCTATTTTATTATGTGTGTTATTCTCTTATAATATTAAAACCCCATTTCTTTTTAGATTAAATATTTACTTAAGCTTCTAAAAATACAGGCATTAATTGGAATTAGGTTCAAAAAAGGTTTTATAAAATGGAACATTAATTCTTAATCCTGTTTACAATGTGGTGGCAAAACAACAACCCATAATCTCATTTCATTCTTTGTGTTTACATTTCTGTGTCTTGTCTGAAGGAATAAACATGAAAATACAAAGCATCTTCTTTTATTCACACCATTGTATTACAAACAGAGATGTATAAATAGGATTTTGACATAAGTAAGTGGCTTAAAATTTTGCTAAATATTAGTAGAATTTCATTCTTAATGTGAAAATGTTTGCATTACTTTCTAAAATGTTTTAAAATGTTGAAAAGAAGTGTTATTTTCTTTGAAGAAATTTGGAGCTTTTAGGTAATTCTAATTTCAAAGCAGTAATTCAGAAAATGGAATATTCTCAGCTAGCTTTCACAAAATTTTAAACGATGTTTATTTTAATTTAAAACCCTGTAGGTGATTTATCTAAACATATAATAAATTTCAATGGTAAGCTAGCAAAAATGTTGACGCCAAAGTAAAGTTGTCACGTGCAAAATGCTTTAAAGGCATGTTTGTTAATTTAGGATATTTTTATATATCTAATGACCTTATTAGCTAGTATTTAATTGTAAAAGTGGTAGAGCCACGCTGCAGCTTTATTATGTTTGTAGCACAAATGTGTCAACTCGACCGTAGTAGAATTTCGCATAATGAATGTAGAGAACCGGACACCCTTTTAACTGGAAATAAGGCTTTTCATCTTAGTTCTCAAGGGTGACAACGCATCTGTATTTTGCTTTTATATTTAGGATAAATGTAATTGTCTATGGACCGCAGCATCCACTTACCATCAGGTGGACTCCGTGATCGTTTATCACCTTTATTTTATATAAGGAAATGTAAATTTCCTATACGAGTAATTATTTGAGACGGAGCACATATGTACCTATGTATAAGTGAACTTCAAGCAAATCGGACTAATCTTATAATAAGTTTCACATTAAAGGTCCAACTTAAGCAACCGTGTGCAACTGGTATAACAAATTTCAGCGCGATCATATTTTGAGGAATGAAAAAGTAAGTGGTCCCACTATGATGACTTTTACTGTAAGGAAAGTACTAGCAGTGGTAAACTGGATCAAAAAATAGGCGAATTACTAATGTAGACGTTTAGCATATATAGAAGATTAGATCGGAAAACTTTGATGAAATTTTACACAAACACCTTCCCGTAAGGAGAATAGTTAAGTGCAGAGTGTATGACATGATTACTAAACTTAAAGAAGGCTCATCTCGGTGTGTTTACAGCTTTATTACAAGAGATGAATCTTAAATTCATCAATACGATGCAGACAAGAACCGTCATTTGACAGTTTGGCAATTTTAAAGAGATTCGATGGTTATCTAAGTGAAGCAATCGAAAGGCACAGGTATTTTCACTTTGACGTGGAATTTGGTGTTAACTCCTTGCAGAGTTTTAAGAAAACAACTTTCTTTACTTTAATTTCCAAACATAAAAAATCAGCTGAAAGATATATCGTTTCCATTGTCGTAAAATTCACTCTAGCGTTCGAACAGGCCGTAGAAGAGGCATCTGAGTCAAACTGGGAAAAGTGTGCCGACAACTGATTTAGTCACATGCACAAATGGGTCGAGACGACCGGCGAAGGTCCACGCTTTCACAGAATAGCAGCGTAAAATAACAGCTTCACGCTACCGTGTTTCGTGTTGTGAGCGTATAGAACTGGAGACCCGTTTTACTGGAAACGAGGCATTCCATTTTAGTCCTCAGGGATGAAAACGCATCTGCATTTTGATTCTTAATCGAGAATAAATTTAGATGTCTACCGGCTACAGCATCCACTTAGCATCAGGTGTACTGTACTGTGTGCTTGTTTGTCATCCTTATTATTTAAAAGCTTTTAGAAAAATTTACTTCGCAAATATCCGCGTTATAAAATAAAATGATGTGTCTTACCTAGTATGAAGAGCACCTCCCGCCCTACCTCAATTGCGTGCACTATCCCCGTCACCACTAGTCCCAGCACCGCTACTCCCAACACCACTACACTAGGCAAGACACACCACTGACGATAATACGACACGTGTTTCGCCTCTACACGAGGCATCCTTATTATTTAAAAAAATATAATTATATAATTAATTATTAATGACTTGTACTATTTATTTGTTTTTGTTTATACGACATTATTATATAAAGCCTCGCTTTCTTACAAACGGAGACTGGAGACATGGTAAAACAGGACTTTTTTTTGCAAATGCGGCCGTTTTTCCGCAATTTCTGCCTTCAATTTGTCAAGCAATGATGCGTAGTATGTTCTTCTAATGCTTTTTCTTTTTTGAAGACAATCGATTAAAATAACTCCATGACTATTCCAGAAAACAGTCGCCATCACTTGCCGAAAAACATTTTTTTTGAGCCGGTTCCCCTTTGCAGTCCATATTCTCATCTCTGGGCCGGGGCACCCCAGTGCCAGCTCCTTCCACTTGACCGCATCCAGCGCAGAACGGTTCGAATCGTCGACGACCGAGTTCTTTCTAATCGGCTCGATACACTGGCGTTGCGTAGAGATGTTGCATCTCTTTGCGTATTTTATCGTATCTATTATGGGGAGTGCTCTGAGGACTAATTCCAGCCGCTCAATTTCACCATCGCATATTGCAACAAAACTCGCGATACCATCTGGATGGTTGGCGGTCCACCACTGTGCGATTTAGAAGAAGTTTTCTCCCTCGCACAACTACTTGTGGATTACTACCAGCGATTTTTCCGGACCGATACGACTTAGGGACCTTCAAGAAAAGAGCTTACACCTTTCAAAAAAGCCGGCAACGCATCTGCAATTCCCCAGGTGTTGCGGTTGTTCATGGGCGTCGGTAGTCACTTACCATCTGCTGAGCCGCATGCTTGTTTGCCCTCTCTTCTATAAAAAAAGTCTTTCGTCACTGAGGCCACATAATGCTTTGGGATAAATTACCTCCATATATAACATAACATAAGAAACCAACTTTTGTCGCTGTCTTTAAGAGAATGGTGGAAAATATCATATTATTTAATTGCATTCAAATTGGGAATTTTCTTGACATTGCTATGTGATAATAATGCCGATCACGCTAAGTTGTGATGTAATACCAGACAGATCATCAATATTCGTAATTATGAAATTCTATGAAAGTATGTAAGGAAATATAGATATGGAATGTTAACATGAAAATTGTTAGAATGAACGTGAAAGATTCATTAAAGTGCAGTTAATTAAATATTTACCTTCAAAATTTGTATGATAATTACTTTTTATTTATAAGTTTTGTAAATTCTGATTCTAGAAAAGCGCGGCGGTACGAGTAAAATAGTTTTATTCATTGTATATTCTGCCTTTCGTACGAGCCGGCATCACATTAGAGAATCACATGGTAATAAAAACATCTCTCTCGCTAGCGAGAGTTTGATTTTAAAAAAAATAAGTTTCACTCTAGCATACATTCATGGTAGAGAAACACTGCAGCTATGCTAGCTGTATATAACTGAAGCACAAATTGGTCACCTCGACCGGAATAGGGTGACGCTCATAAAGAATACCAGCGTGAAACAGCAGAATAATACTGCTGTGTTTCGTATGATAAGTGCAGGCATTTCATCTTAGTACTCAGGGTGTCATCGCATCTCGATTTTTAATCAACAATATATAAATGTCTATGGGCCATAAGATCCACTTACCATCCATTCCATCCCATTTTGAAAGAAGCCATCAAGATTTATTTTGTAGAAATATTAAATAAAAATTTTATTAGACGACCCCATTTACCGAAGAAAATTAATAAATTAATTTTTTAAGAGCTTATGACACTAAATCACACCCCGCTACTTTTATCTTTCTTCGTTAATGATTGTAATTTTTTTGAGTGTGATAAAAACGACGAAGGCAAATTCGTTTCCCGTAACGTAATATTTGATGGGAACCCATTATTACTTGTCTAGGTAATTTAATTTCTTAGTTACGTTAAAATTAATAAAATTTCAGGTTAACGAGGTTTTGCAATAGTGTATTTTTTATATATTTTCTTTGGCAATAGGGAAGAATAGAACGTCAGATTAAAATAATTGGATTTCTCAGACATGCGGGCATTTGATGATTTCTTAAATTTGACAAAAAATTACTTTGCGAAAAACGTACATCTGCTAAATAAAATAAAATGATGTGTCTTACCTAGTTTGAAGAGCACCTCCCGCCCTCCCTCAATTGCGTGCACTATCCCCGTCACCACTACTCCCAACACCACTACACTAGGAAAGACACACCACTGACGACAATACGACACGTGTTTCGCCTCTACACGAGGCATCCTCAGGTGTTTAGGACTCTACGGTGGCTAACCGCTAAGTGAGCGGCGATTCAAAACAACTGCCTTTTATACAGACCGCTGACGCAACCGCTCCCTGCTTAAGGAGCGAGCGACTGCGTCATGCGATAAAACATGTAACCAATCACCGCCAGACTTACGCAGCCGTTTGTAAAATTAAAAACAAACCGCCGCGCAACGCCCGTCTACTCTCCAACCACGCAACCAATCGCCGAACACCGTGAGGGTGACAAACGATCATATTGCGAGGCTCTCTGCTATTAGAGAGTAGGTTTAAAGATATTTAGGAGAGGTGAGTTAGAAACATTTGTTTGTTCATTCAGCAGAGCAACGTTACTATTATTACTTTTTAATATCTATAACTGTTCCGCACACACAGTCGCAGCCCTTTATAACACGTATGTAAGACTTTAAAGGAGTGGTCGTTGGCTAGTTTGTGTCCAGTGTAAAGTAATTTTTTGTCAAATTTAATATAATGGACTTCCGCAAAGTAACGCCTGATTCTATTAATTATTCGATGATTTCTTTCACCGAGTGTATATTAACTCAACATTGCAATCAAAATTGTCAGTAAAAAATTCATTTATGATGCGAGGTTTGCACTCTTGCATGGGTTAGTTTAATTCTCGCCACAATTGACTATTGCTTGGTGTTTATACCCTGAGCTAGCATCTCAGTCTAAGTTCTGTACTATGCATCATTAATCATTATAATAATGTCCTCCATACCGAACTTCGATCACGGCGATCAGCCTGAACGGAGACTAGCCATCGGTACAAAACAGGATTATAGTGCCCAAGTGTATACGCAAGCACAGGTAAACTGACACGACCGGAGAGATCAAAGACAGGGCCAACGGCTTTACGTGGCAAGGGATGAGAAATCGCCAACTTTCTGATTCCGGGCAGCTACTGAAAATTTCTTGACGGAAAACTCAATAACTAATTATTTCTTATATTTACGCGAACACTACACATTTAAATGAAACTAATTTTACGGATTTTATCGCGTATATTAACTTATTTTACATTCCCGACGTTTTAAGCACTTTACAGCACCCATGGTCACGGGGGGGACTGAGGTGTATGACGTCCCAATGTCATAGTTAACCACGGCTACCTCCAGATTAAAAATTATTAATTTTTGTTCCGATCTACGCAGTATGAACTTACAGTATCATGAAGTCTTGCAGTTGTATGCTTGGGTTGGGATTTAATTTTATTAATTATGGGATCCCAAGCAGATGGTAGCACCCAGCCATCTTCTCTATTGAAATTAGGATGTTTTTTGATTTCAATAGCCTCGCGAATCATCCTTGGAAGGAATCGGTGTTCTTTAGCGAGGATTTGTGGTCTATCAAATCTAATGTAGTGACGGGGGCGATCCTGTACATGTTCACAGACTGCAGACTTCCCGGAGCGTCTATTCTTCACATCAGCTATGTGTTCTTTAATGCGGGTTTTTATGGATCTTTTAGTTTGTCCTATATAAGAGAGACCACATTCACAATCCAGCTTGTACACTCCTGCATCTTGCAGAGGAATATTACACTTGACTGATGGTAAAAACTGACTAATCTTCTTCGGCGGCTTGAAATATGTTTTAATGGAAGCACGCTTCAAGATGTAGCCAATCTTGTCAGTGACACCTCTGACATATGGCAGTACAGCAGGCACTCGCTCGACTGTGGCCGGCTTCACTCGTTCACTGTGACGTAGGCGCGGGACCCGAAGCTTATTGTCGTGCAAAACTTGCTTGACGTGTTGGAGCTCGGCGGCCAGGTGTTTACTGTCACAGATCCCTCGTGCTCTCTGAAACAAAGATTTACCCACGGTAGCTAACTGTGAAGGATGGTGGTGAGAATCACCGTTTAAATATCTATCTGTATGGGTCTTTTTTCTATACACAGTGTGGCTCAAGGTGTTATCAGGATTCCGAATTACTAATACATCTAGAAAAGCTAAAGAATTGTTTGCCTCTAACTCCATTGTGAACTGAATTTTAGAATTTAAGGAGTTAAGATGGTCTAAAAATGCAGTTACTTTATCTAAAGGTAGAATTGTGAAAGTGTCGTCTACGTACCGCTTGTAGAATCTTGGGTTTATGGGAGAAGTAAGCAGGGCTTTCTCCTCAAAGTCCTCCATGAATATATCGGCGACAATGGGAGATACAGGTGAGCCCATCGCCACTCCATCTACTTGCTTGTAGAACTCCTCCTTCCACAATAGGTAGCCAGATGTAAGGCAGTGTCTGAGTAATACTGCATATTCTACGGGCATGTTGTTTTCCTCTAGCCTTCTAGTAACAATCGAGATGCAGTCTTCAACAGGTAGGCATGTGAATAGAGACTGCACATCAAAACTCACCATAGTTTCATTGTCTGCCAGATGTAGGTCTTTAATCTCGCTGACAAAATGGTAGGAATCCTTTGTGTGTGCTCTTGTATGTCCCTTGAGCGGTGAGAGTATATTCGCTAAGTATTGAGCCAATCTGTAAGTTGGTGAATCGATTTGGCTCACTATAGGACGTAGTGGAGCATTGGGCTTGTGTATTTTTGGTAACCCATACAACTTCGGTCAACAACATATCGCGAGGGTGAAAACTGGTAGCGATCACCGAATGGTTAGAGGCACACTGAACCTAAACGTTAAGTTGGAGAGGTCTCGTCTAATGAAGTCAACGCTCCGTCCCCCTCGTGCTCTGTTCCAAAGTCCCGAAACCTTTCAGCTCGAATTACAAAACCGTTTTCAGTGCCTAGAAGACTGCAATGAAGTGGACGATATGAATGACAAGCTCGTGGAAACTGTCCATGCGGTCGGAGCTAAGTTCTGCAAGACCCGCCGCAGAAGAACACAAAAACTCTCCGATCACACTCTTAATCTCATGGCTGTTAGACGGGAGATGAAGCTACATTCTTCAACAGACTTGACAGCATACAGGCATCTGAACAGACAGATCTCCAAATGCATGCGGCGGGACTTACGCAACTTCAATACAGCTCGTATTGAAGAAGCGATCGAGCGGAACCAAGGCTCCAAAGTCTTTGCCAGAGATCTGTCTGCCAGAAAGAGCCACCTGTCAAAGCTGAAGACAGGATGTGGCAGCATCGTTTCCGGGACACCTGAGATTTTGAGTGAGATTGAGAGGTTCTATGGGCAGCTGTACACGTCATCGTTGGAGCCACACGCAAGTGTGAGTAACGATCCAAGAGCGAGTCTCATCCGACACTATTCCGAAGATATCCCGGACGTCAGTCTGAGCGAGATTAGAATGGCTCTCCAGCACCTTAAAAACGGTAAGGCCCCAGGCGAGGATGGAATTACAGCGGAGCTTCTGAAAGCGGGTGGAAGACCGGTACTTGAAGTCCTTCAGAAGCTCTTTAATTCCGTCCTCCATGGTGGCATTACACCGGAGGCGTGGAGCAGAAGTGCGGTGGTCTTGTTCTTCAAGAAAGGTGACAACGCTCTCTTGAAGAACTATAGACCGATTTCCCTTCTGAGCCGCGTCTACGTGCTGTTTTCGAGAGTCATTACGAATCGTCTCGCGCGCAGACTTGACGACTTCCAGCCTCCCGAACAAGCCAGTTTCCGAAAGGGCTTTAGCACCATAGACCACATACATACCCTTCGGCAAATTGTACAGAAGTCCGAAGAGTACAATTTGCCACTATGTCTGGCGTATGTGGACTATGAGAAAGCCTTTGATTCCGTCGAAATTTGGGCGGTGCTGCAGTCCCTTCAGCGGTGCCAAGTTGACTGTCGGTATATCGAAGTGTTGAAGTGCTTGTACAGTAGGGCTACGATGGCTATCCGAGTACAGAACCAGAGTACGAAACCTATCCAATTGCAGAGAGGTGTAAGACAGGGTGACGTCATATCCCCGAAACTCTTCACCGCTGCATTGGAAGACGTTTTCAAGCTTCTGGACTGGAAAGGATACGGTATCAACATCAATGGCGAGTACATCACTCACCTTCGATTTGCCGACGATATAGTCCTTATGGCAGAATCGCTGGAGGACCTAAGCACTATGCTCAATGACCTCGATAGTGTTTCCCAACGGATAGGTCTTAAGATGAACATGGATAAAACAAAGATCATGTTCAATGTCCATGTCACACCTATGCCGGTAGTTGTTGGGAGCACTAAGCTCGAAGTTGTTGACGAGTATGTTTACCTGGGACAAATAGTCCGACTAGGTAAGTCCAACTTCGACCGAGAGGTCAATCGACGGATTCAACTCGGCTGGGCAGCGTTCGGGAAGCTACGACGCATCTTCTCGTCAGACATACCTCAAAACCTGAAAACGAAATTGTACAACCAGTGCGTGTTGCCAGTGATGACTTACGGAACTGAGACGTGGTCCTTCACTGCTGGCCGTATGAGGAAGCTCAAGGTCGCTCAGCGAGCTATGGAGAGGGCTATGCTCGGAGTTTCTCTGCGTGATAAACTTAGGAATGAGGATATCCGCAGTAGAACCAGAGTAACCGACATAGCCCAACGGATTAGTAAGCTGAAGTGGCAGTGGGCCGGCCATATAGCTCGAAGAACCGACAACCGATGGGGAAGAAAGGTTCTCGAGTGGCAGCCTCGTACCGGTAGGCGAAGTGTAGGGCGTCCCCCCACGAGATGGAGTGACGACCTGGTAAGACATGCAGGAAGTCGATGGATGCAGGTGGCTCAGGACCGTGCTTTGTGGCATTCTTTGGGGGAGGCCTATGTTCAGCAGTGGACTTGTGAAGGGCTGTAATGATGATACAACTTCGGTGGTTTAGCACACGTAGGTATTATCGATTTTACGTCTAGATTTAATTTTTCGGAGTGTTTCCTTATAAGATCACTAGTTGTTTTAAGTGTGTTATTTGTTGGGTCATTTTTAACCTTTTTAAACGTACTTGCATCCGACAAAAGTTCTTGTATTTTAGAACTATAATCTGACGTATCCATAACTACCGTGGCATTTCCCTTATCTGCGCGGAGAATCGTGAGTTCTGGTTTATTGCGTAGGTTAGTCAACGCTTTGAATTCGTCTTTAGGTAGATTCGGTTTTGGCGCTGAACTTCGACGTAACATAGACGAAATGTCTTGACGTATCGCTTCCAAATCCTCCTTTTGCATATTGTTTTTAAATAAACAGTCCTCGACACTACAGATAATTTGTTCGTACGGTAATTTTTTCGGTGTTATAGCAACGTCGGGAATGTAAAATAAGTTAATATACGCGATAAAATCCGTAAAATTAGTTTCATTTAAATCAATAACTTATTTTTTGGCCCGCCACGGCATTCGAACCCGAAATTACGAATTAGCAGTCGCGTTTACAACCACTACACTAACGGGGCAGATTGTAATTCATTCTATTTTAGTCCTCAGGAGTGACAACACATGTATTGCTTTTTCTATTAAAGTAGTTTGCAGGTGAGCTATAATAGCTAATTACTTAGCAAGATCGTTCTGTCTTCCTGATAAAAACTCTGATTTTGAATACCAGCGTAAAATAGCACCTTAATGCTGATGTGTTTCGTATGGTGAGTGTAGAAAACCGGAGACCCTTTTTACTGGAAATGAGGCATTCCATCTTAGTCCTCACGGGCGACAACGCATCTGCATTTTGATTGGTAATAGATGAGGCTACAGCAACCACTTACCATCAGGTGAACTGTGTTCTCGTTTGTCACCCTTATCCTGTAAAAAAGCGATTGTTGATTGTATTCCAATACAATGATGGACATACATGTGTTTTTGAGGATCTAGAATATGTTAACATACACATAGGCATACCGATGTGTATATTATTTACTTACTAGCAATGGCCGCGATTTCATACGCGCAAATATGTGTCATACTATTTAAAATATTTTATAATACCCAAACTTTTACAATTGTCCTCTATTGTCACATATACTAATCTAGTCACATACACCTAAATTAGCGCACGCCGTTAAAACAGGCGATCTGCGTTATTTCTTCCGACATGTGCCGGCAACATTTCAAGCGTGCGTGATAAGCTTTTAAAATGACATTTTTTTTTTATTTACCATCCATTTTAAATAAGACGAACACGAAGCCAAGCTATCATAATACATCACTGAATACCTCATCAAAATTGGTTCAGTTATTCTAGAGATTAGCCCGCACAAGCGTGCAGAAAATAAACGTTTTTATTACGTGTATACTCGTAGATTATAATACAACCACGTCATACTCGTATGTATTTAAAAGTTACAAAATAAATGAGATAGTACAAAAATAAACTTGTGAGAAAATACTGATGTAAATTATATTGACCACTTAGAACTTTGTCAACTGATTTAAATAAACAAACACTTAGTAAAGCTTATCTTAATAAATCACTGAATGCCACATCAAAATTAGTTCAATTATTCTGGAGATTTTATTATATGTATAGATTATAATACAAGCACGTCATTTATATTTAAAACTCACAAAATAGGTACATGAGATAGTAAAAAAAATACTTGTGAGAAAATACTGATGTAAATTACATTGACCACTTAGAAAGGCAAGTCAAACACGATTAAAACGATCTGACCGAAGTAATTACGTTACAATATAAAACTTTATTAGAAGTCCTTAATTCCTTTTAGGTTGTAATGTTTCCATTTAGTATTCCCTCCACAAACTTGTCATACACATTCTAATTACGGAGGATTGCAGACCAAAGCTTGTTTTTGTTATTAGTTTTTGCAAAGAATTTCACGTTTACGACTTGGCTCGGCTATATAATAATACGACTTTACACTTGGTACAGTTTTTTACGTGGTAGAGCCATGTTGCAGCTATGTTAGTAGTATAGTTGTAGCTCGATCGGGTCGGCTCGACCGGGGAAGGAGCACGCTCTCACAGAATACCAGCGTAAAATAACAGCTTATTGCTGCTGTGTTTCGTATGGTGAGTGTAGAGAACCGGAAACCCTTTTTGTAAAAAGTGCTTTTACGTGTTGCAATATTCAAATCCTTAGGCTTATTCTCCAATAACATTATACATTCCCTTTCGTCCCTAACATGATTTTGTAGTGAAACAATTTGTTTTTTAAACTCTTCATTATGAGCGGTTAATAACGAGAGCGAACTCTCAATATTTTGGTTTAATAGACGAACTTCTCTAAGAGTAGATGTTAGATAATTGAGGTTCTTTGCTTGTTTCGCAGTTATGGTCATCAATTTACCCGTTTCCGCTTTAAGGTTCATAAATTGGTCATATTCCAAATTATCATTGTGATGCACTAACCTTTGCGAACGTTGTGTTACAAAATTCGGCGGTGTTATTTCATCTTCTGAGAGGCAAACTGACATTTCTGGATCCATAACATTTTCATTGAGCTTCTCAGTCATGTTGTTGTTGATATTATAACGTCAAAAGTTTACAGGAGGACAGGGATCTGTGAGTCACACAGTGGGGCAGTGTCTCCACCAGGGTTAGCGCGGCAGGACGTCGGTGCGCACGGGTATTAGCCGGGCGAGATTACGACTTTCAAAACAAAGCAGCAAACCGTGATACGTGACGCCGACTTTGCGATGAATCGGCGTAGCACTAGGAACACTGTAGAATCACCTCCTCACTTTTATGCACTCCTGCTTTTTACACTCGAATAAATTTTTGTTAAATTTTATAATAAAATTCGAAAAACCAATTATATTAATTCAATAACATTTGTATTAATTAACTCATTATTTATTTTATATAGTCTAACTTACTTTTATATGTTTACTAGCTGGTAGCTGGTACCTGGCGCGTTGCTGCCAAAGAAGAAATAATTGTCGAAATATCGTTTTAAATTTGGAAGAGTTATGTGTACCTATATTGTTTAATTAGAAATGATAATACATTCATTGGAATTGAATGATATATTAGAACTTTAAAATAAAACTATCGGTATAATACGCGCGCCACCTACCGTAAGTTAATTGTACTATGCCTATAATCTTCGCTCAAGTGCAAACAATAAGTTGACATTTTTACAGCTGATGAAAGGTATGCCTGCGCATCAAATACGAAAAAACAAAAACTAATTTTTATAAATTCGATTATACAAAGTTTAAAATGTTAAGAAAGTATAGATGATTAAAATGAATACTCAATTAGAGTTATACGGTATATAATATATTAAACTATTTTTAAATAAAATAAATACATACTATTAAACGCAAATTTCATTGAATAATAGATGGAGTAATAATAATTTGCTTTTGCCAGTACAGATTGCGTATTTTCCGCTCACAACCCTTGCGGGCATCTGAAAGCAGCGGCAAATTGCTAAGGTCTCCTTCCTGACTGTTATTTGGTGTATCGTGGAGGTAAGTAATTTCTTTAATAAAATAGCAATATATTGCGGACGAACCGCCGCCTTCTTTCTGACATCTTTTTTATGTTTATAAAGTAACAAAATTTCAGGTGATTTTGCTTTTTTAAATTTATGATTTATGATTATACATAAAACTATTTTTTTTACATTTTCGGTAAAAATTTTAAAAATGTATTTACACTACACATAAAATTAAGTCAATTTTTTTAATAATTAACGTTATTTTACTGATATGCTGAGGGCCAACTTAACGAGTTCGAACTATGTGGCAGCATAAGAGTTCATGCTACTTTATCCAGGCGGCTACGCGATATGCCAGAAACTTCTCATGGCTTTTGATAGATGGCAGTAGCATCTCGTTTACGCAAGTCGTTAACTAGATCGGTGTCTAGGAGCAGCGTCAAAAGTGCGCAACGTCAGGTATAAAATATATAATTAATAGTGAAACTAGTAAAATCAACTCTCGCAATTCAAAGTACCGGTTAAGTTTTAACAACAAAATCACTGAATCGGATCAGGATGTTCAATGGTTTTTGAGAAATATTTTACTGATATTCCGATCTCAATCACTAAGTCACTGAATTATTCTCCTGCCGTGTCATTACTTAAGCAAAATGTAAATGTATATACAAACAATTTTAAATTTCATTAAATATCATCAAAAGGTATTTAAAAATATTTTAAAACTATTGATATTAAGAATACTGCAGATCTGTGGGGGATTTCCGTTAAAGTTATTGCGTCTATTATAGATATAATCGCGCCTCAATTAGCTATTATTTTTAATACTAGTATCGAATATGGTGTGTTTCCTGATTTAATGAAGCATAGTAAAGTAATACCTCTATTTAATCTGGTAGTTCATTAGACCCCGCCAATTTTAGATCAATTTTTGTATTGCCAACACGTAGTAAAATTTTTGAAAAAAATTGTTCTTGATAAATGTAAATTTTTTTAAATGTAAATAATTTACTTCATAAAAATCAATTCGGTTTCACACTGGTGCTGAGCTAATTAAATATATTTTCAATGGATGGGAGAATTTACAAGATGCTTTGGATATATTTTGTGACCTATCCAAAGCCTTCTATTGTGTCCACCATGAAACATTAATCAGGAAACTACATCACTATGGTGTTAGAAGTAATGTTCTTAAATTAATAGTTTCATATTTAAGCAACAGAACGCAAAAAGCTGTCATTAATAGTACGAGCCCTTCCGGTTTGGTAGTATAAATGGGCATGTCTCAAGGCTCAACTCTCGGCCCGTTTCTGTTTCTTGTATATATTAATAACTTACCTTACATAGTAGGGGATAACCATAATATAGTATTATTTGCAAATGACACTTCATTAGTTTTTTATTATATGATATGATACAATTAAAACGACAGTTATTAAAATATGACGAAGTAAATAATGCTATATCTAAATTAGTAGACTGGGTTAATGTAAATAAATTGCATTTAAATGGCGCTAAAACGAAATGTAAGAAATTTATGACTCCAAATATCAAACAATCAAATAATTATGTAATTTTAAATGAAGAGGAACTGAGTCTTGTCGATAACACCATTTTTCTTGGAATAACACTAGACGCTAAGCTTCAAAGGAGCCCTCATATATCAAAATTAGCAAGCAGACTTAGTTCTGTAGTAGATGCTCTAAAAAAGATTAGAAATGTTACCAGTGTGGAAACAGCTGGACTTGTTTACAGTAGCTGTTTCCATAGCATAATGTCGTATGCTATTTTGCTATGGGGACACGCGACTGACACTTAAATTGTATTTGTTTTACAGAAGAGGGCCATAAGAGCAATCTATGAAATAAAACCTAAAGAGTCCCTCCGACAAAATTTTAGGAAATTAATGTATTAATTTTGGCAATGTACGCACACAAAAATAAAATTAGTTATACAGAAATAAGTGATAGTCATTCTGTAAATACTAGGAACAGACACAAGCTAGTAGTACTAGTTACTCGACTCCACCGAGCCAGTAATACATTCTTGGGGCAATTTTTACGCTTTTACAACAAAATCCCATAAAATATACAAAATTTGACCAGCTCAAAGTTCATAAACTTTAATAAATAAAGTTTGTATAAAAAGGCTTTTATGGATGATAGTAACCCCTGGGAATGAGGTGAGCGCTACCGAGCTATTTCTAATTTGTTTTCTGTGGTTCATTGTGTAACATACATGATTGTAAGCTGTTATTTTTTTTAAAAGTCCCGCTCGGTTTCTTGCTGGTTCTTCCCAGGAGAGAGGTTTTTTTTTCTTGAAACCAGTGGTAATTAAACAAAAGAGTGACTTTCAATAAGTATTATTTATAACCTATATTGAATAAAAAGTTTCTGTTTCTGTTTCTATTATTCACAACCTACAACAAGAGTGGCCCGTCTCTAGCAGTTTACAAGATAATGAAGAAAAGGTAGGAAATATTTACAGTATCGATTTAACACATTATGTTTAGTGAGAAAGGAGAACATCGCAAGAAAATTTGCATGATATTATATAATATTAGAGCGGTAAATAAACAGTTTTTCTACTGCGGGCCGTGGGCGCTTGCCACTCATTTTAAACAAAGAAAGCGTCAGATTAATACGAAATAAGATGAATATGCCACACAACCTGTCGGTATTAGCGCTCTTATCCTTAGAGCGTGCTGCAAACTATCAGAATATATTTATACGCTCTGTGGTCGAAATACAGTAGTGCTTGTACTATTTTTTTACGACAGAAATATAGAAGGAAGTTTTAATTATTTATTATAATTTGCATGCGAGAAAGTTTATACTTAAATTATTCAATATAATCAAGGAATACCTCGTAGAGCATTGCAATTTAAAAGTTGTTAAATAATAAAAGACGGATTCATGGCCAAAAACAATGTAAGAAATTATTTTTCTCTATTATGAAATAATTGTGAGGAAGTATAAAGTAAGCATAATTGTGTATACTAAAATCGACAATACATAAAATAAATAACACGTAGCACTGACATTTATAAGTGGCCTCACGAATAATAATGTAACGCAGTGTTGGATTAGTCCAGTAACGATTTTCTTTGTCGCATCAAGGAAATTCATAACATTCACGCCATTGTAGCCGCACAATCCTTTATGGATGTATAAACACTACTCGTCATAATTATTCGTCCTGATCTTCATGGGCGAGTGCGAAGTAGCATTCCATGGCCTGCATTAGATTTATTAGTCTATGTGATTAGACCATGGAATGTTCTCCGTAGTATAGACTGAGCAATTCGTTAAAATTAAAATATCTTTAAATTGTGCTATACTCTAGTGAAACTGTTAACAGGAATACTGTCAAATTGATAGTTTTGCTTGCATTCTAAAAAAATGGAAAGTAATACGTTGCTGACGGTATTCATTAAAAAGTAATGTATATTATATTTAATAACAGTTATTGAAAATATATACTTTTTCATTATTATTATTTGCAATACATGAATGAATAATAACTATGTTGATATATTCTTATTAGCAAAGGTACTCGTACTTATTTAAATGGTTGGCAGACATGAAAATGGATTTATCACTGTCAAACTAGACGTCTTTATGGGACACCAAAAGACGGATACTGTGAAATCGATAATGCTCTAGCTCTACAAGTTCGATAAGCGACGAAAATCAGTCGTTGTTTAATGGAATTCACATTAGGAATTTTCTTGAGACATTACGACATGTAGTAATGCTGGTCGCCCTAAATCTTTGACTATGACTATGACTACTATCTTTGACTTTCTTTAGTTACCGCATAAAATATCGATGCAGTGTGATTGTATTGTTTAAAAAAAATTGCATGTAATTGTGTACTCACGTACGAAGTGAAATTTCTTTACGGCATATTATTCTTTTTTATTTTACATAAGTCGGTTAATAATTTACTCATGCAGCTAGCGAAACGTTACAAGAAAAATTGATGTTTTTTAATACCGTACTAAATTTATTCACTACGTCGAAAAAGAAGTTTCACTTTAATGAACCAGAATAGAATAGATAAAACTAGAAAGTTGGAGCGCTGCGAACGTTTCAAGTGACACAAAAACCAAGCTAAAACCAAGCTCAACTGTTTACAGACACACGCACCCACGTACACTTATACCTAAAATCATTTGCAACTATCGACATGGTTTTAGGTGCATGCATAAGTTGCGTCTAACATCTAGCAGTGCATTTTACGGGATGTAAAATTATTTAATGTGTAACTAGATTATAAAGATAAAAAAAGAGTCAACGAAACCGTGATCAAATTCCTGATACACACTCAGTATAATGAGTTGAGTATGGTTTCGGTATCACTTAAAATGTACGCAGCGCTCCGTGAAAAATATTTCCCCCACAAGATATAAATGAAACTCTGAAACAAAAGACGAATAATAAATGAATAATTAATTCCTGTACGGTTAAGTGCATAATGAATAGGTTTTCAATATAAAAATTAATCCTTTGTTTGCATTTACGAGTGTATAATATACCGTTACCGTTACGGCCTATTAAAATACACTGCTGAATTCGCATTCCCCATAGGGGAGATATTTATCCCCGCCTCATACGGGGGATATTTGCCATATATAATATGTCCGTGTAAATAGATTTTATGGAATTTTTGCCTTTCCTTGTCTAGATACATATTTGAACATACGTAATTATATTATATGAGCTAAGTACCTAAGCGTACCTTTAAATTGCTAAGCACAAGTACTAGTCAAGAGCTCCCCCCCCCACCCTCCCTCAATTGCGTGCACTGTCCCCGTCACCATTAATCCCAGCACAACTATTACCAACACCACTACTCCCAACACCACTAAACTGGGGTGTCTAACCGCTAAGTTAGCCATCAGCCACTGCAGAGCCTACTTTACCTGAGGATGCCTCGTGTAGCGTATGGGTGTACCTTTCCTGGTGTAGTGGTGTTAAGATTAATGCATATTTCCTCGCAATGTTTTCCTTCACACTCGAATGTGCAGTAAGTCAGCAGTTTACAGATTCCATAATTTGTTATTTAAAATCAGACTAACAAAAAGACGCGTACATACGTACATTTCAAGTCACGCCAAAGCCAAACCAAAATCATATTCAACTTATTGTAAGAATACACGCTCATGTACACATAGACATAGCTTTAAAATCATTTGTAACCAAATATATAGTTTTAAGTGCATACACGTGTATCCAGCACTGTAATTTTATGAGCTGGTGAAGTAATGAAGAAGAAACGGTGGTAGAGCCACGCGACAGTTTTTGTTGTTGCACGTATGGGCCGGCTCGAGCCGGTTTGGTACCATGACCTCACAGAATACCAGCGTGAAGTAGAAGCTCTGCTTATGCGTTTCGTCTGGTGAGTGCAGGTGGCCGAAGGCCCAATTCCCTCCCCCCCACCCATCAACATGGTACCGGAATTAAATCAAAGACTACCCTAGGAGGGTACCAGCACCCCTGGAGAATCCCTTGTTGAGCATCCACGACCATGTTATTCCACTCCTGAGCGTGGATGCTCAGGCTACCCCGCGTATTCTGGGGGTGCGAAATTCCGCTCAAAAACATATCTGCTCGGGACAAACTGAGCAACAATGCCAAGGCGACCCCTGCCACGTTATCCATGAATTTCTGCAACATCAGGGGACTTCACTCGAACCTAAACGCCGTCCACTACCATCTCAAGATGGCGAAGCCAGCCTTGCTCTTTCCGACGGAGACGCAGGTGTCCTCTCCGGCTGACACTTCGTATCTCTCCTACCCGAGGTACAAATTGGAGCACTACTTTGTGCCTCGGGTTTGAGTTTGCGTATACGTCAGAGAGGATATCTGTTCTCGACGCCTCAGCAGTCTTGAAGGTTCGGACCTGTCCATCATTTGGCTACGCGTAGACAGCAACGATCATTCGCGCGTCTACGCGTGTCTCTATAGGTCCCATAGCGGTAATGCCGAAACAGACCGACTCATCGACCACGTCCAAATGCCTACAGATTCCTTTCTACAACAGGTCCCATCCGCAGAGATCGTGATCCTTGGCGATTTTAACACCCATTACGCCGAATGGCTCGGTTCACGTTTGACCGATCATGCGGGTAGATCTGTTTATGACTTTGCCTGTGCATATGGTCTGACACAACTGGTTACTTCACCTACGGGGATTCCAGATGTGGAGAATCATAAACCTTCTCTGTTGGACCTTCTACTGACCTCCCATCCGGACGGATATCAGGTTTCTGTCGATGTCTCGGCTCTTCGGACCATTGTCTGATTCGGAGTGTGGTGCCACTCACGCTGCCCTCGCGGTTGCGTTCTGCATGTTGCCGCCGTGTTTATCATTACAGGTCGGCGGATTGGGACGAAATGCGGTCTTTCTTTGTATCCTACCCATGGTTTGCTTCTCGCCGGATGATCCCAGCACTGTTGCTAACTCTGTCACTGATGTGGTGCTACAGGGAATGGAGCTATTTATTCCATCATCTGTGGTACCCATCGGAGACAGATCTCAGCTTTGGTTTAGTATATCCTGTAAGACTGCATTACGCAGTAAGCAGGAGTGTTAAGCCTGGATTGCGGCTTCGGTGACTCGGGATGTAAACACCAGCATGCTTAAAAAGAAGTATAACTTCGCCTCCAGGTCCGTCAAAAGAGTTATTGCCAAGGCAAAGTCAGAGCACATAGGCAGAATCGACGAGAAACTAGTTCGCCTTCCTTCGGGAACCCGTGCATTCTAGTCTCTCGCCAAGACTGTCCAAGGGAATTTCTGTAATCCATCACTATCGTCTCTGCACAGGGAGGACGACTCACTGGCCCATGCCGCAAAAGATAAAGCCGACCATTTTTGCTCCCTTTTTGCGTCCAACTCGACTCTTGATGACGGGGAGAATACACCGCCAACCATCACCCGATGTGAGTGCTCCATGCCGGATGTTCGGTTCTCACAGCGCTCGATTCGCAAAGCATTCCTCTCCCTGGACATCCACAAGTCGAGTGGGCCTGACGGAATCCCTCTGATTGTGCTAAGTACGTGTGCTCCGGAGTTAGCACCGGTTCTAACGCGTCTTTTCTGTTACTTCTACTCCCTAGGCGTAGTCCCGAAATCATGGAAGACAGCTTTTGTCTACCCGATCCCTAAAAAAGGCGACCGCTCAGATCCGTCCAACTACAAGCCTATCGATATCACCTCCGTGTTCTCCAAAATAATGGAATCAATTATTAACTGTCAGCTCATGCGGTACTTTGAGGATCACCAGCTGATTAGTGACCGCCAATACGGTTTTCGTCGGGGTCGATCAGCTGGTGATCTTCTAGTCTACCTGACTCATAGATGGGGGGAGGCACTAGAGTCCAAGGAGGAGGCGTTGGCCGTTAGTTTGAACATTGCGAAGGCCTACGATCGGGTTTGGCACAAAGCGCTTCTTTGGGAGCTCCCTTCCTATTGGCTTCCCGAAAAATTGTGCAATTGGGTCACCAGCTTCCTTGCAGATCGGAGCATCAAGGTTGTTGTAGACGGTGCATGCTCCGACTACAAGCCTATTAACGCTGATGTTCTACAAGTCTGTGTGCTATCACCAACACTGTTTCTTCTACATATTGTAACGAACCCGCCCTCCCCTTTCTTTCTCTCTAGTTTCTTCTATATATACTTAGAATCTATATCTATAAGATATATAAATATATCAAATTTACGTGACCAGTATATTAATCATACATTGATCTTTCTAAAGGTTTAAATATAGGTCGTTTAATAAATTTATGGCGTGATCGTCTTAGTTAGGACCCTCATTTACGTTGTGTTTGTATAGTAACATAGTTCTTTTAGGTGTATCTTGGAAGAATGAATATTCACGAGAGCAATCGAAAGCTGTTGGTAGAGTCTTATAAGCTAAAGAATCCCGTTCACGAAGACAGAGCTTAAAAAGGTTAAGAACAATAAATTGTCCCTATTCCACTTGTATCTGGTTCACAACAGTCAATTCCTTATTAATTAATCCCTTGCCGCTAGGAAAAGGCGAACAATATTTATATCAAATACCAGATACAAGGGCTTCGCTCTCCCACATTTAAAAAAATGTGGAGGAGGTACACGGCTCCGCACACGCCGTGCACGGTGAGCGCCAACCATTTTAATGCGCTCCCCCCGAAAGGTAAGCTAAGTTGGGAACTGGACCGTAGTCCACAGCAAAATAACTGGCGAACCAGTAAAAGAGGGCTTGCCCCCTTGATAGTGCGTAAGCACAAACATCGACCGAAGTCGCGCATGCCAATGCGTGTAAACGCCACACAGAATATGATCAAATCCAGCCACAGTGAATGTACGTCACACGGGTTAGGCAACAATAAGCACACTGGCCATAAAAAGCCCTCCGTGAGCGCCACCACCTGCCAGACCGCTGTTCCTGCAGACGTAATGTAAGTGTAAGGCATCACCACCAATTGCATGGTCAGCACGGCCAATTGGCCGCAGAGCGTGTCATGAGTCTACCGCTCACCTCAAGGGAATGGGGTCCCACGTTGCGCGGCTTTCGGCCGCGGCCTTGAGAGCCTCCTCAGATTCTCCCTCCAGCTACCACCCGCATGAGGTCGACACATATGCTCCACCAACCAATACAATATAAGATAATAGTAATAATTTGCCATCAGAAAGGGTTTGTGTCACTGACGTTGAGTATATGCATTTTTCGAT
The DNA here is from genome assembly GCA_963668995.1 of Parnassius mnemosyne. Lineage (NCBI taxonomy): Eukaryota > Metazoa > Arthropoda > Insecta > Lepidoptera > Papilionidae > Parnassius > Parnassius mnemosyne. The sequence continues at coordinate 14,720,879 of CAVLGL010000159.1, forward strand.
CATGTTTGTCTCACCACCAACAAGTTGCCTTCAATCTTTCAAAGGTGGGAACTTTATAGAGATATATTATTAAGTTGTTATATAAAACATCATGGAGGACAGGCAGTCTGCAGCTCCGCAATGAAGGGACCCAACTTGGGCAAAGCTATTTAGGTTGTGAGTCAAACCAAGACGCAGAGAGCGCCATTGAGAATAGCGACCCGCCAAGCAATCATCGCAGAGACGAAATGCTGCAGATTGCAACAAGCATCAATACGACTATCGTCGGGCTTACACCATTCCAAGGTCCCCCATACAGTCCCAGCAGACAGCACCACCCGCAAAATACCACTAACGTGTCACAGTAACACGCCACTAAGACGTCAGTAGCCAAAACTCCACGTATCATAGCGCTATTGCACTAAGACATGGAGTTGAGTATGCTTGCTGCACTTAAAAGTACTACCAAACACACTCACCCCAATCCGAAAGATAGCCGACATATCATAACGCTATGCGCTAGGACGCCGCCCACAAACAGTAGGGGTGTGCGATGTCCACGGGCAAGTCATATTGCTACAACAAACCCGCTTACCACCGACACTAAGATGATATGTCTAGGACACATCGATTAACCACCAACGTATCATAGTAGCACGGTACTAAGACGTCATTAGCCAAAACTCCACCTATCATAGCGCTATTGCACTAAGACATGGAGTTGAGTATGCTTGCTGCACTTAAAAGTACTACAAAACCACACTCACCCTAATCCGAAAGATAGCCGACGTATCATAACGCTATGTGCTAAGACGCCGCCCACAAACGGTAGGGGTGTGCGATGTCCACGGGCAAATCGTATTGCTGCAAAAAACCCGATTACCACCGACACTAAGATGATATGTCTAGGACACATCGATTAACCACCAACGTATCATAGTAGCACGGTACTAAGACGTCATTAGCCAAAACTCCACCTATCATAGCGCTATTGCACTAAGACATGGAGTTGAGTATGCTTGCTGCACTTAAAAGTACTACAAAACCACACTCACCCTAATCCGAAAGATAGCCGACATATCATAACGCTATGCGCTAGGACGCCGCCCACAAACAGTAAGGGTGTGCGATGTCCACGGGCAAGTCATATTGCTACAACAAACCCGCTTACCACCGACACTAAGATGATATGTCTAGGACACATCGATTAACCACCAACGTGTCATAGTAGCACGGTACTAAGACGTCATTAGCCAAAACTCCACCTATCATAGCGCTATTGCACTAAGACATGGAGTTGAGTATGCTTGCTGCACTTAAAAGTACTACAAAACACACTCACCCTAATGCGAAAGATAGCGGACGTATCATAACGCTATGCGCTAAGACGCCGCCCACAAACGGTAGGGGTGTGCGATGTCCACGGGCAAGTCCTATTGCTGCAACAAACCCGCTTACCACCGACACTAAGATGATATGTCTAGGACACATCGGTTAGAGAGTCCAAGTTAACCTCGGTCTCGGAGGCTGCGAAGCAACCTACAAGCCACTATAATAATCCTTTTCAAGTCCCATTTCTTTCAATATAGTGCTTTTACATATTTGAGACCTTCCACATATTTGCTTTATTTCATAGACCATACTATTGTATGTCTTATTCATATGGGACTTCAAGTCATAACTCTGCTATCATAATGCTTATGCATCATAGAGACCTTCTATATTAATGCTTTGGTTCTTTAGACCTTACTGTGATAAGTCCCTTTTTTTTAATATAGGAGAGGGGGCAAACGTGCATGCGGCTCGCCTGATGGTAAGTAACTACCGCCGCCCATGAACAATTGCAACACCAGGGAGGGAAATGCAGATGCGTTATAGGAATAAAATAATATAGGACTAGTCATTGTGCAACCTTCGTACTAGCAGTCAGTCAGCCGACCACCCCATATGTATATGTACAACCGTACAAAAATATGCGTCTCCGGCAACGCCACCATATAAGGAAACATTATAAGAACACGTTTATCAACTTTGATCCATTTTTTTTATTATATTACAAATGTTATTTATATTTATTATTGCAATATAATCGACTTGCATTTGAATATTTTAAGCAGAATTTCAAAAAATTTAGGGATTTTTACAGACAATTTATGCGTTTACTTATACTATAATATTCAATATTCCAAATGAATATATTTGAACTTTATGCTTATTATTTCCATTTGAATTGTTTAAATTATAATTTATATGACATTTTTAAATCTTTTTATAGTGAATTTAATTATTATTTATTAATAATAATTATGAGGCGTCACAATATCAAGGATATGTTGCTAACTGGTAACATTCATTGCTATGCGAATGACAGCACTGGTGATGCTTTATACACCGGCCGTGCCAATATCTGTCAGGAAAACGTCGCCGAGTACCGGAACAAACTCGTGTCTGAAGTCGAGTCTTTGCTGAACAAAGTCTCAGATTGGGGGCGACTAAATCTAGTCCAGTTTAATCCTCAGAAAACAAAAGTTTGCGCGTTTACCGCTAAAAAGAACCCCTTTGTCGACGATTTCGCATTGTTCGCCTAATGTAAAATAATAATAAGTTTGTATTATTTAAATTCTACAAAAAAATAGAAATAAAATGTATATCTCTATCACACAACAGTTTTAAAAGTTTTACAGAATTTTATAGTAATATTTGAAAGGAAATCATTAGAGACGTTTTCAACACTAATACAGAAGGTCGGTTATGAAAAGAACAAAAGCCTCTCACCCTTGTTTTATCGCACTAAAGTCAAAACAATAGTTCTGATTCAAATCTGAACTGTGTAGCCGTCTAATGTTTTGGAAATTCGAATCCGCCGACAACTGTCGAGGACACAAGCATTTTCAGCTTTACTTGGAGTAGTGTTAATAGCATTGCTAGTGTTTTTATTTTAAAAAGAAAAAAGAAAATAATCCCCTTAAATAATTATAATAAAAGTAACAATTTAGGAACTGAGTTTTCAATTGTTATATTATAGTTATTCATCAAAATAAATAAATTATAACTTGACTAAATACAAAAGTAATAATATTGAACTGTATATTATAATATTTGAACTGTATTATTCATACAATTGTAATTTTTAATTTGTTAATGTTATATTTTATCTTATGAATAACTTTTATCTGATAACTGCAAAATTGGCTCGTATTGCAAAATATTTTGAAAAGGTTTTGATGGTCTTTTCCTTTGTCAGCCAGTTAATGTCCACAGCTTTAGTAGTTTGTGATGTCCGGGTAGATAACACCCTCTTACCTAATTCTACCGCCAAATAGTAGTGCTTGTACTGCTGAGTTTAGTCTGGAGGGCACTGAGAGATATATAGTTAGAGGCTGTGAGGTGACAACGCATCTTTTGCGTTCTTTGTTTGAAGTTGGCTGTAGATATCCATGCACTGCATTAGCCACTTACCATCCAGTAGACTGAAAGTCCGTTTGAAACTTCAGTTTTATAAAAAAATTATAAATAGCTTGAAAGAAGCCTTTCCCACAAAAGGAAGAATTTGCTGTGTTTGTAGACCTTAACAAATCCACTACTGAACAATTATACCTCCCCCAAGTAACTACTGGGAGCCGCCCTACACATGAATGTAGTTTGTAAAAACTCGCACTAGAACCTTTATTTCCGTACAAATTAAAAAAATAACTTGTTAAAGAAGTTTTGTTAAAAAATATTACTATAAAATACATCAATATATGGAACTTACTCTGCACTTACCATGACCCCCGCTAATAACATTATTTTGTTCAAACTGACATTTGAAATATTTATAAACGTTTGACATTGTTTTATTTTCCTATAACAACTTATAAAAGAACTAGCTGACCAGGCAGACATTGTTCTTCCCTTTCCGAAGACAATGTGTCCTAAAAGAAATACTTAAATTCACAATAAAAAAATTGAGGGTCTCTTATCGGAATAAAACTATCATATCTCTCAAGTTGGACCAAACTGCACACATTGTGAAACATTTTCATTGAAATCAGTTCAGTAGTTTAGGAGTTCATCGCGGACAAACAATGTGACACGTAATTTTTATATATATAAAGATAAATAATTTTATACGTATAAATTGTTATACGATTACAACTAATTGTAACATGGATTTTAAAAAAGACTCTAGTGTTTTCTTGTGGACTGTTGGTGGACTGTTCGTTTGTCACCCAATTCTATATTTAAAAAAAAACTTGTTTTTGTGAAACAGCCTCGATTTTGACATTCTATAAAGTTTTAAACAAGACTAAATTGATTAAAAAGTTTTTGCTTTGACTCATAATGTTATAGTAACATGGTGAACTTTTCTTATACTATCTATTACCCATTGGAAGTCACGAAATCAGATTAAATTTGGTGATGAATTTGCTTACGCCAACATCACAATATACGTAGTAGAGTGAGTACACACTGAAGCTTTATTAGTTGTAGCACGAATGGGTCTGCTTGGCCAGGGTAGGAACACGCTGGAGTGGAACAATCACATGCTCTTCTATTATGGGAACCTGAGTGGTGAGCTATTAAAACGTAGCCTAGCGTGATGAAAAAGACCGTTTTACGTAAAACTCTGTTGTTTTTTCATTTTCCTCAAGGGTGACAATGCACGTGTAAATGTATGTGTGTTTATTACACAAATAATTCAAATTATTACGGTGTTAGGTTAGAAATCAACATGGCTATAGTTTTCCAAATAATTTGCTTCGGAGTGTATGAAACTATTGATGTTTTTGTTTCAATAATCCTTTTTTACTAGGTCTGTCCGCGATTTTATTTGCATGGATTATTTTTGTTGATTATTTTAAAGGCGAATAATTTGGTTAATTACCAGTTAAACTCGATTTAAAACTTCATTTTTATTATCATCAGCCCGTTATGGTCCACTGCTTGACATAGGTCCTTAACGTTGTAAGGTATCTATCTCGTTTCTTATTATTAAACATAATAGAGTTGAAACATTTTAAAACACAATTTTTATTAGTAAATGCACCGAGAAGAAAGCTTTAATAAATGAATGATATTTGCTTATATTTCTTTATGAGCATTAAAATGTATTAGGGATTTATAAACATTTTATAATTATATTTGTAATGAAAACAATAACATTTTTGAATAAATATATAAATATTATTGGAGTAGAATAAAAAGCAAAGTAAATGTATTTATTGTATTTACATTATTATGTTTTTATGAAACAGATATTTGATAAAACAGCCTTTTGTTAAATTTCATACAATGAGATTGTTGTATACACCGATAAATTAAATCACAATCTGTGAGGTATTGTGTTTTTATCCGAAAATTTACTGAATTTAGTGGCTCCTATATTATGCATATCGGTGGAAGTACATATTTAACTACTTTGTTTCTAATCGTGTAGTGACGGTGTAACAATATCCACTACCCCACATCGTCCCGTGGGTATCGTAGTGCTACAGTGGGTTACTGAAACAGAAGATGGGGAGGAGCATCTGATTAAATAAAAAAAAACAATCAGCGGCAATAGATGGAGAACGCCTATGTTCAGCAGAGGACTATTATAAGCTGTAATGGATGGATGGATATATAATTTTTAAATATAGTATAAAAAGGGCAATCCGCTTAAAATACAATTTGTGTTGATTCCTTTAATTTCGTTATTATGTAATTTAATTCCTTTAATTCCACTCTCTCTCTTTTCCACCATCAATAAACAGGAGGTCGGAGGGCTTACACCCCTTTGCTGTCGATATTCAACGCATTAGAACTAAAAGGTTTGTTTCGTCTTTTGCAATGCGTATAGTAATTGAGTGGAATAATTTGTCGTTGACGCCGCAAAGGGGCGAATATCAATTTTTCGAAAAATTACAGGAGAGCAAGAAAACATTTATTATTCCCCGATTACTAGCTTTTTTTCATCAGAAAATTAAATATATTAGACTTAATAGAAAACTACAAATAAGAATAATATTAATATTATATTCCTGAAATATTTTAGGAAAATATATAATATTTTTAAAAGAATCCAGAAGAAGAAAAAGTAATGGAATATAAGTAGAATTCTTAAGAAGACTGCTCAAATTCATTGAGTAATAAAGTTCATTTATAGCCATGTCTGGCGCAACACGAACCATTTGGACATTCCGAAGAAATTTAACGACATTAACCCTCGTAATATTTTAGATGATTATCTCTTGTGTTACTTTGTTTATTAAATAAGACTCCTTGTTATTAAATTCTTGGAAATTGAATGTTCTTTCTATAAGTAGGGCAGGGGATAAACATCTCAACTACATTCTCCATAGTGATGGACCACCATGCATCCTGATGGGAATATCAACATCCCAAGATCCACAGGGGAGCAAGTTGACAATAAAGAACTCGGTCCTTGGCGATTTGAGCCACTCTTCACTGGATGCGGTCAAGCAGAATATTTTTTGGAATGTGGTGCCTATAATCCGTTCTTGCTTTGCATTTTCCCATGAAAAATATTCTGACATGACCCGTGCACTGAAATATGTCACTTCCGTCCATGGACTCGGGGTGTGGCTGTGAGAGTTGTTGGTTTTTCATCCCCGTGCCGCTTAAAGCACGTAAAGACGTTGGTCCTGCTTCTGATCTCTCTTCGTTCATATCGCATTGCCGTCCCAACAGACTAAAGCGTAAGTGAATAGCGAGTGCACCTGTGTTGCACACACACACACACACACACACACACACACACACACACACACACGTGTGCTATATATTATATATTATAACGCCTGAGTAAATTATTAATAAGGTAAATCGTGGCCGAGCTTCAAATTTTAATTTAATACTCTCATAATCTAGGGTACTTGCGCTTAACGAAAGCAATATTCGTTTATTCTGATATAGACTTTATAAAATAAAGTCTCTATCAGACTAAACGAATCCTACTTCCCGAGGTGTAGTTACAAGTACGCTGGCTACATTTCCCCGCTTAATGGCTACATCTAGTCTTAAAATGTAAAACGAATAAGCTCTTATGTCACAAGCGATGGCGACCATTTGCGGATATCCTTCCTTTAAGTGTCTATGAATTACGACTTCAAAGAACATGGATCTTTAAAACCAATCTTCCTTAATGCAATTATATACAAATAAAATATAGCTCACGCCTCATATTCTCAAAGCAGAGTCCAAAGAGCAGCAAGCTACGTGAGCCAGCCAGTTTAGCAAATAATATGGGCTTACTTATATGGATAATTTGTGAAAGAAATGATAGGTGGCAAGCCCATCGCCTACACAATCATAAACACAATATTCCATTACTTACCTTTTATGATAAGCTAGGCTAGTAACACACAGTTGGTACATTCTTTTTGTTATAAGTCCCATGTAAACATGGGACCTATAAATCCCAGACCAACATGATAAGCAATTATACTCAAATTAAAATAATTATAAACGGAGATGTTTATTAAATTTATACATATGCGTGCAGTCGAGATAATGTAGCAATTTGTAAATTTTAATGGAATTCCAAACCTTGAATGTGGTAAAGAGTTTAAGAGAAATTCGATTTACGAAATTGGATTGCGATTTGTGAGTTTGAACGTATATAGTTTTTATTGGCCGTGGTTACAACTTAAGTAATAAAGCCTCTAATATTATTCACGAGCCCTGTTGAAAAGAGTATATAATCGCTACGCTTGACCGTAGTACCTTAGTGGATATGCATTTGCTTTATTTCATAGTTCACGTGCTAACCGATTCCGAATCCACCAGCCCTACTTTTGCAATTTCAATTTTAAGTGCTGATTTACACGTGTTTAACGGTTACTGTTCAAAAACCCTTTCATAAATAAGATAAAACCGAGCAGTGCTGCATATGAAGAGGGTTGTGCTTCTTATCCTTGACTGGACACCGCGTGCTTTGCATTGTCTCTTTTGTCAAAAACTTTCCCAGGCGTGGGACTACATCTCACCCAAGTTTAGTGGTTGAAAAAATTATATAAGCACTCATTGAAAATAAGATAAAACCGAGCAGTGCTGCATATGAAGAGGGTTGTGCTTCTTATCCTTGACTGGACACCGCGTGCTTTGCATTGTCTCTTTTGTCAAAAACTTTCCCAGGCGTGGGACTACATCTCACCCAAGTTTAGTGGTTGAAAAAATTATATAAGCACTCATTGAAGACGCACTAACAAATATTTATTTTAACTAGAGGCCGTAAATAATGTTACAATTAAAAAAGTATTTTTCCCTGTATTTTTTTTGGAATGCATTTATTATGTAAGAAAATGGATTTGTTGCTATTAAGCCATACACGGAGGGTTACATAAAAATAATTGCAGCGATGCTTAAGTCGGTATGAAGCCGTCAGTAATTTTTACAATGTTTCAAAAGCTAGGCATCAACAGTTTGCTTGTATGTCGTACTATAGACAGATACGCCAACAAATCCTCTGAAGAAGATCATAAAAATGGCAACCCGGTTCTGTTAGGGCTAGGTCGACTATTAACGATTTGAAACCTTTAACCAAAAATTTTTGAAAACTTTAGCCAAACCCTTTATACCTTTTGTACCCTGTCGCAAATTATTAAAGAAGATCTTAAGCTAGGTTCTTAAAGTCGATACACAAGGTATCCCTAATTCACGCCTTGCAGATTAAGCAAGTGATTCTATCAAAACGCTTGCTGTCTTGATACGCTGGCGGAAGACACGGAAATGTGTTCTAAAGATGAAAAACCTACGACTGAAGACTACTACTACAAGTAAAACAATCAAATGTATTCTCATACCTCTAAAGAAAATTAATGAAAAATTTTGACAAGTTTATCATTCTGCATCAGTCATGGCTTGATTGGAGGTATCCTTAAAGAGCATCATGAAGCTTTAATGTTGTGAGTAAAAAGTAGACTTCGGCAAAAGTATATTAAGAGATTCTTGGATTGTGTAGTAGATTCTCATTGATGCACTTTTATAATTGTACCGTGGGCTATCCAGTAAGACTCCGTTCCTGGTCACAAAGCACGAACTATTCAAATTTGGCTTTAAGACAATGTTTCATATTTCATTAAATCTGAAGACTGGCCCACGTCCAGTCAAAATCCGAACCCATTGGGCTACAAATTGTGGTAAGTAGTAGAGGAAACAGGCTACTGAAAACCTTTCTTTGATATTAAGTACCCCAAGAAATATTTAGATTTATGAATAGCAGTTGCTAAATTTCCCATTGAGAACTGTCTCAAACCTGGTAAATCCTTAATTTTTTTTGATATTGAAAAGCTTGTATCAAAGCCAAAGCCAAAATCGTGAGACTTCGATAGATGTGTAGACATTATTGCTAATAGACTATAATAATAGACAAGTTGTATCATTAAGTACACTGTGTCTTTAATGAAACAGATTTTTATCATTATTTGTGTTTAATGTCTAATAGAACTTATGCACATACTGGGTATTAAAATGTGATATATATCGGTATGTGTGCATGCGTGTGTGCGGCGTGTGTGCGTGCGTGTGTGCGTGCAATCGTGCGTGCGTGCGTGCGTGAAAAATGAGGGAGGAGGGAGTGAGCGGAGTTTTGACCTTGATAGGCCGTGATCATGATTATGAAACAGGACAGGGCTCGAGCAGGAAAGGAGCATGCCTTCACAGAATACTAGCGTAAAATAGCAGCTTAATACTGCTATATTTCGTATGTCACCATAATGGTGGATAACGTAGACCCGATTACAACAAAGCATTCTATCTTAGCTGAGGGACGACAACGCATCTACAACATGCATATTATGTCTCTGGGTCACAACTTCCACTTACCATTACGACGATTCTGTGCTCGTTTGTCATCCTTATTCTATAAAAAAGGAACTGAAAATAAACATGAGTAATTTATATTAGTACATACTTTATACATAAAGCTATATATAGACTGCTGCTGTTAAAGTTTGAGAATGTGAGTGGTCGTATAAGCTTAATGATGTTCATTTTAGTATATGTAACTCTAAAAGTTTACGACGTATAATAAAAATGAAACCTTGACAGACGCAGACACAGGTATTTAAACTACTGGGTGGTGGGGGATCATTTCTGTATCACCCTCTAACTGTTTTCGGTTTTATTCCGGTTTTAAGGGTACAGAATAGAGACACAGTATAATTATAGGCTTCCATCTTTATCTTCAGAGGTACAAAGTATCTATACCCATCTCTGTTTGAAGATGGTCGCAGGTGTCCATGGCCTGCAGTAGTCACTTAGTGTGGTGGCTAAGCGTCATCAAAATGCAGATGCGTTATCACCGCTGAGGACAAAGATGGAATCCCTCACCCTCACAATGCCATATCAGTTACCAATAAAAGGGTATGGAGTGCTGACAAATAATTATTTTCGGCCTGGATACCTATTTGTCTATGGGCAATAAAATATTATCTTTGGATCTACTTGTTGGTAATGATTTTGGATCTAAATAGACGAGAGTTAAATTCATGATATATATAAAATTCCTCCACAATACAGGACAAAATCCTACTGTGGGATTATCATTTTTTTTAAATCAAGCTATTTAGGTTTTCTAAATTTACTACAACATGTGTGTTGTGTGTGCTCCACAATATAAAAATAAACGGTTTGTGTTTTAAGCAAAATATAGGTTGCGAGTTAAAGTGCTCAACCATTAAAAGAACAACTGGCATGAAAAAAGTTCTGGCGGCTTATTTGCTCTTAAAATAGAAAAAAAAATTAATGAAATTATTATTCATTTTGTCGACATCAAACTTATTTTTATTTAGAGTGTGTGAGTGACAAAAGAACTTTCTATACCCTTCACACCGGAACACAGCAGTGGCAGATATAGGTAAGAGAGAGGTACCTACTCAGACGGTATGCCTTGGCAGAAAAGGATTCCTACCAGCTAATATTGTATTAAATATTTATATTCATTAGTAACTATCATTAAGAGTTATAAATATAAGAATAGTATCCTATAAAATATCAGTCGTAAGAAAATCCATAACTCTGTTTCTTTTCTACCGACTTCAAATACGAGAAGGTACTCAATTTGACTGTATATTTTTTTATGTGTGTTACCTCATAACTTTTTTCTGATTTTTTTTTATTTTAAAGTCCTATAATATAAATAAATTTGATCAAATCTGACTAATAATTTTTGAGTTATACTTAATAATTTACATTGAAGTCGGTTGTACAAAATTTTTCATTTTAAATTGTTGTAAGGTCTTTTTGTATGAGGCAGCTACGTAAAATGCAGCAGTAGAATGATTTAATTTAGTTTATGCAGAACGTGAAATATTCAGACAGGTAATGGGGAGTTATGTCGCAGATGCGTGACGTCTGGTATTGTGTATGTCAATCTGTCTGCCAAGCGTGACGATTAAAGCAAAGCTTCCCTCCAACGGGACAACCCTTGTCTTGCATTGACACTGACTGTACACGATGACGGATTTAAAACTAGGCTCTAAAAAATAATCGCGTTGAAAATATTTACATTCGGAGAGAAATAGCACGTTGCTATTGAATTTAGCTTATTATGCTATTAGAATTTAGTTTATACTTATCCTCTCGATTTTAATCAAACTTCCGGTACCATGGTCCAAGAAACATATCCAGACCATAATTGGAACAAACATAATGTGTTACGCTTGACAAGTTTAGCTTAAAACTAAAAACCTCATTATAAATTTAAATAAAACTAATTTTACGGATTTTATCGCGTATATTGACTTTTTAATCTGGTGGTAGCCGTGGTTAACTATGACATTGGGACGTCATAGTTAACCACGTCGACGTCTCCGTGACCATGGGTGCTGTAAAGTGCTTGAAACGTCTGGAATATAAAATAAGTTAATATACGCGAAAAAATCCGTAAAATTCGTTTTATTTAAATTTGTAGTATCCGCGTAATTATAAAAAATTATTACCTCATTATAAAGTTTTTTTTCTATCTTTAATTTGTTTGGGATTATTGCCAAAATGACATGCCAATCCCATCATACCTTATACTAATTACTGCTACACTAGAACAAAATAAAAATATATAATTGTGAGTACTAGTTAATTTACCAACCTAAAAAGAAACTTATACTAGATAGAGAAGATAATTATTCAGTCCTAGAAACAAGCCGGAATAACCCTCTTGACATCTTTGATTTGGGGTTTGATAAAACCATTTGCGCTAGATCGACATCCAAAACATTTGCGTTAAATTCTTTCAACACAGCCTGTCTATCTTTTTCATTCTTGACACACTCTATCAACAAATGGTAAACATCTTCAATTTTGAAAAAAATAAATAAAAAAAGTCATTATATAGTTGATGATGATAAATTTACCTCTAGCTTCGCGTAGTGTATATATTCTTTGCCTCTAGTGTATTTCAATACGTGATAATATTAATAATAATAACGGAAAAAAATTGCAAACTTAGCCTTTCAATTTCTGTTGTGCAAGTATAGAAATATGTTTTATTTGTTTTTACAGAATCCATATGACTTCTATAGTCTGGTTTTATTAATCCTGAAAATACATAATTAAATTGGAAAGTAATAGAATCGATATTCACATAAATATAGTCAAAAAAGGAAAAAAATTGGTTCATATAAAACAAAATTATTGGTCTGGTTGAAGGAAAATAGCGACGTATTTAGAAATTTATTGTTTCGCTGCCGTAAAGCCGTAAAAAGCGAATGCTGTCTACTTTTGGCACGTCATAAACAAAAAGTTTATGCTGGAATAAAATACAACAAAATTTAAAACGAGAAAATCCTTAAGTATTATTTGTTATAAGAATTTCTGGGAGTTTAATGGTAATATAATATAATGTTTATAGGACTTAAACTTTTGAAATATTAAAAGAAAAAAAAATAATAATGATAAATTTTAGACAAATTTATACGTAATTCAGTACTTTATTGGAAATAAAAAGTAGTAATTGTCTTGGCGGTGTAAGATGAATCACCCCATTTTGTCTTGTGGGTGTCGTAAAAGGTCACTATTGAAAATGTCGCAAAATCAGGCTTCTTATAGATGGCAGTACACCATCTATGTTACGCCACTCGAAAAATATCGAGACAGGCGACGGGCAGCAGAATCCAAGTTGCGTGACGTCTGGTACTGCGGTCGTGAATCCCCCTGCCAAGCGTGATGATCAAGGTAATTCCTTCCCACAACGGGAAGGCCCATATCTAGCAGGGGTGAGGGAACGCCTGTGAGCTAAAATATAACGACAAATGTCGTATTATGATTGCAGTAATTATAACTCTCCACTATCTAATATACAATTTTTTTTTGTTTGTTCGTATTTTATGCGGTGCCATACCATTCATCAGATTGCGGTAAAACTTTGTCAACTTATTGTTTGCACTTCCGCGAAGGTTATAGGCATAGTAAAATTAACTCACAGTAGGTGGCGCGTGTATCGTACCGACCAATTTATTTGAATTATAACATCACTCGACTGCAATAAATGTAAAATCATTCCTAATTAAACAACATAAGTCTTCCAAATTAAAACTATATTTCCACAATATTTTTTCTGTGGTAGTAACGCGCAGGGTACCAGCAAGTCACTTATAAAAATATCGGTAAATTTGTGTTATGTTCACGTTACTGCGCATATTTTTAAACAAAATCTAAACTATTAGCTGCCTTCAATAAGGTTAAGTTTTATTTTTAGGGTAAGGTTTGATGTTCACCTATATCCATTGTTGTTCGTTAGTCAAACTAAAACTCAAAAACAGTTCGAACGACTTTGATAAAATTTTGAGTGCTTGGTGCTGGATGGTTTAGAAGCGCTGTTGTCAGCATCCAGAAATTACCCGTGCAAAGCCGGGGGCGTATCGTTAGTAATACATAAATATCAAATATTGCCGTGCGTGCAAATCTTTTAATATGGCTCGACTGATTTTGATGATTTTTTTTTGTGTATGCTTGAGAGCGTCCCGGATGGTTTAGATTCACAATACCACCAGTTTTGTCCAGATTAAGAAACCGCTATTGTTTTATCCATACCACTGTTATTTTAAATTTCTTCATAGTGCAATTCTGCAGCTATATTATCGACAAGGCTCGTCTTGACCGGGGAAGGTCCATGCTCTCACAGAATATAAGCGAAATACGGCAATGTACTCGTATATAATAATGCGGTTCTCTACAATCATCATACGAAAAAGCAGTATCAAGCCGCTATTTTACTCTGCTATTCTGTGAGAGTGTGGTCCCACCCCGGTCGGGCCGACTTATTAATGCTCCAATCATAATTTAGCTGCATGTACGTGTACAAGTACCGCTCTTTCGTCCCCGTACGTTAGTGCTCTCTCGCTCTCGCGCCTCAGCTCTCCTGCTCACGCTGTGCAGCGCAGTCGTTTTGGGTTTTTCGCCGCTACCTTTAACATCTTGCCCTCCTGCATCCTGTCGGGGAGGTTTGACCGATCATTGTTGTGCTTTTTGTTGATTTTTCTTGTTATCATTTCTTGTTAATTGTTTTGTTATTTTTTTTTCTTTTTTGTTAAATCTGTGTTATACCGTGTATATTTTTTCTTGGAAACGTCACTTGTTCTTTTCAGAACAAGACCCTGTTATTTTGAGAACGGGTATCCCCGCCCTTACTGTCATCATCATCAACATCATCAACATGTCCGCTCAAGACCTTACTGGGTCGATCGTCGCAAACCTAAATAAGCTGGATGTGCCGGATCTCGCCGCAATCCTGGCCTCTTTTGCCCCTCAGGGACGTCCCCCCCTCGGCTCCCGTTGCCTCTTGCTTGGCGGTTGCCCTACAGACCAACTCACCCATATCCCCCGATTCCGACTCCATGGAGTGCTCGGATTCCATGTCCGTAACCTCGTCCTCCCGGAAGAGGACCGCCACCTACACAGACTCTTCATCCGGTAGCTGCTCCGCGGATTCCGACGACACCTTCACGGAAGTGAAATTAAGGCGCGACGGTAAACGCGCCGCAAAAATCGCACCTCTCCCGTTTCGGCGGCTCCTGCCGCTCCCTCAAATCCCGCTGCCCCCGCTGGTGCCTCTGCCCCCACAGCCTCCGCTGCCGTTCCCAACCCCGCAGCTGATATGCATTATGGAGGCGGAACTTATAGCAATCTGTGAAGCTTTTTCTTACGCAATAATGTTACCACAAGACAATATAGTGATATTCACAGACTCTAAAAGCGCACTCCAACACTTGGCTCGGTGTATCTCGGGCCTACGAGGCACTCCGATAGCCTACTCAGTCCTGGACTGTATTTTAAATCTGACCTCCAATTCTAAATCTATAAAGTTACAGTGGATTCCGTCACACTGTGACGTTGAACATAATGAAAGGGTAGACGTCTTGGCTAGACAAGCTATCATTGATGGAATTAAATATAATGTACTCCCTTATTATACAGATTGCATTTGGTTACTAAAAAAATAATGCTACAAAGTATGGAAGAAATATTTTGCTTTACGCTCTAAAGAAAAAGGTATCTGGTATAAAACGGTTCAGTCACATCCTCTCAGAATTCCATGGATTGATAGTCACCTATCACCAAGAAAGGACGCAGTAGTGATTATGAGGCTGCGTTCTGGGCACATTCCATCCAAGAAGTTTGCTTTTCTTATGAATAAAGTCCCGTCACCGAACTGTGAACAATGCGGTATCCCCGAGGACTTAATGCATGTCTTGATGGAGTGTGTCCGCAATGCTGCCTTTCGAATAGCTAAGTGTAAAAATATTTTAAAGAATTTGCTGATTGTAACATTATTTTATCCAATCCTCATTCCGATGAAACAAAATTATTGGCTAAATTATATAACATAATATTTTCCTCAGATCAGTCAATTAGATAGTACCTACTTGTTTTCATTTTTGTTTGCTTGTTTAATTGAATGTTATTTAGTTCTAAATGATGTCAAATAGAACGACATAATCGCATTTTGATTAAGCTCTTAAATAAAGATAAAAAAGCCCCCTCAGCTGCCGAGGTCCCATTAATGTCACTGGACATCCCCCCGCCATCCAAGCCAGCCTCTCGCTGTGCTCCTACTCCGGCCAAAAAGCAGGTCGCGCCCCCTGTCTTCTTAAGAGACAAGCCAAGTTCACCCGCATTTCCAAAACCTGTTACGATACAGGTATAAAATATGACCAGGCCACCAACAGAAGCCATTAAAATAGTCCCTCTGTCGATCGACGACTTTCGCCGCTTTACCAGGCTTTTCACAGCCGAGCGTGAGTCCTACTACAAGTACGCTCTTCCAGCCCCTTCTGGGCCCCTTTCGACCCTCCCAGGGTCCTCCAAGGCCCCGTCAGGGCCGTCTTCGGCCTCCTCCGGGCTTCTCCAAGCCTACACAGACTCCAGTTTTCCCCTGGGGCCTCATAAAGGTCGAGCCTCCGTGGATACCCTCTGCCTCTCAGGCACAACCCTTAATGGTTGATGACCTGAATACGGTGTATGCCGCTATTCGGAGCATTGACGTGAGCGAGATCGCCATACTAGCGCTCAAACTGCGTGCTGCTCAGTCCCATCAGGACCGTCTCCTTGCTCTTGCTGAGCACCACAATCTTTTGTGCTCATTGTAAGTTAAGTTAATTTAAATTAACTTAACTTTACAATGACAGAGCACACAGCTCTCCCAAAATCTCACAGTCGTATAATGCCTAAGGATTTATCGCTTGTATCCTTTAACATTCGCGGGTTGCGAAATAACCTCCCAGAGCTAAAGCTCTTTCTTAGAGATCGTGAAGCCGAGCTCCTCCTCCTCCAGGAAACGAATCTCAAAATTAAGGACATAAAAGGCCTTTCCATTCATGAGTTTTCTCTTCTTCGTTATGACAAACCCGCCCGCCAAGGCGAAGGTACGGCCATTTATAACAAGAAGACACTTCATTGCTCTCACATTTCTACTCCGCAGCTTACCAACATGGAAGCCACAGTATGTATGCTAGCTATGAATCGACATTAGTCCATCATCATAGCCTCCTGCTATATCCCCAATGGAACTCAAAAAAGATTTTGAGGCTATCTTATCTTTAGGCAACTCAGTCATTATGTTTGGAGATTTCAACTCCAAGCATACTGAATGCAACTGCCGTACTACTTCTCAGTGTATTAAGAAACTGCTTGATATCACGCAGTCTCTTGACTTTACCGTCCACAGTCCCCTCGGTGTCACTCACTATCCCAACAACACCGATTACGCTCCCGATGTGCTAGAATTTGCGTTAGTCAAAGGAGTTTCCCTTAACTTCAGGGTAATCGAGACTCTAGACGATCTAGGATCCGACCACCGACCGGTCTCCCTCATTCTTGGCCATCAGCCACCTCCCTCAACCCCCTCCACTAAAACCTTCACTAACTGAAAGGGCTTCAAGGAGTCCCTAGTTAAAGCTATGGACTCCCAGGACTCCCCTATCTCCCTCTCGTCGGACTTCGACAGTCCCGAAAAAATCGACACCGCGTTCGATTCTCTCTCCACCTTTATAAAATCCTCGCTTAAGGGTAATGAAAGGGTTGTCCCGGTTGCTAATAATGATGGTCTTCCCCTACATATTAGCAACCTATTGAAAGCCAAGACAGCTGCTTTCCGGAGAGCAACAATCTATCCCACCCCCGAATATAGGCGTACGGCCAATCGTCTTCAACGAGAAGTCCGTTTCCGCCTTTCCGAACTTCGAAACCTCGAAAAGAGTAAGCTCATGGAGAATATCTCTCCCTCTCATATAGCGTACTATCAAATGGCAAGAGCCCTCCGCATAGACGCTATCACCCACACTCCCCCTCTCTCCCGTCCCGACGGTACGGTTGCCTTCAAAGACGAGGAAAAGGCTGAGTGCTTTGCAGACAGCATTGCCGCACAATGTTCTCCTAGCTCTCAACCCACCGACCCCTCCCACATCCAGACAGTGAAGGATGAGGTCCGCCGCTAGAACCCACCCCCCATAGCCTCTGACCACTGGGTCCAATGATAAGATCTCATCCCTCATCAAAGGACTGAAGCCCAAAAAGGCTCCAGGCGCGGATAGCATCTCCAACTATGCCCTTAAACACTATCCTGAGCAGGTGATAACCTTTCTAACTATTATCTTCAACGCCTGCTTCAATCTTAGTTACTTTCCCACTACATGGGAAGAGGCAACTGTCATTGGTATTCCCAAGCCAGGAAAGCCTCTCAACCTCCCCTCCAGTCATCTTCCCATCAGCCTCCTCAAGGCCACGGGCAAACTCTTCGAAAGAGTCATCCTCACTCGCATGAGGCCCCATCTGTTTCCCACAGACGGTGACCCTCTTGTCATCCCCCACTAATATGGTTTCCAAGCGAAACATTCTTGTTCCCAACAAGTTCACCGTGTTGTGGAATATATCCTCAGCAATTTTTATTCTCGTCGTCATAAAACCATCGCGGTCTTTTTCGACATTGCAAAAGCATTTGATAGAATCTGTCAAGAAGACCTTATCTACAAATTATACAAAATAGGTCTCCCCGATCGTCTTGTAGGTCTTGTCGTCTCTTACCTAAAGAATCATACCTTTCGTTTTAGACACGAAGGCACGCTCTCCTCTCAGCGCCCCATCGAAGCTGGTGTCCCTCAGGGCTCAGTACTTGCTCCCCACTTGTATATCCTGTTCACTAACGACATTCCCATCCCATCGAAAAATATTCAGCTCTCCCTCTTTGCAAACCACACTGCCCTCTACTGTAAAGGTATCTAGTTAACTTTCATACGGAACAAGGTCCAAAAGTCAGTTGATGACTTAGGAGCTTGGTTCCAAAAATGGCGCATCGATGTGAACCCGGAGAAGAGTTCCGCCGTTCACTTGGATTATAAACGACGCCGTCTCAAAAATACTCCACCAATCCGTATGCTAGGGACCCCTGTCCCCTGGCAAACGTTTGCTGAATATTTAGGTGTCACGCTTGACAAGAAGCTCACCTTCGGGCTCCATGTCAAAAGAGTAACCCGCAACGCACGTTTCTATCTGAGTAGGCTTAACAGTATGCTGGGCCGACACAGTAAAATGTCCCTCCGAAACAAGCGAACACTTTATAAGGTTTGTATACGACCAGACATGACTTACGCGCGTCCTATATTTGCTCACGCTGACCCCAAAATCATTAATGAACTCCAAATAGTTCAAAACCTCTTCTGTCGTCGAGCTACGTCCGTAAATCTGATCTCCATCGGGACTTTCCCTACAATTCTTTTTTTTTTATAGGATAGGGTGACAAACGAGCACACAGTCCACCTGATGGTAAGTGGCCACTGCGACCCATAGACATCTACATCTATCCTCAATAAAGACTCAAGATGCAGATGCGTTGTCACCCGTGAGGACTAAGATGGAATGTCTCTTTGCCAGTAAAAAGGGTCTCCGGTTCTCTACACTCACCATACGAACACAGTTTTGAGAGTTTTCATAGTGAGAGCGTGGTCCTTCCCCGGTCGAGCCGACCCATTCGTGCTACAAATATACTACTTATATAGCTGCAGCATGGCTCTACCAGGTATAAAACAATTTCTTAAAACACTCTCTGAGAACTTCTTCAATGCCTCAGAGTCGCACTCCAATTATTTCATTCGTGAAGCAGCTACTTATGCAGCCCCACTCCCCTTTCGCTATCGAGTCCGCAGGCCGAGAAACTCTCTCTCTCTCTGACCCGCCAAACAAACTTTCAACCGACCTGAACTGCCTCCTGGCGGCTCAGGCCGACACTTCTTAAATTTGCCTTAGTAGGCTCCCCCTCAGCGGCTCGTAGCCGCCTGCGCCCCCTTTTCCCAAAAGAGGGTCGCTTCCGATTCGGCAGAAAGGCCTAATAAGCCAATGCCAGTCACACAGGTTGTGTTTAGTGGGTACACTTAGGGTGGTTAGGTGAGGTTAGTCAGAGTGAGTCCCACATAAACACCTCCACGCGTTAACGAGGTAGCCCTTTTCAATTGCTTTTGGGCGCAAACAAAAAACAAAAATTTAGCTGCAGCGTGGCTCTACCATACAAAAATGTATTTTTCTCATACCTGTTACGTTATAACAGATTTTTTAACAACAATTATTTTTTATATTTGTTCTAAAACTACGCATTTATTAAATTTAATTTGCGAATTTATCGCGGTTTATTTCAACTTGTTTTCAATTCCCGACGTTTTGAGTGCTTTGCAGTACCCTTGGTCACGGAGAGAACAAAGGGGGTTGACTTCCCGGTGACATAGTTAACCCCAAGTACCTTCAGTTTTTAATTATTAATTTTGGTCCGATCTATGTAGAATTCATTACATACATTCTAAGCAATTAGATACCATGACCATATCATGCATACCGTGAGCGTACCATAAAATATGCGAAACTGGATTTGCAGCACACCCAATTTTTAACAAAGTAACGTTTCGCTTATAAAAAACCACTTAAATGAATTGCGACGAGCTTGTAAGGTAAATCAGAAGAAGTGTTCTAAAAATTCTTTTGAACGTTTTGAACGGAAGTCGCGTTACTAGAGCATTGTTTATTACTACCAAGTCGTAATTAAAAAAATGCTTCAACTTTTTACTTAAGTATGATTTTGGAAAGGAAGGGACAGTGCACTTGACTGTTTTATTATAGGTATACATATAATGTAGTACATACTTGTTAACTGCTTTGAACATTTTTACAGTTGTACTCATAGAATTATTACGTAATACGTGGGTAATAATTCTATGGTTGTACTGAATGCCGTGTGCAGATGAGAGAAGCCCTTTAGTTGAATATGTTATTTGTCTAACGGGATGGTAATTCGCGAAACTATTTTGCCATCAAGATATCCCATGTAGATAATAGAAGATTAAATGCACTGTGAAATAACATTCGATTGGATGGTCCGCGGCAACGTTGAATGGAATGTTTTCCACTTTAAATTAGAATTGGCCGTAAAAAGTTTGTTACGTAAAAGCTATACTTACACAACAAAACAACGTTAACCAGGCCTGGATAATAATAATTTATTATTTTGAATATATATGTAAAACTTACCTCGCATATATATTTTATACGTGGTAGAGTCATGCTGCAGCTTCATTAATAGTATAGTTGTAGCACGAATGGGTCGGCTCGACTGGGGAAGGACCACGCTCTCACAAAATACCAGCGTAAAATAGCAGCTTAATACTGTTCTGTATTCTGTTTCTGTTCTAGTCTGTTTCTGTTGTGTATCTGTTTCGTATGGTGAGTGTAGAGAACCGGATACCCTTTTTACTGGAAACGAAGTATTCTAATTCTATCTTAGTCCTCATGGGTTGACGGGACTAGAGCCCATGTGTAATACCATCGACAGGCAACTAAGGGTGGGGCTCTAAACGCCTATGGACAATTGACCTACACAATAGAGATAAGGCTAGGTAAATAAATAGTACGTACCTGGATCCGAATCTAAGACCGCCCCAAGGCTCGGTCAGGCCGTAGGTACGTGTAAGTGCATGTAAGTAGTGTATAGTAGTGTGTATAATGTTTGACCTGACTTAACCGTTGAAGTTCATCCAGCGTTGCTTCTCTCCAAAGGTGGTAGTTCACTTAGTCCGACCTCAAGTCTGACGTCACTTCACTATTTCAGTTTATCAACTTAATTGTACATTTAATTAACTTCAAACTCAACTAAATCCCCGTTAATGGTAATCAAAACGTAACACACGGCACGACTAATGAACGGTGGATCAAAGTTCACTTCCGTTTCACGTAGCAAAAAGATTATAACCACGAGCAAGAACGCGATCCCTTCTCGAGTCACAAAGTTCAGCGTTCCTTAGCACAAATCTATAATGTAATACGAACACTGTTTTTCGCGGATCACCAATTTCAGCGTTTTAACCGACACAGGAAAATATCTCCGAGTTACATCCAATGCTACAAAGCAACTCATCGACGCAAAATAATATTGTCAAGCACTTCAACCGGCAATCACTATACAATTTACGTAAATTACTTGCCAACGAATTTAGGTTAATCAATCAAATTATTACTGCTTCGTCATCGCGTGAATGCACTAAAGATAACCAAAACTAGAAGCGAAAACTCCAATAGTAAATTCCACACGCATCAAAAAACCGGACGTTGGTCGCAATCAATATTAAATTCCAAACAATTAATCGACCCGGCGTCTATTTTCTAGACTCAACAACTCCTCGTCGCTGCATAAATTTGCTAACAAACCCGACACTAATTAGAGGTTATACGGGACGCCACCACGCCGCTCTAGTTACTGCGCTGCATTTACTCACTTCCTACCCGCCCCACTAGCAACCAATTCGATCTCGCGCATACGTCAACCGATAGGAAATCACCGCGCTGCGCGCCCCCTGGCGTCGATTCTTGAAACAAGCGTTTGTAAATAAAAAAATTAAACTGATAAAAAGGAGGCCTTATCATTTATATGTCATTTATTCAGAAGAAAAACCTATACATAATATACATTCGTTATCAATAAACTAAATATTATAAGACACCACATAACTGGATACTGTTGTACTCATAGAATTATTACGTAATACGTGGGTAATAATTCTATGGTTGTACTGAATGCCGTGTGCAGATGAGAGAAGCCCTTTGTTGAATATGTTATTTGTCTAACGGGATGGTAGTTCGCGAAATTATTTTGCCACCAAGATATCCCATGGAGGTAATATAAGATTAAATGCACTGTGAAATAACATTCGATTAGATGGCCCGCGGCACCGTTGGATGGAATGTTTTCCACTTTAAATTAGAATTGGCCGTAAAAAGTTTGATACGCAAAAGCTATACTTACACAGCATAAGTATGCCGTGCCAAGAATATTAAATACTAGCGACCCCAACCGGCTTCGCCATAGGATCTATTAATGTGGCGTTCCAGGACTAAAAACCAGGACTAAACGATTCTAAATCCAACCCGAAACGATAACAGAAACTTTTTTATTCTCTATAAATTATACCACTGGTTCAGAAAAAAACATCTGTCCTGAGAAGAACCAGCAAGAAACACTACACAATTGATAATACAAACCATATTTGAAATAGTTTGTAGCAATCACTTCATTCCCATTGGTCATTATCATCCCTTTGTGAGTGATTAATAAATTATAAGTTATCACTCTTTAAAGTTGGGAATGAATCCGAGTGAAGAGAAACTAATCGCGTTACCTATTGGGAAGGACAAAACAACGTTTACCAGGCCTGGATAATAATAATTTATTATTTTGAATATATGTGTAAAACTTACCTCGTATATATATATATTTTACATGTGGAAGAGCCATGCTGCAGCTTTATTAATAGTATAGTTGTAGCACGAATGGGTCGGCTCGACCGGGGAAGGACCACGTTCTCACAGAATACCAGCGTAAAATAGCAGCTTAATGCTGCTGTGTTTCATATGGTGAGTGTAGAGAACCGCAGACCATTTTTACTAGAAACGAGGCGTTCCATCTTGGTCCTCAGGGGTGACGATGCACTTTGATTCTAAACCGAAGATAAATTTAGATGTCTATGGGCCCCAGCAACCACTTACCATCAGGTGGACTGTGTGCTCGTTTGTCACCCTTATTCTATAAAAAAATGAAACATGTGAAGTGAAGGCCGAATGATGCAGAAGAGTTATAATAAACAGTGGTGTTTTAAAAATATTACTTTCGATAAATCGCCTTTGGTAGCTTGTTTAAATTTCGGCACTACGTATTAATTTGAAAAGTAAAGTATTTTTTTGAAAATTTAGTACACTTATAAATTTTCAGCAGTTAAATTTCAGCAATATCTATAATACTTTTATTTACTCTTTTGACCCACTGATATTTACTGACCTCTTTTAAACAATAAAATAAAATAAAATAAAATAAAAATAAATGAAGAATAAAATAAAAATAAATGAAGAATAAAATAGAATCAATTGTTTAATTAAATTCATCCTAAAAAGTCTTAAAAAGTCGTGGAAAATATAGAAGATAAGTTTTTAACAGTGGTAGAGCCACGCGGCAGCTTTTGCTGTCGCACGGATGGGCCGGCTCGAACCGGGGTGGTACCACGACCTCACAGAAAACCAGCGTGAAGTAGAGGTTTACCTCTGCGTTTCGCTTGGTGAGTGCAGGTGGCCGGAGGCCCTTTTTACTGGAAATGAGGCATTCCATCTTAGTCCTCACGGGTGACAACGCATCTACATATTGATTTGTAATAGAGGATAGATGTAGATGTCTATGGGCCACAGCAACCACTTACCATCAGGTGGACTGTGTGCTCGTTTGTCACCCTTATACTATAAAAAAAAAGTAGGGTAAACAGCAATGTACTCACTTACTATTCTACGGTGATAAACATACAACTGTGAAAACAATTTTGTGAATGCACGATACTTACCCTAGGTCCAACGCTGTTTGTTAGTGAATCCATTTTCATCAGTTGAGTCTGTTGTCACTAGCTATGTTGAACAGTACGGTAACTAGACCAGCTACTCGAACTGCTTCTACTTTAGCCTGCATGCCATGAGATTTAAATTATCGAAACTTCAAACGTTACGTTCCTGCGCCTGGCGGATGTTTGCCCTTGACAATCTAATTTTCTTATGCACCAGGCAAGTCAGTACTACAAAATCCAGTCGCATCGAATCGGTTACCCTGTCTGTAACTTGTGTGCACCTAAATAGAACTACTACATTTTGGTAACACTCATTACAGTTACATACCAAGTACATATATGGTTTGTTTATTGGACAAATCAATGTATTTTGTGAATGATGATTTTATCAAATCTCGCCGAACAGACCTTACGGCTCTGTGGAGCAGTGGTTTAGCAATGAGTTGTTGCGTTGGGGGCCGCGGGTTCAAATCCCGCACGGAACAATATTTGTATAGCCAACAAATAA
Organism: Parnassius mnemosyne; assembly: GCA_963668995.1. Classification (NCBI taxonomy): domain Eukaryota; kingdom Metazoa; phylum Arthropoda; class Insecta; order Lepidoptera; family Papilionidae; genus Parnassius; species Parnassius mnemosyne. The sequence continues at coordinate 14,745,698 of CAVLGL010000159.1, forward strand.
TTGTTCCGGGTCTGGATTTATGTCCTCGTGCAATTTATGTTTGTAAACTGCCTCTGAAACACAGGAGAAAATCCTAGTGTAGGGAAAACGTTTAAAAAAAAAGGAACACGAAAACCGTGCTAACCTGGGTACTACCAAATGAATTTAGTTTATTAAAATTTTAAACAATAAACAAACAACAAGGGCACATGAGACGATGCTTCTTATCATTTAACAATATTGTAAGCTTTATTTTTTATTCACGAGCAGCTATGTAGGTCTAGAGAGACCAGTATCACTGCGACCTAAAAGATCTATTGTGATCGGTGCTATATCTACAGTTCACTGCTAAGCCCTACATCCTACGTGTAAGTTTATTTACAGGCGACTACGATATTTTGATTAGGCACCCGATTAGTATTCCTTTCATTAATAATAATAGTTGAGACTACTTGATATCTCGTAACAGATAAGAAGAGCAGATGAGGCGGTGAATTCCTAATAATATTAATAATAATATCTTGAATAGTATTAGATTTCCATTTGTTCTTACTTTTGGGGCTATCCATTAGTAACAAAGCAGGCGGATCAGTTTGTTCCTCCTCATTATCAGGGAATATAGGACTATCTTTTGGGACTGTCGTTAGCATATTTACTGTTGATACGGTTACCTGAAATTAATATTTCAAGTCATTTTTTACTTATTTTTTATGCAAGGTTAATTAATATGTGAATGAATGCATAAAAAACTTTTTTACGAGTACAGTCTATACATACGAGATATTCAACGTTTGTGTATCGTATTAATTTACAATATCCATCGATATAATATATATTCCTGAAAAAAATATATTGAATTTGTTTGGTGGTTAAGATTTGTATAAACTTTATAATATAATAACCTAAATGTAAATTAATAAAGTTATTACGTTGTTAAATCCCGATGGGAAAATACTCGTTCGCCTAAATTCAGGTGTCTACACTTTTTTTACCTGTTGTGTTGTATCACTACAGAGCGATAATGTTTAAATTTTTTATAAACGAGATTTATTTTGAAGTACCCAGACTAGCAGGATTTTCGTGTACCTAAGGTCTGTTCGTCGAGAGTTGATAAAAAAGCAGGGAAGTCATTACAAATTGCGGCCCGCTATTAATTTTGCTGAGCGATAGTAAAAATTCTGACGCGTGGGAAGGCCCGCCCACCCTCGCGTTTGACAACAGCTGTGAGCCTCGTACCAAAAACTCTGTGCTTTCGTTGATAAGCGTCACCCGTCACACATATTGCGATAATTAAGCGACAGTCGCAATCGCGAGTTTTCATAATATTTATAAAAAAAAATATGAACTCCACAACAGCCAAACAGGCTTTACTAAAGTTGAGATGAATATGAAAGTTGAGATGAATATGTAGGTAGTATTAAGGTATTAACATCTTAAAAAACAAACCCAGTGGTGAAACACCCACACTACAAAATGAAGGTTGATTTATGAAGTTTGTATAAATTTAATACGATAAATAAATGGATTTTTATAAAATAACATAACACAGTCATAAAATCTAAAGAAATTTTATTTTCAAATACATTTTTGTTACCCATTATTATTTTCCTCATATTAGGTACTCAGATACAGCTAAATGTTTGTCATTTCGAACTAATCTTATTATTATATTTTATTTTATTACGAATTAAATGTTGAAAAGGTAAATAATTCAATAATTAATTAAAAGGGTTAATAATTGCACTTAACGATAGCTGGCATAACCCTAGATGATAAAACGCACTCACTTAGATTATTAACGTGAAAGGAGAATGCCAGATTCTCTATAGGACTTTGCCCCACCTAAAAGTGTGGTGTACACGAATGCCCTATCATCATCATCATCATTACAGCCCTTCATAAGTCCACTGCTGAACATAGGCCTCCCCCAAGGAATGCCACAAAGCACGGTCCTGAGCCACCTGCATCCATCGACTTCCTGTATATCTTACCAGGTCGTCACTCCATCTAGTGGGAGGACGCCCTACACTTCGTCCGCCGGTACGAGGCCGCCACTCGAGAACCTTTTTTCCCATCGGATGTCGGTTCTTTGAGCTATATGGCCGGCCCACTGCCACTTCAGATTACTAATCCGTTGGGCTATGTCGGTCACTCTGGTTCTACTGCGGATATCCTCATTTCTAAGTTTATCACGCAGAGACACCTCGAGCATAGCCCTCTCCATAGCTCGCTGAGCGACCTTGAGCTTCCTCATCCGGCCAGCAGTGAAGGACCAGGTCCCAGTACCATAGGTCATCACTGGCAACACGCACTGGTTGCACAGTCTTGTTTTCAAGTTTTGAGGTATACCTGACGAGAAGATGTGCCGTAATTTCTCGAACGCTGCCCAACCCAGTTGAATCCGTCGAATCGCCCTATGCAACATTCTTTTCTACTTTACTACTTCATACAAATTATATAATTTGAAGTTTCTAGAATTTGCGATTTTTTTAAACTGGACTTTAATAATTACATTTACCTTATGTTTTAGAACAGCATTCGTTGCAGTTGATTGTAATTTCAGAATATAAATTGTCAAATAAGAATTTAAGAAGCATAATAATATAATGATCAGTAACATTAGAAAAGGGGTTCTCTTGTGTAGGATATAAAAGGTCCTTAAACAATATGAGACTAGCACCACCTGTTTTTCATAAAATCTAAGTCCTAGTCATATACACGAGTTATATTATTTACAAAATTATTTTTCAAGATACATATTATTATGACATGTGTCTGAAGAAGGTGTAAATATTTACAGATTAGTAACTAATTTTACGACAACGGCAGGTCCATAAATTATTAACTACTATATAAAGAGCTATAAAACTAAATATATCTGTTGCAAATACCTCCATGTTGAAAGAATAGTTAAGATTGTAAATCGAAATGAGGACACAAAATGCCCCTGCATCCTATCGACGCAAAGGTGGCAGTTAGTGCACCTCAACATCGTATGCAATTATCAGAATGTCCGTAGTAATTAGAAGTAAGTCAATAAGTAGGCGTAATCGAGTCCGTATATTAACAAAAGCATAAATCGTCAGCAAAAGCAAGAAAAAGTGCAACGGTAAAGAAAGCGGGAATCAGCACAAGCAAAAATGTGATATAATCATAATCAATATATTTCACAAGCACAAATTAGTCAATGTGTGAAAATATTCGACATTAATTTGACACGCGTACTTACGATATTGACATAATGACGTGTGTGTATCATTTCACAAAATGCACGTAAATGATGCAATTCATGATTATTATCGACCTGTAATAATAATGGATAATAAAAATTGATAAGTAACATTTTTATGTGACAAAGACTTATATTTTAATAGAAATATGTCTTGTTTGATACTTTATGCGTATATACTTATTCGTACAAAGTAACGCAGTTATTAGAAAAGACTGGAAATGTAAATATTAATCGTAAAATTTCTTTTGTTTAAATAATATTTCACCGCAAGTTTTACAAAATAACGATTTATCACAAATACTTCAAAATTCATAACACTATTTTTCATATTTTTACCTTTTTTTTACAAGGTTGGGACCATCTGGCATTCTCCTTTTATAAGTTATTTCTATAGCCGTACGGTTAGCTATTGCTTAGCGTATTTGTTGTTTAATTGAGACAGCATTTAATTAATGCTGCAATCTAGGCAAAAAGCCTGCGGCTCTACTTTGCTGCATTATAGTAGCGGAAAGTTTAATTTGAACTTGTTAAGAGAAATCTTAATAATTTTCAGATTATAAACTGGTATTATTTTTAATATGGTTAACGAAAATATGCAAAAGCCGTCATTTTATTTTATGAAACAACAAAATCTTACCATTTGTTCAAAAGTTTAGAAAATATACAATATGCGATGTTTGTTAAAGACACAAACTTCGGTTTCGATGACAACAATGTTTTTTTTGGTTCCCCTGATGTTGCAGTTGTTCATGGGCAGCGGTAGTTACTTACCATCAGGTGGGTCGCATGCTCGTTTGCCACCTCTCGTATAAAAAAAGTGTATGTCGAAAATTCTCTAATTCTATTATACCTATTTTGTGTTCTGTGAACATAGCCATATACGACCGTAATCTTTAAACCATATGCGATTAAATAAAAGGTATAAAATGTTCTAAGACTGACAAAAATGAAATACAGAAACAAAAGACGATTAAAAAGCAGTTAAAACAAAGAGGTTTTAAGTACATTATTTTCTTTTTTGATTTCTTTTGTTTATTTCGTCTTTTTTGTTTAGTCTTTATAATAAGCATAGCTTTAATTTTCTCTTAAACTTTGATTGCCTCGTTTGTCCGGCGGTCGTCAACGCGATTACTGTTCATGAGGTCTCGAGGGTTTGAATGCCGAGTTGGGCTTAAATGGGTTATTGGGTTGTTTTTCTGTCTAAAAATTCGCAGTAGAAGTCCGAAGGTGGGAAGTTGACGGTGTTTCACCCTCGTGCCTCGGAATCTACGTAAAGCCGTTAGTCTTGCGCCTGATCTCTCTCCGGTCGTGTCGAATTACCGTCCCATCGGACTATGAGAGTGAGGCAATAGATATTGCACCTGTGCTTACGCATACACTTGGGCACTATAATCCTGTCTTATGTTACCCTCCGTTAATACTGGCTGCCGTGACCGAAATTCGATCTAGAGGACATTATTATTATTTCTTAAATCCAAAACATTTTAACATTTTTGTATTTATAAAATTTGTAAAAATTTATAGAAGTATCTTACAAGTAATAAAAAGGCAGTCTCTACTAGTCAACATTTATAACCGGGCTGACAACGAAACACAGCAATGCCAAGAGGTAGAAGTACGGCACGAGCGCAGTCCACAACTACCTGGTGGAAAAGTAGTCCGTACGACCACCTGTAAATAAATATTTAAGTCATGTTGTATAATTGACCTATGTATATATTTGTAAATCCTTTCATCCATCCATTATAGTCTATTGTCAAACTTGGCAGCGGATTGCCAACCGCAGTTTTTTATTATTTCGAGTTGTTATCAGGAAAATGCTACCGACCGTCTTCTGTTTCTGTTTCACTCTTTCGCCTCTTACGACACCTACGGGACGATATGGTATAGTGGATATCCTTACACTACCACTACACGGTACTTATAAACACTTCGTATTAATCTATAAAAATATTGTCGGTTTTAGTAACGCCAAACCACACTTGTGTTTGTTCCCTTGCAATCTGTCCATCCAAATGTTGTCTGAAAGAAATCGCTTTAAGGCGACGCTGCAGTACTTTGACATATTTTAACCACGTGGAAATCTACTTAAATGTTTACGCGAATATATATAATAATAGGCTCGATAAAAATCGTAATTGCTGATATGACTTGGGTTGCTTATCATATTTGCAAAGGAGAGTTAAGAGTCAGCCTTCGGAACTTCGTTAATTAATAAGTGTGTGCACATATTATAAAGGTACAGTATAAACGTTCTTTAATCAAAAGTTATAAGTCTCTTAAATAATAAATAAGAATAAGTCTAAACAGAAATGAGTACAGTCTTATATTTAAAAATGATTTACCAGCCTTAATTAAACGTCGGTGGTAAGTTATATTTTAAGTCAAATATTTTTATCTGATGTTATATTTAAATAGACTACAAGGCGGGTAAATTTTATTCTGGTACTTTCAACTAACAGTGAATAAATCCCGTGTTCCGTTGTTCTACTTTGAGCGAATCGCAGACAATGTATAAAATTACGACGACGAAAATAGTACATCTAAGAATTCCATCTAAGAATGTTTGAATGAAAATTTTAGTTGATACAGTCTGACAGTTACGTTTAACTTTACAAACTTTTTATTTTTATTTATAACAAAATTTAAACTTCACGACTTCTTAAAATAATCCGAACCAAAGAGACTTAAATTCATACATATTTGAATGTCTTTGGTCTGAGTTAAATATTTAAGCTTTCGATGGCGAGTAGCACAATCAATACGAGAGGTTTCGTACTGATATATCCATGCCACCCGATATAAGTCAATAATATTGGTTTTTGGGATAGAATTGTACATTATATAATAAGAGATATGCTAATTTTTAAATAAAAAATAATCAGGTTAAGTATTTATTATTTCGGTATGGAAGAGACGCCAATTTAGTAATGTTACTTTTATTCTGGAAAAAGAGCCGTGGTAGCTGAGATTTTTAGCGCTCGCTGTAAGTTGCTCGCGTATTGTGAGTACGCGAGCAACCCGGGTTCGAACCCAGCCGGCACCAATGATTTGCAATTTTAAGTACTGGTTTACCACGTACTCCGCGGTGAAGTAAAACATCGTGAGGAAACCTGCAGGTCTAAGAAATAAGAAAAAAAATATTTCGAAGACATGTGAAGTGCGTCAACAACTTTTCCTTGCCGTAAAACCCTCTCAGAAATGAGAGGAGGCCTGTATATCCAGCTGTGGGACATATATAGGCTGTAACTTTACTTATATTCTTTTTTTTTATAGAAGAGGGGGCAAACGAGCATGCGGCTCACCTGATGATAAGTGACTACCGCCGCCCATGAACAACCGCAACACCAGGGGAATTGCAAATGCGTTGCCGGCCTTTTAGAAAGGTGTAAGCTCTTTTCTTGAAGGTTCCTAAGTCGTATCGGTCCGGAAAATTCGCTGGTGGTAATAGATTCCACAAGGAAGTTGTGCGAGGGAGAAAACTTGTTCTAAATTGCACAGTGGTGGACCGCCAATCATCCAGATGTTATGGATTGTAACGCGAGTTTTGTCGCGATGTGCGATGGTGAAATTGAGCGGCTGGAATTAGTCCGAACAAATCCTCAGAGCACTCCCCGTGATAGATGCGATAAAATAGGCAAAGAGATGCAACATTTCTACGCAGTGTCAGTGTATCGAACCGATCAGAAAGAACTCGGTCGTCGACGATTCGAACCGCTCTGCGCTGGATGCGGTCAAGTGGAAGGAGCTGGCACTGGGGTGCCCCGGCTCAGAGATGAGAACAGTGTGGGGCCGAACTTGCGCTTTGTAAAGTTACAAGCGATGTGCCGGCATGAAATACTGTCTCGCTCTGCTGAGCACGCCAAGGTTTTTAGAGGCCAATTTGCCCTCCCCTTCCAAGTGACCACGAAACTGCACACTATTCGATATGTCGACGCCAAGGATTCCGATACTATCTGAGGCAGCAAGGGGAGTGCCTTGGAACTGAGGAGATACGACAAAGGGGTTCTTTTTAGCAGTAAACGCGCAACCTTGTGTCTTCTGGGGATTGAACTGGAATAGATTTAGTGGGCCCCAATCCGAGACTTTGTTAAGCAAAGACTCGACTTCAGACACAAGTTTGTCCCGGTACTCAGCGCGTTTTCCTGAGAAATATTGGCACGGCCGGTATATAAGGCATCACCAGTGCTGTCGTCTGCATAGCAATGAATGCTACCAGTTAGCAACATATCATTGATATGCAGGAGAAATAGCGTTGGTGATAGCACGCAGCCTTGTGGAACACCAGCGTTGATAGGCTTGAAATCAGAGCATGCACCGTCTACTACGACCTTGATGCTCCGATCAGCAAGGAAACTGGTGATCCATTTGCACAATTTCTCGGGAAGCCCAAGTTTCGAAAGAAACGCTTTGTGCCAGACCCGATCGAAGGCCTTCGCTGTGTCCAAACTAACGGCCAATGCCTCCCCCTTGGACTCTACTGCCTCCCCCAGTCCCCTGATGTTGACAGGGGTCGCCTTGGTTATATTGCTCCGCTTGCCCCCCCCCCCCCCCCCTCAAAATACGCGGGGCAGCCTGGGCACCCACGCTCAGGAGTGAAGTAGTTTGGTCGTGGATGCTCAGCGAGGGATTCTCCAAATATGGGGGAAATTATGTTATGATGCAATCTATGGGAGATTATCAGCGTGGACATTTTATAGGCTGTAATGAATAATAGATGTAAAAAAGTAAAGTTACAGCCTATATACGTCCCACTGCTGAGGAAAGGCCTCCTCTTATTTCTGAGAGGGTTTTAGGGCAAGTAAATGTCCACCGCACTGACTCAATGCGTGTTAGCGAACTCCTCGAAATATTTCTTTTCTTATTTCTCAGACATGCAGGTTTTCTCTCGAAATTTTTTTTCACCGCTGAGCACGTGACAAATCGGCAATTAAAATTTCAATTAGTATTTTATTGGTGCCGGCGAAGATCGAACCCGGGTTGCACGCGTACTGTGAAATTTATAGCGAGCGGCTTATATGTTATATAATTGTACGAGTAGAGATTTACATTAAAAAAAAATCATTATTTTAATGGCGTATTTATTATAATATCCTTTTCTTTATCGGCCCTTAAAAGTCCACGGCTAAATCTGGCCCGCTCTTGGTTTTTTTTTAATAGAATGAGGTTGACAAACGAGCACACAGTCCATTTGATGGTTAGTGATTGCTGTGGCCCATAGACATCTACATTTATCTTTGTTTGCGAATTAAAATGTAGATGCGTGGTCAGCCGTGAAGACTAAGATAGAACGCCTCTTTTACAGTGAAATGGGTCTCCGGTTCTCTACACTCGCCATACGAAACACAGTATTGTTAAGCTTCTATTTTACGCTGGTATTCTGTGAGAGCGTGGTCCTTCCCCGGTCGAGCCGACCCATTCGTGCTACAACTATACTACTAATATAGCTGCAGCATGGCTCTAGCACGTAATAAAATACATAAATAAGTGTAATCTTTGTGTAAGATTTCCCTTAATTCTCACACTTGGTGGGCGGTAAATAAGCCAGACACTTCGCATTTTTGACGCGGCTATCCGTCGCCGATCTGATTATTTCACGTCTGACGTAAGCGAGATGATAATACCGCCTTCTATCGGAAGCTATAAAAATGTCTGGTACTCCCCATAGTCGCCGCTTACAACACATGCATTATTATATCATAACTAATATTTGTACATAGCTGAGTGGAATACGCAGTCGTAAATGTGAAGTTTTTATGGCGCTTACATTTACCACTCACCAGGAGTTGTTTTTTGCTGAGTATGACCATCATAAGTGCAATGTTAGCTGACATGCCCAGATCCGATAAGGTTCAGAGTGCTGCAGCGCTTGCAGCGCCACCTGGCGGACAGTGCCTTGTGTTGTTGATTATTGAAGCGTTGTTTGCCCCAGCGGATCCGAAGCGAAAGTTCGGTCCTATCAAAACAACAGCTGAGCCTGCTAAAATATATATTTTATAATTATCTGTGCAAATAACAATGAACTAAAATAGTTTTGGTTCAGTTAGTATTTATACCACCCTTAATGACGAAGAGACATTACATTACATATGTGATAGTTGCAATTAAAGACTTTTTCTTTGTTAATTACTTTAATCAGTATAACCAAGACAACAAGTTAAAACAGTTACTAATTATAATATTTCCTTCATGGCCTTTAAAAACATCTTTTTGTTACTTTTTTAATTTATTAAAAACATCATGGATCAAAGTCAGATCAAAGACATTACATTACATTACATACATTACATTACATTACATTACATACATTACATTACATTACATTACACAAAAAAGTGTTGGGGATATTTACAACTGCTAAACTACTAAACTACTAAAATGACAAATGCATATGGGTTAGATGTAATTTTATGTACATGTAAATAGTTTGCGTGGTAGCTCCAAGGATAAACGCTCTGTTATACCCTGTACTTGTTAGCCTTAGTACTGCACTGCCTCTTAATAATGTTGACTTAGCCTTAAGGTTCAGTGAGTATCGCAGTGGAGCAGTTCGGCCAAGTCAGTCTGCTTCCATCTTCGAACCTGTTCGGTTGTCTACGGACCTAAGTTAAATCCTAACCAGTTTGTAATATATAATCCAGTTATACTTTAATTAAATATCGGTGTTTTAAATAATTGTTTTTTAAAAACCAATCAGCCCGTCTCCGTATAACAGCTCGTTGTAAAGTTCCCAGTACACGAGCAACCCGGTTTCGATTCCCGTCAGCACCAATGCGAACACGCATTTTAGTTCGCCGCGCTGCCCATTGTTCTTGAACTCTTTCAAAAATTAAAGAAGATCAGAAGTGAGATGTGATAGGCTGTAACTTCACTTTCAAATAGTTATCGGTTAGTCATAAAAGGTTATTTATTTACCCTTTCCTTGCATACGTAACCGCGAGAAAAAGTATGGATCATTACAGCTGAATGAAAGATAAACAGTGAACATCCTCTATCTCAGTTATTTTATGAACAGGTCTAATCTAGACAGTTAAATATCGATTTTTGTCGAACAGCTAACTGTTATCTCAAATGAGCTTTAAATTTTTCACTTTTAAACTGGTGATTTAAATTTAAGCTACGATAAAGAAAATTTAAATTATATTTATAAAATTGTAAGAATATAAAATTAAGCTAAGGTGATAAATTATATTTAATTTCCAAGAAACACGCAATGTTGAATATCATAATTATTTTTTTATCACAAAATTCTTTAACTCAAGCATATTTAAGAATTTCCGATAACAAACTGCGAAGCAAGACGCTTTAAATATTATAACGAAAGAAACCCGCAAGAAAATAAAAAAAATACCTGCCGACATCGTTTCTGTTGTGGTTGAATTCGTCCCGTTGCCACTTACCATCAGCTGAACTGTGTGCTCATTTGTCACCCTTATTATATAAGAAAAAGAGAAAGTTTTAAAGCAGATACATGATACGAGTATGTTAGTTATATGCTGTGTAGTGGCGACGTAAGATAATCCATCATCCTTGTCCCGTGAGTCTTGTCGTCGTACACAAGAACTGGCTTAGGAAAATGCAAGGAAGAATTTATGGCCTTCGATAAATGATGAACCATCTTGTATTTTTGCTAGATATAAGATATCATACTAATAGCCGTGTTAGCTAAGCGCCTGCTGTAAATTTTACAGTACACGAGCAACCCAGATTTGATACCCATCGGCACAAAAAAGTTATTAATTAAAATTTTAAATGCTGATTTACCATGTGCAGGGCGGTGAAAGAAAACGTCGTGATAAAACCTGCACGTCTTTCACTTATATGTTTTATATTATGTGACATCCGGTAACACTCGCTTGGCCTACCTGACTGATGGATTGACACTACTCGTACTTAGCTCTAAAAACCGTTTTAGAAGTAGGCCTGGCGTTGTCGTTGTTCGCCAATTCGTTCGTTTTACGTCCAGCAGTGGAATATTTAAGAGATGATGAGTAGGATCATTTGTATACGATTTCGAACTAAGTCACGTCTGAGCTCGAATATCAGTTAGAACTGAAATTTGCGTAAAACAAATTTATGGTTTTATTGCTTAGATTTAAAATGTATTTTAATTAGTCCTTATGTCCGTGATATAATAATATTTAGCTTCATTAAAATTTCTGCCACGCACGACCACATTGTGGAGTTTACTGTCATCAGCGGTTTTTCCGGGTCAATACAACTTAGAGAGCTTAAAGAAAAGAGCTTACTCCATTCTAAAACACCGGTAATTCACATGCAATTTCTCTGGCGTTGCAGATGTTCATATGCTACGGTCATTACAGATCACCTTAGGCGACAAACTTCATCTAGTTTTCAAAGTGGGAGCTGTATGCTTATATACCTCTTCTTTTATAAAAAAAAGCCAAGTCTACCCCTATATTATCACATAGCCTCCAAATCCGTTATGAGTTGAAGAAGTTCCTAATCACGCGCCGTTTCTATTTCATATAAATATATAGTTCCCGTTGTAGGTAAAATTAATTATATTTTGCAATGAGGTGGCCCCATGTAAGTTAAAAAGACTAAGAAGTGGACTTCATCAGTGGTATTACATATTAAATGTATCGGGCTTAAAATATTCTGATTTAGGAGTATTTGTAAAATGATAAACGTAACTAATGCAGTACAACCCCTTACCTAATATGTTACTTTTATTCATACCTTATATAATATGCTCATTATACAAGCTAACATTGAGAGCTAAATAAAGTAAAGAAAGATGAGCCTAGCGGACTATGCACAGTAAAATACACAGCAATATAGCGGCGAAAGACAAAATAACTTAACTCCAAGGGACAAAGACAAAGGAGCACGCAGTTCAGCTGATGGTAAATGGATGCTGTGACCCATAGACATCTACATTTATCCTCAATTAAGAATCAAAATGCAGATGCGTTGTAACCACTGAGGACTAAGAAGGGATGCATCGTTTCCAACAAAAAAGGTCTCCAGTTATCTACACTCACTATACAAAACACACTATTTTAAGCTGGTATTTCGAACTGACCCATTCGTACCACAACCATAACATAGCTGCGGCATGGCTCTACCACTTATATAAACACGAGATACGTCTTATTAAGCCACCGCGTCATGACTCCCTGTCTTTTCTATGCGATACGCCTAGGTTCTTTAATGAAAAAGACGAGGCTTTTTTTTCATTTTTATATGCATTTCCATAAAAATACTTTAATATTTCTGTCTCATAGACATGTTTGATTTATTTACTGTCAAAAGAGTGTAAGCAAGAAGTAGAGTATATGTTTTTAAAGTTATTAATCAGAAATAAATTAAGTTCACTATAGATCATGCAGCAATTTAAAGTGACATTTTATATATTAGAATAAGAACAAAGACATTTAAGTAGTAGTAATAGACCGGACATCAGAAACATAGTGGTCTCGTCTTACTTATGTCCTATAGGATATATTTCGGATTTGTGTCATTGTATATTTACCCCATAATTTTTAAATTTAATTATTTCTGGTAGATTATTCTAGAACATTTATCGTCATTGTAATAAACACCCTCTGTTATCTAGTAACGTCACCAAATGAGTTGGTGATTGAAAACGTTTATAGATTGGTGCTATCGATAAAAAATATTATACAAGATAGAGATTTAATCATATACAATATTTAAGAAAGTGAAACAGTAAACAATACTGTATTCATACCAATAAAGAAATCTGGTGGGTTTGTGTCGCAGCACACGACCGTTGATTTTAAAGTGAAACGTCTATGTCAGCCAGTAAACCAGTAAAACCAGTCTACAAGATTCTTTTTAAAATTTTAAAATTTTAATATAATTCTACAACACTAAGCTCGTTTCTTGGAGGTCCCTAAGTCGTATGGGTCCATAAAAATTGCCGATGGTAAACGATTCTTAAGAAAACTCCTAATAAATCGCACGGTAGTGGACCGCCAAGCATCCAAATGATGTGGATGGTAACGTGAGTTTTGTTGCGATGTGTATTGCTGAAATTTGGTGGCTGAAGTTAATCTTAACAATGCCTCAGAGCACTTCCCGTGGTAAATACGATAAAAAATTCAAAGGAATACAAAATCTCTACGCAGCGCCAGTCAATCGACCCAATCACAGAGAACTCGGTCGTCGGCGATTCGAGCCGCTATGCTCTCTATGCCGTCAAGCGGAAGGAGCTTGCACTGAAGAGCCCCGAGTATTCCATGTCAGGCCGAACCTGCGCTTGTAAAGTTGCAAACGGTGTACAGCCATGAAATACTGTCCCGCTCTACTGAGTACGCCAAGCTTTTTAGAAGCCAATTTAGCTTTCTCTTTCAAGTGACCATGCTACTGCAGATCATTCGATATGTCAACGCCGAAGATTCCGCTACTGGCTGCAGCATCAAGGGAATTCCCTCTGCTCTCAGGGGATTCCTGCTGCTCTGAAATTGAGGAGATACGACAAAGGTGTTTTTTTAGCGGTAAACGCACAAACTTGTAAATTTGTGTAATAATTTATCGTGTAACGGCTTTGATTATATGTTTTCCTAAAATATGTCAGATTTAAAGTGTGTAAAAGAATCGAAGTTGAAAAACATGGAATCGCTCTCTTATAGGATTTGACGTTTTGCAAAGTACCTTCGACGCCGACCGACTAATCATATGCTATTATTATAGCATCTAATGGACCTAGTGACATCATCCAAGATGCCACCAATGTAACTGCTGTTTGAATTGATTCTTAGTTATTGGAAATTAAATATTTTATTTTATGAAATTTCATTTAATTCATGACGTTATTTATGACTTAAAAAGTGTATATGATTTTTTTGGTGTGATGAGAGTTATTATAAATAGATTTATACAATGAAAAAGCATGCATATTCCCTATTAATATACCGTAAAGCATTATAAACGTAGTAAACTTCAACAACATTATCGATACTTTGATGTCGAAACGGGTTTTTACCTTACATTTATCAGCGTCACCTACTGGGGAATAGCTGAAATGCCTTCCTAATAAATATTCAGCGTAGTTTTGTTATGTTTAGCTAGAGGGTATCACACACGCGCGAGCTAAAGTTTTTGTATGCAAATGTTCCCTATGTCCGCTCTAAAGTATACCTATATATTTAAATCTCTTTTGTAGAGAATGACTGGAATAAGAAAAACCGTGTGTGTCGTGAAGACACACGATAGAAGCAAAACTTTTGTATTACAGGGAAACATTTCAACTAATAATAAATGACTTTTGAATGGGATACATTGTGTAGATCATTCATTTGTTTACATAAAATTATATACATAATATGTGTCAAGAAGTGAAATTATTGGTTAGGCAACACTAGGACCCACCACAGTGAATGAAGTAATTATTATAGATCCCAGTGTAAAACAAAATACTCATTAAAGTTAGTAAATTAGGTAATTATCTATATAATTATCTACTATTTATGTAATTTTTTATGTAATTTTATTTTAATTGAACCAAAGTTTTTATATAATGTCAATAAAAATGAATTTAAATGAAAATTTACAATTTTTTTTTTACAAATACGTTAATACGAAGCTCTAACTTATTGGGCTTCAAAAATTACTTCCTTACTCATTTTATCAAACCAAAATTGATTAACTGTCATGGTGGTACGTAGAAAATGTAGTATATGGCATAGATCGCATTTGAGTAATAGCGATCACTCTTTCTGAATTAAATACGTGCCCCTTGGTAACTATCTCAAATAAAATTAATAGATTAGTATTTGAACGAAAGACCGTTATAATCTTGTAATAGTAATTGTATTACTATAACTAAGTACTATATGGTTTGTAATGGCCTGCGTTCGCGAATTGAATGATCGATCGAATTCAATGACGCGGTATGTAGTTTTTACCCCCACCACATTTCGTCACAGAAAAAGGTTGCGATTCAGAATTTCAAAGCCAAAAGTAAAAAGTAAAAAGATTTGCTTTAAAAAGAAAATGAACTTATTACAGAGAGACATGTAGTAAATTTCTTTATCCGGTTACCTACATAACACTTAATTGAGTTCGTAAGCTTAGATTTTTTTAACGTTTTGTTGAATGGGCGCGCTAATACCTTCCTTCATGTTGATTCATAATGGATTATTTTTAATGCACAAACTTTATTTTTAACTTTTAATACCTATTCCATCTAGTCTAGTCGTTCATATATTTTTAGAGCATAGGTGAACCCCATTTTCAAAACTTAATCTAGTTTGGAAAGTGGGGATTTAGTTTCCTCAACAAATGTTTTGGACATTGAATTATTGTTATCATGATTATTACAGCTTATTACGCCCACACTGGCATTTTAGTCTGTAACGTGAGGCAGTTTACATACATAAATCGCACCAGAGCTAACATTCAGACCCTTAATAATTATTTGCAGACTGTACAAATACTTGTTCCGTGCGGGATTTAATCCGCAACTCAATGGAGAACGACAAAAGGCGATGACATATCTATAGACTTATTGGAAGTTGGTAGCAGATTACTATGGAATTTAATTGAATAAAAAATTTAATAAACATTTGAAGGTGAATTTAAATGTAATTTTAATTAATTTATTAAAATGATTATACATTAATATATTTACATGAAGCAGCTAACGAGCTTAATTAGCCTTTCAGTTAACAGCCTAGACATTACGTGACATAGTCAGTGCCTAATTAGCGCTATGTGCTGTACTATATTTTATATGTACGCGACTTTAGCCTTGAGTCACTCTAGTGGTCCCCACACACGGTCAGTTAAACTGATTATTCCAACTGATCAGTTCAAACTAGGACTGTAAATATTTTTAAAGTGTCGGATTTTCAATATATCGATAATTATAAATATACCTATCAATATCGGAGTTTTATATATAGAAATGATTTACATAGTTTATAATTTAGTATATTTATTAAAGAAATTAAATTATAAATGTATGGTAATGTTAGGTTATAGTTCTTAGTAATTATTAATGAGCCGTGGTAGCTCAGATGGTTAGCGCTCGGTGTAAATTTCACAGTACGCGAGCAACCCGGGTTCGATCCCCGCCGGCACCAATGAAAATGTTAATGAAAATGTTAATTTTAAGTGCTGATTTACCACGTGCTCGGCGATGAAGGAAAACATCATGAGGAAACCTGCATGACTGAGAAATAAAATAAATATTTAAAAATAAAACGTGAACTTCACCAACACGCATTGGGGCCGCGCGGCGAACGTTGCCCTAAAACCCTCTCAGAAATTAGGAGAGGCATGCCCAGCTGAGGAGTGCCCAGCATAGGGACGTATATAAGCTGTAACTTTAACTTTAATTATTGTTTAATTTAAATAAGACCATTATGTATACCAATATTTTTCAGTAAGAGTTTTCAAAAATACTCGTTGTTTTATATGTTCTGCTGTTGCAATACTGCGATTATTGGGCACTAAAAGATTGTTTGTAGAAGTAATTTGTTCAGATGCTACGGATGCAGCTGAAGAAATCAAATATTTAACAGCTATTTCTAATAGCACGGAAGTAAATCATAAAACGCCTAAGCGATTAAATTAACTTGAGGCTTATGTTGGTAACATCGAAGCACTTATTTCGTCGTTTTCTCTAATAGCTCATATGTGCAGACACTTAATACACATAATCGCATCACTTTGATAAAAATCCACTTCAAACGATTATTCAAACGATAAAACAAGAGCAACCATCCGTCGATGGTCAAGCTCCTGCCAAAACTCACAGTAAGTAAAGTAGTACTAAGTTTCATAGATTATAGTGATTTTAATATCACAGAGATATACTTTACAAAATTACATATTTTTAAGATAATAAGCAAATAAATAAACTGGGGAAAAATGAATAACATAATATATTGTAAATAAAGTATGTTCGCGCCAAACACTTTCAAGGAACGAACGCGAGAGGGCGTGCGGCTCAGTGTCATACCGGTTTGACATTCGGTCGTGCGTAAAACGCCCAAGGGCAGTCGTCCATAAGCGGTGCTAACGATTGGCACGCTGTATTCTGTTAGGGAACTCGGAATAATTCTGCGCGGCCAGTAAATATACGGTCTATCATTGTGACGCGCATTCCTGCTGGAGAGCTTCCCGGGGACTCATTGTGTTTGACTCAGAATCTGCATAAGTGCATTAAGCAATATTAGCTAGTGCGGCCTCTAATATTCTAGAATTAACTGTTGCGACGCGAAACGGTAGTGACCTTTAATAAACTGTAAACTCCGTGTGCGTTTTGTGTGTTAACCTTATAACCAGCGATAGTTAGTGGCTTCTGTAAGTTAGTAAATCGTACGATAGAGTTAATTGACTGTCAACGTGACGAAAGAAGAAAGTGACTGTGGATAACCTCGAAAGGCCCCCTCAAGTTGGAGCGGTGTCGACGCTCGGGCTGCTGCCGACGGCCAAGGTCTAGGTTCAATCACCATCAGTCACACCCAGATACACACCACATCACCATTCTTTCCCTTGCACTACACAACCACATGCGACCTGACCGACTCCGGAGGGACCAGTCGCCTTGGATAGAGGTAAGTAAGCTTCGTCCAAATTCCTTCCGGTCGACTGGCCGTAGTATAACGCTCCCCCATATATTCTAGTGTAATTAGAGAGATTCCACGTGGCCACATTGAGGCCCGACCTACGTTTGCTCGGGAAGTCTTCTGCTCATGGGCCCCAGGGGATTGGATCCTTTAAGGGAGCAACCGTAGGCCGTAACAAAGTATAGTAGATTGGATCCATCAAGGATTAGGATTTAAGTTTACGATGGTGTTGTAGATTAAATGATTTACGTGAAAAAATAAAAATTTAATTATTTAAAAAAAATATATCGACTGTCGTATATCTATATTTCAATATCAAACTTATATTTCAATATATGTCGTCCAAAAATATTAAAATTGATATTTCTAAATAATAAAATAGATCGATATATAGATATATTATCAACAGTCCTAGTTCAAACGTGGGGCGTGGCTATGGGCGTTTGGTTTGCGTGACTCCTATAAAATATCATACCTATATAGATAAATTAAATGATATTTAATAATATCTAAATCTTATTTAATATAATTTCCTGTCTATTAATATATATCTATACAAATAAATTTTGTTTGAAATGAAGTGTCTATTTGTAATGTCAAAATAACAGTTTTTTACTAAATTAATATGAAAGTACATACGGTACTTATAACAAAAACACATTTTTAAAATTTTTGTCTATCTTTCTGTCTGTCTGTCTGTCTGTTTGTTCCGGCTAATCTCCGAATCGACTGAACCGATTTTGATGAGACTTTCAGTGGCAGATAACTGATATATGGAGGAACTTTTAATTTAGATAAAGAATTAGGGTACCGTGCAAAAAAATTAAAACCCATGAAATCCAATCGTAATAAATTACACGCGGGCGAAGTCGTGAGGAACAGCTAGTTAATAGATAAGCTAATTTATAGGAGTCACGCCAACTACACGCGCACGGCTGCGGCTACATCAATCGAGAAATGAAATCCGTTCCGAATATATGTATATATATATTCATCATTACAGCCTTTCATAAGTCCACTGCTGAACATAAAAATCCCCCACGGAATGCCACAAAGCACGGTCCTGAGCCACCTGCATCCATCGACTTCCTGCATGTCTTACCAGGTCGTCACTCCATCTCGTGGGGGGTCGCCCTACACTTCGCCTACCGGTACGAGGCTGCCACTCAAGAACCTTTCTTCCCCATCGGTTGTCGGTTCTTCGAGCTATATGGCCGGCCCACTGCCACTTTAGCTTACTAATCCGTTATATATATATATATATATATTTATATATATATATATATATATATATATAAATATATATATATATGTATATATATATATATATATATAACGTAATAATATGAATGGATGAATGAATATACTTTTATTGTACACCACGATCAAATATACAAATGTCATAACAAAAATTAGATTATAATATGTACAATTTGGCGGCCTTATCGCTACATAGCGATCTCTTCCAGGCAACCAAAGGTGTAAAGTAATACAAACAATGAATAGGTAGGTGGTAGGTGGTGCAATATAAATATACAAATAATAAATGCAAAAAAAAAGATATATATATATATATATATATATATATATATATATATGTGTATATAAATAACAAAGTAATACATGAAATAATATAAATTACTAACACATAATAAAAGATAAAGTAAAATATATAATACATACATATACATACACATATACACATATACATACATACATATATATACATATACATACATATACATATATATATATATATATATATATATATATATATATATCAATATAGATATATATATACAAAATTCCTCAAACAATAATATATGATAGATACAATAAATACATAATAACACAGTCTATCCTAACGGTGTCCGAACGACTGAGACAAGTAATGCTCTTTAAGTAATCGCTTAAAGATAACAATAGTTTGTGCCTCACGTATATGCAAAGGTAGGGCATTCCAGGGCTTAATAGACTGGACAGTAAAAGATCTATTGAAAAATGATGTATTGTGAGTTGGCACACTTAAAATAAATTTTCTAGAAGAGCGTAAAGGTTCCCCCGGAAGCCCCACAAAATTAAACTTCCCCTTTAAATAGGGAGGAGTAGAAGGGTGAAATAATACACAGTACAGAATAGAAAGTATATGCATGTTCCGGCGAAGTCGGATAGGTAACCACTTGAGACGTGAGCGAAATTGGGAAATGTGGTCAAATTTGCGCAATCCAAATATGAAACGAATACTAGTATTTTGAAGTCTCTCAAGCTTATTTAGCTGGTCCTCAGTTATGTCTACATAGCTTGCGTCAGCATAGTCGAGAATCGGAAGGAGAAGAGACTGTGCAAGCATAATTTTTGTAGGAATGGGAAGAAATGATCGAAGGCGACGCAGTGAACAAAGAGCGACAAAAGTTTTCTTACTTACCTCATTCAGTTGGCGTATCCAATTTAAGGAATTATCAATATAAATACCAAGATTTTTGACATTGTCAAAGTAAGGGATAACAACTCCCATCGAATAGGATAGGTGGTACAGAGAACCAGTCAATTCTTGAGATAAAGCTCTGGCTACCAATAATGATAGCCTGAGATTTTTTAGGATTAACATTTAGGCCATATGATTTACTCCACTCGTGAATAAAATTTAGATCCTTATTTAATGTAGCGATTGCATTCGGCAAATTCTCAAGAGTTGACTGGGTGTAAATCTGGACATCATCCGCATACATGTGGTAGAGAGAAGATATTTTATGAGTGATTGAATTAATGAAAATGGAAAAGAGTAAAGGTGACAACACGCCGCCCTGTGGCACGCCTGCAGTAATATCACACCAAGATGAGTGAGTTTCATCGACACGAATACATTGCCGACGGCCACAGAGATAACTTTGAAACCAGTCAATTACTGATAGAGATATGTTAAGGGAACACAACAGACTCAACAGTAGAAGAAGAAGTCAACAGTATTGAACTCATTACTGAAATCCAGCAAGGTCATGACTGTGAGTTGTTTATTATCCATACCCCACCGTATGTCATCAGTAACTTTGATTAAGGCAGTAGCCGTACTATGACCAGGGCGGAAACCAGATTGTAAGGAATTCAATAAATTGTGCTTATTAAGGAAAAGGGTCAGCTGTTGGCAAATAAGTTTTTCAAGGACTTTAGAAAGGAAAGGTAAGATCGAGATGGGACGGAAATCAGAGAGGTTGACGGGATTAGATCTCTTTGGAAGGGGTATAATATAAGCACTCTTCCAGGCTTGAGGGAATTTAGAAGAAGAGACACAAGCATTGAGTAAATAAGTGATAATGGGAGTAATAACATCAAGGAGAGGAACAATCATATTACGGCTAATGTTGTCGCTACCGGCAGCATTTGAGGAGATGGATAATATGGTCTTCTTAACATCACATTCAGTAAACTGACTAAAAACGAACGGAGGATAATTAGGAGTCGGAGTTACAGAAAGCGAACGAAGTGTTTGCAGTTTATGTTCGCTATCAAAAGAGTTAGAAGGATTAAAAAAATGTTGATTTAATAGTTCAAAATCAACACTAGGAGGTGAAGCATTTAGGGATGTTCTACCAACTCCAACTGTTTTGAGAAACTTCCACACCCTAGATGAGTCGCCGTTCTCGACTGATGTATGAATATGGCGTCGTTGCGCATCTCTACATAATGTGTTGCATCGATTACTGATTTTGGCGTATTTCCTTACGTTTTTCTCTGTTTTATTCCTCTTAAGCTTTGGCAATGCCGCATTGTTCTGCAAAATAAGCTTTTTCAGATCATCAGAGAGCCATGGAGCAGGTAGATGTTTAAGTCTCACATAATGCATTGGCGCGTGAACGTCATAAAGCTGAGTGAGAAGAGAACAGAACAGTTCCACTTTATCGTCAATGCATGGAGCTCTCTCGATCACTGACCAGTCAATATTATAAGCATCTTCACAAAGTTGTTCAATATCCATTCCTCCAAAATTACCTCGCAGAACTAATTTAGGTTTGATTTTAGGAGGGCGTAGTTTATACGAAAGAAAAATTAAATCGTGATAAGAGAATGCATCAGCAGGACACTGTCCGTGCTTGAAAACGAAATTGGAAGATGACACCATTATTAAGTCAAGAAGGGAAGGAGTACTGTTAGGAAAATTATGAGTAGCAGAAAGGGGTAGGATTTTCATATTACACGCTTCAATTATAGCTTCAAGTTTTATAGATCGATTGTCGCCTTTAAGCAAACAGGTGTTAAAGTCACCCATCAAAATAATGTGACTATACGTAGGGACTAGTGATTCTAAAAGAGATTCGAAAGAAGTAAAATAATTTATAGAAAGGAAGGGACTGTAGAAAACTCCAAGTAGGATTTTATTCTGAGACAGGGAGACCTCAACCAGCAAATGCTCAGCAGAATCAACAGGTGGTGGTTGACTTGACGAACTAACAATTTTAAATGGAAGGTAGGATCTTAGATAGATCGTCACGTCCTCACCACCCCTATTAGTGCGATCATTTCTAATTAGATGAAACCCAGGCAAAGAATAAGAAGTGGAAGGCAGACATGGTTTTAGCCAAGATTCTGAAACTAAAATGGCGTGAATATTTTGGGATTCAAATGACGCATGCATGTCAGGATAATGAGCCGGAATGCTTTGGGCGTTAATATGAATAGCATTAAAGTTATTCACACAGTCTGAGAAAAAAGAATTTAAGGTGATGTTGAGTGAAGCAGAAGCAGTTGTACTGTGATAACTATCATCACTAAGTGTCTCATCGTCCGAAGACAACGATAGAAACAAATCACTATACTTACAAATGTTTGAGGAGGTCATAAATACTAAATTATAATATAAAATAAATTCTTATATACACTAAAAAAGAAAAAGAAAAAAAAATATAAATAAAGATCGAAAGGTACCTATACTATTACAACCACCAGCAGCATGAAAGAGAAAGCATATAACAAAACAACAACTTAAAGAAATAAAACAATCAGCTTAATAATAGTATATATATAAATAACGTTTCCTATATATTAACACTTCAAAAGATACATTATTAATTATATATTTATTCACGATAAGGTCAGTATTAAGACACTTTTAAGAAATGGGTCAGATATTATAATAATTTTATTTATTATGGTAAATTTTATTTATTTAATAAATGTGTAATTTATTTTTATCTGTATTAAATTACCTATCTGTAGAGCGGGCGACACCCCACTGATACTAACTTGCACTCCGGTTACGGTTAGCCCAAAAAAATCCGTAGGCATGGGCACATTCTGAAGGTCTTATGATGACCAGATAATGCTTATCGGTTTTCAGTAACGGAAATAGTTAGGATGGCCCAACTTTCTATGTTTATCTAATTGAGCTCTCGACGTGTTACATACTAAAATAAAGTTGAAGCACCCAAAAGTCACGAATTAAAATAAGTTAAACAAAATAAAATCCGTAGTTTGTTTTACTAAATGTGTAGTATTCGTATAATAAATCCGTCAAAAATCATTGAATTCTAAATACTGCCTACAGGTAACTTGGTCATTTATAGGAATTGATGTTGATGGTGCTTGTAGGTTTGCACCATCAGAAAGGTGAGGTCATAACAGTCACCTTGGTCTTTATGAGCCCTTTCAAGTGAGCTCAAACACGATCGTCCTATCTAGTGCCGCCACTGAGATCCTATATCCACCTTCGGATTGCACCATCAGAAAGGTGAGGTCATAACAGTCATCTAGGTCTTTATGAGCCCTTTCAAATGAGCTCAAACACGATCGTTCTTCCTACTAGTGCCTCCACTGTGAACCTATATCCACCTTCGGATTGCACCATCAAAAAGGTGAGGTCATAACGGCCACCTAGGTCTTTATGAGCGCTTTCAAATGAGTTCTAACACGATCCTTCTATCTAGTGCCGTCACTGAGATCCTATACCCCCCTTCAGATGGCACTATCAAAAAAGTGAGGTCATAACAGTCAGCTAGGTCTTTATGAGCCCATTCAAATGAGTTCAAACGCGGTCTTTCTATCTAGTGTCGTCACTGAGATCCTATACCCACCTTCTGATTGCACCAACATAAAGGTGATATCATTACAGTCATCTAGGTCTCCATTTACCTATTTGAAAATGAGTCCAAACACGATGGTTCTACGTAGTAACATCACTGAGATCCTTTACCCACCTTCTGAATCCACCAAAAGGAAGGTGACATCCTTACAATGACCTTGGTCTCCATCCTCTGTCAAACCAACTTCTCTAAATATATATGACGGCTTCGTGGAGCAGTGGTTTAGCAATGAATTGCTGCGCTGGGGGGCGCGGGTTCGAATCCCGCACCGAACAAGTATTTGTATGGCCTACAAATAATTGTTGCGGGTCTAGATATTTGTCCTTGTGCAATTTGTGTTTGTAAACTGCCTCCACGATACAGGAGAAAATCCTAGTGTGGGGGTAACGTTTTTTTTTAGTAAAAAAAATATATAAAATAGTATAAAATCTAAACAGCATACAAATAATATTATAAAAAATTATAGAATATATATAAAAGCTACTAAGAAAGTATGTACTTACCAATAATGGAAACAAACTGAAGCCAGCGGATTACGGTGCGCACGGAAAAATACGTGGGTTGCCGTCAGTTAAAAATTTTAACTTAAGATTTCACATTCATGATCAGTTTTTGGATGTTCGTCAGTTCAACGGAGAAATTTAACTGACAGTACGCCCGAATAAAATCCGTGTGTTGCCGTCAGTTAAAAATTTCAACTTAAGATTTCACATTCACGGTCAGTTTTTGGATGTACGTCAGTTAAACTGATCAGTTTAACTGACCGTGAGTGGCCATCATAAAGCCGCGTGCATATTACACCCGAGCCGCACCTTAACCTTCTGTCACTGATATTACAAGATAAGTGCAATGTGGATTAGACTCATCGGCTGAATATCACTCAGGGCGCTAATTAAACGGCGCTGTTTATTAAAAAGGCTAGAATTTTAACTGAAAGGCTAATTAACACTTTCACTGTCCGGTTTTCAGGCACATCAGTAAGACAATAGCAATGACCTATATGTAGTGCACGGGACAGCGGAAGGGTTAAGCTAGATAGCTACGGTGTACATATTGCCCGTCACATTAATTAATAAATTGGAATAAGTTGTAATAAAGTAGAGGTAAAAGAAAGTGTTTCTAGAAGAACAAATTCGAGCTTGGTAAAAGTATTTCATTTATATTGAAAAAAGTATATAGTAATTAATGGGTTACATTTACCATCAGATATACTGTTAGCTTGTATGTCACTCTAATTTATAAAAAATAGATCTTATTATTAAATAACTATTTTAAAACGTTATGAATTTATAGTGCACGTTTTATAACTGCAAAAATTGAAATGAATGATGGCACATATTTCTATTAAATATGATTGTTTATTTAAAGAGATAGCACTTGTATATTAATTCTTGTCACATTAAATATCGGTAAGTAATTTAATATGATTTTTTAAATCTGTCTCATCAATTTAAGTTTTCTTTAAGTGTACACTTGCGAGATGGTGCTATGCACTGATCGACTGATTAACAAGGTTTTAGCTACCGACTTATCCGAATCAATCCAAGTATCATAATCACCATTACAGCCTTTAAAAAAGTCTACTGCTAAACATTGACCTCCCTCATGGATTACTTCATAGAGGGGATATATTTTTTATAGGATAGGGTGACAAACGAGCACACAGTCCACCTGATAGTACAGTAGTACATCTACATTAATGCTCAATCAAGAATCAAAATCCACATTGGGATTTTATTTGCATTGGCAACCACAATATAGCTGCAGCGTGGCTCTAAAAAAAATATATGAAAAATTATGCACACGTGAATATACTCTACAACTCTCTACAACGTGGCATGACTCCTCAGCGTTTGAACTGATGTGTAATTTTATTATAAAACAAGCTGTGATGGGTCTATTCCTTTTCAATTTTGAGGATACATGCGCAGTTTCTTTTGCTGTTTCTCGAAACTCATTTTAAAACGGTATAAGATTAAAGAAAACTAAGCTATGGTCTATTCTCCGAAACTCCTTTTGCCGACTGCGAGCGATCGAGATTCTTTGTTTTGTAAACTGCAAACATTGTTTTCGATAATCTAACCATTGATTTTGTTTACTGTTTGTAAAGAAAAGGCTGTTATTATTTATGTGCGTACATTGTCAAGTAAATGAAAATACAACTGCGTGGTATATTTAGCGTGCCACCTAACCGCCCCCAAACGGCGCGGAGTCTGCGCCCGCGCGATCCACAGCTATGATACGGTTTTTGATCTGAATTTCCAGTCTAGTAGTATTATTAAAAGTATTTTCAAATATCCCCCTATTTTCAAATATCCTTCCTATGATATAATCTGTAAGTTAACGGCATTGGTAAACCAGGATTTTACTGTAGTACCCCGGAAGCTGTTTTCACAGGGAAAAAGTTTTATTTGTTTAAATGCTACACGGAGGAATGCGCTAGTGAAAGGCAGTCTGCACTTAAAATTACAATTGATATTTTATCGTTGCCGGCAGGAATTGTATCCAGGTTGCTCGCGTATTGAGAAATTTACGGTAAGAGCTACGTATGATTTTGTTGTTTTCTCTGTCGGCTCTTAGGCTCTTACAAGACCCAAGGGATTAAATGGATCATTGGATTCTCTTATTCAAACACTACATGGCGATACCAATTACGGGTTAGTAATATCACGGGAACGAGGATATCGGTCATGCGCTCACGCCTATACTTCACACAATTGGGTATGGAGGATAGCGGGATTCTGGACGCAGTCTCACAGTTAGTAAAAGTAAAGGAAAGTAAAAGCCGTTATACGCCCCAGAACCGGACGCAGAGAGAGTTAGAAAGCATTTAATTTATTCCTGTCTTTGATATTTTTTTAAATTTCTCAGACGTGTAGGTTTCCTCCTTCGATGTTTTCCTTCACAGACGAGCACATAGTAAATCAGCCTTTAAAATGGTAACTAACATTTTTATTGGTGCCGGCGGGGATCGGCACCAGGTTGCTCGCATACTGGGTTATTGCCCAATTAATATTCTATTTCTTTTCACTTTTATCTATTCTTCTTCTGCTTCTATAGAGATATATCAGATGGACCTCTCCCGTTGAGGGGATTTGTCTTCCCCTTGTCGTATCTCAGAAAATTTCCTTGCTTAGCCTGTGCCCAGGAATTTGACGTATATTGGCTAAAATTTAAATTTTTATAATTGTATTTGTATGCGTAAGGAAAAATCTAATTATTTAATCTTAATTGTAAAAAGCCAAACCCAAAACATAATTCGAAATTCCCTCAAATGTTTAGGTACAAACCTTATTATAATTTCAGTAAAAAGCTGATTATCCGTCCTTTTGTATTTTACGTAAATTTTTTTGTATTCCCTTTGACTTATATACTTACGTTTCAAAATAATTTGTATATTTCTACATTCAAAAGGATATCGTAAGGTTAAGTAGAATTTGATAAATAATTAATGTCTTGGCTTGTTTATCCACTTTAAATATAAGTGCTAATCTCTCGAATGGAATTTTGTCTATCTGTATTATTTTAGACCTTTTCAGTTAGCTTTAATAATAATTTAAAAGTGACAAATGAGCTGACAATGCTCCCATTGGTTTGTGGCTGTAGATAAAGGTTACAAATGCATTGTATACCCTGAGCACCTAAATGCCTCTGAATTTTTTTCATTCTACAAATATAAAAGTAAAGTAATAATAACCTATATTATTACCACTGCAGCTTTTTAAAAATGTGTTTTTAGAGTAAAAACGTCCACAACTCTGCGAGATTCAATCGGTGGTAGGCTGGTATTCAGTGTAACCAGCTCTTAATGGAATATCTTCGTCCTAACTAAATGTTTTTGAAGTAAGTATGACAAATGAGTATCAGGTCCACGTGATGATTATAGAACTGAATCAAAATGCAAATGTCTTGTCACTCTTAGCGACTAAGATGGAATGCCTCATTACTATAACTGCCTCACTGCTAAAAAGAGTCTGGTCCTCGTCACTCACATTAGCCATTTCACAATATTATGCTGCAATTTTACGCTTATATTATGTGGAAATTTAGGCCTTCCCATGTACAACCCATTCTTTTTGCAGTTGCAATGGGCTGCAGCTTGGCCTGCTACCGTGCACAAATTTAGCTCGAACCCCTTTCGAAGTCGTTCACCATTTTATCTAGATACTTCATTGCGTAGTGAAGTTGGAATACCATTAAACAAAAATATCGAACTTACAATCGTCAAATTGGGAGTAGATAGAAGAAAAGCCAAAACATTTTTTCATCTTCGTCATCATCATCATCATCGTTACAGCCCTATACAAGTCCACTGCTGAACATAGGCCTCCCCATAGGAGTGCCACAAAGCACGTTCCTAAGCCACCTGCATCAATCGACTTCCTGCATATCTTACCAGGACCTAACTCCTACTACTCCTCCTTTGCTTTATCGCTACTTTTCTGAATTGATCGTCATACTAGAGTAACAGTCATGTTTCGACGATTAAGTAATTGTCGAAACATGATTTCTTAATCCATAGTGACAAACGAACTAACAGTCCACTGGCTGCTGCAGCCCATAAACACCTACATCTAACTCCAGACAAAGAACGCTACAGTTTCATTGTCAGCTCCGAGGAAAATATGTAATGCTCCACAACTTGTTGTAATACTGACTCTATATACTTATCAGACCGGATTACAGTTGTGCAAACATTGGTATTTGGAGTCAGAAATACGTTTGGTATATTGCATGACATATGTAAATAATGTTTATGTATTGATAGGAATTAATTAGCTGGTAATATAGATATATCTAAGTAGTAGCATGATTGCTATAATCTAAATGTAAACGATGCGGTGACAATCCGTCATTGCTTAAGGTCTCGGCCCACTACAACGGCTCGTACTATAAACGTTATTGAGCGCTATTTTACGTAAATGGCTTCAGTAACCGCTTAAACGGCTTATAACTATATAAGGAGTTTCGTGGACTACAATGTTCAGTGATGTTAGTGCTTTTAGCTAGTTGGCTTTTACGAGTTCATTGGACTCAGGATTTTTTAAAAGCAGAATTCGCTATCGGTCCGGTTATGGCACGATACGTGTTGGTAAGTAACGGAACGATCTAGTAGTGGACGATGTTGCATATTAATGTATACAAAGAATATTTGTTTGCGTGTAACTTTGCAGTGGGCAGACACCTTTAAGTCTGATACAACCTATTCGGAAATGGATTACATGCTTGTACATATATGTAAATATATTACTCCTTTGTCCTCTTACCTTGTTTTGATGTCGCTAAATACGATAATTAACCTTTAAATTATGTGGAAGGGTTATATTGTTTAACACTAAATTTGTTTATTAATATATACAGTATTAAAAATAAAAACTAAAACTAATAACTTAATTATCATACAGTCCTACTCTCCGTGTTATCTCGTGTCAAGAACGCTTGCTGTGTTTCCTCGCTGAATGGCTATACTTATCCTTTGAGCGAGAAAAGAACCAGCCCTCTTATAACCAGCAGCAACGACCAATCGCGGATAGAGTTCCTTTAGGAACTTTACCACACGTGAACCTAACGGACTGATAGTCTCTACAGCAAATGGCATAAATATGTAGTCATCTCTCAAAGACTCATTTTTGCGCCACTTACTTAGTTCAGCTGTCTCTGATGCTGCCCCGGCTCTATAATCTGGTCGTGAAAGTAGTTGTGGGTGTAGCAGAAGAAGCACGAAAGTAGAATAAATGCTGTAGAGATGCGGCTATTAAGGAGTATATTAGGTAATTAAGGTGTATAAAAGTATTGTTTGCACAAAGGTGTTGTGAACAAAATTGAGAAAGGAATGCTTCAGTTGTTTCGGTATGTGGAAACAGTGAGTGAGCAAAAAGGGACGAAGAAAATGTTTGTTGCATTTTTCCGTTAAAATTTAATTACTTAGAGATTTCGTGTAGGAAATTTGAAATTAGAATAGAATAGAATAGAATAGAATGATTTTTATTCAATATGGATTATTACATAATACTTATTGAAAGTCATTATTTTATTTACCACTGGTTCGGAAAATACCTCTGTCCTGGGAAGAACCAGCAAGAAACCCAGCGGGACTTTTTTTTTAAACATAATTTCACTTAACAATAATTTTTTTTATACAATTTTAAATGAATTTTCATAGAACCAGCATGGTGGCGATCACCTTATTCCCAGGGGTTATATTCATTCATGTATTCCTTGATATTATAATAACCCTTTTTGTACAGTTTTTCTTTAATAAAACTTTTAAACTTGTTTATTGACAAACTTTGAACATGTTCTGGGATTCTGTTGTAAAAGCGTATACATTGCCCCATAAATGAATTACTAATTCTGTGGAGTCTTGTAAGTGGCATTACAAGCTTATGTTTGTTCCTAGTGTTTAAGGTATGAACATCCTTATTCTTATTAAAGCTATTTATGTTTTTATGTACATACATTACATTTTCATAAATATATTGCGATGCCAAAGTTAATATGTTTATTTCTTTAAATTTTTCTCTAAGGGATTCTTTACAATTTAGATTATAAATCGCCCGTACGGCTCTCTTTTGCAAAACAAATATAACTTCAATATCAGTCGCATTACCCCATAGCAAAATTCCATAAGACATTACGCTATGAAAGTAACTAAAATACACTAACCTAGCTGTCTCAACATCTGTGAGACTTCTAATCTTTCTTACAGCATATGCTGCAGAACTAAGTCTGCTTGCTAATTTAGATATATGGGGGTCCCATTGAAGTTTCGCGTCAATAGTAATACCGAGAAAAACAGTGGTATCCACAAGACTCAACTCCTCCCCATTTAAGAGCACATTGATTTTCGAATGTTTTACATTAGGTATTGTAAATTTAATACATTTTGTCTTATTGCCGTTTAAGAGCAAATTGTTGGCGTTAAACCAATGTACTAGTTTCGATAGAGCATTATTTACATCGTCATATTTAATTGACTGCCGTTTCAGTTTGAAAATTAAAGAGGTATCGTCAGCAAATAATACTATATCGTGATTGTCCCCTACAAGATAAGGTAAGTCATTAATATAGATTAAGAACAGGAATGGGCCAAGAATCGAGCCCTGAGGAACGCCCATTGATACTACCGATCCGGAGGAACATTTACCATTAATGACGACTTTTTGAGTTCTGTTACTTAAATATGAAGTAATAAGTTTAAGCGCCAAATTTTTTACACCGTAATGTTGTAGTTTCCTGATTAATGTATCATGATGAACACAATCGAAAGCCTTGGAAAGGTCACAGAAAATACCTAAGGCATCTTGTGAATTCTCCCAGGCATTAAAAATATATTTCATAAGCTCAACACCGGCGTCAGACGTCGAGCGACCCCTTGTAAAACCAAATTGATTTTTATGAAGTAATTTATTTGTATTAAAAAAAATTAACAATTGATCCAAAATTATTTTTTCAAAAATTTTACTGAGAGTTGGTAGTACAGGAATAGGTCTATAATTAGCGGGGTCCAATGTACTACCAGATTTAAATAAAGGTATTACTTTACTATACTTCATTAAATCAGCAAACACACCAGAATCGATACAAGTATTAAAAATAATAGCAAGATGAGGTGCAATTAAATCTATTATGGACGCAATCACTGTAACGGAAATCCCCCACAAATCTGCGGTTTTCTTTACATCAATGGTTTTGAAGTATTTTACAATATTATGCGGTAATACTTTTTCAAATCTAAATTCTTTTAAACAGGTATTAACATTCTGTTTAAGTAATGATTCGGCGACAGTTGGAGAAGAATTCGTGTCATAGCCCGATTATAGCGGTGTCAAGTAAAGCGATATACTCGTATAACTGTATATATGTTACGATAAATATTTTAAATATAAGATGGGCTGTCTGTTTTCTATTATGGCTTGTTATGTTTGCTATGGCTAGGGTTATTTTGCAATATCCAACCAAATTTCAGGTTCAAAATAAGTAATATAGACTAAATTAATTTAAAAGAATCTCAAATGCTCTGTCCTTTTTATCTTTTATATTCAAAATGCGTGGTAATGCATTATTTAAGATGATTGTCATTCATAAATATCTGACGCCTACTATTTTATTACGCACGCACCCATTCATAAGGGTCAATCGGTCGGGAAAAAATGTTGTAAATTAAATCGTACATAGAGGAGCGCATATGCGTGTTGCTCATAAATCAATCACATTCAATTTGGGATAATTTTTTACAAAATAAAAATAAAAATATAGTGTAATAC
Source organism: Parnassius mnemosyne (assembly GCA_963668995.1). Classification (NCBI taxonomy): domain Eukaryota; kingdom Metazoa; phylum Arthropoda; class Insecta; order Lepidoptera; family Papilionidae; genus Parnassius; species Parnassius mnemosyne. Next base: position 14,777,817 of record CAVLGL010000159.1, read on the forward strand.
ATTATTTATTTGAACTTAAGTTTAAAATTTGGCTACTCTTTGAAAAATAACCCTGTATATTATGGATGCAGTACGAATAGGTTGGCTTGAACGGGGTAGAAACTTTAAGGGGCTACTCCATGCGAACGACCTTGAGCATTTGGTCCGCCGACTCGCTACAATATATCTCGTAAGAAATATGCAAGACGCCACCTACTGTACGAACGTAGTATTATTTTTTCAACATCAATAAACTATTTTATGGAAATACACACGGCGTACAACGATAAATCTATTTTAATTTTTTTATTCGGTATATTAGTTGCATTATATTAGAATTATGTATTCTAATATATTATCTAATTATGAAATTGTATAATTAATTATATATTAAAAATGAAGCATTGAAAATTGTGAGTTTAAAAGATACCTACTCATTATAGGTAAATAGATAGATAGCTCGCCTTTTGTATAAATATTTGGTGCAATAAAGAACAAATATATAAATAGGATGTTTCGCAGATGTGTTTTTGATTATTGTTAATTTTTACGTGTCACGTATTGAAAAGTAACATATCTACCTACTAATTTTTGAACTGTGAAACTTGTAACTTGCTTATTACTTATGCTGGCTGACATTATCCTCACCTCAATGATTGATGAGGATGAAAAAAAAACATGTTTGTTTTTATTTATATTCAATTTTATTTCTACACACGTAATTATATTTATTTATACACAAGTGTAACTTTAATAAAGGTAATACAAAAATCAACAAGAAGTATAAGGGTTATAGGTAAAGTGACCATACGTCCCGTTTTAAACGGGACTGTCCATTTTCTCGGTCACCTGTCCCATTGTCCCCAAACAAAGCTCAGGGACACAAAATTATCCCGTAACTCATTGGATGGAAGTATTCAAAGTCTTTCGCACCAAAAATCTTTAACATAATTTTTTTTAATCGAATATATTTTATGTCTGCCTTGTACAAATTCTCCAGTAGAAAGAGTATTTTTCTATTTTGAATAAATTGTGGACATCTGAAAAAAAACACTTACGGTTCCAGTTCTAAAGGCAATTTTGTTAACAAAGGAAACAATAAAAAAAAACTTGCCCAGAATTTTATTCTTATTTAAAATCATCACCAACTTTATTAAAGCAAATTTGTTCCACTGACAAATGTAATTAACAATTTAAAAAATATGTTTCATTTAATATTTACCGTCTATACCGAATATAATTTTATAGTGAACACTAATTGTATAACGTTTTAGTTTTTAGAGTATAAATAAACCCATTTCCCGTTTTGAGTTAAAAAATAAATGGACAGTTTAGTTATAGGGGTTTTTGGATTGTAGTTAAATGATGTCCGGGTAGGTATTAGTACTTACTTAGTAAAAGTAGGTAACTATTTAGATAAGTACCTTTTATCTGATCATAATACCTATATAGGTACCTATTGTGATTAATTGTGGTTAGGTATTAGGATTATTTTTAACTGTATACTATACTGATAATATTGAATTAGCTTTTTATAGTGTAAATTATAATATTTGTCAAAATATTAATTATGGATTCAAACCATACATGCTATATTTATCATTTTTATATTTGCATTTACTTCAAAGAAAATATACGCAAAAAGCTTCATCGCGCAGTAAAAAACACAACAAAATATGTATAACTAATACGAAAAATTATACCCAAAACAAACAAATAATAATACCTATAAATAACCTAATAAGTAATAATAATATTATCGACTGATAAGATTACGTGAGCAAGCATGTGCGCTAGCCGACGCCGTGACACGGGTTTCACCTTCAAGAGCTTAGCGTTCACTGACACCAGCAACCCCGTCGGCAGTGAATACGCCCAGTTTTTTAAATAATTTCTTAATAAAATCAAATTTTGGTCTTTTGAAAAAAAATTATGATAGAAATGTTTATTAATAAATTGCCTATCCATTGATGTCAATCGCAAAATAAAATAATGCTTACTTTACGAGGAGATGCATGTTGTCAATAATTATTTCATATTTGTGTGGTTTCGTTGTAAGGAGATTATTTTAATATTTATTTCTTTAAAAAAAATTGGATATGAGTCTTATGGAATCAAGATTATGTAGAAATATAATGTGTTTTTATTAGTTGATATGTCTTTTTAATTAAAAGTAGATAGCTCCTAAAAACTGCACAAATAACGACTAGCGCGACATTTTGCTCAACCATGCGCCTTAATGGTGGTGCCATTTTCTCACAGAATACCAGCGTAAAACAGTAAAATAATGCTGTGTTTCGTTGGGTGACTGTAGAGAACTGGAAACCCTAATTACTGGTAACGAGATATTCCATCTTACGCCTTATTTACTTTTGGATTCTTAATCGAGGATCGTCTCTCTAAATGTCTATGGCCGCAGCATTCATTAATCATCAGGTAGGCGGGGTGCCCGTTTGTTAATATGAGAAAATTATGAAAATAGAATTTTAAGATATTTAACAAAACAAATTAAAAAATTAATAGGTAATACATTTATTTAATGAAGCAAACTATTATATTTTACAATCAAATCAAGATCAGTACATTTTACACTTTGAAAAAATCAAGAAAGGTAACTGAATATGAAGTACCACGAAAATGACACCCTGTTCTGCAAGACCTTCTGTGTATAGTTGTGGGATATTTATGAACGCTTTGCTATGCAATATTTTAATGCACCTATTTTTTATTAATACAGTACCTTAAAATAGTCCTACATCGGTGATACAATCTAGTTCTTAGAACTTAAAAGTAATTAAATTTTTAAACAAACGAATATAATTTACTTTATTAAGAAAATATCTTATTATGAGAAGACACGCTTTGTTTTTATGTTCAAAATACACAAATATCACTAGCCTTATCACTACACTTGATGCCAATATCATTAGATTACACTACCTCAAAAGGTGTTAGATAGCCTCAAAATTCATATGATGATGAAGTTTGCATTCATAATTATTTCATGTTCATTAATGCATCCATGTCCATACATTTTTTGACACCCAGACAGATAGCTTTGTAGCATTTCATAAGTAGTCCAAGTAAATATATATTAATTCTTGGCAGAGTTACGCTGCAGCTATATTATGACAGATAAGGAGTCCTTGCTAAGGACCACGTTCGGACGGAACACCAGCGTATAAAAAGTTAAAAGTTAAAGTAACAGCCTGAATACGTCCCACTGGTGAGCACAGGCCTCCTCTCATTTCTGAGACAGCTTTAGGGCAAGGAAGTGTTCGCCGCGCTGCCTTAATGCGTGTTGACGACGTTCACATGTCTTCAAAATACTCTTATTTTATCTTATTTTTCAGACTTGCAGGTAGAACCAGCGTATAATAGCAGCATAATAAATAATCTCGTTCTTCGCATCGTTACTGACAAGTAATAACTCTTAAAGGAAGTACTTCTCAAAAGTTTCACTTTGGTAGGCAAGAGTTCATGTTGGAACAGCTAACCGTCGACTGGCGCTTCGTTTTGGATGTTATTTTTTTTTATAGAATAAGGGTGACAAACGAACACACAGTCCACCTGATGGTAAGTGGTTGCTGTGGCCCATAGACATCTACATTTCTCTTCTATTGCGAGTTAAAATGCAGATACGTTGTCAGCCGTGAGGACTAAGATAGAATGCCTCTTTTCCAGTAAAATGGGTCTCCGGTTCTTTAGACTCACCATACGAAACACAGTTCTACATTATTATTATTGATAAATCCAAGATTAATCACCTGTAATAATGTCGCAACCACGCCAAGGTGAGCCCGTTTTAAATTCAATACCTGCGTGTATCACGAAACCATGCCGCACAGGAATGCTTCTGAGAATATATAAGGTTCTGCGACACCCAACGCGAAACTATCTCCCCACCCGAAGGTGTTCGTGTAAAATCTCGTGAACGTATCACACACATAATGCATATTGAATCATGAAAGATTCAATCTGCAATGCTAAATAATAATGCTAAATCTCTTCGTACGTAATGTACCTTTTCTCCTCGATTAAACATTTTCACTACTAGCGCGTTTTCTTCCTTAATAGCCGTCAAAGGGCGAAAGTTAGTCGACCGTGCTTAAATTAGTTGAATTCATAAATGCCATTTGAAGCCTCATTTGAAATCTTAGAAAATCATCGCGAAACACGACATTACAATCTAGCTATAAATAAGTGTAAGGAAATTTAAAATTTGAACATTCGTATTTTTCTTGTGCATAATCCTATTTTCAAAATATATTATAACTGGCAAAACCTCATATATGAATTGCGTTTTAAACTATTACCTCTCACTACTAATGCTTCGTTACTAGTAAAATTTTAAGAGAAATTTAAAAAAAAATTGGACAGCAAAATGATGAAAATCCAAGGCCTCTTCTAATTACTTAAGTATAAAAGAGATAAGAATTTATAGAAGTGAAAAAGCATCTCATGAACAGAGGTTTCTCACATTTTATTTTCGCTTTTCATTCAGTTTGTTTGTAAAATTTCTTGAAAGAGTATTACTTAGACTTATTTAAAAGTATCAGGTTATAAGGTTATTATTACTTCGCCCTACCAGTTCGCACGACTTACATTAATTGAAACCATTGTTAGTCACATTACTACATGCCTCACAACATCTGTAGTCTTTAAGTATTTAATATCTGTCGAACACATGTTACATCACCATCTATTAGAGGCCCAAAAATTCTAAGAAATATTTAACAATGTATGTTTGTATAATTAAATGCAAAAACATTAAAAAAACAGCATGGTAGCGATCCCCCTGTTCCCAGTGGTTGTTTTCGATCAAAATATTCCTTAATACTATAATTTATAATAATCTTGTTTATGGACCTTTTATTTAGTTAAAGTTTTGAACTTTTGGAAGGACTATGTGAGCTACTAGGCTCGCTCGTTTTTTTAACAGATTTACGTCAATATTTTAAGTGCTCAGCCCCCAAAGCTACCATGGCTATAAATAAGCAAAAAAAAAATTAACCAATGTAGATTCTGTAATTATTCTTTTTTGTACTATTGTACACATAGAGCTAAACGGGCCACCGGCGGACCGGATGGGAGTAACCAAAGCGTTTTCCCCGATATAAAACTGTCTGTCATTTTTTTTAAATAAAAATGTCTATCATTTGGTAAAAATTGTCAAATGATTCTATTCTATTCTATTTTTTGCGGGGGGGGGGGTACACAAAAATAATCTTCTGTCACTAAGAAACTCACACAACAATTAACTCAATATACTAACAATTTCACACACACATAGATAAATTATAATACTATGACGATGACAGCAACACCTCTTCTTATACAGACTCAGATCCGATTATATTAGCTTATCTATGCTCAGATCAGTCGCTCGACTGATTTGCATGTTGTATGAAAGCGTGCGGCCTATTTTTTTTTACAAGAGAAGGGTGAAAAACGATCACACAATCCACCTGATGGTAAGTGGTTGCTGCGGCCCATAGACGTCTACATCTATCCTCCATTACAAATCAAAATGCAGATGCGTTGTCACCCGTGAGGACTAAGATGGAATGCCTCATTTCCAGTAAAAAGGGTCTCCGGTTCTCTACACTCACCATACAAACACAGCAGCGTTAAGTTGCCTTCCCCGGTTAAGCCGACCCATTCGTGCTACAACTATACTATTAATATAGCTGCGGCATGGCTCTACCACGTATAAAAATATTTTATATGAGGAATAAGGCTGGTATTCTAGACAGTTATAAAGCATAACTTTCATTGAAAGCACACAAGGGATTGCAGTGTTTTCCTTCTAAAATTAAGTAGTTAAAATATAATAGGATGTATATTTTTTAATCACGTATATACTGTCAGTGCTATTCCTATTGTGGCGGCGGCGTTTGAAAATCCTACGCCATGTTGTAACGTGGGTGTCGTAAGAGGCAACAAAGGGAAATAAAACAGGAGATGGGCAGCAGCATCTTCCTCATAATAACTTATAATCATAAAACTTGGGCTGCCATCCCGCCTGCTAAATTATTGCCATAATAATAATAAATATCCCCCTTAAGATGCGGCGGCCTAAATTCAGCAGTAAGCTTTTGATAGGTTGTATTGAATGGAGGAATGAAAATCAGGTCTAAATTATATAACTTTCAAACAGAAATATATTAAATATAAGAATGTAAAAAATATTTGAAATCTAGGTCAGTCACAATAGAGTTGAAAATTTCAAGTGTAAATACTTCACGTTATGAGAATTGCCTGCCGGTAAACGAAATTGCGGTTTTCAAACACAAACCTGCACAATAGCGGCTTTTGCCTCGACCCGCCTGAAAGTTGCCGGACTAATAAAAGTAAAAAATATAGCTGAGTTCAGGTTAAAAGTTTTATCCTGGAGATTGAAATTGTAAAAGTTGTCTTTACAACCAAGTTATTTTTGAAATCCAGTAACGAATTGTTATTGCTGTTTACATCTTTACAACATATAAATGTACATTAAAGTAAAATTAACTTTGTTGCATGGCGCTTTTTTGTGTCGTTTATATTTTTAAAAGATCGTCCTATTTGTCGAAATGTCGTTCATTAAGTACCTATATAAACTTTAAAATATATTTGGTACAAATCTCGAATTAGTCTATCAAAAGTCCACTGATGAACAGAGATCCTATAGATTGCCTCATTGCGGGGGATTTTGCTATAGTTGCCTCGCTTAGCAGGCGGGCAGTATTTTATTATTTTCGGTTGATAACAGGAAGATGCTGCTGTTCAGCTCCTGTTTCAGTTTCGATCTGTCACCTCTTAAGACATCCACTTAATGATATTATGGTGTTGTGGATATTCGAATTTCATTTCACAACCAGGCAATTAAGTGCTTCTGTACGACTCTATATTTTGTACGGTCTAAATAATAGGTCAGGAAAGAGATTCTTTGTATATGCCATTGTTTTCGATAGCTTATTGCCATCTTGTAGGTAGTAACATAATCCCGTTGCTGTAGAAATATTGCCGATCTTGCTCAGCTTTTTCAAAAATGGCATCCATTTTATTCGTATGAGGCCGACGACGACCAGAGCGAACTCTATTATGATATCAAAATTCTCGGACTGATAACTTTGTGCTACTCTTTCTTACACTGCATCCATAAATGTCACAAATTTTTTTCGCGGCTTGAGTCGCATTTGTCCCTTTTTTGTAATAAAATTTCAGAATGTATCGAATTTCTTCGTTAAATTCACTCATTTTGGCGGACAGAAAAAGAATTGAAAATAGTGGGAAAGTGTTTTTTTAATTTTAATTTTCTTTTTGTTTATTTCCTATATGTGTTGACATTAAAACCAGCCAGATACAAATAGTACACCTAAAGAGATTTTTCTTCAATTTTAGACAAACAAAATACGCAGAAACTTTTTCCCCGATCTATTACTTAATTTATGACAAAAATAGCAACAGCATTTTCCTGATAACAACGTAACAATAAATAAACTTTGGTTGCCAATCTGCCTGCCAAACGTATCAACTGTGGTAAATTCTTGGAAGCCTATATTCACCCGTGAAATTTTATGGACTGTTATTGATGGATGGATTTCCTTAGCAAATTTATGTTGTTAAACGTAGTAGCAGAATGGCGATTTTATTCTAACAATATTATAATTTCCTCACATGTATAAGAAATTCGCATGACAAAAGAGTTGTCCGCTGAAGTTGAAGACATAAAACACCAAAGAAAATACAGGGACTGATGTTTCGTACGCAGTCACTGAAATCATAATAAGATGCTTTGAGCGAGGAATCCATTAACCTTTGTCACTCAGTCCCTTTTTGTTTTTTGTCTGTCTACAAAAAGGATTTAATATTTAAACACACTTCAAAGAAGTTAATTACGTATTTCTACCTGCAATTCATTAAAATTTAAAATAAAGGGTATGATACGCTATGTAATATATAATAACCCAATTTTTCCTGAAAGTGTCAAGCTCATTTTACATGCACCGAGAAAAAACATTTTCAAAAACGTTAAATTTAAAACTTCACTTCCATTTTTCCACCTTTAGGTGTATGAATGTTTTTCTTGAAATTTATATAATAAGACTAGCCGTTCCTCGCGACTTCATCCGCGTCGAATTTATTACGATTTGATTTCATGGGTTTTAATTTTTATGCGCGGAACCCTAATTCTTTTTCTAAAATAAAGTAGCAAACAGTAGCCTTAGTTATTCCTTATAACATCAGCAATCTGCCAGTGAAATTCCTATCAAAATTGGTCCAGTTGTTTCAGAGATTAGCCGGAACAAACAGACAGACATACAGAAATTTTAAAAATAGTTTTTTTTTGTTGTTATTAGTGCCGTATATATTTTCATATGCATTTAGTACATAACTGTTATTTTTACATTGCAAACAGACACTTCAATTTTATTTTTAGATGGGTGTGTTTCGGTCTAAAAGATATAAAAGCCTGTATAATTAGACAAGGTGTTTATAGCCTACTTTAGTTGAAATTGTCCTTGGACGAAGTAGCCACTTACCAAGTTGGACTGTAAGTTTGTAACTAAAGCACCTATGAACTATAACTTATTTAATAAAACAGGAGCTTTCAAATCGGTTTAGCCGATTCCGAGAAATCTGTGAGCATATAAAAGAGAACATATGCGAAGAATGTAGAACCTTCTCTTTTTTCAACTTTTTTCAACAGATCTTTCAAATGAATAATATATGCCAGCTACCGTCGCTTTGGATAGGCCTTGGAATTAAACAAACTGTTGATATTATTTAATATGAATGAAGAGAAGCTTTAAGAATTAATTTATATTCAATAATTGACTGTTATCATCATCATCATTATGTCCTTCCACTGTTGAACATAGGCTTCCTCCATAGATTGCTCCATATGGATAAACTATTTGCCGCAGCTGCTACGCTTAGCAGCCGGGATGGCAACGCAGATTTTTTATTTACTTAGAATTGTTATCAAAAAGTTGTTGATGCCCAATTTCCTATATTATTTCCTTCTGTCGCCTCTTGCAACACCCAAGAGATGAGGCAGCGGAGTATCTTACGCATCCAATACACGGCAGCGAAGTTGCACGTGAACTAAGTAACAGTCTTCATAAGTCATACTGCGAGGCGCTATAGATACCATTCGTTTCTGAAAGAGTTTTGGGGCAGGTAAGAATTTGCCGCAGATTTATCAGACACGGTGACAACACATTGAATGGGGCTCTACACGCTATTATGAGGAGTCAGAATGTGTCAACTAAGGCACGTATGGCAATTCATAATGCTGTGTTAGTCCCTACTTTAATGTATGGTAGTGAAAGTTGGGCCTGGCAGAAGAAGCATGAGAGTAGAATAAATGCTGTAGAAATGCATTCCTTAAGGAGTATGCTAGGGCTGAATCTGAATGACAGGGTGAGAAATAGCGTGATAAGAGAAAAGTGTGGTTTGCAAGATGACGTTGTGACAAGGATTAAGAAAGGAATGCTTCGGTGGTTTGGTCATGTAGAAAGAATGAACGAGTAAAGAGTGACAAAGCAAATTTATGTTGCGGAAGTGAACGGCAGGGTCGGGAAGGGACGCCCTAGACGAAGGTTTATCGACCAAATCGGCGATACATTAAAAATGGGCCAGATTAGGAGTACCCATAACCGACGAGCGTGTATGCGTAGATATATGGATGTAAAAGAGGCGAGAGAGGTGTGTCAGGATCGCGCCAAATGGAAGTCCGTAGTCTCTGCCTACCCCTCTGGGTGACAGGCGTGAGTGTTTATGTATTATGTATTTATCAGACATTCATATTTATTTACGTTTGCCTTCACTGATGAGCACATGGTAAATCAGTATTTAAAATTGCAGTCTACAGTTCAATTAATCCCGGCGAGCATCGAAACCGGGTTTCTCGCGTACTGTCAATCTTACGTTGAGCACTTAGCCCTTGAGCTACTACGGCTGTATCTAAGATGTTATAAAAATAATCCTTAAGAAGAAAGCAGCACTCAAAATATAATTATTAACGATTTTATTTCCGACGACAGGTAAACAAATCGGGTTGCTGAGAAGCAGAGAAATCCGGCAGCTGAGCTACCTCGGTCACTTAATTTATCCAATGGGAGCATTCTAGGGAGATATAAAAACGCGTGACGGAAAAATGTTGGGCAATTAACGGGGATTTAGTTGAGTTTGAAGTTAATTAAATGTACATTAATGTACTTGTACTGGTTAATTAAATAGTTCTTGTACCGGCTGAATGAATAAATAAATAATTTAACACTAAAAGCTATTTGTAATATAATCAGTGATATACGCGTACTGTTATACTTTAGCTCACTAAGTAGGTATATGGGTGCTGACAGAATAACAGCGTTGTAGATTCTCTGCAACACATGCTGAGTCAGAACCCTATCATTGTCCTTCCAAAAATATCATATTTGTATTAGTTTAACTTTTAAATATTTTATTACTTTTGGTCAATGAATAAATATTTTATTATTATTATGGGGTATTTGTATAGTTTTCTCATCTGGTTGGGCTGTATAAATATATAATTGAAAACGAAAATGATAAACTTACATAAATACATAAAAATTACATAAATATATAAAAACCCAACCAGATGGAAGCCCTCGGCAGGGGAGACCAGACGGCCGAGGGTTAGGGGGAAAAGGAAAGAAACCGGCGGACGATGCGGGCGGTATCGAGGAGCACCGCCTTCTGCATTTGAGCCTGGAGCGGTCCGTCACGGAGTCCCAGTCGCCTCAGATGACCCGGGAGGCTGACTGGGATTAACCCGTTCGCAGAAACGACCACAGAATAATTTCGGTCGGCAGACCACCCCACATGCCGGTAACCTCGTGAGCCAGGTCCAGATATTTTGTCACCTTATCTGTTTCGGCTTTCACGAGGTTCTCGTCATAAGGAATGGTAATGTCGACCAAAAAGATCCTTAACTGCGCCCGGTCCATCAGCACAATATCAGGCTTATTCGCAAGAATAGTCCTGTCTGTGATGATGGCCCGGTCCCAGTAGAGCCTGGCGCGGTCATTTTCGAGCACGGCTTCCGGCAAGTACTTATAATACGGCAGTTTCCGATCCACGAGGCCGTATTTCAGAGCGAGCTCCTGGTGTAGAATCCTGGCTACTAGATTGTGTCTGTGCAAATACTCAGAGTTAGAAAGCGCCGAACAACCGGAGATGACATGACTCACCGGGTTGGCGACAAGCTCGACAGATGTCAACGGCGCCATCCTTTAGGATGTATCTCCGATAATTGTTGGTCTTAATAACCTGATCCTGTATCGCACAGACAAAACCCTCGGTTTCCCCAAAGAGGTCACCGAAACGTAGCCAGTGAAGGGAGGCGACTGTGTCTACGAAAGGCTCATGTAGAGCCTTGTAGAACCTCCCGTGGAGCTCCTTCTCCTTCCATACGGCCTCCCGGTTGGAAATGCACTGTACTGCTGGGTCTTGCCATTGCTCGTTGGCTAAGGATAGAGGGGTCAGTCCTTTATCACAAGAAATAACGTCCCTATAGTATGGATCATCCGCTCTCGTCAGAAAGTAATTACGGAGGCTGCACACTTCGCAATTATGCATGGTAAGCGCGCTTAAAAAGCCGCGCCCACCATGCTTCCGCGGCAAGTACAGCCTCATTACTGACGATCTCGGATGATGCATCCTGTGGGACGTCATTATAGTGCGGACTTTTCTGTCCAGAGCGTTTAGTTCGGTCTGAGTCCACCTAAGTATGCCAAAGGTATATATATGAGAACAGGCATGACCCAACCGTTATATGCGTGCGTCTTATTCACACCGGACAAAAGGCTGTTAAGCACTTTGGTCAAGCGTGCATAAAACACATCGCAAACTGACTGTTTCATGCCCGCCTCATCTACACCGATGTTCTGTGACATACCCAGGTATCGGTATGTTTCAGCCTCGGAAAGGGTCCTCATGTTGATGGGCATAGATAAATCTATGCCCTCGGAGTTAGCAACCCTTCCCCTTTCAACATGGAGGACCGCACACTTATCCGTCCCCAGCCCCATTCCAATAGAATTGCTAAAATCACAAGTGATGTTTAGCAATTCCACAAGATGAGAGCGACTGGAGGCGAATAACTTGAGATCATCCATATAGAAAAGGTGGGTCACATTTGTACCTCCCCTCCAAAGCTGAAATCCCCTCCCGGAGCCCTCCAGTAAGGTACTGAGAAGGTTCAGAGAGAGGCAGAACCAGATTGGACTCAGACAATCGCCCTGGAAGATACCCCTTCTTATCCTTATGTGGTTCTCCGCAGCCGTCATCCGCTCGCCTAGATGACAAAGGATCGTACTCCACTGCCCCATACACTGCCCGAGGAAGTCTCTAACTGTACAGTCAACCTTGTACAGCTCGAGGACCCGAGTCAAATGTCTTTTTGTAGTCTATCCAGGCGGCGGAGAGGTTCCGACGGTTGCGTTTAACCACTTTGCCAATGACCGCGTCAATGAGGAGTGGTTCCTTGGTTCCACGACCACCGCCCCGACATCCATTTTGAGCGCGCGACATCACCTGATTTGAGTTCAGGTGACGAGTGATTCTCGCGCTCAAAATGGATGTTAGTGTCTTATATATCGTGGGTAGACACGTGATGGGGCGGTATTTGCTCGGGTCTATGGTATCCCGGTCTTTAGGAACCAAATGAGTGATCCCAGTAGTGAAGAGGCTCGGGAGCGACTTTTGGTCGAGAGCCTCTTGAAATTGTCGGGCGAGCACAGCGTGACACACCACGAACCCCTTCAGCCAGTAGTGATGCAGCCCGTCGAGCCCCGGACTTTTCCAGTTCGGGGCCCTTCGGACCGCCTCAGCTACATCGTCCGGCGTTATAATGACGGGGTCCATGGGCGTAAGATTCGCACACTGACTCACCACAACTTCCGTCCAAGGCCCTCACTGTGGTTTACTGGCTCTGACCACAGGCCGCGCCAGAATGCGACAGTGTCGGCCTGATTCGGTGCTTGGCCCGTTCCACGTACCATTGGTCGCTCCAATGATTTATATAGCCTCTTCTGATCACTCTGGAAGAGACGATTCTGGTTGAACCGTGTCGACCTCTCGGTATATCGCCGAATCCGCTTCCCCCAAGCAGCGATTCTCTGCTTCAGGTCGTCTATGTGCTCCGTCAGTTTTTGCGTTATATCCGGCTGGGACAAACTGATATTTGTCCCAGCAAACTCCAACCTGACGGTGCGCACAATTCTCGGCCTATTATTGCCCGACCTGAAGCTTATCAGCCTGCCAATGAGGGCCCTTGCCTTTACGATACGGTCCTCAATCCTTCTTCTCCAGGCTGGGATGGCGCTACTTTGTCTAGTAGAGCGTCCAGCCGTGGGAAGTTTGGCGCCAACAATACGGCAAACTGCCAGTGCGGCCCCAAAAAGAATTGAGTCCGTCTCGCAAAGGTCCCGGCTGGCTTCCAAATAGGTCACCAGCGTTGGGTTGAGAGCCCTCACGACAGCCCGATTTCGCTTGCTTAGGGGTATGCGCGGGAGTCGCGGTCGATTTTCGAGAGGCGTACTGCGCGTTTCTACAATCGCCTCCTCCAATTTACTCCTCATCTGCTCTAGTTCTTGGGTGACCATTTTATCATCGCCTGAATCAACTAGAGCGGGGAGATCCATGGCGCCCTCTATATGTGGCTGCTGGTCTGTGGCCTGAGGAGCCGCATCCCCAGCTATAGCCGGTTCATTCGATGAGGGAATAGCCTCACGCCGTAGTCGTTCGAGTTCGGCATCATCAAATATTTTCGAGCGTATGATGTACCGAACTCGGTCTGCCAGGTTTTGCTCCGTGACGGGAACTGACGGCTCAAGCTCAGCAAAAAAGCGATGCATCCGAGCCCGATACGCTATTCCTCCAATTTCTTCCCCCTTCGCCCTATAGTACGCCCGCAATGCGTTAATGTTCATATTTTTTGTCCAACGCATGCGGCGTACTCCACCAGCGGCGGGTGCCGCTTGCCGAGTCCAAGAGGACCCCACCGACACCAAGCCGTCTGGTGGGGATGATGGACGCGAGGGGCTGCTAGGTGGTCGTGCAGCACCTCGCGCTCGGCTGGCGGCTCGCATGCTGTCACGTCCAGCGCCAGCTCCAGACGCGCCCCGGCGACCCCCAGGCAGCGGCCCTATGCGCGTTTTATTTTCATCCATCATCCATTAATTTGGGCGTCAATTAACGGGAGACGCCCAGACCCGGCGCCGTTTAATAGTGTGGCCGTAAGCACAAACGGGCCTTTGCACCCTCAATACTGCCGAGGCACGGCGCTCACACCTCTTGGCAAGGCGCTGACTGACTGCGCTGACATAGCAGTTTTGTCACTTAACTGTTACGTCAGTCGTTATTATTATGGGGTATTTGTATAGTTTTCTCATCTGGTTGGGCTGTATAAATATATAATTGTAAATGATAAATTATTATTATACAATAAAGTTGATGGATTGAAATAGTGTACTATAAAGTTGATAGACTGAAATAGTGAAATGAAGAAAGAAGTTGTCAATTGGTGATGTCCGCTGGAGTGATACAACATTCTGGGGCAGCATTGGACCGGCCGCTGCCCGATCACCTCAGTTGGGTCAGGCCACATATATAAAAACTACCACACACCAAAAATGTATACGCCCCTAGCTGCCCCAACAAAGGTTGACGGGACTAGGGCCCATGAGTAATCCCATCGACGGGCAACAAGGGACGGGGCCCAATGGCCTATGGAGACTTATTATTTTACACAATAGATATAAGACTAGGTAAATAAATAGTACGTACCTGGTTCCGAAGCGACGACTGGCCACAAGGCTCGGTCAGGCGGTAGGTGTAGTGTATGTAAGTGGTGTTAAGTGGTGTGTAAATTTGAAACCTGACTTAACCCTTTTAAGCGGAAGCAGCCCTGACTCCGGCACCGCCTGGTGTCCTCCAGCGGCATCACCCCGATGTCCCTCAAAGTCTAGCGTCTTTTAGCACAAATCTATAATCTAGTACGAACACGTATTAGATTATAGATTTGTGCGTTTCTCTCGGGCACAAAGTTTAGTGTTTTAACCGATACAGGAAAATATCTCCGAGTTGAATCAAATGCCACAAAGCAACTCGCCGACGCAAAATAATATTGTCAAGCACTTCAACCGGCAATCACTATACAATTTACGTAAATTACTTGCCAACATTTTAGGTTAATCAATCAAAATATTACCGCTTCGTTATCGCGTGAACGCACTTAAGATAACCAAAACTAGAAGCGAAAAACTCCAATAGTAAATTAACGCGCACAAAGACTCAAATTCTAGACCACAAAACTCAAAAACTGGTCGCGCGAAATAGATGCAGCGGTCACCTAAATACGCTAATCCACCGCACCGCCGCTGTCAAGCTATTGACTTCGCACTCACGAGGCCTTACGATGGGAAGCGGCATCCCGCTGCCCCCCCCCCCCCCCCCCCCCCCCCCACCCCTCCCGGCTGCGCGCACGTCACCTCACACCATCGGGCAATGCACTTAGTCAAACGCGATTGGATGGCGTTTCAAATGCCCATGTTTGGGGCCTAAAAAGTGAGACTTACAGATTTCTCCAATTACTTTGGTATAACAAAGCGACATAGTTTCACTATATATTTGGAAGTACGCCTTATTAATAGAGATTTTCTCATAATTTCTTTACTTTTTTTTCTTTCATTTCCTTTGGTGAACATCAAAATTATTATATAGCCTTCTATTATGATAATCTATGAGTAATAAGTTATATATTAAGGTATAAAGTTAAATATGTGCAAAAATTAAAGAGCAAGCCACTGAAACATTGTTTTGTGTATTAATATAATACTCTAGAAACTGATAAACTTTTATTAAAAAACAACTTCTCAATTAAATTACATTGTGTAACAAAAACTTTATCGCAGTGTCAACTAGCGACATCGGTGATCAGAAAATTATTAGCCCTCATTGACTGACATAATATGATGCTTACGACCACTAGATCTACTTTCATGAATACTATAGTAGCGTAAGAGAATTCACCACACCGTATCAATCTGATCCATTTCATTCCTTGAGTGTCGTAACAGGTGACAAATGAAAATTGAAGCAGGAGAAGGATAACGCGCAGTAACTATGACAAATATCATTCCCCCCCCCCCCCCCCCCCCCCTCTATGAATCTATGGGTGACGCCTGTATTTAGTAGTGTATTTTCGACAGGCTGTAATGAATAATGAAATACAAATGAATAATAATGAACAAGCTTTTGCCCGAGGTCAGAAAACATCATTTAAATAATAATAATAATAATAATAATAATGTTTATTTCTCCTCACAAAAACAGACAATACATAATAAAATTTATATCTATTTAAATACAGGTAAGTTCATACTCATAGTCTAGTATATGTGAGGAGCTGGTGTCTGAGTTAGGCTATAAAATGCCTTTAAATCACAGTCTACTCGTATGTTCATCTTTTCAGTTTTGTCCGCAACTTTGTCCACAACTTTGTCCGCGTAGTAGTCGGAAATGATATTATTGTTGCTACTACCTAACATTGAATAACATCATTTTAAGAAGTTACTGTCTACGATATCTCTTGCGTGGAGTACAAATTGCTTATGACACGTTACATTAATCTAGTTATTGATGTAACGGTATGTTACATCAATAACTAGATTAATGTAATGTTATTATTTATCACTAACTTATCAACCAAGTGTGGTAGGTTTAGGAGATCAAAATAATAACTTACCGAAATACTGATGATACAGATTGAATGGCAAGAATGAAGGATATTTAAAGGACGCATGGACATTTGAAGTGCGCTTAAAGTTGCCCACATTGTAGTAAATTACCTCCCTATTTAAAGATAAATTGATCTGTAAGCCACTTTGTGTGATTTCTTATTTTTCGCTAGCACATGCAAGTTTTTGCGCTCGATACACTCAAAGAGAAAATATTCATCTGACCATGTAGACAGCACAATGTGACCAAATGATAAACTACCACTTTGTCTGTCTCTGTAACTTATTAATTGTGCTAACTTTCATAGGAATTGTAGCGTTCTAGATTAAAATGGTAAATTATTTGAAATAATCGCGATGCAGAGAATCAAACTAAACTCTCCTTTTGCTGCTCCAATAGCGTACTTTATCATTTTGCTCCCGTGCATTGGTTTATTGTGACTGCACTAACATCTTACTAAAACAGTCTTCATTATAGATATTATTCATTAACGTGTTCAAAAACTCTTTTTATGTAGCCACCATACATAAAATACATCTTAAAACCTGCCAGGAACATCTATAACTTAAAAACATCCAAGTGATCCCATAGGTACTTACTCCATAAAAATGTCGATAAAATCGGTCTACCGGGGAGATTCGGAGAAGAATTACGAACACAAACACACTGAAGTTTTATATAAAAAAGATTTATATTTTGTAGATGTGGGATATCCTTGTTTACATTTAATTTACCCCAAGATTTTAACTAGGATTATTTAATGGACTGGTTTGGAATGGAATGGTTTTCTTCATTTTCAATCAAGTTATTTGTTATATATTACTTGTCTATATTATTAATGTTAAAATTGTATAATTTTACATATACGAGTAAACATCTTCAAATGTGTTGGGATGGTAAAAGTTTTACTACAATGTCAATCTGATTAATTTATACTAATAAGTTTATCATCTAGAAATCAGTAGTTATATAAACTAAATTAATCTCACTCTTTGCTTTATGGATAGATAGAGCTGGTATTCATTTATATATTTTAACGAAAAATGGCGAGCAGAGCAATTAGCAGGTATAAAATAATTTATATATGCATGCATGCATTAATTAATTTGTAGATTAGTAACGGAAATGCAATTAAGTGAAAACGGTTATAAATTTTAGATTTTTAATAACGAAAGGATATATCATAATAACACTACGTTATCTCGCTTAATACCGATGGACTCATCATCAACTATTTCTGCAAATAAACATGGGAAGGGTGAGGACATAACCCTCTTTTTTTTTGCACTGACATAGTCGTATAAAAGTAGCATATGTTTTGGCCCAGAGTTGTTTTTACCACCTATATACCAAATTTCACGGAAATCCGTATCGTAGTATTTGCGTGAACCGTGAATACACAGACAGACAGATAAAACTCTAAAAACTATTAATTTGGTTTTAGCATCCTTTATTTAGTCACCTTGACGTTTATTTTCCAAAAATTATTATAAACACAGACAACTTTTCTACAGATTTATTATATTACTAGCTGACCAGGCAGACGTTGTTCTACTCTGTCCGACGACTATTTGTCCTAAAAAATCATTAAATTTACGATAAAAACAAATTGAGGGTCACTTATCGGGATAAAAGCTATCCTATCTCTCAAGTTGGACCAAACTGCACACATTGTGAAACATTTCATTGAAATCAGTTCAGTAGTTTGGGAGTTCATCGCGGACAAACAATGTGACACGTAATTTTTATATATAAAGATGTATATATTAGTTCTTCGTTGTGGTCTGAATCGCAAATTGTTACGATAGTAAACGTAATTTGATATAATATAACTCTTTATAGCACAAATAACGATCTTCACGCGGCATCATGGATTTCCAGGCGACCATTTTTTATTCGAAGTCCTAATCCTACTATAGTAGTCAAAGTTGTGTAAAACACAATTTACTTACACAGCTTTTATCTTTTAATTATGTCGTGAAGCACTATTAATAATGTATCCTAGCCTAAGCCTTCATCCTTAAGGCCTCTGTAATTATTCCGAAATTGTTGTTTTGGTCAAAATTGATCACTAAGATACCATCATATTTTAAGCGTACTCGTTAATAACAGTTTTATGAATTAAAAACAAAAATGCAATAACACCTCTTGTTTGAAATTTAAAAAATGTTTGTTTTGGGTTTTTATTTTATATCCCCGACAACGCTTATACCGAAATCGATTATAGACGGGTAAGATTAAAGGCAACTCTTATTATAAAGCCGACGATTATTTTGATACAGTTTTCCATTTCGCAGTTCTTTAAGTTGTAAGCTTAACATTCAATAATGCTTTCTTAAGCCCAGTTCACTTTGCTCTTTCCCCAAATAATCGAAATGTAGTGTTTAAAATTATAAGTAATGCCAATGTTACCGAAGATATTTTTATTGAAGAGATTATGTCGTATTATTAAATTTCATGCCATTCGCTTTTCCAATTTCCTCTTATCGAATGAGATATGAATATGATCAGATTGAAGATAGTTTTATTTTTTCTTTATTTGGATAATATTGAGAAAAATAAATATTTATAAGTTTAATTACTATATAAACACCTACAAATCAAGTTGAATTTCCAACCCGGGTCCTGTGATTTACTTGGTCGGTATTCTGTTAACTTTGGCTCACCGGTTATAATTAGAAATAGTTTTTTTATAATCATACCTTCTTCATCTGTTCGTAAAAGTCCACTGCTGGACTTAGACCTCTTACATTGTAGGGAGATTTGCCGTAACTGTCATGCTTGATGGATTGCCGATCGCTGAACCTGATGTCTCGCAGCTTTGACGCTTGTTAAGATCCATTACCATTACCTTTACATTTTTTATAGGATAAGGTGAAAAACGAGCACACAGTCCACCTGATGGTAAGTGATTACTGTGACCCATAGACATCTACATCTATCCTTAATAAAGACTCAAAATACAGATGCGTTGTCATCCGTGAGGACTAAGATGGAATGCCTCTTGTCCAGTAAAAAGGGTCTCCGGTTCTCTACACTCACCATACGAAACACAGAAGCGATAAGATGCTATTTTACGATGGTATTCTGTGAGATCATGGTCCTTCCCCGGTCGAGCCGACACATTCGTGCTACAACTATACTACTAAGAATAGCTGCAGCATGGCTCTACCACGTGTACAAAATTTTAAAGACTGGCGCCGTTTCTTCCAGCAATTTTTTTACAAGAGCATCATTGATTTTTCTTTTAACCTTAGAGTAAGAGTTATCACAAATATAACAAATTTTATGTAGTTACCATTTACATATGGGTGTAAGAATTCATTAAACCTGTTAGCAAATATAGCGTTAACCTTCTTAATAGGTACTTTGTAGGTTCGGTTCATAACAATTTCAGAATATTTGGGTGAGTTAAGCAATTTATTAAGGTAAGGTAAAACATGCTTAGCGATTAGCATTACCGGTTTTTTAATCCCGGGTTCGAATCAAAGCTGAAAGTTTGTGTTGTTTTATTTTTGCATTCCATGCTAAGTACAAAAACAAAAATAGCTCGGCTAAAACTCTGGGCTTAAAAACAAAGAACAACAACACCCTACGTATACATTATGATAACGCTTTTAGATTGTTGCTGGGGCTTCCACGTTACTGTAGTGCATCAGGTATGTTTGTTGATGCTCACATAGACAATTTTTCAACACTGATTCGCAAAAAAACTGCGTCACTGATGCACAGGGTTCTTAACAGCATTCTTAACGTAATTAGCGAGAAACCCGATTGTACTTTTTTGAGGCACTGGATGCATGTTCATGTCCATGTATCCGTTGCCTCGGACAGGCAACCCAGATATATGAAGTAATTTTTATTTAATTTTACTATCTACTTCTAACAAATTATCGTCTGCAATAAATGATTAATTATTATTATTATATCATTAATATAAGTTATGTTTATGATTTTGTTAATATATTATTAAGTCGGGTCTGTTGTGAGTTACGTTTACATTGATTTATATTATTTTGTTAATATTAGATAATTATTATATTTTCAATATTATTAGGAATACTTATGAATTTGATATATTAATTTTAGTAATGAGTAATAATTTTAGTATTAGAATTAACTTGAATGAATGTAATATTACCCTATGATCCTTGCTAGTCGAAATAAATAAATAAATAAATAATAAATAAAAAAAATTAAACATTTGCAAATCTTGTATTACATAATAATAGATTATATATATATATATATATATATATATATATATATATATATATATATATATATATATATATATATATATATATATATATAGATACTTTATACTCTATATATATATAGATACCCCTAAATAATATTTTTATTGACATATAGATTCAACAAATGTAAGAACAGTGAGTTAAATATCTAAACAATGAACCTTAAGCGCAAACCTTTGCAAATACATTCTGCGGACACTAAGCAACTTTGACTCTAATGGCCAAATACTCAAACGCAACTCAATTTTAAGATAGGTACCGTTGAGTCACGCTCTGTCTCTATCACTTTAAGTTAAAGTGACTGTGACACCACGAGACTTAACGATATCTTAAAATTGAGCAGCGTTGTAGTATTAGGCCATAAGTATAGCAAATTAGTCGGATGTCTATATTTTCTCTACATGTAATTTTTTATAGAATACCTTATTATACGACAACAACTTCAATTTTCCCCTGTCCAGAGTATTCTAAAAATTTAAATTTTCCCCAATCTTTTGCCTCCATATATGTCCAACCACTAGTTTTCTTAGCTACCATTACGTTATTCGTTTAGTCCAGTTTTCTAATTACCCCTTGTCTTTCCCTACCATCTCCCTTTTTGGAATTTAATATACCCTTACTATGTTCTCGAATTTTGTAATTCCTTTCTTGTCCTCCTTATATCTTATTTTATCTGTTCTATTAACCCATACACATTTCTTTAAATTCATTTCTACATATAAGCATGGTGATATGCAGATATACCCTTTTCTTTTTACTCTAATGGATATTTCTTTATACCTCGTGATTTCACAAAGTAATCTTATTTTTTCCAAGTATAAGTAACTTTTCTATCTATTTCTTCATGCATTGTATCAGCTGTATAATGTACGCCATATATATATATATATATATATATATATATATATATATATATATATATATATATATATATATATATATATATATATATATATGTAGAAAGGATAATTGAGTATAGTACAGAGACTAATTTTGTAGTTAGGAATAATAATTAATTCGTTTAAACGAATTAATTATCCAACGAGTCGAGGATAAACTAGTAACGGAATACGATAAGCGCACCGTTCCACGTCAGAGCCAAGACTGTCCTAACGGCGGCAGCTTCGTCCGTTTTATAAAAGCTAAACGGGCGCCACCGCAGGTGCAATGGTGCAGGTGTGCGGAGCACGTGTTATTTACAAGAATTCTGTCTAGCCATACCGATGCCGCCGCACGTGCAATGGTGCACGTGCCGTCACGGCCATACTGACATGCGTGCGTCCTCGCACGCGCTCCATCACAATCTTAGTTATCTGTAGACAGAAAAAGTTCGATTCTCCTGACAAAAAAGCGTCTGGTCCGGTCTATATTGACCCTTCAGACACGGGTGACAGTCAGTTTTGTTCCGGCAGTAAGCCCTACAAAACTTTAATCATCTTTATGTTAGATCGGAATGATTAGTCTGTAGCTTTTTCTATTTTCTCTTTTTTTTTAAAGTACTGTTTTCGCTAGTCCGGAATCACTATTCCCTATAGCTATATCACTGGACCGGCACAAAGCCCTGCAATGATAGTAAGAACTATAATTTTTTCTTAATCTCTTTTTTTTTCAGTACCATTTATGCTAGTCCGGAATCACTATTCCCTGTAGCTATATCATTGGACCGGCAAACGCCCTGCAATGATAGTAAGAACCACATCTTTTTTCTTACTCTCTTTTTTTTTCAATTCAGTATAGAACAGTTACAGACCAACCATACCGCAAACATGTGCCCATCACAATCACACAAAAGTGTATCGTGAGGGACGTAGTGACACGATAACACCTATGTATGTAAACCAACAGCAACACGACACATATCCCAGTGCAGCACAGAACAGCCTCCCTGCAACTTCATGTTCCTTTCCTGCACTAGAATAATTACTTCGCTAGAGTGTTGCAACGTCTCTAGTATTTTCTAGATGCACAGACACTACTACCTCCGACTGTCGCACGTCCTCGTGCGGTTGACAGTGAACAGCATACGATCTATCAGTTATCACCACCTGCTAACAGATATTAACTCTTGTTAAATATTACAACGGTTGACCATCCTAGACTTCATTTAAGTCTGGAACCCGCGGATATGGCTACCTCCAGGCAAACGCACTACAGATTTTCGTTCTGCTGCGTTCGTGCCACATTCGCGCCAGCAAGCCGTCGCGCCGTACTAGCCCTAGCGAATCGTCGCACTGCTTTGCAAAATTAAAAGAAATCTAGATAAATGTATTGCAAACCATGGAATTCCCAGCTTCTAAAATTCATCACATATTCTCTTAAGAAACGGCAACTGTATGACATTTGAAAACATTGCAAAAAAATGGAAACTACGTGTAGAGATGGATACCATCACATATTTCAAAGGGAAGGAGGCAACTGCGCAAAATCTACGAAAGCCAACCAAGCCTCAGACGTTCATTGACAGCACCAAAGGACCATTTGTTCGGCGGCCGCTTGAATTACCTTGCCGTAAGATCTGCCGATAAGCTACAGACTGTAGCGGTGTAGGCTCAATCTTACCAGAGCTCGGCCGCACCTGACCATGTTCGATTAGCCGTCACAACATCTTCCTCATTGATCACTGTTGTAGAGACTTCTACGAATCTCTCGACATCACACCCCAATCTTGTCGACCACACAGTATTCGGAGCAAACTACAATACTGATCAACACGTTAGAACACAAAAATGTCACTTATTATTTTCAATTCCTAGCATGTTAAAGTTAATCCTTTATTTTGGTACATCGTTTAAACGTTGTGAATTTCAAAATGTAACAGATGATAATCATGTTTCGCAGGAACTATCAAATTACAACAAAACTTGAACAAATTAATTTTTCATTCAATGCAAACGATGACTCGTCTGGAAAGCCTCCGACATTTCTTCCATTTGTTAACATATTTAGGTACGTCAGAAATAATGAAAATACTTGAGGGTACTTTTAATACAAATCGAACAAAAGGATTTATCTTTTGGCTTCAATAATTTCAATTTATCTTTTCTCTACACTTTGATGATACGACTATATCTTAAGTAGGACAGCAAAATTCATTACGGTATTTAACATAAGAAGAGATCCATTAATGCGAAATGCATTATAGCCTTTACAAATGTAATAATTCTCATACTATTCGAAGATTATATGTGGGCAATAATCTGTGGCTTTATCCCACTTCTGATGTAGAAAGGGTAATTGAGTATAGTACAGAGACTAATTTTGTAGTTAGGAATAATAATTAATTCGGTTAAACGAATTAATTATCCAACGAGTCGAGGATAAACTAGTAACGGAATACGATAAGCGCACCGTTCCACGTCAGAGCCAAGACTGTCCTAACGGCGGCAGCTTCGTCCGTTTTATAAAAGCTAAACGGGCGCCACCGCAGGTGCAATGGTGCAGGTGTGCGGAGCACGTGTTATTTACAAGAATTCTGTAATAATATTACGGAATTAATCATTATCGACCATACAATAACGTAACGCACTATAACGATGCGACACTGGGCAGCATCTCTGCAACGTCATCATCAATCTTCTTCGCTTGTACTATAGAATATAATATAATAGAATAGTATAGAACTGCGATAGAACTGAATGAAAATTACCTGCACAGTATTTTGTACTGCTTGAACGAGTGGGGGAATTTTAACGCTTATTAGTTTTTCACCCCCGCTTCGTATCAAGTCTTCGTATCAGTCAAGTTATATTCCATTAGCAAATAACTCAATGTTAAGGCGTAAGGTCGTTAAGCGAGCAACGTAAAGATAGAAAAGATTTGTTAAAAAAAAAGGAAATATACTGGAGAACGTTTTTAGGTCGGAATTGGTGTTCGTTCGTGAGGATTTGTGGTAATGAGATAAACTTGTACTCTCCTACAACTGCTTGATAGATGATAAAAACTGACTTCTTTTTATTAAACTGAAGTTATAAACAAACTTAAAACATAAAGTAAGTGTCTGCTGCTATGGTCACCTTCACAGTCAACTTCATAATTCTAAGGCTACAGCTGCATTTTCACATCTGAGGACTAAGCTGCAATGCCTCAAAGTCTGTTATTATACTGGCTCACCATACCCTTCAGCCCGAAACACAACACTGCTATTTGGTGGCAGAATTAAGTAAGAGGGTAGTACTTACTTAGACGGACTTCGAAACAGAAAATAAGTCCAAACACCTCATGTTTGTCCTTGTGCAATTTATGAACGTAAAATGCTTCCATGATACAAGAGAAAATCCTGGTGTGACAGTAACGACCGAGGGAGTTTTTAATAAAAAAAAAGTGCAAGTGGACACCAAAGTCAAGCCGACGTATACCGAAACTTTTTACGTGGTAGAGCCATGCTATAGCTATATTAGTAGTATAGTTGTAACAAGAATGGGTCGGCTCGACCGGGAAAGGACTACGCTCTCACAGAATACCATCGTAAAATAGCAGCTTAACGTAGCTGTGTTTCGTATGGTGAGTGCAGAGAACCGGAGACCCTTTTTACTGGACAATAGGCAGTCTATCTTAGCCCCGGTGACGACGCATCTGCATTTTGATTTGTAATCGAGGATTGATGTAGGTGTCTATGGGTCGCAGAAACCACTTACCATCAGGTGGACTGTGTGCTCGTTTGTCAACCTTATCTTATAAAAAAAAGAAAACTTTTAAAGTTCCGGACTAATCTAAAATAAATGCCATAAAACTACATAACAATAGTTTTATTTCCAATTTGAGTTTTGGTAGAGAACGCTAAAGAAAGCATTGCCTAAGACAATTTTTATTTGTTTTCTTATAAGCTTCGTTCTTTTCTTGAAGTAATATAAACGTCTTCTCTCCGAGGTATTTACGAGTATCTGTTAAGGTTTCAAGGGAATAGCTTGATCGATAGTCAGACCATCCTCGCCCCGACATTCGTTTGTCGAATATATATGAAAGTGTTATAAGTTATTTCAAGTTTGTGTGATTTATCGTTCCCAAATACGATAGCTTATGTAATTTTGAAAATGTTTAAATAAGTTTTTTTTGGTATATATAAATAAAATAATACTTTTTTGTAATCCTGAAGGCGCCATTCCATCAAAATTGTGTTAAGCACGTTTGTTCATAACATTTTGTGCAAAACTCCAACAGTGCACGTACTAAACTGCAGAAGAGTTAGGCCCCGTTTCCACTTGAAAAGCTGTGCGTACAGTGTGGCACATTTGTAAATGAACATGTTCACCCCGGGAACGATTTGCTTTTGGTCGTTAACAAGGACGGGCAGGAAAATGTATGGCTTTGCGCTGCAGTTTGTATTATATGAGGCCAGCTTAAAAGAAACGAAGCGTAAAACCGCGTTGTTGGGCGAAGGCCGAGCTCACGTATTATGTCGTGAGCACTGTCACGACTCCACCGCTTGTACGAGAGCACCCAAACGTGACAAAGTAGCCAGTATCCAGTAAGAGCACAGTAATGCACAGTGCCGCACACTGGTGGAATCACGCCTTAAAATTTAACGGCTCGTTAGCACAGCGCTGTAAAGCCGCGAGTTAGAATCCCGCACGGTAGAAATATTTGTATGGTTTAAGAAGTGGAGTACTAGTGGATTAGTTTAGGCTATAATGCATTCCATCTTAATTTTAGTGGTGAAAAAAATCTTCACTGTCAGTTAAGCTACTAACTTGTAACTTGAACTGTAAATTCGTTTTTCACTCTAGTATAAATGTGTGTAAAGGTAATATTTAAAAGATAAAGGTTGTTACGGCCTACGGCTGCCCGTACAAAGGTCAAATCCTCCGGGGCCCATTCAGCAGAAGACTTCACGAGCAAACGCAGGTCGGGCTTCAATATGGCCGCGTGGAATTTCCTATTACAATAAACTATATGGGAACAAACTAGAAAGCAAAGGTACTTACCTGTATCAGGAGCCAACTTCGCTCCAAGGCTTAGACAGGCCGTGAGTGTGTGTAATGGTAGATAGCGAGTCGTGTACACTGATGTGTGAATATGTGGGGCCTTGGCAAGCATAGGCGACCAGCAGCGGCCGAGTTCCAGGCTGCTCCAAAATGCTGCATCGCTCCAGACTGCTTCAGCGCCGGACCACTTCTTTCTTCACTGTCACTGATTCAGTCTCTTAGCTTCATTGTACATTTAACTAACTTCAATTCGCCTAATTCCACACTCATCGCAGAATCTAACACGTAATACCCGACACGGCAACGGACAGCAGTTCAAAGTTCAACATTCAACGTCTCGGATTGACTTATCACAAATTATAAATTCGACACAGAATAACACGTCGCACAAGATTCAAAATACGCCTCGTTGACACGCAAATTAATTTAACTAGGCAACCAAAACACAAAAGGCACTAACGCGAAAACCTGCCAATTAACCGGGAGAAGCTCTCAAACAAGGAATGCGCGGCTCGAATCCTAGACCGTATATCTCCTCGACGCGCGTACACTATTCCGCACTCTCTCACGAGTTAAATATCGCACGATTCACGTGACTAAGAAGCACGTACGTCATCTAGCTATCTAGATCCACGACGGGCCCGTGAATTTAGGGTATAGGGCTTGACGGTCTCCCCTCATCGTGGCCGGCGGGGCATCGATGCTTCGCCCACGCGTCGAGCGACTGACTCCCACGCAGCCGCCCCACCTTGGCGTTTATCTCATCTACATACCAAATCAGGTGAGGCGCTAGCTCGAACGCAATTGGATGGCGTACAAATTACCTTTTTTGGCCCAAATAACCCCCGTCCCGGACATAAGGACTTAGGTCTGCGAGCAAACCGACAAGCGGGACAGGGTCGCGACGGCACGTTGCAAGACCGAATCTACAACCAAAACTAGGCCACCTTAGACATCTCATCAGATCTTGCAACCCTTGCCACCGCCTCAAAAGACAGCCCCAATGTGAGCCAATCGGAGGGTCAACTTCCACTGGATGTCCGTCCTGGGCATACCAGCACCTTAACAAGTCCTGTACTGGACAGAAGTCCGACGACCTCTTTCAAACACCTATCTGTGCCCCTATGATTAGCTCCGCAATCCGACCGGATCAGGTCTGCAATCAGCGACGCGACACGAAGCGGCCCAGTGTGGCCTCCTAAGCTTCAGTGCAGAGAACACCCACAAACTCCCATGAACATCGTCTGTGGAGAGCCGAACGAAACGCACAGATAGTCACTAGTATGAATTTTCAACAAGTAGGCCTAACCAAGCCATCCACCATATAATCATTTACTAAATAGTGCGGCAGCTCATTTCAATCTGATAATCTCCAAAACTAGCTAGCCTGTTAGACAAGTAGTCCTATGCTCATATTTCAACTAATTTTTCAAATGCATCAATGTTCAACTACAGAATTAATTCAAACAAACCAATCACCGATGCACATAGGTCAACTGACAAATTAAACAAAACAACAAACGTAAGAGACAGCCCCATTTCTCATTTCAAATAAATATCTTAGACAGTGCCTACAAATGCGAAACCCAAAGGGGGATGACTCTTTATTCCTTTCGACACAAATAGGGTTATCCAATCTCAGCTTTTTCTTCAACAAAACACCATGACAAAACACATCCACAATACATATATACAAATATCCAAATAACGCGTCATTCAATTTCAAATGAATTCAAATTTTCCTTTCGGCAAAACAGACGCAATAATCAAATACAATTACAAAACGTATGCACAAGCATTCAAAAGGGCACATAATTCAATTTCAGTTTTCCGCGCAACAAACAAACACAGTAATCAACTACAATTACAAACATATGCACACGTATTCAAGAAGTAAATTAAATTCAACCCTTTTAATCACAACCGCCATTATATGAAACATTTCGCGGAAGGCACAAACCATTTTTAATTTTAATTCAAAGCATCGTTAATTAAGTGCTCGACCAAAACCAAATCTAACAATCCCTAACAGCGCAATTCAACGCTCCCATGGAGCCCTAGTCTTCCCAACAACTAAGTAGAGGCTAACCCGGGTGTGAACGCGGAACAAATAAAGCGCGTACCGTCAAACACTCGACGCTCGGGCGGTACACCCTCACTGAGGCCGTCGACAAGAGAACAGATTGACATGTGAGCTGTTGACGGCTCACAGAATTAGTGGAGATGGCTGTGGTGGGAGCTAGGGCGGCAGCTACCTAGCTGGGCTGCCTACATCAAAGGGGGAACGGTAGTACCTCGAGCCGCGGCCACTCAGCTGACGAGGGCGAGAAGGGTCTAGCTGACCGCTGAGTGGCAGTGAAGTCCCGCTCAACATACTGAGGGAGGGGGCGACGACACCCCGCCCCTGGGGGAACAACGCCCCGACAGGGGACGCGGCCGAGTGCCCCCGCCCATGGGAGTCGAGGGCCCGGAGAGCCCTGAGAGGAAACGCCGTTTGCAACCAGACACAAAACGGCATGGCGATAGCCTTAGCCGCGCGATGGCATTACTTCTAAATACAAATTACT
The DNA here is from genome assembly GCA_963668995.1 of Parnassius mnemosyne. NCBI lineage: Eukaryota > Metazoa > Arthropoda > Insecta > Lepidoptera > Papilionidae > Parnassius > Parnassius mnemosyne. The sequence goes on from CAVLGL010000159.1 coordinate 14,807,295, forward strand.
ACGCGACTCAAATTCAAATTACAAATTAACAAATAAAAAAGAATTAACGAGTAATAAAATACCGTTCCTATCAAATCAAGTTAAATACAATTAAACAAATACAAATTACCATTTCTTAGATTTATATTATTACCATTTATTAGATTAAATACGAACCACAATACAACAAAGATACACATCCCGTTCGATCTACAAAAATGCCTCGCTAGACAACCAACCCTTTGATAAGTAATCAACCATAATTATACGACAACGATAATTATCCGATTACGTGATAATAACCATCTACCTACCCAACGCATCTCTCTAGCAAACTCCTGCTTGCGCAACTTACGGGCGTGGCATTCGCAACTACCCGCCAACAACAAAAAAGCAAGCAACAAAGCAACAAAAGAAAAGAATTTTATTTTTGCGTATTACGGCCGGGCGTGATTGTAGACACAAAATTAAACCAATCAAACCAACGCTCCCTGCCACCAAAATTGTTTAATTTTTATCAAACACTACGGTCGGGCTCGACCGGGAATCGAACCCGGAACCACGCTCTGCTACCACTTTGTTACGGCCTACGGCTGCCTCTACAAAGCTCAAATCCTCCGGGGCCCATTCAACTGAAGACTTCACGAGCAGACGCAGGTCGGGCCTCAATATGGCCGCGTGGAATTTCCTATCACAATAAACTATATGGGAGCAAACTAGAAAGCAAAGGTACTTACCTGTATCAGGAGCCAACTTCGCTCTAAGGCTTGGGCAGGCCGTGAGTGTGTGTAATGTTAGATAGCGAGTCGTGTACACTGATGTGTGAATGTGTGGGGCCTTGGCAAGTATAGGTGACCAGCAGTGGCCGAGTTCCAGGCTGCTCCAAAATGCTGCATCGCTCCAGACTGCTTCAGCGCCGGACCACTTCTTTCTTCACTGTCACTGATTCAGTCTCTTAGCTTCATTGTACATTTAACTAACTTCAATTCGCTTAATTCCACACTCATCGCAGAATCGAACACGTGATACCCGACACGGCAACGGACAGCAGTTCAAAGTTCAACATTCAACGTCCCGGATTGACTTATCACAAATTATAAATTCGACACAGAATAACACGTCGCACAAGATTCAAAATACGCCTCGTTGACACGCAAATTAATTTAATTAGGCAACCAAAACACAAAAGGCACTAACGCGACAACCCATTTATAACGATATCCTGCCAATTAACCGGGAGAAGCTCTCAAACAACGAATGCGCGGCTCGAATCCTAGACCGTATATCTCCTCGACGCGCGTACACTATTCCGCACTCTCTCACGAGTTAAATATCGCACGATTCACATATCTACGTGACGAAGAAGCACGTACGTCATCTAGCTATCTAGATCCACGACGGGCCCATGAATTTACGAAAGAAGGCTTGACGGTCTCCCCGTATCGTGGCCGGCGGGGCACCGACGCTTCGCCCACGCGTCGAGCGACTGACTTCCACGCAGCCGCCCCACCTCGGCGTTTATCTCACCTACATACCAAATCAGGTGAGGCACTAGCTCGAACGCAATTGGATGGCGTACAAATTACCTTTTTTGGCCCTAACAAAGGTAGCCTTTGTTAACTATGACATCAAACAATTCAGCCCTTCCCCGTGACCATGGTTGCCCGAAACGTCGGGAATAAAAAATATAAAATCGGTAAAATTAGTATTATTCAAAACTGTCTTAATTTTTGACCTACGTAAAATAAAATAAATATTTTTATATGACATCTTTTCATTTACATACAACAACACACAAACATTCACGCCTGTCACCCAGACGGGTAGGCAGAGACTACGGACTTCCATTTGGCGCGATCCTTACACATCTCTCTCGCCTCCTTTATATCCATATATCTACGCATACACGCTCGTCGGTTAAGGGTAGTCCTAATCTGGCCCATTTTCAAAGTATCACCGATTTGGTCGATAAATCTTCGTCTAGGACGTCCCTTTCCGACTCTGCCGTTCACTTCTATAACATAAATTTGCTTTGTCACTCTTTCCTCGTTCATTCTTTCTACATGACCAAACTACCGAAGCATTCCTTTTTTAATCCTGGTCACAACGTCATCTTGCAAACCACACTTTTTTCTTATCACACTATTTCTCACCGCGTCATTCAGATTTAGCCCTAGCATACTCCTAAATGACCGCATTTCTACAGCATTTATTCTGCCAGACCCAACTTTCACTACTATACATTAAAGTAGGGATTAAGACAGCATTATAAATTGCCATACGTGCCTTCTTTGACACATTCTGACTCTTCGTAATAGCCTGTAGAGCCCCACTCACTCTATTTCCTGCGTTCACCCGTCGTTCTATATCCTTTTCATATCTACTATCCCTGCTCAATAAACATCCCAAATATACAAACTCATCCAATTGCTCAATCAACAATAATAATAATAATAATAAGGATGAATCATCCGAGATCGTCTGTAATGAGGCTGTACTTGTCGCGGAAACATGTTGGGCGCGGCTTTATGTTTGTAAGCGCACTTACCATGCATAATAGCGAAGTGTGCAGCCTCCGTAATTACTTTCTGACGAGAGCGGATGATCCATTCTATAGGGACGTTATTTTTTGTGATAAAGGACTTACCCCTCTATCCTTAGCCAATGAGCAATGGCAAGACCCGGCAATACAGAGCATTTCCGACCGGGAGGCCGTGTGGAAGGAGAAGGAGATCCACGGGAGGTTCTATAAGGCTCTACATGAGCCGTTCGTAGGCACGGTTGCCTCCCTCAACTGGCTATGTTTTGGTGACCTCTTCGGGGAAACCGAGGGTTTTGTCTGTGCAATACAGGATCAGGATATTGAGACCAACAACTATCGGAGATACATACTAAGGGATGGCACCGTCGACATTTGTCTAGCTTGGCGACATCCCGGTGAATTATTTAGGCATGTAATCTCCGGTTGTTCGGTGCTTTCTAACTCTGAGTACTTGCATAGGCACAACCTAGTAGCCAGGATTCTACACCAGGAGCTCGCTCTGAAATACGGTCTCGTGGATCGGAAACTGCCTTATTATAAGTACATGCCGGAAGCCGTGCTCGAAAACGACTGCGCCAGGCTCTACTGAGACTGGGTCATTACCACAGATAGGACCATTCTTGCGAATAAGCCTGACTGATGGACCGGGCACAGTCAAGGATATTTTTGGTCGACATTACCATTTCGCATGACGTGAACCTCGTGATAGCCGAAACAGACAAACGTACAACATATCTGGACCGGGCTCACGAGGTGACCTACATGTGGGGCGAACTGCCGACCGAAATTATTCCTGTAGTCGTTTCTGCGAACGGGTTAATCCCAGTCAGCCTCTCGGGTCATCTGAAGCGACTGGGACTCCGTGATGGACCGCTCCAAGCTCAAATGCAGAAGGCGTTGCTCCTCGATACCGCCCGCATCGTCCGCCGGTTTCTATCCCTTTCCCCCTAACCGTCGGCCGCTTGGTCTCCCCTGCTGAGGGCTTCCATCTGGTTGGGTTTTTATTTATTAATGTATTTTTTATATATTTATTTAATTTTGTTGATATTTATGTATATTTATCATTTTCATTTACAATTATATATTTATACAGCCCAACTAGATGAGTAAACTACGAGTATATCGATGCCCCAAATAAAAATATCATTTATTTGCTTAAATATGGTACATCATAGGTGTCACATAGTTGCATATTGTACATAGTCCACATGTTTACTACATATGGCATGCGATAATTATTATTTAAATAAAAATAATTAATTATGTACATAGATTAAATTAAACCAAATAAATATAAATTAAAAAAGTTAAAATTACAATAATAATTTCAAGCAAAGAAGTTAATTATGTATTATTCAATTAAATTAAATTAAATTGAAATTACAATCATCATGTCAATCATTATAAATATTAAGAATTAAAATGTCAAAAGAGTATACAAATTATTACACAAAAATAAAGTCTAAAATAATATAGTAAAGTCAAATTTAGGCAACAAGATTTTATTCATTTAAAAATTGTTTTACATCATAAACGCATTTTAATAATAGCCAGCTTTTGAGTTTGGTTTTAAATTTACCAGTTTCTTTCTCTTCTTTAATGCTTACCGGAAGTTTATTGTAAATCTTTACACTCATCGCGTAACAGCCATTATGATAAAAGGCAGTTTTAGGTATACGTTCTAAAACTAGTGGACTCAAACCAGCGCTCAATCCAAATGAGGTCAGTGTTTGCCATAACACGTTCCTGTCCACTCTGTCATAAGCCTTTTCCAAGTCCATGAACGTACAAAAAACTTTCTGGTTTTTGGCCAAAAATTTATCCGCAATCGTGCGCATGGAAAAGACTTAATCCGTACACCCCATCCCCTTTCTAAATCCAGCTTGCAAATCCCAAAATTTTCCATCAGTTTCTTCCATAACTCTTTCAATTAACACCTTAGCATACAGTTTACCCACAATACTAAGCAAGCTAATACCACGGTAGTTTTTATAGTCCTGCTGTGACCCCTTTCCCTTATATATTGGGACTATAACGGCTTTGCACCAGTTTTCCGGTACCCGCTTAAGTTTCCAACATAAGTTAAACAAGATGTACAGCAGGCCTGCAACCACACCCTCTCCAGCCGTTAGCATTTCGAGTGATACTTTATCATATCCGGCCTATATATATATATATATATATATATATATATATATATATATATATATATATATATATATATATATGTAGTCAAGAAAGAAAAATATATAGGGAAGTGATAGGGAAAGTAATTGCACCCTTACGGAGTAGTTTGAAGACAATTGCTGTCTTATTCCCGAGGGATCCTTCACCAACACCTATAAATAACATATACAGTCCATTTTAAGAAGAACCAGCATAACCCAGACGTCGGGATTGGGACCACTATCCTCGTCGTCTGACCTTTTCTTTTGAGAAAGGGACTTCAGGCACTCTCTTGTGATACTCCTTCACGGGGTTCACGACCACCTCGTTGACCACCCGAACCCAACCGGGTGTTTCTGGGAAGAACGTCTGTGACAGACTAATCCCAGTTTGATTGGATCCTTTCAGATAAGGGATCTGATGCTGTAGGTGCCTTTTCAATTGGTTATATATATATATATATATATTTATGTGAAAATCTACAGGCTTCTAATGGCCCAACCTACAGCAGAGATTGACCAAGTGACCTTTTATTCATAGATCCTAAAACCACACCAGGTTGGGTTCGGGAAAAACGAGGTGGACGTGACCCCTGAGTAGGTATGCCACTCAAAGCCCGTCTGTGTTCTTTCAAAATAAAGGTTAGACGACTAAGATTACGGATCCCTATGGAATGGTCCCGGTCTTGATGTCAGTCATCAGTGGACTGTATTTTGGGTAATGGGTTCGACGCTGACTTGTCTTCTTAAATGAAACATCAAATGTTCTTCATAAAGCCCCTTTTGGAAATGTGACATCGGGCGTCTTCGCGAGAGGCACGGCACCCCCGGTCTTGGGTGCTGCGTTTGGACACAGCTTGTATGTTGGTGTTTTGCGTACTTTACGCCATCTGATCCGGTGTCGGGACTCTCACTCCTGCGTGACTAGCGGAAATTCTTCTCATTATATTGAAACGATATACTTTTAACCCCTAAGGTACCGTGGACATGAATTCATGTCCAAGTTTTGTGACCGTTGAGTACCGCGGACATGAATTTATGTCCGCATGACGTGCTGCTATTTTCGTCTTAATTGATAAAAAACTAATATATTTTCAATTAAACACTATTACATTCGATTCTGAACGAACTAAAGAGTATTCTGAAGAATTATATTCACTCGGTTACATAGACAAAATCAAATATAACAGCCATTCGCTTTTGCGTAATCGTTGAAGTTTTGTGATTGTGATTTTAGTTGGATTTTCTTTCAAAAAACGGTAAGTAATGTTATTTATCTTTACTACGTAATGTTTTTGAATGATCTAAGTTACAACAACAGTAACTTTTAATGTTTCAATTAATAAAAAAGTAGAACCAAAAAACCTCTACGCGAACAATTCATAGAGACGTTCTAAGACGTTTAGCCTTTTTATAAATAGTTTATTGCATGTATATGTATTCATAAAGATATCATATTATTGCTTAATGTTATATCTATATGATTGTATAAGAAAAATAAAGGAAGACGCTATAATATATACACAAAAAGGTTTTGAAAATGAGGTTACAAGCAAGCGCGCGCAAACTGTCTATTGTCGAATTTTTAGCAAATGTTTGCAAGTGAAAAAGTAGAATTATTATAATTATTACATGAATAATTTCAATTCGTTTAGGAAGAATATGTTGTATTGATTGTAAGGACATAAAAATAAAATAATAATTTACGATATTTCATTCATAAAATAAAATTTATTGTCAGTAAGTACACTTTATCAAGATCCGTTAGAAACAAATAGCTGTACAAAATAAAATAAACATTTAAATGTTATGGTTATTGTTTCTACTTATCGAAAATCTTATCGGCTTTAAATAACTGTAACTGAAACCTCTTTAAACATTAACGAACAGTCGTGAGAAACATAAATGTTTATAAGAAGTGCCGCCAGCTGAGGTGACGTCAGAGGCCTCGGTACTAGACATGGGCAATGTGTATCACTTTAAAGAAAAGATTGATATGTATCTTTTAATCACTGTGATATGTATCACTCTTTTATATCTTTATGTATTAGTAGCTCAAGCTCGCGCGCACGACACGCATTGCATTATATTGTGCTGCTCACTAAGCGTGGCTCGCTTCGCTCAACTCAAACCTATCAGTAAGAGTGATAGATAAGTACGTATAGAGCTGTTTGCATTTTGCTTGGTCGTAAAATTGTGTATCTTTCTGATATATTTGGCTGCTGTTTCTTTCTATGTATCTATTTGTTATGATTAAAAAATTAAAGTTTTCTTATTTCTCAGACATCCTCCTGATGTTTTACTTCACCGCCGAGCACGTGGTAAATCAGCACTTAAAATTGCAATTAACAATTTCATTGGTGCCGGCAGGGATCGAACCCGGATTGCTCGAGTACTATGAAGCTTACAGCGAGCGCTAACCATCTGAGCCACCACGGCTCACGGCTCACCTATAAGTAGTTAAATTTATTAAGTAAAATTTAGATTCTTAGGTTGGCGTATTTAGAAATCAGTGGCTATGTACAGTGACTTTTTTAATTATAATTTTCAGCATCATTTACATATATCCATATCGTTTTTTTATACATACTTATACTTATTCAAATGTCAGAGTTGCAAATTATGAATACTAGTAGAGAGACTTTAAGCCCTATGCACCAGTCATAGAGTTATCAATTTACCTTTTTGTGCCGACGTATGACAGTTTAGAATGGTCAAACAAATCACTCTCTCCGTCTTGCGAAAGCGCGACAGAACATTCTAAATAATGAGGTGCGAAAGAAACGTCTGTACTATGGACTTTTCGAAATCTTCCTGGAATGGCCGGCTATGCAGGCCGAGGTATAATACTCGTATAAAGCACCGTGCGCAATGTGCGACACAGATGTTAGATAAAAGATGCCTTGAGTGAATGATTTGTAAAGATACACTGATACAGTGATACATTCGGATGCGGATTGATATAAAGAGTGATTGATGGAAACGGATTATTTCATATCTTTTGTATCTATCTCTCCTGAGTTACCCATCTCTACTCGGTACAAAGCTGTTTTTTGTTATGGCGGGCGCGGTATGGGAAAGGTTAACATAAATTTTTCTTTAATTTGGAATATGTTTACTTTTAGCATAAACTGTTATTAATGTAAATATGATTTTTTAAAAAAAAAAATATTTGTTCTATTGTTTTTGAAAAACCTGTCAAAATTTTTCACTGTCAAAAGCTACGTATATTTAACTTATTTTATTTTGTTATTTAGAGGCCAATTCTGACATATAAATTACAATAAAAAGATCAGTAAATATATAAGAGAGTTGTTATAATAATTATTTTTTGATTTCAGACATAATTCTTATTTATAAAGGAAAATATTTCTGCTGCGTAGTTGTCAACTGTCAAAACATAACGACTAGAAACAATTTTTTATCAATATGGAATAAATCCAGGGAAGTAATGTGATAATATTTTATTTATAGAGTAAAGTGCTTTTACTTAGGCCGTAAATGATTGTTTCAGGGAAAGATGCGGGGTACAGCAGCAATTAAATATGAAGTTATTTAATATAAATACTTTTGAGTGCTGTAGAGATTTGTTTAGATTTTTTAATGAATATCACTGCTCCGCTTTCACAGCCGGATTTCCTACAGTGTCAAAATTGTGCCGACGGTAGGCTGTTTAAAGGTAAAAGGGGTTTAAATATACATATTAAACGATGCCATAGTAAAAGTATTTCGGCTTCACAGCCTACCGTAGAAATTCATAACTCTATTAACAATTCAACTAATGACACAAATTTTTCCCTTTTTTGCGGAGCAAATTGACAATTATCATCGTAATGTACCAGTGGTTAAAAGAATTCCTAGAGGTGCGAGGATGCAGCTTTAGCAAAGCATTGTCATGCACTATTCAAAATTGTTTCACAAATAGTGAAAATAGTTGACAAAAATTATTTTTTTTCGCATATTCCTATTTTCATTTTGATAAAACAATAAATAAATCAATTACGTCTCAACTAAAAGAGATATCTTTTCAAAATTTAGATTACCTAATTTATACTCATTTATCTCGACCACGGCCTAAATTTGATTTAAAAAAAGAATTTGTATTGTAGTATTTACTTCTTAAAGACATTACAAAATTATGTAATTTTGTAATGTCTTTAAGAAGTACTCCGCCGGCGTCACCGGCAGAAGCGCTTATAAGATCTTTAAGATGTTGAGGCGTAATTCCGTCAATGCCGCCAGCTGAGCCATTAGAAAATGACATTATTGCTTCCAAAGTGTCTTTTTCAGAAATTTGTAAAGGTTGCATAGAAGTCTTGGAAGGCAGCGGTAAACCCTGAGAAGGTTTGACCGAAGGATGCTTCTGACGAAGGCTTTCAAGAGTTTCGACATTACGAGGAGCCAGGATGTCGTCTGAGAATAAAATACGGGATGCATTATTTAAGTCGCCATCCATTACTTTCGACTCAACTACTTTTTTTAAATCAAATTTAGGACGTAGTCGAGATAAATGAGTATTAATTGGGTAATCTAAATTTTGAAAAGATGTCTTTGTGCTTTCTGGTAATGTTAATCCAAATTTTATTCCATTCTTATATGGGGCAAGATTATGTGCCTAAAAAAAAGGATAATGGTATCCGTCCTATTGCCGTTGGTTCCACATTTCGACGTATAATTTCAAAATTAGCTGCAGGCACATAATCTCTAACCATAAGACCAAATTTCAGCCTACTCAACTAGGCTTTGGCACTAGAGGTGGCTGTGAGGCGGCAATACATTCAGTGCGTATATTTTTAACAAACTCTGATGCAGATTTTCTTGTGAAGGTTGACCTAAGCAATGCTTTTAACTCTATCGATAGGGTAACCTTGCTGAAAGAAGTGGCTAACAATACCCCCGAAATTTATCATTACGTTTGGCAATGTTATCGTCAAAATACTAAATTGTTTTACGAAAACCATGTTATCGATTCTGCTATCGGTGTTCAGCAGGGTGACCCACTAGGTCCAGCACTTTTCAGTTTGGGAATTCAACCCATTATTTCAAATTTGAAATCCAAGCTGAATGTCTGGTACCTGGACGAAGGTACACTGGGACTAGAGCAGATGACGTCCTCAGTGATCTTACTCATATTTTTCGAAATTTTAAAAATATTGGTCTTGAACCAAATAGCAATAAATGTGAAATATTTTTTTCCAATAATTTATCTACTTCTCATAGAGACAGTTTAACTCGAAATTTCAATCATGTTTTTCCAGGAATAAAAACTTTCAGTACGGAATCTCTATATCTGCTAGGTGCCCCGTTGTTTTTCGATAGTATTAAACCTGTTTTAAAAACTAAATTTGATCAGTTTTTAAACCACGTTGATAAATTATATAAATTAAACACATAGCTGTTACTATTTTAAAATATTGTCTCCTTGTACCTAGATTTACATACTTACTTCGCTCAAGTCCAGTATGAACATTTTAAAAGATATTGATAATAATCTTAAAATAGCTATAGAAAAAATTCTAAATTTAACTTTAAATACAACAGCCTGGACTCAAGCTACTTTACCTATAAAATTTGGTGGCATTGGTGTGAGAAATCTTTCTAGCGTTGCATTGCCTGCTTTACTTGATTCCGTACATAGTGTCAGTGACTTATGTAACATAATTTTAAATAATAAAGTAGACCTATGCTTTGCTACGGAGGCAGGGTAGACATGGCAAACGCTCTGTCCCGGTGAAAATGTTCCACTGGAAGTTAACCAACAAAAACAGTGGGATATTCCGTTGGTACCGGGCGTGCAGAAAGATTTGTTTCATAATTTCCATAGTGACCAAGATAAGGCACGCCTTCTAGCTGTTTCGACTAAGGAATCTAGTCACTGATTACACGCTTTACCATCAAGTAATCTCGGCACATTACTTGATGGGGAAAGCTTGCGTGTTGCCGTATGAATCCGACTAGGAGCGGCGCTTTGTCAACCCCATGAGTGCCCCTGTGGTAGCAGCGTCGACAAGTTTTGGCTCCACGGACTTTCATGTAAGAAAAGCGCTGGTAGGTTTTCACGACACAGTTCTTTAAACGATGTCATCCGAAGGGCTCTTGTCTCTATAAATGTTCCCTTGGTTTTAGAGCCTTATGGAATATTTAGAGACGATGGCAGGAGACCCGACGGTATGACATTGGTCCCTTGGGAGAGAGGTAAAGCCCTAGTGTGGGATGCTACTTACGTAGACACTCTGGCGGTCTCTCATCTCAGGGGTACCTCGATTAGAGCCGGGGCGGCATCAGAGGTAGCTGAACTGAGTAAGTGGCGCAAATATGAGTCTCTGAGAGTTGACTACATATTTGTGCCATTTGCTGTAGAGACTATCGGTCCGTGGGGTCCACGTGCGGTGAAGTTCTTAAAGGAACTCCATCCGCGGCTGTTCGTTGCTGCTGGTGATAAAAGGGCTGGTTCTTTTCTCGCTCAAAGGCTAAGTATAGCCATTCAGCGGGGAAACGCGGCCAGCGTTCTTGGCACGATACCGCGGGGAGTAGGACTATATGATAATTAAGTTTCTAGTTTTAGTTTTTTTTATTATTACAGGTTTTAATATTGTTTTTTTTTAAATGGAAAAATATTCTAATGAATATTAAAGCGCGCCGCCAATATACGTGTACATTTTATATTATACATGCATTTTTGAAGTTAGTGACAAATCCTTTTTGAATGTTTTATGAACAACGTCACAAAGTCAGTTCAGCTTTGTCGTGTATGTAGGATTTACGATCTCACTAAATATTCATAACTCTAGGGATAGAATCGAACTCACTGAATAGAGAGTACCAAAGACCAAAATTCCAGCTAACAGCAACTGTGTTGCATTATTTATGGACGTACACATTTATATTCACATTTATACTTTGAGTACTTGTAATATATATGAATTTTGATATTTCGATTTACCGAGTGGTTGAGGTTTGAAAGAACCCGTCACCCTATTTTGTCCCGCGAGTGGGTGTGTGCCTTAAAATGGCGAGTGTAGGAAATGCCATAAAGTTTTTATGACTTCTGATATGTTATGTATAACCTTGAAGAAATTTATTAAAACTTTGAAAGCCTAAACTGTAAAGTTGTATTTATAAAAACCTCTTTAATTAAATGAAAACCTCTATAACTAATTAAATTCGAATAGCAAAACTCGCATTTTACTGATTAATCGTAGGCAGACCAGTTTTATACAATTTATTTATAGATTAGTAATTGAACGATAACCGTTTAAATTTTTACACTATTAAGAATTTTGAAATATGTAATTATTATATGGATTAACGTTTGTAAGTTATTTATATAATTAACTTAATACTAACTGAAAGGCAAAATATACAACTACTTGCGTTTTATGATAAATGGCGAATTTCTAAAAGGGTATGACGTAGATTTTCGGTGTACTTTTAAATATTCACATAACGTTTGAAAACGTCAACGAATGCAAACTTATTTTAATTTTCTTTTAAATGCTTAAAATGTTATCCCGTTTAGTAACTAACAGGATCATACATCATAGGAAATTAACTTTTAAAGGAAGGAAAAACATAACCATCCTTATTTGATGTTCCGTAATCAGATAAAAGTAACCTGTAAGTAGTCCCGGATACCTTATATACAAAATTTCATGAAATCCGTCCAGTATATTTTTACATAAAGTTTTTATGGCTTCTGATATGTTATGTATAACCTTGAAGAAATTTATTAAAATTTTGAAAGCCTAAACTGTAAAGCTGTATTTATAAAAACCTCTTTAATTAAATGAAAACCTCTATAACTAATCAAATTCGAATAGCAAAACTCGCATTTTACTGATTAATCGTAGGCAGACCAGTTTTATACAATTTATTTATAGATTAGTAATTGAACGATAACCGTTTAAATTTTTACACTATTAAGAATTTTGAAATATGTAATTATTATATGGATTAACGTTTGTAAGTTATTTATATATTTAATTTAATACTAACTGAAAGGCAAAATATACAACTACTTGCATTTTATGATAAATGGCGATTTTCTAAAAGACTAGAACGTAGATTTTCGGTGAACTTTTGAATATTCACACAACGACTGAAAACGACAACGAATTAAAATTTATTTTAATTTTCTTTTAAATGCTTAAAATTTTATCCCGCTTAATAACTAACAGGATCATACATCGTAGGAAATTAACTTCTAAAGGAAGGAAAAACATAAACATCCTTATTTGATATTCCGTAATCGGATAAAAGTAGCCTGTAAGTAGTCCCGGGTACCTTATATACAAAATTTCATGAAATCCGTCCAGTATATTTTTGCATGATTCGCAAATATACAGGGACAGACAGATTGACAAAAAGCCACTAGTATGGCTCAAGTATCTTTTATTAGTCTTCTCGACTTCCTTCCATTATTGTGTTTGTAATTAGAATTACAGACACGACTTTTCTACTTTACTATATGAATAGATTAGAATATTGCGTTTACGGCCTTATCTGTTACTAAAATCACTACTTGAGGAGCTCCACTGAAAGCTTAAACTTCCAGCACATATTCGGACTTCATCCGCCTTTTCTTTGAAATTTTTCTTAAGCAGTTTTGGAGTTCAATAGTTATCGAATTAATTGACTCAAGAGAATTTAAAAATAATATTTGCCTTTAAATTCTGTTGGTGTTGTTTTAAATTCTGTTCAAGACATATGTACATAAATATATGTATATTGTAAGACACAGGTTTCTTGGCTGCCATTTTATTTAAATTACAATACGTTGAATGTTTTGGATTTTAGATCTCTTATAGAAACCGGTTTTAAATTTTTAAAACGATGGTGATGCTACTGCTGATTGTTTTATTATACAAAATAATCCGATTTACTGCAATCTTTGATGGTGTATATGATTAATATATATGTCAATATAAGAATAAGTGATCATTTGGATAAGCGTTAAGCGTTGCTAGGGCCAGCATCCCGTCCCATTATCAATCAGGTCAGCTTCATGGCAATATATTATTATGATTCGTCGAAGTTATATATAAGTATGCTAAATATTTTAATTCTGAAAGACATACTGTTTAGGCCAAAAATGGGCATTAGAAATTTCCATCCGATAACGCTTAAAGCCGCCTCGAATTGAGTGTCTGTTTAGAGTGTTACGTGATAAGAGGCCTAATTTGAGTTTTGAGTGATTAAATTAACTGATTGCCAATAATTGTTGCGCGACGGACGGTATTGTAAAAGTCTAGAAAAGAATTGTTGCGCGGTGGCCGGGCGATTGCTTTTGGAAGTTAATATTGAATTGTAACGTCGCGTTAAGTGCCTTTTTGGGTGTTGTCTATTTTGTTCGTATAAGTGATAACGAGGCTTATCCTTTAGTTTCGAATTATTAACTTAACTTTGATTGACATTGATTTGAGTCGACGAGTATCTTGTGTGGCGTTTTAATGTCGTACGAAGAAATTTTTTGCTTGTCGGTAGAACGCTGAACTTTGTGACTCGAGAAGAGACCGCGTTCGTTCTCGTAATTATAATCTGAGTGTAATTACTTGTGTCGTGTTTCACTTGTTTTAATTTCTATGAACGTTAATTTGGTTGACTTTGAAGTTAATTAAATGTACAATAAAGTTGATAAACTTATACAGTGAAATAAAAGCAGTAGTTTTCAATTGGTGATCGACCACTGGAGGGATCGCATATTTGGAGAAAAGCAACGCCTGTGGATCTACGGTCCGACTTTCTCGGTTAAGTCAGGTTACGTGTACACATACTACACACTTCTTACATGCACATCTCTTACCACCTAACTGGTACCCTGTGGTCAACCCTACCTCCGGAAATCGGTAAGTTTTTATTTGCTTGTCAGCCGTTTTAGAATAATTGTCCATAGGCCATTTGGCTCCGCTCTCTGTTGCTCATCGAGGGGGCTACTATGGGCCCTAGCCCAGTCAACTTTTGTCGGGGCAACTAAGGGCGTGAACACATACGAAGAAAACATTTTAAACTAAACCTCATAAGAGGGGTCTCCTAAATGAACATACATATAACATAAACACTCAGTCCTGTCACCCAGAGGGGTAGGCAGAGACTATGGACTTCCATTTAGCGCGATCCTGATACACCTCTCTCGCCTCTTTTACATCATCCATAAAAGAAGTTGTTTGTCTCCTAAATGAATTTATATTTATATTAATCTGAAAGAAGTGTCTCATGTAATTATCCTGGCTCTTATCTGAAATAAAATGTTTTATTAAAATATCTTTAATCCTTTGATGTAAGAAATAAATGGTGTATCATATTAAGTATTTTTCAAAAATGTTATTTTATAAACTTTCCGTGGCGTGTCGTGACGTAAGTTAATCCGGTGCCGTAATTGTCGTAAAGCACTACGGACGATAAAACTAAAGACCGTAAAAGGCCTAAAAAGATCAAGCACTGTTGACTAATATTGTATTTACATATTCACATTATTATTATTTACGAAATATTTATGAAATATTTACTTAATTAATATTTGTAAAAAAATTGACTTAGATAAATATTATCAGTTGGGTAGTGATAGAAAATAAATATATTCCATTATTAGTAACAGAGTAGTGACGGTGTAAGAATATCTTTTACCCTATATCGTTGCGCGGGTGCCGTAAGAGAAGATTCGTGCTGCAATAGCTGCAGCCACAATAAGTTTTGTATTATGCCTATGACCTTCGCGCAAGTGAAAGCAATAAATTGACAAAGTTATACCGAAATCTGATGAACGGTATGGCATCGCATAAAATACGAACAAAGAAAAATAATTTTATACATAATAATTATATATATATACTCTTATAATTAATATATATTATATAATTATAATTATTATAAGAGTGACAAACAAACGCACAGTCTACCTGATAGTAAGCAAATACTTTGGCCCGTAGACACCTACAACCAGGGCTCGGAAACCGGTTCAAATTCCAAACCGGTTTCGGTCATTGACCCCAAAACCGGTTTTTACGGAATACCGGTTTTTCACAAATTTAGGTTAAGGTAGTAAGAATTAACCGCTTAAAACCAAGTTTTGTAATGTCCCCCCGCTCCCCCCTCTCCCTTGCCCCACTTGTACCCACCTTTGTACGGCTGCCCTGTGTTTAATTCACGAGGTTTTTAGACACAGGTACAATATATTCATTGCATCAACGCGACTGCCTTGTAACGTACTCCCTCATATTTTTTCATCTTTCAGCAACGTTCGTATTATAAATAACAGATGTAAGTTCTGTTTCAATTAATTATGCGTTATCTTCACTTTAAAATTAAGTTTCGATATCAAGTTTAATTTAACCTTATATATTTAAATTGACTTTAATTATATTTAACGTTTTCTATTAAAATTACGCTTTTCATCTTTAATTCAATGTCATTAGTTTTAGTAATAAATAAAATAAAATAAAAAGCCTTTTATTTCTTGCAAAAGTAACAAACTAAATAAACTAAGCTTAGGATTAAGATAAATATTTAATCTGCAAGAACCCTTCCGCAGGTGAAGGACTCTTCCAAGAGTTATTTTTTGGAATTCTCCTAATTTTAGCATGCTTGGTTCTAGGCTTCGTTGACACGTGGTAATTATTTTCTTTATTTTTTCTGTGTATTTCCAAGGCCGACAAGCATAAGTTAGGCACGGTAAAGTTTTAGTAATATATCGCAATAAATGATGAATTTTCTTAACATAACACGATATTTTTAAAAGTTTATGAAATGATATGTTATAGTATTTGTTCTTTTTAAGACTAAAGTGAGGCAGATTACCAGAATTTTTTAAATTCAGAAGCTCGTGATTAGGACAAACCTCTATTTCCGTCTTTGCAAAAATCAATAATGACCACTTCTTAGGTGTACAGTTTAACTAGAAGTCATGTCTAAACATGATAAAAAATTGTTTGTTATGTTTAGTGTATTCTAACAAAAGAAATTACCATTTTTCACATCTCATTAATGAGGAATGGGAGCAAATCTTATCATGTTGGATACGTACAAAATGCTACTAAAAATATTAGTTTTCCTAAATAGAGCGCAAAGTAACCACATAGATAAAATTAAATTTACTGATACTGAAATAAATAAAGAAAAATAATTTGAATCTAACAAATCATTATGATTAAATTCGGCCACACTTTGCTGTCGACTGTAACCAAATACATACACTAAAAATCCTGTGTTTTATTTGAAGTAGTTATTAATAATTCCCAATTAACTAGATCATCAGTACAAATCACACTGATATCTGCGATCTTGTATTGAATTATAAAAGAGAATTATTAGAAGTGCAGCCAAGTTTTTTGACGCATCAAGATCAAAATACAAACTTTCATACTTGACGAATATGAAACTATTCAAATAAATAAAAATTAAGTGTCTGTTCGTAACGTCAACATAACAGGTTTTTACTAAATACATATTATGAGTCATTTAATATTAAAAAAAAAATTATGTCTTTTTGTTCCCGCAAATCTCCGAAATGGCTGCACCGATTTTGACGGGCCTTTCACTGGTCCAATTGCCGACTGCCTCGTTGGTCTAGTTGTTACTAGCGCGACTGTGGATCATGATTTGGTCCTGGGTTTGAATCCCGGGTCCCGCATATAATGAATGTTCTAGAAACCCCTTGATAGTCGTATTACAGCCCTCAATCAAGCACTTAAGATTTTTGGGTTTCCTCGTCGTACGTTTTCTTATAGAAAAGGGGGCAAACGAGCATGCGGGTCACCTGATGGTAAGTGACTACTGCCGCCCATGAACAACCGCAACATCAGGGGAATTGCAGGTGCGTTGCGGGCCTTTAAGAAAGGAGTAAGCTCTTTTCTTGAAGGTTCCTAAGTAGTATCGGTCCAAAAAAATCGCCGATGGTAAACAATTCCACAGTGAAGTTGTACGAGGAAGAAAACTCCTAGTAAAACACACAGTGGTAGCCCGTCAAGCATCCAGATGGTGAGGATGATATCGTGAATTTTGACGCGATGTGGGTTCATGAAATATGGCGGCTAAGATTAAACCGAATCTCAGAGCACTCCCCGAAGTAGATGCGATAGAAAATGCAAAGGAATGCAACATCCCCACGCAGTGCCAGTCAATCAAGCCGATCAGAAAGAATTCGGACGTCGACGACTCAAACCGCTCTGCGCTGGATGCGGTCAAGTGGAAGGAAATGACACCGGTGTGCCCCAGCCCAGAGATGGGGGCCGAATTTGCGCTTTGTAAAGTTACAAGCGATGTGCCGACATGAAATACAGCCCCGCTCTGCTGAGCACGCCAAGCTTTTTAGAGGCCAATTTGGCCTTCCCTTCCAAGTGACCACAAAACTGCACACTATTCGATATGTCGACGCCGAGGATTCCGATGCTAGCTGAAGCAGCAAGGGGAGTGCCTTGAAACTGAGGAGATACGACATAGGGATTCTTTTTAGCAGTATACGTGCAAACTTGTGTCTTCTGGGGATGGAATTGGACGAGATTTAGTCGCCCTCAATCCGAGACTCGTTGATCGACTTTAGACACAAGTTTGTTCCGGTACTCGGAGACGTTTTCCCGAGAAATATTGGCTGTCCAGTGCTGTCATTGTTACCAGTTTGCAACATATCATTGATATGCAGTAAAACAGCGTTGGTGATAGCACGCAGCCTTGTGGAACACCAGCGTTAATAGGCTTGTAATCGGAGCATGCACCGTCTACTACGACCTTGATGCTCTGATCAGCAAGGAAACTGTTGATCCAATTGCACAATTTGTTGGAAACCTATAGGAAGGAAGCTTCGAAAGAAGCGCTTTGTGCCAGACCCAATCGAAGGCCTTCGCTATGACCAAACTAACGGCCAATGCCTACCCTTTGGACTCTACTGCCTCGCCCTTCTATGAGTTAGATAGACCAGAAGATCACCAGCTGATCAACCCAGACAAAAACTGTTTATAATGAATTCCATTATTTTGGAGAACAAGGAGGTGATGGCGATAGGCCTATAGTTTGACGGGTCTGTGCGGTCGCCTTTTTTAGGAATCGGATGAACCAAAGCTGTCTTTCATGAATTTTGGGATAACGCCTTAGTAGTAGAAGTACCGGAAAAGACGCGTTGAAACCAGTGCCAACTTCGGAGCCCACGTCTTCAGCACAATGGGAGGGACTCCATCAAGCTCACTCGACTTATTGACGACCAGGGACAGAAAGACCAGGCTTTACGAACCGAGCGCTGTGTAAACCGTACATCTGGCATGGAGCACTCAACCCGCGGGATGTTCGGTGGTGTGTTCCCCCGTTATCGAGAGTCGAGTTGGACGCAAAAAGAGAGATTAACAGATCGGCTTTCTCCTTTTCGGCATGGAGTCAGTGAGTCTCTTTGCAAAGATGGCTGACAGAAGTTCCCTTGGACAGCCTTGCCAAGAGAACAACATGCACAGGTTACCGAAGGAAGGCGAACTAGCCTCTCACGAACTCCTCAGATGTGCTCTGATCTGTCAATGAAGGAGGCGGAATTATACTTCTTTTGAAGAGCGCTGGTGTGTACATCCCGAGACATCAACGTCTCGGGATGTAAAGATGTTGTCTGCCCAGGCTTGGTGGCACTCCTGCTTATAGTGTGATGCTATTATACATGAGCGACCAAACCATGGCTGGAATCTGCCTCCGATGGGCACCACAGAAGATCGAATAAAAAGTTCCATATCCTTTTTATTCCAAGATTGACTGAAGTACCACATCAGCGACAGAATCAGCAACATTGCTAGGACTGTCCAGCGAGAAGCAAATCAAGGGTAGAATGCAAAAAAAACCGCATCCTTTCCCAATCGGCCGACCTATAGTGCCAAACACGGCGGCAGCCTGCAGAATGCAACCGCAACGATAGTGTGAGTGACACCACCCTCCAGACAAGACAATGGCCCTAGGAGCCATGAGGGGTGTCGACGGAAACCTGATATCCGTCCGGATGAGAGGTCAGCAGAAGTTCCAACAGGGAACGTGCATGATCCTCCACATCGGGAATCCGCGTAGGCAAAGTAAGCAGTTGTGTAAGACCATATGCCAAGGAAAAGTCATAAACAATGTCAAAGTCAAAATCAAAAAACAATGATCAGTTAAATGTGAACCGAGCCAAGGATCACGATCTCTGCGGATACACCCCCCCCCCAGAATACGCGGGGCAGCTTAAGCACACACGCTCAGGAACAGTAGGGTAGCTTGGGTGTGGGTGCTCAGTGGAGGATTCTCCGTCACCGGGATGCTGATACCCTCCTGGGGTAGTTTTTTATTTGATTTCGCTACCATACTTTAAAGGGGGGAGGGGGAATTGGGTGTCCGACCACCTACACTTACCAAGTGAAAGGAGGTCGTGGTGCTAACCTGGTTCGAGCTGGCCCATCCATGCGTTAGCAAAAGCTGCCGCGAGGCTCTACCACTGTTAAAACGTAAACAGGGAATAAATTCTATTTACTTTTTTCTGCTCATCATAAATAAACAACCGATACACAAGAATAAATTATTTTCTCCGTTATTAGACAAGTTCAGTCTTAACGAATAAATCAAACACAATAACTGCCTTTTTTCTTCAAAACTCCTCTAATACTTTCACGTTTTTCGTAAACGCCTAGACACCCTGATCGCGACTTAAATAATTTAAAATTAAAAATTTTGTACAGCCGACTTTAATATAAGTTATTAAGAATAACTCAATAACTTTTGGTCTGACCTTGATCAAATTTACATGGGACCACACGAGAAGTATCAGTTTTCATATAAAAAAGAATCATCGAAATCGGTTCACCCAGTAAAAAGTTATGAGGTAATACACATAAAAAAATACAAAAAAAATACAGTCGAATTGAGTACCGTCTCCTTTCTGGAAATCGGCAGAAAACGAATCGCTTAAAGGCAGATAGTTGATGTATGCCCGCATGCGGCGATGCCGCATAAGCACCTCACAACGTAAATCTACCTGTCCTATTCATAACTGCCTTTACGTTTTACAGAATTAACCGGTTAATTTGGGTGTCAAAACCATTACGTAACCGGTAACCTTTATCGTTTAGGTTTAATAAAAACCGGTTAATTTTTTAACCGGTACTTGAAGGAGCGATAAATTTACCGGTAATTAATCGAAATTAACCGCTCTTTTTAAACCGGTTCCGAGCCCTGCCTACAACTATCCTCAAATACGAATCAAAACGTAAAAAAGGGCTTCTAGTTCTCTACACACACCATACACAGCTGCATAAAAGTGCTATTTTACGCTGGCAATATGTGAAAGCGAGCTCTTTTCCCAGTCGCTCCGACCAATCGTATCTCTAATGTTTGCTACGAAATTATACCACTAAAATACGACAAATATACAATATTAACTTGATCAAGTTGAAATGTATAAAATAACGTTGTTATAAAATAAATGAATGGACGTGTGCCAGTAATGTATATCGTTGACTAAATATTAATATGTTAAAAGCCACTTGAAGCGTCGCTTCTAATCCTAATGGAAAACGCTTGTGGTTGAACAAAATTGCGTACAATTTCAGCATGTATCGGATAGTGCTTTTGTTGTGCTGACTTAGAAACTAATTTTGTTAATTCTTAGTATATTTTAGGGAATTTAATTAGAAATTAAAAAATAATTAGAGACAAACAGAGGCTAGTAATACCAATTACTCGACTATACAGAGTCAGTAATTCATTAATTGGGTAATATATACGCTTTTATAACTGAGTCTAAGAAAATAAACAAGGTCCATTATATTACGAAGTAAATATTTTATCAGACAAAAACTGTACAAAATTATTATTATAATATAATATAAATGAATTCATAGTTTCTTAAATAGGTGTTGTAAATAATTTGTACGAATTGTGTTTTTAATGTATAATTTTACTTTGAAGTCTCGTTCTTTCCAGGACAGAGGTTCTTTCCGAACCAGTTGTAACAGTAAAAAAGTAATATAATTGGAATTACTTGTAATTTTAATAAATAAAAAACTATTCTGTTCTATTCTGTCGTGCTGTTAGAACTAATTAATAGGGATAAAAAATATGGAAATTTTTAATTAGTGTAGTTAAATTTTAGTTTAATTTTAAGTAGTTTAATAGTTTTCAGCTTATCGCGTAGTTCCGGCGTAAAAGGTTCCATAATCTTATTTTTATGACTTTTGACAGTTATAGATATAACCATTACGTTTAAGCCAGACGTAAGATACCCAGAATGACGCCGGGGAGTTACATCAAAGTTGCGAGACATCTCGTACGGCGATCGTCAATCCATCTGCTAAGATTACAAGGCTATCGCGGGCTGATAAAGTAGTAGAAGCGGGGTTTTTTTCCTGTGGCAACCCCGGTGACAAGGTGTAAAATAATTGCTCCAAACTATTTAAAAAAATTAAATATTGTAAATTTATAATATCCACCTCAATTTTGAGTTACAGTTGTTAAATACGACTTATTTGTATTAGTGAAGTAAGTAAAAGTCAGTACTACCTATTTTAATTACATGTGTTTAGAGTTCCAAGTTCTTAACAAAAGTAACAGCTGTAACGAACATCGTTTAAACTTACTGTAAGTGTAATTCTTGTTATCCCTTTAACATTTTAAATTTTACCTATTAAGTAAGTATTGTTCTGGATCTCATTTTGAATTATTTACATGATAATTTAATTTGAGATCTGTAAATAAACCCATACATCTAGACATTTGCTTACTCTGCTTCTTTGGTTTACTTTCTTTGTTTTCTTTTGCTATTTGCACTTAATAGTAAAATGAATACACGCAACGCCAAAACGTGCCAATTGGAGAACCAACTTCAAATGGCGCTTCAAGAACTTAAGGCGTCAAAGGAGCAGTATGAGCTGTTATGTAAAGAAAGGGATGACAATGAAAAGGAAATAATAAATATAATAGCTAAAAATACTGAGCTAAAAAGTGACATAGTTAAGTTATATACAGAATATACATTTGTTTCAAAAGAAAGGGATCAACTTCAGCGAACAGTCGATGCGTTTGAACAATGCAGCAAGGAATATGAAGAATCCCTCAGATTAATTGCTGCATTGCAGTTACAGTTAAGTGAGGCTAATGAGCAGATTGTGCAATTAAAACATTACATAGACAAGATGAAAGCGTCCCAAACTCAAAGTCTGTTCAATGAGCTCATAGAAGGTGAATCTTCTAAAGCATTGCAACCCTCCACAACAATTGATTTGACTGGTGATGATTATGTCACATCAAGAACAGCAGCAAGGACTACCTGCAGTAGAAGAAAATTAAAGAAATTATAAAAATTAATGAATATATTAGAAAACTGTCAAATTAATTAAAACTAAAATTAATGTTAAGATTATACAGGGTAATTTTTAATTTACTGAAGACCTTTTGGGAATATATTATTTACATCATAACAACAACATCTGTAAGAAAAGAAATTATATTTCTTCAATTTTTATTTTCATACAAAAATAAAAATATTTTAATTGGACCTTCTAAACGGCAATAGTCCTAAATAGCAAAATAAAGCGCGTGGCGGGGTAGGGGTCGAGGGGTGTAGGAGGCGGCGCTTGCTCATTTGAACTTGACCTAATTATCTGTGTCGTCAGTAGGTCAGTCGCCTTTTGTGCGCCCGCGACTTTTCTCCTTCCGTTGTGAGATTAATATCGCGAACGTTACGCGTTGTTACAATGGCATACCGATACTCAAATATTGAGTATACCGAAATGGTGCGAATTTTAGCAATTTGCAATGATAACGTTAGTGAAGCCTGCCGTGAATATTCAAGGCGATTTCCCAACTCACGTGCACAGAGCTACGCTACGATGCTAGGTACTAAACAGCGATTGTGAGATTACGGGCAATTCCAGCCTGTATCAATCGATCGTGGTCGTCCACCGCGGCGCACAGTACGTGAGCAGGAAGACATACTGCAGTTTTTTGAACAAAATCCAGCAGCGAGCACTTATGAGGCAGCCCGACAGTTGAATGTGTCACAGTACTACGCATGGAGTGTCATACACAATGAAGGGAAGTACCCTTTCCACTTGCATCGTGTTCATGAACTCAGCGAAGCTGACAAACCAGCGCGAGTTACATTTTGTAACTGGTTACTAGCTGCTGAACGAGCCAACATTTTATGGAATGATGAAGCAACATTTGGCAGAATAGGACTATTTAATTCGCACAATGAACACTTGTGGTGCTATGAAAATCCACATGAACCAAGACCGCATAGCTTTCAACACCGGTTTAGTGTCAATGTGTGGGCAGGCGTCATTAATACAACGTTACTGGGCCCGGTCTTCATAGAAAGATTAAACGGTGAAAGCTATCATAGTTTTCTCACCGACACGCTGCCAGAGTTGTTAGAGGACATACCATATGCATCACTACGCAATATGTATTACCAACTAGACGGGGCGCCGGCACACTATGCTCGCCAAGTTAAGGATTATTTAAACAGAGAATACCCTGGTCGCTGGGTCGGTCGAGACGGGCCTTGTGCATGGCCTCCCAGATCGCCAGATATCACACCAATGGATTTTTATTTGTGGGGGCATGTAAAGACATTAGTGTATACTGGTCGAGCATTCGGAACCCGCGACATGTTGAAAGAAAAAATAATTTGGGCATTCGATCAAATCAAAATGAATTATCAAGTATTATCTCGTGTCGGTGAACAGTTAAGTTTTAGGTGTCACCTATGCATAGAATGTGGAGGTGATTATTTTGAACGCTATGTGCGCGATACTCACCGCCATTCGCGGACAAGTACCTAGGTAAGTCTAATTTTTAAATTTGTATTTTAATATTTTTATTGAACCATTATACCTTAATATCTTTATTCAATTACTGTTAATTTGTATTTAATCATTATAAATATTTTATTGTAATATTTGTAATTATTTTAACCTGCATCCATTTTTTAAATACAACTTACATTAAATAAAAAAATAGTAAATAATACTCATTTAATTAGCACGTGCTGCAAAAATCGATCACCAAATCGATGCCTGCAAACCGAAAAGGGCAGGCGACGCCTTTGATGACGATGACACCTGTGTCGACGTTATAATATATCTTTGGCTTGGCCTTGGGCCGCCGCATGTGCGACGTTGAGGCGTTGCCTCTTGGATGCAGGCAGAGTTGCTAGCAAACAGTATTCGTAAAAAAACTACCTAAATGTCTATTAAAGAATGTCTATTAATTCTTAAAGAAATTAATAAAAGAATCAAATAGTTCATCAAATGGTTTTATGCAAAATAAAGAAGTATATGAAAAGTTAATCTAAAGTCATTTAAAGTAGCGCCCTGGTGCAATAGGCACAGTGATGAATGGTTTAGTAGGCTCTCGCAAGTCGCAACGCAATCAGTTGAGCGCGGGCGTCGACCGGCCCGGCGGTCATTCTTACTTATTATAAATTTTAATATTTGTGGTTTTTTTTTAATGTCATTTGCTCATTTAATTATGTTTAATGATTTCAACACAATGTTTGATACTGTATCAAGTGTAAAAATGCCTTATTTAGGCATTTTCTTTGACGATTTATTCTGACATTGTTTAGGTACTACAAAATACAGACTTAAAAGGAGTTAGACATGACAACAAAACCTTAAAAGTAGTTTTTTCGTTAATGTATTATATTCTGTGAAGAGTGATCTCACTAAAATTGTTTGTAATGATTAATATGTAACCAATATATTCCCAAAAGGTCTTCAGTAAATTAAAAATGACCCTGTATAAATGTATGCAAAGAAAAGCAAGAATTAATTAATAAACTTAAAATATATTCAATTGAGGTGGAAAATATGAATCACTGTTATGAAACTGATATAGAGTGTCTAAATTAAACAATTTTATCACTTAAAAACTGCCTAAAAATTGTATCAAATAAATATGCATCGCCTCAAGATGAGATAAAAGAACACGTATTGGCCATGAATGATCTGGTAAAATCATGTAAATAAAATGAGGAGCGCTTTGACTCCTTAATAAAACATCACAGTGAGTATCAGCGCTCCATACCAGGTTCATCAGGGACAATATGTGTAAATACCAAAGTAAACAATAAGGACTCATTATTTTCACCTATACTCTATGACCGTGCCAAGACAAAAGATAAAAACTTAAAAAGCAATGTAAATATTTAAAAAATAAAGTTATAATGTATTGTGATGACATAGGCAAAAATTTGGACATGATGTTAAATAACTGTTTAAAAGGACATATGATCAGTAATTATTGCATGCCTGGAGCATCCTTTAGTCACATAATGAATAAAGTTTTAGCTAGTAAATTTTTCCCTAATAGCACATTAATAATTCTTGTTGCGAGAAGAGGCAATGTAAACAAAAATCAATTATTAAAATGTATTGAATATCTAAATACTTTAATGTACATAAAATTATCTTGCTTACATTGCCTTACATACAGGGTTGGCCGCAGGAAAATAAAATAAGATATGATTTAAATTTATTAATGAATAACTTTTCATGTAATAATAATATAAACTTGACGTTTAATTGTTATAATTATAATAATAAATTTAATTTAATAGACATAAATAATTTAATTAAGAAATTTTTGACTAGAGATAGGTATTACCTATCTAAATATATTTTAAGACAGATAGCAAATGTGCTATCTTATTGTTTATATATTAACTCAGCCAAGGACTTGGCTACACAGAAGTCTGCTTATTTTAAGCAGTACAATGACTTAATATGTAATTTGGAATCAGTTCCAAGTAATTTAAATTAGAAAATGAGACAATAGACGTAATCTCTAGCAGTTCTAATCATTTAAATTATTAAGAATGTAGCTTATAAATCTTTAATGGTATGGCTCCACAGAGAGATAATGAAAATTGTTTACACGTGGTGCATCAAAATATACAAGGCATCATAGGTAAAGAGCTATAAATTGAGTTGTTATTAAATTTGGGGGATGAAGCTGCTCGCGTCCATAGGAATTACTTGAATCCTGATTCCCTACACGTATCCCCTGGGTAGTGCTAAACGAGCAGTACTACATACTGGTGGTAGGTTGGTCCTCTACTAGTGAGAGGCCCGGCCAAGGGTTAGTTACCACCCACCTGGCAAAGACATACCGCAAAAGGATGCAAATCGTGTTCCGGTATGATGTTAGGTGAAACCCATTTCTTAGGGAGAATGGACTGTTGCTAGACAGTTGCGTTGCGCATACGATTCGGTTGCGACGCGACCTTTTGTTAGTGCCAGGTGCCTGGTTATGGAGCTTAGCGGGATCCGAAGCACGGTTGCACCGCTGGCCGACGGTAGATAGTTGGGGGCCCAATTAATGAGCCAGCCTATCATGAAAGGCTGCCCCGCCATTTTACAAAAATCCTGGGATGGCTTCACCATGCCGGTTGGCGACCGATGGAGAGGGCCTGGTGGCAATTTCCATAGGGGTTCGTGCGTCCCCGCGATCTCCATGCTAGGTACCATCGATGCTATGACTCTGTTTGCGTCCCTAGGTTATATGTGTGACGCCTTGTCCAACTGCCATTCTCTCAAACGGAAAAAAAAGAGTAAGTTTGTACAGCGGTACCCTAATGCACAGTTGGTTTTTCTGGGGGACTTTAATGCTTGTCATCAGGACTGGCTGTTCCCATACCAGAAGTCCGGCCACGCAGGGAGAGTGGCGTGGAATTTTGCTTTGTCGCTGAGGCTCTCCCAGCTGGTACAACAAGCGACTAGGGTACCTGATGTGGATGAGCACACAGCCAACTGCCTCGACCTTCTGCTGGCCACCGATCCAGACAGGTAAGATGTTCAGATTACCCCACCCTTGGGAATTTCTGACCACTGTCTGGTGAATTCTGTGTCGGTATATTCCCCACCTAACTACGATTTCCACGGAGTGCGACGAATGTGGCGATACAAGTCAGCAGATTGGGATAAGATGCGGCATTTCTTTGCATTTTATCCTTGGCGGCAGGTCTGCTTCTCCTCTGGAGACCCATTGAGCTGCGCGGATGCCATAACTAATATAATACGTCAAGCGATGGAGTTTTTCATCCCCTTTGCTGACGTGCCCATTGGTGGTAAACTTCGCCCTTGGTTTAACGCCGAGTGCGCTCGTGCTGAAAAGTACATGCATATGGCGTACTTATCCTGGGTCGATGCTCGAGACCGTAAAGCTCCGGATGTTAGCCTTAAGAAGAGAGCTTTTAACCAAGCCGCCAAGTCGTGCAAAAAGGCATTACGCCAAGCCAGTTTCGATCGCATTAAACGCATCGGCACAAAGCTCTCTGTCAAACCATCTGGCAGTAGAGCTTTTTGGTCTCTCGCCAAAGCGGTCGAGACAAACTTCTGTCGGTCTGCACTGCCTCCGCAGGTAAAACCAGATGGCTCACTGGCGCATGCGCCTAAAGAGAAAACGGACTTATTTGCTTCTCTTTTTGCTTGCAATTCGCGTCTGGACAGTAGCAACAGCGTACTGTTATACCCCATCAATGTTAGGAGATCGGTTAACGCATCTCTTTAACGCTGCTGCGTCAGCATCATAAAGCCTATATAACCGACCTCCCGACAAACGCCCACAAGTCAGTCCAATCAAGTGAGTCCAATCAAGTCAGTCGGGAATCAAGAATCAATCTACAAGCAGTCTCGTTCCAATCTCAGTCTCGTTCATACATCGTTACTAAGTCGTTTCTATATCTTTACTAAATCTTTACTATATCATTCTAAGTCCCTGTTATTCTAAATCCGAAGTTAAATAAATCTTATTGTTAATTCTAACCAATTATATCGTGTTGTGTAAATAAAATCGTTTTTTAAAAAGCTCTATCCACGGTCCCGTATAATATTGGTGGCAGCGGTGGGATACGAAAATCCCCTACCCGAATACGTTTCCGAACAATAACATTATCCAAAAGTTAACAAAGTGAAAAATAAGTAAAATTAATAGTTTAAAGAAAGTGAAAGTGCATCAAGAAAATCAACATCCAGCCTGTTCCAAGCACAGGCCTTCTGCATCAACCAGCATCCTACTCATCACCGTCGTCATCCTCACCGGCACACAGGGGTGTGTCTCCAGCATACAATGAACATTTGTGTTCATTGTATGCTGGAGCAAGATTATTCATCATTCTATCACTACTCCTGTAAGTGATCTTCTTTTAAACAATTATTATTGAACTCAGAGCAAAGACATCCTTTAATTTAATTTAAAATATAATTTATCTTCTAACCATTTCATTCTTATGTTACAATATTTCAAATTTAAACTGTATTCATTGTTCTATGCATTAACTGTGATTTCATTGTTGAATATATTTATGTTACGATAAGCTTTAGTTAACATTGTTCTGTGTTGTGTTGTTCATTGTTAAATAGCCGATAAGCGGTCTACGATTTAATTTTAATTTGTAATTAACTACTTCAATATCAAAATGAGTAAATGTGAAGAAACTCCCTGTGCCTCTAAAAACTTACTAATGCGCGGTGAAGCTGAGGAAAAATTAGTAGAAATCGGTGTGTTATTAAAATTCATTAAACCTTTTGATGGGTCACGAGAAAAACTAAATCCATTCATATCCAATTGCCAAAATGCCTACAGTTTAGCATCCAAATCACAAAAATCGATACTATTTAAATATACTTAGTCAATTAGAAGGTAGGGCGGAAACAACGTGCAGCATAAAAGATTTCGAATCGTTTGAACAGTTTTTAGAATTTTTAAAGCAACAGTTTGGTGAAAGAAAACACTACTCTCACCTCCTGTCAGACCTACAGGATTGCAAGCAGAACGCCACAGAATCAGTAAATCAATTCGCTTTAAGGATAGAAACATGCCTAGCTAAATTATTAACTGAAATAAATATTTCCATCCCAACTAAAAGGAAAACGGAACTATCAGGTCGCGTAGCAGCTATGGAGGACCTAGCCCTCCAAACATTCGTAATAGGACTCCACCCGCGTTTATCCCAGATAGTCAGGTGCCGCGACCCTGACTCTTTAAATTCAGCCGTGAACTTCGCAGTTGCCGAAGAAAAAATCCTCTCCAGCATAGGGAAAAGACCTCAACCGCCACAATCTCAACCTATATACAACGAAAGACGATCGCCACCCCGTCGTAACATACCTTTTCAACAAAACTACCGCACCGACAATTTTAGGCCCAACACTAATGTATTTTGTCGATATTGTAAGAGTGTCGGTCACACCATAGAGAACTGTCGTAAACGCCAACACAACAATAGCAAACAACAATTCGGTACATCAACCTCACAAGGTCCACCTCATACATTCCAGCAGCGTGGCGAATACACACCGCGTAAAATCCACTCTGTCGAACAGCTGGGCATGGTAGACCAAGGACACGATGAGGTTGACCATAATTTAAACGAATAAAGGGCTCTCGGCGGTGTCCCGCGAGTCCAAGGCCTCGTATACACACTATTTCAATTCCAAACGACACCTCCACTGTATCCACTGTATCCAACCGACTTAACCGACAGGGTAACCAGCCCCAAACCGACAAGTCGAATATCACTGTATCCACTGTATCCAATCGACTTAACCGACAGGGTAACCAGCCCCAAACCGACAAGTCGAATATCACTGTATCCACTGTATACAACCGACTTAACCGACAGGGTAACCAGCCCCAAACCGACAAGTCGAATATCACTGTATCCACCGTATCCAATCGACTTAACCGACAGGGTAACCAGCCCCAAACTGACAAGTCAAACATCACTGTATCCACTGTATCCAACCGACTTAACCGACAGGGTAACCAGCCCCAAACTGACAAGTCGAGTATCACTGTATCCACTGTATCCAAACGACTTAACCGACAGGGTAACCAGCCCCAAACTGACAAGTCCAATATCACTGCATCCACTGAATCCAATCTCCATGCACGAATCCCTGTAAAACTTACCAATCCTAAAGTCTCATACGCATCCGTTGCAGCATCACGCATTCCTAACTCACATAAGATATCCTTGCAACCCACTGAATATGTTCCTCCGGTCAAATATTCCAAACGCATTAACTTCCAGAATCAGCATAACTTAAATCCAAATGTCACACCGCTTCCAGCGCACAACCTGAAATCAGAAAAAAGACAAATTAAAGTTTATGAAATAAATAGTAATATAGAGAAAAGATACTTAACTCATGTTATGATACAAACATCCGTTGCAACAAAGCCATTATCCTTCCTAGTAGATACCGGTTCATCTGTAAGCCTACTAAAATCAAAATCCATATCAAACCTTCCAATTCTAAGTAATGAGATAATAACACTTAAAGGAATCGACCCCGGAGACGAAACAACTCCTACACTAGGCAGCTTCCCAATGAAAATATACATAAATTCTAATAAATATTTTTCACACGAATTTCATGTTGTTCAAGATCTTAACCTAAATCATGATGGAATCATCGGTAACGACCTTCTTAGGGACTTCCAATGCCAAATCAATTATTCTCAAGGAATGCTACAAATAGGTTCTAATTCAATTAAACTCAACTTTTCTGAACCCGTGTATACAATCTCCCCTCGCACGGAAACCGTAATCGAATGTACAGTTAGTAACCCAGAAGTGCGCGAAGGAGTAATTCCAGATCAACACATCTCTAACTCGTTATTAATTGCAAATTGTTTAGTTAAAGTAAAAGAAAACAACCGCGTCAATATTACAGTAGTGAACACTTCCGAGAAACCTGCTATAATTCACCCAAATCTTAATTTAAAAATAGAGCCAGTACAGCTTGAAAACACCATAGCTTTTTCCAAACCATCAGTCTACAACGTGTCAAAAAGGACAAACGAAGTCCTCAAACAATTAAGAACCTCTCACCTTAATAGCGAAGAGAAAAACGCTTTATTGGACATATGTTCTAACTATTCAGATATATTCCACCTCCCAGACGACCAACTCACGTGCACCACTGCAATCGAACATAAAATTAAAACTAACACAGACGTCCCAATCCAAACCAAATCCTATCGATTCCCCGAATGCCACAAGAAAGAAGTGGAAAAACAAATAAGTAAAATGCTAGATCAAAACATCATAACTCCCTCAAACTCACCATGGTCCTCTCCTATTTGGGTCGTTCCCAAAAAATTAGACGCGTCAGGGGAACGTAAATGGCGTGTCGTGATTGACTACCGTAAACTCAACGACGTCACCATCGGGGAAACATACCCTATTCCTCAAATAACTGAAATCCTTGACCAATTGGGGAAAAGCCAATACTTCACTACTCTGGATCTTGCATCAGGATTCCATCAAATCCCTGTATCATCTGAAGATGCACCTAAGACTGCCTTCTCAGTACCTCAAGGTCACTTCCAGTTCACTAGGATGCCCTTTGGCCTTAAAAACGCTCCAGCTACCTTCCAAAAACTCTATACCTATACCTCGACGACATAGTTGTCTATTCTCGCGATCTCAACTCTCATATACAAAATCTTGCCTCTGTCTTCAGTAGATTAAGAAACTATAACCTTAAGCTTCAACCCGAAAAATGTGAATTCCTATGTAAAGAAGTCGCTTATCTGGGACATCTCATCAACAACGATGGCGTAAAACCAAACCCAGAGAAATTAAAAGCAATCTCCGAATTCCCTGTTCCCAAATGTGCTAAGGACATAAAATCTTTCCTCGGACTGGTCTCTTACTATAGACGGTTCATTCCCGACTTCTCCAAATTAGCCAAACCTCTTACCTCGCTCCTAAAAAAGGATACTCCTTTCTGCTGGAAAAATGAACAGCAACTAGCCTTCGAAGTACTTAAAGAAAAACTTACCACTTCACCAGTTCTGGCATATCCAGATTTCTCAAAACCTTTTATACTAACTTGCGACGCTTCTAATTTCGCTATTTCAGCAATCCTATCCCAGGGACAAATAGGAAAAGACCGTCCTATAGCCTTCGCTTCCCGCACTTTAAACAAAGCAGAGTGCAATTATAGCGTGACTGAAAAAGAGTGTCTCGCTATCGTTTTCGGAACCAAAGCATTTCGTCCTTATCTTTATGGACGCACTTTTACCATCGTCACGGATCATAAGCCTCTACAATGGCTGTTCAGTTGCAAAGACCCAGGATCCAGACTAATCCGTTGGCGACTCAAACTTGAAGAATTCGACTATATCATCGTCCATAAAAAGGGTAAAATTAACACCAACGCTGACGCTCTCTCCAGATTTCCTGTTAATCCCATTCAACATCCAGAGTCCCAAGTGGAAAATCATTCCCCTCCTTCATTCGACCATATCACACCCGAAGAATTAGAAAGACAGCTCCCTTCTATACCTAATCCCGATAGCAACGAAACACCTTTAATTGACCTCCTCGAAGATCTCGAAATTCCCCTAAATAATAGTCCTATCCTACAGCCAACTAATAACACTAATCCTAACCCTTCTAGTTCAGTGGATCCTCAACCCTCTACAACCGATCAAATCTTTGACTTTGACGATTTCGGTCTCCGAGACCTAGGTGCTTACGGTGACGACCTCAATATTAACACTGATTCACTTAATCTGCCTACACCTCCACCTGAAAATCTACCAATTCCGCCAAACCAACTTCCAACTTCCTTCCGTCACTCGCCGATACCTGAAACGTCTCCTATCCCGTCGAATCAACCAAATTTACTATCTCCAACTGTTCCCACACCTGAACCAGAAAATGAAAAAGTAAACGAGACGCAAAACAATAACTATTCCCAATTCCTAAAATCCATCTCAAATAAAGAATTTATACCAAACACCACCTTAAAAGAACACAACGAAAACCTGTTAAAATCATCCTTTAAAACAATTATAATTCCTACCTCTATTGACCTAGACGAATCAAATCCCTACATCTCCGAAATCCTATCAAATTTAGAAAACAAAGAGGAAATTATAAAAACTGAAAAAGAATTATTTTCATTCCAAAAGTTACAATACTTAGATAAAACAATATATTTTATATTCACGAAGGTCCATTACTTCGACGAAACACCCTATCCTGCAATATATGAAACACTGCAACGAATAAAAA
Source organism: Parnassius mnemosyne (assembly GCA_963668995.1). NCBI lineage: Eukaryota > Metazoa > Arthropoda > Insecta > Lepidoptera > Papilionidae > Parnassius > Parnassius mnemosyne. Next base: position 14,841,007 of record CAVLGL010000159.1, read on the forward strand.
ACAAAATCCTTCAAACAAATGACGTAACAGATATCGCAATATCTGACTTTCGGAACCCTTTCGACAGACTTTCCCACTCCAAAATCTATAATATACTTACTTACATATTCAACAACTCTAAAATCTCTATCCATATTTATCGTAATCAAATAATATATCCTACTCTAAGTGAAAGACCAAAAATCCTTCGGGATAACCACGATATCCCAATAGCAGGACATCTAGGCTCAACCCGGATGTATAATAGGATTCAGGACCAATATTATTGGAAAGGAATGAGAAGCGACATAGAAGACTATGTCAAGAAATGCAAAGCCTGCCAAGAAAATAAAGCTCTCAGGAAAATAAACAAAGCCCCTATGGAAATCACTACTACATCCACTGCTCCCTTTCAACGCGTAGCCCTAGATATCGTAGGACCTCTACCCGAATCCGGAACCGCTAAACTCCGTTATATACTCACCTTACAAGACGACCTAACAAAGTACTCTGTAGCATATCCCATACGTAGCACAACAGCCGAAGAAACCAGCGATTGCCTCATCCACTTCATCTCCTTATTTGGAATACCCAAATCAATCCTAACAGACCAAGGGACAAATTTCACGTCCGACCTCTTCAAAACCACATGCCAATTCCTAAAAATCAAGCAGTTATGGTCTTCACCCTATCATCCACAAACTCAAGGAGCACTAGAACGCAGCCACTCCACTCTCAAAGAATATCTAAAATCATTCGTCAACACAAATCAAAATAATTGGCCCACTTACGTCTATACCGCTATACTTACATACAATACCACTCCACATACCACTACAAAATTTACTCCTTATGAGCTAGTCTTTGGACAAAAACCCTATATTCCAAATTCTATATATGAAAGAAGCTCCGGAACAACCTATTCCGACTATGTTAAAATGTTACAACACAAACTTAAATATACACGAGAAATGGCGATAGAAAACATTTTAAAATCCAAAGAATCTTCCAAAGCTTATTACGACTCTCACACCAGAACTCCTCCCCAATATAAATCCGGCTATTACGTTTACCTCAAAAACCATTTAAGACAAGGAAAGGCACTCTCACCCGTCTGGAAAGGACCTTTTAAAATAATTCGTGTCCACAACAACCATACGGCCACACTATTAATTAATAGACGTCACGTAACTCATCACTTCGACGAATTCAAACCGGCTGAAATGTCCGGAATAATTTAATTTAAATTTAAGTATTAGTCATCTAGAAATATTATAATCTATATTAATTTTAGTAAATAAAATGTTACTGTTTTAATTTCTATTAAATAACTTTACATTCATATTTCATTTATATCACTTTCAGTGTCTCTTCCCAGGCGCAACCGGAAATGGTTCAGCCGCTTCCTTCTAGCTCCGGCATCTACTTTGATAAGATAGGGAAATTAAAAATAGTTAGAGGTAAATTAGACGTTGTTAGCCACATAGACATTTCTTATATTGAACCACACTTAATTAATCTTAACGAAATTCTAAAAACTGTAAAGCTTCTATGTCAACAATCGAATAATCTTTATTGCGATAACACGTTGTCTCCTTTAACAACTCGTTTGAATGACATCAAACGGGAATATGACTCAATCTCCCATTTAATATTCAAACGTAATAAACGTTCCGCGTGGTTTAGTGCAGTAGGCACTGTATTCAAACACATCTTTGGTACTATGGACGAAGAAGACGCCATAAAATACGACTCCGCCATAACCTCGGTCCAAAAGGACGAAAAAGAACTCGCCCAACTCCTAAAAGAAAATATTTTAATAACGACTTCCTCATTTAATACATTTAATAAAACTATAAGCAAAATAAAATACAACGAGGAAATATTAAATAACGCATTAAATGCAATATTAAACAATACAAATATTATCACCAATGACTTATTAATTGAATCAAAAGTCCATTCAGTATTTAGTAGCCTCGTAGCTTCGTTACTGGCCTTATCATTCCAATTGGAGGACATAACCAACTCCATTGTTCTAAGTAGCCAAAACATCCTACATCCGAGTGTTTTGTCCCCGACGCAACTATACAAAGAACTCATTGATAACGATAGGCACCTACCTAGAGACGCAGGGATACCCATAGCATTAAGCATAAATAATATTCATTTAATTTTAAGTATTTCCGACGTTTCGTGTTATTTTCTAAATAATAAAATTGTTTTCATCCTACAAATCCCTCTTACAATGAATGAACAATTTAACCTATACCATAGCATAGCTCTACCTATTCCTCATAACCTAACCAGCCTGAACATCTTTAGTTTAATCCTACCTTCAACTCCCTACATCGGAATATCTAATGATAAGTTAAGCTACTGTAATTTAGAAAATATAAATAATTGTAAGTCTATACGCTCTTAGTTCTACCTGTGTAAAGTCCCGACCATATCATTAACAAGTGGTAACCCTACATGTGAAAGTGAACTTCTCACTAAGACATTCAGTGCTCTACCCGTTCAGTGCGAAACTAAAACACTATATAGTGAAATGGACATCTGGAAACCACTAGTGAACAATCGGTGGATTTTTGTGCAATCTCGTCCAAATAGGATAACCATCGACTGTGGTATCTCAGGATTAAAAGAGCCAATTATACTCGGTATGGGTATCCTAAATATCCCCGCACAGTGCACAGTGTATACAAAGAGCACAAGGCTCGTGTCGTCTGACGACACTTTGAACATTAATATTCCTACGCCTAGTTTAGACTTTAATATAATTAATGATACCTGTTGTAAACCTAATGTATCCTCTAGTATTAAGAAATATTCATCTCCTATTTTACTACAAAATATAGACCTAGATGATTTCACAAATAATAAACAAAATTTAGAAAACCTTTCGAAACTTGATAATATAATTAATAAACCCTTGGTAGTAAAATACGGGACATACCATATAACGCTAACCTCTGTTATATTAATAATTATTGTTATATTCATAGCCTTTAAATGTAAAAAGTTTATAATATCTAGATCTAAGAATAATTCAAATGTATCAATTCCGACTCGTAACGATGATGATAATCATTCCATTTCACAACGCGAGGATTCACCAATACCAGCACCCCGGTTAAGAGAAATCGCATAAATTATAATATTCTGAAGCTCGGTTATTTTCCCGATCTTCAGTTTTCCGCGGGGGGCTGTTATACCCCATCAATGTTAGGAGATCGGTTAACGCATCTCTTTAACGCTGCTGCGTCAGCATCATAAAGCCTATATAACCGACCTCCCGACAAACGCCCACAAGTCAGTCCAATCAAGTGAGTCCAATCAAGTCAGTCGGGAATCAAGAATCAATCTACAAGCAGTCTCGTTCCAATCTCAGTCTCGTTCATACATCGTTACTAAGTCGTTTCTATATCTTTACTAAATCTTTACTATATCATTCTAAGTCCCTGTTATTCTAAATCCTAAGTTAAATAAATCTTATTGTTAATTCTAACCAATTATATCGTGTTGTGTAAATAAAATCGTTTTTTAAAAAGCTCTATCCACGGTCCCGTATAATAGTACCATCTCAATTACCCCACTGCGGTACCTCTATGTCTGAGGTCCGTAATACCAACAAGGAAGTTCTTAAAACCTTGCGAAATCTAGACGTGTACAAGCTATTGGACCTGATGGTATACCAGCTATAGTTCTAAAGATCTGTGCACCTGAGTTGTCTCCTGTGTTGACACGCTTGTTCCACCTCTCATTCAGGACTGGAATAGTGCCTAAATCTTAGAAGCTGGCCAATATGCAGCCTGTGCCAAAAAAATGTAGCCGTACCGACCCTGCCAACTATCGGCCAATTTTAATTACCTTCATACTCTGCAAGATTATGAAGCGTATATTGAACGCCCACCTCATGGCATACCTAGAGCAAAATGATCTCCTCTGTGATCGCCAGTACGGGTTTCGCCGAAATCGATCAACTGGGGACCTTCTAGCGTATGCCACTCACATATGGGGCGAAGCCCTCGAGAACAGTGGTGAAGCACTTGCTGTATCCCTCGATGTTTCGAAGGTTTTTGCTGTCAAAAGCCTTCCAACCCCTGTAGTTTGGCACACTAGTCTATTGGGCAAGCTTTCAGCGTATGGCTTATACCCTGGCCTAATTGTCTGGGTGAAGGACTTTCTGAGTCAACGGTCTCTCCGGGTCCTCGTTGATGGCTGCTCATCCGATACTGTGGCGACTAACGCCGATGTTCCTCAGGGGTCCGTTCTCTCTGCAACTCTCTTCCTGCTATAAATGATCTGCTCATTCCCGGTTTCTATGGGTATGCAGACGACAGCACAGTTGTGGAGATATATCAACCAAGCGCCCGGGCCAGTCGGGATCAAATCCAGTCAGAAAGAGAGGCTATGGTTGTGCGTGTGAGTCTCACACTACAGGCAGTCTCCGAATAGGGCGATGCCAATCTAGTGAAATTTAACGCCTCCAAAACACAAGCGTGTCTTTTTAGCGCTAAAAGGAGCCCGCTCACCTTGGCTCCTACTTTCCGGAATGTATCCTTGGAGTACACTGACCGGCTTCAGTTGTTGGGGATTGAATTTTCTCCGAACCTAAACTATGGGCGGTTGATTGAGTCCAGAGCCAAAGCAGCCGCAAGGAAACTTGGTGTCCTTGCAAGGATGCGGCGGTACTTCACGCCGGGGCAGCTTCTTACCTCATATAAAGCGCAAGTCCGGTCGTGCATGGAGTACTGCTATCACATATGGGCTGGTGCTGCAAAATGCCACCTGGCAGCTTTGCACTCAGTGGACAGACGTGCTAAGAGGCTCATTGGTGACCTTGATTTGGTTGAAACCAATCTTGTCAGCCTCGAGCACAGGCGCAGAGTAGCCAGTATCTTGGTATTCTATAGGATGCATTTCGTGAGTGTGCGCAGGAATTACACGCCTTAACTCCTCCCTCTCCTTTCCACCATCGGACAACCAGACGGTCGGGGGGTCTTCATCCCTTTGTTGTCGATATTCCACGCATTAGAACCAAACGGTTTGCTTCGTCTTTTGTAATGCGTACAGCAAAGGAGTGGAATAATTTTCCGGCGTCTATCTTTCCGTCCAAATACAATCTAGGCGTCTTCAAGGCAAGAGTGAATAGGCTTTTGTTACGATAAGACAGTGCAATTTACCATCTAAGACTGCATCACCACTTACCACCAAGTGGGATTGTGGTCAAGCACTGGCTTATAATAAGTAAAAAAAAATAGCAACAATATTCATATTTTATTTATTACTGAACATTGGTTAAAAGCTTATAACTTAATGTTTAAATTGTTTAAATTTAGATAATTGTTTAAATCATATGGTCTTTTTAATTTATTTTTAGAGCCAACGCGTATTGGTCAATCTAGTGCAACATGTATAGATAACATTTTTACAAATGTGAAGCCGTTGCATAAATGTATAATTCAAAAATTAAGTTCTGATCACTGTGGACGGGTAGTTTCGTTACCTTATGTTCACAAATAGCAAGTAGATGAGAAAGTTGTGTTTGTTCCAGTAAATGCATGTCGCCTGGAAATATTTAGGAGTAACATAGTGAAAAAACTTTCATCCCATCACTTTCATACCAAAATGATCCAAATTTTTTGTATGGAACATTATTTAAGCTTATTTGCAATGAATTTAACAATACTTTTATTTCTAAAACATTCTCCATGAACAGTCGAAAGTCATTTAATGAATGGGCGACAGTAAGAGTCCATAAGAGCAGACAAAGGTTATATGATCTTTACCATGAAAGGTCATATTATAATCATAGCGTCGAATTTAGGGAATATGTAAAAAAATATTCAAAAATATTTAAAAGAGCTCCACAGCCAAGTCTTTGCATTTGAGCAACATAATTAAGACGGCTTCTAATAAAATTAAAATGACATGGAGTATAATTAATAGCGAAACTGGTAAGATCAACTCTCGGAATTCAAACTACCAGTTAAGTGTTAATAACAAATTAACCGAATCAGATCAGGACGTTGCAATGGTTTTTGAGAAATATTTTACTGATATTTCGATATTAACCTCTAAGTCACTGAATTCTTCTCCTGCCGTCGCCGAATCATTACTTAAACAAAATGTAAATGCGTGTACAAAAAATTCTACATTTCATAAAGTATCATCAAACGATATTGTTAAATATTTTGAATCTATTGATGTTAAGAAAACTGCGAATCTATGGGTGTTCGCGCCAAGCGCTAGTTTTAAGGATTGACGCGAGAGGGCGCTCGGCGCGGTGCATTCATACCGGTTTGACTTTCGGTCGTGCGAAAAACGCCCAAGGGCAGTCAGTCGTCTTTAAGCAGTGCTAACGATTGGCACGCGGTCAATTTTGTGCGGGAACCGCGGAATAGTTAGGGCGTCTAGTAAATATCCTGTCTAGGATTTATAACGCGCATTCCCTGTTTGGATAGCCTTTCCCGGGACTTATTGGGTCCGACTCAGAATCTGTATAAGTGCATTCGACAATATTAGCTAGTGCGGCCTCTGATATTCTAGAACTAACTGTTGCAACGCGAAACGGTAGCGACCTTTGGTCCAGAGGCTCCGTGTGCGTTTTGTGCGGTAACCTTATACCCCGCGATAGTTAGTGGCTTCTGTAAGTTAGTTAATCGCACGATAGAGTTAATTGACTGTCATCGTGACGAAAGAGGAAAGTGACTGTGGACAACCTCGGAAGGCCCCCTCAAGTTGGAGCGGCGTCGACGCTCGGGCTGCTGCCGACGGCAGCACCATCAGTTACACCCAGATACACATCACATCACTTATTTCCCTTTCACTACACAACCACATGTGACCTGACCGACTCCGGAGGGACCAGTCGCCTTGGATATAAGTAAGCTTCGCCTAATTCCTCTGCCGGTTGACTGGCCGTAGTATAGAACGCTCCCCCATATATTTAGTGTAATTAGAGAGATTCCACGTGGCCACATTGAGGCCCGACCTACGTCTGCTCGGGAAGTCTTCAGCTCATGGGCCCCTGAGTATTTGAGCCTTTGAGGGAGCAGCCGTAGGCCGTAACAGTGGGGTATTATAGTAAAGTGATACCTTTATTTAAATCTGGTAGTACATTAGACCCCGCCAGTTTTAGACCTATTTCTGTACTACCAACACTTAGTAAGATTTCGAAAAAATTATTCTTGATGAAATGTTAAATTTCTTTAATATAAATAATTTACTTCATAAAGATCTATTTGGTTTCACAAGGGGTCGCTCGAACACTGATGCCGGTGTTGAGCTGATTAAATATATCTTTAATGCATGGGAGAATTGACGGGATGCTTTGGGTATATTTTGTGACCTATCCAAAGCCTTCGATTGTGTTCACCATGATACATTAATCAGGAAACTTCAACACTTCCGTGTAACAAGTAATACCCTCAAATTAATTATTTCATATTTTAGTAAGAGAACGCAAAAAGTTGTCATTAACAGTAAGAGTTCTTCCAGGTCGATAGTACAAATGGACGTGCCTCAAGGCTCAATTCTCGGTCCCTTTCTGTTTCTTGTATACATTAATGACTTACCTTACATAGTAGGAGATAACCATAATATAGTATTATTTGTAGATGACACTTATTTAATTTTCAAATTAAGTCGAAATTTGCTAATTTACTCATTTAATATCTAAATTAGTAAATTGGTTCAATGTTATTAATTTGCATTTAAATGGCACTAAAACAAAATGTATGAAATTCATGACGCCAAATGTGAAACAATTAAATATAAATGTAATTTTAAATGTGGAGAAACTGAGTCTTGTGTTCAATGGAGCCCCCATATATCAAAACTACCAAGCAGACTTAGTTCTGCAGCATATGCCGTAAAAAAGATTAGAAGTCTAAATATTGTTGAAACAGCTAGACTAGTTTACTTTAGCTATTTCCATAGCATAATGTCGTATGGTATTTTGCTATGGGGACACGCAGCTGACACTGAAATTATATTTGTTTTACAGAAGAGGGCCATAAGAGCAATTTATGATTTAAAGCCTAAAGAGTCGCTGCGGCAAAAATTTATGGAAATTAATATATTAACTTTGGCTTCTCAATACATTTATGAAAATATAATTTACGTTCACAAAAACAAAAGTAGTTTTATAAAAATAAGTGATATCCATTCTGTAGATACTAGGAACAGACACAAGCTAGTAGTACCAGTTACTCGATTCCATCGAGTCAGTAATACATTCTTGGGGCGATGTATACGCTTTTACAACAAAATTCCACAAAATATACAAAATTTGACCTGCTCAAAGTTCAAAAACTTTATTAAACTAAGTTTGTATGAAAAGAGTTATTATAATATTAAAGATTTTTTAGATGATAATAACCCCTGGAATGAGGTGATCGCTACCAAACTATTTCTAACTTGTTGTGGTGTTAATTTGTGTAACATACATTGTAAGCTGTTATTTAAAAAAAGGTCCCGCTGGGTTTCCTGCTGGTTCTTCCTAGGACAGAGGTTTTTTTTTCGAACCAGTGGTAATTATACAAAAGAGTGACTTTCAATAAGTATTACTTATATTCTATATTGAATAAAAGAGTTTCTGTTTCTGTTTCTATTTCTGAAGTGCATTCAGATTGTAACACTAAGTTAACATACGCCGTCTTATTTATTAATTGATAGTCTCGTATTTAAATTAAGGTTTAAGAATCCTCATATCTAAGAAGTCTCTTAGCCGTGACGCCACATTCATCGCAAAATTTGACATTTGCTCTCGAATTCCATTCTTCACATGCTAGTTCGCATATTTCCGTGAAACTTGTTCTGTGAAATAGATTTTAGCTTAAACTTGAGGTCAAATATAATCTTCCTTTTGTAATAAGGCCGATAATATCTTATCCATATTCAATTTTATGTATTTTTATAGCAGTATGGGTGTGAGAATAGCATATAGTCCACCAACTATAGTGCCGTGCGGGCAATTTAAAACTTAATAAAAAATTATAGACTTAAACATACTTACTTTGACTGTGTAAGCCGCACTGTGTATGCTACTATTCTACGCCGGTGTTTTCTAAGAACATCGGTCCCCGGACCCCAGCTGCAGTGTGGCTCTAACAACGTCTTATGTTCACAATGTAAATTACAAAAAAGCTTTTTTTTTATAGGAGAGGGGGCAAACGAGCATGCGGCTCACCTGATGGTAAGTGACTACCGCCGCCGATGAACAACTGCAACACCAGGGGAACCAGGGGAATCGCAGATGCGTTGCCGGCCTTTTAAAAAGGAGTAGGCGCTTTTTTTTCTTGCTACCTGATGTATCAAATTCATCAAATTTGGTTACTGAGAGGGACGGTAGATGAGTATTTACTCCACACCAGAGTACACGTATTAACTGCCTCGTCGGTCGAGTGGTCGCGAGCGCGACTCCTAATCATGGGGGCTCGCCAAAATTAGTTATTCGGTTTTTCTGTGAAGAGATTTGCAATAGTAGCCCGGAATCTTTTAACGTGTCTTTTATACGTGGTAGAGCCATACTGCAGCTGTATTAGTAATATAGTTGTAGCACGAATGGGTTGGCTCGACCGGGGTTGGACCACGCTCTCACAAAATACCAGCGTAAAGTAGCAGCTATATTATCATTATTATTATTATTTTGAGTGTAGAGAACCGGAGATCCTATTTACTGGAAAAGAGGCATTCCATATTAGTTCTCACGGGTGACAACGCATCTGCATTTTGTTTTTTTATTGAGGGTAGATGTAGATGTCTATGGGTCACAACAACCACTTACCATCAGGTGGACTGTGTGCTCGTTTATCACCTATCCTATAAAAAAGTAAAGAATTTGGAGGTGTTTCACCCTGTCCCTCGAAAAGCACGTGAAGCTGTGGTCCTGAGCCTGAACTCATTCCGGTCGTGTCTAATTGCCGTCCTATCGGACTATAAGAGTGAGGAAATAGAGAGTACACCCGTACTTGTCCACACACTCGTGCACTATAATTTTGGCTGCGCAGATAGCTGGTACCCGTTGAATTTTACCGCCGTGACCGAAATTCGGTCTGGACACATGGACAAAAATTTACCTATTTACGAATACCTGTTCAGACTTAATAATATTGATGTCTAACGCTACATACAACATAATTTCAGCAACATATGGTATGATATTTAAAACTCAGAGATACATTCTAAAAAGCAGCAACATATAGCGTGAATCTATGTACCCATTTTTATGATACTTTGGGGATAGATTCAATCTTGTCTCAACTTCTTCAATATAATATTGTACCTATTCGTTCTCTAGCGATACCATTATTTTAGACGTAAGCTATCATTCAAGTTTCAGACAGTCTTGATTAAACTCTGGAGATTTTTTTCCACATTATTTTTCCATTATCTTTTATATTTTTATGTAACCTATATAGAAATACCCACTATTCGATCAATCTACGAGTATGTTACACAATATTTTTTCCATTATATCATTTATGTGCGTAATATTTTAAGAAAACAGTGACTTCAAAGAACTCCATTATCTATCCATATAAAATTTCACTGGTGAACATAGGCCTCGCCAGACTAGGCGACAGGGAAACTGAACCAGGAGATGGGCAGCAGCATCGTCCTGATAACAGATAAATAAAAATAAATAATAAAATCTAATTTGGCAAATATCCCTCTTAAGAGGTAATCTAGGTGTAGGAGGCCTGTGTTCAACAGTGGACTTTTGATTTAATGATAATGGTTTTTTTGATAGGCTAAGGGTGACAAACGAGCACACACTCCAAGAATCAAGAATCAAGAATCATTTATTTGCATAAAACACGGTAAATAAGTTGTTACATTAAATAAAAGATCAACATATTTGTCCTGTTAGGACGTGCAAATATTTAAGTATATGATCACTTAAGTTTAAATAAGTTATTTAAACAGTACAATTATTATTATTATAGTATTCATATAATAGCAATTAATCGATTTAAAAAAAATATTAATAAGTTCAACAATCATTTATCTTTCTGACAATGTGCTTTTTATATCACTTATATGTACAATATGATTGCTAGATACGATTTCATGCGCCAAAACGTTGGAATCTTCATTTTTAGGCCCTAGTAGAACATACCGACGCGCTTAGGCGCTTATGGCATGCACTATGTTTTGAACTCCTATTTCTCGGTAATGAGTAGAAATATCTGGAAAAAAATCGGTATGTTTCGTCCGTTTATTTAACGCTTAAAACTTTAGCAGAAATAAAATTATAACAAACATCGATTCATATATAGAGTGTTTGCTAGAAAACTGCTGAAGTTAATTATATAACTTATGCGCTGGTCTGTAGGGATCCATTGTACATTAAACTATACGTTACTATTTGAAACCCATGCAATTTTTTTAATAATTTTCTTAGACAGAGAGGGGTAAAAGCTAAGCGCCTAAACACCAAAGGTCAATTATTTGAAAGGTTTAGAAAATTGGGAAAATTATACAGGGTGTTTTTGGAACGCTCCCGAAAACTAAGACAGGCGACAACACCAAGTATAACTTTGATCATGGGTCACAAATAAATTCGATCCTGATGAAAAAAAAATCATCTTTTTACAAGGTTTTATTAGCTTTATTCACGCGCCATCATGTTAGTACAGCTAAATGAAACGATAATTTCATAAAAAATATCATGAAAATACTGAAACATAAAACCAGCAGTGGAATGACTGAATTGATATCACCTGACCTGAGCTAGATAAAGGTCAATGTACGCGCGAACACAAATTCGCGCGGCCCGCAACTAGCGGGCCATCCCACAATATAATAATTTACAACACGTGTCTAAATACCTAACTTATCTACTTAACCTACTATTTTGCCACTGTGCTTATCTCCACGTAGCCACTTTAATCCGAATTTACAGGTTAAATAACCCAAATAACTGGTTCGATTCCCCGCTAATGAAGAAATACTTAAATGAAATGTAACCAAGGTTGGAGTCATGCGTTTTTATTCATCGTGTAGGTATGTTTATTATTCTCATGTATTCAGTTATGTACCTATTCAGATTAGTCTAGTACTAAGTTGTTTAAAAAAAATAGATATGAAACAGCTTACTGCTCTAAATCCTCCGTGGTCTTATGAGATGCGGCTCAAATTGTGCTCCATTCATTTCAAGGTAGATTTGGGTGCAGGCGGGGCATCATCGTGTGGTCTTCGACACAGTCCGTACGTAGTTTCTCGAAAGCATCCACGATCCTTTGGCGCATTTCTGCAGTACTATCACATTCACGATTAAAAACCCTTTCTTTCACATACCCCACAAAAAGAAGTCTAACGAAGTCAGATCTGGTGAGCGAGGTGGGCAAGCGTGTGGTCCTAGTCTGCCGATCCAGCGATCATCAAATAGCTCATTGAGGCGCTCACGGATGAACCTCATGAAATGTGGAGGGGCACCATCATGTTGGAACTATGTGCGGCGATATTCAGCCAACGATAGGTCGTTTAAAATGTCAACCGACTGTTCATTTATAAAGTTTAGGTATCGCTGTCCGTTCAATCGCTCTGGCAGAAACACTGGTCCCAGTATGCGATCCTTAAATAAACCTGCCCATACGTTAACCGACCATCGGGTTTGGTGCCCGGTTTGTCGAACAGCGTGCGGGTTAACCTCTGAATACACGTGTGTATTTCTTCGGTTCCACAGGCCGTTTCTGGTAAATGTCGACTCATCCGTCCAGATAATGTGCTCAATGGAACCAGGCACACGTTGTTGCTGGTATAATAACCAACGGCAGAAAACTCGTCGGCGGTCGTGATCGCCGGGAACTAAAGCTTGCACTTTGTGCAATTTGTATGGGCGCATTGGTTACGCTTTAACACTTTGTGCACTGCACAGTATGACACACTTGTACCATCCCGACGTCTTAACAATTTATTTAGCGATACTTCGTGTACCTAGGTTCGGATACCTAACATGTTGACCACTATAAACGTACGCGTTAGGCATTATTAAAACAAAAAAGAATCCAAAAACGTAACAAAAACTTTAATATCAACACGTAATCACAAGTAAATTTATTAAACAAAACGATTGAACTGTCGCTCGCGCACGCGTGTACAAAATCAACACGGAACTGTCTCAAAAACTAAAACGAACGAACCCCGTCAAGGCTGAAACCTACTGCGTCACAAGCGTGAGGCGACAGGGTTAGGCATTCTGCCGTCATAATAAAAAAGGAAGTAACTAACAAAAACGTAAAATGGAAATAAAAAATAAATTGATGAATTTTTCTTTCAGACCCCGTGTCTAAAGTATATTAAAAGGTATCTATATTGAAATATATACGTAGAGACATGAAGATTTTAAGGACGAACTTATTTTTTTTAAAATTTGTTTATTTATTTAAATAAAACGAATTTTCCTTTTCATCTTAGATTAAAAAAGTACACCTGGCAACACAAAAACATCGAAGGAAAGACGCATATAACTATTTGGGTCTTCCCAACCTAATAAATAAAACAAAACTACCATTCATTTAACATTTTTACATATTTTGGAAAGGTCATTTGAAGATGAAAGGACGCTAATAGTAATTTACTACTTTTTTCTTAGTAAATATTAGAAAAGCATTGGTAGTGAGACACAAAAAATAACAACCCGCAACTCTTGAGTAATGATTTTAAAGGGGATATCATACAAGACTTACTACGATAATAATTAAAAATTAAAACATTTGTACAACCGACTTTAATATAAATAATTAAGGATAACTCAAAAACTATTGGTCTGACCTCGATCAAATTTATATGGGACCACATGTGAAACACCAGCTCTTAATAATAAGATATGAGCTCTTAATAATAAGATATAAAATAATAAGACAAGAATAATTTAAATTTAAGTAATCGATGCAAATATTGTTAAAGATGACGTAGCAACTGGTTAAATAAGTATTTTCTTTTATGTTGAATTTGTATAAGTCTTTTCTACTAATAAAATGTCATCTGTGATCAACAGCTACGTCTAAAATTCTGACGATAATTTCTAAAATATTGATATTAGTGAATATTAAAAAAATTTCGTAGATGCGTCTTCTTATCATGAGTCGAATGGTAATTTATTCGAAAATTGTTAGATGCGCCTTTTTTTCTTATGACCGCAGCATTGTTTCATACCGAGCTAGATACAGGTCGACAGCGGAGTGAGTGTGGGTACAGTCGCGTTCTAAAGTACTACATGGTATTGGGCTATTGTTTTATAATATTATAGTAATTAATTGTTTTATTGTAGAATCATAATAGGTGTTTTACTAGCTACTTAGAACTTTGGAAGAGGTGGGAATTAAAAATAGATAATGTTTACTTGAGCATTGTTTGTTATTTCTATCGTAAAATATAAAGTAGTTTGTAACAAAAAAACTTAAGCTAAGGGTGACACGCCGTCCATTATGACGTCTTGAGTCACATGGAAGCCAGATGTTGATGGTGTGTTGGTGTTACTGGATGCTACTTCATCATCACTTTCATCTTCGCTTGAGCTTCCGTCATCAGGTCGATCACATGGTAATTTTTTCGGTATTCTTCCTCAACAATTTTAACTTTACTGCACAATTTTCCCCATTCACCTTCTCCTATCATATTTACCTTTTCGTTCACTAGTTTAGTCATAAAACAATAGATATAAATAATTTTTTTCCTTCCTTTTTAAAACATCGTCGCGAGTCGCAAAGTAGGCTGTGTATGTGATTGTATTTTTGGAGCGAACAAAGCGCGGGAACCAATAGCATGCAGGCACAGTAATACTGGCCAATATGTGATAAATCGCTCAGTGCCCAAGTTCAAGGCCAGCGTTCTTTTTTCACCGTTCGCGCGTACATTAACCTCCATTAGTCAGGTGATATCAATTCAGTTTCCACTGCTGGTTTTATGTTTCAGTATTTTCATGATTTTTTTTATGAAATTATCGTTTCATTTAGCTATACTAACATGATGGTGCGTGAATAAAGTTAATAAAACGTTGTAAAAATATGGTTTTTTTTCATCAGGATCAAATTTATTTATGACCCATGATCAAAGGTATACTTGGTGCTGTCGCCTGTCTTAGTTTTCGGGAGCGTTCCAAAAATACCCTGTATTATAATAAGACCCATTTTCCCAAAAACCTTGCATTATTTAAAAATACATTCCATAGACATTAAATTGTTTATGTGATAAGAGTGACAGTCCACCTGATGGTAAACGGATGCGGTGGCCCATGGACTTACATTGTAAGCTGGTATTCTGTGAGAGCATCAAAAGGAACACGAGTGTTCGAGTAGACCCATTCGTGCCGCAACCATAACTTAGTGTGGCTTTACCACCTGTAGACATTTATACGTTTACACGTTTTTAAATATTATGCGTTTGAAATAAATTAGGCTCTACAACGCTTTACCTAATGGCAAACGGTATTATAGCTCATAGTTCCTTGTAGTCAACTCCAAATAAAAAGGTCGGCACGAGACAGCGCACATTTTACAATATCTACGTATCTACTTCTTTACTATAATAAAACGACGTCTGTATGAAGACGCATCATGCATAAACCTGTGAACCGATTTGGATGGACCTTTCACTGGCAGATAGCTGATATTATAAGGAGTAACTTAGGCTACTTTTATTTTAGGATAAGAAGGGTTCCGCGCAAAAAAAAATTAAAACCCATAAAATCACATCGCAATAAATACCGCACGGGCGAAGTTGCGAGGAACAGCTAGTAGTTAATAAAGGAAAAAGATTTTCTAACATTAATTTTTAAAGTTTATATTTTCATGTAACATTAACATGTCAAGGAAACTGTCGTCTGCGTACGGCTATCGCGAGATCCACTGAAGTGCCAAGGTGTTTGCAAACCTGTCGTAGCGTAATCTTTGGTAAATATACCTTATGAAGCAATCTATGAGGAGGCATATGTTCATTTGTGGACGTTGATAGAATATAGGTAATAGTAAAAGATGAGGTAAGCTATTATTCAGGCCGATTAACACCCACTACATAGCTTTATAAAAACGGGACGAGGAAAATCATCTTGTTAGTTGTGTTTCTTATCGCAAATCAGGCAAAACTTACAAAATAAATTTTTATTGGATTTCTTTGAAACAATTTTTATAATTTTGGTTAAATAAAGTATGACATATAGATCAATTTCAAAGCGCTTTGATGTGCGTAAACAAACAACTAAAACCTTAACACCACCGTTTTATTACGAAGAGAAAAATTTCATTTAATTGAAATACAAACTTATAGTAATAAAAAAGTTTCCGTGTTTTTTTCTCCTGTTACTAGTTTCAAGGTTCGTACAGATGCTAAATTAAAGTAGTTTAGCGTTATATGATATAATAAATTACTCATAAAATCGATACACGTGATGCAAAATTATTCGTAATTAGATTCTCTGCTAAATCACTGTGAACCAAATTGATTTCAAAAATAGATTTAGATCAAAATTTCAATAATATGCATAAACAAATCAATAACAAAATGTGTAAGTAACAAATATGGAAACATATAATAATAATATCATTCTTACACATCTCGTCCGTAGATCCAAACAGTTTACTTAGAATCTGATGATTATTAACTTATTTTAAGGCAGTGTTTATTGATTGAATATAATTTATTTTCCACTTAGCACTTTATTGATACCATGTTCGTCCAAATTAAAAAGTAAAATTATTAGCCTTGCACATACTTAACTTGAGGCGTTTTAAAAGAGCTAGCATGTCTAACTCATCATAGTGTTTTATTTAAATTATATAGGCATATGTTAAATATTACGTACTCGTAGCAAGAGTTCATTGTGTTTCCGTATGTATATTGTAATCGATTTCCTAATATTTTTTTTTAAATTGGTGAAATTTCCTATATTCAAATCCATAATTACAATAATACTAATTATATAATCTAAAATAAATCATGGAATCATTAGCTTCCCTTGCGGCAATTTATTTATGATCCTTAAGATATGGGAAAGATTTTTTTTACAATTCTAAGCCAGAGCATGAATACTCTTCCACCTGATAGTACGTGGTGATTCAACCGAAGATGATGAAGCGCACTGACGTGACAAAAGCCAATTTGCTCTTAATTTTGAAGACACCCACATTGTAATCCGATGGAAAAACAGATGTTGGCAACTTATTCCACTCCTTTACTGTACAGATCCTGTAGAAAACCGAGAGACTACTTTGCGCCTTGTTCGAGACTGGTGAGATTGGTTTTAACCAGATTTGGTTTACCAATAAGCCTCTTAGCACGCCTTTTTATTGAGTTCATTTAGTTATTTATTAGAAAAGTTTAGAGAGCACTTCCCTTCTCTTTTTACCTACGTATTAGGCCATCGCAAGGTCTATTTCTCGTGGCGATGCCTTGCTTACAGATGTTTTGTATTTGCTAAAGCAGAGGATAGAGCGATATTGAGTTTACTTTAGCACTATTAATTGTGAAATGGAGCACTTATTCAATGATTTACCACGCCCTCAACAACTTTTTAGTACTTATTTCTCACCAGAGTTTTCAATATTCATACATTATGGATGATTCAATATATGGATATCACAAACACCTATTAAAAATAAAACAGACATTTTTGATAAGTTTCAAAAACATAATATGAAGGTACAAAATTCTTAGTAGTTTTTTCTTAACACATACATTAGTTCGTTAAGTAACATGAATTTGAACATTTTGTAAATTCTTTTGGTATATATGTAGATAATGTGAGAGAATAAAACGCTTTTGCAGCAGAGAAGTTCTGTACTTATTAACTTATTCAACCAAACATGCTTAGTGACTAAAATACATTTTCAAGGTGTGCGAATTATTAAGTCTAGACAAACGATAAATTTTATTTTCAAATTAAAACTCATGCATATAAAAACATCCAAACAATCTTGTTGATTAAGGAACTCGAAGTAATTAAATTGTGTATCCGCGCGGTACCCACTAGCTGTCTACATTATTAATGAGCTGGAGTATATGGAAATAAGACTAAGTTTTCTAAGCGATACTCACTGTACTGCAAGGTTTTTATAAAATCTTTTCATTATATTGTGTATTTAGTCTGTGTATTTATTTGCATAAAAAGTTCGTATTTATCACGAACATATTGACTAACGAAATTTTAGTCAACATAGTGGTCAGTAGCTATTGCAGTCCATGGGTACTTGCATCTAACTTGAAACAAATAAGACATTAGATAAATTGGCACCTCTGTAGACTAATATGGAATGCCCTGACACTCTATACGTATCAGATCAGAACATAGCGATGCAAGCACAGCTGTTTAGCGAAAGAAATAAGTAAGAGAGTAGTACCTACCCAGACGAACCCCTAGGCTAAAAGGATGTATGTATGTTAAATTATTTCTACACGGAGGTAACGCGACAGAGTCCGCATATTGTTTTAATGAAATTAATGTTTTCGAAAGATCTTATTTTATATAGGTCAAGAGGTTAATTTTTACATATGTCGTTTTACGATGACTATCCCACTACGGTGTTTTCTCAAAATGCACACCGGTATTTTAGGTCGATTAAAACTGTTATAATGTATCATATTTTTATAATTAATTCATTCTTGTTAGTGACCAATTGGTACACTTTGCTCTTTATTTTCTTGCCCATTTCGCTGTTGCAAAACATGTCACGTAAAGTTCAACCTACGAGCCAAGTCACCGACTAAATTTGTTTTATAATATTATTATTGATATTGTAATATAAATTATGACGATCTACGATATCTTGAGCCAGGAGCTCATACATCATGAAGAAACCTGAATGTCTGAGGAATAAAAATATTTTCCCGCCGACGTGCCGACGCGTACATGCGTAACGGCCTAATTAACTACGACATTTCCCACGTAAACTAGGAATCATGTAAGAATGTACCTACTGAACTACTACTCTCTGTACTGTACTACTACTATCTTGTGTGAGATAATCCATGTATAACATACATACATATATAAACAATCACGCATTTCACCCAAAGGGGTAGGCAAAGACTACGGACTTCCATTTGGCACGATCCTGACACATCTCTCTCGCTTCATTTACATCCATATACATACCAACGCATACATGCTCGTCGGTTAAGGGTAATCTTAATTTGGCCCATTTACAATATATCGTCAATTTGGTCGACAAACTTTCGCCTAGGGCGTCCCTCCCCGGCTCTGCCGTTATGCGTTCATATATAAGTGTAACAAAAACTAACAATAATTGACTCCTACTTCAAACTCCACATCAGCTTTGCGTTAAACCAGGGTACTTATTAAGTCGTAGGTACATATATAGCACAAGGCTTACATAGTTTTCGCAATTCCTTAATTAAATATTGTGTTTATAAATACAAGACCTGTTTACGAAGCGGACTGTCTAAATTTGAACTAACGTAAAATACTTTAAATTTTTATTTTTTATTTTAGATTAGTTTCTGCTGTCCTTGAAACTGTAATAGTTGATTTTAAGCCCTTCGTTACGTATATGCTGTCTCTAAGACTGTGCCCAGTATTATACTGTGTACCGGTTTTTGGAAAATATAAATCTTTTGTTGCGTCGGCTATTCGACACTCTAGCGTATACACATATGAATTGAATGAAAAGCGGCTACGACAGGTTTGCAAACACCTTGGCACTTCAGTGGATCTCGCGATAGCCGTACGCAGACGACAGTTTCCTTGACATGTTAATGTTACATGAAAATATAAACTTTAAAAATTAATGTTAGAAAATCTTTTTCCTTTATTAACTACTAGCTGTTCCTCGCAACTTCGCCCGTGCGGTATTTATTGCGATGTGATTTTATGGGTTTTAATTTTTTTTTTGCGCGGAACCCTTCTTATCCTAAAATAAAAGTAGCCTAAGTTACTCCTTATAATATCAGCTATCTGCCAGTGAAAGGTCCATCCAAATCGGTTCACAGGTTTATGCATGATGCGTCTTCATACAGACGTCGTTTTATTATAGTAAAGAAGTAGATACGTAGATATTGTAAAATGTGCGCTGTCTCGTGCCGACCTTTTTATTTGGAGTTGACTACAAGGAACTATGAGCTATAATACCGTTTGCCATTAGGTAAAGCGTTGTAGAGCCTAATTTATTTCAAACGCATAATATTTAAAAACGTGTAAACGTATAAATGTCTACAGGTGGTAAAGCCACACTAAGTTATGGTTGCGGCACGAATGGGTCTACTCGAACACTCGTGTTCCTTTTGATGCTCTCACAGAATACCAGCTTACAATGTAAGTCCATGGGCCACCGCATCCGTTTACCATCAGGTGGACTGTCACTCTTATCACATAAACAATTTAATGTCTATGGAATGTATTTTTAAATAATGCAAGGTTTTTGGGAAAATGGGTCTTATTATAATACAGGGTATTTTTGGAACGCTCCCGAAAACTAAGACAGGCGACAGCACCAAGTATACCTTTGATCATGGGTCATAAATAAATTTGATCCTGATGAAAAAAAACCATATTTTTACAACGTTTTATTAACTTTATTCACGCACCATCATGTTAGTATAGCTAAATGAAACGATAATTTCATAAAAAAAATCATGAAAATACTGAAACATAAAACCAGCAGTGGAAACTGAATTGATATCACCTGACTAATGGAGGTTAATGTACGCGCGAACGGTGAAAAAAGAACGCTGGCCTTGAACTTGGGCACTGAGCGATTTATCACATATTGGCCAGTATTACTGTGCCTGCATGCTATTGGTTCCCGCGCTTTGTTCGCTCCAAAAATACAATCACATACACAGCCTACTTTGCAACTCGCGACGATGTTTTAAAAAGGAAGGAAAAAAAATTATTTATATCTATTGTTTTATGACTAAACTAGTGAACGAAAAGGTAAATATGATAGGAGAAGGTGAATGGGGAAAATTGTGCAGTAAAGTTAAAATTGTTGAGGAAGAATACCGAAAAAATTACCATGTGATCGACCTGATGACGGAAGCTCAAGCGAAGATGAAAGTGATGATGAAGTAGCATCCAGTAACACCAACACACCATCAACATCTGGCTTCCATGTGACTCAAGACGTCATAATGGACGGCGTGTCACCCTTAGCTTAAGTTTTTTTGTTACAAACTACTTTATATTTTACGATAGAAATAACAAACAATGCTCAAGTAAACATTATCTATTTTTAATTCCCACCTCTTCCAAAGTTCTAAGTAGCTAGTAAAACACCTATTATGATTCTACAATAAAACAATTAATTACTATAATATTATAAAACAATAGCCCAATACCATGTAGTACTTTAGAACGCGACTGTACCCACACTCACTCCGCTGTCGACCTGTATCTAGCTCGGTATGAAACAATGCTGCGGTCATAAGAAAAAAGGCGCATCTAACAATTTTCGAATAAATTACCATTCGACTCATGATAAGAAGACGCATCTACTAAATTTTTTTAATATTCACTAATATCAATATTTTAGAAATTATCGTCAGAATTTTAGACGTAGCTGTTGATCACAGATGACATTTTATTAGTAGAAAAGACTTATACAAATTCAACATAAAAGAAAATACTTATTTAACCAGTTGCTACGTCATCTTTAACAATATTTGCATCGATTACTTAAATTTAAATTATTCTTGTCTTATTATTTTATATCTTATTATTAAGAGCTCATATCTTATTATTAAGAGCTGGTGTTTCACATGTGGTCCCATATAAATTTGATCGAGGTCAGACCAATAGTTTTTGAGTTATCCTTAATTATTTATATTAAAGTCGGTTGTACAAATGTTTTAATTTTTAATTATTATCGTAGTAAGTCTTGTATGATATCCCCTTTAAAATCATTACTCAAGAGTTGCGGGTTGTTATTTTTTGTGTCTCACTACCAATGCTTTTCTAATATTTACTAAGAAAAAAGTAGTAAATTACTATTAGCGTCCTTTCATCTTCAAATGACCTTTCCAAAATATGTAAAAATGTTAAATGAATGGTAGTTTTGTTTTATTTATTAGGTTGGGAAGACCCAAATAGTTATATGCGTCTTTCCTTCGATGTTTTTGTGTTGCCAGGTGTACTTTTTTAATCTAAGATGAAAAGGAAAATTCGTTTTATTTAAATAAATAAACAAATTTTAAAAAAAATAAGTTCGTCCTTAAAATCTTCATGTCTCTACGTATATATTTCAATATAGATACCTTTTAATATACTTTAGACACGGGGTCTGAAAGAAAAATTCATCAATTTATTTTTTATTTCCATTTTACGTTTTTGTTAGTTACTTTCTTTTTTATTATGACGGCAGAATGCCTAACCCTGTCGCCTCACGCTTGTGACGCAGTAGGTTTCAGCCTTGACGGGGTTCGTTCGTTTTAGTTTTTGAGACAGTTCCGTGTTGATTTTGTACACGCGTGCGCGAGCGACAGTTCAATCGTTTTGTTTAATAAATTTACTTGTGATTACGTGTTGATATTAAAGTTTTTGTTACGTTTTTGGATTCTTTTTTGTTTTAATAATGCCTAACGCGTACGTTTATAGTGGTCAACATGTTAGGTATCCGAACCTAGGTACACGAAGTATCGCTAAATAAATTGTTAAGACGTCGGGATGGTACAAGTGTGTCATACTGTGCAGTGCACAAAGTGTTAAAGCGTAACCAATGCGCCCATACAAATTGCACAAAGTGCAAGCTTTAGTTCCCGGCGATCACGACCGCCGACGAGTTTTCTGCCGTTGGTTATTATACCAGCAACAACGTGTGCCTGGTTCCATTGAGCACATTATCTGGACGGATGAGTCGACATTTACCAGAAACGGCCTGTGGAACCGAAGAAATACACACGTGTATTCAGAGGTTAACCCGCACGCTGTTCGACAAACCGGGCACCAAACCCGATGGTCGGTTAACGTATGGGCAGGTTTATTTAAGGATCGCATACTGGGACCAGTGTTTCTGCCAGAGCGATTGAACGGACAGCGATACCTAAACTTTATAAATGAACAGTTGGTTGACATTTTAAACGACCTATCGTTGGCTGAATATCGCCGCACATAGTTCCAACATGATGGTGCCCCTCCACATTTCATGAGGTTCATCCGTGAGCGCCTCAATGAGCTATTTGATGATCGCTGGATCGGCAGACTAGGACCACACGCTTGCCCACCTCGCTCACCAGATCTGACTTCGTTAGACTTCTTTTTGTGGGGTATGTGAAAGAAAGGGTTTTTAATCGTGAATGTGATAGTACTGAAGAAATGCGCCAAAGGATCGTGGATGCTTTCGAGAAACTACGTACGGACTGTGTCGAAGACCACACGATGATGCCCCGCCTGCACCCAAATCTACCTTGAAATGAATGGAGCACAATTTGAGCCGCATCTCATAAGACCACGGAGGATTTAGAGCAGTAAGCTGTTTCATATCTATTTTTTTAAACAACTTAGTACTAGACTAATCTGAATAGGTACATAACTGAATACATGAGAATAATAAACATACCTACACGATGAATAAAAACGCATGACTCCAACCTTGGTTACATTTCATTTAAGTATTTCTTCATTAGCGGGGAATCGAACCAGTTATTTGGGTTATTTAACCTGTAAATTCGGATTAAAGTGGCTACGTGGAGATAAGCACAGTGGCAAAATAGTAGGTTAAGTAGATAAGTTAGGTATTTAGACACGTGTTGTAAATTATTATATTGTGGGATGGCCCGCT
Source organism: Parnassius mnemosyne (assembly GCA_963668995.1). Taxonomy (NCBI): domain Eukaryota; kingdom Metazoa; phylum Arthropoda; class Insecta; order Lepidoptera; family Papilionidae; genus Parnassius; species Parnassius mnemosyne. Next base: position 14,864,730 of record CAVLGL010000159.1, read on the forward strand.
AGTTGCGGGCCGCGCGAATTTGTGTTCGCGCGTACATTGACCTTTATCTAGCTCAGGTCAGGTGATATCAATTCAGTCATTCCACTGCTGGTTTTATGTTTCAGTATTTTCATGATATTTTTTTTGAAATTATCGTTTCATTTAGCTGTACTAACATGATGGCGCGTGAATAAAGCTAATAAAACCTTGTAAAAAGATGATTTTTTTTTCATCAGGATCGAATTTATTTGTGACCCATGATCAAAGTTATACTTGGTGTCGTCGCCTGTCTTAGTTTTCGGGAGCGTTCCAAAAACACCCTGTATAATTTTCCCAATTTTCTAAACCTTTCAAATAATTGACCTTTGGTGTTTAGGCGCTTGGCTTTTACCCCTCTCTGTCTAAGAAAATTATTAAAAAAATTGCATGGGTTTCAAATAGTAACGTATAGTTTAATGTACAATGGATCCCTACAGACCAGCGCATAAGTTATATAATTAACTTCAGCAGTTTTCTAGCAAACACGTTTACCGCTAAAAAGAACCCCTTTGTCGTATCTCCTCAGTTCCAAGGCACTCCCCTTGCTGCCTCAGCCAGTATCGGAATCCTTGGCGTCGACATATCGAATAGCGTGCAGTTTCGTGGTCACTTGGAAGGGAAGGCCAAATTGGCCTCTAAAAAGCTTGGCGTGCTCAGCAGAGCGAGACAGTATTTCATGCCGGCACATCGCTTGCAACTTTACAAAGCGCAAGTTCGGCCCCACATGGAATACTGTTCTCATCTCTGGGCCGGGGCACCCCAGTGCCAGCTCCTTCCACTTGACCGCATCCAGCGCAGAGCGATTCGAATCGTCGACGACCGAGTTCTTTCCGATCGGCTCGATACACTGGCACTGCGTAGAGATGTTGCATCTCTTTGCGTATTTTATCGCATCTATCACGGGGAGTGCTCTGAGGAATTGTTCGGACTAATTCCAGCCGCTCAATTTCACCATCGCACGTCGCGACAAAACTCGCGTTACCATCCATACCATCTGGATGATTGGCGGTCCACCACTGTGCGATTTAGAAGAAGTTTTCTCCCTCGCACAACTTCTTTGTGGAATCAATTACCACCAGCGAATTTTCCGAACCGATACGACTTAGGAACCTTCAAGAAAAGAGCTTACACCTTTCTAAAAGGCCGGCAACGCATCTGCAATTCCCCTGGTGTTGCGGTTGTTCATGGGCGGCGGTAGTCACTTAACATCAGGTGAGCCGCATGCTCGTTTGCCCCCTATTCTATAAAAAAAAAAAAAAAAAAAAAAATATATGAATCGATGTTTGTTATAATTTTATTTCTGCTAAAGTTTTAAGCGTTAAATAAACGGACGAAACATACCGATTTTTTTCCAGATATTTCTACTCATTACTGAGAAATAGGAGTTCAAAACATAGTGCATGCCATAAGCGCCTAAGCGCGTCGGTATGTTCTACTAGGGCCTAAAAATGAAGATTCCAACGTTTTGGCGCATGAAATCGTATCTAGCAATCATATTGTACATATAAGTGATATAAAAAGCACATTGTCAGAAAGATAAATGATTGTTGAACTTATTAATATTTTTTTTAAATCGATTAATTGCTATTTTTAAATAATAAAGGGGTTTTAGTGGCTTAAGGTGTGGATTTATCAAGTCCGCAACGCTTGTAAACACGATAACTTTTGAAAATATCAATTGTTCAACTCAATATATTTTTAAAATTCTTCATCTATCATGTGGGAAGCCATTGAATGTAAATGGCAGTTTAATTTTGTTTAGTTTAGTAATAATCATTTTTTTCGGCTGCGAAATGGCGAAATTTTCGGTGTATTCGGCAGCCTTGTATGAATAAATTATTACTAAATAGAGACCGCGTCACTCAGTTAGTTCGGCGTGAGTGGACATTGTTACGTTTGTTTGCAACGGCTCAAAAAGATCGCTGTACAAATACACAATATTCGAATAACCAAATTTATTTAATACTCGATTATAATAATAATGAGAGATTTTTTATATATATAAATAATATATAATAAATAATAGTAGTACATAATAAAAGTAAGTAGTATAAATTTTTTCGTCATGGGTTGTAGTGTTATGCTACTTACATACCATTTTACATTATTTTAAATTCATTTTTCCATTCTGTTTCGATTTTCTGCATTCACTTCAAAACTGGATATTTTACATCATCTTTATTTCCATAGGATCCTGTAACGATTTTAAACCATAAGAACACAATAACAAATCATTTCTACTTCGTATTTTCACATTATCAGCACTTTTAAATTGGTGTCATTGGAGTCTACCTTTTTTCGATCTTTTAGTTAGTTTTCCGTAACTCTACAATCTCGGGCTTTGTGTGGGCAGTTGCGCTACCTTTTTTCCTATATCAATAATATCTCATTTTCCACTTAAATCTTGCCGTTTTCTTATTACAAGCCTAAAACCAAAATTTGACATGTTTTGACATTGTTGTTTATTTGGTCTCCATAGCAATTATATTCAAATTTACTACCGGTCTGTTGTTTCTATTTCGATAATTCCACATAAATACTCTTTTCTCCTGACCATTTACAAAAAATTTGCGTTTAATTTAAATAATTTTTCCGTTCTCTCTAGAAAGGTATAAAAGCCGAACAATCGGTGAAGAAAGGCAGTCTCGCTTCAGTTCTCGAATTGGAAGCATCTCCTAAAGGCCTTATCCCGGGGCCGCACTGCCCCGGGATCCTGCAAGCCTCTGTCCTGCCGGAAGCCACTGGACTCAACGAACCTCTGCTCTACCTGAAGTCGCTGGACTCTACAAACCGTTTCTCTGCCTGAAGTCGCCGGGATCCTACAAGTCTCTGCTCTACCTGGAGTCGCCGGAACCTGCAAACCTCAGTTCCGTCTGAAGTCACCGGAACCTGCAAACCTCTGTCCCGCCTGCAGTCACCGGATCCTGCAGGCTTCTGTGTTGTCTGAAGCCGCTGGGGATCCTGCAAGCCCCTGTCTGGCCTGAAATCGCCGGTTCCGGCAATTACCACATTCACCGGAGGTCGTCGCCTAGAGACGCCCACGCCTTCTGACCTACGCCGTGCGTGCTCGTTCCAGGCGCTGAGAGCACACCTTGGATCTTCAGACTCAGCTTCGGCACTAATCTTTTTTTTTATTACTTTTTTTAAATAATCTGTAAATCGCATCATCCATCCTCATATTCATACTCCATTTTTGTAATATAAAATTGTAAATATTTTTGAATCTTAAATATATTATTTGGTTTTGTTGTATTTTTGTTGTTTTGTTGTTCTTAGGTTAAATTCTTTTTGTTCTTTATTGTCGCTTCACGACAGGGTGTCATTTTCATGGTTTTCGAGGGTGTTGAAGCCAATAGTGCTGTCAAAATGTAAATCCAAGATGGCGGCTGCAATTGGTATAAATTTTTTCTCTTAATCTTAGTCCTCACGGGTAACAACGCATCTGTATTTTGATTTGCAAACGAGGATATATGTAGATGCCTACGGGCCACAGCATTCACTTACCATCAGGTGGACTGTGTGATCGTTTGTCACCCTATCCTATAAAAAAATTAAAAGAGTCTGTTTTTTAATATAAAATAAGGATGACAAACGAGCACACAGTCCACCTGATGGTAAGTGGATGTTGTGACCCGTCGGCATCTATATATATATATGTCTATATCCTCGATTGAGAATCGAAATCCAGATGCGTTGTCACCCCTTAAAACTAAGAAATGCTTAATACTCATACCCCATAATTATACTGGCTCCTTGTTCACTTTGCACCAAAACACAGCAGTGCAAGCATTTCTATTTGACGGTAGAAACGAGAAAGAGGTTGATACCTACCCAGACAGACTCTAGGCAGAAAAATAATCCTTTTTTATTTTCTTTATTTAAAAAAACGTTACCCCCACACTAGGATTATCTCCTGTATCGTGTAGGCAGTTTACAAACATATATTGCACGAGGACAAACATCCAGATCCGGAAAAATTATTTGTAAGCCATACAAATACTTGTTCCGTGCGGGATTTGAACCCGTGCCCCCAACGCAACAACTCATTGCTAAGCCATTGCGCCACGGAGCCACAGTAGTAGTTCAAACTCGTCAAAGACATCTTTTCATACCTACATCTTACTACAGGATCAACGAAAACATAAACAACGTACACTTCTGAGTAAAGTCTCCTGTTCTTGTAAAACTTTAACTGGTATACGAACAAACGTTAGTTTTTGGAAGGTTCACTAAGCATCTCAATAATTTTTCATTCAGGATCTGAATTTATGAATTTCACATACAAGTAATTAATGACCATATCCACCATACGATACACAGAAGCGATAAGCTGCTATTTTAAGCCGGTATTCTATGAATATCTTCCATTCTATACCCAGAGTTGTTTCTTTGACAGTTTATATTCGAAATTTTGAAGTGGCGAATTGACAGGCCGATAATAAAAACTGACAAATTATTTTGTATTTTTGTATTTTTTTTTTATGTAGGTAATTGCTAGGACGAGGTAAGGGGTTCAAAACTTAAAATCCACATAGTAAAACAAACAATCATGTATTAATGTATGTAATACCTTTATTATAATGATGACTTTTATTGCGTAAATGATAGTTAATTTATTATTTTTTTATTTAAATATAATGTAATATAATAAACTCTACTAATACCAGAATTTTCCTCTAACATTTATTTTAAAAATATTGAAGATGTTGCACTGAAACCGGCGACGCATTTATGACCCGGAGATAACTACGAGTGTCGCCGACGCCTTGAAAGTCGGAACATCCGTAAATTATAAGCAGCCGGCAATAATATTTTGAGAAAACCGATATAATATTTAAAAAGGAGTAGACAAAAAGTAGAATACCAGCCTGTTATGTAATATGTGTACGTGGCTGCATCCACACTTGCTAATTATGGCGATATATAATTATATTAAAGAGGTAACGAAATTGACACGAGGTCAGTATATTAGTACCTGGGCCCGAAACTGAGAACTGAGAATTTGACACATCCTCATGATATTTACCGGCAATCACATGATGGTGATGGTTACAACAAAAGAAGCAGTTTGGCGTCCACAGCAGTAATGACAAAGCAGAGAGCACGGTGTCACGACGCAAGAACAGCATTAATAAACATCAACTAGTAAGACGAAATCGCCCCAATGTCGAAAACAAATGATTTTGTAATATAATGATTTCTTATAATCACGCAAATACCGCACATTAAATGAAACTTATATTAGGTCCTTACGAATGAAATTGGCGTTTTGTCGACCGCCACAGATCAATTTGATCTTAAATATCTGGCGTTTGGTTAGGAATTCCAAATTTAAATTTATTTCAAATAATTTAGGCTTGTGTACTTGTATTTCGGATTTACTTATTAATTTTTTCGAGCCATTTGATTTTTCTTTGACATCGTCATCATTCACATTATGTAAAACTTTAAATGTCGCGTCATTTACATATACGAGTTCCAACGTGACACCAGCGCTACAGAAACAGCTTGAAGTATTAATGATATGTATGGAGAAGCTACTGTAAAAGAAAACACAGTACGTTTATGGTTCCAACGTTTTCGTTGAAATGTTGACCTACAGAACAAACCCGGTGGACGACGGCAGACGCTAGTTGACAATGAAGAATTAAAAGTGATCCTGGAGGAGGATCCATCGCAAACCATATCAGAGGTCAAAGTTAGTGGCACGCTTTGGTGTGAGTGATAAAACAATTTTAATTAACTTGAAACAAATTAGAATAGTAAAAAAGCTCAAAAAATGGAAACCGCATAAATTGAGTGAAGTACACCAACAAACGGGCGTCGAGTGCTGTGTTAGATTACGCAACCGTTCCAATAACGAGGGTATTTTGAGTCGTATCGTTACTAGTGATGAAAAATGAATCCTGTACGATAATCGCACATGACATGGGCAGAAAAAGATACAGGTAAGTATCTTGGCAGGTGCACGGGCACAGCTTTCTAAGATGTGGCCATACAATTACGGCAGAGCTGTATTGTCAACAATTGCAAACCATGTTGTAAAAGCTAGCCGTTAAACAACGGACACTGCTCAATTGATTTAGCCCACTGCTGATTCAACGCTAGACTGCACAATATACGGTCGCTAAATTAGAGAGTATTTCCGAATGTCTCAGACACCCACCGTAGCCGACATCCATGGCCCTTCGTACAACAGATTACCAAGTTTCCAGAATTTGGACAATTTCTTGCATGGGAATAAATTCAATTTCGATGAGGCAGTCAAAACCGCCTTCAATGACTATATAATATATATAAATTCATTTTAGCAAAGAAATCAATGGACTATCTATAAAATGGATAAAGTATCGATAACAATGGTACATACTTTGAATGATTAAATATATAATTTTATAAAAAAAATAGTTTTGTTTTCTTCACACACGATAAGGATGTTAAAAGAGGGAATAAACGCTTTATTTACTTAAATAAGCAAATAGTAGTAGCAGTTTTTTAATTTCCCTCCGTGACCCATGCTGTAACGCGCCCGAAATATCGGGAATTAAAAAGTTAATACCACGCGATTAAATCCGTAAAATTAGAATATTTTAAGGTTTTTCACTATTATTTTATGTTAAGAGAAAGAAATTGATACATATTTATGAGCGTGATTGCGTGTGTCCTTAATATTATTGGCAATAAAAGACAGTTGGCTTCTGTGCTCCGTACTCAGACTTTAAATGTCCTAATAAAAAAGGCGCAAACCTTGCTTAATTTCTATGAGCTTCTTCTAAAATTACGTACACCCTTAACTGAGTGTACGTTTTATATATCCTTTACTGAGTAAGGAAATTTAGAAGCAGCACAAATTTTTCGTGATAGATATTAGAAGAACAATTCCTCTTCCATTTATTGGCCTTTATTCAAAGATTAAGTTAAAATGTTTATACCCTATTAAAAATCTATTGCATTTAGATTGCAAATGTGTTGTTTTCATTGCATCATAAGTCCGTTGCTGAACAAAATATATTTCTAAAAGATGCTACAAAATCAGATCTTTGTCTACGATATATCATTTGGTTCGTCACTCCATTTGACATTTCCCTTGTATTATAGTTTAACATAGATATAAATTCCACGTGAATGAGCGCCTAGTTAGGGTAAAATATTAGTAGGCAATAAATAAAACATTCGTTTCGGGAGGATAAAAATTGGAAAATCTGGTCGCTTTTCTCTGAATATCTTCATGAATACGAGGTATTTTATGTCCATTTGGTACCAGTGATTTACAGCACAAGGTTTCATATAACATATGTGATATTTTGCAATTTTAACTAAACATTTTTTACTTAAAACTATAAAAGCAGTAACAAGGAATACTGAATCTGTGTATACTTGAATATCACCACAATTAAAAATATCTTCAACACTAACGTTTGTAGCGTAGACTTCGTTCTTTGCATACTTATGACACACAAGAAAGAGGTTATTATAAATTAATTACGTTTAATAAATTTAAGTCCTATAGTAAATATTATTAAATTACAGCTATAGTTTAAATAGTTAAAGTATAGGTTAAAACATGTTTGAAAAACATTTAAATACATTTTATTATACTTGAACCTTTGTATACATATATCTTTCTATATTGTAAGTAATTTTCGACTGATTTAAAAAAAAACGAACGGTACTCAATTCGAATGTATGTTTTTTTTATGTGTGTTACCTCATAACTTTTTACTGGGTGAACCGATTTCGATGATTCTTTTTTTATTTGAATTTGAAGCAGGTGCTTCACATGTGGTCCCACATAAATTTGATCACGGTCTGACCAATAGTTTTTGAGTTATTCTTAATAATTTACATTGAAGTCGGTTGTACAACATTTTTATTTTAAAATTATATATATCCTTATGGTTTATACTTTTAATTTGCTTAAGTAAATTAGAATTAACAAAAAAAGGACCCTGTTTATAAAACAATGTGTTAAGCATATTACCGTCAATTTATTGCTGAACAAAACACGAATATATTTGTCGTCATTAATTATTCATCTTGAAGTGGTTTTAATAATGTCGTTTGTTACCATTTTCTACGGTTCTTTATTTTAATTTTTCCTGTCTGCCCCAGAAGTATGTAGGTTAATGTTTTTCGAGTGTATGTATGAATGAATTTTTATTTCTTTGGCACGTTCTGAAGCATAAATGTCTTGACGAACTAAATCATGGGGTGTCGTAAGCTTCATCTTGGTAGTGGACACTTGTCTTGGTAGTAGATTTTTTACGCAGTTGAGTTTTTAATTAGTGTCTTTATTATTCAATTCGATACGTTTCATATTGCCGTCCAACGTAAGTGCTCTCTTAGAGTTATTGGCAATAAATTAAAAATAAAGACATACAAATTATAAGTAACCTGTCATAGTTGGTGGTTTGTTTTGTGAACAGAATCAATAACAAATAAAAATCAACCTTTTAAGATCTCATACATTTGTTCCAAACTCTCGAGCAATATAGGTAACGGAAAGTGGCTCGCAAAATATTTAATTATTAAAATTATATTTTTAGTAATCAAAATGTATCTGTAAGAGCTAACCTGTTATGTATAACTAAATGTGTCTCATGACACGTCTCTCTTTTCGTCTCACTTCATTTACAACCCGTCGCTGCATATCGGCTTATATTCTCCCTATCTTTCCGTTTTATTATATTCACATTTTTGACATAAAAGGAGATCTATGCACCACTGAAGAATGACGTGCTCCATTTTTATAAATACGAAAAATTGAACGTTGAGAAATGCATTTTTCAGCGCACCACTGAATTACTTCAGTGTAGAGGTAGATGCTTTTCGTTTTAATGAGATAATGTTGCTTTGTATTACTGTATGTTTGAATTAAATTAAATTCATTAATCAATTGCTTTCCAAGGGGTCTACTAGTCACTAAGGAAGTACGTTTTCTACGTGGTAGAGCCATGCTGCAGCTATATTATGGTTGTAGCACGAATGGGTTGGCTCGACCGGGGAAGGACCACGCTCTCACAGAAAACCAGCGTAAAATAGCAGCTTAACGCTGCTGTATTTCGTATGGTGAGTGTAGAGAACCGGAGACCCTTTTTACTGGTAAAGAGGCATTCCATCTTAGTCCTCACGGGTGACAACGTATCTGCATCTTGAGTCTTTATTGAGGATAGATGTAGATGTCTATGGGTCACAGTAACCACTTACCATCACGTGGACTGTGTGCTCGTTTATCACCCGATCCTATAAAAAAAAGACTGCTTGGACGCCAATTATGCTTACAATTACCTCGGCTTAGTGTTCGTCGTAAATTTCGTAGTACGCGAACAACCGTAGTCCGATTTCCACCGGCACCAAACATTTTTTTTTATTTCATTCACCCCTTACGCTCTCAATGGGTAACAATAGGATGACGAATTCTTTTAGAACGCTACAACGCAAATCTTGAGGTTAGGTTAGGTTAGGTTAAAATATAATAAAGTCGACCTATAGTTTTTTAAGCTGTGAGGTGTGCTACCTAAGTTCTCATGGGTGAAGCAAAGAAATATTTTATATTTTCAGACATGTGGGTTATTAAATGAAACTAATTTTTACGGATTTTATCGCGTTTAATTTGACTTTTTAATTCCCGACGCTGCGGGTGTTTTACAGCACCCGTGGTCACGTGGGGGACTGAGGCGCTTAACGTCCCGATGTCATAGTTCGCCCGGTTACCTTCAGTTTTTGAATATTAATTTTTGTTCCGATCTATGCAGAATGAGCTTACAGTATCTTGAAGTCTTGCAGTGGATTTAATTTTATTAATTATAGGATCCCAAGCAGATGGCAGCAGCCATCCATCTTGTCTATTGATTTTTTTTTCGATTTCAATAGCCTCACGAGTCATCCTTGGTGAAAATCTGCTTTACAGCACCCATGGTCACGGGGGGACTGAGGTGTTAGACGTCCCGATGTCATAATTAGCTCGGCTACCTTCAGTTTTTGAATATTAATTTTTGGTCCGTTCTATATAGACTGAGCTTATAGTATCTATACTTATATTATTTTTCTGCTTATAGTATCTATAGTATCTATACCTTTTGGTCCGATCATCGAGACGTCATCGGAACGTCAAACACCTCAGTCCCCCCGTGACCATGGGTGCTGTAAAGCACCCGAAACATCGGGAATTAAAAAGTTAAATTAAACGCGATAAAATCCCTAAAAATTAGTTTCATTTGATGTGTACTCTTCGCGTAAATATAAGAAATCATTACATGTCGGTTATCTCACAATGTTTACCTTCATCTCTGTCGGTATAATTATTTTGCATATCTCACTGTCAACAGTAAGTAGCCTCAAAAGTTTTTTTTATAGGAGAGATGCGGCAAATACAAACGAGCATGCGGATCACCTGATGGTAAGTGACTACCGCCGCCCATGAACAACTGCAACACCAGGGAGGGAATTGCAGATGCGTTGCCGGCCTTTTAAAAACGAGTATGCTCTTTTCTTGAAGGTCCCTAAGTCGTATCGGCCTGTAAAAATCGCTGATGGTAATCGATTCCACAAGGAAGTCGTGCGAGGAAGAAAACATCTTCTAAATCGCACAGTGGTGGACCGCCAATCATCCAGATGGTGTGGATGGTATCGGGAGTTCTGCCGCGATGTGCGTTGGTGAAATTTGGCGGCTGGGATTAATCCGAACAATTCCTCAGAGCACTCCCCATAGTAGATGCGAAAGAAAATGCAAAGGGATGCAACATCTCTTCGCAGTGCCAATGAATCGAGCCGATCGGAATGGGCTCGGTCGTCGACGATTCGAGCCGCTCTGCGTTGGATGCGGTCAAGTGGAAGGAGCTGGCACTGGGGAGCCCCTGCCCAGAGATGGGAACAGTATTCCATGTGAGGTCGAACCTGCGCCTTGTAAAGTTGCAGGCGGTGTGCCGGCATGAAATACTGTCCCGCTCTGCTGAGCACGCCAAGCTTTTTAGAGGCCAATTTGGCCTTCTCTTCCAAGTGACCACGAAACTGCACGTCACTCGATATGTCGACTCCGAGGATACCGACACTGGCTGAGGCAAGAAGGGGAGTGCCTTGAAACTGAGGAGATACGACAAAGGGTTTCTTTTTAGCGGTAAACGCGCAAACATGTGTCTTCTGAGGATTAAACCGGACTAGATTTAGTCGCCCCCAATCCGAGACTTTGTTCAGCAAAGACTCGACTTCAGATACAAGTTTGTTCCGGTACTCGGCGACGTTTTCCCGAGAAATATTGGCACGGCCGGTGTATAGAGCATCACCAGTGCTGTCATCTGCATAGCAATGAATGTTACCAGTTAGCAACATATCATTGATATGCAGAAGAAACAGCGTTGGTGATGGCATACAGCCTTGTGGAACACCAGCGTTAATAGGCTTGTAGTCGGAGCATGCACCGTCTACAACGACCTTGATGCTCCGATCTGCAAGGAAGCTGGTGATCCAATTGCACAATTTCTCGGGAAGCCCATAGGAAGGGAGCTTCGAAAGAAGCGCTTTGTGCCAAACCCGATCGAAGGCCTTCGCAACTATAGTTAACTAAGACTTTTGGTATTGTGAACACTAGTCCACCTTCCAATCGTGGTGATTGTGGGAGACCCAAGCCCAGCATTGTACAGTGAACAGTCCCTTAAGGAGAACGGAGGGGATCCTCGTTACTAAGAAAGTAAGATGACGTAAATGTATTCTAAAATGTCTCCAAAATTTACTGCAGTATTCCACTTGACTAATATAACCTAAACACTTACGAAATTCAATCTACAGAAAATTTTCACACCCTTTTTTTTAATGAAACCAATGTGATAACAGAACTGTACGTGATAGTAAGTGGCCAATAGACATCTGTAAAGAATATCAAATAAAGATGTCGGCAACACATCTGTTTGCATCATTGAAATCTTTGACCTTTATTCGAGCTTTATTTTAGTATCGCAAAACTTAATTGATGTTCAAGTTCAAACAAAGAAGGCTATGAATGCATTGTTTTCTCTGAGGACTTAGATGGAACGACTTACAGTCTTTAATTGTACTTGCACTGTATACCCTTCAAACCGTAACTCAGCAATGCAAGCGCCGCTATTTGGCGGCAGCCAGACGGAATCATTTGCAAAAATGGAGTCCTACCACTTAGGAGTTGTAATGATTCTGTTCACAAATATTGGCACGGCCGGTGTATAGAGCATCACCAGTGCTGTCATCCGCATAGCAATGAATGTTACCGCTTTGCAAGATATCATTGATATGCAGAAGGAACAGCGTTGGTGATAGCACACAGCCTTGTGGAACACCGGCGTTAATAGGCCTATAGTCGGAGCATGCACCGTCTACAATGACCTTGATGCTCCGATCTGTAAGGAAGCTGGTGATCCAATTTCTCAGACCAATAAAAATACTTTTATTTGGTCTCAAAATCTTTTTTTATTGGTCTTAGCTGGTCAATGATATTTTCTCATAATATATTTTATTAAATGATCAACGAAAACACAAACACCGTAACTCCGCTGAGTAATGTCTCCCGGTCTTGTAAAACGTTAAACGGTATATGAAGAAACGTTTGATTTTAGAAAGGTTCACTAAGCGCCTCATTAATCTTTCATTCAGGACCTGACTTTATAAATGTCGCATTTAAGTGAGGAGTGTTGGATAAGCAACTAAAATTATGTTTGCTACTTTTTCCTAAGTTATTCTTTCATTTTTAGGTAATAAAATAAAAATAAACTTTTTTTAGATTACAGTACCGTACGGTGATAGAGAAAAAAGAAAATATCTTAATATATCCCATCTCATTTAATGCGCCACAATGATCCCATACTATAGTATCTACATATGACAAAATAGCTGTCGGATATAGGACCAGAATGACTGAGAATAGTAATACATCATGTAACTAAGATAAATTACAAATTTACACTTTTTTTGTGGGAATTCTTAGCTAATGAATCGAATTAACTCTAGGGATTTTATTTGAAAGGTTGCTTGCTGACTCATCCAAATGCTCAGAAAGAATGAAAGCAATTGGATAGGTCTTATAATTATTCGAGCGTTGATATAACATAGATTCTTTAGATTAGCTGAGGTACTTTTATCTTTCAGGTTGGGAAAATAGACCTTATTTAATAAATGTTAGATAATAAAATAAATTAATAGGCAGACGAAGCTCTGAAAATATTTTCCAAAATATGAATAGATTATTTTTTATTATTCAAACTTAACGGTGTTCAGATTTTATGTATAGGCATACGAAGGACAGCATCGTACTGGCAAGTGCAGTGTTGGGCTACTAGTTGGAGTGACGACTTAATGAAATACACCAGTAGTCGGTTGATGCGGGTGGCTCAGGACAGTACTATATGACATTTTATAAGGGAGACCTATTTTCAGCAGACTTGTAATGTGTTATAGTGATAGTGGTTATCTCTGTGGTAGTACCTGGTATATAAAAAATGAATTTCAATAAGTATTGTATTTTAACTAAATAAAATTATTCCATTCTATTTCTTATGAGATAATTTAAACAAATACAGACGATATTCTAGTAAATCGTCGTAGGCGCCGCAAAGGGGCGAACCTCAATTTTTCAAAAAATTACGGAAGCGCAAGAACACATTTATTATTCCCCGATAACTAAATATTTTAGAATTAATCGATAACAACAAATATGATAAATGTTCTAATGAAAAAAAGCTAGTAATCAGGAAATAATAAATGTTATCTTGATCTCCTGTAATTTTTTGAAAAATTGAGATGCGCCCTCTTTGCGGCGTCAATGACGAAATTAACTATTTATTGAAAATAAAAGCTGATATAATATGCGTGCTTTAATGCCGTATGCTCTTGAAAATTCGAAATAAAGTAAACATTGGCTACGAATAACACCTGGAATGTTAACGTAAGACCTGTGGGAATATTATCAAGATTTTAGATCTGCAAAATCTTCAACACGTGCAGTTGAACTTACGATAGTATTTTTGTTATTTTCTCAGAAGTGACATCTGAATTTTTATTTTCGATCGAGGATAGATTAAACAGTTTATAGCCACAGTGGCACAATCAGATAGACTACATATATTTGTTAACCCTACTTAATAAAGAAGTATTGAATTCCATATTCGCAATACTTCAAATAAAACCAAAGAACATAAGGTTGTATACTAACACATGGATCCCCTTAGTCCTGCAATCTGACAGTAAAAATGAAAAGTGTCAATGCATTTAAATTTTCTTTATTTTAATCGCCAACAATTTTAAAAGTTTATCTGCATTGAAAGCGACATTTCATCGTGAAAAAAAAATTAATTGGATGGAATATTTTCGAATTAACTGGAAAATATTGCTTATGTACCCTGTTTTATTAATAAACTAGCGACCCGACCCGGATACGCCTTGCTATGTATCTATTAATGTGCATTATTTCTATTATAAATAATCAAGGACCATTTATTTTTTCAAGTTTTTTTCGACAAAATACAGTCTAGAAGATCCTCCTATCATACGGTTTATGTAGTTTCATTACAGTCGCTTCAGCTATTTCGAAGATTAGTCTGGACAGACAGACAGACAGAGAAACGACTGTCTGTCTATCCGGTCAGTGACAGATATACATATACATCTAAAAATGTTTATTCATGTCTTAATATCATGCAAATTACCTCCTCAGTTATTTCGTTACAGACAGAAACTTCAACTTTATTTATATACTATCGACCCGCCCCTGCCTCGCCTGGGTTAGACAAGAGTAACACAATAGCAATGACCTACAGGTATAGGTAGTACTAGCTCAGGACAGCGGAAGGGTTAATTTACATACTAAGATAATATACACAGATTTTAATGAATAAGTTTGTAAATTCGTAGCTTTTAAAAAATACAATCGGTCGAAACACTTCATCGAGACAAATTGCAAATTATTGTTGTATATTCTCATTTTTGTTTATGAAAATATATATAATAACTAATTCAAAACATAATAATTGCTAATAGTATAAGATATTTAGCAGGTAAAACACACAGTGGTGGACCGTCAAGAATCCAGATGGTGAGGATGGTATTGTGAATTTTGACGCGATGTTCGTTCGTGAAATTTGGCGGCTGGAATTAATCCGAACAATTCCTGAGGGCACTCCCCGTGGTAAATTCGATAGAAAATGCAAAGGGGTGCAATATATCCACGCAGTGCCAGTGTATCGAGCCCATCATACAAGTGGAAGGAGCTGGCACTGGGATGCCCCGGCCCAGAGATGAGAAGAGTATTTTTTTATAGTATAGGGTGACAAACGAGCACACAGTCCACCAGATGGTAAGTGGTTGCTGCGGCCCATAGACATCTACATTTATCCTCAACAAAGAATCAAAATGCAGATGCGTCGTCACCCGTGAGGACTAAGATGGAATGCCTCTTTTCCAGTAAAATGGGTCTCCGGTTCTCTACACTCACCATACGAAACACAGCAGTGTCAAGCTGCTATTTTACACTGGTATTCTGTGAGAGCGTGGTCCTTCCCCGGTCGAGCCGACCCATTCGTACTACAACTATACTACTAATATAGCTGCAGCACGGCTCTACCACCTATAAATTTGACTACTGTCGTAAACCACTTCTAACACAAGCATTTTAAGCTAACCAGAAGTGGATTAAAGAAATATTAGTAATGTTTAAAATAGCATTACTAGTATTTAAAAAAAAGTTTGTCCCGGTACCCGGCGACGTTTTCCCAAGAAATTTTAGCACTATTGGTCGCCACTGGTGATATGAGGGCTGATTCTTTTCTCGCTGAAAGGCTGAGCATATAGCTTTTTATAGGGGGGTAAGACTGTATAAGAACTATTATTATTATTTTAATAATAGTTCTATAATTATTATTATTATTTTGGGTTATCTATAAAGTTTTCTCATCTGGTTGGGCAATATAAATATATAGGTATAATTGTAAATAAACATGGTAAACGTACATAAATATCAATAAAATAAAATAAATACATAAATATATAAAAACCTAACCAGATGGAAGCCCTCGGCAGAGGAGACCAAACGGCCGAGGGTTAGGGGGAAAGGGAAAGAAACCGGCGGACGATGCGGGCGGTATCGAGGAGCACCGCCTTCTGCAATTGAGCTTGGAGCGGTCCGTCACGGAGTCCCAGTCGCCTCAGATGACCCGAGAGGCTGACTGGAATTAACCCATTCGCAGAGACGATTACAGGTATAATTTTGGCCGGCAATCCACCCCACATGTCGGTCACCTCGTGAGCCAGGTCCAGATATTTAGTCAGCTTATGTGTTTCGGCTTTCACGAAGTTCTCGTCATAAGGAATATTAATGTCGACCAAAAATATCCTTGAATGTGCCCGGTGCATTAGCACAATATCAGGCTTATTCGCAAGAATAGTCCTGTCAGCGCCGAACAACCGGAGATGACATGCCCAAGTGACTCACCGGGATGGCGGCAAGCTCGACAGACGTCAACGGTGCCATCCTTTAGGATGTATCTCCGATAATTGGTGGTCTTAATAACCTAATCCTGTATCATACAGACAAAACCCTCGGTTTCCCCAAAGAGATCACCGAAACGTAGCCAGTGGAGAGAGGCGACTGTGTCTACGAAAGGTTCATGTAGAGCCTTGTAGAACCTCCCGTGGAGCTCCTTTTTCTTCCATAAGGTCTCCCGGTCGGAAATGCTCTGTACTGCCGGATCTTGCCATTGCTCGTTGGCTAAGGATAGAGGGGTAAGTCCTTTATCACAAGAAATAACGTCCCTATATTATGGATCATCCGCTCTCGTCAGAAAATAATTACGGAGGCTGCACACTTTGCGATTATGCATGGTAAGCGCGCTTAAAAAGCCGCGCCCACCATGTTTCCGCGGCAAGTACAGCCTCATTACTGACGATCTCGGATGATGCATCCTGTGGGACGTCATTATAGTGCGGACTTTTCTGTCTAGAGCGTTCAGTTCGGTCTGAGTCCACCTGAGCATGCCAAAGTTATACATGAGAACAGGCATGACGATGATGTTATATGTGTGCGTCTTATTCACATCGGACAAAAGGCTGTTAAGCACTTTGGTCAAGCGTGCTTAAATCACATCGCAAACTGACTGTTTCATACCCGCCTCATCTACACCGATGTTCTGTGACATACCCAGGTATCGGTATGTTTCAGCCTCGGAAAGGGTCTTTATGTTGATGGGCATAGATAAGTCTATGCCCTCAGAGTTAGCAACCCTTCCCCTTTCAACATGGAGGATCGCACACTTATCCGTCCCCAGCTCCATTCCAATAGAATTGCTAAAATCACTCGTGATGTTTAGCAATTCCATAAGATGAAAGCGACTGGAGGTGAGTAACTTGAGATCATCCGTGTAGAAAAGGTGGGTCACTTTTGTACCTCCTTTCCGAAGCTGAAATCCCCTCCCGGAGCCCTCCAGTAAGGTACTGAGAGGGTTCAGAGAGAGGCAGAACCAGATTGGACTCAAACAATCGCCTTGGAAGATACCCCTTCTTATCCTTACGTGGTTCTCCGCAGCCGTCATCCGCTGGCCTAGATGACAAAGGATCGTACT
This sequence comes from Parnassius mnemosyne, assembly GCA_963668995.1. Lineage (NCBI taxonomy): Eukaryota > Metazoa > Arthropoda > Insecta > Lepidoptera > Papilionidae > Parnassius > Parnassius mnemosyne. The sequence continues at coordinate 14,882,324 of CAVLGL010000159.1, forward strand.
CCACTGCTCCATACACTGCCCGAGGAAGTCCCGAACCGTACATTCAACCTTGTACAGCTCGAGGCTCATGGCTCTTAAGCCATGTATGAGGCACCGAGTCGAAAGCCTTTTTGTAGTCTATCCAGGCGACGCAGAGGTTCCGATGGTTGCGTTTAACCACCTTGCCAATGACTGCGTCAATGAGGAGTGGTTCCTTGGTTCCACGACCACTGCCCCGACATCTATTTTGAGCGTGCGACATCACCTGATTTGGGTTCAGGTGACGAGTGATTCTCACGCTCAAAATGGATTTAAGTGTCTTGTATATGGTAGATATACACGTTATGGGGCGCTATTTGCTCGGGTCTGTGGAATCCCGGTCTTTAGGAACCAAATGAGTGATCCCAGTAGTGAAGTGGCTCGGGAGCAACTTTTGGTCGAGAGCCTCTTGAAACTATCGGGCGAGCACAACATAACACACCACGAACCCCTTCAGCCAGTAGTGATGCAGTCCGTCGAGTCCCGGACTTTTCCAGTTCGGGGCCCTACGGACCGCCTAACCTACGTCATCCGGCGTTATGATGACGGGGTCCATGGGCGTAATATTTGCACACTGACTCGCCACAACTTCCGTCCAAGGGCCCTCGCTGTGGTTTACGGGCTCTGACCACAGGCCGCGTCAGAATGCGATAGTGTCGGCCTGATTCGGTGCTGGGCCCATTCCACGTACTATTGGTCGCTCCAATGATTCATAGAGCCTCTTCTGATCACTCTAGAAGAGACGATTCTGGTTGAACCGTGTCGCTCTCCCCACAGCGATTCTCTGCTTCAGATCGTCTATGCGCTCCGTCAGTTTTTGCGTTATATCCGGCTGGGACAAAGTGATATTTGTCCCAGCAAACGCCATCCTGACGGTGCGCACAATTCTTGGCCTATTATTGCCCGACCTGAAGCTTATCAATCTGACGATGAGGGCCCTTGCCTTTGCGATACGGTCCTCAATCCTTCTTCTCCAGGCTGGGATGGCGCTACTGTGTCTAGTAGCGCGTCCAGCCGTGGGAAGTTTGGCGCCAATAATACGGCAAACTGCCAGTGCGGCGCCAAACAGAATTGAGTCCGTGTCGCAAAAGTCCCGGCTGGCTTCCAATTAGGTCACCAGCATTGGGTTGAGAGCCCTCACGACAGCCCGATTCCGCTTGCTTAGGGGTATACGGGGAAGTCGCGGTCGATTCTCGAGATGCGTATAGCGCGTTTCCCTAATCGCCTCTTCCAATACGCTCCTCATTTGCTCTTGTTCCTGGGCGACTATTCCATCGTCGCCTGAGTCAACCATAAGGAGATCTACGGCGGCATCTACGTGTGCGGGTTGCTCTGCAACTCGTAGAGCCGCATTACCTGTCGTAGTATTTTCATTCAACGAAAGAATAGCCTCACGTCGTAGCCGTTCGAGTTCGGCGTCATCAAATATTTTTGAGCGCATGATGTATCGAACTCGGTCTGCCAAGTTTTGCTCGGTAACGGTAATAGACGGCTCCAGCTCAGCAAATAGTCGATGCATCCTAGCCCGGTACGCAAAACCTCCAATTTCTTCCCCTTTCGACCTAAAATACGCCCGCAATACGTTTGTATTCATTTCCTTCGTTCAACGGTGCGGTGTACTCCACCAGCGGCGGGTGCTGCTTGCCGAGTCCGAAAGGACCCTGCCGACCCCAAGCCATCTGATGGGGATGATGGATGCGAGGGGCTACTAGGTGGTTGTGTAGCACCTCGCGTTCGGCTGGCGGCCCGCATGCTGTGGCGTCCAGCGCCAGCTCCAGACGCGCCCCGGCGACCCCCAGGCAGTGGCCCTATACGCGGTCTATTGGTTTCCATCATCCATAAATTGGGCGTCAGTTAACGGGAGACGCCCAGACCCGGCGCCGTTTCATGATGGAGTCATATGCACAAACGGGCCTTTGCACCCTCAATTTTGCCGAGGCACGGCGCTAACACTGCTTGGCAAGGTGCTGACTGATTGCGCTGACGTAGCAGTTTTGTCACTTAACTGTTACGTCAGCGGGCGATGGGGTCGTCACTTCCCTACGCCATTTTAACTGTTACGTCAGCGGGCGATGGGGTCGTCACTTCCCTACGCCATTTTAACTATTACGTCAGCGGGCGATGGGGTCGTCACTTCCCTACGCCATTATTATTATTATTATAGTTCTTATACAGTATGAGGTTGAAGAGTTTAAAAAATTTATACCATTAGGTAGCTCACATCGTCTCATTTAATTAAAACTTCTAAGCAACTAATACGTTACATGGAGATGATTCATAAACTTTTCTAAAGGCGGAGGGCTTATACCAGCTTATACTAAAACAGCTCAGGGGAATTGAAAGAAAACATCCATCTTTTTGACATATATTCATCTCTTTTGGCGCCAAGGTTCTTTTAAAAAAGGGCTACAATGAATAATTGTCTTATCAACTAAAAAGATTTCACTAAAGAAAGTTCGTAGATATATGAACTTTTATAACAAACTACATATACTTCACTGCTGGACGTATGAGGAAGTTCAATATCTCTGAGTGAGCTATGGAGACGGCTATGCTCGGGGTTTCTCTGCATAATAAACTTAAAAAGGAGGATATTCGCAGTATAACTAGATTAATCGACACAGCCCAACAAAGAAAGGTTCTCAGGTGGCAGCCTGGTACCGGCAGGCGAAGTTTAGGGCGTCTTAACACTAGATGGAGTAACGATCTGGTAAGACATGCAGAAAGTCGATTGGTACAGGTTACTCAGGACCTATGAAGGCAAGAAGAAATGAAGGAAAGAAAGCAAGAAAAAAATAAAAACCTATATTAACTGGAACTATACATATCACATACAAAATAGACCTAGTTTCATTAGTTTCCGCGGGAATCGTAAACGTTTTGCTGGCGTGAGATGAAATCTTACGGTGAACTACACGGTTCCCGTATATTTTGTTAAATTATATTCACAAAATTTAAAAGAAGCTTTTGCACGATTTTCGACAATATTATTCCTAGTAATTAGTCATCACACGATGCCACGAACTATTCCATCAAATAGAGATAAAAATTTCACATTGCACTTTATTTTCAATTACTTACAATGTATCCGATGTAAGTAGCATCGGATAAATTGATACCATAAGAACTTCAACTTAAGCGGATCTCTCTTAATCACAATATTGTTTCCAGAATAACAGTTTAGTTAGTCATTTTGCAAACGTGGCAATAGCGGTAAATTATCCCGATAATGGCCGCTGATCTGGATAATATAAGTCAACTTTTATGCTGCACTATTAAGTATTCAGTATCATTCTTTTATTTAATTTTGTCAGTTATCTACTTATTTATTATTCGTTTATTTAGCAGTAAGTAGATGGCACTATTATTAGATTACAAAAATATGAAAGCCAAAACTGTAAAGGTAAATGTACAAAAACCTCTTAATTTATTTATGAGGATAATGAGAGTTTTGCAATAATAGACCAGAATCAATCAGCTTATTTTTTTGGAAGTAATTGGAAGTAAAGACTAGGAATGAGTTAGAGGGTGACTCGAACTTCAGGCCTAGTCAGTTTGAATAGCCTATCATGTAGAGGATGTCATGGAGCTTATGGTTGAGTAGGGGCAAAAAGTTCGCATTACAGTCCTAGGGGGCCAAAATTGCCAAAAACCAAAAAATTGGGGGTTGGCTCGAACTTTAGGCATAGTTAGAATGAATAGACTTTCATGTAGTGGATGTCATGGGGGTTATGGATGAATAGGGGCAAAAAGTTCGCATTACCCTCCTAGGGCGTCAAAATTGCCATAAACCAAAAAATTGGGGGTGGCTCGAACTTTAGGCATAGTCAGTTTGAATAGCCTATCATGTAGAGGATGTCATGGGGGTTATGGTTGAATAGGGGGAAAAGTTCTCATTACACTGCTAGGAGATGAACATTGCCATAAACAAAAAATAATTCTTATTATGGCTATAACTATGCCTCCTTCGGAGGTTCTTACAAAATCTTTACTTCCCGCATCACACTTTTTTTTATAGAAGAGGAGGAATACGAGCATGCGGCTCACCTGATGGTAAGTGACTACCGCCGCCCATGAACAACTGCAACACCAGGGGAACCAGGGGAATTGCAGATGTGTTGCCGGCCTTTTAAAAAGGAGTAGACTCTTTTCTTGAAGGTCCCTAAGTCGTATCGGTCCGGAAAAATCGCTGATGATAATCGACTCCACAAGGAAGTTGTACGAGGAAGAAAACATCTTCTAAATCGCACAGTGGTGGACCGCCAATCATCCAGATGGTGTGAATGGTATCGGGAGTTCTGCCGCGATGTGCGTTCATGAAATTTCGTAGCTGGGATTAATCCGAACAATTCCTCATAGCACTCCCCATGGTAAATATGAAAGAAAATGTTAAGGGATGCAACATCTCTTTGCAGTGCCAATGAATCGAACCAATCGAAAAGCACTCGGTCATCAACTATTCGAGCCGCTTTGCGCTGGATGCAGTCAAGTGGAAGGAGCTGGCACTGGGGAGCCCCTGCCCAGAGATGGGAAAAGTATTCCACGTAAAGCCGAACCTGCGCCTTGTAAAGTTGCAGGAGATGTGCCGGCATGAAATACTGTCCCGCTCTGCTGAGCACGCCAAGCTTTTTTGAGGCCAGTTTGGTCTTCTCTTACAAGTGACCACGAAACTGCACGTCACTCGATATATAGACTCCGAGGATTCCGATATTGGCAGAGGCAAGAAGGGGAGTGCCTTGAAACTGAGGAGATACGACAAAGGGGGCCGGTGTATAAAGCATCGCCAGTGCGGTCATGCGCATAGCTATGAATGTTACCAGTTAGCAACATATCATTGATATGCAGAAGAAACAGCGTTGGTGATAGCACACAGCCTTGTGGAACACCAGTGTTAATAGGCTTGTAGTCGGAGCATGAACCGTCTATAACGACCTTGATGCTCCGATCTGCAAAGAAGCTGGTGATCCAGTTGCACAATTTCTCGGGAAGCCCATAAGAAGGGAGCTTCGAAAGAAGCGCTTTGTGCCAAACCCGATCGAAGGCCTTCGCAATGTACAAACTAAAGGCCAACGCCACGCCCTTGGACTCTACTGCCTACGCCCATCTATGAGTTAGGTAGACCAGAAAGTCACCAGCTGGCCGACCCCGACGAAAACCGTATTGGCGGTTACTAATTAGCTGGTGATCCTCAAGGTACCGCATGAGGTGGCAGTTTATTACGGATTCCATTATTTTGGAGAACAAGGGGGTGATGGCGATACGCCTGTAGTTGGACGGCTCTGAGCAATCGCATCTTTTAAGGATCGGTGGACAAAAGCTGTCTTCCATGATTTCGAGACTATGTTTAGGGAGTAGAGGTGCCGCAAAAGACGTGTTAGAACCGGAACACACGTCCTCAGCACAATTAGGGGGATTCCGTCAGGCCCACTCGACTTGTGGATGTCCAGGGAGAGGAGTGTTTTGCGAACTGAGCGCTGTGAGAACTGCACATCCGGCATGGAGCACTCACACCGCGAGATGGTCGGCGATGTGTTCTCCCCGTCATCAAGAGTCAAGTTGGATGCAAAAATGGAGCTTAAAAGGTCGGCTTTCTCTTTTGCGGCGTGGGCCAGTGAGTCGTCCCCCCTGTGCAGAGGTGGTAGTGATGGCTTACAGAAATTCCCTTGGACAGCCTTGGCGAGAGACCAGAATGCACGGGTTCCCGATGGAAGGCGAAATAGTTTCTCGCCAATTCTGCCTATGTGCTCTGACGTTGCCTTGGCAATAACTCTTTTGAAGGACCTGGAGGCGAAGTTATACTTCTTTTTAAGCATGCTGGTGTTTACATCCCAATTCGCCGTAGCCGCAGCCCAGACTTGATAACACTCTTGCTTACTGCGTAATGCAGTCTTACAGGAGCGACAAAACCATGGCTGAGATGTGCCTCCGATGGGTACCACAGATGATGGAACAAATAGTTATATTCCCTGTAGCACCACATTAGTGATAGAGACAGCAACAACGCTGGGATCATCCGGCGAGAAGCAAACCCGCCCCCATGGGTAGGATACAAAGAAAGACCGCATTCCGTCCCAATCCGCCGACCTGTAATGCCAAACACGGTGGCAACCTGCAGAACGCAACAGCGAGGGGAGCGTGAGTGGCACCACACTCCAGATCAGACAATGGTCCGAAAAGCCGAGAGGGGCATCGACGGAAATCTCATATCTGTCCGGATGAGAGGTCGGCAGAAGGTCCAACAGGGAAGGTGTATGATCTTCCACATCTGGAATCCGCGTAGGCAAAGTAACCAGTTGTGTCACACCATATGCCATGGCAAAGTCATAAACAGATCTCCCCGCATGATCGGTAAAACGTGAACCGAGCCATTCGGCTTGATGGGCATTAAAATCGCCAAGAATCACGATCTCTGCGGATGGGATCTGTTGTAGCAAGGAATCTGTAGCAATTTGGACGTGGTCGATGAGTCGGTCTGTTTCGGCATTACCGCTATGGGACCTATAGAGGCACCCGTAGACGCGCGGATGGTCTTCGCTATCTACGCGTAGCCAAAGGATGGACATGTCCAAATCTTCAAGACTGCCGAGGCGTCGAGAACAGATGTCCTCTCCAACAGGATTGCTCCAATTTGTACCCCGGGTAGGAGAGATACGAAGTATCAGCCGGAGATGACACGTGCGTCTCGGTAAGAAATAGCAAGGCCGGCTTCGCCGTCTCGAGATGGTAGTGAACGGCGTTTAGGTTGGAGTGAAGTCCCCTGATGTTGCAGAAATTCACGGTTAGCGTGGCATCTAGCGTCGCCTTGGTATTGTTGCTCAGTTTGCCCCGAGCAGTTACGTTTTTGAGCTGAATTTTGCCCCCCCCCCCAGAATACGCGGGGCAGCCTGATCACCCATGCTCACCCATGGCCACCTGCACTCACCAGACGAAACACAGAAGCAGAGCTTCTACTTCACGCCGGTATTCTGTGAGGTCATGGTACCAAACCGGCTCGAGCCGGCCCATACGTGCAACGGCAAAAACTAACATCGTGGGTCACACATTTCATAGAAATCTTTCACTGGAGAAACTGCAGAGTTTTTGCGTGAATCGTGAATACACAGAGAGACAAAAATTCTAAAAACCACTAATTTGACTTCAATATCTTTTATATAGTCCCCTGGATTTGTTATATTTTTTTTCAGGAAATTTTAGAATTACAGACCTCTCTAAATGACATATTTGTAATACCATATATGCAATATTTTTATTTTATTTATTTTTATTTTATAGGAGAGGGGGCAAACGAGCATGCGGCTCAGCTGATGGTAAGTGACTACCGCCGCCCATGAACAACCGCAACACCAGGGGAATTGCAGATGCGTTGCCGGCCTTTTAAAAATGAGTAGTAGATATATATATATATATAATGAAATATATTTAAGATAAAAAAATAAATAAACATAAGAATCACAGGTAATATAAAATACTATTATTTAATCTTATACTAAGTGGGTAATTTACGGTTTCCATTATGTGCTCAGCAGGGTTACAATACCCGACTACACAAGAAATTGGATTAGATAGTGCATTTGTCCATACCCTTCTGTTACCCGCACCTGAAATTAGTTATTAAAAGAATGGTAAGCCAAAAATAAAACATATTTTGGATTAACGAAAACTTTTACATTCTGTATTTTTTAGGGAAAATTGATAAATGCTAAATTTTTAAATTTGCATTGAAACACTCAGCTTCAATTTTCCGAAGATATAGCCACCGACATTTGAGTTATGGCAAAATCGCTGGACGCACTCAGCACTATTGTAAATGTTCTCAATAGTGACTCCCAACGGATAAATATTAAAAAAGGAAATAGACAAGATAAAAGGCATGTATAAAGTCCACGTCACACAGGTAGTTGTTGAGAGCGCTACGCTCGAAGTTGTCGGCGAATATGTTAACCTAGGATAAATTATACAACTAGGTAAGTCTAAATTCGACCAAAAGGTCAATCGACGGAAAAAAAATTATTACAAGTGCGTATACTGAACAACCAGTGTGTCGTCACGTTTCAAGTTGTCAATTTGTTAATAATAATATATAGATCTGAGGCGTCTTTTACCGATGCGGGAACGAAGAAGGAAAGAAGGAGTTCAACCGAGTAAGAAAAAAGGTTTTAAATTGGCTGCCGCGTACCGGTAAGCGAAGTGTAGGGCATTCCTCTACTAGATGGAGTGACGACCTTTTAAGAGTTGCAGGAAATCGATGGATATAGATGGCTTAGGACCTGCTTTATGGCATCTTGTGATGCAGCCCATAATGATGATCATGATGATGACGATGAATCAAAATTTTAGCTTAATATATTTAAAACAAAACAAATCAATTTGTAACTACTTTGTTTCTATTTTACCTTAAACTATGCGATATTACAAGATGGTTCGAACAACTTTAAGCTTTTTTTATAATGTTTGTAATTCAGAAGCTTACGTTTAACTAAAAAAGCTTACCATTGATCTAAAGCGGAATAACATTTTTGCAATTTGTTTCACAGATTATCATTTCATTGCGGTTAAAATATTTCACTCTCAAGCGCTGTGGCTTCCTGGTGTCCAGAAATATAATATGACAAGCGTTGGCTTCATTGTTCGTTTATCTAAAAAATCAACCACATTATTATACCATACAATGTAGGTGATATTTTGAAAAAACAAACATACATAAATACAACAAGCATATAAACCATCTGTCCTGGGAAGAACCGGCAAGAAACCCAGCGGGACTTTTTTTTAAAATATATTTTACAATATAAATGATTACGAACTATTTACAAAATTTATTTTAGAAACTGCTTGGAAGCGACCACCTCATTCCCAGGGGTTATTATCAACCATGTATTCATTTATACTATAATAACCCTTTTTATACAGTTTCAGCTTAATAAAACATTTAAACTTGATAATAGAGAGAACATGTACACTTTCCGGGACCTTGTTGTAATAGCGTATACATTGCCCCAAGAATGAATTACTGACTCTGTGGAGTCGAGAAACTGGCATCACTAGTTTGTGTTTGCTCCTAGTATTTACAGAATGTATATCACTTTTTTTACTAAAACTATCTTTGTTTTTGTGAACATACATTAAATTTTGATGAGATGAGATGAGGCTCCCCACTGACAGCTTCTTCCATTGACAGCATCGTATTCAGCGCACAGTGGTTTGAATTGTCAGTGACCGAGCTCTTTCTGATCGCCACGACTTACTGGCACTTCGAAGAGATGTTGTATCTCTTTCCCTATTTTTTCGCATCTACCACGGAGAGTATTATGAGGAATCATTCAGACTTCTTGCAGCCGCTCAATTCACCACCGTACAAGAAAAAACTCGTGATACCATCCATAGCATCTGAATAATTGGCGGTCTACCATTTTGCGACGTACAAAAAGAAGATTTTTTTCTTTCTCTAACAATATCCTTGTGGAATCTACTACCACCAGCGATTTTTCCGGGCCGCTACGACTTCGGTACCTTTAACAAAAGAGCCTACTCTTTTATTAAAAGGCCGGTAACGCACTTGCGATTCCCTGAGTGTGCAGATGTTCACGGGCGGCAGTCGAAACTTACCATCACGTGAACCGCATGTTTGCCCATTCTTCTATAAAAAAAATAACAAAGATTTTGTTCGCAAGGAATCTTACTCCCGACAGTTCATCAATTTTAACAGTTGCACTAGAGATGGGGAAGGGGTAACCGCCTTGTCATGGCGGAGGGATGGGGTCATAGTAGCCGTGGCTTAGCCAACCGCGGTGAACATGGAGGAACCCACTTTACTGGCTCAAGGTGCCGTCTCAGCAGAAACTTAAAACCGTCATTGTGAAATTATATAACTATGGTACATAATAGATATCAGGCTCTTTCTGTGCACTCTGAAGGGTTTAACCCATAACATAATCACATACCATTAAACAAATAAATAACTGAATTTAAATATTTATTAATATACTTAATACTTTTATTTTACTTAATATAAAATATAGCAAGGTAGGTTTAATTCATACAGGTACGATCAGTCTAGCTTTATGTGGAATGAAGAAGAAAAAACACAATTCTTCAACTGGACGACGTTAAAGTTACATGTTAAAATTTCTGCATGACAAATTGCCCCGAAATATTTTACCATCTCACAATGGAAGACAATTTCATATGATTCGTTCCATGCTCGTGAAACGTTTATAAGCAGTTTGTATTATCATTCATGTCACATAAGGCTCTACAAGCATCCGGAATTGGCTGTCTCCCGGCACTGACCTAATTATTTTCTATTGCATAACTGTCAGGTTCTAAAATTTTACTTAATATTAACCATTGTTCAAGCTTTACAATATTTTTTGAGATTCAATCCTGCAGTGATGATCACATTTCTTTTAGTCTTAGTAGATTAAATACATATACTCTTTCGATGAGCACAGTAACAACAGCATCAATATTTATGCAACTATTTTTCATTTGCTTGACTACAATCTCACCTGGTAGTTAGTAATGGAATAAAATAAATTATTGCATGCCGAGCGCAAAGCGCATAGGCATGTCCTACGAGCGCCTAAAAATCACGATTCCAACGTTTTGGCGCATGAAATCGTATCTAGCAATCATATTATACATATAAATGATATAAAAAGCACATTGTCAGAAAGATAAATGATTGTTGAACCTATTTTTTTTTAAATCGAGTAATTGCTATTTTTACATAATAAAGGGGTTTTAGTAGCTTATGGTGTAGATTTATCAAGTCCGCAAGGCTTGTAAACACTCTAACCTTTGAAAATATCAATTGTTTAACTCAATCTATTTTTTAATGTCTTCATCTATCATGTGGGAAGCCAGTGGATGTACATGGCAGTGTAATTTTGTTTTGTTTACTCGTAGCTATAATTAATTTTTTTCGACTCCAAAATGGCGAAATTTTCGTTGATTTAGTAGGCTTGTGTTAGAATTTATTTCAGTAAATAGAGACTGTCTGTGCCTCCTCGCTTAGTTCAGCGTCAACCGCCGTTGTGAGTGGATAGTGTATCGGTTGTTTGCAGCGGCTCAAAAAGATCGCTGTACAAATAAATACAAAATATTCGAAAAACAAATTTCATACATACTTGATTATTATAATAATCAGAGATTTTTATTACAATATTTTAAAAGCACAGAATAAATAATAGGAGTACGTACTAAAAGTAAGTAGGATGTAATATTTATACTTGAATACGTCTTGGACTTTTTGGAGTGACATGAATGATGATATGATGATCATATGAGCATTATGAGTCGTGCACTTTGGATTTTCTAAACTTTTTCAAATTGAAGTTTGACATAAAATTATCGGAAAATTGGAAGTATAATAAGGTTATTAGTGAAATCATCATCATCATCATCATTACAGCCCATCACAAGTCCACTGCTGAACATAGGCCTCCCCCAAAGAATGCCACAAAGCACGGTCCTAGCCACCTGCATCCATCGACTTCCTGCATGTCTTACCAGGTCGTCACTCCATCTCGTGGGGGGACGCCCTACACTTCGCCTACCGGTACGAGGCCGCCACTCGAGAACCTTTCTTCCCCATCGGTTGTCGGTTCTTCGAGCTATATGGCCGGCCCATTGCCACTTCAGCTTACTAATCCGTTAGGCTATGTCGGTTACTCTGGTTCTACTGCGGATATCCTCATTCCTAAGTTTATCACGCAGAGAAACTCCGAGCATAGTAATCTCCATAGCTCGCTGAGCGACCTTGAGCTTTCTCATCCGGCCAGCAGTGAAGGACCACGTCTCAGTTCCGTAAGTCATCACTGGCAACACGCACTGGTTGTACAATTTCGTTTTAAGGTTTTGAGGTATGTCTGACGAGAAGATGTGTCTTAGCTTCCCGAACGCTGCCCAGCCGAGTTGAATCCGTCGATTGACCTCTCGGTCGAAGTTGGACTTACCAAGTCGGACTATTTGTCCCAGGTAAACATACTCGTCAACAACTTCGAGCTTAGTGTTCCCAACAACTACCGGCATATGTGTGACATGGACATTAAACATGATCTTTGTTTTGTCCATGTTCATCTTAAGACCTATCCGTTGGGAAACACTATTGAGGTCATTGAGCATAGTGCTTAGGTCCTCCAGCGATTCTGCCATAAGGACTATATCGTCGGCAAATCGAAGGTGAGTGATGTACTCGCCATTGATGTTGATACCGTATCCTTTCCAGTCCAGAAGCTTGAAAACGTCTTCCAATGCAGCGGTGAAGAGTTTCGGGGATATGACGTCACCCTGTCTTACACCTCTCTGCAACTGGATATGTTTCGTACTCTGGTTCTGTACTCGGATAGCCATCGTAGCCCTACTGTACAAGCACTTCAACACTTCGATATACCGACAGTCAACTTGGCACCGCTGAAGGGACTGCAGCACCGCCCAAATTTCGACGGAATAAAAGGCTTTCTCATAGTCCACATACGCCAGACATAGTGGCAAATTGTACTCTTCGGACTTCTGTACAATTTGCCGAAGGGTATGTATGTGGTCTAAGGTGCTAAAGCCCTTTCGGAAACCGGCTTGTTCGGGAGGCTGGAAGTCGTCAAGTCTGCTCGCGAGACGATTCGTAATGACTCTCGAAAACAGCACGTAGACGCGGCTCAGAAGGGAAATCGGTCTGTAGTTCTTCAAGAGAGCGTTGTCACCTTTCTTGAAGAACAAGACCACCGCACTTCTGCTCCACGCCTCCGGTGTAATGCCACCATGGAGGACGGAATTAAAGAGCTTCTGAAGGACTTAAAGTACCGGTTTTCCACCCGCTTTCAGAAGCTCCGCTGTAATTCCATCCTCGCCTGGGGCCTTACCGTTTTTAAGGTGCTGGAGAGCCATTCTAATCTCGCTCAGACTGACGTCCGGGATATCTTCGGAATAGTGTCGGATGAGACTCGCTCTTGGATCGTTACTCACACTTGCGTGTGGCTCCAACGATGACGTGTACAACTGCCCATAGTACCTCTCAATCTCACTCAAAATCTCAGGTGTCCCGGAAACAATGCTGTCACATCCTGTCTTCAGCTTTGACAGTTGGCTCTTTCTGGCAGACAGATCTCTGGCAAAGACTTTGGAGCCTTGGTTTCGCTCGATCGCTTCTTCAATACGAGCTGTATTGAAGTTGCGTAAGTCCCGCCGCATGCATTTGGAGATCTGTCTGTTCAGATGCCTGTATGCTGTCAAGTCTGTTGAAGAATGTAGCTTCATCTCCCGTCTAACAGCCATGAGATTAAGAGTATGATCGGAGAGTTTTTGTGTTCTTCTGCGGCGGGTCTTGCAGAACTTAGCTCCGACCGCATGGACAGTTTCCACGAGCTTTTCATTCAAATCGTCCACTTCATTGCAGTTTTCTAGGCACTGAAAACGGTTTTGTAACTCGATCTGAAAGGTTTCGGGACTTTGGATTAGAGCACGAGGGGGACGGAGCGTTGACTTCATTAGACGAGACCTCTCCAACTTAACGTTTAGGTTCAGTGTGCCTCTAACCATTCGGTGATCGCTACCAGTTTTCACCCTCGCGATCACGGAGACATCACTGAACAGTTGTCGTCTGGTCGTCATAATGAAGTCAATCTCATTTTTTGTCGAACCGTCGGGGCTCGACCAGGTCCACTTCCTGTGGGGCCGCTTCTGGAAGAAAGAGTTCATCATAAAGAGTCCCTCTTTCTTCATGAAGTCGGCCAGCTGCTGGCCCCTTGGGTTCCGTTGCCCTATTCCAAATTTCCCTACTTTCAGCTCACCGTTCTCTCTTGTGCCTAGTTTTGCGTTGAAGTCTTCCATTAACACCGTATATTGGGTTTTGGAGGAATGCATGGCTCTAGAGATATCCTCATACATTTCCTCCACCTCCTCCACACACAAAACAAAAAAGATTATTAATTTAATATCATTTCTAAAATAATAACGACCTCATATTTTACTGGCATTAGGCTTCTTTTTTACGTAAAGATTTTGGGGCAGGATTAAATTCGTCACAGTACCGCAATACATCGTGTTGAATTGCACATATTCTCAATTTTTGTCGTTTTAGTGACCTTAGTAAGTTTCCTATTAGATAGCCTCTCAAGAAACTTCTGTCACCATTTGTTGTCGGATCTTCGAGCTATATGGCCATCCCGTTACCGCTTCAGTTCTCTGATTCTTAATACTATGTCGAATACTCTGGTTCTTATAAAATTCTAATACTATGTCGTACTCTGGTGTAAAAGCTACAAAGTAAGAATATTCTCTTTGGCAATATACCAATGAATTAAAAGTACGTGTTTATTTTTAAATTCTACTTTTATATTCGGCTGTAAGCCAGCATTACATTCTTATTGTACATTTAAGAGGTATTTGACCGAAACAATTAAAGAAGAGGTGTAGAATACTGAAAGGAAGTTTGTTTGTTTTTGGTACTACCAAAGGGAAGATCTAATAAAAAAGGTACCAATTTTACATGAACAAAAACTTAATACATTTTGTATCAAGTTTTTTTTTATTCAAGTAAACATGACAAACGAACATAATAAATGCAATATTGTTCACAGTGCGGATAAATTTACTCCGTTATAATATTTTTACTATAAGCCAGTGCTCGAATAATATCCTACTTGACAGTAAGCGTTAATGTAGCATAAGCTAAAGGGTACTAGCTTTTCTATCTGTGAATACATATTCGTAATATAAATATTTAAGTGTCTGTCTGTAGTACTAAAGTAACTTTTTTTTTTATAGGAGAGGGGGCAAACGAGCATGCGGCTCACCTGATGGTAAGTGAATACCGCCGCCCATGAACAACCGCAACACCAGGGGAATTGCAGATGCGTTGCCGGCCTTTTAAAAAGGAGTAGGCTCTTTTCTTGAAGGTCCCTAAGTCGTATCGGTCCGGAAAAATCACTGGTGGTAAACTATTCCACAAGGAAGTTGTGCGAGGAAGAAAACATCTTCTAAATCGCACAGTGGTGGACCGCCAATCATCCAGATGGTGTGGATGGTATCGGGAGTTCTGCCGCGATGTGCGTTCGTGAAATTTGGCGGCTGGGATTAATCCGAACAATTCCTCAGAGCACTCCCCATGGTAAATGCGAAAGAAAATGCTAAGAGATGCAACATCTCTTCGCAGTGCCAATGAGTCGAGCCGATCGGAAAGGACTCGGTCGTCGACGATTCGAGCCGCTCTGCGCTGGATGCGGTCAAGTGGAAGAAGCTGGCACTGGGGAGCCCCAGCCCAGAGATGGGAACAGTATTCCATGTGAGGCCGAACCTGCGCCTAACTGGTTTCTATTAAGCTTAAGAGGTTATTTGCATGGTTTAAAAATGGTTATTTATGTAATAAGACATAAATAATCATTTTTTAAATTATGTATGTCTGTCTGTTCGGGAAAAACATGAAACTTTAGGAATTCATAAAAAGCAAGGAGTTTCGGCTACGTTTTGTCCGAAAAACTTTTACAATTTTTATAAAAACTAAAAATTTGTAAAATAAATGATCATTGACTATTTTAAATCTAATTAACGCTTCATTACTATTAATTTATTAGATCCTCATTATTATTAATTAATAAGATTCCATCCAGGCGGGGCGGGTCACTAGTAGCTTAATAAAAACCTATTTGATACATTAACTAACTAGGACGCTGCTAGCGAGAAATAAATTTTCTTCTCCACATAAAGAGCTCAACGTATTGTGAATTTTCTTACAATTTAACTTTGTTGCTGTATTTCCTGCCAATAAAACTTAAGGAAACTTGTATAGCATAGAAAGTGTAAAGTATATATATTACCGTAAAGTCTCTGAAACTGCATGCTAGTTTTTCAACGATCTTAGTTGAAACGGTATATAGAGCAAGATTTGATTTGAACGATAAAAACTTTTGGTAAATCCAAATGTGCATGAGTTTAAATATACACAAGTTTTCACTAATAACCTTATAGTACTATACTTTATTATTACTTATTTTCTGATATTTTTTTGTCAAACGTCAATAAAAAATAGTTTGGGAAATCCAAAAGTACACGACGAAACAAATTACAATTTTTTGTTTCGCTAACTTCATCGTTTTAAAAACTAACTCATCATTAATCTTGAGCCCTCTATAAGAGGGCCTCCTCCAAAAATTCATCGTGGTCTAAAGTTAACTGCATCTATCAATATTTTTATAGAATAAGAATCACAAAAAAAAGCATTCCATCTGAAGGTGAATACTGTGGTTTATAAACTAGATATTTTTGGGCCACACAACATACGTAGCATCTAGCTCGATTAAGAAATGCCGTCTGCATTTCTCGTCTGCTGTCCGCTTCTCATGAATGAGGTGGAATGCTTCCCCTATCGTTAAAGCCTATCAAAATGCACAGCTGAACCACAGTCTAACTACTACTAACAGTCGGTCATCGAAGGCCTATAGACGAGCGTTGCTAGATGCGGGCTGAGGACTTCCCAAGCGGCTAAGGGCCTGTCCGCTAGGGTTATACTATCAAGCAAATAATTTAAAATGGTTCAAACTACATGTGCGGTAAAAAAACTGTTCTCACTTAAAGATAAAGAATTACTTCCATCAGTTTTTTTGGTTGTTATTGGGAAGACGCTGCTGCCCATATTCTGGTTTTTTCTCCTCTGTTACCTCTTTAAACACTTAAGAGAAGGTATGGGGTGTTGGATACGGTGATAGAATTAATTTAATAATTGAGGTCAGAAATCATTGGGTATACAAACCTCAAAGCGCAAGTCCAGTCGTGCATGGAGTATGGCTTTAGAATAGTGTCTGGTGCTACTAAATGCCATCTAACGGCATTCGACTCAATGGAAAGTCGTGCTAAGTTTATTGACATCAGTATGGTTTTTACCCTTTAGGTGTTTACGGTATACATTTCCGAAAGTGTGCGCAGGAATTGAATGACTTGATTTCTCATTCTCCGCTCCATCATCGGACTACCATGCGTTCAGTTGGTGTCCGTCTCTTTATGGTTTATATACTTCACTCTTCGTAATGCGTACAGTGAAGAAGTGGAATAATTTCCCAAATCTATCTCTTTAAAGCAAGAGGCTTTTGTTAATCTAAGTCAATGCGTTTTAGCATCTTCGGCAGTATCACCACTTACCATCAAATGGGACAGTATTCAAGAAGTGGATTCTAGTAGTTAAAGAACCTAGACGAATAATACAATCTGCTGACGCTATAAACACGAAATATTACTTATTCAAAAATACTTTATATGATTAGTGCATTCAATATTTTGAATGAGGTTAAGACTGCAGGATGAAACTTTTATAAACTCAATTTGAAATATTCGCAAAGAAATAAAAAGTTTTTATACTAACATTAACATCAGAAGAAGTATGGAGTTGACTTTTGTTAGACGGTTTACGAACATCAAACACCGAAGTCATTTACAAGTTTTCACAAATAACACAAAAGATAACGAATTTGGCGTCAGTCATTTCGAAGCTCCAGACTTAACAAAATATATCGAGTAGAGAAAAACATTTGGGATTTTGGAGAAATGGACCAGATAAGAATTAAATTTTGCATGATTTAGATTAGACTTTATTGTTATAGAGGAATTTAAAAAAAAATTGAAGATATGTGAAGTCCACCAACACGCGTTGGGGCAGCGCGGCGGACACTTCCTTGACCTAAAACCATCTCAGAATTGAGAGTAGGCTAGTGCTGAGCAGTGGGACGTATATAGCCTGTCACTTTTACTTTCCTTGCTTTTATTGTAATTTCAATTAAAGTTTTTGTTTACACACAAGAAAACATTTAAAAATATCTAAATTAACACCAAACTAGGGCAAAGTGTAGTATTTCGTGGGTTAGGCACTTGCAGTAAATTTTATTGTACACGAGCAACGCGTGTTTAATTCCCACCGGCACCAATGAAACTAATAGTTGCCATTTTAAGTACTGATTTTATAATAGATACTTGGCGGCAAAATAATACATCGTAAGGAAACCTGCATATCTGTTTGTTATAAATATTTTCGCAAAACACGTGAAGTCTGCTAATACGCACTGTAGCAGCGTGGTGGATTCACTACTCCTTAGTGCAGCCAGTTTTACGTACATAATATTACAGGCTTTACCGTATAGTGGCGGTGTAAGTATATCCACTACCCCATGTCGTCCCGTGGGCGCGTTACTCATCATCATCATTACAGCCTTTCATAAGTCCACTGCTGAACATAGGCCTCCCTCAAGGAATGCCACAAAGCACGGTCCTGAGCCACCTGCATCCATCGACTTCCTACATGTCTTACCAGGTCGTCACTCCATCTCATGAAGGGCGACCCCCCCCCCCCCCTTCACTTCGCCTATCGGTACGAGGCTGCCACTCCAGAACCTTTCTTCCCCATCGGTTGTCGGTTCTTCGAGCTATATGACCGGCCCACTGCCACTTCAGCTTACTAATCCGTTGGGCTATGTCGGTTACTCTGGTTTTACTGCGGATATACTCATTTCTAAGTTTATCACGCAGAGAAACTCCGAACATAGCCCTCTCCATAGCTCGCTGAGCGACCTTGAGCTTCCTCATACGGCCAGTAGTGAAGGACCACGTCTCAGTTCCGTAAGTCATCACTGGCAACACGCACTGGTTGTACAATTTCGTTTCAATTTAGTTTCCTGAACGCTGCCCAGCCGAGTTGAATCCGTCGATTGACCTCTCGGTCGAAGTTGGACTTACCTAGTCGGACTATTTGTCCCAGGTAAACATACTCGTCAACAACTTCGAGCTTAGTGCTCCCAACAACTACCGGCATAGGTGTGACATGGACATTAAACATAATCTAGTGCGTTACTAATAACAACTAAACAATTAAAAACTGTGTTATCCAACCCACCTGCCAGGCGTGGCAACTATGGCAAAATACCTCCTATGAGGGAATCCTAGGGAAGTCCTATGTTTAGTATTGGACTTGATAGGCAGTAATCGTGAGCTTACTACTTTACTTTTCCATATGAGGCTTTATTTTCATATTGCTTACTAAAATTGAACGTGTCGAATTGAACGTCCCTTAGATAATTTCAGGGCACGAACTTGCTATCACTTACAGTCGATATAGCGATTTCCTTTATTGTGTTTCTTTGTCCGCGTAAAGGTCAAGGATGGGAAAGTTCAATATTTATGTTCGAATAGTAAATATGAAACAATAAATTGCTTAGACAAGTGGAAGCTTTTAAAATGACCTACTCGTGGTAACGATAGAAAATCCTATTAATATTGTTTTTTTGCTCTATAGTTGATGTTTGTATGAAGTGTCGTAAGTTTTTATTTTTTATTTTTATAGTGATCGCTACTAAATTCAAAATTTATAGCATAGAGCATAGTTTGCATACGCACTGGATATGAACCCCAATTTGTAAAATTTATTAAAACTAAATACAATTAAAGACTTAATTTATACTTTCGATTTTTGACACTTTGTTAAACCCCATCTTCATGTATGTGTTATAGGATCTTTCATTTTATGAAATTGGAAATATGGAGGTAATGGTGGCGAAGAAGAAAAAGGTATTTATTGTGAAACTGGTTACATATTTCTAAAAATTTTTGAACTTGATATCTCTTCTCCTTTATCTTTAGTTTTGTGCGCCATTTTTAAATAATATTAATTTTGACATGCTTGAATTTAATTAAAAATACTTTTTTGTGACTTATGTTGCTAATGCTTTCAGTGAATAAGAAAATACAAAGAAGTAATGAAACAAAGATATGCATACGAATACTAGACATATTTTTGTCTTGTTATTGCAATTTTGGTTTTCAATTTGAAAACAGGTGTCTGAATATACTCGATTTATGCTATGTGAGGATTTGAAAAAAATATTTTTAGGTTATGATTTCACTGTCACATCAAAAAAAAGTTGTAATCTACGTTGGGCGATGATGAGAGCAACAAAGAGACGGCCCCCAGTCCCCGGCGGCCCCGCTATTCCTGGCTACGGTGGCGACCATGGTAACGGCGGGGCAGGGGGTGCTAAGAATCTCCGGTGGAGGTTCGGTTGCCACCTACGATGACTCGACCTGAACTTATAACGCACGCACCCTGAGGACTGACGAGAAGATCCTGGAGCTGGAAGAAGAGATAGACAAGTTGCACTGGAATATCATAGGATTATGCGAAGTCCGAAGAGAGGGGGAGGAAACGGTAATCCTCGAATCCGGCAACTTGCTCTATTACCGGGAGGGCAACCATCTGTCCCAAGGAGGTGTCGGATTTATCGTCCACAAGTCTCTCGTTAACAACGTTGTAAAGGTTGAGAGTGTGTCGACGAGGGTTGCGTACCTTATACTCAGAATCCTTAGAGTATTCAACTAACAGGAGACGACATTGGAGAGCGTTCCCCGCTGTCAAAAGTACGAGAGCGCGGATCATTCCCGTTATATAAAACTAGTTGCGCCGCGTACGGCGTCAGTTACCAAGTAGTCGTAAGCGTGAGTTGACCTCCACAAAAATGCCGAGTTGCAGTGTGTTTTCTTGTAAAAAAAGATCACAGACCACAAATTTACAAAAAGACGGCGTTACCTTTCATTTTTAAGTATTTATTTTGATTTCGATAATTAATATAAGCATTAAATCACGAAAATTCTAAACAATATAGCTGAGCAGGTAGTGTTGCCAACTTAAAGTATTAATACTATAGTAAGGACTTTTGCACCACTAGGACATAATTAAATTTTGCTTAATTATGGACAAATGTCGTTTCTCTTTGTTCTAATTACACAAGACCAAATCGTGTTATTGAATAGTCTTAAATTCATCAATATTATTGTGATCTGTTTGCAAAACTATATTATTTCAAACAACATTAATAATCTTTAATTGTTTTTAACGAAATAATAACATCAATTTAAATTGTTTTATTGTATATAAAACATTTGAAATGGATATTTTTATTTCATTATGTTACGTTATGAAACGAAAAGAAGGGGAATTCCGAGTATATAAAATGGTATCATCAAGACAATAATAGTGATGTTCACTGTAATCTTTAGTGTCGATGTTTTTATTTGACTATAAGTAATACCTTGATATATAGGTGCATTTGTTGCAGGTGTTATTTAAAATTCTTTTTTGTACAATGTTTAAAAAAGATCTTTGGTTTTACAGTTTTCCAAAAGATCCCAATCATATAACCTAAACCTAAACGAACAAACACTATTTGTTCCGAGCATTTTGACCAATCGGTTTTCGTAATCCAATCAAATAATAAAAGGAAACTAAATGAAACTGCTGTACCGACTTTGAAATTATTGGAAGTAAGTTTATTATTTTGCTACAGGTTTATTTAAGATTATGAAGGATGAAATTTAAAACATGTAACAAATCGAAATGGAAGGTTTAGTGAACGATATTTATTCATTTTAAAATGTTATTTACAAGTTTATCGTCTTAGATGGTGTCAACCAAATTGTTGTTTTCAGATGAGACACGAATTATTAGCGCTTAAATAAATAAATAATGACAAACAAATAATCTCAGTGTCATATTTATAATCTATTATTATTAAATATATACAGAGTACTACACTTTTTTACTGTAGAATACAAAATATTACCGCGTTTTACGAAGACATTAGTTATATTTCAATCCTAAGTAAAATGACGAAAAAAAGTATGTTTGGTTAAGCGTAAACTTCGGCCAAGAGATAGCAAATGTATAATTTTTAGGGTTCCGTACCTCAAAAGGAAAAAACGGAACCCTTATAGGATCACTTTGTTGTCCGTCTGTCTGTCTGTCTGTTTGTATGTCAAGAGCCCTTTTCTCAGGAACGCGTAGAGCTATCAAGCTGAAATTCATGTTAAATACTCAAGTCTACTGTCCCTTGGAGCTGTGAAAAAAATCAAACTTCTGAGCCAACGCAATCAAAAAATACAGCCGTTTATGCCGCAAATTCGACATTCGCAAAGGAATCAAAACCTAAAGGTTACTTCCCGTGAACTTAGAATCTTAAAATTTAGTATGAAGCAACGTATTATAGCACAGATAAAGGAAAAATTGCGAAAGACATACATTTTTAGTTACATCATATAATAAAAATATTTTGAATAATTTTAAACTTATATACCGGATTATGTACGGGAACATAAATACGGATTTGTTCGGAACCCTCGGTGCGCGAGTTCGACTCGCACTTGGCCGTTTTTTTTAATTGTTCCATTCCGTTGCTGCGTAAAGGAAGGAAAAAACAAATAAACAAAAAAACACACTTTCACATTTATAATATTATATTAGTATGGATTTTGGCTTTTTGAGGGTGGAACTATACACTCCCGCTCTCTTTCTCTCTCTAGTAAATAACGTTTCTGAGTGACCAAAAAAGAAGAGAAGCACAGGAAAGTGCGATTTCGTGCTGCCAAATGTAGTTCAACCCTAAGCCCCAAAACGGTTTAACTCTATAGGTTGGGTAAAATCTGTAAAATTAGACCGTTTAAAACCCCTATACAGATAACATTTCCGGTATTTGTAAAAACATTTCATAGACTAGGCATATTATATATTTTAAGCATACAGGAACATTATTTCGATAATGATTACGTTCCACATAACATTGAACTGGCAAACTTGGTGATGGAAAAATATGCAAGCACTAGAATTAGCTACTTCGCAAAATAAGAGTGATCTCAAAAAGTGTATTCGTCACATATATACCAAATTTATTCACTTTAAAAACCAGTAAAAATATAATATAATACTTTTTCAATTTGTTTTAATTTTGGTAATTTTGTATTATTATTTTGTACCTTATGTATTTTTTTTTAATTTACTTTGAAAGTAATTTTACACATTGAACTTTTGTTCATTTTTATTTTATTTAATTGGCTAATGTAACTTGCATAAAATTTCATCGGCATATAAATATCGAAAAGGCCCTCGCACTAGTTGTTTATGCGTTAAGCACTGTAACGATGAGACATTTATGAGAGATTTTCAAGGTTGTGTGCGTTTTGCTTAATCGTGTGCTCATATTATAATGTGTGCGTGCGTAACGACGTGGCCCAATGTTTACGATTTGCTTAGTGTGCGTTACCTCGCCTCCCGCTAGAAGTGACAGACTTTTTTGTTTGGAACTTTATGCGCATGGCGTCTCCTGTTAGTTGAATACTCTAAGTCAGAATCACCAAACGGTATTCGCTGAAGGTCATACAGGTTTACGCACCAACCCCCGCACACCCAGATGAGGAGGTGGAGGAAATGTATGAGGATATCTCTATAGCCATGCATGCCTCCAAAACCCACTATACGGTGTTAATGGGAGACTTCAATGCAAAACTAGGCACAAGAGAGAATGGTGAGCTGAAAGTAGGGGAATTTGGAATAGGGCAACGGAACCCAAAGGGCCAGCAGCTGGCCGACTTCATGGAGAAAGAGGGACTCTTTATGATGAACTCTTTCTTCCAGAAGCGGCCCCACAGGAAGTGGACCTGGTCGAGCCCCGACGGTTCGACAAAAAATGAGATTGACTTCATTATGACGACCAGACCATAACTGTTCAGTGATGTCTCAGTGATCTTAAGGGTGAAAACCGGCAGCGATCACCGAATGGTTAGAGGCACACTGAACCTAACCGTTAAGTTGGAGAAGTCTCGTCTAATGAAGTCAACGTTCCGTCCTCCTCGTGCTCTAATCCAAACCTTTCAGCTCGAGTTACAAAACCGTTTTCAGTGCCTAGAAGACTGCAATGAAGTGGACGATATAAATGACAAGCTCGTGGAAACTGTCCATGCGGTCGGAGCTAAGTTCTGCAAGACCCGCCGCAGAAGAACCCAAAAACTCTCCGATCACACTCTTAATCTCATGGCCGTTAGATGGGCGATGAAGCTACATTCTTCAACAGACTTGACAGCATACAGACAATTGAACAGACAGATCTCCAAATGCATGCGGCGGGCCTTACGCAACTTCAATACAGCTTGTATTAAAGAAGCGATCGAGCGGAACCAAGACTCCAAAATCTTTGCCAGAGATCTGTCTGTCAGAAAGAGCCAACTGTCAAAGCTGAGGATCGAGTGTGGCAGCATCGTTTCCGGGGCACCTGAGATTTTGAGTGAGATTGATAGGTTCTATGGGCAGCTGTACACGTCATCGTTGGAGCCACACGCAAGTGTGAGTAACGATCCAAGAGCGAGTCTTATCCGACATTATTCCGATGATATCCCGGACGTCAGTCTGAGCGAGATTAGATTGGCTCTCCAGCACATTAAAAACGGCAAGGCCCCAGGCGAGGATGAAATTACAGCGGAGCTTCTGAAAGCGGGTGGAAAACCGGTACTTGAAGTCCTTCAGAAGCTCTTTAATTTCGTCCTCCATGGTGGAATCACACCGGAGGCGCGGAGCAGAAGTGCGGTGGTCTTGTTCTTCAAGAAAGGCGACAACGCTCTTCTGAAGAACTACAGACCGATTTCCCTTCTGAGCCGCGTCTACATGTTGTTTTCGAGAGTCATTACGAATCGTTTCGCGCGCAGACTTGACGACTTCCAGCCTCCCGAACAAGCAGGTTTCCGAAAAGGCTTTATTACCATAGACCACATACATACCCTTTGGAAAATTGTACAGAAGTCAGAGGAGTACAATTTGCCACTATGTCTGGCGTATGTGGACTATGAGAAAGCCTTTGATTCCGTCGAAATTTGGGCGGTGCTGCAATACCTTCAGCAGGGCCAAGTTGACTGTCGGTATATCGAAGTGCTGAAGTGCTTGTACAGTAGGGCTACGATGGCTATCCGAGTACGAAACCTATCCAATTGCAGAGAGGTGTAAGACAGGGTGACGTGATATCCCCGAAACTCTTCACCGCTGCATTGGAAGACGTTTTCAAGCTTCTGGACTGGAAAAGATACGGTATCAACATCAATGGCGAATACATCACTCACCTTCGATTTGCCGACGATATAGTCCTTATGGCAGAATCGCTGGAGGACCTAAGCACCATGCTCAATGACCTCAATAGTGCTTCCCAACGGATAGGTCTTTAGATGAACATGGACAAAACAAAGATCATGTTTAGTGTCCATGTCACACCTATGCCGGTAGTTGTTGGGAGCACTAAGCTCGAAGTTGTTTACCTGGGACAAATAGTCCGACTAGGTAAGTCCAACTTCTACCGAGAGGTGAATCGACGGATTCAACTCGGTTGGGCAGCGTTCGGGAAATTACGGCACATCTTCTCGTCAGGTATACCTCAAAACTTGAAAACGAGACTGTACAACCAGTGCGTGTTGCCAGTGATGACATACGGAACTGAGACGTGGTCCTTCACTGCTTGCCGGATGAGGAAGCTCAAGGTCGCTCAGCGAGCTATGGATAGGGCTATGCTCGAAGTTTCTCTGCGTGAGAAACTCAGAAATGAGGATATCCGCAGTAGAACCAGAGTGACCGACATAGCCCAACGTATTAGTAAGCTAAAGTGGCAATGGGCCGGCCATATAGCTCGAAGAACCGACAACCGATGGGGAAAAAAGGTTCTCGAGTGGCAGCCTCGTACCGGCAGGCGAAGTGTAGGGCGTCCCCCCACTAGATGGAGTGACGACCTGGTAAGATATGCAGGAAGTCGATGGATGCAGGTGGCTCAGGACCGTGCTCTGTGGCATTCCTTGGGGGAGGCCTATGTTCAGCAGTGGACTTGTGAAGGTCTGTAATAATGATGATGATGATACCTGATGTGCCTGATACTAAAAAAAAACACTGATTATAAGGCATAATTTTTAGGTTAATAACATTTTCTTACTTATTCATCAATACAAATATTGTTCTGTAATATTCTGTTCATTCTGTAGACTGTGGAGAGAAATATTTCATGATCCGATTGAGATGGAAACTACGCTTATTTCTACAAGCAAAAGGCAAATCATTCCAAGAAGTTAACTCACCTCGTTTTAAATTTTAGTACGGTACTAAAAGTAAATTTAAATTTATGAATTCGGAGGACAAACAATTTTTTATTCACCAGACATACCAGAAAAATGCGAATTTAAGGAATAGAAAAGCTTTGTTTTCGTACAAATAGTTTTATATTATGATTGATTAATTATAAGCTATTTTTTTACGGAATAAGGGCGGAAAATGTGCACACAGTCCACCTGATGGTAAGTGGGCGCATTGGCCTACAGACACCAACATCTATCCTCCAAAATGCGGTTGTGTTCTCACCACTGAAGACTAAGATGTAATGCCTCGTTTTGTGAAAAAAGGGGTTTCTATTGTGGTATGATTTGCATATTATATACAACACAATGCCGTGTAGTGGCGGTCAAGAATACCACTACCCCATATCCTCCCGTGGGTGTCGTAAAAGGCGACAAAGGGAAACAGGCAGGAGATGGGCAGCAGCATCTTCCTGATAATAGCCAAAATTACAATAAAAAAAACTGCGGTTGCCAACCCGCTCGCCAAGCGTGGCAACTATGGCAAATACCCCCCCCCTATGAATGTAACAAAGAGACGGCCCCCAGTCCCCGGCGGCCCCGCTATTCCTGGCTACGGTGGCGACCATGGTAACGGCGGGGCAGGGGGTGCTAAGAATCTCCGGTGGAGGTTCGGTTGCCACCTTAGACGACTCGACCTGGCAACGTACAACGCACGCACCCTGAGGACTGACGATTGAAGATCGTGGAGCTGGAAGAAGAGATAGACAAGTTGCGCTGGCATATTATAGGATTATCTGAAGTCCGAAGAGAGGGGGAGGACACGGTAATCCTCGAATCCGGCAACTTGCTCTATCACCGGGAGGGCGACCATCTGTCCCAAGGAGGTGTCGGATTTATCGTCCACAAGTCTCTCGTTAACAACGTTGTAAAGATCGGGAGTGTGTCGACGAGGGTTGCGTACCTTATACTCAGAATTACCAAACGGTATTCGCTGAAGGTCATACAGGTTTACGCACCAACCTCGGCACACCCCGATGAGGAGGTGGAGGAAATGTATGAGGATATCTCTAGAGCCATGCATTCCTCCAAAACCCAATATACGGTGTTAATGGGAGACTTCAATGCAAAACTAGGCACAAGAGAGAACGGTGAGCTGAAAGTAGGGAAATTTGGAATAGGGCAACGGAACCCAAGGGGCCAGCAGCTGGCCGACTTCATGGAGAAAGAGGGACTCTTTATGATGAACTCTTTCTTCCAGAAGCGGCCCCACAGGAAGTGGACCTGGTCGAGCCCCGACGGTTCGACAAAAAATGAGATTGACTTCATTATGACGACCAGACGACAACTGTTCAGTGATGTCTCCGTGATCGCGAGGGTGAAAACTGGTAGCGATCACCGAATGGTTAGAGGCACACTGAACCTAAACGTTAAGTTGGAGAGGTCTCGTCTAATGAAGTCAACGCTCCGTCCCCCTCGTGCTCTGTTCCAAAGTCCCGAAACCTTTCAGCTCGAGTTACAAAACCGTTTTCAGTGCCTAGAAGACTGCAATAAAGTGGACGATATGAATGACAAGCTCGTGGAAACTGTCCATGCGGTCGGAGCTAAGTTCTGCAAGACCCGCCGCAGAAGAACACAAAAACTCTCCGATCACACTCTTAATCTCATGGTTGTTAGACGGGAGATGAAGCTACATTCTTCAACAGACTTGACAGCATACAGGCATCTGAACAGACAGATCTCCAAATGCATGCGGCGGGACTTACGCAACTTCAATACAGCTCGTATTGAAGAAGCGATCGAGCGGAACCAAGGCTCCAAAGTCTTTGCCAGAGATCTGTCTGCCAGAAAGAGCCACCTGTCAAGGCTGAAGACAGAATGTGGCAGCATCGTTTCCGGGACACCTGAGATTTTGAGTGAGATTGAGAGGTTCTATGGGCAGCTGTACACGTCATCGTTGGAGCCACACGCAAGTGTGAGTAACGATCCAAGAGCGAGTCTCATCCGACACTATTCCGAAGATATCCCGGACGTCAGTCTGAGCGAGATTAGAATGGCTCTCCAGCACCTTAAAAACGGTAAGGCCCCAGGCGAGGATGGAATTACAGCGGAGCTTCTGAAAGCGGGTGGAAGACCGGTACTTGAAGTCCTTCAGAAGCTCTTTAATTCCGTCCTCCATGGTGGCATTACACCGGAAGCGTGGAGCAGAAGTGCGGTGGTCTTGTTCTTCAAGAAAGGTGACAACGCTCTCTTGAAGAACTACAGACCGATTTCCCTTCTGAGCCGCGTCTATGTGCTGTTTTCGAGAGTCATTACGAATCGTCTCGCGCGCAGACTTGACGACTTCCAGCCTCCCGAACAAGCCGGTTTCCGAAAGGGCTTTAGCACCATAGACCACATACATACCCTTCGGCAAATTGTACAGAAGTCCGAAGAGTACAATTTGCCACTATGTCTGGCGTATGTGGACTATGAGAAAGCCTTTGATTCCGTCGAAATTTGGGCGGTGCTGCAGTCCCTTCAGCGATGCCAAGTTGACTTGCCGACGATATAGTCCTTATGGCAGAATCGCTGGAGGACCTAAGCACTATGCTCAATGACATCGATAGTGTTTCCCAACGGATAGGTCTTAAGATGAACATGGACAAAACAAAGATCATGTTCAATGTCCATGTCACACCTATGCCGGTAGTTGTTGGGAGCACTAAGCTCGAAGTTGTTGACGAGTATGTTTACCTGGGACAAATAGTCCGACTAGGTAAGTCCAACTTCGACCGAGAGGTCAATCGACGGATTCAACTCGGCTGGGCAGCGTTCGGGAAGCTACGACACATCTTCTCGTCAGACATACCTCAAAACCTGAAAACGAAATTGTACAACCAGTGCGTGTTGCCAGTGATGACGTATGGAACTGAGACGTGGTCCTTCACTGCTGGCCGTATGAGGAAGCTCAAGGTCGCTCAGCGAGCTATGGAGAGGGCTATGCTCGGAGTTTCTCTGCGTGATAAACTTAGGAATGAGGATATCCGCAGTAGAACCAGAGTAACCGACATAGCCCAACGGATTAGTAAGCTGAAGTGGCAGTGGGCCGGCCATATAGCTCGAAGAACCGACAACCGATGGGGAAGAAAGGTTCTCGAGTGGCAGCCTCGTACCGGTAGGCGAAGTGTAGGGCGTCCTTCCACGAGATGGAGTGACGACCTGGTAAGACATGCAGGAAGTCGATGGATGCAGGTGGCTCAGGACCGTGCTTTGTGGCATTCTTCGGGGGAGGCCTATGTTCAGCAGTGGACTTGTGAAGGGCTGTAATGATGATAATGATGATGATACAACACAATATTTGTAAGAAAATAGTATAGTTGCAGGGTAATAATATCCACTACCCCCATTTCGTCGCGTGTGTGTTATAAGAAGCGACAGGACCAAGAGATGGATATCTTCCTAATAACAAATAAAAATAATAAAAATCTCTATCAACTATCTCACCTCTCAACCTGCTTGCCAAGTGTGGCAACCATGGAAAATATTCCCATTTTAAGGCAATCTATTTTCAGCAGCGAACTCTTTATTATAGGCTGTAACGGTAACAGTAATAAGCCGGCGCCATCATTTTTAAAAATGGAACCTTATAAAACATGTTTTTCCAATGCACAGTATTTTGGCCAAATCCAAGGTTGCGGAACTAACCTCCTAAAAACTTCCACCTGTAGAATTCATATGGGCTTATTACTGCACAGAATTTTTTGTAATTTCGTTTAAATAAGAAGCCGGAGTGAACTTTTATGAAAAATAGATCCTTCTTGTAAAAATCATATTGTAAGATTTTTTTTAGAGTGCACAGAGATAAAATGCCTCGTTTTCAGTAAAAAAGGTCATTGATTCTCTACACTCACTATACGAAACACTAGCATTAAGCTGCTATATGCAAAGTTGATATAAATGCTGAACTGAGTATAGTAAACACTAGTTTCTTAGCTGAATGTAATTGACATGAACTTGTGGCAATGAACTTTTACAAACAATGTGCAATATACATGACAACAATCAATAAAGTAACTTCTCTCTACGGTCTACTTTGAAGGTAAGTGTACACAGCAGCTTCGCATAAGGCACGGGTAGTTTGTCAACTCTGAGAACTAAGATGAAATATGTCACTGACTATAATTGAACTGACTTTCTTGACTTTAACATCGGCGAACAGCAGTGGTTGCACCGCTATTTGTGGCAGTTGACATCAACGCGGACGTACTTCTATACAAAACCAAGTTAAGGGTAAGGTGAAAGAGAAGTCTTAAGACTTTTAGATCAGTTTTATACTTAATAAATTAATAATTTTGGTAAAATCCAATTAAATTAAAAAAAACGATTATTTAAATGTTATAAACATGATATTTCAAATTCATAATACTATTAAAATCGTCAGTACATATTTTTTTATAAAATAAAAGTAACAAGCGAATACACAAATCGTAAGTGGATGAAATGGCCCATAGATATGTACATATATCACTGACTAAGAATGATAAGGTCGAATGCCTCGTTATCAATAAAAAGGGTCTACGTTTCTTTACACTCACCACACGAAACACAGCATTATTCTTCTGTTTCGCGCGTGTATTTTGTAAGAGCGTGAGCCTACCCTGGCTAAGCCAACCCATTCGTGTTGCAGCAAAAATATTGCTGCAGCGTGACTCTACCACGTAAGCTTAATATATAATAATATATTATAATGTTAAATCTGTAAGAATTAAATGATAATGACGTCGCATGTACTTGATATTCAAATCTATAAGAAGTATAGTTTGTTGAGATGTTACGAACGATATCAATGAAATAAAGTTTTATACTCACTGTGTATTTCGCAGCATGCGGGAGTAACCTCATTTTAGCGGATTACATCGCTTTAATGTACTCCTGTATTGAGCCGTGGTAGCGCGGAGATAAGTGCTTATAATATTACAACATGTAAACAGATTCTATTCCCAAGAGAGAGTTTGATTCCAAAAGGCACCAGTAAACATGGTGATTATAATATTATATTACACAAGTAGTTATGACTAATAGATCGTAGTACTCTTTTTACCTGACTGCCCCAGAAGAACGGTAGTGTTTTTTGTGTGTGTATGTATGCCTATTTCTGGGGCACGCTCTGTAACCTAAACGGCTTTTTGGATTTTAACGTTTGGAGTGACGTTATATTGGTCTTATATAGTTGTTGAAGTGACATATGGTATAAATATTTGCTTTTGAATTAACTTTTTAACGCAATATTTTTTTAATTACTATTTCAACAGTTAGGCTTGTTCCGCTTAGAAACTAGTCTGGGTAGGTGCCACCTTCGCATCTGTATTACCGCCAAATAGCTTCACGCTGCACCACAGGCTTATTTGAAGGTTTATATTTGGAAAACTAAACCTATATAATAAAAACGCCGACTTAAATTTCAGTTCTGATTTTTTTTTTTCATTTTAATATACGAGTCCTATAAAAACCATATAACCGATAACATGATTATAACCTCTGATATTACATTCTGTTTTACTCAGTACCCGAATCGTTAAGCTAAAGTTAACTTCACTGTACTGTCAGCACTTTGATTAACTTCAAAACATAATCACTAGGGAAATCTTTCATTGACAATTTATGGACAGTTTTGATTTTGGAATTATCGTTCGCTCCTATTTACAATAAAGACAAATCGTATATAATCGTATATATATATATTTAAACTAAACGTAAAGTAGCCTTAAGAATCAGTAAACTGAATTTTCAATGATTATAGCTCAAAAACTGACAACCGATGGGGGAGAAACTTTCACGAGTGGCTACTTGTACAGGTTCGTGGAATACCGTATTTTCAGACGTAATATTACTGTAATACTACTTTTTTACTTATTATAAGCCAGTGTTTGACCACAATCCCACCTGGTGGTAAGTGATGATGCAGCACTAGATGGTAAATCGCACTGTCTTAGCGTAACAAAAGCCTATTCACTCTTGCCTTGGAGAAGCTGCCCCGGCGTAAAGTAACGCCGCTCTCTTGCAAGGACACCAAGTTTCCTTGCAGCTGTTTTGGCTCAATGAACCGCCCATAGTTTAGGTTCGAAGAAAATTTAACCCCTAACAACTGAAGGTGGTCAGTGAACTCCAAGGATACATTCCGGAAAGTAGGAGCCAGGGTGAGCGGACTCCTTTTAGCAGTGAAAAGACACGCTTATGTTTTGGAATCCTTGGATCTCACGAGATTCTCCATTCGGAGACTGCCTGTAGAGTAAGATTTACTCGCTCAACGATAGCCTCTCGTTCGGACTGGATTTGATCCAAACTGACCCGGGCATTTAGTTGGTATCTCTCCACAACTGTGCTATCTAACACTAACTGTGATACCGGGAATGAGTAGATCATTTATATGCAGCAGAAAGAGAGTTGCCAAGAGAACGGACCTCTGAGACACACCGGCGTTAGTCGCCACAATATAGGATGACCCGGAGAGACCGTTCACTCAGAAAGTCCTTCATCCAGACAATCAGGCCAGGGGATAAGCCGTACGCTGAAAGCTTCCCCAGTAGACTAGCGTGCCAAACCCTGTCAAAGGCCTTCTAAACATCGAGGACAACAGCAGGTGCTTCACCACTGTTCTCGAGAGCTTCACCTCATATGAGAATTGGTGTACGCTAGAAGATCCCCAGTTGATCGATTTCGGCAAAACCCGTACTGGCAATCACCGAGGAGATCATTTTGCTCGAGGTATGCCATAAGGTGGACGTTCAATATACGCTCCATAATCTTGCAGAGTATGGAGGTAATTGAAATTGGCTGATAGTTGGCAGGGTCGGTATGGCTACCTTTTTTAGGCACAGGCTACACATTGGCCAGCTACCAAGATGTGGGCACTATTCCAGTCCTGAATGAGAGGCGGAACAAGCGCGTCAACACAGGAGACAACTCAGGTGCACATACCTTTAGAACTACAGCTGATAAACCATCAGGTCCTCTAGCTTTGTTTACATCTAGACTTCGCAAGGTTTTAAGAACCTCTTTGTTGGTGATACGGACCTCTGACATAGAGACACCGCAGTGGAGTCATTGAGATGGTATGCTATTGCTGCTGTCCAGACGCGAATTGCAAGAAAAAGACAAGCAAATAAGTCCGCTTTCTCTTTAGGCGCATGCGCCAGTGAGCCATCTGGTTTTACCAGCGGAGGCAGCGTAGACCGACAGAAGTTTGTCTCTGATGGTTTGATAGAGAGCTTTATACCGATGCGTTTAATACGGTAGAAACTGGCTTGGCGACTTGGTTAATGGCTCTCTTCTTAAGGCTAACATCCATAACCTTGCGTACCGAGTGTCGACCCAGGATAAGTACGCCATATACTTGTGCTTTTCATCACGAGCGTACTGGGCGTTGAATCATGAGCGAGCTTTACCACTAATGGTCACGTCAGCAAAGGGGATGAAATACTCCATCGCTTGACGTATCACAGTGATTATGCTACCCGCACAGCTCAACGCATCTTCGGACGAGAAGCAGACCTGCCGCCAAGGATAAGATGAAAAGAAGACTTACCTAAGATACAGACGTATAAACAATTGAATTTTATTAAAAACTTAAGATATAGTAGTCATAAAAAATATCTATGAAATCTCCGGCGTATATTTTTTTCATTACTCGATTAACTTTTGAAATGATTAAAGTAAAAATACTCTTATATCGACCTTACGACGAAAGAATCATTCGACCTTAGTCAGCAGAGTTGACAATGCGTGTGAATTTAATTCTAATCGATTAATAATGTAGTTGACTATGGGTAACAGCATCCACTATCTATCAGACTCAGACACAACAATCAACAAATTAAAAGATCATAGTAAGTCTTTGTGATAAACACTAATAAAATGATTCATCATCATGATCATCATCATAATAATCAAGTCTCCCCATTTAATTAATTTTCTACCAACTTCAAAAAGGAGTCGGTACTCAATTCGTCTGTATGTTTTTTTATGTGTGTTACCTCATAACTTTTATCTTGGTAAACCGATTTCGATGTTTTTTTTTATTTGATAGTTGGTGCTTCTCATGTGGTCCCATGTAAATTTGATCAAGTTTTGACCAATAGTTTTAGAGTTATTCTTAATAATTTACATTTTTTTTTTAGAATAGAATAGAATGATTTTTATTCAATATGGATTATTACATAATACTTATTGAAAGTCATTATTTTATTTACCACTGGTTCGGAAAATACCTCTGTCCTGGGAAGAACCAGCAAGAAACCCAGCGGGACTTTTTTTTTTAATTTAATTTCACTTAACAATAATTTTGTTTATACAATTTTAAATGAATTTTCATAGAACCAGCATGGTGGCGATCACCTTATTCCCAGGGGTTATTTTCATTCATGTATTCCTTGATATTATAATAACCCTTTTTGTACAGTTTTTCTTTAATAAAACTTTTAAACTTGTTTATTGACAAACTTTGAACATGTTCTGGGATTCTGTTGTAAAAGCGTATACATTTCCCCATAAATGAATTACTAATTCTGTGGAGTCTTGTAAGTGGCATTACAAGCTTATGTTTGTTCCTAGTGTTTAAGGTATGAACATCCTTATTCTTATTAAAGCAATTTATGTTTTTATGTACATACATTACATTTTCATAAATATATTGCGATGCCAAAGTTAATATGTTTATTTCTTTAAATTTTTCTCTAAGGGACTCTTTACAATTTAGATTATTAATCGCCCGTACGGCTCTCTTTTGCAAAACAAATATAGCTTCAATATCAGTCGCATTACCCCATAGCAAAATTCCATAAGACATTACGCTATGAAAGTAACTAAAATACACTAACCTAGCTGTCTCAACATCTGTGAGACTTCTAATCTTTCTTACAGCATATGCTGCAGAACTAAGTCTGCTTGCTAATTTAGATATATGGGGGCCCCATTGAAGTTTCGCGTCAATAGTAATACCGAGAAAAACAGTGGTATCCACAAGACTCAACTCCTCCCCATTTAAGAGCACATTGGTTTTCGAATGTTTTACATTAGGTATTGTAAATTTAATACATTTTGTTTTATTGCCGTTTAAGAGCAAATTGTTGGCGTTAAACCAATGTACTAGTTTCGATAGAGCATTATTTACATCGTCATATTTAATTGACTGCCGTTTCAGTTTGAAAATTAAAGAGGTATCGTCAGCAAATAATACTATATCGTGATTGTCCCCTACAAGATAAGGTAAGTCATTAATATAGATTAAGAACAGGAATGGGCCAAGAATCGAGCCCTGAGGAACGCCCATTGATACTACCGATCCGGAGGAACATTTACCATTAATGACGACTTTTTGAGTTCTGTTACTTAAATATGAAGTAATAAGTTTAAGCGCCAAATTTTTTACACCGTAATGTTGTAGTTTCCTGATTAATGTATCATGATGAACACAATCGAAAGTCTTGGAAAGGTCACAGAAAATACCTAAGGCATCTTGTGAATTCTCCCAGGCATTAAAAATATATTTCATAAGCTCAACACCGGCGTCAGACGTCGAGCGACCCCTTGTAAAACCAAATTGATTTTTATGAAGTAATTTATTTGTATTAAAAAAAATTAACAATTGATCCAAAATTATTTTTTAAAAAATTTTACTGAGAGTTGGTAGTACAGAAATAGGTCTATAATTAGCGGGGTCCAATGTACTACCAGATTTAAATAAAGGTATTACTTTACTATACTTCATTAAATCAGGAAACACACCAGAATCGATACAAGTATTAAAAATAATAGCAAGATGAGGTGCAATTAAATCTATTATGGACGCAATCACTGTAACGGAAATCCCCCACAAATCTGCGGTTTTCTTTACATCAATGGTTTTGAAGTATTTTACAATATTATGCGATAATACTTTTTCAAATCTAAATTCTTTTAAACAGGTATTAACATTCTGTTTAAGTAATGATTCGGTGACAGTTGGAGAAGCATTCAATGACTCTGTTGTCAAGATAGGAACATCAGTGAAATATTTCTCAAACACCGCTGCAACTTCTTGATTTGATTTAGTTATTTCATTATTAATTTTTAATTGATAGTTTGAATTACGAGGTTTATCTTTACCGGTTTCGCTGTTAATTATACTCCACGTCATTTTTATTTTATTCTTAGCTGTCTTAATTTTGTTACTAATATGTAATGATTTGGCTGTGGAGCAAACTCTTTTAAACAATTTAGAATAATTTTTTACATATTCTTTAAAAGCATCGGAAAGATTATACGATCTTTCATGGTAAAGGTCATATAACCTTCGTCTGCTTTTATGAATTCCTACTGTCGCCCACTCATTAAATGCCTTGCGACTGTTTCTGGAGAATGTTTTAGAAGTGAATGTTTTATTAAATTCATTGTTTATAAAGGTAAATAATTCTCTATATAAATAGTCTGCATTGTTCTTATAAGAAAGGGATGGAAGGATTTTTAACATATTACTTCTAAATCTCTCCAGGCGTTTTGCATTAATAGGAACAAACACAATTTTCTCATTTACCTGTTTTTTGTGCATATAAGGTAACGAAACCAGTTGTCCACAGTGATCTGAACTAAGTTTTTGAATTATTGATTTGTTGATTGGTACAACACCTGTAAAAATATTATCAATACAAGTTGCACTACACCCTGCAATACGTGTAGCTTCAAAAAATAAATTATTAAGATTATAGGATTTGAACAAAGAACAGAATTTAATACTGATGGAAGAAGTTTCCAGGAGATTGATATTAAAGTCTCCACACACTACAAGAGATTTATTCTGTTTATTAAGCTTAACTAAAACTTCTTCCATAATTTTTTCAAAAGTATCATAACTTGAACATGGGGGTCTGTAAACACTGTCAACAATAAGGTGCTCAAGCTCAACACATGCCATTTCTACAGTACGCTCAACAGAGAGGCTCACAATGTCTTTACGTTCTTTACATGATAAGGACTTATTAGCTAATATTAAGGAGCCACCACGTAATTTAGTATCTCTATTGAACGAACTGACCACCTGGTGATTACTGAAATTAAATATGGAGTTGTATTCTTTCAACCA
The DNA here is from genome assembly GCA_963668995.1 of Parnassius mnemosyne. NCBI lineage: Eukaryota > Metazoa > Arthropoda > Insecta > Lepidoptera > Papilionidae > Parnassius > Parnassius mnemosyne. The sequence goes on from CAVLGL010000159.1 coordinate 14,919,336, forward strand.
ATGTTCTGTAATACATAAAATATTTATACTGTTACTATTTAAAAATAAATCAATTTCTAATTCTTTGCCTAACATACCTTGTATATTTTGATGCACCAGGTTGATACAGTTTTTATTATTGTTATTTTGTAAAATTGTAAAACATTGAATTCGGTTGTACAAAATTTTTAATATTCAATTATTTACAAGATAACTTACTCTTTGAAAGGGATAATATGAACGGAATCGTATCACGATACCAAAAATTAGGGGTCCAAAAATCAATAATTGCGTTTTCTGTCAAGAAATTCTCATTAGCAGCCTGGAGTAAGGTAGATAGCGGTATTTTACCCACGTGCCTCGGAAAGCATGTAAAGTCGTTGGTCCTGCGTCTGTACTCCCTTCGGTCGTAAAGGATTTCCGTCCTATTGGATTAAGAGTGTGAGGGTATACATAGTGCACCTGTAACTGATAGCTAGTCTCCATTATGACTAGTCGTAGCTACAAATATTTGGTCTGAAGGTTATTATAAATATTTTGATTAAGTTAGCTCGACTGGTGTCCGCAATTCCACGTCTAAGGTATTATCAGCATATTTGATATTATGTATTCAATATTATTCAAGCCACCCGAGCTCACCGAGAGCTGCGTTTTAATATCATTACGTATCCGAAGGGGGTGGCAACAATGGACCCGGGTCCCACTGCCTCCAGTGCGGTACCATTGCGGACGAATTCATCAACCACATCAGTGCTCCCAAATTCCCTAAAGGGTTATGTCGTTGAATCTATATACCTCATCAAGATGCTGGTCGCATTCAAATATAAGTCCGAAGTTTATAAAATTGCTATAACTTAGATCGAATCAATTCTAACCCTCCTTGCTTCGAGTACTGGCGCAAATGTATTATGCCCTCCATATACATGGTAATTTGCCTTGTCGATTTCTAGCGGCCTTTTGTTTTGTTTATTGAAAATATAAAATATCTTTATAGCAACTATCTCAACCATTTAAATAGTACCTGTAAAAGGTTAACCTGAGAAACAAGACTTAGTTCCTTCCTATGTTTGACAAGTTTTTATTGTATAAAAATAAACAAAACAAAAATATACACATAAGTTTTAAGTAATTTTTTTTTTGATTTCATGGCTATTGTACTTTTTACTAATACAAATTTCATCTCCCGAAATAATTTTGGAACGAGTACTTGACTTAGTTTAAGATCTGTCGTTGAAATTTATGAATTTATGCCAGTTCAGGTTATCAGATGATTGAGGTCCCTAATAATTGAATAATAAGTATATTTATGTATCAAATGCGGCCTGTTTTGAAATCCTGTCACACCTGCCCTGCATAATACAAACTTAGATAATGGCGTTATACATGCTACATAAACTCACGGAATAGATAAATTTATTTTTATCGTGTATAAATTGCATAAGGACACACAACCAGATTCGAAATAATTACACTAAGGCCAAACAACACTCCGTACGGGATTCAAACAAGCGGCTCCACAGTGCTGTAGCCAAGCTTGTAAGTCACTGCACTACCACACTGTCTTTTATATAGACATTAACCAGACGCTAACCAGCCTCAGCAGAGTCTACTTCACCTAAGGATGCCTAGTGTAGAGGTGAAAAACGTGTCGTATTTTCGAGAGTGGTGTGTCGTGCCTAGTGTGGTGGTGCTGGGGGTGGAAGTGCTGGGATTAACTAAATTAATTTAATGGTAGTGACGGGTATAATGCGCGTGATTGAGGGAGGGTGGGAGGTCCCCTTAAAACTGGGCAGGACACATCATTTTCATTCTTTTCGCGGAATTAAGCATATTAGTTTATGACAACCCCATTAAGTTTATTTATTCAGATCATTAGATCAGGTCTTAAAATACTTATTTTTATTTTAATAGTTGGTATTAATTTTATGTAGTAATTCTAATTTATCTAATATCCATGTTATTAAGAAAAAAAAAAACAGATTTTTCTTGGAAAATCGCGTTCAAAGAGAAAAGTCATCGATAAACCCAATTCTATTATTTTTCTTTTGTGCTCATAATACAATGATAAATATGTTGGTATTAAAACAAGTTTATACATAGTCATTTTTAATAAATATATATATAGTTATATGCTGGCAGGAATCAAACCCGGGTAGCTGTAGTACCTAGTACTGTGAAATTTACATCGGTCTGGCGGACTTCACCGCCAACACGCATTGGGGCAGCGTAGTGGACACTTCCTTGCCCTAAAACCCTCTTAGAAGTGGCAGAAGGGCCTAAAAAGAAAAAAAGGTATGTAATCAAACTTTTAAAATCGATAAACAAATAATTAAAAATAGATAGAGATTGTATAACTTGATTATCATAAAGCTTTTTCATGTAATAACTTTTGAAAGAGATGAAGAGTAACGCATAAACTTAGAGCTTCGCTGCGAGCTAAATTTCTTTGTTAACAATCTCATTATGTGAGCTACAAAATCTCGACGAGTTTTGGCAAAATAAATTTTCTTTAAATTAATAGCTCATTTAGAAGATTATGGCCACAAATAAACATTTGGCTGAAAAAGAAAAATGTGTTTAGCTGAAAATCAGTTTTGCCCTTAAATATCAAATAGACAAGTAACGTAAAGGCAAGTAATTTTAATGTAGTGTTCCTCCATATAAAACGCTACACTCATGCAATCGCCTTGGCGTCTATCTGTTTGTATGTCACAGAGGTTTTGTAGTGTTTTATTAAATGCAACTATTCAATTACGAGCGCCAGATTAAAAACTGGACTTCAGGAGTTATTTCTTTATGATGATAATGATAAGGTCAGTATAATGCACGTTAAATTAGAAGAGTATATTCAGTCTGGTTTTAAAATTGATTTTTATTGCAACGGTACCCTGAAAAACGTCCAGAGCACATCAACCATCAAACAACATCACACCACAAGGAGCTCCATTATCTGACATCTCTAAATAATTTAGCCTTACGACTCAAACTCCAGTTTTTTTTAAATGACAGTCCTCTTGATAGTTAGTTGCTACTGCAACCACGGCCAACTGAAACCAGCTTTAAACAAAACAGGCTACAGATGAGTTGTCACCATTGCGGACTTAGATCTAATGCCTCACAGCCTGCAATTATACTGTCTCTCTATACTATTCAGGCTGGAATACAGCAGTGCACGTAGGTACTGCTGCTTGGCAATAGAAATAATAGGTAAGAGAATAGTATTTACCATCTTTAGTCTCAAGCAAAAGTTAAGTCAAGTCTCAGCAGAAGAGAATCACCAAACATAAAATTTCGAAAAGCAACAAAAACGAACTTGCAATTTTACGACATCATTATACTAGACCATCTGATACAAGATTATGTGATAGTCTTTGCATATAAATGTCTGAAGTCATGATTGTAAGTCATATTTGTATTTTTTTATGGTTGAGGGGGCAAATGAACATTTTTTTATAGAATAAGGGTAACAAATGAGCACACATTCCACCTGAAGGTAAGTGGATGCTGTGGCACATAGACATCTTCATCTATTCTAGATTACGAATCAAAATGCAGATGCGTTGACACCGATGAGGAGTAGAATGGAACGCCTCGTTTCTAGTAAAAAGGCTCTCCGGTTCTCTTCACTCACCATACACACACATTAGTATTAAGCTGCTATTTTATGCTGATATTCTGAACGTTATTCAAATGTTTTTGAAAAATAACATATGAATGACGTTCAGAATGTTGAAGAAATGTTATGTCTGTATGTGTTGTTTTATTTTTATTTTCGTTTAATATTTTTGCTGACTGTCTAATTACGGTGGAAAAACTGGACTGGAATTTTAGTTATTTAGGTTTGTAGCGTTTAAAATAATTGATTTATAGAATAGAATAGAATAGAATAATTTTTATTGAATAAACATTACATGTGTAATTCTTATTAAAAAGTCATTTTTTACTTTACCACTGGTTCGAAAAAAAACCCTTTGTCCTGGGAAGAACCAGCAAGAAACCCAATGGGGCTTTTTTTAAATAAATTTTACAATATAAATGATTACGAACTATTTACAAAATTTATTTTAGAAATTGCATGGAAGCGACCACCTCAATTGCAGGGGTTATACTCAACCATGTATTCATTTATACTATAATAACCCTTTTTATAGAGTTTCAGCTTAATAAAACATTAAAACTTTGTAATAGAGAGAACCAGTACACCTTCCGGGACCTTATTGTAATAGCGTATACATGGCCCCAAGAATGAATTACTGACTCTGTGGAGTCGAGAAACTGACATCACTAGCGTGTGTTTGTTCGTAGTGTTTATAGAATGTACATGATTTTTTTTACTAAAACTACCTTTGTTTTTGTTCGTTTTCGTAAATATACTGAGAGGCCAGAGTTAATATATTTATTTCTTTAAATTTATCTCTAAGAGACTCTCTCGGTTTTAGATTGTAAATAGCTCTAATGGCCCTCTTCTGTAAAACAAAAATAGTTTCTGAATCAGCCGCATTTCCCCAGAGCAAAATCCCATAAGATCCATTATGCTATGGAAATAACGGATCTAATCTTTTTTACAGCATAGGCTGCAGAACTTAGTCTGCTTGCTAATTTGGATATATGGGGGCCCCACTGAAGCTTTGCATCGCGAGTGATGCCAAGAAAAACAGTGGATACAACAGGACTCAATTCCTCCCCATTTAAAAACGCATTGGTATTCAGATTTTTAACATTAGTTGTTGTAAATTTAACACAATTTTATTTCCGTTCAAATGCACCAATGCACTAATTTTGATATAGCATTATTCACTTCTTCACATTTAAATGATTGACGTTTAAGTTTATAAATCAATTAAGTTTTATCAGCAAATAATACAATGTCATGACTATCCCCTACAAGGTGTAGTAAGTCATTAATATACACCAGAAACAGGAATGGGCCGAGAATCGAGCCCTGAGGGACACCCCTTAGTACAGGTGACCCGGAAGAACTTTTAACATTGATAATAACTTTCTGCTTTCTATTACTTAAATATTTTATCTTGACAGCATATTACTGTAGCTTCCTGATTAATGTCTCATGGTGAACACAGTCGAAGGCCTTGGTAAGGTCACAAAATATACCCAAAGCATCCTCTGAATTCTCCCATGCACAAAAAATATGTTTAATAAGCTCAAGTCCAGCGTCAGTTGTAGAGCGACCCCTTGTAAAACCGAATTGATTTTTATGTAGCAATTTATTAATATTAAAGAAACTTAACATCTGATTTAAAATATTTTATTCAAAAATTTTACTTAATGTTGGTAGTACAGAAATTGGTCTAAAATTGGCGGGGTCTAATGTACTACCAGATTTAAATATAGGCCGTTTTCTTAACATCAATAGTTTTAAAATATTTAACGATATCTTTTGGCAGTACTCTATGGAATTTAAAAGTATTTGAACAAGCTTTTAAATTTTGTTTGAGCAATGATTCGGCGACAGTAGTAGAAGAATTTAATGATTATGTTATCAAAAAAGAAACATCAGTAAAATGTTTCTCAAAAGCCATAGCAACTACTAGATCAGATTGCGTCAAATTATTGTTAATATTCAATTGAAAATCCTCAAATGCCGTGTAGTGGCGGTCAAGAATATCCACTACCACATATCCTCCCGTGGGTGTCGCAAAAGGCGACAAAGGGAAACAGGCAGAAGATGGGCAGCAGCATCTTCCTGATAATAGCCAAAATTATAATAAAAAAACTGCGGTTGCCAACCCGCTCGCCAAGCGTGGCAACTATGGCAAATACCCCCCAATGACTAAAGCAACAAACAGACGGCCCCCAGTCCCCGGCGGCCCCGCTATTCCTGGCTACGGTGGCGACCATGGTAACGGCGGGGCAGGGGGTGCTAAGAATCTCCGGTGGAGGTTCGGTTGCCACCTTAGACGACTCGACCTGGCAAGGTACAACGCACGCACCCTGAGGACTGGCGAGAAGATCGTGGAGCTGGAAGAAGAGATAGACAAGTTGCGCTGGCATATTATAGGATTATCCGAAGTCCGAAGAGAGGGGGAGGACACGGTAATCCTCGAATCCGGCAACTTGCTCTATCACCGGGAGGGCGACCATCTGTCCCAAGGAGGTGGCGGATTTATCGTCCACAAGTCTCTCGTTAACAACGTTGTAAAGATGCGTACCTTATACTCAGAATCACCAAACGGTATTCGCTGAAGGTCATACAGGTTTACGCACCAACCTCGGCACACCCCGATCAGGAGGTGGAGGAAATGTATGAGGATATCTCTTGAGCCATACATTCCTCCAAAACCCAATATACGGTGTTATTGGGAGACTTCAATGCAAAACTAGGCACAAGAGAGAACGGTGAGCTGAAAGTAGGGAAATTTGGAATAGGGCAACGGAACCCAAGGGGCCAGCAGCTGGCCGACTTCATGGAGAAAGAGGGACTCTTTATGATGAACTCTTTCTTCCAGAAGCGGCCCCACAGGAAGTGGACCTGGTCGAGCCCCGACGGTTCGACAAAAAATAAGATTGACTTCATTATGACGACCAGACGACAACTGTTCAGTGATGTCTCAGTGATCGCGAGGGTGAAAACCGGCAGCGATCACCGAATGGTTAGAGGCTCACTGAACCTAAACGTTAAGTTGGAGAGGTCTCGTCTAATGAAGTCAACGCTCCGTCCCCCTCGTGCTCTGTTCCAAAGTCCCGAAACCTTTCAGCTCGAGTTACAAAACCGTTTTCAGTGCCTAGACGACTGCAATGAAGTGGACGATATAAATGACAAGCTCGTGGAAACTGTCCATGCGGTCGGAGCTAAGTTCTGCAAGACACGCCGTAGAAGAACACAAAAACTCTCCGATCACACTCCTTATCTCATGGCTGTTAGACGGGAGATGAAGCTACATTCTTCAACAGACTTGACAGCATACAGGCATCTGAACAGACGGATCTCCAAATGCATGCGGCGGGACTTACGCAACTTCAATACAGCTCGTATTGAAGAAGCGATAGAGCGGAACCAAGGCTCCAAAGTATTTGCCAGAGATCTGTCTGACAGAAAGTGCCAATTGTCAAAGCTGAAGACGGAATGTGGCAGCATCGTTTCCGGGGCACCTGAGATTTTGAGTGAGATTGAGAGGTTCTATGGGCAGCTGTACACGTCATCGTTGGAGCCACACGCAAGTGTGAGTAACGATCCAAGAGCGAGTCTCATCCGACACTATTCCGAAGATATCCCGGACGTCAGTCTGAGCGAGATTAGAATGGCTCTCCAGCACCTTAAAAACGGTAAGGCCCCAGGCAAGGATGGAATTACAGCGGAGCTTCTGAAAGCGGGTGGAAGACCGGTACTTGAAGTCCTTCAGAATCTCTTTAATTCCGTCCTCCATTGTGGCATTACACCGGAGGCGTGGAGCAGAAGTGCGGTGGTCTTGTTCTTCAAGAAAGGTGACAACGCTCTCTTGAAGAAATACGGACCGATTTCCCTTCTGAGCCGCGTCTACGTGCTGTTTTCGAGAGTCATTACGAATCGTCTCGCGCGCAGACTTGACGACTTCCAGCCTCCCGAACAAGCCGGTTTCCGAAAGGGCTTTAGCACCATAGACCACATACATACCCTTCGGCAAGTTGTACAGAAGTCCGAAGAGTACAATTTGCCACTATGTCTGGCGTATGTGGACTATGAGAAAGCCTTTGAATCCGTCGAAATTTGGGCGGTGCTGCAGTACCTTCAGCGATGCCAAGTTGACTGTCGGTATATCGAAGTGTTGAAGTGCTTGAACAGTAGGGCTACGATGGCTATCCGAGTACAGAACCAGAGTACGAAACCTATTCAATTGCAGAGAGGTGTCCCTGTCGGTGACGTCATATCCCCGAAACTCTTCACCGCTGCATTGGAAGACGTTTTCAAGCTTCTGGACTGGAAAGGATACGGTATCAACATCAATGGCGAGTACATCACTCACCTTCGATTTGCCGACGATATAGTCCTTATGGCAGAATCGCTGGAGGGCCTATGCGCTATGCTCAATGACCTTAATAGTGTTTCCCAACGGATAGGTCTTAAGATGAACATGGACAAAACAAAGATTATGTTTAATATCCATGTCACACCTATGCCGGTAGTTGTTGGGAGCACTAAGCTCGAAGTTGTTGACGAGTATGTTTACCTGGGACAAATAGTCCGACTAGGTAAGTCCAACTTCGACCGAGAGGTCAATCGACGGATTCAACTCGGCTGGGCAGTGTTCGGGAAGCTACGACACATCTTCTCGTCAGACATACCTCAAAACCTTAAAACGAAATTGTACAACCAGTGCGTGTTGCCAGTGATGACTTACGGAACTGAGACGTGGTCCTTCACTGCTGGCCGTATGAGGAAGCTCAAGGTCGCTCAGCGAGCTATGGAGAGGGCTATGCTCGGAGTTTCTCTGCGTGATAAACTTAGGAATGAGGATATCCGCAGTAGAACCAGAATAACCGACATAGCCCAACGAATTAGTAAGCTGAAGTGGCAGTGGGCCGGCTATATAGCTCGAAGAACTGACAACCGATGGGGAAGAAAGGTTCTCGAGTGGCGGCCTCGTACCGGTAGGCGAAGTGTAGGGCGTCCCCCCACGAGATGGAGTGACGACCTGGTAAGACATGCAGGAAGTCGATGGATGCAGGTGGCTCAGGACCGTGCTTTGTGGCGTTCTTTGGGGGAGGCCTATGTTCAGCAGTGGACTTGTGAAGAGCTGTAATGATGATGAATTCAAAATCCGAGTTGCGCGGTTTGACCTTGCCCGTTTCACTATTTATTATTCTCCAGGTCATTTTAATTTTGTCGGATGCAGTTTTAATTTTGTTGCTTAAATGTTAAGCCTTACCAGTGGAGCACACTTTTTTAAATATTTTAGATTATGTTTTTACATAATCTCTAAATACAACACTACTATTATATGATCTTTCATCATAAAGCTCGTATAACCTTCGCCTACTTTTATAAATTCCTACTGTTGCCCATTTATTAAATGATTTGCGACTGTTAAAAGAGAAAGTTTAAGAAGTAAATATTCTACTAAATTCACAACTTATAATTTTAAATAATGTACCATACAAATAATTAAAACTATTTTTAAATGAAAGTGATGGAAGTCTTTTTATTATATTACTTCTAAATCTCTCCAAGCGATGTTCATTTATTGGAACAAACACAACTTTCTTATTTTTCTGTTTTTTGTGTATGTAAGGTAGTGGATACCAACTGTCCACAGTATAAAAAAATGATAAGGTCCTGCAGGTTTATTTACATGTACTTATAGTTTTTAGTACATTATATATTTTAGACTTCTGTACCACGAGAGATACAAGAACTATATTTGATACAAGATTATAACTTTTAGTATTTCTACCCTCATATTCTGAAAGTTTTCGTATTTGGTTAATCTGGCTTGCTTAATTAAATATTTATCAAAGATATTATATGTTATGACAACTATACAGCTTTGCAACCCAAAAGTTTAACTATTTCAAAGTTATATTCTCTCAATTCAGCTAACCCTACCTAACCATCTAAATTTTCAAGTCTAACAAAATTGGTTCTATAAAGTCACTCGTAAACTATATTTACACACCAAACTTGCCATTAAAAGGTGCTTCGAAAATATAACTTAGTATTTGTAACCTGTCTATGAAAGTAAGTGACACATCATCGACGAACTAATGAAATATTTTGTCTTGATATAACAAATTTTTGCCTGTGTAATCGTCTGGTACCCAGGCTAATTAATAACCAGGTAATCGCGGTTCGGACCAAAATCAGTTATTGGGTTGATAATTGTTGTATGAATAGGTCGGCCCGCCCGGGGTGGGACCACGCTCTGACAGAATACCAGCTCAATGCCGCTGTGTTTCGTATGGTGAGTGTGGAGAACCAAAACCCTTTTCACTGGAAAAGAGGCATTCCATCTTAGTCCTCTCGGCTGACAACGCATCTGCATTTTGATTCTTAATTGAGGATTAATGTAGATGTCTATAGGCAATATCATCCATTTCTCATCAGGTGGAATGTGTTTTCGTTTGTCACCCTCATTCTATATAAAAAAGAAGAGTTCAAGAGCAGAAAATGTTAAAAATGCTTTGTAAAATAGGGCTGCGAAAGAAAACATAATCTTCCACACGTCTTTTTAAATAAAACTATGTATCGACAAAAGTCATTTTTAATGAGGGCATGCAAGAGTTTTAGTACTATGGCACGACAGGTACATTATTTATTTATAATATTTTACATTACTTATTACATAGATTTATTTAACACTAGTGCTCGTAAACTAAAGCGCATGATAAGTATTATTGTTATTATAATTTTACATCAACTAGTTATAGATACACCCCATCCTTCTGTTTTAGACTAAAATATTAAAATATATAATATTGTATTATTTAGAGTAAGCAATAAAACTAACGCATCAGCATTTCTATGTAAGTTCCTAGTACTTATTTGATGAGTCCAATGTCTGCCTACGAACGGACTCTTTCAATATCATTCATTATTAAAGCCACCTCCGAATCAGTGAGACGTAGAAATCTAGTTGTATTTTATTTCTTAAAAACCTTTCGATTTGATTTGATTGGTTGATCTTCTTCCTCATTTTTTTTTCATGTATTACCTGTTGTGTTTAGCTGTAAGTTTTCCAATATAATAAAATAGAATAAAATAAAATATATAACATAATAGTTATGGTCCTCCACTTCTTCCAAGAAAAAGTTTACGACTATAGTACATTATCAGCAGGATATAGAATGGTTAAGATTATTAGGCATTGTAGCTTAAATAAACCTATTGGTAAATCAAATTGCGCATGCAAAAAATTGCGCATAACATGATTATAGGTAAATTTTTCAATTAGTTTAATAACACTTCCAATACTTCCAATTTCCCGACAATTTTATGTCAAATTTTGATTTAAAAAAAGCTTGTAAAATCCAAAAGTGCACGACTCATAATGCTCATATGATCGTGAGAATTAAAAAAATGTAAATTCTAGTACTGTACGTCAAAAAGTTCCAGTAGCAGTCACCGCAATACACCTTTAAGTCACTGCAGCAAGTCCGGAGGTAAAGTCTATTCATAAATAAGAAAACGAGCCCAAACCCTGGACACCCAGTTCTCCTCGTCGAGGAGTTCCAGTAGCATACAGCGAAGTACACTTTCACGTCACTCAATCAAGTCCGTAGGTAAGTTCTTATCATAACTAACAAAACGAGGTCAAACTCGGCACACCTAGTTCTACACTTCGACGAGTTCCAGTGGCATTCACTGAAGTACACCTTCAGGTCACTCTATCATGCCCGGAGGCAAGGTCTCATCATAACTAACATAACGAGGCCAAACTCGGCACACTTAGTTCTACTCTTCGAGGAGTTCTAGTAGCTTTCACTGAAGTACACCTTCAGGTTACTCTATCATGTCCGGGCGTAAGGTCTGATCATAACTAACAAAACAAAGCCAAACTCGGCACACCTAGTTCTACTCTTCGAGGAGTTCCAGTAGCATTCATAGAAGTTTTTTTTTAAGGCTCTTCTCTCTCTGACCATGTACTTTTAGCGAAACAAAATATTGTAATAAAAATCTGTGATTATAAAAGTAATAACCTTAGTCAAGTATGTATCAGATTTGGTTTTTGCAATATTTTGTATTTCTACAGCGATCGATATTTTTGCTGCCTATTACCGCTGCTGTAAGTAAACAATACAGTAATCCACTCACAACGGCAGATGAGCCCGAAGTAAGAGTGAACTGTGAGGCAAAGTGTATTTAGTAAAATAAATTATAACAAGGCTGCTCAAGACACCGAAAATTTCGGCATTTCTCAGCCGAAAAAAATTTAATAAAACTAATCAAAACAAAATTAAACTGCCATTTACATTCCATGGCTTCCAACATGATAAATGAAGAGATTAAAAAATAGACTGAGTTGAAAATTTTATATTTTCAAAAGTTGTCGTATTTACCCCTCCATGCAGACTTGATAAACACACCGTGAGCCACTAAAAATCACTTTTTATGTAAAATAGCAATGAATCGATTTGAAAAAAAAAAACGTTAAAAGTTCAACAATCATTTATCTTTCTGAAAATTTGCTTTTTATATAATTTATATGTGCAATATGTTGTTGGATACGATTTCATGCGACAAAATATTGGAATCTTAATTTTATGCGTTAGTAGAACATACACTTACGCGCTTTGCGCTAAAAAATTTGCCTAACACTTATATTTCTTTTAAATTAATTGCATGGCTTCAGAAGGATGCAAAATCTTAATCGATCAGGAAGATGCCATAAATTAAACTCTTTTTCACTAATAATTTAATTTGTTCACAAGTCACAACTAACGCAACGTTACCGTACCGTGAGAGACGATTTAAGAAGTATCGCAGGACTGGGCGTGGATTCATTTTAAGCTTCTGGGTAGGATAACATTTGCATTTTCAGTACACTCCTAACTTTGTACAAGTATTCCATTCTTTTACGTTATGAATATTTATTCCTAAAATATAGAAGCTTAACACTTTCTTATCAGACTTTTGGGTAATTTTGCATAATTAAAGTTCCTATTTAATTTTAATAATTTTACATAATTTAAAGTAATATTTAATTTTATATAATAAGAGCTTATTATTACATTATTAATCATTTATTTATTTCCACTACGCGCGATGATTGCAGTATGAATATGTCGGCTCGGCAACTTATTGGATTCCACCCTAAACTTGTGTCATAATGGAGGAATAGTTCGTTAAGATACGGAACGTATTCGCGTATACGCATAATGTATGAAAAATTATGACGAGCCCTCATTAGGGTATAACTTACCTGTCTCGCAACGGATTATCATGATCATCACCAGGACCACCACCATCACCATCACCACTACGACCACCACCACCACCATCCGCACCACCGCCGCCGCCTACAGCACCACCACCACCACCATCACCGCCAGTGTTTCGTTTGTTGAGTATACCATCTACAATTTTGACGTTTATTCGAGGACAGATGTAGGCAGCAGTATCCACTTACCATGAGGTGGTCTGTACGCTCATTTATCACTATTATTCTATAGAAAAATATTTCTTCTGTGACCTCTAAGAGAAATTATTTCTATGAACCCTATTCCGTTCCATAGTTATCGTAAGAGGGGATTATGGGATGTGATTACTATGGAATTAACGCCAGACGCAAAATAGATCCAGAGCGTCGAAGGGAAGCAGTGCAAATGGTGCCTGACATCCGGTATAGCGATCACGAACTTTCCAAACGCGGTAATTATATTAAATTTTGCCCACAGCCGTAGTTCAGGTTTAGATTCAGCAGTGGTTATAGGTCAATGGAGAAGAGGAAAAAGATCCTTTTTTACATAATAAGTAAGTAAAACCTAACTTTGTTCACATTATGTGAACAATGCAATGTATATTTTATCTATATCTATACAAAGAAATAAAATTGAAGTGTCTGTTTGTAATGTCAAAATAACAGCTTTGTACTAAACGCATGTGAAAGTGTATTCTGTACTTATAACAAAAACACAATTTTTACAATTTTTGTCTGTCTGTCTATCTGTCTGTCTGTCTGTTTGTCTGTCTGTCTGTCTGTCCGTCTGTCTGTTTGTTTGTTCCGGCTAATCTCCGAAACGGCTGGACCGATTTTGACGGGACTGTCACTGGCAGATAGCTGATGTCATGAGGAGTAACTTAGGCTACTTATATATATAAAAATGAATTAGGGTATAGCACAGTAAAATTAAAACCCTAAACTACACGCGGGCGAAGTCGCGGGGAACAGCTAGTTTTTTTATAAAACAAAAGTGATTAACAGACTTACAGTCCATAAGTGTCGTATGTGTGGTATGTTGATAATGCAGTCCATTGCCACGTGCAGTCAACTTTAAACAAAGAACGCTACAGATGCGTTGTCACCTCTGAGGACTAAGATGGTACGCCACACAGCCTGTAATTATACTGGCTCTCTATACTCTTCAGACTGAAACGAATCAGTACAAGTGCTGCTATTTGGCGACAGAAATAAAGTGCCTTATATTAAATATTTACATAGCTCATACACGTTTAATTTTTCATATAATTAATTAAAGAGGATGGTCTGGTGTGTTGAACATTTTAATTCTGTTATGTTGAATATTTTATTCAAGACGGGTTAGAATTGAAGTAGTAAAATTAAATTATGTATACATAAGAAACCGCACGGTAGCGATCACCTCATTCACACGGCTTAATATTATAAGTCATATTGTATTCTCTACGATTATAATAACCCTTTGTAAACGGCTTTCATTTCATAATTTTAAATATTTTGATAATACTTATAATCCTTCCATATTTACTGATAAGTTTATGTGTTTTACCCTATGTTTACTATGCTCAATTAATATCTTGTAACAGTATTTAAAAATTGTCACAGTTATTCAGGATGTTATAGTATTAAGAGTTAAGAGTTTAAATTGCATTTTTTATAGGATAAGTGTGACAAACGAGCACATAGTCCACCTGATGGTAAGTGGTTACTGCGGCCCATAGACATCTACATCTATCCTCTGTTACAAATCAAAATGTAGATGCGTTGTCACCCGTGAGGACTAAGATGGAATGCCTCATTTCCAGTCAAAAGGGCCTCCGGCCACCTGCACTCACCAAGCGAAACGCAGAGGTATACCTCTACTTCACGCTGGTTTTCTGTGAGGTCGTGGTACTACCCCGATTCGAGCCGGCCCATTCGTGCGACAGCAAAAGCTGCCGCGTGGCTCTACCACTGTTAATGTAAAATAATTAATGCAATGGAAAAAGCAAATGTAATGGAAAAAACAAAATGTCATGGTAAATTAAATTCTATGAAATTATAGTAAAAATCTGTAAGCGAGAATCCACAATACGTCGCGTTTATCACGGCAGAGATTAAGTAGCATCATCTATTTGTGTATATCAATTTACTGCATTACTCTACCCGCAATACAATAACTCCCTCGGCCCTCATATATCGTACTCAATAGAACGATATATTTCGTCAAAGCGTAATAACCCTATGCTCAATTTTATGTCCATTATGTAAGCCTCTTCATTTCATATATTAAGTTTAAATTAATGCAATTAATTTAAGTTATATAATAAATTTAAGTTTAATGCTCAAATGTTCTGAATGTGTACTACCATGTTCTTAATAGGAACATAAATCCTTAGAGTGTAATTTTATAAATGTAGATACTTTTTATATTTTTTTTTTCGAAGATTCAAATATTATGCTGTAATCTGCTCATGTGAAATAATGAATAATATATTATATATTTTTAATCCTACTATTCAATTTTATGTTAAAATTCTTAAACATGAAAATGTATTTTCTTTTGATTTTACAAGCCCTAATAGTCTATAGCAAAACGAAATACCCAAGCCAGCAATGAGAGCAGCGCCGAAAACGATACATCTGGTATTGTGATTATAGTAAAACCTTTTTGCAATGGAAAAAGCAAATGTCAACCAGTTTACTCCTATGGACTGAAAAGTAAGAAAAAGAAGATATATGACAGACCTACGTACGCACATCCAATATGTTTCATTACTCTTAATGTCGATTTTGTAATGTGTTTTATTCCCTGGTACAACTTGACAAAAACGAATAATGATTTTACGTGGTATGTTCGTGTGGGTCTTCTCCTACGTAAGCATTATTTAGGGTTATTATTTAACGGCTCCGTGGGGCAGTGGTTTAGAACTGAATTTCAACACAGAGGGCAGCGGGTTCGGATACCGCACGGAACAATTATTTGTATGGCCTACAAATAATTTTTCCGGGTCTGGATGTACGATGTGTACGTAAGCTGCCTCCATGATACAGGAGAAAATCCTAGTGTGGGATATCGCTTATAAAAGAGAAAAAAAAGGAAAATGTACCGTTTTCGAAAGCAAATGTGCATGAACCTGTCACGTACCGACTAGAATGATAAGTAAGTGATCAACTTTTGAACACCAATAACAAAGGCT
The DNA here is from genome assembly GCA_963668995.1 of Parnassius mnemosyne. Classification (NCBI taxonomy): domain Eukaryota; kingdom Metazoa; phylum Arthropoda; class Insecta; order Lepidoptera; family Papilionidae; genus Parnassius; species Parnassius mnemosyne. The sequence continues at coordinate 14,935,345 of CAVLGL010000159.1, forward strand.
ACTGATGTTTTATTACTCATGAATTATTTGGAATAAAATGGAATGCCTTATAGCTTGTAATTATACTAGTTCACTACACAAACACTAGACATACTATGGTTTTTTTAAAAAAAATAGTATTTTAAAAAATGCCATTTTTAATAATATATCTTTGTTCTGTTAGATATAACAGATGGTCATTGATAGTTCACCTTACACCATGGTCGAAGCTAAGCAGTTTCATTATCATCATCATTTCAGCCCTTCACTGCTGAAAGCCTCCTCTAAGAAATGCCACAAAACACGGCCCTGAGCCGCCTGCATCCATCGACTTCCCACATCATACTATGCCGTCACTTCATATTGAGGTTACCGGTCAGTTGTCAATTCTTTGCACAATATTACTGACCCATTGCAACTTCAGCTTATTGATCCATTAGGATAGAACAAATCTGTTGTTGATGCTTAGCAGCTCCAAAAGTACGTGCCAGCAGTTTCCACAGCCGATCGGACATGTTCTTTGAGTATTTTAAGCGGACCCAGAATGAAGTGCCACCGTACCTTTGAAGAATTTCAAGTTTCCCTGCAGCTAATTTGCTTTGAAATCAACCAGCTGCCCAAACCTAATGTTTGGTGAAATCTAGACTCTAGAAGGCAGTCTGTAATGTGGTCTTAATCTTAGGGATAAATTAATGACATTTGTATCAAACTAAAGAAACAATAAACAACCCAAAAGGTTACACGGGTTTCTAAACAAAATACGAGTAAAATTTAATATATTACGTCCTTTATAAAACATCGCAGACATCGCGAGGAAACCTGCAAAAAATTCTGGTAAAAAATCTAATACAAGAACATATTATGAAATTCGCCAAAACAGATTATTGTAACGCGGCGGGCTCTTCCATGGCCCCAAAACCTCTATCAAAATAAGCCAATGTATATGTATCCTAATGCGGGCATTAGGACACACATATATTTGAAAACTGTCACTACACTTATATAAGAGTCCTATAAATGAGGTAAAATTGATTTTAAGTTTAATAGCGACAGAGTGAGAAAGAAGTCAGTTTACTTATTTTCATTGTATGTAATTTTAACAATTACATTATTATTAATACAAAAATTTATGAACATGGGAGATGGCGTGTTAATATAAAAATTTTTTTAGCCCTTATCTATTTTTTTACGTCAATTGCCATTTCATTGATAAAGAGATTAGGAGATTAGGTAACAAATAAATTCCCCTTTTAGACTATAAAACTAATTAATGTACGTTGAAAAAGGAAGCTTAAGAATCTCTTTATAGATTAATTCTTTTGGTCAGATGCCTCTTACATGCATAAAAAAGAACCACCGTATCAGCTGATATAATGAGATGTAGGTTAGAGGCTGGCTATCCGCCAACTATGATGATGTATTGAGATAAGCTTGTGATTGCGTATGTGACGTATTGTAGGGTAGTTGGGTTATGTAGACTGAGATATGTAGGAATTTATATCACATTTTTATTTCACCTTTAGACAGAGTATTTTCGTAAATTTGCTAAGTACCAGCGTTCCTTTTTGCCTAAAAGACGGTCTAGTTCTTTTATAGCAAAGCGGAAGTACTACTTTAGACAAATTTCAATTATATTCCGATTTGAAAGGAGCCAGAAAAATTACAAGCATTCCGTCTTATTCTTAGAATATATCAACCCATAATCTTTGTTGATTCAATGGGCTTCAAATACCACCACTAGCTATACTGAATCTTACTTGTCACTATACTCCAATTGCAGTAATAGTAAAAATTATTAAAATCGCGATTTAGTGGCGACGTAAGGGCATCCACTAGCTAATATTATTATTCCGTGGATGCCGTAGGAGGCGACAGAAGGAAACTGAAACAGTAGGTGGGCAGCAGCAATTTTCTAACAACAACATAGTACTGCGGTTGCCAGCCAAGAAGAGGCTATCTATTGCCTATAATCAGCAGTAGATTTTTGAAAGGCTAAAATGAATTAATGAAATTATTTTAGATTAATAGAATCAGGTGTTACTTTGCGGAAATCAAATATACAGCCCTCCCTCAATTGCGTGCACTATCCCCGACACCACTAATCCCAGTACCCCCCTACTCCCAACACTAATACACTACGAAAAACACACCCCCGTCGATAATATGACACGTGTTTCGTCTCTACACGAGGCGCTCTCAGGTGATATACACTGCGGTGGCTGACCGCTAAAGCCACATAGGCGCCAGCCAGGGCGGGAGGTGCTACTAGGTAAGACCCATTTTATTTTAGTACGCGGATATTAGCCAGTTAATTTTTACCATCCTAAAAATTATTTTAATAATATAAGCCGTGCAATTTTATGCAATACAAGTAATAAGGCCGTCTTTCTAACTGTTTTAAAAGAATTCCTTTCGATATTTAAAGGGTTTTCAACAAAGAGATTTAAATACATCTACTACTACTTAAATGTCTTTGGTTTTCAAGCAAGGAAAATTTCACCGTACTACCCGAAAATATGTTCATGTTCGTGCAAGATGTTTTTACCGCCGAGTCTGCAGTAACTACACTTAAAATTTCAATAAACAATTTCATAGATGTCGACGGGGAATAAAATCGGTTGGCCGGCGAAATATAAAATTTTAAAGTGGGCCCTTATCCACTGAATTACCACGGACCTCTTATTAAAATATACGTCTCTATATTTGCGATTAATAGGCACTATTTGTCTTTTAGATGAAAATAAATGATTTTACATTCGTGCGTCTCTTGTACATTACTCTGTGATCCTCGGCGTAGTAATATTTATTACCCTGTTTTCTGGAATAAATAAGATATATTACTCTGTTATGTCTGCGATAACGTTTTTGTTTTCAAGTAATGTAGATGTTTCATTTTTATCTTTAAATTGTAAAAAGTCTGTAATAAAAATAAAATGACCTCGATTGACTTTGGTTGATTTAACTTATTTACTCATACATTCAATCAATCCATCCATCCTTACTTTATATACTACCCGCATTTTATAAAAAAAAATCCATTACAACTTATATATACAACTGTCCGCTGCTGGATACAGATTTTTTTATAGAATAGGGTAAAAAACGTGTACACAGTCGACCTGATGATAAGTGGTTGCTGTGGCCTATAGACATCTACATTCATTCTCGTTTGCGAATCAAATTGCAGATGCGTTGTCACCCGTGAGGACTAAGATGGAATGCCCCTTTTCCAATAAAAAGGGTCTCCGGTTCTCTACACTCACCATACGAAACACAGCAGCGTTAAGCTGCTATTTTACGCTGATATTCTGTGAGAGCGTGGTTCCTCCCCGGTCGAGGCGACCCATTCGTGCTACAACTATACAAGTAATATAGTTGCAGCATGGCTCTACCACGTATAAAATTGCCTCATTGGGGAATTTTGACACAGTTGAAACACTTGGCAGGCGGGTTGGCAACTGCAGTTTTTATAATTTTGAGTTGTTGTCAGGAAGATGCTGCTGTCCTCTACTGATTTGTTTCCCTCTGTCGCCTCTTACGACATCCACGTGACGATACTGAGTAGTGGATATTTTTACACCGCCGCTACACGGTTACATTCAATAAACATACAAAAAGTTATTTACAGCCTATTTACGTTGCGCTGCTGGGCACTGTCCTCCTCTCACTTCTGAGAGGGTTTTAGAGCAAGGAAATATCCGGTCACAATGCGTGTAAGAGGGCGAACTTCACATGTCTTCGAAATATTTTTTTCTTATATCTCAGACATGCAGGTTTCCTCACGATATTTCACTTAACCGCCGAGCATATTGTAAATCAGCGCTTGTAACTTCTATTAACAATTTCATTGGTGCCGGCGGGGATTGAACCCGAGTTGCTCGCTTATAGCGAGCGCTTAGCCCCTGAGCTACCATGGCTCTTACAAAAAAAGAATCACAAAATGGTTAATTTATTTATAACTTTTATATTTATGTTGTAAAAATATTGGAGTAAATTAGGTATGATTGGGATTGTAATGAAAGGGTAGAACAACGTCTACAGGGCTGGCTAGTAGTTCAATAAAACTGTGGCCATGATAGGAAAAGGTAAAATCTCCCGCCGGGCAAGGTATCCTGCCCGGGGGGTGGCCAACGCTCCATGTATTTTCTGGAACCGTTCTATATATTTAACTTCGGAACTTTGATAGCGTGATTTAGGCTTCGATGCGTTTTGCTTACGGCGCAACGACAGCACCGCCACATCACCCCTGCTCAGAACGGAGGTCGATAATGCAGTCTAGATCTCGACGAGTGTGTAAGTGCCAGGGAATTGGCTTAGTGATGACTATACTTAATTATGACTTTACACTACATTTGTTAATGTAAGATAAGGTTCTCAATTTCATCATATTTTTTACCTTGAAGCCAGCTCTGTAGTGCGTTCTTACATGTATGTGTCGCTGTTGAGTAAAAATTAAGAATTTTATTTAATTTGTTATAAATATGTGCGGATTGTCTTCCAAATTGTTTCCTGGCGTAGGCAGTTTTAACTTGGGTTACAGGTGCAACATTTAATATTCTTCTTTTATTTAGTCTAGGGGGGTTGTAGGGGAGTTTTCTATGAAATTTTAAAATCACGTGTAAAATGTAAAGTTTCCTTACAGATAGTAGGCCACAGTGGGAATATAGACTGACGGTTGGAAACCTATAAGGTTAAAAATAAATCACTTTAAGCAAAGATCTGTGAGCCCTTTCTAGTTCTAGAAATTTTGTATTGGTGGCTCCACCCCACACTGTGATACAGTAATTAAGAATAGATTGGGCTAGCGATATATATATATATATATATATATATATATATATATATATATATATATATATATATATATATATATATATATATTTGTTTTATTAAATCTGCGTCGGCAACGTGTCTTAAAGTCTTAAAAATCCAAGTAAGTTTGCACATTCTGCCAATCAGTAGGTCAATGTGGGCACTCCAAGCAAGGCGCTGGTCAATCATTACTCCAAGATACTTGGTTTTAGATGTTTTATCTATGCTATCACATGAGCAATTTTGGTTGGTGATATTGTTACATGAGTGAATTTTTATTTGGAAGTCTGAATTTGGTTGAGTACTGTTATAATTTGTGAAACATATATAATTGGTCTTAGAGACGTTTAGAGTCAATAAATTTTTGTCTAACTAACGAGCTATTCGTGCCAGACCTTCCTGTGTAAAGCCACGTACTTTGTCCCATGTTGTACCAGAGAAAAGTACAGCGGTGTCGTCTGCATATGAAAATAATTTACCATTAAGTATTTCCAAGTTACAAAGGTTATTAATGTAAATTAAGAAGAGCGTTGGTCCCAACATACTCCCCTGTGGGACACCATATGTTGTGACTGCCGGTTCACTGATACAGTCACCAACTCTAATACTCTGTTTACGATCACGCAAATAGTCACACAGCAAAGCTAGGGGAGTATCCCTGACACCCACTGATTCCAATCTGCGCATAAGGATGGGGACAGAGACGGTATCGAAAGCCTTCTGAAGATCTAGAAAAACTGTAATGCACTTTTTATTTTTATCGACATTTTCAGTAATGTGAGACGTTAATGCACTTATAGCGTCTTCTGTTGATATTCCTCGTCTAAAGCCAAATTGGGAGTTAGATATTAGTTGATATTTGTTTAGGAAGCTGATTAATCTGTTATTTATAATTTTTTCTAATATTTTTGAAAGAACTGGAAGGACTGATATAGGTCTATAGTTGGTGGTTTCGTCTCGGTCTCTACCCTTATGTACCGGAGTGACAATAGCATGTTTGAGCGCAGTAGGAAAGATACCCTGTCCTATGCAGAGGTTAGCTAAGTGAGCAATAACGGGGGCTATTTCTTTGCCAACATGTTTCAGAAATTTCGTTTGTATACCATCCCAGCCCGCAGCGCTGTCCGATTTTAATCCCATTAAAATTTCGTAGACCTCATTCGGGTCAGTTTCTAATAACACAAAGGAAGAGGGTGGGTGTATATCATTAGAATTATCAGAAAGTGTGTCCCAATTTGTTTGACGCATTAAAATATTATCAGCTAGGCATTTGCCAATATTAGCAAAATAGGCATTTATGTAATTTACAGATTCTTTAGGGGTTGATTTACAGTTAAGAAGTCCTATATTATTTGATTTATTAACTTTACGATGCGTGATGTCATTTATAGATTTCCAGAGTAACCTAGGATTCTTTTTATTTTTAATTAGTTGATCTCTTTCGTAATTCCGTTTTAACGTTTTAATCAAAGCATTACAGTGATTGCGATAGCGCCTATTTTTAAAATTTCGTTTTTTTGATCACGTTTCAGTTTTTTCATTTCAGGCATTTCTATTTCTTATACAACGAAGAATGCCCATTGTAATCCTTGGTTTTACTATGCGATTTTTACATGGAATTGTCGTTGTTATTGTATTTATTAAAATACCTTGCCTCAGTTTATTAATTAACACATCAGTAAGACTATTGGAATTATTATGTAATAGCAAGTCATGAAATTCCAAACCCTTAAAGGATTCGATTGCTTGTAGAAGGTTGAAAGAGGTCTTTATTTTAGGGGAATTAATTACATCTTTATATTGGATAGTTTCAGAAAAATCATGTTATGGTCAGTAATAGTTGTATTAATAACGTATATAGACGCAACATTTTTAGTTTTATTTAGTTTTAAAATAAAATGATCCAAAAAATTTTTGTTTTTAGTTGGTATGGTATGTCCTGGTAATATGCCATGCATTGCTAGTATGTTTAAGTAGTTTATTTTATTTTTACGTTCGTTTGTCAGTAAATTGTCATTGTTTGTTATATTTATGTTTATGTCTCCCGTAAGAATTATAGTTTCAAATGTTTATCTAGTGAATATATGAATTTTTCTGCATCGGAAGTTGATGGTGAGCGATAAATCCCTAGGATACTCAGGTCGTTTATAGTAATTTGAAGACATGAGGCATTCGAAAGCAAGATCTCGGTAACCTTAACTTTATAATCCATTTTTACATAGATTACAACACCGTCACACCGATTTAAATGATCTGTTGTTGTAAATGATGTGTAATTATTTAACTGTGGTATGGTTTTTTAGGATCAATTTGACACTCAGTTATTACTATCACATCTACCAAAAACTTGAAATGTGACAATGTAAGGCAAAGATCATCAAAATTACAATAGATATCTCTTATATTTTGAGAAAAAATTGTGAGTTCTGTGTTAAGTATTTTAACTACCGAGGATGAAAAACTAATAACATCACACATACTAGAATTCGCCATTTCTATTTTATCAATCTCTGTTACGATATTTAATAAGCTATCCATATAAAGTTAGGATTAGATACTTCCGGACGTTACACCTTCTATTACAAAAGAAGGGGTTATTTGACAATTTTGGCAGTTTTTATAGGACACATTCATAATATGATTATATAAAGTACAACTAAACAGCTTTTTATAAATCGTAACATGGTTATTTTGTATAGACTTGAGGTAGTTGTTTATGTATGTTTGTGTAAATAAATATGTGTGAGTAAAATAAAGTAAAATCGTTTTGTGGAACTGTGAAGTAACAAGATATATTAAGTGTATAATTTTACTAAACCTTACCTTTAGAGAACGTCTTAAAGTGTTTAGACTATATGCGCGAAGCAAGTATATATCATGAGTACAAATTGTAGTAATATTCACAATAAACACACTATATAATAATAGTACTAAGACTTGGACCATAATGTCACTGAGTAGTCACGTTTGTTGTATAAGTTTATATACTTGAGCTTCATTCCTTATCGGGATAACAGGGGAGTCGGTTGTCTTCCGTATGTAGACACGTCCGTACGATGTCCAGCAAAATTTATACGATTTTGTTTTAGCGAGGTCGCGGGCAAGGAAATGTAATCTAGCCCCTTTAGACGTCAGTTGTTTTGATACAAATATTGGAGTGTCTTCTCTTGTTCTAAAACCCAGGTATTTTGCTCGCAGCTTTTCTTTATTTTTAATATTATAAGCCTTACACTTCTGTTAGACCGAAGATTTCAGACTGGCCGAATTTGTTTCCACAATAATTGGGGTACTCTTAGTGGTTACTCTCTTTGCTCGTACTCTATAAATGTCAGTGATTTCATTTTCAGTTATAGGGCAATATATCGTTTTTGATAAGCATAAAACCGTTTTTATTAAGTCTTCTTTGTTTTCTTTGGGTTCAATTTGTGGTACATTCTTAATTTCAAAGTTTCCTTTTTGGTTTTCTATTCTTACGTCCTCCAGTGGATCCTCCAGTAAAGTTATAAGATCTTGGTCTTTTTTGTTTTCACACTCTAATTGTTCTATTCTTTTTTTAAATTCTTCATTTTGTGCAGATAAAAAAGACAAATGAATTTTCTATGTTTTCATTTGTCTTTTTGATGTCTTGAAGGATTGGATTAATTTTCTTAAATTCATTTTGCAGTTTATTGCGTAGGGCGACATAGTTGGGAGTTTCAGTATCCCAACCTGCTTCCCGATGAATATGGGAATCAGATAGCGATCTGTTCATATCACTTTCCATCTTTTAGAAAAACAAAGCGTTCGAATATTGTAAAGTTCAATTATGCAGCGATGTCATAGCACACAGAGCGAAAATCGTAGCCTAGTAGGTTTTTCGTAGACCGTAGTGGTCCGTAGCGCGCTCCTCGTAGTGATGACGCACGACCTTGTGCGTCCACGATGTTGCCGTGCAGGAACGGGTCAAAAAATGGCAGTAGTCACATTCGCACGTGAAGTATGAGGGGGACGCGGCACGCAGGCAGAAGGACATCGGTCGCAATTATTATGATGGATTAAATATACTAGATTAATTCACACTATATCGACTTTAAGGTACAACGATTAAGGAGGGTTTTTATGTGCATTTTAATTTTGAATTTAAAATAGAAAGCGTGACACGTCTACTCACAAACAAGTCTCGGACGAAAGAGGCAGGTTATAGATGAAATAAAATACGCAGAGATGCAACATCTCTATGCAGTGCCAATGAGTGAAGCCGATCGGAAAGAACTCGGTCATCGACAATTCGAACCGCTCTACGCTGGATGCGGTCAAGTGGAAGGAGCTGGCACTGAGATGAGAACAGTATTCCATGTAACGCTGAACCTGCGCCTTCTAAAGTCGCAACTGGTCACATAAAATACTGTCCCGCTCTGCTCAGATCGCCAAGTAATATAGTTGTAGCACGAATAGGTTGGCTCGACCGGGGTAGGACCACGATCTCACAAAATATCAGCGTAAAGTAGCAGCTATATTATTATTATAATTATAATTGTGAAACCGGAGATCCTATTTACTGGAAAAGAGGCATTCCATCTTAGTCCTCACGGATGATAACGCATCTGCATTTTGTTTCTTTATTGAGGGTAGATGTAGATGTCTACGTCAAAGTTTGTTATGCAATTTCTTGTATCGTAATAACAAGCACTATAGCGTTTAAATTTTCTTGGAAACCGTCCAGCTAATTTTATGAAAATGAGTTACAAATGCACAACGAGATTGAATATTAAAAATATTTTCGTGAAAAGATAAAATATGCTGTAATGGGAAAAATATCCGCGTAGGGGCGGTGTAAGAATATCCATTACCCCATATAATACTGTTGGTGTCGTAAGGTGTCAAACAAGGATATCAGGGGTCTTCCTTGTTATTATAAAATGAAAATTTGCGGCTGTTTGCCCGTCTACTAAGCGTAAGATCTTTGGTAAATATACCTTATGAAGCAATCTATGAGGAGGCTTATGTTCATTAGTGGACGTTGATGGAATATAGGTAATAGTAAAAGATGAGGTAAGCTATTATTCAGGCCGAATAACACCCACTACAGATCTTTATAAAAAACCGGACGAGGAAAATCATCTTGTTAGTTGTGTTTCTTATCTCAACTCAGGCAAAACTTACAAAATAAATTGTTATTGGATTTCTTTGAAACAATTTTTATAATTTTGGTTAAATAAAGTATGACATATAGATCAATTTCAAAGCGCTTTGATGTGCGTAAACAAACAACTAAAACATTAACACCACCGTTTTATTACAAAGAGAAAAATTTCATTTAATTGAAATACAAACTTATAGTAATAAGAACTTTCCGTGTTTTTTTCTCTTGTTACTAGTTTCAAGGTTCGTACAGATGCTAAATTAAAGTAGTTTAGCGTTATATGATATAATAAATTACTCATAAAATCGATACACGTGATGCAAAATTATTCGTAATTAGATTCTCTGCCAAATCACTGTGAACCAAGATCAAAATTTTAATAATATGCATAAGCAAATCAATAACAAAATGTGTAAGTAACAAATATGGAAACTTATAATAATAATATCATTCTTACACATCTCGTCCGTAGATCCAAACAGTTTACTTAGAATCTGATGATTATTAACTTATTTTAAGGCAGTGCTTATTGATTGAATATAATTTATTTTCCACTTAGCACTTTATTGATACCATGTTCGTCCAAATTAAAAAGTAAAATTATTATACTTGCACATACTTAATGAGACGTTTTAAAAAAGCTAGCATGTCTAACTCACCATAGTGTTTTATTTAAATTATATAGGCATATGTAAAATATTACGCACTCGTAGCAAGAGTTCATTCTGCTTCCGTATGTAATATTGTAATCGATTTCTTAATATTTTTTTTTAATTGGTGAAATTTCCTATATTCAAATCCATAATTACAATAATACTAATTATAGAATCTAAAATAATCCATGGAATCATTAGCTTCCCTTGCGGCAATTTATTTATGATCCTTAAGGTATGGGAAACATTTTTTTTTTTACAATTCTAAGCCAGCGCATGAATACTCTTCCACCTGATAGTAAGTGGTGATTCAACCGAAGATTTTAATTACCGAAACCGAAGATGATATTAATTTGAAGACACCCACACTGTAATCGGATGGAAAAACAGATGTTGGCAACTTATTCCACTCCTTTACTGTACAGATCCTGTAGAAAACCGAGAGGCTACTTTGCGCCTTGTTCGAGACTGGTGAGATTGGTTTTAACCAGATTTAGTTTACCAATAAGCCTCTTAGCACGCCTTTTTATTAAGTCCATTTAGTTATTTATTAGAAAAGTTTAGAGAGCACTTCCCTTCTCTTTTTACCTACGTATTAGGCCATCGCAAGGTCTATTTCTCGTAGCGATGCCTTGCTTACAGATGTTTTGTATTTGCTAAAGCAGAGGATAGAGCGATATTGAGTTTACTTTAGCACTATTAATTGTGAAATGGAGCACTTATTCAATGATTTACCACGCCCTCAACAACTTTTTAGTACTTATTTCTCACCAGAATTTTCAATATTCATACATTATGGATGATTCAATATATGGATATCACTAACACCTATTAAAAATAAAACAGACATTTTCGATAAGTTTCAAAAACATGATATGAAGGTACAAAATTCTTAGTAATTTTTTCTTAACACATACATTAGTTCGTTAAGTAACATATATTTGAACATTTTGTAAATTCTTTTGGCATATATGTAGATAATGTGAGAGAATAAAACGCTTTTGCAGCAGAGAAGTTCTGTACAACTTATTCAACCAAACATGCTTAGTGACTAAAATACATTTTCAAGGTGTGCGAATTATTAAGTCTAGACAAACGATAAATTTTATTTTCAAATTAAAACTCATGCATATAAAAACATCCAAACAATCTTCTTGATTAAGGAACTCGAAGTAATTAAATTGTGTATCCGCGCGTTACTCACTAGCTGTCTACATTATTAATGAGCTGGAGTATATGGAAATAAGACTAAGTTTTCTAAGCGATACTCACTGTACTGCAAGGTTTTTATAAAATCTTTTCATTATATTGTGTATTTACTCTGTGTATTTATTTGCATAAAAAACTTCGTATTTATCACGAACATATTGACTAACGAAATTTTAGTCAACATAGTGGTCAGTAGCTATTGCAGTCAACGGGTACTTGCATCTAACTTGAAACAAATAAGATATTAGATAAATTGGCACCTCTGTAGACTAATATGGAATGCCCTGACACTCTATACGTATCAGATCGGAACATAGCAATGCAAGCACAGCTGTTTAGCGAAAGAAATAAGTAAGAGAGTAGTACCTACCCAGACGAACTCCTAGGCTAAAATGATTTGTATTTTAAATTATTTCTACACGGAGGTAACGCGACAGAGTCCGCATATTGTTTGAATGAAATTAAGGTTTTCGAAAGATCTTATTTTATATAGAACAAGAGGTTAATTTTTACATCGTTCGTTTTTACGTCGTTTTACGATGACTATCCCACTACGGTGTTTTCTCAAAATGCACGCCGGTATTTTTACTCGATTGAAAGTGTTATATTGTATCATATTTTTATAATTAATGCATTCTTGTTAGTGACCAGTTGGTACATTTTGCTCTTTATTTTCTTGCCCATTTAGTTAGTTAGTTAGTTAGTAAAGTTCAACCTACGAGCCAAGTAACCGACTAAATTTGTTTTATAATATTATTATTGATATTGTAATACAAATTATAACGATCTACGATTACTTGAGCCAGGAGCTCATACATCATGAAGAAACCTGAATGTCTGAGGAATAAAAATATTTTCTCGCCGACGTGCCGAAGCGCACATGCGTAATGGACTAATTAACTACGACATTTCCCAAGTAAACTAGAAATCATGTAAGAATGTACCAACTGAACTACTACTGTGTGTACTGTACTACTACTGTCTTGTGTGAGATAATCCATGTATAACATACATACATATATAAACTGTTACGGCCTACAGCTGCTCCAGCAAGAGTCGAATCTTCCGGGGCCCATGAGCAGAAGATTCCACGAGCAGCCGCAGGTCGGGCCCAAAATGGCCACATGGAAGAATTTCCTATAACACTAAGCTATATGGGAGAATGCTAGAAACACATATTACGTACCAGTATCAGCAGCTAACTTCGCAACTAGGCTCGGTCAGGCCGTGAGTGGGTGTGAGGTGAATGGCAGGTAGTGTTTAGTGATGTGTAAATGTGTGAGGCCTTGACCACTTAGGCGAACAGCAGCGGCCGAGTTCCAGGCTGCCCCAAAATGCTGCATGGCTCCAGCAGGCTCCACCGCTGGACCATTTCTTTCTTACTATTTCAGTCTATTAGCTTCATTGCACATTTAACTAACTTAAACTCGCCTAATTCCACACTCATCGCAGAATCGAACACGTGACACCCGACTCAGTAGGAGAGTAGTTCCAATTCGACACTCAATGTCCCAGATTCACTTATCACAAAATTATAAAGAGGGAATTAAAGCGATCTCTTAATGAGTCATACTACTCAGCGTTAAACACAACTTAGTTCCTTCATTCGACACCAAAACACTACGTCGCGAAAAGATTCAAAATATGCCTCGTTGACACGTAAACTAACAAGCCAACACACACAAAAAAGGGCACTTAACGCGACGGCACAATTATAATGATTTCCTGACGATCAACCGGGAGAAGCTCTCGAACAAGGAATGCGCAGTTCGAATCCTAGACCGTATATCTACTTGACGCGCGCGTGCACAATTGCGCATCCTCGAACAAGTTAAATATTGCAAAATTCACATATCCACGTAAGGAAGTAACACGCCCTTAATCTAACTATCTGGACCTGACAACGGTCGCGTGAACTTCGGCCGCGATTAACCAGCTACGCGGGTTCCCCGCTTTGCGGCCAGTGGACAACTCCCTCGCCCACGCGTCGAGCCACACAAGCCGCACACCGCCGTCCCACCTGGCGGCGTTTTTTTTTCACCTACTTACTATCGGGTGACGCGACAGCTCGAACGCAATTGGATAGCGTTCAACATGACCAAATTGGGGCATAAACATAAACAATCACGCCTGTCACCCAAAGGGGTAGGCAAAGACTACGGACTTCCATTTGGCACGATCCTGACACACCTCTCTCGCTTCATTAACATCCATATACATACCAACGCATACATGCTCGTCGGTTAAGGGTAATCTTAATTTGGCCCATTTTCAATATATCGTCAATTTGGCCGACAAACTTTCGCCTAGGGCGTCCCTCCCCGGCTCTGCCGTTATGCCGTTCATGTATAAGTGTAACAAAAACTAGCAATAATTGACGGCTAATTCAAACTCCACATCAGCTTTGCGTTAAACCAGGGTACTTATTAAGTCGTAGGTACATATATAGCACAAGGCTTACATAGTTTTCGCAATTCCTTAATTAAATATTGTGCTTATAAATACAAGACCTGTTTACGAAGCGGACTGTCTAAATTTGAACTAACGTAAAATACTTTAAATTTTTTATTTTTATTTTAGATTAGTTTCTGCTGTCTTTGAAACTGTAATAGTTGATTTTAAGCTCTTCGTTAAGTATTTGCTGTCTCTAAGACTGTGCCCAGTATTATACTGTGTACCTGTCGTCAGTTTTGTAATTTATTGTTAATGAGGCGACCTGAAGTTTATTCGGTTTTCGGAAAATATAAATCTTTTGTTGCGTCGGCTATTCGACACTCTAGCGTATACACATATGAATTGAATGAAAGGCGGCTACGACAGGTTTGCAAACACCTTGGCACTTCAGTGGATCTCGGGATAGTCGTACGCAGACGACAGTTTCCTTGACATGTTAATGTTACATGAAAATATAAACTTTAAAAATTAATGTTAGAAAGTCTTTTTCCTTTATTAAGTACTAGCTGTTCCTCGCAACTTCGCCCGCGCGGTATTTATTGCAATGGGATTTTATGGGTTTTAATTTTTTTTTGCGCAGAACCCTTCTTGTCCTAAAATAAAAGTAACCTAATTTACTCCTTATAATATCAGCTATCTGCCAGTGAAAGGTTCATCCAAATCGGTTCACGGGTTTATGCATGATGCGTCTTCATACAGACGTCGTTTTATTATAGTATAGAAGAAGAAGAAGATACGTAGATATTGTAAAATGTGCGCTGTCTCGTGCCAACCTTTTTATTTGGAGTTGACTACAAGGAACTATGAGCTATAATACCGTTTGCCATTAGGTAAAGCGTTGTAGAGCCTAATTTATTTAAAACGCATAATATGTAAAAACGTGTAAACGTATAAATGTCTACAGGTGGTAAAGCCACACTAAGTTATGGTTGCGGCACGAATGGGTCTACTAAAACACTCGTGTTCCTTTTGATGCTCTCACAGAATACCAGCTTACAATATAAGTCCATGGGCCACCGCATCCGTTTACCTTCAGGTGGACTGTCACTCTTATCACATAAAAAATTTAATGTCAATGGAATGTATTTTTAAATAATGCACGGTTTTTGGGAAAATGGGTGTTATTATAATATAATTTTCCCAATTTTCTAAACCTTTCAAATAATTGACCTTTGGCGTTTAGGCGGTTGGCTTTTACCCCTCTCTGTCTAAGCAAATTATTTAAAAAAATGCATGGGTTTCAAATAGTAACGTATAGTTTAAGATACAATGGATCCCTACAGCCTAGCACATAAGTTATATAATTCACTTCAGCAGTTTTCTAGAAAACACTATATATGAATCGATGTTTGTTATAATTTTATTTCTGCTAAAGTTTTAAGCGTTAAATAAACGGACGAAACATACCGATTTTTTTACAGAGATTTCTACTCATTACCGGGAAATAGGAGTTCAAAACATATTGCATGCCATAAGCGCCTAAGCGCGTCGGTATGTTCTACTAGGGCCTAAAAATTAAGATTCCAGTGTTTTGTCGCATGAAATCGTATCTAGCAATCATATTGTACATATAAGTGATATAAAAAGCACATTGTCAGAAAGATAAATGATTGTTGAACTTATTAATATTTTTTAAAATCGATTAATTACTATTTTTAAATAATAAAGGGGTTTTAGTGACTTATGGTGTGGATTTATCAAGCCCGCAAGGCTTGTAAACGCGATAACTTTTGAAAATATCAATTGTTCAACTCAATATATTTTTAAAACTGTTCATCTATCATATGGGAAGCCATTGAATGTAAATGGCAGTTTAATTTTGTTTAGTTTAGTAATAATAATTTTTTTTCGGCTGCGAAATGGCGAAATTTTCGGTGTATTCGGCAGCCTTGTATGAATAAATTATTACTAAATAGAGACCGCGTCACTCAGTTAGTTCGGCGTCATTCGCCGTCGTGAGTGGACATTGTTACGGTTGTTTGCAGCGGCTCATAAAGATCGCTGTACAAATACACAATATTGGAATAACCAAATTTCTTTAATACTTGATTATAATAATAATGAGAGATTTTTTTATTACAATATTTTAAAAGCATAGAATAAATAATAGTAGTACGTAATAAAAGTAATAATATTTTTTCATCATGGGTGTCATTTTCATGGTTTTCGAGGGTGTTGAAGCCGATAGTGCTGTCGAAATGTAAATCCAAGATGGCGGCTGCAATAGGTATAAATTTTTTCATCATGGGTGTCATTTTCATAGTTTTCGAGGGTGTTTAAGCCGATAGTGCTGTCGAAATGTATTTAAACTACTTTTAAAAATTCCGTATAACCATCATGTTATACGTAATTTTTTTAATGCGCTTAGAGCATGCCCAATTGGCTTTACCAATATTTTGCTTTCTATCTTGCCAGGCAAGTTAAAACAATATCTGATTACGGTGAAATCATTTATGTCTATGTTATTTAAATGATTACTAAAACAACTAGTTTCAAAAGGAAACACGGGTACTGACCCTTTACCCCAGTCTAACTACTATTCTTTTTAGCCTGTGCCTTTACTGAGTGGAAGGATTAATTACTTTGCATCCGTCAGTAGCAACGAGCGTGAACTTGATTCTGTTAATTTTCTGAATTACTACACCTGCAACTAAAACACGTGAGATTATTTTTATACGTGGTAGATCCATACTGCAGCAATATTAGTAGTATATTTGTAGCAAGAATTGGTCGGCTTGACCGGGGAAGGACCACGCTCTCACAGAATACCAGCGTAAAATAGCAGATTAACACTGCTGTATTTCGTATGGTGAGTGTAGAGATCCGGAGACCCTTTTTACTGGAAAAGAGGCAATCCATCTTAGTCCTCACGGGTAACAACGCAACTGTATTTTGATTAGCAAACGAGGATATATGTAGATGCCTACGGGCTACAGCATCCACTTACCATCAGGTGGACTGTGTGATCGTTTGTCACCCTATCCTATAAAAAAATTAAAAGAGTCTGTTTTTCAATATAATATAAGGATGACAAACGAGCAGACAGTCCACCTGATGGTAAGTGGATGTTGTGACCCGTAGGCATCTATATATATATATATATATATATATATATATCCTCGATTGAGAATCGAAATCCAGATGCGTTGTCACTCATACCCCATAATTATACTGGCTCCTTGTTCACTTTACACCAAAACACAGCAGTGCAAGCATTTCTATTTGGCGGTAGAAATGAGAAAGAGGTTGATACCTACCCAGACAGACTCTAGGCAGAAAAATAATCCTTTTTTATTTTCTTTATTTTAAAAAACGTTACCCCCACACTAGGATTTTCTCCTGTATCGTGTAGGCAGTTTACAAACATATATTGCACGAGGACAAACATCCAGACCCGGAACAATTATTTGTAAGCTATACAAATACTTGTTCCACGCGGGATTCGAACCCGCGGCCCCCAACGCAACAACTCATTGCTAAGCCACTGCGCCACGGAGCCACAGTAGTAGTTCTAACTCGTCAAAGACATCTTTTCATACCTACATCTTACTACAGGATCAACGAAAACATAAACACCGTGCTCCTCTGAGTGAAGTCTCCCGTTCTTGTAAAAATTTAACTGGTATACGAAGAAACGTTAGTTTTTGGAAAGGTTCACTAAGCATCTCAATAATTTTTCATTCAGGATCTGAATTCATAAATTTCACATTAAGTAATTAGTGACCATATCCACCATGCAAAACGCAGAAGCGATGATAAGCTGCTATTTTACGCCGGTATTCTGTGAGTGTCTTCCATTCTATACCCAGAGTTGTTTCTTTGACAGTTTATATTCGACATTTTGAAGTGGCGAATTGACAGGCCGATAATAAAAACTGACAAATTATTTTGTAATTGCTGGGACGAGGTACGGGGTTCAAAACTTAAAATCCACATAGTAAAACAAACAATCATGAAATAATATATGTAATACCTTTATAATAATAATGACTTTTATTCCGTAAATGATACTTAATTTTTTTTATTTAAATGTAATGTAATATAATAAACTCCACTAATGCCAGAATTTTCCTCTAACACAAATTTTAAAAATATTGAAGAGTTGCACTGAAACCGGCAACGCATTTATGACCCGGAGATAACTACGAGTGTCACCAACGCCTTGAAAGTCGGAACATCCGTAAATTATAAGCAGCCGGCAACAATATTTTGAGGAAACCGATATAATATTTAAATAGGAGTAGACAAAAAGTAGAATAGCAGCCTGTTATGTAATATGTGTACGTGGCTGCATCCACGCTTGCTGATTATGGCGATATATAATTATATTAAAGAGGTAACGAAATTGACACGAGGTCAGTATATTATTACCTGGGCCCGAAACTGAGAACTGAGAACTTGACACATGATATTTACCGGCAATCATATGATGGTGATGGTTACAACAAAATAAGCAGTTTGGCGTCCACAGCAGTGATGACAAAGCAGAGAGCACGGTGTCACGGCGCAAGAACAGCATTAATAAACATCAACTAATAAGACGAAATCGCCCCAATGTCGAAAACAAAAGATTTTGTAATATGATGATTTCTTATAATCACGCAAATACCGCTCATTAAATGAAACTTATATTAGGTCCTTACGAATGAAATTGGCGTTTTGTCGACCGCCACAGATCAATTTGATCTCACATATCTGGCGTTTGGTTAGGAATTCCAAATATAAATTTATTTCAAATAATTTAGGCTTGTGTATTTGTATTTCGGATTTACTTATTAATTTTTTCGCGCCATTTGATTTTTCTTTGACATCGTCATCATTCACATTATGGAAAACTTTAAATATCGCGTCATTTACTTATACGAGTTCCACCGTGACACCAGCGCCACAGAAACAGCTTGAAGGATTAATGATATGTATGGAGAAGCTACTGTAAAAGAAAACACAGAACGTTTATGGCTCCAACGTTTTCGTTGAAATGTTGACCTACAGAAGAAACCCGGTGGACGACGGCAGACGCTAGTTGACAATGAAGAATTAAAAGTGATCCTGGAGGAGGATCCATCGCAAACCACATCAGAGGTCAGAGTTAGTGGCACGCTTTGGTGTGAGTGATAAAACAATTTTAATTAACTTAAAACAAATTAGAATAGTAAAAAAGCTCAAAAAATAGAAACCGCATAAATTGAGTGAAGTACACCAACAAACGGGCGTCGAGTGCTGTGTTAGATTACGCAACCGTTCCAATAACGAGGGTATTTTGAGTCGTATCGTTACTAGTGATGAAAAATGGATCCTGTACGATAATCGCACATGACATGGGCAGAAAAAGGTACTGGTAAGTATCTTGGCAGGTGCACGGGTACAGCTTTCTAATATCTGGCCATACAATTACTGCAGAGCTGTATTGTCAACAATTGCAAACCATGTTGTAAAAGCTAGCCGTTAAACAACGGACACTGCTCAATTGCTTTAGCCCACTGCTGATTCAACACTAGACAGCACAATATTCGGTCGCTAAATTAGAGAGTATTTCCGAATGTCTCAGACATCCACCGTAGCCGACATCTACGGTACAACGACAACTAGGTAATCTGTTGGACGAAGGTCCATACCTTCGTCCAACAGATTACCTAGTTTCCAGAATTTGGACAATTTCTTGCATGGGAATAAATTCAATTTCGATGAGGCAGTCAAAACCGCCTTCAAAGACTATACATATATAATTTCATTTTAGCAAAGAAATCAATGGACTATTTATAAAATGGATAAAGTATCGATAACAATGGTACATAATTTGAATGATTAAATATATAATTTTATAAAAAAAAATAGTTTTGTTTTCTTCACACATGTTAAGGATGTTAAAAGAGGGAATAAACGCTTTATTTACTTAAATAAGCAAATAGTAGTAGCAGTTTTTTAATTTCCCTCCGTGACCCGTGCTGTAATGCGCCCGAAATATCGGGAATTAAAAAGTTAATACTACGCGATTAAATCCGTAAGATTAATATCTTTTAAGGTTTTTCACTATTATTTTATGTTAAGAGAAAGAAATTGATACATATTTATGAGCGTGATTGCGTGTGTCCTTAATATTATTGGCAATAAAAGACAGTTGGCTTCTGTGCTCCGTACTCAGCCTTTAAATGTCCTAATAATAAAAGGCACAAACCTTGCTTAATTTCTATGAGCTTCTTCTAAAATTACGTACACCCTTAACTCAGTGTACGTTTTATAATTCCTTTACTGAGTAATGAAATTTAGAAGCAGCACAAATTTTTCGTGACAGATATTAGAAGAACAATTCCTCTTCCATTTATTGGCCTTTATTCAAAGATTAAGTTAAAATGTTTATACCCTATTAAAAATCTATTGCATTTAGATTGCAAATGTGTTGTTTTCATTGCATCATAAGTCCGTGGCTGAACAAAATATATTTCTAAAAGATGCTACAAAATCAGATCTTTGTCCACGATATATCATTTGGTTCGTCACTCCATTTGACGTTTCCCTTGTATTATGGTTTAACATAGATTTAAATTCCACATGAATGAGCGCTTAGTTAGGGTAAAATATTAGTAGGCAATAAATAAAACATTCGTTTCGGGAGGATCAAAATTGGAAAATCTGGTCGATTTTCTCTGAATATCTTCATGAATACGAGGTATTTTACGTCCATTTGATACCAGTGATTTACAGCACAAGGTTTCATATAACATATGTGATATTTTGCAATTTTAACTAAATATTTTTTACTTAAAACTATAAAAGCAGTAACAAGGAATACTGAATCTGTGTATACTTGAATATCACCACAATTAAAAATATCTTCAACACTAACGTTTGTAGCGTAGACTTCGTTCTTTGCATACTTATGACACACAAGAAAGAAGTTATTATAAAGTAATTACGTTTAATAAATATAAGTCCTATAGTAAATATTATTAAATTACAGCTATAGTTTAAATGGTTAAAGTATAGGTTAAAACATGTTTGAAAAACATTTAAATATTTTTTATTACACTTGAACCTATGTATACATATATCTATCTATATTGTATGTAATTTTCGACTGAATTAAAAAAGCGGACGGTACTCAATTCGACTGTATGTTTTTTTATGTGTGTTACCTCATAATTTTTTACTAGGTGAAACGATTTCGATGATTCTTTTTTTATTTGAATTTGAAGCAGGTGCTTCAGATGTGGTTCCACATAAATTTGATCACGGTCTGATCAATAGTTTTTGAGTTATTCTTAATAATTTACATTGAAGTCGGTTGTACAACATTTTTAATTTAAAATTATATATATCCTTATGGTTTATACTTTTTATTTGCTCAAGTAAATTAGAATTGACAAAAAGAGTACCCTGTTTATAAAACAATGTGTTAAGCATATTATCGTCAATTTATTGCTGAACAAAACACGAATATATTTGTCGTCATTAATTATTCATCTTGAAGTGGTTTTAATAATGTCGTTTGTTACCATTTTCTACAGTTCTTTATTTTAATTTTTCCCGTCTGCCCCAGAAGTATGTAGGTTAATGTTTTTCGAGTGTATGTATAAATGAATTTTTATTTCTTTGGCACGTTCTGAAGCATAAACGTCTTGACGAACTACATCATGGGGTGCCGTAAGCTTCATCTTGGTAGTGGACACTTGTCTTGGTAGTAGATTTTTTTACGCAGTTGAGTTTTTAATTAGTATCTTTATTATTCAATTCGATACGTTTCATATTGCCGTCCATCGTAAGTGCTCTCTTAGAGTTATTGGCAATAAATTAAAAATAAAGACATACAAATTATAAGTAACCTGTCATAGTTGGTGGTTTGTTTTGTGAACAGAATCAATAACAAATAAAAATCAACCTTTTAAGATCTCATACATTTGTTCCAAACTCTCGAGCAATATAGGTAACGGAAAGTGGCTCGCAAAATATTTAATTATTATAATTATATTTTTAGTAATCAAAATGTATCTGTAAGAGCTAACCTGTTATGTATAACTAAATGTGTCTCATGACACGTCTCTCTTTTCGTCTCACTTCATTTACAACCCGTCGCCGCATATCGGCTTATATTCTCCCTATCTCTCCGTTTTATTATATTCACATTTTTGGCATAAAAGGAGATGTATGCACCACTGAAAAATGACGTGCTCCATTTTTATAAATACGAAAAATTGAACGTTGAGAAATGCATTTTTCAGCGCACCACTGAATTACTTCAGTATAGAGGTAGATGCTTATCGTTTTAATGAGATAATGTTGCTTTGTATTACTGTATGTTTAAATTAAATTCAATTTATGAATCAATTGCTTTCCAAGGGGTCTACTAGTCACTAAGGAAGTAGACTTCTTGCACGCCAATTATGCTCACAATTACCTCGGCTTAGTGTTCGCCGTAAATTTCGTAGTACGCGAACAACCCTAGTCCGATTCCCACCGGCACCAAACAATTTTTTTTTTAATTTCATTCACCCCTTACGCTCTCAATGGGTAAAAATAGGATGACGAACTCATTTAGAACGCTACAACGCAAAACTTGAGGTTAGGAGAGCCTAATTAAAATATAATAAAATCGACCTATAGTTTTTTAAGCTGTGAGGTGTCCTACCTAAGTTCTCATGGGTGAAGCAAAGAAATATTTTATATTTTCAGACAAGTCGGTTATTAAAAGAAACTAATTTTTACGGATTTTATCGCGTTTAATTTGACTTTTTAATTCCCGACGCTGCGGGTGTTTTACAGCACCCATGGTCACGTGGGGGACTGAGGTGTTTAACGTCCCGATGTCATAGTTAGCCCGGCTACCTTCAGTTTTTGAATATTAATTTTTGGTCCGATCTATGTAGAATGAGCTTACAGTATCTTGAAGTCTTGCAGTGGATTTAATTTTATTAATTATAGGATCCCAAGCAGATGGCAGCACCCATCCATCTTGTCTATTGATTTTTTTTCGATTTCAATAGCCTCACGAGTCATCCTTGGTGAAAATCTGCTTTACAGCACCCATGGTCACGGGGGGGACTGAGGTGTTTGACGTCCCGATGTCATAATTAGCTCGGCTACCTACAGTTTTTGAATATTAATTTTTGGTCCGATCTATATAGACTGAGCTTATAGTATCTATACTTATATTATTTTTCTGCTTATAGTATCTATAGTATCTATACCTTTTGGTCCGATCATCGAGAAGTCATCGGAACGTCTAACACCTCAGTTCCCCCGTGACCATGGGTGCTGTAAAGCACCCGAAACATCGGGAATTAAAAATTTAAATTAAACGTGCTAAAATCCGTAAAAATTAGTTTCATTTAATGTGTACTCTTCGCGTAAATATAAGAAATCATTACATGTCGGTTATCTCACGATGTTTAACTTCATCTCTGTCGGTATAATTATTTTGCATATCTCACTGTCAACAGGAAGTAGCCTCAAAAGTTTTTTTTATAGGAGAGGGGGCAAACGAGCATGCGGATCACCTGATGGTAAGTGACTACCGCCGCCCATGAACAACTGCTACACCAGGGAGATAATTGCAGATGCGTTGCCGGCCTTTTAAAAAGGAGTATGCTCTTTTCTTGAAGGTCCCTAAGTCGTATCGGCCTGGAAAAACCGCTGATGGTAATCGATTCCACAAGGAAGTCGTGCGAGGAAGAAAACATCTTCTAAATCGCACAGTGGTGGACCGCCAATCATCCAGATGGTGTGGATAGTATCGGGAGTTCTGCCGCGATGTGCGTTCGTGAAATTTGGCGGCTGGGATTAATCCGAACAATTCCTCAGAGCACTCCCCATGGTAGATGCGAAAGAAAATGCAAAGGGATGCAACATCTCTTCGCAGTGCCAATGAATCGAGCCGATCGGAGTGGGCTCGGTCGTCGACGATTCGAGCCGCTCTGCGTTGGATGCGGTCAAGTGGAAGGAGCTGGCACTGGGGAGCCCCTGCCCAGAGATGGAAACAGTATTCCATGTGAGGTCGAACCTGCGCCTTGTAAAGTTGCAGGCGGTGTGCCGGCATAAAATACTGTCCCGCTCTGCTGAGCACGCCAAGCTTTTTAGAGGCCAATTTGGCCTTCTCTTCCAAGTGACCACGAAACTGCACGTCACTCGATATGTCGACTCCGAGGATACCGATACTGGCTGAGGCAAGAAGGGTAGTGCCTTGAAACTGAGGAGATACGACAAAGGGGTTCTTTTTAGCGGTAAACGCGCAAACTTGTGTCTTCTGAGGATTAAACTGGACTAGATTTAGTCGCCCCCAATCCGAGACTTTGTCCAGCAAAGACTCGACTTCAGACACAAGTTTGTTCCGGTACTCAGCGACGTTTTCCCGAGAAATATTGGCACGGCCGGTGTATAGAGCATCACCAGTGCTGTCATCCGCATAGCAATGAATGTTACCAGTTAGCAACATATCATTGATATGCAGAAGAAACAGCGTTGGTGATAGCACACAGCCTTGTGGAACACCAGCGTTAATAGGCTTGTAGTCAGAGCATGCACCGTCTACAACGACCTTGATGCTCCGATCTGCAAGGAAGCTGGTGATCCAATTGCACAATTTCTCGGGAAGCCCATAGGAAGGGAGCTTCGAAAGAAGCGCTTTGTGCCAAACCCGATCGAAGGCCTTCGCAACTATAGTTAACTAAGACTTTTGGTATTGTGAACACTAGTCCACCTTCCAATCGTGGTGATTGTGGGAGACCCAAGCCCAGCATTGTACAGTGTACAGGCCCATAAGGAGAATGGAGGGGATCCTCGTTACTAAGAAAGTAAGATGACGTAAATGTATTCTAAAATGTCTCCAAAATTTACTGCAGTATGCCACTTGACTAATATAACCTAAACACTTACGAAAATCAATCTACAGAAAATTTTCACACCTTTTTTTTTTAATGAAACCAATGTGATAACAGAACTGTACGTGATAGTAAGTGGCCAATGGACATCTGTAAAAAATATCAAATAAAGATGTCGGCAACACATCTGTTTGCATCATTGAAATCTTTGACCTTTATTCGAGCTTTATTTTAGTATCGCAAAACTTAATTGATGTTCAAGTTCAAACAAAGAAGGCTATGAATGCATTGTTTTCTCTAAGGACTTAGATGGAATGACTTACAGTCTTTAATTGTACTTGCACTGTATACCCTTCAAACCGTAACTCAGCAGTGCAAGCGCCGCTATTTGGCGGCAGCCAGACAGAATCATTTGCAAAAATGGAGTCCTACCACTTAGGAGTTGTAATGATTCTGTTCACAAATATTGGCACGGCCGGTGTATAGAGCATCACCAGTGCTGTCATCCGCATAGCAATGAATGTTACCGCTTTGCAAGATATCATTGATATGCAGAAGGAACAGCGTTGGTGATAGCACACAGCCTTGTGGAACACCAGCGTTAATAGACCTGTAGTCGGAGCATGCACCGTCTACAATGACCTTGATGCTCCGATCTGTAAGGAAGCTGGTGATCCAATTGTACAATTTCTCAGACCAATAAAAATACTTTGTTTTTTTAATAAATATTTTATTAAAGGATCAACGAAAACACAAACACCGTAACTCCGCTGAGTAATGTCTCCCGGTCTTGTAAAACGTTAAACGGTATACGAAGAAACGTTTGTTTTTAGAAAGGTTCACTAAGCGCCTCATTAATCTTTCATTCAGGACCTGACTTTATAAATGTCGCACTTAAGTGAGGAGTGTTGGATAAGCAACTAAAATTATGTTTACTACTTTTTCCTAAGTTATTCTTTAACTTTTAGGTAATAAAATAAAAATAAACTTTTATTATATTATAGTGCCGTACGGTGATAGAGAAAAAAGAAAATATCTTAATATACCGCATCTCATTTAATGCGCCACAATGATCCCATACTATAGTATCTACATATGACAAAATAGCTATCGGATATAGGAGCAGAATGACTGAGAATAGAATACATCGTGTAACTGGAATTTTTAGCTGATGAATTAAATTCACTCTAGGGATTTTATTTGGAAGGTTGCTTGCTGACTCATCCGAATGCTCAGAAAGACTGAAAGCAATTGGATAGGTGTTATAATTATTCGAGCGTTGATATAACATAGTTAATTTAGATTAGCTAAGGTACTTTTATCTTTCAGGTTGGGTAAATAGACCTTATTTAATAAATGTTAGATAATAAAATAAATTAATAGGCAGACGAAGCTCTGAAAATATTTTTCGAAATCTGAATAGATTATTTTTCATTATTCAAAATTAACGGTATTCAGATTTTATGTATAGGCATACGAAGCACAGCATCGTACTGGCAAGCGCAGTGTTGGGCTACTAGTTGGAGTGACGACTTAATGAAACACACACACACGGTTGATGCGGGTGGCTCAGGACAGTACTATGTCACATTTTATAAGGGAGACCTATTTTCAGCAGAATAGTAATGTGTTATAGTGATAGTGATTACCTCCGTGGTAGTACCTGGTATATAAAAAATGAATTACAATAAGTATTGTATTTTAACGAAATAAAATGATTCCATTCTATTTCTTATGAGATAATTTAAACAAATACAGATCATATTCTAGTAAATCGTCGCAGACACCGCAAAGGGGCGAACCTCAATTTTTCAAAAAATTACGGGAGCGCAAGAACATATTTATTAATCCCCGATAACTAAATATTTTAGAATTAATCGAAAACAACAAATAAGATAAATGTTCTGATGAAAAAAGTCTACTAATCGGGAAATAATAAATGTTATCTTGATCTCCTGTAATTTTTTGAAAAATTGAGGTGCGCCCTCTTTGCGGCATCAACGACGAAATAAACTATTTATTGAAAATGTAAGACCTGTGGAGTGTAAGATAATATTATCAAGATTTTAGATCTGCAAAATCTTCAACACGTGCAGTTGAAATTACGATAGCATTTTTGTTATTTTCTCAGAAGTGACATCTGAATTTTTATTTTCGATCGAGGATAAATTAAGCAGTTTATAGCCACAGTGGCACAATCAGATAGACTACATATATTTGTTACCCCTATTTAATAAAGAAGTATTGAATTCCATATTCGCAATACTTCAAATAAAACCAAAAAACATAAGGTTGTATACTAACACATGGATCCCCTTAGTCCTGAAATCTGACAATAAATATGAATGCATTTAAATTTTCTTCATTTTAATCGCCAATAATGTTAAAATTTTATCTGAATTGAAAGCGACATTTCATCGTGAAAAAAAAAATAATTTGATGGAATATTTTCGAAATAACTGGAAAATATTGCTTGTGTACCCTGTTTTATTAATAAACTAGCGACCTGCCCCGGATACGCCTGGCTAGGTATCTATTAATGTGCATTATTTGTATTATAAATAATCAAGGACCATTTATTTTATCAAGTTTTTTTCGACAAAATACAGTCTAGAAGATCCTCCTATCATACGGTTTATGTAGTTCCATTTCAGTCGCTTCAGCTATTTCGAAGATTAGTCTGGACAGACAGACAGACAGACAGACAGACAGACAGAGAAATGACTGTCCGGTCAGTGACAGATATACACACATACACTTAAAAATGTTTACTCATGTCTTAATATCATGCAAATGACCTCCTCAGTTATTTCGTTACAGACAGAAACTTCAACTTTATTTATATACTATCGACCCGCCCCTGCCTCGCCTGGGTTAGACAAGAGTAACACAATAGCAATGACCTACAGGTATATGTAGTGCACGGGACAGCGGAAGGGTTAATTTACATACTAACATAATATACACAGATTTCAATAAATAAGTTTGTAAATTCGCAGCTTTTAAAAAATACAATCGGTCGAAACACTTCAACGAGACAAATTGCAAATTATTGTTGTATATTCTCATTTTTGTTTATGAAAATATATATAATAACTAATTGAAAACATAATAATTGCTAATAGTATAACATATTTAGCAGGTAAAACACACAGTGGTGGACCGTCAAGCATCCAGATGGTGAGGATGGTATCGTGAATATTAACGCGATGTTCGTTCGTGAAATTTGGCGGCTGGAATTAATCCGAACAATTCCTGAGAGCACTCCCCGTGGTAAATTCGATAGAAAATGCAATATATCCACGCAGCGCCAGTGTATCGAGCCGATCAAATAAGTGGAAGGATCTGGCACTGGGGTGCCCCGGCCCAGAGATGAGAAGAGTATTTTTTTTATAGTATAGGGTGACAAACGAGCACACTGTCCACCAGATGGTAAGTGGTTGCTGCGGCCCATAGACATCTACATTTATCCTCAACAAAGAATCAAAATGCAGATGCGTCATCACCCGTGAGGACTAAGATGGAATGCCTCTTTTCCAGTAAAATGGGTCTCCGGTTCTCTACACTCACCACACGAAACACAGCAGTGTCAAGCTGCTATTTTACGCTGATATTCTGTGAGAGCGTGGTCCTTCCCCGGTCGAGCCGACCCATTTGTACTACAACTATACTACTAATATAGCTGCAGCATGGCTCTACCACCTATAAATTCGAATACTGTCGTGTACCACTTCTAACACAAGCATTTTAAGCTTACCAGAAGTGGTTTAAAGGAATATTAGTAATGTTTAAAATAGCATTACTAGTATTTAAAAAAAAAGTTTGTCCCGGTACCCGGCGACGTTTTCCCAAGAAATTTTAGCACTATTGGTCGCCACTGGTGATAAGAGGGCTGGTTCTTTTCTCGCTGAAAGGCTGAGCATATAGCTTTTTATAGGGGGGTAAGACTTTATTAGAACTATTATTATTATTTTAATAATAGTTCTAGAATTATTATTATTTTTATTATTATTATTATTATTATGGGGTATCTATAAAGTTTTCTCATCTGGTTGGGCAATATAAATATATAATTGTAAATTAACATGGTAAATATCAATAAAATAAACTAAATACATAAAAATACATAAATATATAAAAACCCAACCAGATGGAAGCCCTCGGCAGAGGAGACCAGACGGCCGAGGGTTAGGTAGAAAGGGAAAGAAACCGGCGGACGATGCGGGCGGTATCGAGGAACACCGCCTTCTGTATTTGAGCTTGGAGCGGTCCGTCACGGAGTCCCAGTCGCCTCAGATGACTCGAGAGGCTGACTGGAATTAACCCATTCGCAGAGACGACTACAGGTATAATTTTCCACCCCACATGTCGGTCACCTCGTGAGCCAGGTCCAGATAATTAGTCAACTTATCTATTTCGGCTTTCACGAGATTCTCGTCGCAAGGAATGGTAATGTCGATCGTCGGGCTTATTTGCAAGAATAGTCCTGTCTGTGATGACGGCCTGGTCCCAGTAGAGCCTGGCGCGGTCATTTTCGAGCACTGCTTCCGGCAAGTACTTATAATACGGCAGTTTCCGATCCACGAGACCGTATTTCAGAGCGAGCTCCTGGTGTAGAATCCTGGCTACTAAGTTGTGTCTGTGCAAATACTCAGAGTTAGAAAGCGCCGAACAATCGGAGATGACATGTCTAAGTGACTCACCGGGATGGCGACAAGCTTGATAGATGTCGACGGCGCCATCATTTAGGATGTATCTCCGATAATTGTTGGTCTTAATAACCTGATCCTGTATCGCACAGACAAAACCCTCCGGTTTCCCCAAAGAGGTCACCGAAACGTAGCCAGTGGAGGGAGGCGACTGTGTCTACGAAGGGCTCATGTAGAGCCTTGTAGAACCTCCCGTGGAGCTCCTTCTCCTTCCATACGGTCTCCCGGTCGGAAATGCTCTGTACTGCCGGATCTTGCCATTGCTTGTTGGCTAAGGATACAGGGGTAAGACCTATATCACAAGAAATAACGTCCCTATAGTATGGATAATCCGCTCTCGTCAGAAAGTAATTACGGAGGCTGCACACTTCGCGATTATGCATGGTAAGCGCGCTTAAAAAGCCGCGCCCACCATGTTTCCGCGCCAAGTACAGCCTCATTACTGACGATCTCGGATGATGCATCCTGTAGGACGTCATTATAGTGCGGACTTTTCTGTCCAGAGCGTTCAGTTCGGTCTCAGTCCACCTGAGCATGCCAAAAGTATACATGAGAACAGGCATGATCCAACCATTATATGCGTGCGTCTTATTCGCACTGGACAAAAGGCTGTTAAGCACTTTGGTCAAGCGTGCATAAAATACATCGCAAACTGACTGTTTCATACCCGCCTCATCTACACAGATGTTCTGTGACATACCCAGGTATCGGTATGTTTCAGCCTCGAAAAAGGGGTCTTTATGTTTATGGGCATAGATAAGTCTATGCCCTCAGAGTTAGCAACCCTTCCCCTTTCAACATGGAGGATCGCACACTTATCCATCCCCAGCTCCATTCCAATAGAATTGCTAAAATCACACGTGATGTTTAGCAATTCCATAAGATGGGAGCGACTGGAGGCGAATAAATTGAGATCATCCATGTAGAAAAGGTGGGTCACTTTTGTACCTCTTTTTACGAAGCTGAAATCCCCTCCCGGAGCCCTCCAGTAAGGTACTGAGAGGGTTCAGAGAGAGGCAGAACCAGATTGGACTCAAGCAATTGCCCTGCAAGATACCACTTCTTATCCTTATGTGGTTCTCCGCAGCCGTCATCCGCTGGCCTAGATGACAAAGGATCGTACTTCACTGCCCCATACACTGCCCGAGGAAGTCTCGAACCGTACATTCAACCTTGTACAGCTCGAGAACCCTCTTAAGCCATGTATGAGGCACCGAGTCTAAAGCCTTTTTGTAGTCTATCCAGGCGACGGAGAGGTTCCAACGGTTGCGTTTAACCACCTTGCCAATGACCGCGTCAATGAGGAGTGATTCCTTGGTTCCATGATCATCGCCCCGACATCCATTTTGAGCGCGCGACATCACCTGATTTGAGTTCAGGTGACGAGTAATTCTTGCGCTCAAAATGGATGTAAGTGTCTTGTATATGGTAGATAGCTCGGGAGCGACTTTTGGTTGAGAGCCTCTTGAAACTATTGGGCGAGCACAACATGACACACCACGAACCCCTTCAGCCAGTAGTGATGCAGTCCGTCGAGTCCCAGACTTTTCCGATTCGGGGCCCTGCGGACCGCCTCAGCTACGTCATCCGGCGTTATGATAACGGGGTCCATGGGCGTAATATACGCACACTGACTCGCCACAACTTCCGTCCAAGGGCCCTCGCTGTGGTTTACGGGCTCTGACCACAGGCCGCGACAGAGTGCGATAGTGTCGGCCTGATTCGGTGCTGGGCCCGTTCCACGTATCATTGGTCGCTCCAATGATTCAGAGAGCCTCATCTGATCACTCTGGAAGAGACGATTCTGGTAGAACCGTGTCGACCTCTCGGTATATCGCCGAATCCGCTTCCCCCAAGCAGCGATTCTCTGCTTCAGGTCGTCTATGCGCTCCGTCAGTTTTTGCGTTATATCCGGCTGGGACAAAGTGATATTTGTCCCAGCAAACGCCATCCTGACGGTGCGCACAATTCTTGGCCTATTATTGCCCGACCTGAAGCTTATCAATCTGCCGGTGAGGGCCCTTGCCTTTGCGATACGGACCTCAATCCTTCTTCTCCAGGCTGTGATGGCGCTACTGTATCTAGTAGCGCGTCCAGCCGTGGGAAGTTTGGCGCCAATAGTACGGCAAACTGCCAGTGCGGCACCAAACAGAATTCAGTCCGTGTCGCAAAGGTCTCGGCTGGCTTCCAAATAGGTCACCAGCATTGGGTTGAGAGCCCTCACGACAGCCGGATTCCGCTTGCTTAGGGGTATACGGGGAAGTCGCGGTCGATTCTCGAGAGGCGTACAGCGCGTTTCCCTAATCGCCTCTTCCAATACGCTCCCCATTTGCTCTTGTTCATGGGCGATTATTCCATCGTCGCCTGAGTCAACGACAAGGAGATCTACGGCGGCATCTACGTGTGCGGGTTGCTCTGCAACTCGTAGAGCCGCATCACCTGTCGTAGTATTTTCATTCGACAAAGGAATAGCCTCATGTCGTAGCCGTTCGAGTTCGGCGACATCAAATATTTTTGAGCGCATGATGTACCAAACTCGGTCTGCCAGGTTTTGCTCGGTAACGGTAATAGACGGCTCCATCTCAGCAAATAGTCGATGCATCCTAGCCCGGTACGCAAAACCTCCAATTTCTTCCCCTTTCGCCCTAAAATACGCCCGCAATACGTTTGTATTCATTTCCTTCGTCCAACGCATGCGGCGTACTCCACCAGCAGCAGGTGCCGCTTGCCGATTCCGAGAGGACCCTGCCGACACCAAGCCATCTGGTGGGGATGATGGATGCGATGGGCTACTAGGTGGTCGTGTAGCACCTCGCGTTTGACTGGCGGCCCGCATACTGTCGCGTCCAGCGCCAGCTCCAGACGCGCCCCGGCGACCCCCAGGCAGCGGCCTTATACGCGATCTATTGGTTTCCATCATCCATAAATTGGGCGTCAGTTAACGGGTGACGCCCAGACCCGGCGCCGTTTCATGATGGAGCCATATGCACAAACGGGCCTTTGCACCCTCAATTTTGCCGAGGCACGGCGTTAACACTGATTATCAACTAAAAAGATTTCACTAAAGAAAGTTCGTAGATATATTATGAACTTTTATAACAAACTACATATACTTTACTGCTGGACGTATGAAGAAGTTCAATATCTCTGAGTGAGTTATGGAGACGGCTATGCTCGGGGTTGCTCTGCATAATAAACTTAAAAAGGAGGATATTCGCAGTATAACTAGATTAATCGACACAGCCCAACAAAGATAGGTTCTCGGGTGGCAGCCTGGTACCGGCAGGCGAAGTTTAGGGCGTCTTCACACTAGATGGAGTAATGACCTGGTAAGACATGCAGAAAGTCGATTGATACAGGTTACTCAGGACCTATGAAAGCAAGAAAAAATTAACGAAAGAAAACAAAAAAAAAACCTTTATTAACTGGAACTATACATATCACATAAACAAAAAAGACCTAGTTTCATTAGTTTCCGCGGGAATCGTACACGTTTTGCTGGCGTGAGATGAAATCTTACGGTGAACTACACGGCTCCCGTATATTTTGTTAAATTATATTCACAAAAATTTAAAAGAAGCTTTTGCACGATTTTCGGCAACATTAATTCTAGTAATTAGTCATCCCACGATGCCACGAACTATTCCATCAAATAGAGATAAAAATTTCACATTGCACTTTATTTTCAATTACTTACAATTTATCCGATGTAAGTAGCATCGGATAAATTGATACCATAAGAACTTCAACTTAAGAGGGTCTCTCTTAATCACAATATTGTTTCCAGAATAACAGTTTAGTTAGTCATTTTGCAAACGTGGAAATAACGGTAAATTATTCCGATAATGGCCGCTGATCTGGATAATTTAAGTCAACTTTTATGCTGCACTATTAAGTATTCAGTATCATTCTTTTATTTAATTTTGTCAGTTATCTACTTATTTATTATTCGTTTATTTAGCAGTAAGTATATGGCACTATTATTAGATTACAAAAATATGAAAGCCAAAACTGTAAAGGTAAATGTACAAAAACCTCTTAATTTATTTATGAGGATAATGAGAGTTTTGCAATAATAGACCAGAATCAATCAGCTTATTTTTTTGGAAGTAATTGGAAGTAAAGACTAGGAATGAGTTAGAGGCTGACTCGAACTTCAGGCCTAGTCAGTTTGAATAGCCTATCATGTAGAGGATGTCATGGGTCTTATGGTTGAATAGGGGCAAAAAGTTCGCATTACAGTCCTAGGGGGCCAAAATTGCCATAACCCAAAAAAATTGGGGGTTGGCTTGAACTTTAGGCATAGTCAAAATGAAACAATAGACTTTCATGTAGTGCATGTCATGGGGGTTATGGATGAATAGGGGCAAAAAGTTCGCATTACCGTCCTAGGGGGTCAAAATTGCCATAAACCAAAAAATTGGGGGTGGCTCGAACTTTAGGCACAGTCAGTTTGAATAGCCTATCATGTAGAGGATGTCATGGGGGTTATGGTTGAATAGGGGGAAAATGTTCTCAAAAAATAA
This sequence comes from Parnassius mnemosyne, assembly GCA_963668995.1. Taxonomy (NCBI): domain Eukaryota; kingdom Metazoa; phylum Arthropoda; class Insecta; order Lepidoptera; family Papilionidae; genus Parnassius; species Parnassius mnemosyne. Next base: position 14,969,620 of record CAVLGL010000159.1, read on the forward strand.
AATTCTTATTACGGCTATAACTCTGCCTCCTTCGGAGGTTCTTACAGAATCTTTACTTCCCGCATCACACTTTTTTTTATAGGAGAGGGGGAATACGAGCATGCGGCTTACCTGATGGTAAGTGACTACCGCCGCCCATGAACAACTGCAACACCAGGGGAATTGCAGATGCGTTGCTGGCCTTTTAAAAAGGAGTAGACTCTTTTCCTGAAGGTCCCTAAGTCGTATCGTTCCGGAAAAATCGCTGATGATAATCGATTCCACAAGGAAGTTGTACGAGGAAGAAAACATCTTCTAAATCGCACAGTGGTAGACTGCCAATCATTCAGATGGTGTGGATGGTATCGGGAGTTCCGCCGCGATGTGAAATTTGGCGGCTGGTATTAATCCGAACAATTCCTCAGAGCACTCCAGATGGTAGATGCGAAAGAAAATGCTAAGGGATGCAACATTTCTTCGCAGTGCCAATGAATCGAACCAATCGGAAAGCACTCGGTCGTCAAATATTCGAGCTGCTCTGCGCTGGATGCAGTCAAGTGGAAGGAGCTGGCACTGGGGAGCCCCTGCCCAGAGATGGGATAAGTATTCCATGTAAGGCCGAACCTGCGCCTTGTAAAGTTGCAGGCGGTGTGCCGGCATGAAATACTGTCCCGCTCTGCTGAGCACGCCAAGCTTTTTAGAGGCCAATTTGGCCTTCTCTTCCAAGTGACCACGAAACTGCACGTCACTCGATATATCGACTCCGAGGATTCCGATACTGGCTGAGGCAAGAAGGGGAGTGCCTTGAAACTGAGGAGATACGACAAAGGGGGTCGGTGTATAAAGCATCGCCAGTGCGGTCATGCGCATAGCTATGAATGTTACCAGTTAGCAACATATCATTGATATGCAGAAGAAACAGCGTTGGTGATAGCACACAGTCTTGTGGAACACCAGTGTTAATAGGCTTGTAGTCGGAGCATGATCCGTCTATAATGACCTTGATGCTCCGATCTGCAAAGAAGCTGATCCAATTAACAATTTCTCGGGAAGTCCATAAGAAGGGAGCTTCGAAAGAAGCGTTTTGTGCCAAACCCGATCGAAGGCCTTCGCAATGTACAAACTAAAGACCAACCCCACCCCCTTGGACACTACTGCCTCCGCCTATCTATGAGTTAGGTACACCAGAAAATCACCAGCTGACCGACCCCGACGAAAACCGTATTAGCGGTCACTAATCAGCTGTTGATCCTCAAGGCATGAGGTGTTATTACGGATTCCATTATTTTGGAGAACAAGGGGGTGATGGCGATACGCCTGTAGTTGGACGGGTCTGAGCAATCGCATATTTTAGGGATCGGTGGAAAAAAAGCTGTCTTCCATGATTTCGGGACTATGTCTAGGGAGAAGAGGTGCCGCAAAAGACGCATTAGAACCGGTGCCAACTCCGGAACACACGTCTTCAGCACAATTGGGGGGATTCCGTCAGGCCCACTCGACTTGTGGATGTCCAGGGAGAGGAGCGCTTTGCGAATTGAGCGCTGTGAGAACCGCACATCCGGCATGAAGCACTCACACCGCGGGATGGTCGGCGGTGTGTTCTCCCCGTCATCAAGAGTCGAGTTGGATGCAAAAATGAAGCATAAAAGGTCGGCTTTCTCTTTTGCGGCGTGGGCCAGTGAGTCGTCCTCCCTGTGCAGAGATGGTAGTGATGGCTTACAGAAATTCCCTTGGACAGCTTTGGCGAGAGACCAGAATGCACAAGTTCCCGATGGAAGGCGAACTAGTTTCTCGCCAATTCTGCCTATGTGCTTTGACATTGCTTTGGCAATAACTCTTTTGAAGGACCTAGAGGCGAAGTTATACTTCTTTTTAAGCATGCTGGTGTTTACATCCCAAATCGCCAAAGCCGCAGCCCAGGCTTGATAATACTCTTGCTTACTGCGTAATGCAGTCTTACAGGAGCGACCAAACCATGGCTGAGTAGTGCCTCCGATGGGTACCTCAGATAATGGAATAAATAGTTCTATTCCCTGTAGCACCACATCAGTGACAGAGTCAGCAACAGCGCTGGGATCATCCGGCGAGAAGCAACCCGCCCCCATGGGTAGGATACTAAGAAAGACCGCATTCCGTCCCAATCCGCCGACCTGTAATGCCAAACACGGTGGCAACCTGCAGACCGCAACCGCGAGGGGAGCGTGAGTGGCACCACAATCCGTTTTAGACAATGGTCCGAAGAGCTGAGAGGGGCATCGACGGAAATCTGATATCTATCCGGATGAGAGGTCAGCAGAAGGTCCAACAGGGAAGGTGTATGATCCTCCACATCTGGAATCCGCGTAGGCGAAGTAACCAGTTGTGTCAGACCATATGTCGAGGCAAAGTCATAAGCAGATCTCCCCGCATAATCGGTAAAATGTAAACCGAGCCATTCGGCGTGGTGGGCATTAAAATCGCCAAGAATCACGATCTCTGCGGATGGGATCTGTTGTAGCAAGGAATCTGTAGCCATTTGGACGTGGTCGATGAGTCGGTCTGTGTCGGCATTACCGCTATGGGACCTATAGAGGCACACGTAGACGCGTGGATGGTCGTCGCTATCTACGCGTAGCCAAAGGATGGACAGGTCCGAACCTTTACGACTGCCAAGGCGTCGAGAACAGATGTCCTCTCTGACGTATACGCAAACTCCAGCCCGAGGCACAAACGAGTGCTCCAATTTGTACCCCGGGTAGGAGAGATACGAAGTATCAGCCGAAGAGGACACGTGCGTCTCGTTCAGAAAGAGCAAGGCTGGCTTCGCCGTCTCGAGATGGTAGTGAACGGCGTTTAGGTTCGAGTGAAGTCCCCTGATGTTGCAGAAATTCATGGATAGCGTAGCAGGGGTTGCCTTGGTATTGTTGCTCAGTTTGCCCCGAGCAGTTACCATTTTGAGCGGAATTTTGCCCCCCTCCCTCCACAGAATACGCGGGGCATCCTGAGCACCCATGGCCACCTGCACTCACCAGACGAAGCACAGAAACAGAGGTTCTACTTCACGCTGGTATTCTGTGAGGTCATGGTACCAACCCGGCTCGAGCCGGCCCATACGTGCAACAGCAAAAACTCCCGCGTGGCTCTACCACCGTTAACCACTTATTTTAAGATTAGTAATAAAACTAAAAATCATGCCAATTTTTATAATATTATTGATAGGTGTCACTTTTTACCTTTTTTGAAGTTCTGTAATCGAATAAAAAGTAACCTATATGTAGCCCCGGCTTACTAACTACGTGGGTCACACATTTCATAGGAATCTTTCACTGGAGAAACTGCAGAGTTTTTGCGTGAATCGTGAATACACAGAGACACAACAATTCTAAAAACCACTAATTTTGACTTCAATATCTTTTATATAGTCCCCTGGACTTGTTTTTTTTTTGCAGGAAATTTTAGAATTACAGACATCTATAAATGACATATTTGTAATACCATAATTTATACAATATTTTTATTTTATTTATTTTTATTCTATAGGAGAGGGGGCAAACGAGCATGCGGCTCAGCTCATGGTAAGTGACTACCGCCGCCCATGAACAACCGCAACACCAGGGGAATAGCAGATGCGTTGCCGGCCTTTTAAAAAGGAGTAGTAGATATATATGTATACAATGAAATATATTTAAGATAAAAAGAAAAATAAAGATAAGAATCGCAGGTAATATAAAATACTATTTTTTAATCTTATACTAAGTGGGTAATTTACGGTTTCCATTATGTGCTCAGCAGGGTTACAATACCCGACTACACAAGAAATTAGATTAGATAGTGCATTTGTCTATATCCTTCTATTACCCGCACCTGAACTTAGTAATTAAAAGAATGGTAAGCAAAAAATAAATCATATTTTGGATTAACGAAAACTTTTACATTCTGTATTTTTTAGGTAAAATTGATAAATGCTAAATTTTTAAATTTGCACTGAAACACTCAGCTTCAATTTTCCGAAGATATAGCCACCGACATTTGAGTTATGGCAAAATCGCTGAAGGAACTCAGCACTATTGTAAATGTCCTCAATAGTGACTCCCAACGGATAAATATTAAAAAAGGAAATAGACAAGTTTAAAGTAATGTATAAAGTCCACGTCACACAGGTAGTTGTTGAGAGCGCTACGCTCGAAGTTGTCGACGAATATGTTAACCTAGGATAAATTATACAACTAGGTAAGTCTAAATTCGACCAAAAGGTCAATCGACGGAAAAAAATTGATTACAAGTGCGTATACTGAACAACCAGTGCTTCATCACGTTTTAAATTGTCAATTTGTTAAAAATAATATATAGATCTAAAGCGTCTTTTACCGATGCCGGTACAAAGAAGGAAGGAAGGAGTTCAACCGAGTAAGAAAAAAGGTTTTTAAGTGGCTGCCTCGTACCGGTAAGCGAAGTGTAGGGCATTCCTCTACTAGATGGAGTGACGACCTGCTAAGAGTTGCAGGAAATCGATGGACATAGGTGGCTTAGGACCTGCTTTATGGTATTCCTTGAAGGACAATGTTCAGCAGTGGTCTTGTGATGCAGCCCACAATGATGATCATGATGATGATGATGAATCAAAATTTTGGCTTAAAATATTTAAAAAAAAACAAATCAATTTGTAACTACTTTTATTCCGTTTTACCTTAAACTATGCGATATTAAAACATGGTTCGAAGAACTTAAAGCTTTTTTTATAATGTTTGTAATTCAGAAGCTTACATTTAACTCAAATAGCTTACCATTAATCTAAAGCGGAATAACATTTTTGCATTTTGTTTCACAGATTATCATTTCATTGCGATTAAAATATTTCACTCTCAAGCGCTGTGGCTTCCTGGTGTCCAGAAATATAATATGACAAGCGTTGGCTTCATTGTTCGTTTATCTAAAAAATCAACCACATTATTATACCATACAATGTAGGTGATATTTTGAAAAAACAAACATACATAAATACCACAAGCATATAAACCATCTGTCCTGGGAAGAACCGGCAAGAAACCCAGCGGGACTTTTTTTTTAAATAAATTTTACAATATAAATGATTACGAACTATTTACAAAATTTATTTTAGAAACTGCTTGGAAGCGACCACCTTAATTCCAGGGGTTATTATCAACCATGTATTCATTTATACTATAATAACCCTTTTTATACAGTTTCAGCTTAATAAAACATTTAAACTTGGTAATAGAGAGAACATGTACACTTTCCGGGACCTTGTTTTAATAGCGTATACATTGCCCCAAGAATGAATTACTGACTCTGTGGAGTCGAGAAACTGGCATCACTTGTTTGTGTTTACTCCTAGTATTTACAGAATGTATATCACTTTTTTTACTAAAACTACTTTGTTTTTGTGAACATACGTTAAATTTTGATGAGATGAGATGGGGCTCCTCACTGACAGCTTCTTCCATTTGATCGTATTCAGCGCACAGTGGTTTGAATTGTCAGTGACCGAGCTCTTTCTGATCGCCACGACTTACTGGCACTTCGAAGAGATGTTGTATCTCTTTGCCTATTTTTTCGCATCTACCACGGAGAGTATTATGAGGAATCATTCAGACTTATTGCAGCCGCTCAATTCACCACCGTACAAGAAAAAACTCGTGATACCATCCATACCATCTGAATAATTGGCGGTGCACCATTTTGCGACGTACAAGAAGAAGATTTTTTTCTTTCTCGAACAATTTCCTTGTGGAATCGACTACCGCCAGCGATTTTTCCGGGCCGCTACGACTTCGGGACCTTTAACAAAAGAGCCTACTCTTTTATTAAAAGGCCGGTAACGCACTTGCGATTCCCTGAGTGTTGCAGATGTTCACGGGCGGTAGTCGAAACTTACCATCACGTGAATCGCATATTTGCCCATTCTTCTATAAAAAAAATAATAAAGATTTTGTTCGCAAGGAATCTTACTCCCGACAGTTCATCAATTTTAACAGTTGCACTAGAGATGGGGAAGGGGTAACCGCCTTGTCGTGGCGGGGGGATGGGGGCTTAGTAGCCGTGGTTTGGCCAACCGCGGTGAACATGGAGGAACCCACTTGACTGGCTCGAGGTGCCATCTAAGCAGAAACTTAAAACCGTCATTGTGAAATTATATACGTATGGTACATACTAGATGTCAGGCTCTTTCTGTGCACTCTGAAGGGTTTAACCCATAACATAATCACATATCATTAAACAAAATAAAACAAAATATAACTGAATTTAAATATTTATTAATGTACTTAATATTTTTATTTTACTTAATATAAAATATGGCAAGGTAGGTTTAATTCATACAGGTACGATCAGTCTAGCTTTATGTGGAATGAAGAAGAAAAAACATAATTCTTCAACTGGACGACGTTAAAGTTACATGTAAAAATTTCTGCACGACAAATTGCCCCAAAATATTTTACCATCTCACAATGGAAGACAATTTCATTTGATTCGTTCCAAGCTCGTGAACCGTTTATAAGCAGTTTGTATTATCATTCATGTCACATAAGGCTCTACAAGCATCCGGAATTGGCTGTCTCCCGGCACTGACCTAATTATTTTCTATTGCATAACTGTCAGGTTCTAAAATTTTACTTAATATTAACCATTGTTCAAGCTTTAGAATATTTTTTTGAGATTCAATCCTGCAGTGATGATCACATTTCTTTTAGTCTTAGTAGATTAAATACATAATATACTCTTTCGATTAGCACAGTAACAACAGCATCAATATTTATGCAACTATTTTTCATTTGCTTGACTACAATCTCACCTGGTAGTTAGTAATGGAATAAAATAAATTATTGCATGCCGAGCGCAAAGCGCATAGGCATGTTCTACGAGCGCCTAAAAATCACGATTCCAACGTTTTGTCGCATGAAATCGTATCTAGCAATCATATTATACATATAAATGATATAAAAAGCACATTGTCAGAAAGATAAATGATTGTTAAACTTATCATTATTTTTTTTAAATCGATTAATTGCTATTTTTACATAAAAAAGGGGTTTAGTAGCTTATGGTGTAGATTTATCAAGTCCGCAAGGCTTGTAAACACTCTAACTTTTGAAAATATCAATTGTTTAACTCAATCTATTTTTTAATATCTTCATCTATCATGTGGGAAGCCACTGAACGTACATGGTAGTGTAATTTTGTTTTGTTTACTCGTAGCTATAATTAATTTTTTTCGGCTCCAAAATGGCGAAATTTTCGTTGATGTGGTAGCTTTGTGTTAGAATTTATTTCAGTAAATAGAGACTGTCTGTGCCTCCTGGCTTAGTTCGGCGTTAACCGCCGTTGTGAGTGGATAGTGTATCGGTTGTTTGCAGCGGCTCAAAAAGATCACTGTACAAATATATACAAAATATTCGAAAAACAAATTTCATATATACTTGATTATTATAATAATCAGAGATTTTTATTACAATATTTTAAAAGCACAGAATAAATAATAGGAGTACGTACTAAAAGTAAGTAGGATGTAATATTTATACTTGAATACGTCTTGGACTTTTTGGAGTGACATGAATGATGATATGATGATCATATGAGCATTATGAAGTTTGACATAAAATTATCGGAAAATTGGAAGTATAATAAGGTTATTAGTGAAAACTTGTGTGTATTTAAACTACTTTAAAAAAATTCCGTATAATCATGCTATACGTATTTTTTTTAATGCGTATGCATTCTCTATTGGGTTTACCAATAGTTGTTTTATTATACTTGCAGTTGAATAAAACTAATAGTTTGTGTGATAGTACTCCTTATCTCCCCTTGAACCAATTTCTGATGCTAATTAAATAAAAACTAATATGTTAATAAATAATGCTTGCACTGCTGTGCAAGTACTCTTCCCAGCAGACTGGAGTCTGCAGGGAAGAGTATAATTTCAGGTTGTGAGACATTCCATATTAGTCCTCAGAGGTGACAAGGAATCTGTAGTTTTCTGTGCTTTAAGTTGACTTCATTCACCATCAGGTGGATCACTATAAGTTTTCTGTCACTTTCGTTTTATATGAAAAAGCAAGTTATAACTGATTTGATGCAGAGATTTGTCAGTCCATCAAAGATTTTTTAAAGGAAATGATGTAGTATAAAGTCCATATTGCTGCTGCAGTGTGGTCTTCGTGACTTCATATACTCTAATAATTTTTACTTGGCATTTATGGACGTGCATCGCAGTAAAAAAAATGTGCTTTTGACACACGAAATCAGCTTTTGTTCTTGGGTATAGAACAACGATAAGAAAAACCCATAAAGCTTTATAATTCAAATATTTTTTCATCCATGATATCAACAGAGATTAATATAAAAAACCTCATGTGAAATAAAATGTTGATACAACAGACACAAAACAAAAAAATTAATAATTTAATGTCATTTCTAAAATAATAACGACCTCATATCTTACTGGCATTAGGCTTCTTTTTTACGTAAAGATTTTGGGGCAGGATTAAATTTGTCACAGTACCGCAATTCATCGTGTTGGATTGCACATATTCTCAATTTTTGTCGTTTTAGTGACACACGTACATATGTTACCTTAGTAGGTTTCCTATTAGATAACCTCTCAAGAAACTTCCGTCACCATTTGTTGTCGGATCTTCGAGCTATATGGCCATCCCGTTACCGCTTCAGTTCTCTGATTCTTAATACTATGTCGAATACTATGGTTCTTATAAAATTCTAATACTATGTCGTACTCTGGTGTAAAAGCTACAAAGTAAGAATATTCTCTGTGGCAATATACCAATGAATTAAAAGTACGTGTTTATTTTTAAATTCTACTTTTATACTCGGCTGTAAGCCAGCATTACATTCTTATTGTACATTTAAGAGGTATTTGACCGAAACAATTAAAGAAGAGGTGTAGAATACTGAAAGGAACTTTGTTTGTTTTTTATACTACCAAAGGAAAGATCTAATAAAAAAGGTACCAATTTTACATGAAGAAAAACTTAATACATTTTGTATCAAGTTTTTTTTTTATTCAAGTAAACATGACAAACGAACATAATAAATGCAATATTGTTCACAGTGCGGATAAATTTACTCCGATATAATATTTTTACTGTAAGCCAGTACTCGAATAATATCCTACTTGACAGTAAGCGTTAATGTAGCATAAGCTAAAGGGCACTAGCTTTTCTATCTGTGAATACATATTCGTAATATAAATATTTAAGTGTCTGTCTGTAGTACTGAAGTAACTGGCTTCTCTTAAGGTTAAGAGGTTATTTGCATGGTTTAAAAATGGTTATTTATGTAATAAGATATAAATAATCATTTTTTAAATTATGTATGTCTGTCTGTTCGGGAAAAACATGAAACTTTAGGAATTCATAAAAAGCAAGGAGTTTCGGCTACGTTTTGTCGGAAAAACTTTTACAATTTTTATAAAAACTAAAAATTTGGAAAATAAATGATCATTGACTATTTTAAATCTAATTAACGCTTCATTACTATTAATTTATTAGATTCTCATTATTATTAATTAATAAGATTCCATCCAGGCGAGGCGGGTCACTAGTAGCTTAATAAAAACCTATTTGATACATTAACTAACTAGGACGCTGCTAGCGAGAAATAAATTTTCTTCTCCACATAAAGAGCTCAACGTATTGTGAATTTTCTTACAATTTAACTTTGTTGCTGTATTTCCTGCCAATAAAACTTAAGGAAACTTGTATAGTATAGAAAGTGTAAAGTATATATATTACCGTAAAGTCTCTGAAACTGCATGCTAGTTTTTCAACGATCTTAGCGGAAACGGTATATAGAGCAAGATTTGATTGGAACGATAAAAACGTTTGGTAAATCCAAATGTGCATGAGTTTAAATATACACAAGTTTTCACTAATAACCTTATTACTATACTTGCAATTTTCTGATAATTTTTGTCAAACGTCAATAAAAAAAGTTTGGAAAATCCAAAAGTGCACGACGAAACAAATTACAATTTTTTGTTTCGCTAACTTCATCGTTTTAAAAACTAACTCATCATCAATCTTGAGCCCTCTATAAGAGGGCCTCCTCCAAAAATTCATCATGGTCCGAAGTTAGCTGCATCTATCAATATTTTTATAGAATAAGAATCACAAAAAAAAGCAGTCCATCTGAAGGTAAGTGAATACTGTGGATTATAAACTAGATATTTTTGGGCCACACAACATACGTAGCATCTAGCCCGATTAAGAAATGCCGTCTGCATTTCTCGTCTGCTGTCCACTTCTCATGAATGAGTTAATGCGTCGTCACCCAATAGGACTGGGATGAAATGTCTCGTTTTCATTAAAATAGATCTTCGGTTCTCTACACTCTCTATACGATACACTAGCATTAAGCTGCTACATGCAAAGTTGATATAAATGCTGAACTGAGTATAGTAAACACTAGTTTCTTAGTTGAATGTAATTGACATGAACTTATGTTAATGAAGTTTTACAAACAATGTACAATAAACATGACAACAATCAATGAAGTAACTTCTCACTACAGACTACTTTGACGGTAAGTGTACACAGCAGCTTTGCAAAAGGCACGGGTAGTTTGTCACCTCTGAGAACTAACATGAAATATGTCACTGCCTATAATTGAACTAACTTTCTTGACCTTATCATCGGCGAACAGCAGTGGTTGCACTGCTATTGGCGGCAGATGACCTCAACGCGGACGTACTTGTAGACACAACCAAGTTAAAGGTAAGGTGAACTAAAGAGAAGTTTTAAGACTTTTAGATCAGTTTTAAACTTAATAAATTAATAACTTTGTTAAATCCAATTAAATAAAAAAAAACGATTATTTAAATGTTATAAACATGATATTTCAAATTGACAATACTATTAAAATTGTCAGTACACTTTTTTCTTATAGAATAAAAGTAACAAGCGAGTACACAGATGGTACACAAGTGAATGGTATGGCCCATAGATATGTACATATATCGTTGACTAAGAATGATAAGGTGGAATTCCTCGTTATCAATAAAAAGGGTCTCCGTTTCTTTACACTCACCACACGAAACACAGCATTATTCTTCTGTTTCGCGCGTGTATTTTGTGAGAGCGTGAGCCTACCCTGGCTGAGCCGACCCATTCGTGTTGCAGCAAAAATATTGCTGCAGCGTGATTCTACCACGTAAGCTTAATATATAATAATATATTATATATTGACGACTCCGTGGCGCAGTGGCTTAGCAATCAGTTGTTGCGCTGGGGGCCGCGGGTTCGAATCCCGCACGGAACAAGTATTTGTATGGCCTACAAATAATTGTTCCGGGTCTGGATGTTTGTCCTTGTGCAATTTATGTTTGTAAACTGCCTCCACGACACAGGAGGAAATCCTAGTGTGAGGGTAACGTTTTTTAAAAAGAAAAAAAAAAAAAAAGAAAAATGTTAAATCTGTAAGAAGTAAATGATAATGACGTCGCATGTACTTGATATTAAAATCTATAAGAAGTATAGTTTGTTGAGATGTTACGAACGATATCAATGAAATAAAGTTTTATACTCACTGTGCATTTCGCAGCGTGCGGGAGTAACCTCATTTTAGCGGATTACATCGCTTTAATGTACTCCTGTATTGAGCCGTGGTAGCGCGGAGATAAGCGCTCACTTTATAATATTACAACATGTAAACAGATTCTATTCCCAAGAGAGAGTTTGATTCCAAAAGGCACCAGTAAACATGGTGATTAGAATATTATATTACACAAGTAGTTATGACTAATAGATCGTAGTATTCTTTTTAACTGACTGCCCCAGAAGAACGGTAGTGTTTTTTGAGTGTGTATGTATGCCTATTTCTTGGGCACGCTCTGTAACCTAAACGGCTTTATGGGTTTTAACATTTTGAGTGACGTTATATTGGTCTTATATAGTTGTTGAAGTGACATATGGTATAAATATTTGCTTTTCAATTAACTTTTTAACGCAATCAGTTTTTTAAATTACTATTTCAACAGTTAGGCTTGTTCCGCTTAGAAACTAGTCTGGGTAGGTGCCACCTTCGCATCTGTATTACCGCCAAATAGCTACACGCTGCACCACAGGCTTATTTGAAGCTTTATATTTGGAAAACTAAACATGTATAATAAAAACGCCGGCTTAAATTTCAGTTATGATTTTTTTTTTCATTTTAATATACGAGTCCTATAAAAACCATATAACCGATAACATGATTATAACCTCTGATATTACATTCTGTTTTGCTCAGTACCCGAATCGTTAAGCTAAAGTTAACTGCACTGCACTGTCAGCACTTTAATTACCTTCAAAACATAATCACTAGGGAAATCTTGCATTGACAATTTATGGACAGTTTTGATTTTGAAATTATCGTTTGCTCCTATTTACAATAAAGACAAATCGTATATTATATATATATATATATATATATATATATATATATATATATATATATATATATATATATATATATATATATATATATATATAAACTAAACGTAAAATAGCCCTAGGAATCCGTAAACTGAATTGGCAATGATTATAGCTCAAAAACTGACAACCGATGGGGCAGAATCTTTCACTGAGTTTCTTGCCTCTCCACTGAGTTCAACGCTGCCGGATGGCATTTTGCAGCACCAGACCATATGTGACAGCAGTACACCAAGCTTTCTTGCGGCTGTTTTGGCTCTGGACTCAATGAACCGCCCATAGTTTAGGTTCGGCGAAAATTTAACCCCTAACAACTGAAGGTGGTCAGCGTACTCCAAGGATACATTCCGGAAAGTAGGAGCCAGGGTGAGTGGACTCCTTTTAGCAGTGAAAAGACACGCTTATGTTTTGGAAGCGTTGGATCTCACGAGATTCTCCATTCGGAGACTGCCTGTAGAGTAAGATTCACACGCTCATCCATAGCCTCTCGTTCGGACTGGATTTGATCCAAACTGACCCGGGCATTTAGTTGGTATCTCCCCACAACTGTTCTGCCGTCTGCATACCCATAGATACCGGGAATGAGTAGATCATTTATAGCTAGCTTTGTTTACATCTAGACTTCGCAAGGTTTTAAGAACCTCTTTGTTGGTGATACGGACCTCTGACATAGAGTTACTGCAGTAGAGTAATTGAGATGGTACGCTGTTGCTGCTGTCCAGACGCAAATTGCAAGAAAAATACAAGTAAATAAGTCCGCTTTCTACGTAGGCACATGCGCCAGTGAGCCATCTGGTTTTACCAGCGGAGGCAGCGTAGACCGACAGAAGTTTGTCTCTGATGGTTTGATAGATAGCTTTATACCGATGCGTTTAATGCGATTAAAACTGGCTTGGCAACTTGGTTAAAGGCTCCCCTCTTAAGGCTAACATCCATAACCTTGCGTACTCGGGTGTCGACCCAGGATAGGTACGCCATATACTTGTGCTTTTCAGCACGAGCTTACTGGGCGTTGAACCACGAGCGAGCTTTACCACCAATGGTCACGTCAGCAAAGGGGATGAAATACTCCATCACTTGACGTATTCATCACAGCGGTTATGCTACCCGCACAGCTCGACGCATCTTCGGACGAGAAACAGACCTGCCGCCAAGGATAAGATGAAAAGAAGACTTACCTAAGATACAGACTTATAAACAATTGAATTTTATTAAAAAGTTAAGATATAGTAGTCATAAAAAATGTCTATGACATCTCCGGCGTATATTTTTTTTGATTACTCGATTAACTTTTGAAATGATTAAAGTAAAAATACTCTTAAATCGACCTTACGACGAACGAATCATTCGACCTTAGTCCGCAGAGTTGACAATGCGTGTCAATTTAATTCTAATCGATTAATAATGTAGTTGGCTATGGGTAACAGCATCCACTATCCATCAGACTCTGACACAACAATCAACAAATTAAAAGATCATAGTAATTCTTTGTGATAAACACTAATAAAATGATTCATCATCATGATCATCATCATAATAATCAAGTCTCCCCATCTAATTAGTTTTCTACCAACTTCAAAAAGGAGACGGTACTCAATTCGTCTGTATGTTTTTTTTTATGTGTGTTACCTCATAACTTTTATCTTGGTAAACCGATTTCGATGATTCTTTTTTTTTATTTGATAGTTTGTGCTTCTCATGTGGTCCCACGTAAATTTGATCAAGTTTTGACCAATAATTTTTGAGTTATTCTTAATAATTTACATTGAATTCGGTTGTACAAAATTTTTAATATTTAATTATTTACAAGATAACTTACTCTTTGACAGGGATAATATAAAGGGAATCATATCACGATACCAAAAATTAGGGGTCGAAAAATCAATAATTGGGTTTTCTGTCAAGAAATTCTCATTAGCAGCCTGGAGTAAGGAAGATAGCGGTGTTTTACCCACGTGCCACGGAAAGCATGTAAAGTCGTTGGTCCTGCGTCTGTTCTCCCTTCGTTCGTATGCGATTTCCATCCTATTGGATTAAGAGTGTGATATACAGAGTGCACCTGTGCCTGATAGCTAGTCTCCATTAAGACTAGTCTTAGCTACAAATATTTGGTCTGAAGGTTATTATAAATATTTTGATTAAGTTAGCTGGACTGGTTTCCGCAATTCCACGTCTAAGGAAATATTAGCATATTTGATATTATGAATTAAATATTATTCAAGCCATCCGAGCTCACCGAGAGCTGCGTTTTAATATCATTACGTATCCGAAGGGGATGGCAACAATGAATCCGGGTCCCAGTGCCTCCAGTGCGGAACCATTGCGGACGAATTCATCAGCCACATCATTGCTCCCAAACTCCCTAAAGGGTTATGTCGTTGAATCTATATACCTCATCGAGATGCTGGTCGCATTCAAGTATAAGTCCGAAGTTTATAAAATTGCTATAACTTAGATCGAATCAATTCTAACCCTCCTTGCTGCGAGTGCTGGCGCAAATGTATTATGCCCTCCCTATACATGGTAATTTGCCTTGTTTATTTATAGCGGTGTATTGTTTTGTTTATTGAAAATATAAAATATCTTTATAACAACTATATCAACAATTCAAATATATATATATATATATATATTAATGTGACCCTAGTTCCTGTAAAAGGTTCACCTAAGTAACAGGAGTTGGTTCCTTTCTATGTTTGACAAGCTTTTGTTGAATAAAAATAAACAAAACAAAAAATATATACATAAGTTTTTAAGCCACTATGTTTTTTGATTTCATGGTTGTTGTAGCTCTTAGTAACAAAACAAAACTCTGTACGGCATTCGAACAAACGACCCCGCAGTGCTATAGCCAAGCTTATAAGTCACTGCACTACCGCACTGTCAATATAATATATAGACATTTTGCTTCGTATGTCGCACTTACTTTAAGTTTAATACTTATTGTTATTTAAATAGTTGGTATTAATTTTATGAAGTAATTCTATTTTATCTATTATCCACATTATTAAGAAAAAAATTGATTTTTCTTGGAAAATGGCGTTCAAAGAGAAAATTCATCGATCAACCCAATTCTATTATTTTTCTTTTGTGCTCATAATACAATGGTAAAAATTCTATGGTAGTTATATATATGTTGGTATTAAAACAAGTTTATACATAGTTATTTTTAATATATGCTGGCGGGAATCGAACCCGGGTAGCTGTAGTACCTAGTACTGTGACATTTACATCGAGTGTATGCCCCTGAACTACAACGGCTTACTGCTTTAACAAATGTATTTCAAACACATGTAAAGTCCGCGTGTTAGCCATAAAACCCTCTTAGAAGTGGCAGAAGGGCCTCCTGTCTGTACTCAGCTGTGGGATGTATGTAGGTATGAAATCAAAGTTTTAAAATCGTTAAACAAATAAATAAAAACAGATAGAGATTGTATACCTCGATTATCATAGAGATTTTTCATGTAATAACTTTTGAAAGAGATGAAGAGTAACGCATAAACTTTGAGCTTCGCTGCGGGCTAAATTTCTTTGTTAACAATCTCATTATGTGAACTACAAAATCTCGACGAGTTCTGGCAAAATAAATTTTCTTTAAATTAATAGCTCATTTAGAAGAGTATGGCCACAAATAAACATTTGGCTGAAAAATAAAAACGTGTTTAGCTGAATATCAGATTTTGCCCTTAAATATTAAAAAGACAAATAACGTAAAGGCAAGTAATTTTAATGTAATGTTCCTCCATATAAAACGGTACACTCATGCAATCGTTTTATTGTCTATCTGTTTGTATGTTATAGAGGTTTTACTTCGTAGTGTTTTGGAACTGGAATAACCGGCTTTAGGAGTTAGTTCTTTATGAAGATGATGATGATGATAATGTCAGTATAATGCATGTTAAATCAGAAGATGTCTATTCAGTCTGGTTTTTAAATTGATTTTTATAGCAACGGTGCCTCGAAAAACGTATTTACGTCTGGGGCACTTCGACCGTCAAACAACATCACACCAGAAGGAGCTCCATAATCTGACATCTCTAAATAATTTAGCTTTACGCCTCAAATTCCAGTCTTTTTTAATAACAGTCCTCTTGATAGTAAGTTGCTACTGCAACCAATGCCACCTGAAACCAGCTTTAAACAAAAAAGAATACAGATGAGCTATCACCGTTGAGTTATATGTACTACGTATTAGAGAAGCTATTCCAAACAAAAATTTTGCACTACTCTATGTCTTCGCGCATGCGCGGGAGATAGTAGAGTCGCGTATGCGCGAAGACTTTATTTTAATATAAAATATTAAAATATTGTTTTAATCTAAACAAACATGTTTCTAAATAAAAAGTAACAATAATTCTTATGGAATTCACAAATCTTCAATTTACGCAATATTTAGTTTAGGGTACGGATTGCAGTACAGTTCAGTTGAACCACGTTGAACATATTCAATGTTCGGAATGCGAAATCTAGTGCGTAGTACATATATATCGATGGCCGTCAACATTGCGACTAAAATATAATGCCTCACAGCCTGTCATTATACTGTCTCTCTATACTCTTCAGACTGGAATACAGCAGTGCACGTACTTCTGCTTGGCGGCAGAAATAATAGGTAACAGAATAGTATCTACCATCTTTAATCTCAAGCAAAAGTTAAGTCAAGTCTCAGCAGAAGAGAATCACCAAACATAAAATTTCGAAAAGCAACAAAAACGAACTGGTGAGGTATTTTCATCATCATCATCCTAGACCGTCTGGGACAACTTTCTGTGATAGTATTTGTATATAAATGTCTGTAAGTCATGGTTGTAAGTTATACTTGTATTTTTTTATGGTAGAGGGGACAAACGAACATTTTTTTACAGGATAAGGGTGACAAATGAGCACACATTCCACCTGACGGTAAGTGAATGCTGTGACCCATAGACATCTACATCTATCCTGGATTACGAATCAAAAGGCACATGCGTTGTCACCGGTGAGGACTAAAATGCATCCAATTCGTTGTATGTATTTGGTCCGAACCGGGATTTGAGCCTGGGAACCAGATAACCAGAGGCGCAAAAATTTGTTATATCAAGACAAAATATTTCTTAAATGATCGAGTCCGTCGATGATGTCTCACTTTTTTACTTACATAGACTGGTTACAAATAATAAGTTATATTTTCAAAGTACCTTTTGAAGGCAAGTTTGATGTTTAAATACAGTTTTCAAGTGATTTTACAGAACCAATTTTGTTAGACTTGAAAACTTACATGGTTAGGTAGGGTAAGCTGAATTGAGAGAATATAACTTTGAAATAGTTAAACTTTAGGGTTGCAAAGCTGTATAGTTGTCATGACATATAATATCTTTGATAAATATTTAATTAAGCAAGCCAGATTAACCAAATACGTAAACTTTCAGAATATAAGGGCAGAAATACTAAAACTTATAATCTTGTATCAGATATAGGATATATCGTGGTACAGAAGTTTGAAATATACAATGTATTAAAATGATACATGTGAGTAAATCTATAGGGCCCGATTATATTCCCCCAATTTTATTTAAAAAGTGTGCTGAAAGTCTTATTACGCCCTTATTTTTGTTATATATGTGATCTCTTAATGATAGTTTAGTTCCTGCTGTATGGAAAATAGCATTTATATCAAACCAATTGACAAAAAATGACCAGTAGCTATGATCGAAAATTTGTAAAATTCTTAGAGAAAATTGTTTATAAACAATTTTATGCCTCATTAAAACACACATTTAGTGAAGATCAACATGGTTTATTTAAAGGGGCGTTCCACCACACCGAATATTATTGTCTGTAGTAATTATCTATCGGATTTTATGTCCGAATACATCTAGAGTACACCTCTCAGGCTTGGAAACCTAACTATAACATTTCCATTAGTAGAATTGAAACTATACAAAAAAAATATGGCTGCGAAAGAAGACATAATCTTCTGCACGTCTCTTTAAATAAAACGATGTATCGACAAAAGTCATTTGTAATGAGGGCATGCAAGAGTTTTAGTACTATGGCACAACAATTACTTATTTATTTATTATATTTTACATTATTTATTACATAGATTTATTTAACACCAGTGCTCGTAAACTACATGTATTATTACTATTATTATTTTACATCAACTTGTTATATGTTAACTGTTTAATGCTATTTGTAAAATATTATTATATATCTTCCTTCATTTTTTTTTCACGTATTACCTGTTGTGTTTAGCTGTAAAATTTCTAATATGATAAAATAAAATAGAATAAAATGAAATATCTAACATAATAGTTATGGTTCTCAATTTCTTCCTAGAAAAAGTTTACGAGTTTAGTACATTATCAGCAGGATATAAAACGGTTAAATTTTTAAAGTAGTTTTTATTACACTTCCAATACTTCCAATTTTCCGGTAATTTTATGTCAAATTACAATTTAAAAAAAGAACTTGGAAGATCCAAAACTGCACAACTCATAATGCTCATATGATGGTGAAAAAATTAAAAACGGTAAATTGTAGGTCTATTCGTCAAAGAGTTCCAGTAGCAGTCACCGAAATACACCATCAAGGCCGCCGGTAAGGTCTATTCATAATTAGAAAACGAGCCTAAACTCTGGACACCTAGTTCTCCTCGTCGAAGAGTTTCAGTAACATTCAGCGAAGTACACTTTCAGGTCACTCAATCAAGTCCGGAGGTAGGTCTCATCATAACTAACAAAACGAGGCTAAACTCGGCACACCTAGTTCTACTATTCGAGGAGTTCCAGTAGCATTCTCCGAAGTATACCTTCAGGTCACTCTATCAACAAAAATAACAAAAATAGGCCGTTATCTTTCTGACAATGCACTTTTAGCGAAACGAAATATTGTAATAAAAATCTGTAATTATAAAAATAATAACCTTGGTCATGTATGTATCAATCAAATTTGGTTTTTCGCAATATTTTGTATTTGTACAGCGATCGATATTTTTGCTGCCTATTACCGCTGCTGTAAGCAAACGATACAGTAATCCACACACGAGGGCAGCTGAGCCCCAAGGGCGTGTGAGCTGTGAGGCAAAGTGTATTAAGTAAAATATATTATTACAAGGCTGCTTAAAACACCTAAAATTTCGGCATTTCTCTGCCGAAAAAAATTAATTATAACTATACAAAACAATATTAAACCGTCATTTATATTCAATGGCTCCCACGTGGAGAGATTAAAAAATAGACTAAGTTGAAAATTTTATATTTTATAAAACCACTTTTTTATGTAAAAATAGCAATTAATCAAATTGAAAAAAATAAGTTCAACAATCATTTATCTTTCTGACAATGTGCTTTTTATACCATTTATAGGTGCAATATGATTGTTGGATACGATTTCATGCGACAAAACATTGGAATATTAATTTTTGGGCGCTAGTAGAACATACACCTACGCGCTTTGCGCTTAAGGCACACAAAAGGATAAAACATTTGCCAAACACGTATATTTTTTTACATAAACTACATGGATTCAAAAGAATCCAAAATCTGAATCGATCAGGAAGATGCCATACATTAAACTCTTTTTACAAATAATTTAATTTGTTCACAAGTCACAAGTTACCGTACCGTGAGAGACATAATTTAATAAGTATCGCAGGACTTCGGGCGTGGATTTATTTAAGCTTCTGGGTAGGATAACATTTGCATTTTCAGTACTCTCCTAACTTTGTACAAGTATTCCATTCTTTTACGTTAGGAAAATTTATTCCTAAAATAAGGAAGCTTAACACTTTCTTATCAGACTTTTGGGTGATTTTGCATAATTAAAGTTCCTATTTAATTTTAATAATTTTACATATATTAAACTAATATTTAATTTTATATAATAACAGCTGATTGTTATATTATTCCTAGTCATTTATTTTGTTCCACTACGCGTGATGGTTGCAGTATGAATATGTCGGCTCGGCAACTTACAGGATTTCTCCTTAAACTTATATCATAATGTTGGAGTGTTTCGTTTGTTGAGTATACCATCGATACTTGTTAGTGGTAAAGATAATTCCTAATAATACCTACGTCCTCAATCACCGTCTTCAATCACCAAATACCTAAGTCCTCAGGTGTGACAACGCATCTACATTTTGACATTTATTCGAGGACAGATGTAGGCAGCAGTATCCACTTACCATCAGGTGGTCTCTACGCTCGTTTATCACCATTATTCTATAAAAAAATATTTTTCTGTAACCTCTAAGAGAAATTATCCGTATGAACCCTATTCTTTTCCATAGTAATCATAAGAGACAATTACGGGATGTGATTACTTTGGCATTAACGTCAGACGCAAAATAGATCCAGAGCGTCGAAGGGAAGCAGTGCAAATGGTGCCTGACATCCAGTACAGCGATCACGACCTTTCCCAACGCGGTAATTATATTAAATTCTGCCTGCAGTGGTAGTTCAGGTTCAGGTTCAGCAGTGGATTTTTATAGGTAAATGAAGAAGAGGAAAAAGAGAAGTAAGAAAGTAAAACCTGACTCTGTTCACATTATGTGAACAATGTATATTTAATTTTTTCATAAAACAGAAGTGACTAACCGACTTACAGTCCATATGTGTAGTATGTGTAGTACGTTGATAATGCAGTCCATGGCCACCTGCAGTCAACTTTAAACAAAGAACGCTACAGGTGCGTTGTCACCTCTGACGACTTAGATGGTACGCCACACAGCCTGTTGTTATACTGGCTCTCTACACCCTCCAGACCGAAACGCATTAGTACAAGTGCTGCTATTTGACAAATCTGAAATAAAGTGCTTTATATTAAATATTTACGTAATTACGTTTAATCTTTCATATAATAAATTAAAGAGGATGGTCTGGTGTGTTGAACATTTTTAATTCAAGTTTTATATTAGTATAGAATAGTATTTTATTCAAGACGGGGTTATAATTGAAGTAGTAAAATTGAATTATCTATACATAAGAAACCGCACGGTTGCGATCAACTCATTCACAGGGCTTAATATTATAAGTCATATTGTATTCTCTACAATAATAATCACCCTTTTTAAACGGCTTTCATTTCATAATTTTTTTATAATTTCGATAGTACTTATAATCCTTTGATATTTTCTGATAAGTTTAGGTGTTTTACACTAGGTTTTACTATGCTCAATTAATAGCTTGTAACAGTATTTGAAAATTGTCACAGTTATTCAGGATGTTATAGTATTAAGAATTAAGAGTTTAAATTGCATTAAATTCTATGAAATTATAGTAAAAATCTGTAAGCGAGAATCCACAATACGTCGCGTTTATTACGACAGAGATTAAGTAGCATCATCTATTTGTGTATATCAATTTACTGCATTACTCTACCCGCAATACAATAACTCCCTCGGTCCTCATATATCGTACTCATTAGAACGATATATTTCGTCAAAGCGTAATAACCCTATGCTCAATTTTATGTCCATTATATCCTCTTCATTTCATATATTAAGTTTAAATTAATGCAATTAATTTAAGTTATATAATAAATTTAAGTTTAATGCTCAAATGTTCTGAATGTGTACTACCATGTTCTTAATAGGAACATAAATTCTTAGAGTGTAATTTTATAAATGTAGATACTTTTTATATTTTTTTTTCGAAGATTCAAATATTATGCTGTAATCTGCTCATGTGAAATAATGAATAATATATTATATATTTTTAATCCTACTATTCAATTTTATGTTAAAATTCTTAAACATGAAAATGTATTTTCTTTTGATTTTAAAAGCCCAGTCTATAGCAAAACGAAATCCCCAAGCCAGCAATGAGGGCAGCGCCAAAAACGATACATCTGGTATTGTGATTATAGTAAAACCTTTTTGCAATGGAAAAAGCAAATGTCAACCAGTTTACTCCTACGGACTGAAAAGTAAGAAAAATAAGATATATGACAGACCTACGTACGCACATCCAATATGTTTCATTACTCTTGATGTCGATTTTGTAATGTGTTTTATTCCCTGCTACAACTTGACAAAAACGAATAATGATTTTACGTTTTATGTTCGTGTGGATCTTCTCCTACGTAAGCATTATTTAGGGTTATTATTTAACGGCTCCGTGGGGCAGTGGCTTAGAACTGAGTTTCAACACAGAGGGCAGCGGGTTCGGATACCGCACGGAACAATTATTTGTATGGCCTACAAATAATTTTTCCGAGTCTGGATGTACGATGTGTACGTAAGCTGCCTCCATGATACTGGAGAAAATCCTAGTGTGGGGTATCGCTTATAAAAGAGAAAAAAAAGGAAAATGTACCGTTTTCGAAAGCAAATGTGCATGAACCTGTCACGTACCGACTAGAATGATGAGTAAGTGATCAATTTTTGAACACCAATAACGACGGCTACTGATGTTTTAGTACTCATAAATTATTTGGAATAAAATGGAATGCCTTATAGCTCGTAGTTATACTAGTTCACTACACAAACACTAGACATACTATGGCTTTATTTAAAAAAATAATATTTTGAAAAATGCCATTTTTAATAATATATCTTTGTTCTGTTACATATAACAGATGGTCATTGATAGTTTCCGATATTTCACCTTACACCATGGTCGAAGCTAAGCAGTTTCATTATCATCATCATTTCAGCCCTTCACTGCTGAAGGCCCCCTCCAAGAAATGCCACAAAACACGGCCCTGAGCCGCCTGCATCCATCGACTTCCCACATCATACTATGTCGTCACTTCATATTGAGGTTACCGATCAGTTCTCAATTCTTTGCACAATATAACTGACCCATTGCATCTTCAGCTTATTGATCCATTAGGATATCCCGGTAACAACACCTCTAATCAGCTTAGTAGTTACTAAATTTGTTGTTGATGCTTAGCAGCTCCAAAACGTACGTGCCAGCAGTTCCCACAGCCGATCGGACATGTTCTTTGAGTATTTTAAGCGGACCCAGAATGAAGTGCTACCGTACCTTTGAAGAATTTCAAGTTTCCCTGCAGCTAATTTTGCTTTCAAATCAACCAGCTGCCTAAACCTAATGTTTGGTGAAATCTAGACTCTAGATCTAGTCTCTTTGGCAGTCTGTAATGTGGTCTTAATCTTAGGGATTAATTAAGGACAGTTGTATCAAACTAAAGAAACAATAAACAACCCAAAAGGTTATACGGGTTTCTAAACAAAATACGAGTAAAATGTAATATATTACGTCCTTTATAAAACATCGCAGACATCGCGAGGAAACCTGCAAAAAAATCTAATACAAGAACATATTATGAAATTCGCCAAAACAGATTATTGTAACACGGCGGACTCTTCCATGGCCCCAAAACCTCTATCAAAATAAGCCAATGTATATGTATCCTAATGCGGGCATTAGGATACACATATACTTGAAAACTGTCACTATACTTATATAAGAGTCCTATAAATGAGGTGAAATTGATTTTAAGTTTAATAGGGACAGAGTGAGAAAGAAGTCAGTTTACTTATTTTCATTGTATGTAATTTTAACAATTACATTATTATTAATACAAAAATTTATGAACATGGGAGATGGCGTGTTAATATAAAAATTTTTTAGCCATTATCTATTTTTTTACGTCAATTGCCATTTCATTGATAAAGAGATTAGGTGATTAGTTAACAAATAAATTCCCCTTTTAGACTATAAAACTAATTAATGTACGTTGAAAAAGGAAGCTTAAGAATCGCTTTACGCTGGTATTATGTGAGAGCGTGGTCCTTCGACGGTTGAGCCGACCCATTCGTGCTACAACTATGCTACTAATATAGCTGCAGTATGGCTCTACCACGTATAAAATTGCCTCATTGGGGAATTTTGACACAGTTGAAACACTTGGCAGGCGGGTTGGCAACTGCAGTTTTTATAATTTTGAGTTGTTGTCAGGAAGATGCTGCTGTCCTCTACTGATTTGTTTCCCTCTGTCGCCTCTTACGACATCCACGTGACGATACTGAGTAGTGGATATTTTTACACCGCCGCTACACGGTTACATTCAATAAACATACAAAAAGTTATTTACAGCCTATTTACGTTGCGCTGCTGGGCACAGTCCTCCTCTCACTTCTGAGAGGGTTTTAGAGCAAGGAAATATCTGAGCTACCATGGCTCTTACAAAAAAGAAATCACAAAATGGTTAATTTATTTTACTTTTATATTTATGTTGTAAAAATATTGGAGTAAATTAGGATTGATTGGGATTGTAATGAAAGGGTAGAACAACGTCTACTGGGCCGGCTAGTAGTTCAATAAAACTGTGGCCGTAATAGGAAAAGGCAAAATCTCCCGCAGGGCAAGGTGTCCTGCCCGGGGGGTGGCCTACGCTCCATGTATTTTCTGGAACCGTTCTATATATAGCGCGTTAACTTCGGAACTTTGATAGCGTGATTTAGGCTTCGATGCGTTTCGCTTACGGCGCAACGACAGCGCCGCCACATCACCCCTGCTCAGAACGGAGGTCGATAATGCAGTCTAGATCTCGACGAGTGTGTAAGTGCCAGGGAACTGCCTTGTAGTTTGCGTTGAGTCGAGAAGAAGGCAAGTAATGAGTGAGAGTGCCGTGAAGTAGAGACAAGCAGTAAGGCTCAGACCTGTGCCAAGCACTGTAGCGCAGAGAGTAGCTTGAAGGAACAGGAAACAGAATTCTCCTACTTGCTATATGGTATGTTTGAAAGTAGCCGTATTTAGATCCGCAACTTTAACTATTCTTTTTATTCTGTTTGGTTAAGTAACAGCGAAACGCATAATATTATGGAAATAATTTTTATATTATGGAAATAATTCTTATAATAAATATATTTTTTATAGGAGAGGGAGCAAACGAGCATGCTTCTCACCTGATGGTAAGTGGCTACCGCCGCTCATAAAGAACTGCAACACCAGGGTAATTGCAGATGTGTTGCCAACCTTTTAAAAAGGAGTAGACTCTTTTCTTGAAGGTCCCTAAGTCGTATCGGTCGGGAAAAATCGCTGGTGGTAAACGATTCCACAAGGAAGTTGTGCGAGGAAGAAAACTTCTTCTAAATCGCACAGTGGTGGACCGCCAATCATCCAGATGGTATGGATGGTACCGCAAGTTTTGTCGCGATGTGCGATGGTGAAATTTGGCGGCTTGAATTAGTTCAAACAATTCCTCAGAGCACACCCCGTTATAAAAAATGAAAAATCTTTATTCAGTATCTTTTACATCATTGTTACATTACTAATGGCCGGAATCTCCTTTTAAGTATGATACTTGTGTTAGGAGACCCCGCTCTTTCTTAAGATTACAAAAAGATACATTGTGTTACAGTGAGTATTAACTACAGCAAGACAATACAACACAAGTTAAAAGTAAATGGGGTCAAAAAGAAACATTATAGTTAATTACTAAGTGCTACATGAGGAAGTGCAAAAAGAATTAATTAACAATTTAATTTAACAAAAGAACTTTAACAACTTAAGTTAATAATATGTATGTGTGTGAGCACGAGCGCGCGCGCGCGCGTGTGTGTGTATGTGTCTGTGTGTGCGTAAGTATGTGTACGTTTGCATGTGAGTGTGTATGTGAGTCAGTGATTAGAATTATGACTTTACACTACATTTGTTAATGTAAGATAAGGTTCTCAATTTCATAATATTTTTTACCTTGAAGCCAGCTCTGTAGTGTGTTCTTATATGTATGTGTCGCTGTTGGGTAAAAATTAAGAATTTTATTTAATTTGTTATAAATATGTGCGGATTGTCTTCCAAATTGTCTCCTGGCGTAGGCAGTTTTAACGTGGGTTACAGGTGCAACATTTAATATTCTTCTTTTATTTAGTCTAGGGGCGTTGTAGGGGAGTTTTCTATGAAATTTTAAAATCACGTGTAAAATGTAAAGTTTCCTTACAGATAGTAGGCCACAGTGGGAATATAGACTAACGGTTGGAAACCTATAAGGTTTAAAATAAATCACTTTAAGCAAAGATCTGTGAGCCCTTTCTAGTTCTAGAAATTTTGTTTTGGTGGCTCCACCCCACACTGTGATACAGTAATTAAGAATAGATTGGGCTAGCGATATATATATTTGTTTTATTAAATCTGCGTCGGCAACGTGTCTTAAAGTCTTAAAAATCCAAGTAAGTTTGCGAATTCTGCCAATCAGTAGGTCAATGTGGGCACTCCAAGCAAGGCGCTGGTCAATCATTACTCCAAGATACTTGGTTTTAGATGTTTTATCTATGCTATCACATGAGCAATTTTGGTTGGTGATATTGTTACATGAGTGAATTTTTATTTGGAAGTCTGAATTTGGTTGAGTACTGTTATAATTTGTGAAACATATATAATTGGTCTTAGAGACGTTTAGAGTCAATAAATTTTTGTCTAACCAACGAGCTATTCGTGCCAGACCTTCCTGTGTAAAGCCACGTACTTTGTCCCATGTTGTACCAGAGAAAACTACAGCGGTGTCGTCAGCATATGAAAATAATTTACCATTAAGAATTTCCAAGTTACAAAGGTTATTAATGTAAATTAAGAAGAGCGTTGGTCCCAGCATACTCCCCTGTGAGACACCATATGTTGTGACTGCCGGTTCACTGATACAGTCACCAACTCTAATACTCTGTTTACGATCACGCAAATAATCACACAGCAAAGCTAGGGGAGTACCCCTGACACCCACTGATTCCAATCTGCGCATAAGGATGGGGACAGAGACGGTATCGAAAACCTTCTGAAGATCTAGAAAAACTGTAATGCACTTTTTATTTTTATCGACATTTTTAGTAATGTGAGACGTTAATGCACTTATAGCGTCTTCTGTTGATATTCCTCGTCTAAAGCCAAATCGGGAGTTAGATATTAGTTGATATTTGTTTAGGAAGCTGATTAATCTGTTATTTATAATTTTTTCTAATATTTTTGAAAGAACTGGAAGGACTGATATAGGTCTATAGTTGATGGTTTCGTCTCGGTCTCTACCCTTATGTACCGGAGTGACGATAGCATGTTTGAGCGCAGTAGGAAAGATACCCTGTCCTATGCAGAGGTTAGCTAAGTGAGCAATAACGGGGGCTATTTCTTTGCCAACATGTTTCAGTAATTTCGTTTGTATACCATCCCAGCCCACAGCGCTGTCCGATTTTAATCCCATTAAAATTTCGTAGACCTCATTCGGGTCAGTTTCTAATAAGACAAAGGAAGAGGGTGGGTGTATATCATTAGAATTATCAGAAAGTGTGTCCCAATTTGTTTGACGCATTAAAATATTATCAGCTAGGCATTTGCCAATATTAGCAAAATAGGCATTTATGTAATTTACAGATTCTTTAGGGGTTGATTTACAGTTAAGAAGTCCTATATTATTTGATTTATTAACTTTACGATGCGTGATGTAATTTATAGATTTCCAGAGTAACCTAGGATTCTTTTTATTTTAATTAGTTGATCTCTTTCGTAATTCCGTTTTAACGTTTTAATCAAAGCATTACAGTGATTGCGATAGCGTCTATATGTTATTTTTAGAATTTCGTGTTTTGGATCACGTTTCAGTTTTTTCTGCATATCATTTCTATTTCTTATACAACGAAGAATGCCCATTGTAATCCATGGTTTTACTATGCGATTTTTACATGGAATTGTCGTTGTTATTGTATTTGTTAAAATACCTTGCCTCAGTTTATTAATTAACACATCAGTAAGACTATTGGGATTATTATGTAATAGCATGTCATGAAATTCCAAACCCTTAAAGGATTCGATTGCTTGTAGAAGGTTGAAAGAGGTCTTTATTTTAGGGGAATTAATTACATCTTTTATATTGGATAGTTTCAGAAAAATAATGTTATGGTCAATAATAGTTGTATTTATAACGTATATAGACGCAACATTTTTAGTTTTATTTAGTTTTACAATAAAATGATCCAAACAATTTTTGTTTCTAGTTGGTTTGGTGTGTCATGCCATGCATTGCTAGCATGTTTAAGTAGTTTATTTTATTTTTACGTCCGTTTGTCTGTAAATTGTCATTGTTTGTTATATTTATGTTTATGTCTCCCGTAAGACTTATAGTTTTAAATGTTTATCTAGTGAATATATGAATTTTTCTGCATCGGAAGTTGATGGTGAGCGATAAATCCCTAGGATAGTCAGGTCGTTTATAGTAATTTGAAGACATGAGGCATTCGAAAGCAAGATCTCGGTAACCTTAACTTTATAATCCATTTTTACATAGATTACAACACCGTCACACCGATTCAAATGATTTGTTGTTGTAAATGATGTGTAATTATTTAACTGTGGTATGGTTTTTTAAGATCAATTTGACACTCAGTTAATACTATCACATCTACCAAAAACTTGAAATGTGACAATGTAAGGCAAAGATCATCAAAATTACAATAGATATCTCTTATATTTTGAGAAATAATTGTGAGTTCTGTGTTAAGTATTTTAACTACCGAGGATGAAAAACTAATAACATCACACATACTAGAATTCGCCATTTCTATTTTATCAATCTCTGTTACGATATTTAATAAGCTATCCATATAAAGTTACGATTAGATACTTCCGGACGTTACACCTTCTATTACAAAAGAAGGGGTTATTTGACAATTTTGGCAGTTTTTATAGGACACATTCATAATATGATTATATAAAGTACAACTAAACAGCTTTTTATAAATTGTAACATGGTTATTTTGTATAGACTTGAGGTAGTTGTTTATGTATGTTTGTGTAAATAAATATGTGTGAGTAAAATAAAGTAAAATCGTTTTGTGGAACTGTGAAGTAACAAGATATATTAAGTGTATAATTTTACTAAACCTTACCTTTAGAGAACGTCTTAAAGTGTTTAGACTATATGCGCGAAGCAAGTATATATCATGAGTACAAATTGTAGTAATATTCACAAAAAAAAACACTAAATAATAATAGTACTAAGAATTGGACCATAATGTCACTGAGTAGTCACGTTTGTTGTATAAGTTTATATACTTGAGCTTCATTCCTTATCGGGATAACAGGGGAGTCGGTTGTCTTCCGTATGTAGACACGTCCGTACGATGTCCAGCAAAATGTATACGATTTTGTTTTAGCGAGGTCGCGGGCAAGGAAATGTAATCTAGCCCCTTTAGACGTCAGTTGTTCTGATACATATATTGGAGTGTCTTCTCTTGTTCTAAAACCCAGGTATTTTGCTCGCAGCTTTTCCTTATTTTTAAAATTATAAGCCTTACACTTCTGTTAGACCGAAGATTTCAGAATGGCCGAATTTGTTTCCACAATAATTGGGGTACTCTTAGTGGTTACTCTCTTTGCTCGTACTCTATAAATGTCAGTGATTTCATTTTCAGTTATAGGGCAATCTATCGTTTTTGATAAGCATAAAACCATTTTTATTAAGTCTTCTTTATTTTCTTTGGGTTCAATTTGTGGTACATTCTTCATTTCAAAGTTTCCTTTATGGTTTTCTCTTCTTACGTTCTCCAGTTGATCTTCCAGTAAAGTTATAAAATCTTTGTCTTTTTTGTTTTCACACTCCAATTGTTCTATTCTTTTTTTAAATTCTTCATTTTGTGCAGATAAAAAAGACAAATGAATTTTCTATGTTTTCATTTGTCTTTTTGATGTCTTGAAGGATTGGATTAGTTTTCTTAAATTCATTTTGCATCATTCTTTGAAGGGCTGCAATCATATCTTGCTTTAACGCTTTCAAAGTTTCTTCTTCGAAGTCACCTCTGCATCTTTTATTGCGTAGGGCGACATAGTTGGGAGTTTCAGTATCCCAACCTGCTTCCCGATGAATATGGGAATCAGATAGCGATCTGTTCATATCACTTTCCATCTTTTAGAAAAACAAAGCGTTCGAATATTGTAAAGTTCAATTATGCAGCGATGTCGTAGCACACAGAGCGAAAATCGTAGCCTAGTAGGTTTTTCGTAGACCGTAGTGGTCCGTAGCGCGCTCTTCGTAGCGATGACGCACGACCTTGTGCGTCCACGACATTGCCGTGCAGGAACGGTTTAAAAATGGCAGTTGTCACATTCGCACGTGAGGTATGAGGGGGACGCGGCACGCAGGCAGAAGGACATCGGTCGCAATTATTATGATGGATTAAATATACTCGATTAAGTCACACTATGTCGACTTTAAAGTACAACGATTAAGGAAGGTTTTTATGTGCATTATAATTTTGAATTTAAAATAGAAAGCGTGACACGTCTACTCACAAACAAGTCTCGGACGAAAGAGGCAGGTTATAGGTGAAATAAAACACGCCGAGATTCAACATCTCTATGCAGTGCCAATGAGTGAAGCCGATCGGAAAGAACTCGGTCATCGACAATTCGAACCGCTCTACGCTGGATGCGGTCAAGTGAAAGGAGCTGGCACTGAGATGAGAACAGTATTCCATGTAACGCTGAACCTGCGCCTTCTAAAGTCGCAACTGGTCACATAAAATACAGTCCCGCTCTGCTCAGATCGCCAAGTAATATAGTTGTAGCACGAATGGGTTGGCTCGACCGGGGTAGGACCACGGTCTCACAAAATATCAGCGTAAAGTAGCAGCTATATTATTATTATAATTATTATTGTGAAACCGGAGATCCTATTTACTGGAAAAGAGGCATTCAATCTTAGTCCTCACGGATGATAACGCATCTGCATTTTGTTCTTTATTGAGGGTAGATGTAGATGTCTATGGGTCACAGCAATCACTTACCATCAGGTGGTCTGTGTGCTCGTTTATCACCTATCCTATAAAAAAGTAATGAATTTGGGGGTGTTTCACCCTGTCCCTCGAAAAGCACGTGAAGCTGTGGTCCTGAGCCTGAACTCATTCTGGTCGTGTCTGATTGCCGTCCTATCGGACTATAAGAGTGAGGAAATAGAGAGTACACCCGTACTTGTCCACACACTCGTGCACTATAATTTAGCTGCGCAGATAGCTGGTCCCCGTTGAATTTTACCGCCGTGACCGAAATTCGTTCTGGACACACGGACAAAAATTTACCTATTTACGAATACCCGTTCAGACTTACTAATATTGATGCCTAACGCTACATACAATATAATTTCAGTAACAAATGGTATGATATTTAAAACTCAGAGATACATTCTAAAAAGCAGCAACATATAGCGTGAATCTTTATACCCATTTTTATGATACTTTGGGGATAGATTCAATCTTGTCTCAACTTCTTCAATATACTATTGTACCTAGTCGTTCTCTAGCGATACCATTATTTGAGCCGTAAGCTATCATTCAAGTTTCAGACAGTCTTGATTAAACTCTGGAGATTTTTTTTGGAATCTTTTTAAGAACGTTTTTTTGCACATTATTTTTCCATTATCCTTGATATTTTTATATAACCTATATAGAAATACCCACTATTCGATCAATCTATGTTATACAATATTTTTTCCATTATATCATTTATGTGCGTAATATTTTAAGAAAACACTGACTTCAAAGAACTCCGTTATCTATCCATATAAGCCTATAAAACTTCACTGGTGAGCATAGGCCTCGCCAGACTAGGTAACAGGGAAACTGAACAAGGAGATGGGCAGCAGCATCGTCCTGATAACAGATAAATAAGAAAAATCTAATTTGGCAAATATCCCTCTTAAGAGGTAATCTAGGTGTAGGAGGCCTGTGTTCAACAGTGGACTTTTGATTTAATGATAATGTTTTTTTTTATAGGCTAAGGGTGACAAACGAGCACACAGTCCACCTGATGGTAAGTGGTTGCTGTGGCCCATAGACATCTAAATCTATGTTCGATTACGAATCGAAATCATCTGCATTTTGCACGTTGTCACCTGTGAGGACTATGATGGAATGCCTCGTTTCCAGTAAAAAGGGGTCTCCGGTTCTCTACACTCACCATACGAAACACAGCAGCGTTAAGCTGCTATTTTACGCTGATATTCTGTGAGAGCGTGGTTCCTCCCCGGTCGAGGCGACCCATTCGTGCTACAACTATACAAGTAATATAGTTGCAGCATGGCTCTACAACGTGTTTATATTTAAAAACGGTTAACATGTAGTAAGTATGGTCACAAATTGAATGTAAGTTAATGCGAGAAAGCGGTCTACATATAAAGAAAAAAATACGTAAACATATATTTGAACATAAACACATGCCTATATTTCAAGCAGAACTATTAAAATATTTATGGGTTTACAAGTACGAGAGGATTTTGTAAAATTTGTCCTAAAACTATTGTTTTATTACTTACTACTCAGAAATTTAGCAAATTATGTAAATAGTATTAAAATGGAATACTACGTCAAAGTTTGTTATGCAATTTCTTGTATCACAATAGCAAGCACTATAGCGTTTATATTTTCTTGGAAACCGTCCAGCTAATTTTATGAAAATGATTTACAAATGCACAACGAGATTGAATATTAAAAATATTTTCATGAAAAGATAAAATATGCTGTAATGGGAAAAATATCCGCGTAGGGGCGGTGTAAGAATATCCATTACCCCATATAATACTGTTGGTGTCGTAAGGTGTCAAACAAGGATATCAGGGGTCTTCCTTGTTACTATAAAATAAAAATTTGCGGCTGCATGCCCGTCTACTAAGCGTAAGATCTTTGGTAATTATACCTTATGAAGCAATCTATGAGGAGTCATATGTTGATTAGTGGACGTTGATAGAATATAGGTAATAGTAAAAGATGAGGTAAGCTATTATTCAGGCCGAATAACACCCACCACATAGCTTTATAAAAAACGGGACGAGGAAAATCATCTTGTTAGTTGTGTTTCTTATCGCAAATCAAGCAAAACTTACAAAATAAATTTTTATTGGATTTCTTTAAAACAATTTTTATAATTTTGACTAAATAAAGTATGACATATAGATCAATATCAAAGCGCTTTGATGTGCGGAAACAAACAACTAAAACATTAACACCACCGTTTTATTACGAAGAGAAAAAATTCATTTAATTAAAATACAAACTTATAGTAATAAAAAAGTTTACGTGTTTTTTTCACCTGTTACTAGTTTCAAGGTTCGTACAGATGCTAAATTAAAGTAGTTTAGCGTTATATGATATAATAAATTACTCATAAAATCGATACACGTGATACAAAATTATTCGTAATTAGATTCTCTGCCAAATCACTGTGAACCAAATTGATTTCAAAAATAGATTTAGATCAAAATTACAATAATATGCATAAGCAAATCAATAACAAAATGTGTAAGTAACAAATATGGAAACTTATAATAATAATATCATTCTTACACATCTCGTCCGTAGATCCAAACAGTTTACTTAGAATCTGATGATTATTAACTTATTTTAAGGCATTATTGATTGAATATAATTTATTTTCCACTTAGCACTTTATTGATACCATGTTCGTCCAAATTAAAAAGTAAAATTACTAGCCTTGCACATACTTAATGAGACGTTTTAAAAAAGCTAGCATGTCTAACTCATCATAGTGTTTTATTTAAATGATATCATCATCATCATCATTACAGCCCTTCACAAGTCCACTGCTGAACATAGGCCTCCCCCAAAGAATGCCACAAAGCACGGTCCTGAGCCACCTGCATCCATCGACTTCCTGCATGTCTTACCAGGTCGTCACTCCATCTCGTGGGGGGACGCCCTACACTTCGCCTACCGGTACGAGGCCGCTACTCGAGAACCTTTCTTCCCCATCGGTTGTCGGTTCATCGAGCTATATGGCCGGCCCACTGCCACTTCAGCTTACTAATCCGTTGGGCTATGTCGGTTATTCTGGTTCTACTGCGGATATCCTCATTCCTAAGTTTATCACGCAGATAAACTCCGAGCATAGCCCTCTCCATAGCTCGCTGAGCGACCTTGAGCTTCCTCATACGGCTAGCAGTGAAGGACCACGTCTCAGTTCCGTAAGTCATCACTGGCGGCAACACGCACTGGTTGTACAATTTCGTTTTAAGGTTTTGAGGTATGTCTGACGAGAAGATGTGTCGTAGCTTCCCGAACGCTGCCCAGCCGAGTTGAATCCATCGATTGACCTCTCGGTCGAAGTTGGACTTACCTAGGCGGACTATTTGTCCCAGGTAAACATACTCGTCATGTGTGACATGGACATTAAACATGATGTTTGTTTTGTCCATCTTCATCTTAAGACCTATCCGTTGGGAAACACTATTGAGGTCATTGGGCATAGTGCTTAGGCCCTCCAGCGATTCTGCCATAAGGACTTTATCGTCGGCAAATCGAAGGTGAGTGATGTACTCGCCATTGATTTTGATACCGTATCCTTTCCAGTCCAGAAGCTTGAAAACGTCTTCCAATGCAGCGGTGAAGAGTTTCGGGGATATGACGTCACCCTGTCTTACACCTCTCTGCAATTGGATAGGTTTCGTACTCTGGTTCTGTACTCGGATAGCCATCGTAGCCCTACTGTACAAGCACTTCAACACTTCAATATACCGACAGTCAACTTGGCACCGCTGAAGGGACTGCAGCACCGCCCAAATTTCGACGGAATCAAAGGCTTTCTCATAGTCCACATACGCCAGACATAGTGGCAAATTGTACTCTTCGGACTTCTGAACAACTTGCCGAAGGGTATGTATGTGGTCTATGGTGCTAAAACCCTTTCGGAAACCGGCTTGTTCGGGAGGCTGGAAGTCGTCAAGTCTGCGCGCGAGACGATTCGTAATGACTCTCGAAAACAGCACGTAGACGCGGCTCAGAAGGGAAATCGGTCTGTAGTTCTTCAAGAGAGCGTTGTCGCCTTTCTTGAAGAACAAGACCACCGCACTTCTGCTCCACGCCTCCGGTGTAATGCCACCATGGAGGACGGAATTAAAGAGCTTCTGAAGGACTTCAAGTACCGGTCTTCCACCCGCTTTCAGAAGCTCCGCTGTAATTCCATCCTCGCCTGGGGCCTTACCGTTTTTAAGGTGCTGGAGAGCCATTCTAATCTCGCTCGGACTGACGTCCGGGATATCTTCGGAATAGTATCGGATGAGACTCGCTCTTGGATCGTTACTCACACTTGCGTGTGGCTCCAACGATGACGTGTACAGCTGCCCATAGAACCTCTCAATCTCACTCAAAATCTCAGGTGTCCCGGAAACGATGCTGCCACATACCGTCTTTAGCTTTGACAGTTGGCTCTTTCTGGCAGACAGATATCTGGCAAAGACTTTGGAGCCTTGGTTCCGCTCGATCGCTTCTTCAATACGAGCTGTATTGAAGTTGTGTAAGTCCCGCCGCATGCATTTGGAGATCTGTCTGTTTAGATGCCTGTATGCTGTCAAGTCTGTTGAAGAATGTAGCTTCATCTCCCGTCTAACAGCCATGGGATTAAGAGTGTGATCGAAGAGTTTTTGTGTTCTTCTGCGGCGGGTCTTGCAGAACTTAGCTCCGACCGCATGGACAGTTTCCACGAGCTTGTCATTCATATCGTCCACTTCATTGCAGTCTTCTAGGCACTGAAAACGGTTTTGTAACTCGAGCTGAAAGGTTTCGGGACTTTGGAACAGAGCACGAGGGGGAAGGAGCGTTGAGTTCAATAGACGAGACCTCTCCAAC
This sequence comes from Parnassius mnemosyne, assembly GCA_963668995.1. Taxonomy (NCBI): domain Eukaryota; kingdom Metazoa; phylum Arthropoda; class Insecta; order Lepidoptera; family Papilionidae; genus Parnassius; species Parnassius mnemosyne. The sequence goes on from CAVLGL010000159.1 coordinate 15,005,590, forward strand.
TTAACGTTTAGGTTCAGTGTGCCTCTAACCATTCGGTGATCGCTGCCGGTTTTCACCCTCGCGATCACTGAGACATCACTGAACAGTTGTCGTCTGGTCGTCATAATGAAGTCAATCTCATTTTTTGTCGAACCGTCGGGGCTCGACCAGGTCCACTTCCTGTGGGGCCGCTTCTGGAAGATAGAGTTCATCATAAAGAGTCCCTCTTTCTCCATGAAGTCGGCCAGCTGCTGGCCCCTTGGGTTCCGTTGCCCTATTCCAAATTTACCTACTTTCAGCTCACCGTTCTCTCTTGTGCCTAGTTTTGCATTGAAGTGTCCCATTAACACCGTATAGTGAGTTTTGGAGGAATGCATGGCTCTAGAGATATCCTCATACATTTCCTTCACCTCCTCATCCGGGTGTGCGGAGGTTGGTGCGTAAACCTGTATGACCTTCAGCGAATACCGTTTGGTGATTCTGAGTATAAGGTACGCAACCCTCGTCGACACACTCCCGATCTTTACAACGTTGTTAACGAGAGACTTGTGGACGATAAATCCGACACCTCCTTGGGACAGATGGTCGCCCTCCCGGTGATAGAGCAAGTTGCCGGATTCGAGGATTACCGTGTCCTCCCCATCTCTTCGGACTTCGGATAATCCTATAATATGCCAGCGCAACTTTTTTATCTCTTGTTCCAGCTCCACGATCTTCTCGTCAGTCCTCAGGGTGCGTGCGTTGTACGTTGCCAGGTCGAGTCGTCTAAGGTGGCAACCGAACCTCCACCGGAGATTCTTAGCACCCCCTGCCCCGCCGTTACCATGGTCGCCACCGTAGCCAGGAATAGTGGGGCCGCCGGGGACTGGGGGCCGTCTGTTTGTTGCTTTAGTCATTGGGGGGTATTTGCCATAGTTGCCACGCTTGGCGAGCGGGTTGGCAACCGCAGTTTTTTTTATTGTAATTTTGGCTATTATCAGGAAGATGCTGCTGTCCATCTCCTGCCTGTTTCCCTTTGTCGCCTTTTACGACACCCACGGGAGGATATGGGGTAGTGGATATTCTTGACCGCCACTACACGGCATTTATATAGGCATATGTTAAATATTACGTACTCGTAGCAAGAGTTCTTTGTGCTTCCGTATGTAATATTGTAATCGATTTCTTAATATTTTTTTTTAATTGGTGAAATTTCCTATATTCAAATCCATAATTACAATAATACTAATTATAGAATCTAAAATAATCCATGGAATCATTAGCTTCCCTTGCGGCAATTTATTTATGATCCTTAAGATATGGGAAAGATTTTTTTTTACAATTCTAAGCCAGCGCATGAATACTCTTCCACCTGATAGTAAGTGGTGATTCAACCGAAGATGATGAAGCGCACTGACGTGACAGCCAATTTGCTCTTAATTTTGAAGACACCCACATTGTAATTGAATGGAAAAACAGACGTTGGCAACTTATTCCACTCCTTTACTGTACAGATCCTGTAGAAAACCGAGAGGCTACTTTGCGCCTTGTTCGAGACTGGTGAGATTGGTTTTAACCAGATTTGGTTTACCAATAAGCCTCTTAGCACGCCTTTTTATTGAGTCCATTTAGTTATTTATTAGAAAAGTTTAGAGAGCACTTCCCTTCTCTTACCTACGTATTAGACCAACGCAAGGTCTATTTCTCGTAGCGATGCGTTGCTTACAGATGTTTTGTATTTGCTAAAGCAGAGGATAGAGCGATATTGAGTTTAATTTAGCACTATCAATTGTGAAATGGAGCACTTATTCAATGGTTTACCACGCCTTCAACAACTTTTTAGTACTTATTTCTCACCAGAATTTTCAATATTCATACATTATGGATGATTCAATATATGGATATCACTAACACCTATTAAAAATAAAACAGACATTTTTGATAAGTTTCAATAACATGATATGAAGGTACAAAATTCTTAGTAATTTTTTCTTAACACATACATTAGTTCGTTAAGTAACATGAATTTGAACATTTTGTTAATTCTTTTGGTATATATGTAGATAATGTGAGAGAATAAAACGAATTTGCAACAGAGAAGTTCTGTACAACTAATTCAACCAAACATGCTTAGTGACTAAAATACATTTTCAAGGTGTGCGAATTATTAAGTATAGACAAACGATAAATTTTATTTTCAAATTAAAATTCATGCATATAAAAACATCCAAACAATCTTCTTGATTAAGGAACTCAAAGTAATTAAAATGTGTATCCGCCTGGTACCCACTAGCTGTCTACATTATTAATGAGCTGGAGTATAATATGGAAATAAGACTAAGTTTTCTAAGCGATACTCACTGTACTGCAAGGTTTTTATAAAATCTTTTCATTATATTGTGTATTTAGTCTGTGTATTTATTTGCATTAAGAAGTTCGTATTTATCACGAAGATATTGACTAACGAAATTTTAGTCAACATAGTAGTCAGTAGTTATTGCAGTCCATGGGTACTTGCATCTAACTTGAAACAAATAAGACATTGGATAAATTGGCACCTCTGTAGACTAATATGGAATGCCCTGACACTCTATACGTATCAGATCGGAACATAGCAATGCAAGCACAGCTGTTTAGCGAAAGAAATAAGTAAGAGAGTAGTACCCCCCCAGACGAACTCCTAGGCTAAAAGGATTTGTATTTTAAATTATTTCTACACGGAGGTAACGCGACAGAGTCCGCATATTGTTTGAATGAAATTAAGGTTTTCGTAAGATCTTATTTTATATAGAACAAGAGGTTAATTTTTACATATGTCGTTTTACGATGACTATCCCACTACGTTGTTTTCTCAAAGTGCACGCCGGTATTTTTAGTCGATTGAAACTCTTATAATGTATCATATTTTTATAATTAATGCATTCTTGTTAGTGACCAATTGGTATATTTTGCTCTTTATTTTCTTGCCCATTTAGTTAGTTAGTTAGTAAAGTTCAACCTACGAGCCAAGTCACCGACTAAATTTGTTTTATAATATTATTATTGATATTGTAATACAAATTATAACGATCTACGATATCTTGAGCCAGGAGCTCATACATCATGAAGAAACCTGAATGTCTGAGGAATAAAAATATTTTCCCGCCGACGTGCCGAAGCGCACATGCGTAATGGACTAATTAACTACGACATTTCCCACGTAAACTAGGAATCATGTATGAATGTACCTACTGAACTACTACTCTCTGTACTGTACTACTACTGTCTTGTGTGAGATAATCCATGTATAACATACATACATATATAAACAATCACGCCTGTCACCCAAAAGGGTAGGCAAAGACTACGGACTTCCATTTGGCACGATCCTGACACACCTCTCTCTCCTCATTTACATCCATATACATACCAACGCATACATGCTCGTCGGTTAAGGGTAATCTTAATTTGGTCCATTTTCAATATATCGTCAATTTGGTCGACAAACTTTCGCCTAGGGCGTCCCTCCCCGGCTCAGCCGTTATGCCGTTCATGTATAAGTGTAACAAAAACTAACAATAATTGACTCCTACTTCAAACTCCACATTAGCTTTGCGTTAAACCAGGGTACTTATTAAGTCGTAGGTACATAGCACAAGGCTTACATAGTTTTCGCAATTCCTTAATTAAATGTTGTGCTTATAAATACAAGACCTGTTTACGAAGCGGACTGTCTAAATTTGAACTAACGTAAAATACTTTAAAATTTTAATTTTAATTTTAGATTAGTTTCTGCTGTCCTTGAAACTGTAATAGTTGATTTTAAGCCCTTCGTTACGTATTTGTTGTCTTTAAGACTGTGCCCAGTATTATACTGTGTACCTGTCGTCAGTTTTGTAATTTATTGTTAATGAGGCGACCTGAAGTCTATTCGGTTTTAGGAAAATATAAATCTTTTGTTGCGTCGGCTATTCGACACTCTAGCGTATACACATATGAATTGAATGAAAAGCGGCTACGACAGGTTTGCAAACACCTTGGCACTTCAGTGGATCTCGCGATAGCCGTACGCAGACGACAGTTTCCTTGACATGTAATGTTACATGAAAATATAAACTTTAAAAATTAATGTTAGAAAATCTTTTTCCTTTATTAACTACTAGCTGTTCCTCGCAACTTCGCCCGCGCGGTATTTATTGCGATGGGATTTTATGGGTTTTAATTTTTTTTTGCGCTGAACCCTTCTTATCCTAAAATAAAAGTAGCCTAAGTTACTCCTTATAATATCAGCTATCTGCCAGTGAAAGGGCCATTCAAATCAGTTCACAGGTTTATGCATGATGCGTCTTCATACAGACGTCGTTTTATTATAGTATAGAAGAAAACGAGCACACAGTCCACCTGATGGTAAGTGGATGTTGTGACCCGTAGGCATCTATATATATATATATATATATATATATATATATATATATATATCCTCGATTGAGAATCGAAAGCCAGATGCGTTGTCACCCCTGAAAACTAAGAAATGCTTAATACTCATACCCCATAATTATACTGGCTCCTTGTTCACTTTACACCAAAACACAGCAGTGCAAGCATTTCTATTTGGCGGTAGAAATGAGAAAGAGGTTGATACCTACCCAGACAGACTAGGCAGAAAAATAACCCTTTTTTATTTTCTTTATTTAAAAAAACGTTACCCCCACACTAGGATTTTCTCCTGTATCGTGTAGGCAGTTTACAAACATATATTTCACGAGGACAAACATCCAGACCCGGAACAATTATTTGTAAGCCATACAAATACTTATTCCGTGCGGGATTCGAACCAGCGGCCCCCAACGTAACAACTCATTGCTAAGCCACTGCGCCACGGAGCCACAGTAGTAATTCTAACTCGTCAAAGACATCTTTTCATACCTACATCTTACTACAGGATCAACGAAAACATAAACACCGTACTCCTCTGAGTAAAGTCTCCTGTTCTTGTAAAACTTTAACTGGTATACGAAGAAACGTTAGTTTTTGGCAAGGTTCACTAAGCTTCTCAATAATTTTTCATTCAGGATCTGAATTTATAAATTTCACATTAATAATTAGTGACCATATCCACCATGCAAAACGTATTCTATGAATATCTTCCATTCTATACCCAGAGTTGTAGTGTTGAGAGTTGAAGTGGCGAATTGACAGGCCGAAAATAAAAACTGACAAATTATTTTGTATTTTATTTTGTATTTTTGTATTTTTTTTAATGTAATTGCTGGGACGAGGTACGGGGTTCAAAACTTAAAATCCACATAGTAAAACAAACAATCAAGAAATAATGTATGTAATACCTTTATAATAATAATGACTTTTATTGCGTAAATGATAGTTAATTTATTATTTTTTTATTTAAATTTAATGAAATATAATAAACTCTACTAATGCCAGAATTTTCCTCTAACACTTATTTTAAAAATATTGAAGATGTTGTACTGAAACCGGCGACGCATTTATGACCCGGAGATAACTACGAGTGTCGCCGATACCTTGAAAGTTGAAACATCCGTAAATTATAAGCAGCCGGCAACAATATTTTGAGAAAACCGATATAATATTTAAATACGAGTAGACAAAAAGTCTATGGTGCTAAAGCCTTTTCGGAAACCGGCTTGTTCGGGAGGCTGGAAGTCGTCAAGTCTGCGCGCGAGACGATTCGTAATGACTCTCGAAAACAGCACGTAGACGCGGCTCAGAAGGGAAATCGGTCTGTAGTTCTTCAAGAGAGCGTTGTCGCCTTTCTTGAAGAACAAGACCACCACACTTCTGCTCCACGCCTCCGGTGTAATGCCACCATGGAGGACGGAATTAAAGAGCTTCTGAAGGACTTCAAGTACCGGTTTTCCACCCGCTTTCAGAAGCTCCGCTGTAATTCCATCCTCGCCTGGGGCCTTGCCGTTTTTAAGGTGCTGGAGAGCCATTCTAATCTCGCTCAGACTGACGTCCGGGATATCATCCGAATAATGTCGGATAAGACTCGCTCTTGGATCGTTACTCACACTTGCGTGCGGCTCCAACGATGACGTGTACAGCTGCCCATAGAACCTCTCAATCTCACTCAAAATCTCAGGTGCCCCGGAAACGATGCTGCCACATTCTGTCTTCAGCTTTGACAGTTGGCGCTTTCTGGCAGACAGATCTCTGGCAAAGACTTTGGAGCCTCGGTTCCGCTCGATCGCTTCTTCAATACGAGCTGTATTGAATTTGCGTAAGTCCCGCCGCATGCATTTGGAGATCTGTCTGTTCAGTTGCCTGTATGCTGTTAAATCTGTTGAAGAATGTAGCTTCATCTCCCGTCTAACAGCCATGAGATTAAGAGTGTGATCGGAGAGTTTTTGTGTTCTTCTGCGGCGGGTCTTGCAGAACTTAGCTCCGACCGCATGGACAGTTTCCACGAGCTTGTCATTCAAATCGTCCACTTCATTGCAGTCTTCTAGGCACTGAAAACGGTTTTGTAACTCGAGCTGAAAGGTTTCGGGACTTTCTCCAAAGTGCCGCGTCTACGTGCTGTTTTCGAGAGTCATTACGAATCGTCTCGCGCGCAGACTTGACGACTTCCAGCCTCCCGAACAAGCCGGTTTCCGAAAAGGCTTTAGCACCATAGACTTTTTGTCTACTCGTATTTAAATATTATATCGGTTTTCTCAAAATATTGTTGCCGGCTGCTTATAATTTACGGATGTTTCAACTTTCAAGGTATCGGCGACACTCGTAGTTATCTCCGGGTCATAAATGCGTCGCCGGTTTCAGTACAACATCTTCAATATTTTTAAAATAAGTGTTAGAGGAAAATTCTGGCATTAGTAGAGTTTATTATATTTCATTAAATTTAAATAAAAAAATAATAAATTAACTATCATTTACGCAATAAAAGTCATTATTATTATAAAGGTATTACATACATTATTTCTTGATTGTTTGTTTTACTATGTGGATTTTAAGTTTTGAACCCCGTACCTCGTCCCAGCAATTACATTAAAAAAAATACAAAAATACAAAATAAAATACAAAATAATTTGTCAGTTTTTATTTTCGGCCTGTCAATTCGCCACTTCAACTCTCAACACTACAACTCTGGGTATAGAATGGAAGATATTCATAGAATACGTTTTGCATGGTGGATATGGTCACTAATTATTAATGTGAAATTTATAAATTCAGATCCTGAATGAAAAATTATTGAGAAGCTTAGTGAACCTTGCCAAAAACTAACGTTTCTTCGTATACCAGTTAAAGTTTTACAAGAACAGGAGACTTTACTCAGAGGAGTACGGTGTTTATGTTTTCGTTGATCCTGTAGTAAGATGTAGGTATGAAAAGATGTCTTTGACGAGTTAGAATTACTACTGTGGCTCCGTGGCGCAGTGGCTTAGCAATGAGTTGTTACGTTGGGGGCCGCTGGTTCGAATCCCGCACGGAATAAGTATTTGTATGGCTTACAAATAATTGTTCCGGGTCTGGATGTTTGTCCTCGTGAAATATATGTTTGTAAACTGCCTACACGATACAGGAGAAAATCCTAGTGTGGGGGTAACGTTTTTTTAAATAAAGAAAATAAAAAAGGGTTATTTTTCTGCCTAGTCTGTCTGGGTAGGTATCAACCTCTTTCTCATTTCTACCGCCAAATAGAAATGCTTGCACTGCTGTGTTTTGGTGTAAAGTGAACAAGGAGCCAGTATAATTATGGGGTATGAGTATTAAGCATTTCTTAGTTTTCAGGGGTGACAACGCATCTGGCTTTCGATTCTCAATCGAGGATATATATATATATATATATATATATATATATATATATATATATATATATATATATATATATATATAGATGCCTACGGGTCACAACATCCACTTACCATCAGGTGGACTGTGTGCTCGTTTTCTTCTATACTATAATAAAACGACGTCTGTATGAAGACGCATCATGCATAAACCTGTGAACTGATTTGAATGGCCCTTTCACTGGCAGATAGCTGATATTATAAGGAGTAACTTAGGCTACTTTTATTTTAGGATAAGAAGGGTTCAGCGCAAAAAAAAATTAAAACCCATAAAATCCCATCGCAATAAATACCGCGCGGGCGAAGTTGCGAGGAACAGCTAGTAGTTAATAAAGGAAAAAGATTTTCTAACATTAATTTTTAAAGTTTATATTTTCATGTAACATTACATGTCAAGGAAACTGTCGTCTGCGTACGGCTATCGCGAGATCCACTGAAGTGCCAAGGTGTTTGCAAACCTGTCGTAGCCGCTTTTCATTCAATTCATATGTGTATACGCTAGAGTGTCGAATAGCCGACGCAACAAAAGATTTATATTTTCCTAAAACCGAATAGACTTCAGGTCGCCTCATTAACAATAAATTACAAAACTGACGACAGGTACACAGTATAATACTGGGCACAGTCTTAAAGACAACAAATACGTAACGAAGGGCTTAAAATCAACTATTACAGTTTCAAGGACAGCAGAAACTAATCTAAAATTAAAATTAAAATTTTAAAGTATTTTACGTTAGTTCAAATTTAGACAGTCCGCTTCGTAAACAGGTCTTGTATTTATAAGCACAACATTTAATTAAGGAATTGCGAAAACTATGTAAGCCTTGTGCTATGTACCTACGACTTAATAAGTACCCTGGTTTAACGCAAAGCTAATGTGGAGTTTGAAGTAGGAGTCAATTATTGTTAGTTTTTGTTACACTTATACATGAACGGCATAACGGCTGAGCCGGGGAGGGACGCCCTAGGCGAAAGTTTGTCGACCAAATTGACGATATATTGAAAATGGACCAAATTAAGATTACCCTTAACCGACGAGCATGTATGCGTTGGTATGTATATGGATGTAAATGAGGAGAGAGAGGTGTGTCAGGATCGTGCCAAATGGAAGTCCGTAGTCTTTGCCTACCCTTTTGGGTGACAGGCGTGATTGTTTATATATGTATGTATGTTATACATGGATTATCTCACACAAGACAGTAGTAGTACAGTACAGAGAGTAGTAGTTCAGTAGGTACATTCATACATGATTCCTAGTTTACGTGGGAAATGTCGTAGTTAATTAGTCCATTACGCATGTGCGCTTCGGCACGTCGGCGGGAAAATATTTTTATTCCTCAGACATTCAGGTTTCTTCATGATGTATGAGCTCCTGGCTCAAGATATCGTAGATCGTTATAATTTGTATTACAATATCAATAATAATATTATAAAACAAATTTAGTCGGTGACTTGGCTCGTAGGTTGAACTTTACTAACTAACTAACTAAATGGGCAAGAAAATAAAGAGCAAAATGTACCAATTGGTCACTAACAAGAATGCATTAATTATAAAAATATGATACATTATAAGAGTTTCAATCGACTAAAAATACCGGCGTGCACTTTGAGAAAACAACGTAGTGGGATAGTCATCGTAAAACGACATATGTAAAAATTAACCTCTTGTTCTATATAAAATAAGATCTTTCGAAAACCTTAATTTCATTCAAACAATATGCGGACTCTGTCGCGTTACCTCCGTGTAGAAATAATTTAAAATACAAATCCTTTTAGCCTAGGAGTTCGTCTGGGGGGGTACTACTCTCTTACTTATTTCTTTCGCTAAACAGCTGTGCTTGCATTGCTATGTTCCGATCTGATACGTATAGAGTGTCAGGGCATTCCATATTAGTCTACAGAGGTGCCAATTTATCCAATGTCTTATTTGTTTCAAGTTAGATGCAAGTACCCATGGACTGCAATAACTACTGACTACTATGTTGACTAAAATTTCGTTAGTCAATATCTTCGTGATAAATACGAACTTCTTAATGCAAATAAATACACAGACTAAATACACAATATAATGAAAAGATTTTATAAAAACCTTGCAGTACAGTGAGTATCGCTTAGAAAACTTAGTCTTATTTCCATATTATACTCCAGCTCATTAATAATGTAGACAGCTAGTGGGTACCAGGCGGATACACATTTTAATTACTTTGAGTTCCTTAATCAAGAAGATTGTTTGGATGTTTTTATATGCATGAATTTTAATTTGAAAATAAAATTTATCGTTTGTCTATACTTAATAATTCGCACACCTTGAAAATGTATTTTAGTCACTAAGCATGTTTGGTTGAATTAGTTGTACAGAACTTCTCTCTTGCAAATTCGTTTTATTCTCTCACATTATCTACATATATACCAAAAGAATTAACAAAATGTTCAAATTCATGTTACTTAACGAACTAATGTATGTGTTAAGAAAAAGTTACTAAGAATTTTGTACCTTCATATCATGTTATTGAAACTTATCAAAAATGTCTGTTTTATTTTTAATAGGTGTTTGAGATATCCATATATTGAATCATCCATAATGTATGAATATTGAAAATTCTGGTGAGAAATAAGTACTAAAAAGTTGTTGAAGGCGTGGTAAACCATTGAATAAGTGCTCCATTTCACAATTGATAGTGCTAAATTAAACTCAATATCGCTCTATCCTCTGCTTTAGCAAATACAAAACATCTGTAAGCAACGCATCGCTACGAGAAATAGACCTTGCGTTGGTCTAATACGTAGGTAAGAGAAGGGAAGTGCTCTCTAAACTTTTCTAATAAATAACTAAATGGACTCAATAAAAAGGCGTGCTAAGAGGCTTATTGGTAAACCAAATCTGGTTAAAACCAATCTCACCAGTCTCGAACAAGGCGCAAAGTAGCCTCTCGGTTTTCTACAGGATCTGTACAGTAAAGGAGTGGAATAAGTTGCCAACGTCTGTTTTTCCATTCAATTACAATGTGGGTGTCTTCAAAATTAAGAGCAAATTGGCTGTCACGTCAGTGCGCTTCATCATCTTCGGTTGAATCACCACTTACTATCAGGTGGAAGAGTATTCATGCGCTGGCTTAGAATTGTAAAAAAAAATCTTTCCCATATCTTAAGGATCATAAATAAATTGCCGCAAGGGAAGCTAATGATTCCATGGATTATTTTAGATTCTATAATTAGTATTATTGTAATTATGGATTTGAATATAGGAAATTTCACCAATTAAAAAAAAATATTAAGAAATCGATTACAATATTACATACGGAAGCACAAAGAACTCTTGCTACGAGTACGTAATATTTAACATATGCCTATATAAATGCCGTGTAGTGGCGGTCAAGAATATCCAATAGGGCTACGATGGCTATCCGAGTACAGAACCAGAGTACGAAACCTATCCAATTGCAGAGAGGTGTAAGACAGGGTGACGTCATATCCCCGAAACTCTTTACCGCTGCATTGGAAGATGTTTTCAAGCTTCTGGACTGGAAAGGATACGGTATCAACATCAATGGCGAGTACATCACTCACCTTCGATTTGCCGACGATATAGTCCTTATGGCAGAATCGCTGGAGGACCTAAGCACTATGCTCAATGACCTCAATAGTGTTTCCCAACGGATAGGTCTTAAGATGAACATGGACAAAACAAAGATCATGTTTAATGTCCATGTCACACCTATACCGGTAGTTGTTGGGAACACTAAGCTCGAAGTTGTTGACGAGTATGTTTACCTGGGACAAATAGTCCGACTAGGTAAGTCCAACTTCGACCGAGAGGTCAATCGACGGATTCAACTCGGTTGGGCAGCGTTCGGGAAATTACGGCACATCTTCTCGTCAGGTATACCTCAAAACTTGAAAACGAGACTGTACACCCAGTGCGTGTTGCCAGTTTTGACATACGGAACTGAGACGTGGTCCTTCACTGCTGGCCGGATGAGGAAGCTCAAGGTCGCTCAGCGAGCTATGGAGAGGGCTATGCTCGGAGTTTCTCTGCGTGATAAACTCAGAAATGAGGATATCCGCAGTAGAACTAGAGTGACCGACATAGCCCAACGGATTAGTAAGCTGAAGTGGCAATGGGCCGGCCATATAGCTCGAAGAACCGACAACCGATGGGGAAGAAAGGTTCTCGAGTGGCAGCCTCGTACCGGCAGGCGAAGTGTAGGGCGTCCCCCCACTAGATGGAGTGACGACCTGGTAAGATATGCAGGAAGTCGATGGATGCAGGTGGCTCAGGACCGTGCTTTGTGGTATTCTTTGGGGGAGGCCTATGTTCAGCAGTGGACATGTGAAGGGCTGTAATGATGATGATGAGACAAAAAGTAGAATAGCAGCCTGTTATGTAATATGTGTACGTGGTTGCATCCACGCTTGCTAATTATGGCGATATATAATTATATTAAAGAGGTAACGAAATCGATACGAGGTCAGTATATTAGTACCTGGGCCCGAAACTGAGAACTGAGAACTTGATACATCCTCATGATATTTACCGGCAATCACATGATGGTGATGTTTACAACAAAACAAGCAGTTTGGCGTCCACAGCAGTAATGACAAAGCAGAGAGCACGGTGTCACGACGCAAGAACAGCATTAATAAACATTAACTAATAAGACGAAATGGCCCCAATGTCGAAAAAAAAAGATTTTGTAATATAATGATTTCTTATAATCACGCAAATACCGCACATTAAATGAAACTTATATTAGGTCCTTACGAATGAAATTGACGTTTTGTCGACCGCCACAGATCAATTTGATCTCAAATATCTGCCGTTTGGTTAGGAATTCCAAATTTAAATTTATTTCAAATAATTTAGGCTTGTGTATTTGTATTTCGGATTTACTTATTAATTTTTTCGAGCCATTTGATTTTTCTTTGACATCGTCATCATTCACATTATGGAAAACTTTAAATATCGTGTCGTTTACATATACGAGTTCCACCGTGACACCAGCGCCATAGAAACAGCTTGACGGATTAATGATATGTATGGAGAAGCTACTGTAAAAGAAAACACAGTACGTTTATGGTTCCAACGTTTTCGTTGAAATGTTGACCTACAGAACAAACCCGGTGGACGACGGCAGACGCTAGTTGACAATGAAGAATTAAAAGTGATCCTGGAGGAGGATTCATCGCAAACCACATCAGAGGTCAGAGTTAGTGGCACGCTTTGGTGTGAGTGATAAAACAATTTTAATTAACTTGAAACAAATGAGAATAGTAAAAAAGCACAAAAAATGGAAACCGCATAAATTGTGTGAAGTACACCAACAAACGGGCGTCGAGTTCTGTGTTAGATTACGCAACCGTTCCAATAACGAGGGTATTTTGAGTCGTATCGTTACTAGTGATGAAAAATGAATCCTGTACGATAATCGCACATGACATGGGCAGAAAAAGCTACTGGTAAGTATCTTGCCAGGTGCGAGGGGCACAGATTTCTAAGATCTGGCCATACAATTACGGCAGAGCTGTATTGTCAACAATTGCAAACCATGTAGAATAGAATAGAATAGAATATATTTTTATTCAATATACATTACATGTGTAATTCTTATTGAAAGTCATTTTTTACTTTACCACTGGTTCGAAAAAAACCTCTGTCCTGGGAAGAACCAGCAAGAAACCCAGCGGGACTTTTTTTTTTAAATAAATTTTACAATATAAATGATTAGGAACTATTTACAAAATTTATTTTAGAAACTGCTTGGAAGCGATCACCTCATTCCCAGGGGTTATTATCAACCATGTATTCATTTATACTATAATAACCCTTTTTATACAGTTTCAGCTTAATAAAACATTTAAACTTGGTAATAGAGAGAACCTGTACACTTTCCGGGACCTTGTTGTAATAGCGTATACATTGCCCCAAGAATGAATTACTGACTCTGTGGAGACGAGAAACTGGTATCACTAGCTTGTGTTTGTTCCTAGTGTTTACAGAATGTATATCACTTCTTTTACTAAAACTATCTTTGTTTTTGTGAACATACATTAAATTTTCGTAAATATACTGAGAGGCCAAAGTTAATATATTAATTTCTTTAAATTTATCTCTAAGAGACTCTCTCGGTTTTAGATTGTAAATAGCTCTAATGGCCCTCTTCTGTAAAACAAAAATAGTTTCTGAATCAGCCGCATTTCCCCATAGCAAAATCCCATAAGACATTATGCTATGAAAATAACTAAAATAAACTAATCTAGCTGTCTCGACACTAGTGAGACCTCTAATCTTTTTTACAGCATAGGCTGCAGAACTTAGTCTGCATGCTAATTTGGATATATGGGGGCCCCACTGGAGCTTTGCGTCAAGAGTGATGCCAAGAAAAACAGTGGATACAACAGGGCTCAATTCCTCCCCATTTAAAAACACATTGGTATTCAGATTTTGAACATTCGTTGTTGTAAATTTAACACAATTAGTTTTATTTCCGTTCAAATGCAGATTATTAACGTTAAACCAATGCACTAATTTTGATATAGCATTATTCACTTCGTCACATTTAAATGATTGACGTTTAAGTTTAAAAATCAAGGAAGTATCATCAGCAAATAATACTATATCATGACTATCCCCTACAAGGTGAGGTAAGTCATTAATATACACCAGAAACAGGAATGGGCCGAGAATCGAGCCCTGAGGTACACCCATTAGTACAGGTGACCCGGAAGAACTTTTACCATTGATAATAACCTTCTGTTTTCTATTACTTAAATATGAAATAATAAGTTTAAGCGCTGTGTTCTTGACACCATAGTACTGTAGCTTCCTGATTAATGTCTCATGGTGAACACAGTCGAAGGCCTTGGAAAGGTCACAAAATATACCCAAAGCATCCTCTGAATTCTCCCATGCACAAAAAATATGTTTAATAAGCTCAACTCCAGCGTCAGTTGTCGAGCGACCCCTTGTAAAACCGAATTGATTATTATGTAGCAATTTATTAATATTAAAGAAACTTAACATCTGATCTAAAATAATTTTTTCAAAAATTTTACTTAATGTTGGTAGTACAGAAATTGGTCTAAAATTGGCGGGGTCTAATGTACTACCAGATTTAAATATAGGTATGACTTTACTATGTTTCATTAAATCAGGAAACACACCAGATTCGACGCTTATATTAAATATAGTGGCTAGATAAGGTGCTAATGTATCTATTATAGATAAAATAACTTTAACGGAAATCCCCCATAAGTCTGCCGTTTTCTTAACATCAATAGTTTTAAAATATTTAACGATATCTTTTGGCAGTACCCTATAGAATTTAAAAGTATTTGAACAAGCCTTTACATTTTGTTTGAGCAATGATTCGGCGACAGTAGGAGAAGAATATAATGATTTTGTTGTCAAAAAAGGAACATCAGTAAAATGTTTCTCAAAAGCCATAGCAACTTCTTTATCAGATCGGGTTAAATTATTGTTAATATTCAATAGAAAATCCGAGTTGCGCGGTTTGACCTTGCCCGTTTCACTATTTATTATTCTCCAGGTCATTTTAATTTTGTCGGATGCAGTTTTAATTTTGTTGCTTAAATGTAAAGCCTTAGCAGTGGAGCACACTTTTTTAAATATTTTAGAATATGTTTTTACATAATCTCTAAATATAACACTACTATTATATGATCTTTCATCATAAAGCTCGTATAACCTTCGCCTACTTTTATAAATTCCTACTGTCGCCCATTCATTAAATGATTTGCGACTGTTAAAAGAGAAAGTTTTAGAAGTAAATATTCTACTAAATTCACAACGTATAATTTCAAATAATGTAGCATACAAATAATTAGCACTATTTTTAAACGAAAGTGATGGAAGTCTTTTTATTATATTACTTCTAAACCTCTCCAAGCGATGTTCATTTATTGGAACAAACACAACTTTCTTATTTTTCTGTTTTTTGTGTATGTAAGGTAGTGATACTAACTGTCCACAGTGATCTGAACTCAAATTTTGAATAATTGATTTATGCAAGGGCTTAACATCTGTAAAAATGTTATCTATACAGGTCGCACTAGGCCCAGCAATACGTGTTGGTTCTAAGAATAAATTTACAAGATTATACGATTTAAACAATGAGCTAAACTTAATACTAATGGAAGAAGTTTCAAGGAGATTGATATTAAAGTCTCCACACATTACAACAGACTTGTTCTGTTTACTAAGTTTGAGTAAAACTTCTTCCACAATCCTTTCAAAATGGTCATAAGTAGCACATGGGGGTCTGTAAACACTTACAACAATGAGGTGCTCGAGCTCGACACAAGCCATTTCTACAGTTCGTTCAACAGAGAGGCTCACAATATCCTTACGTTCTTTATATAATAATGATTTATCTGCTAATATTAAGGAGCCACCACGTAAACTTTTTTCTCTATTGAAGGAACTGACCACCTGGTGATTTCTGAAATTAAACATGAAATTATAATCTTTTAGCCAATGTTCAGTAATACAAAGGATGTGTATATTGTTACTATTTAAAAACAATTCAACTTCCAATTCTTTGCCCAACATGCCTTGTATATTTTGATGCACCAGGTGTAAACAATTTTTATTACTTATTTGTGGGCTGTATTCAAAATTAATTAAACTCTTATTATTGCTAGAGATTGCCTCTATTGTCACATTCACTAATTTAAATTAGTTGGAACTGATTCCAAATTAAATGTCAAATGATTTTGCTCAATAAAAGCAGTCTTGGTAGCCAAAAACTTGGCTGAGTTAAAAAGTAAATAATAAGATAGCACATTTGCTATCAGTCTTAAATTATATTTGGATAGGTAATACCTATCTTTTGTCCAAAACTTTTTTATTAAATTATTTATGTCAATTACATGAAATTTATGATTATTATCATTAGAATTATATGTCAAATTTAAATTATTATTAGATATTAAATTATGCATTTGTATATTTAAATTATGTCTTAAATTATTTTCTTGTGGCAATCCCTGTATATAAGGCAGTGTGAACAAGACAATTTTGTGTACATTTAAGTTATTAAGTTGTTCAATATATCTTAATAACTGTTTGTTGTTGACACTGCCTCTTCTACCAACAAAAATTATTATTGTACTATTTGGGCAAAATTTAGTAACAATAATTTTATTTAGGATGTCACTAAAAGATGCTCCAGGCATGCAGCAATTTGTAACTTTTTGTCCCTTTAAAGAGTTATTTAAAGTTATGCCTAGATTTTTTCCCATGTCATCGCTATAAACAATTATATTATTTTTAGTAATATTTGAGTTATTTATTATTTTAATATCCTCTGCTATGGCACTGTCATAGAGTTTTTGTGGTGGTATAATATTATCAGCACACACTGACTTTGAAGAATCTGGCATTGAGCGCTGACACTCACATTGATATTTAATTAAGGAGTCAAACCGCTCCTCATTATATTTACAAGTCTTTACCAGATTATCCATAGCCAATATGTGTTCTTTTATTTCATTTTGGGCTGATTTATATTTATTGGACACAGTTTGAAGGGAGTTCATAAGTGACAATATTTCTGATTTAAGGCACTCTATTTCAGTCTCATAACATTTTTTTATGTTATCCACCTCAATTGAATACAACTTAAGTTCATATAACAATGCTTGCTTTTCTTTACATACATTAACATAATTTTTGGTATTAATCTTATTTCTTATTAATTTTTGTACTTTCCTTATGTATTTATTAACTTTTATATACTTCTTCAATTTGGTTTTACTGCAATTAATCCTTACTGTGTTTTCTGAAGTGGAAGAGTCGTCACCAGTCAAGTCTATTGTTGCAGATTGCTGTAACATTCTTGAAGTATCACATTGCACAAGCTCAGAGAACAGGCTTTGAGTCTGGGAGGCTTTAAGGTTATCTATATATGTTTTAAATTGTGTTATTTGCTCATTAGCCTCATTCAACTGTAACTTCAATGCAGCAATTAACCTGAGAGCTTCCTCATATTCCTTGCTGCATTGATCAAACTCATTAACCGTTCCCTGTAGCTGATCTCTTTCTTTTATAACACTTGTGTATTCTGTATGTAGCTTAACCATATCACATTTCAATTGTGTATTTTTGGCAATTATGCTAACTATTTCCCTTTCATTATCATCCCTTTCCTTAAGCAACAGTTCACACTGCTCCCTGGACGCCTTAAGTTCTTGGAGCGCAAGCTGGAGTTGGTTCTCCATCTGGCGCGTCTTGGCGTTGCGAGTATTCATTTTACTATTTATTATAAATAATAAAAGAAAACAAAGATCGAAAATAGAAGGAGCAGAGTAAGCTAATGTAAAGTTGTTGTTTTTTTTTTCTATTTACAAGTCTCAAATCAAATTATCGTTAAAACAATTCGAAAAGAAACCCGCAAAGAATGTAATAACCCGAGTAATAGAATAAATCTTTAATTTATAAAAGGAATGATATGAAATAAGGATTACAATAATTTTTAAAACAATGTTCGTTACCTGTCACTTTGTTCCAACACCAAATTGTTGTTATAATATTTATGTACCAACTTTCTTAAATATTAATTACAAAGCGGCAGTAATTATTAGCTATAACATAAAATTGAGGTGGATATGGTGAATTTACAATATTTAAATTATTAAAATTTATCGGGACCAATTACTTTTACAACTTATAACCAGGGTTGCCACAACAAAAAAAGTTGTTGTATAAGCTAGCTGTTAAACAACGGACACTGCTCAATTGCTTTAGCCCACTGCTGATTCAACGCTAGACTGCACAATATACGGTCGCTAAATTAGAGAGTATTTGCGAATGTCTCAGACACCCACCGTAGCCGACATCCATGGACCTTCGTACAATAGATTACCAAGTTTCCACAATTTGGACAATTTGTTGCATGGGAAAAAATTCAATTTCGACGAGACAGTCAAAACCGCCTTCAAAGACTATAAATACATAATTTCATTTTAGCAAAGAAATCAATGGACTATCTATAAAATCGATAAAATATCGAAAATAATGGTACATACTTTGAATTTATAAAAAAAATCTTTTGTACTTTCTTCACATACGTTAAGGATGTTAAAAGAGGGAATAAACGCTTTATTTATTTACATAAGCAAATAGTAGTAGCAGTTGTTCAATTTCCCTCCGTGACCCGTGCTGTAACGCACCCGAAATATCGGGAATTAAAAAGTAAATGCTAAACGCGATTAAATCCGTAAAATTAATATCTTTTAAGGTTTTTCACTATTATTTTATGTTAAGAGAAAGAAACTGATACATATTTATGAGCGTGGTTGCGTGTGTCCTTAATATTATTGGCAATAAAAGACAGTTGGCTTCTGTGCTCCGTACTCAGCCTTTAAATGTCCTAATAAAAAAGGCACAAACCTTGCTTAATTTCTATGAGCTTCTTCTAAAGTTTTGTACACCCTTAACTGAGTGTAGGTTTTATAATTCCTTTGCTGAGTAAGGAAATTTAGAAGCAGCACAAAATTTTCGTGACAGATATTAGAATAACAATTCCTCTTCCATTTATTGGCCTTTATTCAAAGATTAAGTTAAAATGTTTATACCCTATTAAAAATTTATTGCATTTAGATTCCAAATGTGTTGTTTTCATTGCATCATAAGTCCGTTGCTGAACAAAATATATTTCTAAAAGATGCTACAAAATCAGATCTTTGTCCACGATATATCATTTGGTTCGTCACTCCATTTGACGTTTCCCTTGTATTATGGTTTAACATAGATATAAATTCCACACGAATGAGCGCTTAGTTAGGGTAAAATATTAGTAGGCAATAAATAAAACATTCGTTTCGTGAGGATTAAAATTGGAAAATCTGGTCGATTTTCTCTGAATATCTTCACAAATACGAGGTATTTTACGTTCATTTGATACCAGTGATTTACAGCACAAGGTTTCATATAACATATGTGATGTTTTGCAATTTTAACTAAAAAATGTTTACTAAAAACTATAAAAGCAGTAACAAGAAATACTGTATCTGTATCACCACAATTAAAATGTCTTCAACACTAACGCTACAAAAGACCTCGTTCTTTGCATACTTATGACACACAAGAAAGAGGTTATTATAAAGTAATTACGTTTAATAAATTTAAGTCCTATAGTAAATATTATTAAATTACAGCTATAGTTTAAATTGTTAAAGTATAGGTTAAAACATGTTTGAAAAACATTTAAATATATTTTATTATACTTGAACCTATGTATACATATATCTATCTATATTGTATGTAATTTTCAACTGAATTAAAAAAGCGGACGGTACTCAGTTCGACTGTATGTTTTTTTATGTGTGAACCGATTTCGATGATTCTTTTTTTATTTGAATTTGAAGCAAGTGCTTCACATGTGGTCTCACATAAATTTGATCACGGTCTGACCAATAGTTTTTGAGTTATTCTTAATAATTTACATTGAAGTCGGTTGTACAACATTTTTAATTTAAAATTATATATATCCTTATGGTTTATACTTTTAATTTGCTTAAGTAAATGAGAATTAACAAAAAGAGGTCCCTGTTTATAAAACAATGTGTTAAGCATGTTACCGTCAATTTATTGCTGAACAAAACACGAATATATTTGTCGTCATTAATTATTCATCTTGAAGTGGTTTTAATAATGTCGTTTGTTACCATTTTCTACGGTTCTTTATTTTAATTTTTCCTGTCTGCTCCAGAAGTATGTAGGTTAATGTTTTTCGAGTGTATGTTTGAATGAATGTTTATATCTTTGGCACGTTCTGAAGCATAAACGTCTTGACGAACTACATCATGGGGTGCCGTAAGCTTCATCTTGGTAGTGGACACTTTGTCTTGGTAGTAGATGTTTTTACGCAGTTGAGTTTTTAATTAGTACCTTTATTATTCAATTCGATACGTTTCATATTGCCGTCCAGCGTAAGTGCTCTCTTAGAGTTATTGGCAATAAATTAAAATAAAGACATACAAATTATAAGTAACCTGTCATAGTTGGTGGTTTGTTTTGTGAACAGAATTAATAACAAATAAAAATCAACCTTTTAAGATCTCATACATTTGTTTCAAACTCTCGAGCAATATAGGTAACGGAAAGTGGCTCGCAAAATATTTAATTATTAAAATTATATTTTTAGTAATCAAAATGTATCTGTAAGAGCTAACCTGTTATGTATAACAAAATGTGTCTCATGACACGTCTCTCTTTTCGTCTCACTTCATTTACAACCTGTCGCTGCATATCCGCTTATATTCTCCCTATCTTTCCGTTTTATTATATTCACATTTTTGACATAAAAGGAGATGTATGCCACTGAAGAATGACGTGCTCCATTTTTATAAATACGAAAAATTGAACGTTGAGAAATGCATTTTTCAGCGCACCACTGAATTACTTCAGTGTAGAGGTAGATGCTTTTCGTTTTAATAAGATAATGTTGCTTTGTATTACTGTAGGTTTGAATTAAATTCAATTCATGAATCAATTGCTTTCCAAGGGGTCTACTAGTCACTAAGGAAGTAGATTTCTTGGACGCCAATTATGCTCACAATTACCTCGGCTTAGTGTTCGCCGTAAATTTCGTAGTACGCGAACAACCCTAGTCCGATTCCCACCGGCACCAAACAATTTTTTTTAATTTCATTCACCCCTTACGCTCTCAATGGATAAAAATAGGATGACGAACTCTTTTGGAACGCTACAACGCAAAACTTGAGGTTAGGAGAGCCTAATTAAAATATAATAAAATCGACCTATAGTTTTTTAAGCTGTGGGGTGTCCTACCTAAGTTCTCATGGGTGAAGCAAAGATATATTTTATATTTTCAGACAAGTCGGTTATTAAATGAAAATAATGTCATAGTTAGCCCGGCTACCTTCAGTTTTTGAATATTAATTTATGGTCCGATCTATGCAGAATGAGCTTACAGTACCTTGAAGTCTTGCAGTGGATTTAATTTTATTAATTATGGGATCCCAAGCAGATGGCAGCACCCATCCATCTTCTCTATTGATTTTTTTTTCGATTTCAATAGCCTCGCGAATCATCCTTGGTGAAAATCTGCTTTACAGTACCCATGGTCACGGGGGGGGACTGAGGTGTTCGACGTCCCGATATCATAATTAGCCCGGCTACCTTCAGTTTTTGAATATTAATTTTTGGTCCGATCTATGCAGACTGAGCTTATAGTATCTATAGTATCTATACCTTTTGGTCCGATCATCGAGACGTCATCGGAACGTCAAACACCTCAGTCCCCCCGTGACTATGGGTGCTGTAAAGCACCCGAAACATTGGGAATTAAAATGTTAAATTAAACGCGATAAAATCCGTAAAAATTAGTTTCATTTAATATGTACTCTTCGCATAAATATAAGAAATCATTACATGTTGGTTATCTCACGATGTTTACCTTCATCTCTGTCGGTATAATTATTTTGCATATCTCACTGTCAACAGGAAGCAGCCTCAAAAGTTAACTAAGACTTTTGGTGCTGCGAACACTAGTCCACCTTACAATCGTGGTGATTGTGGGAGACCCAAGCCCAGCATTGTACAGTGTACATGCCCTTAAGGAGGATGGAGGGCATCCTCGTTACTAAGAAAGTGAGATGACGTAAATTTATTCTAAAATGTCTCCAAAATTTACTGCAGTATGCCACTTGACTAATATAACCTAAACACTTACGAAATTCAATCTACAGAAAATTTTCACACCCTTTTTTTTTAATGAAACCAATGTGATAACAGAACTGTACGTGATAGTAAGTGGCCAATGCACATCTGTAAAGAATATCAAATAAAGATATCGGCAACACATCTGTTTGCATCATTGAAATCTTTGACCTTTATTCGAGCTTTATTTTAGTATCGCAAAACTTAATTGATGTTCAAGTTCAAACAAAGAAGGCTATGAATGCATTGTTTTCTCTAAGGACTTAGATGGAATGACTTACAGTCTTTAATTGTACTTGCACTGTATACCCTTCAAACCGTAACTCAGCAGTGCAAGCGCCGCTATTTGGCGGCAGCCAGACAGAATCATTTGCAAAAATGGAGTCCTACCACTTAGGAGTTGTAATGATTCTGTTCACAAATATTGGCGCGGCCGGTGTATAGAGCATCACCAGTGCTGTCATCCGCATAGCAATGAATGTTACCGCTTTGCAACATATCATTGATATGCAGAAGAAACAGCGTTGGTGATAGCACACAGCCTTGTGGAACACCAGCGTTAATATGCCTGTAGTCGGAGCATGCACCGTCTACAATGACTTTGATGCTCCGATCTGTAAGGAAGCTGGTGATCCAATTGCACAATTTCTCATACCAATAAAAATACTTTTGTTTGGTCTCAAAATCCTTTTTTTATTGGTCTTAGCTGGTCAATGATATTTTCTCATAATATATTTTATTAAATGATCAACGAAAACACAAACACCGTAACTCCGCTGAGTAATGTCTCCCGGTCTTGTAAAACGTTAAACGGTATACGAAGAAACGTTTGATTTTAGAAAGGTTCACTAAGCGCCTCATTAATCTTTCATTCAGGACCTGACTTTATAAATGTCGCATTTAAGTGAGGAGTGTTGGATAAGCAACTAAAATTATGTTTGCTACTTTTTCCTAAGTTATTCTTTCATTTTTAGGTAATAAAATAAAAATAAACTTTTTTTAGATTATAGTACCGTACGGTGATAGAGAAAAAAGAAAATATCTTAATATACCGCATCTCATTTAATGCGCCACAATGATCCCATACTATAGTATCTACATATGACAAAATAGCTATCGGATATAGGAGCAGAATGACTGAGAATAGAATACATCGTGTAACTGGAATTTTTAGCTGATGAATTAAATTCACTCTAGGGATTTTATTTGGAAGGTTGCTTGCTGACTCATCCGAATGCTCAGAAAGACTGAAAGCAATTGGATAGGTGTTATAATTATTCGAGCGTTGATATAACATAGTTAATTTAGATTAGCTAAGGTACTTTTATCTTTCAGGTTGGGTAAATAGACCTTATTTAATAAATGTTAGATAATAAAATAAATTAATAGGCAGACGAAGCTCTGAAAAAATATTTTCCAAAATCTGAATAGATTATTTTTCATTATTCAAAATTAACGGTGTTCAGATTTTATGTATAGGCATACGAAGGACAGCATCGTACAGGCAAGCGCAGTGTTGGGCTACTAGTTGGAGTGACGACTTAATGAAATACACCAGTATTCGATTGATGCGGGTGGCTCAGGACAGTACTATGTGACATTTTATAAGGGATACCTATTTTCAGCAGACTTGTAATGTGTTATAGTGATAGTGGTTATCTCCGTGGTAGTGCCTGGTATATAAAAATGAATTTCAATAAGTATTGTATTTTAACTAAATAAAATTATTCCATTCTATTTCTTATGAGATAATTTAAACAAATACAGATCATATTCTAGTAAATCGTCGTAGTCGCCGCAAAGGGGCGAACCTCAATTTTTAAAAAAATTACGGGAGCGCAAGAACACATTTATTATTCCCCGATAACTAATATTTTAGAATTAATCGAAAACAACAAATAAGATAAATGTTCTGATAAAAAAAAAGCTAGTAATCGGGAAATAATAAATGTTATCTTGATCTCCTGTAATTTTTTGAAAAATTGAGGTACACCCTCTTTGCGGCGTCAACGACGAAATGAACTATTTATTGAAAATAAAAGCTGATATAATATGCGTACTTTAATGCCTTATGCTCTTGAAAATTCGAAATAAAGTAAACATTGGCTACGAATAACACCTGGAATGTTAACGTAAGACCTGTGGGAATATTATCCAGATTTTAAATCTGGATAATATTCCCACAGGAATAGTTGAAGACATCTTCAACGCGTGCAGTTGAACTTGCGATAGCATTTTTGTTATTTTCTCAGAAGTGACATCTGCATTTTTATTTTCGATCGAGGATAGATTAAGCAGTTTATAGCCACAGTGGCACAATCTAAAGACTACATATGTTTGTTACCCATACTTAAAAAAGAAGTATTGAATTCCATATTCGCAATACTTCAAATAAAACCAAAAAACATAAGGTTGTATACTAACACATGGATCCCCTTAGTCCTGAAATCTGACAATAAATATGAAAAGTGTCAATGCATTTAAATTTTCTTCATTTTAATCGCCAATAATGTTAAAAGTTTATCTGAATTGAAAGCGACATTTCATCGTGAAAAAAAAAATTAATTGGATGGAATATTTTCGAAATAACTGGAAAATATTGCTTATGTACCCTGTTTTATTAATAAACTAGCGACCCGCCGCGGATACGCCTGGCTATGTATCTATTAATGTGCATTATTTGTATTATAAATAATCAAGGACCATTTATTTTATCAAGTTTTTTTCGACAAAATACAGTCTAGAAGATCCTCCTATCATACGGTTTATGTAGTTCCATTACAGTCGCTTCAGCTATTTCGAAGATTAGTCTGGACAGACAGACAGACAGAGAAATGACTGTCCGGTCAGTGACAGATATACACACATACACTTAAAAATGTTTACTCATGTCTTAATATCATGCAAATGACCTCCTCAGTTATTTCGTTACAGACAGAAACTTCAACTTTATTTATATACTATCGACCCGCCCCTGCCACGCCTGGGTTAGACAAGAGTAACACAATAGCAATGAACTACAGGTATTTGTAGTGCACGGGACAGCGGAAGGGTTTTTTATTTATTTTATTTTAATTTACAAACTAACATAATATACACAGATTTCAATAAATAAGTTTGTAAATTCGCAGCTTTTAAAAAATACAATCGGTCGAAACACTTCATCGAGACAAATTGCAAATTATTGTTGTATATTCTCATTTTTGTTTATGAAAATATATATAATAACTAATTAAAAACATAATAATAATATCACATATTTAGCAGGTAAAACACACAGTGGTGGACCGTCAAGCATCCAGATGGTGAGGATGGTATCGTGAATTTTGACGCGATGTTCGTTCGTGAAATTTGGCGGCTGGCAATAATCCGAACAATTCCTGAGAGCACAGCCCGTGGTAAATTCGATAGAAAATGCAAAGGGATGCAATATATCCACGCAGCGCCAGTGTATTGAGCCGATCAAACAAGTGGAAGGAGCTGGCACTGGGGTGCCCCGGCCCAGAGATGAGAAGAGCATTTTTTTATAGTATAGGGTGACAAACGAGCACACTGTCCACCAGATGGTAAGTTGTTGCTGCGGCCCATAGACATCTACATTTATCCTCAACAAAGAATCAAAATGCAGATGCGTCGTCACCCGTGAGGACTAAGATGGAATGCCTCTTTTCCAGTAAAATGGCTCTCCGGTTCTCTACACTCACCATACGAAACACAGCAGTGTCAAGCTGCTATTTTACGCTGGTGTTCTGTGAGAGCGTGGTCCTTCCATGGTCGAGCCGACCCATTCGTACTACAACTATACTACTAATATAGCTGCAGCATGGCTCTACCACCTATAAATTCGACTACTGTCGTGAACCCCTTCTAACACAAGCATTTTAAGCTTACCAGAAGTGGTTTAAAGGAATATTAGTAATGTTTAAAATAGCATTACTAGTATGTAAAAAAAAATTTGTCCCGGTACCCGGCGACGTTTTCCCAAGAAATTTTAGCACTATTGGTCGCCACTGGTGATAAGAGGGCTGGTTCTTTTCTCGCTGAAAGGCTGAGCATATAGCTTTTTATAGGGGCGGTAAGACTGTATAAGAACTATTATTATTATTTTAATAATAGTTCTAGAATTATTATTATTATTATGGGGTATCTATAAAGTTTTCTCATCTGTTTGGGCAATATAAATATATAATTGTAAATAAACATGGTAAACGTACATAAATATCAATAAAATAAAATAAATACATAAAAAATACATAAATATATAAAAACCCAACCAGATGGAAGCCCTCGGTAGAGGAGACCAGACGGCCGAGGGTAAGGGGGAAAGGGAAAGAAACCGGCGGACGATGCGGGCGGTATCGAGGAGCACCGACTTCTGCATTTGAGCTTGGCGCGGTCCGTCACGGAGTCCCAGTCACCTCAGATGACCCGAGAGGCTGACTGGAATTAACCCATTCGCAGAGACGACTACAGGTATAATTTCGGCCGGCAATCCACCCCACAAGTCGGTCACCTCGTGAGCCAGGTCCAGATATTTAGTCAGCTTATCTGTTTCGGCTTTCACGAGGTTCTCGTCATAAGGAATGGTAATGTCGACCAAAAATATCCTTGACTATGCCCGGTCCATCAGCACAATATCAGGCTTATTCGCAAGAATAGTCCTGTCTGTGATGACGGCACGGTCCCAGTAGAGCCTGGCGCGGTCATTTTCGAGCACGGCTTCCGGCAAGTACTTATAATATGGCAGTTTTCGATCCACGAGACCGTATTTCAGAGCGAGCTCTTGGTGTAGAATCCTGGCTACTAGATTGTGTCTGTGCAAATACTACGAGTTAGAAAGCGCCGAACAACCGGAGATGACATGCCTAAGTGACTCACCGGGATGGCGACAAGCTCGACAGACGTCAACGGTGCCATCCTTTAAGATGTATCTCTGATAATTGTTGGTCTTAATAACCTGATCCTATATCGCACACACCCGCGGTTTCCCCAAAGAGGCCACCGAAACGTAGCCAGTGGAGGGAGGTGACTGTGTCTACGAAAGGCTCAAGTGGAGCCTTGTAAAACCTCTAATGGAGCTCCTTCTCCTTCCATACGGTCTCTCGGTCGGAAATGCTCTGTACTGCCGGGTCTTGCCATTGCTCGTTGGCTAAGGATAGAGGGGTAAGTCATTTATCACAAGAAATAACGTCTCTATAGTATGGATCATCCGCTCTCGTCAGAAAGTAATTACGGAGGCTGCACACTTCGCGATTATGCATGGTAAGCGCGCTTAAAAAGCCGCGCCCACCATGTTTCCGCGGTAAGTACAGCTTCATTACTGACGATCTCGGATGACGCATCCTGTGAGACGTCATTATAGTGCGGACTTTTCTGTCCAGAGCATTTAGTTCGGTCTGAGTCGACCTGAGCATGCCAAAGGTATACATGAGAACAGGCATGATCCAACCGTTACATGCGTGCGTCTTATTCACACCGGACAAAAGGCTGTTAAGCACTTTGGTCAAGCGTGCATAAAACACATCGTAAACTGATTGTTTCATACCCGCCTCATCTACACCGATGTTCTGTGACATACCCAGGTATCGGTATGTTTTAGCCTCTGAAAGGGTCTTTATGTTGATGGGCATAGATAAGTCTATGCCCTCAGAGTTAGCAACCCTTCCCCTTTCAACATGGAGAATCGCACACTTATCCGTCCCCAGCTCCATTCCAATAGAATTGCTAAAATCACACGTGATGTTTATCAATTCCATAAGATGGGAGCGACTGGAGGCTAATAACTTGAGATCATCCATGTAGAAAAGGTGGGTCACTTTTGTACCTCCTTTCCGAAGCTGAAATCCCCTCCCAGGGCCCTCCAGTAAGGTACTGAGAGGATTTAGAGAGAGGCAGAACCAGATTGGACTCAAACAATCGCCCTGGAAGATACCGCTTCTTATCCTTATGTGGTTCTCCGCAGCCGTCATCCGCTGGCCTAGATGACAAAGGATCGTACTCCACTGCCCCATACACTGTCCGAGGAAGTCTCGAACCGTACATTTAACCTTGTACAGCTCGAGGACCCTCTTAAGCCATGTATGATGCACCGAGTCGAAAGCCTATTTGTAGTCTATCCAGGCGACGGAGAGGTTCCGACGGTTGCGTTTAACCACCTTGCCAATGACCGCGTCAATGAGAAGTGGTTCCTTGGTTCCACGACCACCGCCCCGACATCCATTTTGAGCGCGCGATATCACCTGATTTGAGTTCAGGTGACGAGTGATTCTCGCCCTCAAAATGGATGTAAGTGTCTTGTATATGGTAGATAGACACGTTATGGGGCGGTATTTGCTCGGGTCTGTGGAATACCGGTCTTTAGGAACCAAATGAGTGATCCCAGTAGTGAAGAGGCTCGGGAGCGACTTTTGGTCGAGAGCCTCTTGAAACTGTCGGGCGAGCATAACATGACACAACACGAACCCCTTAAGCCAGTAGTGATGCAGTCCGTCGAGTCCCGGACTTTTTTCATTTCGGGGCCCTACGGACCGCCTCAGCTACGTCATCCGGCGTTATGATAACGGGGTCCAAGGGCGTAACATTCACACACTGACTCGCCACAACTTCCGTCCAAGGGCCCTCGCTGTGGTTTACGGGCTCTGACCACAGGCCGTGCCAGAATGCGATAGTGTCGGCCTGATTCGGTGCTGGGCCCGTTCCACGTATCATTGGTCGCTCCAATGATTCATAGAGCCGCTTCTGATCACTCTGGAAGAGACGATTCTGGTTGAACCGTGTCGACCTCTCGGTATATTGCCGAATCCGCTTCCCCCAAGCAGCGATTCTCTGCTTCAGGTCTATGCGCTCCGTCAGTTTTTGCGTTATATCCGGCTGGGATAAAGTGATATTTGTCTCAGCAAACGCAATCCTGACGGTGCGCACAATTCTTAGTCTATTATTGCCCGACCTGAAGCTTATCAATCTGCCGATGAGGGCTCTTGCCTTTGCGATACGGTCCTCAATCTTTCTTCTCCAGGCTGGGATGGCGCTACTGTGTCTAGTAGCGCGTCCAGCCGTGGGAAGTTTGGCGTTAATAATACGGAAAACTGCCAGTGCGGCGCCAAAAAGAATTGAGTACGTGTCGCAAAGGTCCCGGCTGGCTTCCAAATAGGTCACCAGCATTGGGTTGAGAGCCCTCACGACAGCCCGATTCCGCTTGCTTAGGGGTATACGGGGAAGTCGCAGTCGATTCTCGAGAGGCGTACAGCGCGTTTCCCTAATCGCCTCTTCCAATACCCTCCTCATTTGCTCTTGTTCCTGAGCGACTATTCCATCGTCGCCTGAGTCAACCACAAGGAGATCTACGGCGGCATCTATGTGTGCGGGTTGCTCTGCAACTCGTAGAGCCGCATCACCTGTCGTAGTATTTTCATTCGACGAAGGAATAGCCTCACATCGTAGCCGTTCGAGTTCGGCGTCATCAAATATTTTTGAGCGCATGATGTACCGAACTCGGTCTGCCAGGTTTTGCTCGGTAACGGTAATAGACGGCTCCAGCTCAGCAAATAGTCGATGCATCCTAGCCCGGTACGCAAAACCTCCAATTTCTTCCCCTTTCACCCTAAAATACGCCCGCAATACGTTTGTATTCATTTCCTTCGTCCAACGCATGCGGCGTACTCTATTAGCGGCGGGTGCCGCTTGCCGAGTCCGAGAGGAACTTGCTGACACCAAGTCATCTGGTGGGGATGATGGATGCGAGGGGCTACTAGGTGGTCGTGTAGTACCTCGCGTTCGGCTGGCGGCCCGCATGCTGTCGCGTCCAGCGCCAGCTCCAGACACGCCCCGGCGAACCCCAGGCAGCGGCCCTATAAGCGGTCTATTGGTTTCCATCATCCATAAATTGGGCGTCAGTTAACGGGATACGCCCAGACCCGGCGCCGTTTCATGATGGAGCCATATGCACAAACGGGCCTTCACACCCTCAATTTTGCCGAGGCACGGCGCTAACACCGCTTGGCAAGGTGCTGACTGATTGCGCTGACGTAGCAATTTTGTCACTTAACTGTTACGTCAGCGGGCGATGGGGTCGTCACTTCCCTACGCCATTTTAACTGTTACGTCAGCGAGCGATGGGGTCGTCACTTCCCTACGCCATTTTGACTGTTACGTCAGCGGGCGATGGGGTCGTCACTTCCCTACGCCATTTTAACTATTACGTCAGCGGGCGATGGGGTCGTCACTTCCCTACGCCATTATTATTATTATTATTATAGTTCTTATACAGTATGAGGTTGAAGAGTTTAAAAAATTTATAACATTAGGTAGCTCACATTGTCTCATGTAAATTAAAACTTCTAAGCAACGAATACGTTACATGGAGATGATTCATAAACTTTTCTAAAGGCAAAGGGCTTATACCAGCTTATACTAAAACAGCTCAGGGGAATTGAAAGAAAACATCCATCTTTTTGACATATATTCATCTCTTTTGGCGCCAAGGTTCTTTTAAAAAAGGGCTACAATGAATAATTGTCTTATCAACTAAAAAGATTTCACTAAAGAAAGTTCGTAGATATATGAACTTTTATAACAAACTACATATACTTCACTGCTGGACGTATGAGGAAGTTCAATATATCTGAGTTAGCTATGGAGACGGCTATGCTCGGGGTTTCTCTGCATAATAAACCTAAAAAGGAGGATATTCGCAGTATAACTAGATTAATCGACACAGCCCAACAAAGAAATGTTCTCGGGTGGCAGCCTGGTACCGGCAGGCGAAGTTTAGGGCGTATTCACACTAGATGGAGTAAGGACCTGGTAAGACATGCAGAAAGTCGATTGATACAGGTTACTCAGGACCTATGAAAGCAAGAAAAAATGAAGGAAAGAAAGCAAGAAAAAATGAAGGAAAGAAAGCAAGAAAAAAATAAAAACCTTTATTAACTGGAACTATACATATGACATAAACAAAAAGACCTAATTTCATTAGTTTCCGCGGAAATCGTACACGTTTTGCTGGCGTGAGATGAAATCTTACGGTGAACTACACGGCTCCCGTATATTTTGTTAAATTATATTCATAAAAATTTAAAAGAAGCGATTTTAGACAACATTAATCCTAGTAATTAGTAATCCCACGATGCCACGAACTATTCCATCAAATAGAGATAAAAATCTTACAGTGCACTTTATTTTCAATTACTTACAATTTATCCGATGTAAGTAGCATCGGATAAATTGATACCATAAGAACATCAATTAAAAAGGGTCACACAATATTGTTTCCAGAATAACAGTTTAGTTAGTCATTTTGCCAACGTGGCAATAGCGGTAAATTATCCCGATAATGGCCGCTGATCTGGATAATATAAGTCAACTTTTATGCTGCACTATTAAGTATTCAGTATCATTCTTTTATTTAATTTTGTCAGTTATCTACTTATTTATTATTCGTTTATTTAGCAGTAAGTAGATGGCACTATTATTAGATTACAAAAATATGAAAGCCAAAACTGTAAAGTTAAATGTACAAAAACCTCTTAATTTATTTATGAGGATAATGAGAGTTTTGCAATAATAGACCAGAATCAATCAGCTTATTTTTTGGAAGTAATTGGAAGTAAAGACTAGGAATGAGTTAGAGGGTGACTCGAACTTCAGGCCTAGTCAGTTTGAATAGCCTATCATGTAGAGGATGTCATGGGGCTTATGGTTGAATAGGGGCAAAAAGTTCGCATTACAGTACTAGGGGGCAAAAATTGCCAAAAACCAAAAAAATTGGGGGTTGGCTCGAACTTTAGGCATAGTCAGAATGAATAGACTTTCATGTAGTGCATGTCATGGGGGTTATGGATGAATAGGGACAAAAAGTTCGCATTACCGTCCTAGGGGGTCAAAATTGCCATAAACCAAAAAATTGGGGGTGGCTCGAACTTTAGGCATAGTCAGTTTGAATAGCCTATCATGTAGAGGATGTCATGGGGGTTATGGTTGAATAGGGGGAAAATGTTCTCACTACACTGCTAGGGGATCAAAATTGCCATAAACCAAAAAAAATAAAATTCTTATTACGGCTATAACTCTGTCTCCTTCGGAGGTTCTTACAGAATCTTTACTTCCCGCATCACACTTTTTTTTATAGGAGAGGGGGAATACGAGCATGCGGCTTACCTGATGGTAAGTGACTACCGCCGCCCATGAACAACTGCAACACCAGGGGAATTGCAGATGCGTTGCTGGCCTTTAAAAAAGGAGTAGACTCTTTTCCTGAAGGTCCCTAAGTCGTATCGGTCCGTAAAAATCGCTGATGATAATCGATTCCACAAGGAAGTTGTACGAGGAAGAAAACATATTCTAAATCGCACAGTGGTAGACCGCCAATCATCTAGATGGTGTGGATGGTATCGGGAGTTCCACCGCGATGTGCGTTCATGAAATTTGGTGGCTGGGATTAATCCGAACAATTCCTCAGAGCACTCCCCGTGGTAAATATGCAAGAAAATGCTAAGGGATGCAACATTTCTTCGCAGTGCCAATGAATTGAACCAATCGGAAAGCACTCGGTCGTCAAATATTCGAGCCGCTCTGCGCTGGATGCAATCAAGTGGAAGGAGCTGGCACTGGGGAGCCCCTGCCCAGAGATGGGAAAAGTATTCCATGTAAGGCCGAACCTGCGCCTTGTAAAGTTGCAGGCGGTGTGCCGGCATGAAATACTGTCCCGCTCTGCTGAGCACGCCAAGCTTTTTAGAGGCCAATTTGACCTTCTCTTCCAAGTGACCACGAAACTGCACGTCACTCGATATATCGACTCCGAGGATTCCGATACTGGCTAAGGCAAGAAGGGGAGTGTCTTGAAACTGAGGAGATACGACAAAGGGGGTCGGTGGTTAAAGCATCGCCAGTGCGGTCATGCGCATAGCTATGAATGTTACCAGTTAGCAACATATCATTGATATGCAGAAGAAACAGCGTTGGTGATAGCACACAGTCTTGTGGAACACCAGTGTTAATAGGCTTGTAGTCGGAGCATGATCCGTCTATAATGACCTTGATGCTCCGATCTGCAAAGAAGCTGGTGATCTAATTGCACAATTTCTCGGTAAGCCCATAAGAAGGGAGCTTCGAAAGAAGCGTTTTGTGCCAAACCCGATTGAAGGCCTTCGCAATGTACAAACTAAAGACCAACGCCACCCCCTTGGACACTACTGCCTCCGCCCATCTATAAGTTAGGTACACCAGAAAATCACCAGCTGACCGACCCCGACGAAAACCGTATTGGCGGTCACAAATCAGCTGGTGATCCTCAAGGCACCGCATGAGGTGGCAGTTTATTACGGATTCCATTATTTTGGAGAACAAGGGGGTGATGGCGATACGCCTGTAGTTGGACGGGTCTGAGCAATCGCATATTTTAGGGATCAGTGGAAAAAAGCTGTCTTCCATGATTTCGGGACTATGTCTAGGGAGAAGAGGAGTGCCGCAAAAGACGCGTTAGAACCGGTGCCAACTCCGGAACACACGTCCTCAGCACAATTGGGGGGATTCCGTCAGGCCCACTCGACTTGTGGATGTCCAGGGAGAGGAGCGCTTTGCGAATTGAGCGCTGTGAGAACCGCACATCCGGCATGGAGCACTCACACCGCGGGATGGTCGGTGGTGTGTTCTCCCCGTCATCAAGAGTCGAGTTGGATGCAAAAATGGAGCTTAAAAGGTCGGCTTTCTCTTTTGTGGCGTGGGCCAGTGAGTCGTCCTCCCTATGCAGAGATGGTAGTGATGGCTTACAGAAATTCCCTTGGACAGCTTTGGCGAGAGACCAGAATGCACGGGTTCCCGATGGAAGGCGAACTAGTTTCTCGCCAATTCTGCCTATGTGCTCTGACATTGCTTTGGCAATAACTCTTTTGAAGGACCTAGAGGCGAAGTTATACTTCTTTTTAAGCATGCTGGTGTTTACATCCCAATTCGCCGAAGCCGCAGCCCAGGCTTGATAATACTCTTGCTCACTGCGTAATGCAGTCTTACAGGAGCGACCAAACCATGGCTGAGATGTGCCTCCAATGGGTACCTCAGATGATGGAATAAATAGTTCTATTCCCTGTAGCACCACATCAGTGACAGAGTCAGCAACAGCGCTGGGATCATCCGGCGAGAAGCAACCCGCCCCCATGGGTAGGATACAAAGAAAGACCGCATTCCGTCCCAATCCGCCGACCTGTAATGCCAAACACGGTGGCAACCTGCAGACCGCAACCGCGAGGGGAGCGTGAGTGGCACCACAATCCAGATCACACAATGGTCCGAAGAGCCGAGAGGGGCATCGACGGAAATCTGATATCCGTCCGGATGAGAGGTCAGCAGAAGGTCCAACAGGGAAGGTGTATGATCCTCCACATCTGGAATCCGCGTAGGCGAAGTAACCAGTTGTGTCAGACCATATGCCAAGGCAAAGTCATAAACAGATCTCCCCGCATGATCGGTAAAATGTAAACCGAGCCATTCGGCGTGGTGGGCATTAAAATCGCCAAGAATCACGATCTCTGCGGATGTGATCTGTTGTAGCAAGGAATCTGTAGCCATTTGGACGTGGTCAATGAGTCGGTCTGTTTCGGCATTACCGCTATGGGACCTATAGAGGCACACGTAGACGCGTGGATGGTCGTCGCTATCTACGCGTAGCCAAAGGATGGACAGGTCCGAAGCTTTACGACTGCCAAGGCATCGAGAAAAGATGTCCTCTCTGACGTATACGCAAACTCCAGCCCGAGGCACAAAGGAGTGCTCCAATTTGTACCCCGTGGAGAGGACACGTGCGTCTCGTTCAGAAAGAGCAAGGCCGGCTTCGCCGTCTCGAGATGGTAGTGAACGGCGTTTAGGTTCGAGTGAAGTCCCCTGATGTTGCAGAAATTCACGGATAGCGTGGCAGGGGTCGCCTTGGTATTGTTGCTTAGTTTGCCCCGAGCAGTTACCATTTTGAGTGGAATTTTGCCCCCCCCCCCTCCCCAGAATACGCGGGGCAGCCTGAGCACCCATGGCCACCTGCACTCACCAGACGAAGCACAGAAGCAGAGGTTCTACTTCACGCTGGTATTCTGTGAGGTCATGGTACCAACCCGGCTCGAGCCGGCCCATACGTGCAACAGCAAAAACTCCCGCGTGGCTCTACCACCGTTAACCACTTATTTTAAGATTAGTAATAAAACTAAAAATCATGCCAATTTTTATAATATTATTTATAGGTGTCACTTTTTACCTTTTTTGAAGTTCTGTAATCGAATAAAAAGTAACCTATATGTAGCCCCGGCTTACTAACTACGTGGGTCACAAATTTCATAGAAATCTTTCACTGGAGAAACTGCAGAGTTTTTGCGTGAATCGTGAATACACAGAGACACAACAATTCTAAAAACTACTAATTTGACTTCAATATCTTTTATATAGTCCCCTGGACTTGTTTTTTTTGCAGGAAATTTTAGAATTACAGACATCTATACACGACATATTTGTAATACCATAATTTATACAATATTTTTATTTTATTTATTTTTTTTATAGGAGAGGGGGCAAACGAGCATGCGGCTCAGCTGATGGTAAGTGACTACCGCCGCCCATGAACAACCGCAACACCAGGGGAATTGCAGATGCGTGCCGGCCTTTTAAAAAGGAGTAGTAGATATATATGTATACAATGAAATATATTTAAGATAAAAAAAAATAAAGATAAGAATCGCAGGCAATATAAAATACTATTTTTTAATCTTATACTAAGTGGGTAATTTACGGTTTCCATTATGTGCTCAGCAGGGTTACAATACCCGACTACACAAGAAATTGGATTAGATAGTGCATTTGTCTATATCCTTCTATTACCCGCACCTGAACTTAGTTATTAAAAGAATGGTAAGCCAAAAATAAGTCATATTTTGGATTAACGTATGTTTAGAGAAAATTGATAAATGCTAAATTTTTAAATTTGCACTGAAACACTCAGCTTCAATTTTCCGAAGATATAGCCACCGACATTTGAGTTATGGCAAAATCGCTGGAGGAACTCAGCACTATTGTAAATGTCCTCAATAGTGACTTCCAACGAATAAATATTAAAAAAGGAAATAGACAAGATAAAATTCATGTATAAAGTCCACGTCACACAGGTAGTTGTTGAGAGCGCCACGCTCGAAGTTGTCGACGAATATGTTAACCTAAGATAAATTATACAACTAGGTAAGTCTAAATTCGACCAAAAGGTCAATCGACGGAAAAAAATTGATTAC
The DNA here is from genome assembly GCA_963668995.1 of Parnassius mnemosyne. Lineage (NCBI taxonomy): Eukaryota > Metazoa > Arthropoda > Insecta > Lepidoptera > Papilionidae > Parnassius > Parnassius mnemosyne. The sequence continues at coordinate 15,042,315 of CAVLGL010000159.1, forward strand.
AAGTGCGTATACTGTACAACCAGTGCGTCGTCATGTTTCAAGTTGACAATTTGTTAATAATAATATATAGATCTGAGGCGTCTTTTACCTATGCCGGTACGAAGAAGGAAGGAAGGATTTCAACCGAGTAAGAAAAAAAGGTTTTTAAGTGGCTGCCGCGTACCGGTAAGCGAAGTGTAGGGCATTCCTCTACTAGATGGAGTGACGACCTGCTAAGAGTTGCAGGAAATCGATGGACATAGGTGGCTTAGGACCTGCTTTATGGTATTCCTTGAAGGAAAATGTTCAGCAGTGGTCTTGTGATGCAGCCCACAATGATGATCATCATGATGATGATGAATCAAAATTTTGGCTTAAAATATTTAAAAAAAAAAACAAATCAATTTGTAACTACTTTGTTTCCGCTTTACCTTAAACTATGCGATATTACAACATGGTTCGAAGAACTTAAAGCTTTTTTTATAATGTTTGTAATTCAGAAGCTTACATTTAACTCAAATAGCTTACCATTAATCTAAAGCGGAATAACATTTTTGCATTTTGTTTCACAGATTATCATTTTATTGCGATTAAAATATTTCACTCTCAAGCGCTGTGGCTTCCTGGTGTCCAGAAATATAATATGACAAGCGTTGGCTTCATTGTTCGTTTATCTAAAAAATCAACCACATTATTATACCATACAATGTAGGTGATATTTTGAAAAAACAAACATACATAAATACCACAAGCATATAAACCATCTGTCCTGGGAAGACCCGGCAAGAAACCCAGCGGGACTTTTTTTTAAAATAAATTTTACAATATAAATGATTACGAACTATTTACAAAATTTATTTTAGAAACTGCTTGGAAGCGACCACCTTAATTCCAGGGGTTATTATCAACCATGTATTAATTTATACTATAATAACCCTTTTTATACAGTTTCAGCTTAATAAAACATTTAAACTTTGTAATAGAGAGAACCTGTACATTTTCCGGGACCTTGTTGTAATAGCGTATACATTGCCCCAAGAATGAATTACTGACTCTGTGGAGTCGAGAAACTAGCATCACTAGTTTTTGTTTGCTCCTAGTATTTACAGAATGTATATCACTTTACTAAAACTATCTTTGTTTTTGTGAACATACATTAAATTTTGTTGAGATGAGATGGGGCTCCCCACTGACAGCTTCTTCCATTTGATCGTATTCAGAGCACAGTGGTTTGAATTGTCAGTGACCGAGCTCTTTCTTATCGCCACGACGTACTGGCACTTCGAAGAGATGTTGTATCTCTTTGCCTATTTTTTCGCATCTACCACGGAGAGTATTATGAGGAATCATTCAGACTTATTGCAGCCGCTCAATTCACCACCGTAGAAGAAAAAACTTGTGATACCATCCATACCATCTGAATAATTGGCGGTCCACCATTTTGCGACGTACAAGAAGAAGATTTTTTTCTTTCTCGAACAATTTCCTTGTGGAATCGACTACCGCCAGCGATTTTTCCGGGCCGCTACGACTTCGGGACCTTTAACAAAAGAGCCTACTCTTTTATTAAAAGGCCGGTAATGCACTTGCGATTCCCTGAGTGTTGCAGATGTTCACGGGCGGCAGTCGAAACTTACCATCACGTGAACCGCATGTTTGCCCATTCTTCTATAAAAAAAAATAAAGATTTTGTTCGCAAGGAATCTTACTCCCGACAGTTCATCAATTTTAACAGTTGCACTAGAGATGGGGAAGGGGTAACCGCCTTGTCGTGGCGGGGGGATGGGGGCTTAGTAGCCGTGGTTTGGCCAACCGCGGTGAACATGGAGGAACCCACTTGACTGGCTCGAGGTGCCATCTAAGCAGAAACTTAAAACCGTCATTGTGAAATTATATACGTATGGTAAATACTAGATATCAGGCTCTTTCTGTGCACTCTGAAGGGTTTAACCCATAACATAATCACATATAATTAAACAAAATAAAACAAAATATAACTGAATTTAAATATTTATTAATGTACTTAATACTTTTATTTTACTTAATATAAAATATAGCAAGGTAGGTTTAATTCATACAGGTACGATCAGTCTAGCTTTATGTGGAATGAAGAAGAAAAAACACAATTCTTCAACTGGACGACGTTAAAGTTACATGTAAAAATTTCTGCACGACAAATTGCCCCAAAATATTTTACCATCTCACAATGGAAGACTCATTTGAATTTCATTTGATTCGTTCCAAGCTCGTGAACCATTTATAAGCAGTTTGTATTATCATTCATGTCACATAAGGCTCTACAAGCATCCGGAACTGGCTGTCTCCCGGCACTGACCTAATTATTTTCTATTGCATAACTGTCAGGTTCTAAAATTTTACTTAATATTAACCATTGTTCAAGCTTTAGAATATTTTTTGAGATTCAATCCTGCAGTCATGATCACATTTCTTTTAGTCTTAGTAGATTAAATACATATACTCTTTCGATTAGCACAGTAACAACAGCATCAATATTTATGCAACTATTTTTCATTTGCTTGACTACAATCTCACCTGGTAGTTAGTAATGGAATAAAATAAATTATTGCATGCCGAGCGCAAAGCGCATAGGCATGTTCTACAAGCGCCTAAAAATCACGATTCCAACGTTTTGTCGCATGAAATCGTATCTAGCAATCATATTATACATATAAATGATATAAAAAGCACATTGTCAGAAAGATAAATGATTGTTGAACTAATTATTTTTTTTTAAATCGATTATTTGCTATCTTTACATAATAAAGGGGTTTTAGTAGCTTATGGTGTAGATTTATCAAGTCCGTAAGGCTTGTAAACACTCTAACTTTTGAAAATATCAATTGTTTAACTCAATCTATTTTTTAATGTCTTCATCTATCATGTGGGAAGCCACTGGATGTATATGGCAGTGTAATTTTGTTTTGTTTACTCGTAGCTATAATTAATTTTTTTCGGCTCCAAAATGGCGAAATTTTCGTTGATTTGGTAGCCTTGTGTTAGAATTTATTTCAGTAAATAGAGACTGTCTGTGCTTCCTCGCTTAGTTCGGCGTCAACCGCCGTTGTGATTGGATAGTGTATCTGTTGTTTGCAGCGGCTCAAAAAGATCGCTGTACAAATAAATACAAAATATTCGAAAAACAAATTTCATATATACTTGATCATTATAATAATCAGAGATTTTTATTACAATATTTTAAAAGCATAGAATAAATAATAGGAGTACGTACTAAAAGTAAGTGGGATGTAATATTTATACTTGAATACGTCTTGGACTTTTTGGAGTGACATGAATGATGATATGATGATCATATGAGCATTATGAGTCGTGCACTTTGGATTTTGGAAACTTTTTCAAATTGAAGTTTGACATAAAATTATCGGAAAATTGGAAGTATAATAAGGTTATTAGTGAAAACTTGTGTGTATTTATACTACTTTAAAAAAATTCCGTATAATCATGCTATACGTATTTTTTTAATGCGAAGGCATGCTCAATTGGGTTTACCAATTGTTTTTTTATTATACTTGCAGTTGAATAAAACTAATAGTTTGTGTGATAGTACTCCTTTTCTCCCCTTGAACCAATTTCTGATGCTAATTAAATAAAAACTAATATGTTAATAAATAATGCTTGCACTGCCGTGCAAGTACTCTTAGAAAGTACTCTTAGAAGAGTATAATTTCAGGTTGTGAGACATTCCATCTTAGTCCTCAGAGGTGACAATGAATCTGTAGTTTTCTGTGCTTTAAGTTGACTTCATTCACCATCAGGTGGATTACTATAAGTTTTCTGTCACTTTCGTTTTATATGAAAAAGCAAGTTATAACTTATTTGATGCAGAGATCTGTCAGTCCATCAAAGATTTTTTAAAGGAAATGATGTAGTATAAAGTCCATATTGCTGCTGCAGTGTGGTCTTCGTGATTTCATATACTCTAATAATTTTTACTTGGTATCTAAGCAATTATGGACGTGCATCGCATTAAAAAAATGTGCTTTTGACACTCGCAAACAACCTTTGTTCTTGGGTATAGAAAAAAAATAAGAAAAACCCATAAAGCTTTATAATTCAAATATTTTTTCATCCATGATATCAATAGAGATTAATATAAAAAACCTCATGTGAAATAAAATGTTGATACAACACACACAAAACAAAAAAGATTAATAATTTAATGTAATTTCTAAAATAATAACTACCTCATATCTTACTGGCATTAGGCTTCTTTTTTACGTAAAGATTTTGGGACAGGATTAAATTCGTCACAGTACCGCAATTCATCGTGTTGGATTGCACATATTCTCAATTTTTGTCGTTTTAGTGACACACGTACATATGTTACCTTAGTAGGTTTCCTATTAGATAGCCTCTCAAGAAACTTCCGTCACCATTTGTTGTCGGATCTTCGAGCTATATGGCCATCCCGTTACCGCTTCAGTTCTCTGATTCTTAATACTATGTCGAATACTCTGGTTCTTATAAAATTCTAATACTATGTCGTACTCTGGTGTAAAAGCTACAAAGTAAGAATATTCTCTTTGGCAATATACCAATGAATTAAAAGTACGTGTTTTTTTTTTATATTCTACTTTTATATTCGGCTGTAAGCCAGCATTAAATTCTTATTGTACATTTAAGAGGTATTTGACCGAAACAATTAAAGAAGAGGTGTAGAATACTGAAAGGAACTTTGTTTTTTTGTATCAAGTTTTTTTTTATTCAAGTAAACATGACAAACGAACATAATAAATGCAATATTGTTCACAGTGCGGATAAATTTACTCCGATATAATATTTTTACTATAAGCCAGTGCTCGAATAATATCCTACTTGACAGTAAGCGTTAATGTAGCATAAGCTAAAGGGCACTAGCTTTTCTATCTGTGAATACATATTCGTAATATAAATATTTAAGTGTATGTCTGTAGTACTGAAGTAACTGGCTTCTATTAATCTTAAGAGGTTATTTGCATGGTTTAAAAATGGTTATTTATGTAATAAGACATAATAAATCATTTTTTAAATTATGTATGTCTGTCTGTCCGGAAAAAACATGAAACTTTAGGAATTCATAAAAAGCAAGGAGTTTCGGCTACGTTTTGTCCGAAAAACTTTTACAATTTTTACAAAAACTAAAAATTTGTAAAATAAATGATCTATTGAACTATTTTATATTTAATTAACGCTTCATTACTGTTAATTTATTAGATTCTCATTATTATTAATTAATAAGATTCCATCCAGGCGGGGCGGATCACTAGTAGCTTAATAAAAACTTATTTGATACATTAACTAACTAGGACGCTGCTAGCGAGAAATAACTTTTCTTCTCCACATAAAGAGCTCAACGTATTGTGAATTTTCTTACAATTTAACTTTGTTGCTGTATTTCCTGCCAATAAAACTTAAGGAAACTTGTATAGCATAGAAAGTGTAAAGTATATATATTACCGTAAAGTCTCTGAAACTGCATGCTAGTTTTTCAACGATCTTAGCGGAAACGGTATATAGAGCAAGATTTGATTGGAACGATAAAAACTTTTGGTAAATCCAAATGTGCATGAGTTTAAATATACACAAGTTTTCACTAATAACCTTATTACTATACTTGCAATTTTCTGATAATTTTTTGTCAAACGTCAATAAAAATAGTTTGGAAAATCCAAAAGTGCACGACGAAACAAATTACAATTTTTTGTTTCGCTAACTTCATCGATTTAAAAACTAACTCATCATCAATCTTGAGCCCTCTATAAGAGGGCCTCCTCCAAAAATTCATCATGGTCCGAAGTTAGCTGCATCTATCAATATTTTTATAGAATAAGATTCACAAAAAAAAGCAGTCCATCTGAAGGTAAGTGAATAATGTGGGTTATAAACTAGATATTTTTGGGCCACACAACATACGTAGCATCTAGCTCGATTAAGAAATGCAGACGTGTCCACTTCTCGTGAATGAGGTGGAATGCTTCCCCTATCGTTAAAGCCTATCAAAATGCACAGCTGAACCACAGTCTAACTACTACTAACAGTCGGTCATCGAAGGCGTCTAGACGTGCGGTGCTAGACGCGGGCTGAGGACTTCCCAAGCGGCTAAGGGTCTGTCCGCTAGGGTTATACTGTCAAGCAAATAATTTAAAATGGTTCACACTACATGTGCGGTAAAAAAAACTGTTCTCACTTAAAGATAAGGAATTACTTTCATCAGTTTCCACATACACATTAATTTGTTTAAACGAGAAATAAAATAAAACAGTTTTAATTTTTTATTACTTCCCCTTCCTACAACACTAGCAATTTATTGTTTATGTCGGCTTTTCCGACAACATCAAACGCGATGAATAACTGTTTGTTATTCTTAGGCTGTGGCTGAATATAGGATATTTGCTATAGAGCTACGCTCGGCAGGCGGGTTGGCAACCGCAGTTTTTTAGGTTGTTATTGGGAAGACGCTGCTGCCCATATTCTGGTTTTTTCTCCTCTGTTGCCTCTTTAAACACTCAAGAGAAGGTATGGGGTGTTGGATACGGTGATAGAATTAATTTAATAATTGAAGTCAGAAATCATTGGGTATACAAACCTCAAAGCGCAAGTCCAGTCGTGCATGGAGTATGGCTTTAGAATAGTGTTTGGTGCTACTAAATGCCATCTAACGGCATTCGACTCAATGGAAAGTCGTGCTAAGTTTATTGACATCAGTATGGTTTTTACCCTTTAGGTGTTTACGGTATACATATCCGAAAGTGTGCGCAGGAATTGAATGACTTGATTTCTCATTCTCCGCTCCATCGTCGGACTACCAACTGAACGCATAGTTGGTGTTCGTCTCTTTATGGTTTATATACAACACTTCATAATGCGTACAGCGAAGAAGTGGAATAATTTCCCAAATCTATCTCTTTAAAACAAGAGTGAATAGGCTTTTGTTAAACTAAGTCTATGCGTTTTAGCATCTTCGGCAGTATCATCACTTACTATCAAATGGGACAGTATTCAAGCAGTGGATTCTAGTAGTTAAAGAACCTAGACGAATAATACAATCTGCTGACGCTATTAACACGAAATATCACGTATTCAAAAATACTTTGTATGATTAGTGCATTGAATATTTTGAATGAGGTTAAGACTGCAGGATGAAATTTTTATAAACTCAATTTGAAATATTGGCAAAGAAATAAAAAGTTTTTATACCAACATTAACATCAGAAGAAGTATGGAGTTGACTATTGTTAGACGGTTTACGAACATCAAACACCGAAGTCATTTACAAGTTTTCACAAATAACACAAAAGATAACGAATTTGGCGTCAGTCATTTCGAAACTCCAGACTTAACAAAATATATCGAGTAGAGAAAAACATTTGGGATTTTGGAGAAATGGACCAGATAAGAATTAAATTTTGCATAATTTAGATTAGACTTTATTGTTATTGAGGAATAAAAAAAATAATTTGAAGATATGTGAAGTTCACCAACACGCGTTGGGGCAGCGCGGCGGACACTTCCTTGACCTAAAACTTTCTCAGAAGTGAGAGGAGGCTAGTGTCCAGCTGTGGGACGTATATAGCCTGTCACTTTTACTTTCCTTACTTTTATTGTTATTTCAATTAAAGTTTTTGTTTATACACAAGAAAACATTTAAAAATATCTAGATTCACACCAAGCTAGGGAGAAGTGTGGTACTTCTTGGGTTAGGCACTTTCAGTAAATTTTATTGTACACGAGCAACGCGTGTTTAATTCCCACCGGCACCAATGAAAAAAACCGTTGCCATTTTAAATACTGATTGTATAATAGATGCTTGGCGGCAAAATAATACATCGTAAGGAAACCTGCATATCTGTTTATTATAAATATTTTCGCAAAACATGTGCAGTCTGCTAATACGCACTGTAGCAGCATAATATTATAGGCTTTACCGTGTAGTGGCGGTGTTAGAATATCCACTACCTCATGTCGTCCCGTGGGCGCTGCTGCGCCTTACTAATAACAATTAAAAAATTAAAAACTGTGTTATCCAACCCACCTGCCAGGCGTGGCAAATATAGCATAAAATCTCCTATTAGGGAATCCTAGGGAAATCCTGGACTAATAGGCAATAATCGTGAGTTTACTATTTTACTTTTCCACATGAGGATTTATTTTCATATTGCTTACTAAAATTGAACGTGTCGAATTGAACGTCCCTTAAATAATTTCAGGGCACGAACTTGCTATCACTTACAGTAGATATAGCGATTTCCTTTTTAGTATTTCTTTGTCAGCGTAAAGGTCAAGGATGGGAAAGTTCAACATTTATGTTAGAATAGTAAATATGAAACAATAAATTGCTTAGACACGTGGGAGCTTTTAAAATGACTTACTCGTTGTAACGTTAGAAAATCATATTAATATTGTTTTTTGCTCTGTGATTGACGTTTGTAGAAAGTGTCGTAAGTTTTTGTTTTTTATTTTTAGTTAATATATCGTGATCGCTACTAAATTCAAATTTTTTTTATAGGAGAGGGGGCAAACGAGCATGCGGCTCACCTGATGGTAAGTGACTACTGCCGCCCATGAACAACTGCAACACCAGGGAGGGAATCGCAGATGCGTTGCCGGCCTTTAAATTTATAGCATAGCTTACAAACGCACTGGATGTGAACCCCAATTTGTAAAGTTTATGAAAACTAAATACAATTAAAGACTTAATTTATACTTTCGATTTTTGACACTTGGTTAAACCCCATCTTCATGTTTGTGTTGATTAGTATGTAAGATTGAACCAATGGATTCACATTTATTTCAATTCAATGTAATAAGTATAATATGTTGTGTCTATGCTTTATAAATAGTTAAAGTGGACAGTTATTTTGAGCTTATCTAATGATACATTAGTATGAATATCGCTGCGACATTGTCAGTTCCTGGAGATTTCGGGAAGTCTCATTTTAGTGCAGTATACTTATACCGAGTGAACTTTAAAATATCTTTCAATTTTCGAAATTGGAAAAATAGAGGTAATTGTGGTGAAGTAGAGAAAGGTATTTATTGTGAGGTTGTAAAAATTATTCAACTGGATATCTCTTCTCCTTTATCTTTAGCTTTGTGCGCCATTTTGAAATAATATAAATCTTGACGTGCTTAAATTTAATTAAAAATACGTTTTCGTGACTTATGTATTTTATGCTTTCAGTTAATAAGAAAACACAAAGAAGTAATGAAAAAACACGAGAAAGACAAGCACTAGACATATTTTTATCTTGTTATTGCCATTTTGGTTTTTACTTTAAAAACAGGTGTCTGAATGTACTCGATTTATGCTATGTGAGGCTTTGAAAAAAATATGTTTAGGTTATGATTTCACTCTCTCATTAAAAAAAGTTGTAATCTAAAGTTGGGCACACTAAAGGACAATGTAGTACTGCTAGGTGCCATTAGTAAAAAAATAATAGAATATTATTTGTGAATTCTACAAGCGAAAAAAATTTATTAGGAAGTTAGCTCCGCAGCCTTGCATTGCTGATTCGAAAAATAAATGTGCCGCGATGTGCCTGATGTGCTTGATACTAAAAAAAACACTGATTATAGGGCATAATTTTTAGGTTAATATAATTTTCTTACTCATTCATAAATACAGATATTGTTCTATAAAATACTGTTCATTGTGTAGAGTGTGGAGAGAAATATTTCATGATCCGATTGAGATGGAAACTACGCTTCTTTTTACAAGCAAAAGGCAAATCCTTCCAAGAAGTTAGCTCCTCTCGTTTTAAATTTTAGTACAGTAAGTGCTGAAAGTAAATTTAAATTTATGAATTCGGAGTATGAAAAACTATTTATTTACCAGTGAGTAAAAAGGTTATATATATTGTGTATAGTATAGTCTGCTTATCGACAGATGGCATTGTTTGATTTATGTTCGCGCTATTAAATGTATTACTACCGTTGTACTTAGTTAGCTTGTTATGTATGTCAATTGAGTTTAAAATTCGAGTGAATATACGAGTTGTGTCTACGTGAGCGTGTATCATTTCTAACATTGGTGCCGAAACCAGGGACAAGAGAAGAAGAACCAAAGTGAACTGTGAAGTGCTAATAAGTGGTGAGAATAGCGCAAAGTAAACGAAATTGGACTTTAAAACCGTGAGTAAATAAACTTGTTAGATATCAGTGAATTAGAAGACAATCTTAGGAAAATACTTGGACTTGTAAAAATTTCGTGAGTACGTTCTGTGGACTTAGAAAAACTAGTGTTATTTTAGTCTTGTAAAAATTTCGTGATTTTATTCTATACACTTAGAAAATTCTCAGAGCCAGTGTGGACTTGTGAAAATTTTGTGATTTGTTACTATAGACTTAGAAAGTTTTACATATTATGGACTTGTATAATTTTAAAAGTGTTATATGAACTTGTATTAAATTTTAAATGTCACATTTATTTTGAACTGTTTATTAAATTGAACTTCAGGATTGTTATAAATTACTGAAATTTACTCTAAATTTAATAAAATAAAATGGAGAGATTAATCAAAGGGCAACAAGAATTGTTTGAACAATTAAGAAAAGCCGAGCGCAATCTTAAGAAGGCGAACCATGAGGTCCGGGCAAAATCTAGTTATCTGATAGCAAGAATGGAAGCGTTAAACAAGTTGAAAGAAGCTTTCAACCAGAATCATCTTGAAATAGTTGCCATAGCAACGAAGGAGCAAATGGAAACGTTACAATATTTTCAAGATGACTTACAGGATAGCTTTCAAGAATCTTTTATACAATACAAAGCTTTGTTAAAGGAATATCTAGATTATACCGATCAAAACATGACTATACATGCGATAGACGCAAATGAGAGTGCATCAAACAAAAATCAAGGAAACTCCGAGGTGCAATTACCTTGAATTCAACTTCCTATTTTTTCAGGAAAATACACTGAGAGGCAATCTTTTTATGATATGTTTGTCTCGTTAATACATGAAAATTATACACTATCAGCTGTTCAGAAATTGCATTACTTAAAATCGAGTTTGTCTGGAGAACCTGAAGTGCTTCTGAGGAATTTTGCTACTACATCAGCTAATTACAAAGAAGCATGGGAGCAATTAACTAAACGTTATAATAACAAAAAGTATAACTGCAATGCTATAATGAAGACATTATTTGGACAAAAGAATATACAACACGAATCTGCGAATTCCATTAGACATTTGTTAGACACAACAACTTCTTGCCTAAAGGCTCTTAATAATCTCAATATTAGTACGGAACAATGAGATGCAGTTATAATTCATTTGGTAGTGTCAAAGTTGGATCATGAGTCACACCGACAGTGGGAAAATTATATAAGTACCGCATCAGATGAATTGCCTGAATGGTCTCAGTTAGAACAATTTTTAGAAACGAGATTTAGAACTTTGGAGATGATCGATACAAGTAAGCAAACTACAAGCAATAAGATGACCATACAATCAAAATGTTTAAATCAAGCGGTAAAAGCTAAGGCATTTCATTCAGCTTTGAATGTAAAACAGAGTTTATCTGAACAGAATTGCGCGATGTGTAATAGTTCACATTTTATTTATTACTGTACTCAATTTAAAAAGCAACCAGTTCTTGAGTGACAAAATATTGCACAAACTAAAAGGCTTTGTTTCAACTGTCTAGCACTTACGCATCCTGTATACAAATGTCATCAAAATACTTCTTGCTTGCGGCAAGAAGTATCGTAAAAAACATCACACTTTGCTTCATTTTGAGAAAGGGGATAAAGAAGCTTTTAACATATTAAAACAAAATGATTCATCTAAAGGAGAACCTCAACAATGTAATAGTGAAGAAACTTCTACAATGAACGAGAGGAACGTAGTAGCTAATTTTTCGAGACAAGATTTAAAAAATTATAATGTATTGTTAGCGACTGCTGTTGTAAAATCTAATTCTAGAAATGGTTCTTATGTGATTAGAGCGTTGCTTGATCAAGGCTCGCAAGCTTCTTTTGTTAGTGAAGATACTGTACAATTATTAGGTCTTAAGCGTACAAATGTAAATGGTAAGGTGTCAGGTTTGGGAGATGGTCAAATGGTCATTAAACATGCGGTTAGTTTTGAAGTTGAGTCGCGTTACGTACCTGGGAAATTTATATGCGTCAATGCGTATGTATTAAAATCACTTACTTCATTATTACCAGGTCATGAAGTACGTTTACCTGATTGGTTAGAATTAAAAACATTACCTCTTGCCGATCCTGGATTTGCATCACCAGGAAAGGTTGACGTATTACTTGGTGCTGACGTATATGGAGAAATATTGCTAAGTGGAATTAAGAAGAGTCCATATGGAAATCTAATAGCACAAAACACATTGTTTGGGTGGATTTTGTCAGGTAAAGTAACACCCGAGTTGAATAGCGAGAATATTATTACTTTACATGTTCAAATAAGAGAGGATGAGGTACTGAAAAAATTTTGGGAAATGGAGAACGAGCTTAATAGTATCGAGAAAAAATTAACAGCAGAGGAAAAATTTTGTGAAAAGTTATATAAAGAAACTTCTTTAAGGCGTGAAGACGGTAAATTTATAGTAAGATTACCTTTTAAAACAGTTGACCCGCAGTGTCAACATGGTCAGTCATTTAATATTGCTGTTAACAAATTATATTCATTAGAGCGAAGATTGTGTAAAAACCCTACACTTTATAACGAGTATATTAACGTTTTACAGGAATATGTGACGTTGGGCCATATGAAGGTAGTTAATCGTGATGATGTTAACAATTCTAAAGCCGTGTATCTTCCTCACCATGCAGTTGTGAGAGAAGATAAAGAGACAACGAAGGTTAGAGTCGTCTTCAATGCTTCTAGTAAGGATGTAAATAACGTGTCTCTTAATAATGATTTACTTGTTGGTCCTAAACTCCAACAAGACTTACGACACTTATTACTACGATGGCGAAAACATCCGATTGGTATTGTTGCCGACCTAGTGAAAATGTATCGGCAGGTATATGTGCACGAAGACGACACTAACTTTCAGAGGATATTATGGAGAACTAAACCTGAGTTACCAGTTCAGCACTATAAACTGCTAACATTAACCTTTGGCACTGCATGTGCACCTTATCTTGCAGTAAAAACCTTACAAACATTAGCAGAATTAGAAAAAGACAAATATCCGTTGGCAGCACAGATAAAACAAAGAGATTAATATGTTGACGATTTAATGACAGGTTGCGAAACTGAGAAAGAAGCACTAGACATTTACGAAGAAATGTGTAAGCTGATGGGAGCTGGTGGATTTGAACTGCAAAAGTGGAGTAGCAATAGCCAATTATTTCTAAATCACATTAAGAAAAATAATTTGAACACCGAAAATTCCGTAACGATTAAGGTTGATAATATGATGAAAGTGTTAGGTATTTGTTGGAACAGATGCACAGATAATTTTGAGTACGTAATAAATTTAACTGACCCAGAAGAATATGTAACAAAACGGAAAGTTTTATCGGATGTTACCAGGCTCTATGATCCTATAGGATGGATTGCCCCAGTAATAATTACTGATAAGATTTTCATCCAGAAATTATGGAAAGCATGCCTTGACTGGGATGAGAAATTGCCTGAAAACCTTTTGTCTGAGTGGTTAACCTTTAGATACGAGTTAGCAAACATAAAAAACATTTCTATACCACGGTGGCTTGGTTCAAAAAAGGGGTATAAATTAGAACTTCACGCATTCTCAGATGCATCAAGTGTAGCCTATGCAGCTGCAATTTATCTCAGAGTGGTGGACGATAATAATGAAGTACACGTGAAGCTTATTACTGCCAAGACTAAGGTTGCACCAATAGAAAAGGAGGTGACCATACCCCGCTTGGAACTTTGCGGAGCAACTCTAGCTGCCAAATTATTAAACGAGGTTTCGCAAGCAATGGACATACCTAAAGTAGACTTATATGCGTGGACAGTCTCAACTGTAGTATTGGCTTGGCTACGTGGACCTGTTAGTCGATAGACTACTTATGTAAGTAACAGGGTGTCCCACATTCTCACAATTATGGATGTTGAACAGTGGGGACATGTATCAACTAACTTTAATCCCGCTGACTGTGCGTCAAGGGGACTAAAACCGACAGAATTAAAGAGTCACGAATTGTGGTGGTACGGTCCAGGCTGGCTATCAAAACAAATCGTTCGTATTGAAAGACCTGAGTTGTCGGAAATTCATGAAGAAGAACGAATAAAATCGTTTGTTGTTGAAGAAAGGCGATGTAATGATTATGAGTGGATGAAATTTTCAAACTTAACTAAGCAATTGAAAGTTATTTTGTTATGTCGCAGATTTCTGAAAATAAAGTTGCCGCCGCATGAAAGGAAAGGATTTCCAAAATTTGCTACAACTGACGAAATGAATCAAACACTGCAACTTTGCATTCAACAAGTTCAAGAATGTGAATTCGCGGAAGAAATAAATTCTTTGACATTAAAAGGTTGTGTAGCAAATCGGAGCGTGTTACGCACTCTTTATCCTTTTTTAGACAAAAATGGGATCTTAAGAGTAGGTGGGCGCCTAAGTCAAGCTAATGTAAGTTATGATCAAAAGAATCCAATAATTTTGCCTGCTGAGAATCATCTTAGCCTGTTAATAGTTGCTGATGCTCATACAAAGACTCTTCATGGTGGTCCACAACTGATGATGAGTTTTTTGAGATCCAAATATTGGATATTGAGAGCACGTAATATGGTTAAAAAGTATTACAGAAGTTGTGTCGTATGTTTAAGGTACTCTAAAGCAGCGGCTACACAATTAATGGGTCAATTGCCAGAGGTTAGGTTAAAACCGAGTAGACCTTTCAAAAGTTCAAGAGTGGATTATGCAGGTCCAATTAATATCCGATTCTCTCCAGGCCATGGATCAAAATCCTACAAGGGATACATTTGTTTGTTCGTTTGTATGGTAACTCGCGCGATCCATTTAGAAGCGGTATCTGATTTAACAGCCAAAGGCTTTATTGCTGCATTTAGAAGGTTTGTTGCACGTAGAGGTCATTGCCAAAATCTTTTTAGTGATAACGGCAGGAACTTTGTGGGAGCTAACAAAATGTTGTGTAAAATGTTTGATAATGCTAAATCTGAACTACATAATGAAATAGCCGAATTATTAACTTTGGAGTCAACAAAGTGGCATTTTATACCACCAAACGCACCTAATTTTGGAGGAATATGGGAGGCGGGTGTACGATGTGCTAAAGCTCATTTGAAACGAGTTGTAGGGGACAATACCTTAACATTTGAAGAGATTTCTACTATGCTGACGCAAATCGAGGCCTGTTTGAATTCGCGACAATTGAGCATTCTTAGTGACAATCCAAATGACCCTCTCCCATTAACACCTGGTCATTTTTTTAATAGGGGAGCCATTGTTAAATATTAACGATGTAGATTACTCTGATCAAAAAGTGAGGGGCTTAGATAGGTGGAAAATTATTCAAAAAATGGTTAATTCATTTTGGAAAAGGTGGTCTAAAGAATTTTTAAGTAATTTAAATCAGAGAAATAAGTGGTGTACTAAAAAACCTGAAATTGATATTGGAGATGTAGTGGTGATAAGAGATGATAATATACCACCTGCCAAATGGATTTTAGGTAAAGTAATAAAAAAACATACCGGACCTGATAATGTGACTCGAGTCGTTAGTGTTAAATGTAAGGGAGGGTATTTAAAACGCCCTGTTAGTAAGCTTTGTGTGTTGACTAAGTCATAAAGATTCAAATCCCACTGTTACGGTGGGCGGCTTGTTTATTTAGTTGTTAAGTATTGGTGGACGGAATGAGTAAAAAGGTTATATATATTGTGTATAGTATAGTCTGCTTATCGACAGATGGCATTGTTTGATTTATGTTCGCGCTATTAAATGTATTACTACCGTTGTACTTAGTTAGCTGCTTATGTATGTCAATTGAGTTTAATATTCGAGTGAATATACGAGTTGTGTTTATGTGAGCGTGTATCATTTCTAACACCAGACATACTAGAAAAATGCGAATTTAAAGCATAGAAAAGCTTTGTTTTCATACAAATAATTTTGTCTTATGATTGATTAATGATTAGCTATTTTTTATGGAATAAGGGCGAAAAATGAGCACACAATCCACCTGATGATAAGTGGATGCTGTGGCCTACAGACACCAACATATATCCTTCAAAATGCGGTTGTGTTGTCACCCCTAATTACTAAGATGTAATGCTTCGTATTGTGTAAAAAAGGGTCTCTATTGTGGTATTATTTGCATATTATATACAACACAATATTTATAAGAAGACAGTGTAGTTGCAGTGTTATAATATCCACTAACCCATATCGTCACGTGGGTGTCATAAGAGGTGACGGAACCAGAAGATGAGTGTGAGTATCTTCCTAATAACAACAAAAAATAATGTGTAAATAGTGGCAACTTTAGAAAATATCCCCCTTTTAAGGCCATTTATGGGGGAGGCCTATGTTAAGCAGCAGACTTTTTATAGGCTGTAGCAGTAACAGTAACAAGTCGGTGCCATCGTTTTTAAAAATAGAACTTTATAAAAGATTTCATAGGAATGCTTTTCAAATGCACCGTATTATTGCAAAATCAAAGATTCCGGAACTAACTTCCACCTATAGAATTCACATGGGCTTATTACTGCATAGAATTTTGTAATTTCGAAAAAATAAGAAGCCGGAGTGAAATTTTATGAAAAATAGCACCTTCTCGTAAAAATCATATTGTAAGATCTTTTTTTTAAATTCGAAACATGATATCAAAATATTAATGCATCGTCACCCAATAGGACTGGGATGAAATGCCTCGTTTTCATTAAAATAGATCTTCGGTTCTCTACACTCACTATACGAAACACTAGCATTAAGCTGCTATATGAAAAGTTGATATAAATGCTGAACTGGGTATAGTAAACACTAGTTTCTTAGTTGAATGTAATTGACATGAACTTATATTAATGAAGTTTTACAAACAATGTATAATAAACATGACAACAATCAATAAAGTAACTTCTCACTACAGTCTACTTTGACGGTAAGTGTACACAGCAGCTTTGCACAAGGCACGGGTAGTTTCTTACCTCTGAGAACTAACATGAAATATGTCACTGCCTATAATTGAACTAACTTTCTTGACCTTAACATCGGCGAACAGCAGTGGTTGCACTGCTATTGGCGGCATATGACCTCAACGCGGACGTACTTGTAGACACAACTAAGTTAAAGGTAAGGTGAACTAAAGAGAAGTTTTAAGACTTTTAGATCAGTTTTATACTTAATAAATTAATAATTTCGATAAAATCCAATTAAATAAAAAAAAGGATTATTTAAATGTTATAAGCATGATATTTCAAATTGATAATACTATTAAATTCGATTGCTAAGGGCTCTGCAGTCTCTTTACTGTGACTGTAAAGCCTGTGTGCGGGTAGGGCATGACCTGTCACCCATGTTTAGCATCCAAACGGGCGTAAAACAGGGTTGTGTCATGTCTTCCTGGCTATTCATACTGTATCTCGACAGCTGTTTACAGAAGCTGAAAGATAGCTGTTTGGGCGTGAAATTGGGTGACATAAAAGTAAATTGTCTGCTGTATGCTGATGATGCAGTGCTTATTGCACCATCAGAGGCAGAACTGCAGGCATTAGTCACGTGTATGAAAGAGGAATGAGAAATTAAAGGTCTCTGTTTGAATGCTAATAAAACTAAGGTTCTGGTATTTGAAAGGGATGAAGAGAGAACGAAGTGTGAAATATGGGTAAATCAGGAATGTCTAGAACAGGTAAATGAAAATGTATACTTGGGGAGTTCTTTTAGCCGGGATGGAAGATGTGATTTAGATTTGGACAGGCGTGTCGCTGCCGAGAACAAAGTCAATGGTGCCCTGACTGCGTTAGTCAAAAGGCAAGGCGTAGTGAAGAGTGCACGCCTTGCAATACATAACGCAGTGTTGGTACCGACTTTGTTATATGGCAGCGAAACCTGGGTATGCCAGAAGAAGCATAAGAGCAAGTTGAATGCAGTGGAGATGCGATCTCTTCGTAAAATGTGCGGTGTTACCATGGCCGACCGAAAGCGAAACGAAGAGATTCGCAATATGGCAGGTTTGAAAGATGACCTTATCACAAAAATTGATAAGGGCGTGCTTCGGTGGTTTGGGCACGTTGAGTGAATGAGTGAAGACCGAATGGTGAAGAAAATATATAGCGCGAAAGTTAATATTAAAAGGTGGCGAGGTAGACCGAGACTAACTTTCGAAGACCATGTGAGCAAATTGCTCGAAGAGGGTAGGGTCAAGAGTATTCGGATACCTAGACGTGCATGTATGATGAAGATAATGAATCTGAAAGAAGCGAAAGAGGTATGTAAGGATCGTGACACTTGGCGATCTGTTCTCTCTGGCTACCCTGTCAGGGATTGTGCGTAAAGATAAGAATTAAAATCCTCAGTACATATTTTTTTATAAAATAAAAGTAACAAGCGAATACACAGATCGTAAGTGGATGGTATGGCCCATAGATATGTACATCTATCCTTGACCAAGAATGATAAGATGGAAAGCCTCGTTATCACAAAAAGGGTCTCCGTTTCTTTACACTCATCACACGAAAAACAGCATTATTCTTCTGTTTCGCGCGTGTATTTTGTAAGAGCGTGGGCCTACCCTGGCTGAGCCGACCCATTCATGTTGCAGCAAAAATATTGGTGGCTCTACCACGTAAGCTAAATATATAATAATAAAAGAAAAAGAAGAGAAAATTCAACTCCTAACAACTGAAGGTGGTCAGTGTACTCCAATGTTAAATCTGTAAGAAGTAAATGATAATGACATCGCATGTACTTGATGTTAAAATCTATAAGAAGTGTAGTTTGTTGAATTGTTACGAATGATATCAATAAATTAAAGTTTTATACTTACTTTGTATTTCGCAGCGTGCGGGAGTAACCTCATTTTAGCGGATTACATCGCTTTAATGTACTCCTATATTGAGCCGTGGTAGCGCGGAGATAAGCGCTCACTTTATAATATTACAACATGTAAACAGATTCTATTCCCAAGAGAGAGTTTGATTCCAAAAGGCACCAGTAAAGATGGTGATTAGAATATTATATTACACAAGTAGTTATGACTAATAGATCGTAGTATTCTTTTTACCTGCCCCAGAAGAACGGTAGTGTTTTTTGAGTGTGTATGTATGCCTATTTCTTGGGCACGCTCTGTAACCTAAACGGCTTTATGGGTTTTAATTTTGGATTTTAGTTTTTGAAGTGACATATGGTATAAATATTTGCTTTTCAACTAACTTTTTAACGCAATATTTTCTTTTTTATTACTATTTCAACAGTTAAGCTTGTTCTGCTTAGAAACTAGTCTGGGTGGTAGGTGCCACCTTCGCATCTGTATTACCGCCAAATAGCTTCACGCTGCACCACAGGCTTATTTGAAGGTTTATATTTGGAAAACTAAACCTGTATAATAAAAACGCCGACTTAAATTTCAGTTCTGATTTTTTTTTCATTTTAATATACGAGTCCTATAAAAACCATATAACCGATACCATGATTATAACCTCTGATATTACATTCTGTTTTGCTCAGTACCCGAATCATTAAGCTCAAGTTAACTGCACTGCACTGTCAGCACTTTAATTACCTTCAAAACATAATCACTAGGGAAATCTTGCATTGACAATTTATGGACAGTTTTGATTTTGAAATAATCGTTCGCTCCTATTTACAGTAAAGACAAATCGTATATTATATATATATATATATAAACTAAACGTAAAGTAGCCCTAGGAATCAGTAAACGGAATTGGCAATGATTATATCTCAAAAACTGACAACCGATGGGGCAGAATCTTTCGCTGAGTTTCTTGCCTCTCCACTGAGTTTAACGCTGCCGGGTGGCATTTTGCATCACCAGACCATATGTGACAGCAGTACCTCATGCACGACCGGACTTGCGCTTTATATAAGGTAAGAAGCTGCCCCGGCGTGAAGTAACGCCGCTCTCTTGCAAGGACACAGAGTTTTCTTGCGGCTGTTTTGGCTCTGGACTCAATGAACCGCTCACAGTTTAGGTTCGGAGAAAATTTAACCCCTAACAGCTGAAGGTGTTCAGTGTACTCCAAGGATACATTCCGGAAAGTAGGAGCCAGAGTGAGTGGACTCCTTTTAGCGGTGAAAAGACACGCTTATGTTTTGGAAGCGTTGGATCTCACGAGATTCTCCATTCGAAGACTGCCTGTAGAGGAAGATTCACACGCTCAACCATAGCCTCTCGTTCGGACTGGATTTGATCCAAACTGACCCGGGCATTTAGTTGGTATCTCCCCACAACTGTTCTGTCGTCTGCATACCCATAGATACCGGGAATGAGTAGATCATTTATATGCAGCAGAAAGAGAGTTGCGAAGAGAACGGACCTCTGAGACACACCGGCGTTAGTCGCCACAATATAGTATGACCCGGAGAGACCGTTCACTCAGAAAGTCCTTCATCCAGACAATCAGGCCAGGGGATAAGCCGTACCCTGAAAGCTTCCCCAATAGACTAGCGTGCCAAACCCTGTCAAAGGCCTTCGAAACATCGAGGAAAACAGCAAGTGATTCACCACAGTTCTCGAGAGCTTCGCCTCATATGAGAATTGGTGTACGCTAGAAGATCTCCAGTTGATCGATTTCGGCAAAACCCGTACTGGCAATCACCGAGGAGATCATTTTGCTCTAGGTATACCATGAGGTGGACGTTCAATATACGCTTCATAATCTTGCAGAGTATGGAGGTAATTGAAATTGGCTGATAGTTGGCAGGGTCTGTATGGCTACCTTTTTTAGGCACAGGCTGCACATTGGCCAGCTTCCAAGATGTGGGCACCATTTAAGTCCTGAATGAGTGGCGGAACAAGCGCGTCAACACAGGAGACAACTCAGGTGCACATACCTTTAGAACTACAGTTGGAATACCATCAAGTCCTCTAGCTTTGTTTACATCTAGACTTCGCAAGGTTTTAAGAACCTCTTTGTTGGTGATACGGACCTCTGACATAGAGGTACCGCAGTGGAGTAATTGAGATGGTACGCTGTTGCTGCTGTCCAGACGCAAATTGCAAGAAAAAGACAAGCAAATAAGTCCATTTTCTCCTTAGGCGCATGCGCCAGTGAGCCATCTGGTTTTACCAGCGGAGCCAGCGTAGACCGACAGAAGTTTATCTCTGATAGTTTGACAGAGAGCTTTATACCGATGCGTTTAATGCAGTTGAAACTGGCTTGGCGACTTGGTTAAAGGCTCCCCTCTTAAGGCTAACATCCATAACCTTGCGTTCTCGAGTGTCGACCCAGGATAAGTACGCCATATACTTGTGCTTTTCAGCACGAGCGTACTGGGCGTTGAACCATGAGCGAGCTTTACTACCAATGGTCACGTCAGCAAAGGGGATGTAATACTCCAACGCTTGACGTATCACAGCGGTTATGCTACCCGCACAGCTTGACGCATCTTCGGACGAGAAGCAGACCTGCGGCCAAGGATAAGATGAAAAGAAGACTTACCTAAGATACAGACTTATAAACAATTGAATTTTATTTAAAACCTAAGACATAGTAGTCATAAAAAATGTCTATGAAATCTCTGGCGTATATTTTTTTTTATTACTCGATTAACTTTTGAAATGATTAAAGTAAAAATACTCTTAAATCGACCTTAGGATGAACGAATCATTCGACCTTAGTCAGCAGAGTTGACAATGCATGTGAATTTAATTCTAATCGATTAATAATGTAGTTGGCTATGGGTAACAGCGTCCGCTATCCATCAGACTCAGACACAACAATCAACAAATAAAATATCATAGTAATTCTTTGTGATAAACACTAATAAAATGATTCATCATCATGATCTTCATCATAATAATCAAGTCTCCCCATTTAATTAATTTTCTACCAACTTCAAAAAGGAGACGGTACTCCTACGGTTCCTCTGTATGTTTTTTTTATGTGTGTTACCTCATAACTTTTATCTGGGTAAACCGATTTCGATGATTCTATTTTATTTGATAGTTGGTGCTTCTCATGTGGTCTCATGTAAATTTGATCAAGTTCTGACCAATAGTTTTTGAGTTATTCTTAATAATTTATATTGAATTCATTTGTACAAAATTTTGATATTTAGAATTTAGAATTTACAAGATAACTTACTCTCTGAAAAGGATAATATGAACAGAATCATTTCGCTATACAAAAAATTATGGGTCGAAAAATCAATAATTGGGTTTTCTGTCAAGAAATTCTCATTAGCAACCTGGAGTAAGGAAGATAGCGGTGTTTTACCCACGTGCCTCGGAAAGCATGTAAAGTCGTTGGTCCTGCGTCTGTTCTCCCTTCGGTCGTATGGGATTTCCATCCTATTGGATTAAGAGTGTGAGGGTATACAGAGTGCACCTGTGCGTGATAGCTTGTCTCTATTAAGATTAGTCGTAGCTACTAATAATTGGTCTGAAAGTTATTATAAATATTTTGATTAAGTTAGCTAGACTGGTGTCCGCAATTCCACGTCGCAAGGTAATATCAGCATATTTGCTATTATGTATTCAATATTATTCAAGCCACCCGAGCTCACCGAGAACTGCGTTTTAATATCATTACGTATCCGAAGGGGATGGCAACAATGGACCCGGGTCCCACTGCCTCCAGTGCGGTACCATTGCGGACGAATTCATCAACCACATCAGTGCTCTCAAATTCCCTAAAGGGTTATGTCGTTGAATCTATATACCTCATCAAGATGCTGGTCGCATTCAAGTATAGGTCCGAAGTTTATAAAATTGCTATAACTTAGATCGAATCAATTCTAACCCTCCTTGCTGCGAGTGCTGGCGCAAATTTATTATGCCCTCCCTATACATGGTAATTTGCCTTGTCGATTTCTAGCGGCCTTTTGTTTTGTTTATTGAAAATATAAAATATCTTTATAGCAACTATCTCAACCATTTAAATAGTACCTGTAAAAGGTTAACCTGAGAAACAAGACTTAGTTCCTTCCTATGTTTGACAAGTTTTTATTGTATAAAAATAAACAAAACAAAAAATATACACATAAGTTTTTAAGTAAATATTTTTTTTGATTTCATGGCTATTGTACCTTTTACTAATACAAATTTCATCTCCCGAAATAATTTTGGAACGAGTACTTGACTTAGTTTTAAATCTGTCGTTGAAAATTATGAATTTATGCCAATTCTGGTTATCAAATTATTGAGGTCCCTAATAATTGAATAATAAGTATATTTTTTTATCAAATGCGGCCTATTTTGAAATCCTGTCACACCTGCCCTGCATAATACAAAATTAGATAATGGCGTTATACATGCTACATAAACTCACGGAATAGATAATATTATTTTTATCGTGTATAAATTGCATAAGGACACACAACCAGATTCGAAATAATTATTTGGAGGCCAAACAATACTCTGTGCTGTAGCCAAGCTTGTAAGTCACTGCACTACCACACTGTGTATTATATAGACATTAACCAGACGCTTACCAGCCTCAGCAGAGTCTACTTCACCTGAGGATGCCTAGTGTAGAGGCGAAACACGTGTCGTATTTTCGAGAGTGGTGTGTCGTGCCTAGTGTGGTGGTGCTGGGGGTGGTAGTGCTGGGATTAACTAAATTAATTTAATGGTAGTGACGGGTATAGTGCGCGCGATTGAGGGAGGGTGGGAGGTCCCCTTAAAACTGGGCAGGACACATCATTTTCATTCTTTTCGCGGAATTAAGCAAATTGGTTTATGACAACCCCATTAAGTTTATTATGTTAGATGTGCAAAAAACCACATTAGATCAGGTCTTACAATACTTATTTTTATTTAAATAGTTGGTATTAACTTTTTGTAGTAATTCTATTTTACGAGTATCTATTATCCATGTTATTAAGAGAGAAAAAAACAGATTTTTCTTGGAAAATTGCGTTCAAAGAGAAAAGTTATCGATAAACTCAATTCTATTATTTTTCTTTTGTGCTCATAATACAATGATAAATATGTTGGTATTAAAACAAGTTTATACATAGTCATTATTAATAAATATATATAGTTATATGCTGGCAGGAATCGAACCCGGGTAGCTATAGTACCTAGTACTGTGAAATTTACATCGAGTACAAGCCCCTGAGCTACATCGGCTTATTGCCTTAAAAATGTATTTCGAAGACATAACGGCGGACTTCACCACCAACACGCATTGGGGTAGCGTGGTGGACACTAAAACCTTGCCCTAAAACCCTCTTAGAAGTGCCAGAAGAGCCTGAAAAGAAAAAAAGGTTTGAAATCAAAGTTTTAAAATCGATAAACAAATAAATAAAAATAGATAGAGATTTTATAACTTGATTATCATAAAGATTTTTCATGTAATAACTTTTGAAAGAGATGAAGAGTAACGCATAAAATTTGAGCTTCGCTGCGAGCTAAATTTCTTTGTTAACAATCTCATTATGTGAGCTACAAAATCTCGACGAGTTTGGCAAAATAAATTTTCTTTAAATTAATAGCTCATTTAGAAGATTAAGGCCACAAATAAACATTTGGCTGAAAAATAAAAACTTGTTTAGCTGAATATCAGATTTGTCCCTTAAATATTCATTAGACAAATAACGTAAAGGCAAGTAATTTTAATGTAATGTTCCTCCATATAAAACGGTACACTCATGCAATCGCCTTGGTGTCTATCTGTTTGTATGTCATAGAGGTTTTACTTTGTAGTGTTTTATTAAATGCAACTATCCAATTACGAGCGCTAGATTAAAAACTGGAATAACCGACTTTAGGAGTTAGTTCTTTATGAAGATGATGATATGATAATGTCAGTATATAATGCATGTTAAATCAGAAGATGTCTATTCAGTCTGGTTTTTAAATTGATTTTTATAGCAACGGTGCCCCGAAAAACGTATTTACGTCTGGGGCACTTCGACCATCAAACAACATCACACCAGAAGGAGCTCCATAAACTGAATGAACTCCAGAATCTCTAAATAATTTAGCTTTACGCCTCAAATTCCAGTCTTTTTTTAATAACAGTCCTCTTGATAGTAAGTTGCTACTGCAACCAATGCCACTTGAAACCAGCTTTAAACAAAAAAGAATACAGATGAGCTGTCACCATTGAGTTATATGTACTACGTACTAGAGAAGCTATTCCAAACAAAAATTGTACACTACTCTATGTCTTCGCGCATACGCGGGAGATAGTAGAATCGCGTATGCGCGGAGACTTTAATTTAATATAAAATATTAAAATATTATTTTAATCTATTCTAAACAAACATATTTCTAAATAAAATATTATAATAATTCTTGTGGAATTCACAAATCTTCAATTTACGCAATATTTAGTTTAGTGTACGGATTGCAGTACAGTTCAGTTGAACCACGTTGAACATATTCAATGTTCGTAATGCGATATCTAGTGCGTAGTACATATATATCGATGGCCGTCACCATTGCCGAATAAAATGTAATGCCTCACAGCCTGTCATTATACTGTCTCTCTATACTCTTCAGACTGGAATACAGCAGTGCACGTACTTATGATTGGCGGCAGAAATAATAGGTAACAGAATAGTATCTACCATCTTTAATCTCAAGCAAAAGTTAAGTCAAGTCTCAGCAGAAGAGAATCACCAAACATAAAATTTCGAAAAGCAACAAAAACGAACTGGTGAGGTATTTTCTTTATCATCATCCTAGACCGTCTGGGATAACTTTCTGTGATAGTATATGTATATAAATGTCTGTAAGTCATGGTTGTAAGTTATATTTGTATTTTTTTATGGTAGAGGGGACAAACGAACATTTTTTTACAGGATAAGGGTGACAAATGAGCACACATTCCACCTGACGGTAAGTGAATGCTGTGGCCCATAGACATCTACATCTATCCTGGATTACGAATCAAAAGGCACATGCGTTGTCACCGGTGAGGACTAAAATGCATCCCATTCGTTGTATGTATTTGGTCCGAACCGGGATTTGAGCCTGGGAACCAGATAACCAGAGGCGCAAAAATTTGTTATATCAAGACAAAATATTTCTTAAATGATCGAGTCCGTCGATGATGTCTCACTTTTTTACTTACATAGACTGGTTACAAATAATAAGTTATATTTTCAAAGTACCTTTTGAAGGCAAGTTTGATATTTAAATACAGTTTTCAAGTGATTTTACAGAACCAATTTTGTTAGACTTGAAAACTTACATGGTTAGGTAGGGTAAGCTGAATTGAGAGAATATAACTTTGAAATAGTTAAACTTTAGGGTTGCAAAGCTGTATAGTTGTCATGACATATAATCTTTGATAAATATTTAATTAAGCAAGCCAGATTAACCAAATACGTAAACTTTCAGAATATAAGGGCAGAAATACTAAAACTTATAATCTTGTATCAGATATAGGATATATCGTGGTACAGAAGTTTGAAATATACAATGTATTAAAATGATACATGTGAGTAAATCTATAAGGCCCGATTATATTCCCCCAATTTTATTTAAAAAGTGTGCTGAAAGTCTTATTACGCCCTTATTTTTGTTATATATGTGATCTCTTAATGATAGTTTAGTTCCTGCTGTATGGAAAATAGCATTTATATCAAACCAATTGACAAAAAATGACCAGGAGCTATGATCGAAAATTTGTAAAATTCTTAGAGAAAATTGTTTATAAACAATTTTATGCCTCATTAAAACACACATTAAGTGAAGATCAACATGGTTTATTTAAAGGGGCGTTCCACCACACCGAATATTATTGTCTGTAGTAATTATCTATCGGATTTTATGTCCGAATACATCTAGAGTACACCTCTCAGGCTTGGAAACCTAACTATAACATTTACATTAGTAGAATTGAAACTATACAAAAAAAAATATGGCTGCGAAAGAAGACATAATCTTCTGCACGTCTCTTTAAATAAAACGATGTATCGACAAAAGTCATTTGTAATGAGGGCATGCAAGAGTTTTAGTACTATGGCACAACAATTACTTATTTATTTATTATATTTTACATTATTTATTACATAGATTTATTTAACACCAGTGCTCGTAAACTATATGTATTATTACTATTATTATTTTACATCAACTTGTTATATGTTAACTGTTTAATGCTATTTGTAAAATATTATTATATATCTTCCTTCATTTTTTTTTCACGTATTACCTGTTGTGTTTAGCTGTAAAATTTCTAATATGATAAAATAAAATAGAATAAAATGAAATATCTAACATAATAGTTATGGTTCTCAATTTCTTCCTAGAAAAAGTTTACGAGTTTAGTACATTATCAGCAGGATATAAAACGGTTAAATTTTTAAATTAGTTTTTATTACACTTCCAATACTTCCAATTTTCCGGTAATTTTATGTCAAATTACAATTTAAAAAAAGAACTTGGAAGATCCAAAACTGCACAACTCATAATGCTCATATGATGGTGAAAAAATTAAAAACGGTAAATTGTAGGTCTATTCGTCAAAGAGTTCCAGTAGCAGTCACCGAAACACACCATCAAGGCCGCCGGTAAGGTCTATTCATAATTAGAAAACGAGCCTAAACTCTGGACACCTAGTTCTCCTCGTCGAAGAGTTTCAGTAACATTCAGCGAAGTACACTTTCAGGTCACTCAATCAAGTCCGGAGGTAGGTCTCATCATAACTAACAAAACGAGGCTAAACTCGGCACACCTAGTTCTACTATTCGAGGAGTTCCAGTAGCATTCTCCGAAGTATACCTTCAGGTCACTCTATCAACAAAAATAACAAAAATAGGCCGTTATCTTTCTGACAATGCACTTTTAGCGAAACGAAATATTGTAATAAAAATCTGTAATTATAAAAATAATAACCTTGGTCATGTATGTATCAATCAAATTTGGTTTTTTGCAATATTTTGTATTTGTACAGCGATCGATATTTTTGCTGCCTATTACCGCTGCTGTAAGCAAACGATACAGTAATCCACACACGAGGGCAGCTGAGCCCCAAGGGCGTGTGAGCTGTGAGGCAAAGTGTATTTAGTAAAATATATTATTACAAGGCTGCTTAAAACACCTAAAATTTCGGCATTTCTCTGCCGAAAAAAATTAATTATAACTATACAAAACAATATTAAACCGTCATTTATATTCAATGGCTCCCACGTGGAGAGATTAAAAAATAGACTGAGTTGAAAATTTTATATTTTATAAAACCACTTTTTTATGTAAAAATAGCAATTAATCAAATTGAAAAAAATAAGTTCAACAATCATTTTATCTTTCTGACAATGTGCTTTTTATACCATTTATAGGTGCAATATGATTGTTGGATACGATTTCATGCGACAAAACATTGGAATATTAATTTTTGGGCGCTAGTAGAACATACACCTACGCGCTTTGCGCTTAAGGCACACAAAAGGATAAAACATTTACCAAAAACGTATATTTTTTTACATAAACTACATGGATTCAAAAGAATCCAAAATCTGAATCGATCAGGAAGATGCCATACATTAAACTCTTTTTACAAATAATTTAATTTGTTCACAAGTCACAAGTTACCGTACCGTGAGAGACATAATTTAATAAGTATCGCAGGACTTCGGGCGTGGATTTATTTAAGCTTCTGGGTAGGATAACATTTGCATTTTCAGTACTCTCCTAACTTTGTACAAGTATTCCATTCTTTTACGTTAGGAAAATTTATTCCTAAAATAAGGAAGCTTAACACTTTCTTATCAGACTTTTGGGTGATTTTGCATAATTAAAATTCCTATTTAATTTTAATAATTTTACATATATTAAACTAATATTTAATTTTATATAATAACAGCTGATTGTTATATTATTCCTAGTCATTTATTTTGTTCCACTACGCGTGATGGTTGCAGTATGAATATGTCGGCTCGGCAACTTACAGGATTTCTCCTTAAACTTATATCATAATGTTGGAGTGTTTCGTTTGTTGAGTATACCATCGATACTTGTTAGTGGTAAAGATAATTCCTAATAATACCTACGTCCTCAATCACCGTCTTCAATCACCAAATACCTAAGTCCTCAGGTGTGACAACGCATCTACATTTTGACATTTATTCGAGGACAGATGTAGGCAGCAGTATCCACTTACCATCAGGTGGTCTGTACGCTCGTTTATCACCATTATTCTATAAAAAATATTTTTCTGTAACCTCTAAGAGAATTTATCCCTATGAACCCTATTCTTTTCCATAGTTATTATAAGAGACAATTACGGGATGTGATTACTTTGGCATTAACGTCAGACGCATAATAGATCCAGAGCGTCGAAGGGAAGCAGTGCAAATGGTGCCTGACAGCCGGTACAGCGATCACAAATTTTCCAAACGCGTTAATTATATTAAATTCTGTCCACAGCGGTAGTTCAGGTTCAGATTCAGCAGCGGTTATAGGTCAATGAAGAAGAGGAAAAAGATCATTTTTTACATAGTAAGTAAGTAAAACCTGACTTTCACATCATGTGAACAATGTATATTTTTTTTTAGAAAACAGAAGTGATTAACGGATTTACAGTCCATATGTGTTGTATGTGTAGTACGTTGATAATGCAGTCCATGGCCACCTGCAGTCAAATTTAAACAAAGAACGCTACAGGTGTGTTGTCACCTCTGACGACTTAGATGGTATGCCAAACAGCCTGTTGTTATACTGGCTCTCTACACCCTCCAGACCGAAACGCATTAGTACAAGTGCTGCTATTTGACAAGTCTGAAATAAAGTGCTTTATATTAAATATTTACGTAATTACATTTAATTTTTCATATAATAAATTAAAGAGGATGGTCTGGTGTGTTGAACATATTTTAATTCAAGTTTTAGATTAGTAGAGAATAGTATTTTATTCAAGACGGGGTTATAATTGAAGTAGTAAAATTGAATTATCTATACATAAGAAACCGCACGGTTGCAATCACCTTATTCACAGGGCTTAATATTATAAGTCATATTGTATTCTCTACGATTATATCACCGTTTTTAAACGGATTTCATTTCATAATTTTATTATAATTTCGATAGTACTTATAATCCTTTGATATTTTCTGATAAGTTTAGGTGTTTTACACTAGGTTTTACTATGCTCAATTAATAGCTTGTAACAGTATTTAAAAATTGTCACAGTTATTCAGGATGTTATAGTATTAAGAGTTAAGAGTTTAAATTGCTACTTTTACGGATTTTATCGCGTTTAATTAAGTTATTTTATATTCCCGACGTTTCGGTTGCTTTCCAGCAACCGTGGTCACGGGGGACTGAGGTGATTGACGTCCCGATGTCAAAGTTAACCCAGAGTACCTTCAGCTTTTTAATTATTAATTTTGGTCCGATCTACGCAGAATGAACTGTGTCTTGAAGTCTTGCAGTGGTATGCTTGGGTTTAGTTTTAATTTTATGAATTACAGGATCCCAAGCAGGTGGTAGTACCCAGCCTCCCTCTCTATTGAAATTAGGATGTTTTTTAATTTCAATAGCCTCACGTATCATCCTTGGCAGGAATCGATGTTCTTTCGCGAGAACTTGTGGTTTATCAAATCTAATGTAATGGCGGGAGCCGTCTAGAATATGATCACAAACTGCAGACTTCCCGGAACGTTGGTGCTTCACGTCAGCTATGTGTTCTTTTACGCGGGTTTTATTGATCGTTTTGTTTGCCCTATATATGAGAGACCACACTCACAATCAAGCTTGTATACTCCTGCATCTTGTAAAGGAATATTGCACTTGACGGATGGTAAGAACTGACTAATCTTCTTCGTGCAGCTTGAAGAATGTTCTAATAGAAGCTCGCTTCAAGATGTAGCCAATCTTGTCTGTGCCACCTCTGACATATGGTAGTACAGCAGACACACGCTCGACTGTGGCCGGCTTCACTCGGTCACTGTGACGTAGGCGCGGAACCCGAAGCTTGTTGTCGTGCAGAACCTGCTTGACGTGCTGAAGCTTGGCGGTGTTTGCTGTCACAGATCCCTCGTGCTCTCTGCAACAAAGATTTGCCCACAGTAGCTAACTGTGAAGGGTGATGGTGGGATTCACCGTTTAAGTATCGGTTTGTATGGGTCTTTTTTCTATACACAGTGTATAAAATCCGTAAAAGTAGTTTTATTTAATGTGTAGTGTTCGCGTAAATATAAGAAATCATTAGTTTAAATTGCATTAAATTCTATGAAATTATAGTAAAAATCTGTAAGCGAGAATCCACAATACGTCGCGTTTATCACGGCAGAGATTAAGTAGCATCATCTATTTGTGTATATCAATTTACTGCATTACTCTACCCGCAACACAATAACTCCCTCGGCCCTCATATATCGTACTCATTAGAAATATATATTTCGTCAAAGCGTAATAACCATATGCTCAATTTTATGTCCATTATGTAAGCTTCGCCATTTCATATATCAAGTTTAAATTAATGCAATTAATTTAAGTTATATAATAAATTTAAGTTTAATGCTCAAATGTTCTGAATGTGTACTACCATGTTCTTAATAGGAACATAAATCCTTAGATTGTAATTTTATAAATGTAGATACTTTTTATATTTTTTTTTCGAAGACTCAAATATTATGCTGTAATCTGCTCATGTGAAATAATGAATAATATATTATATATTTTTAATCCTACTATTCAATTTTATGTTAAAATTCTTAAACATGAAAATGTATTTTCTTTTGATTTTACAAGCCCTAACAGTCTATAGCAAAACGAAATACCGAAGCCAGCAATGAGAGCAGCGCCGAAAACGATACATCTGGTATTGTGATTATAGTAAAACCTTTTTGCAATGGAAAAAGCAAATGTCAACCAGTTTACTCCTACGGACTGAAAAGTAAGAAGAAGGAGATATATGACAGACCTACGTACGCACATCCAATATGTTTCATTACTCTTAATGTCGATTTTGTAATGTGTTTTATTCCTTGGTACAACTTGACAAAAACATAATGATTTTACGTTGTATGTTCGTGTGGGTCTTCTCCTACGTAAGCATTATTTAGGGTTATTATTTAACGGCTTAGTGGCTTAGAACTGAGTTTCAACACAGAGGGCAGCGGGTTCGGATACCGCACGGAACAATTATTTGTATGGCCTACAAATAATTTTTCCGGGTCTGGATGTACGATGTGTACGTAAGCTGCCTCCATGATACAGGAGAAAATCCTAGTGTGTGGTATCACTTATAAAAGAGAAAAAAAAGGAAAATGTACCGTTTTCGAAAGCAAATGTGCATGAACCTGTCACGTACCGACTAGAATGATAAGTAAGTGATCAACTTTTGAACGCCAATAACGAAGGCAACTGATGTTTTATTACTCATGAATTATTTGGAATAAAATAGAATGCCTTATAGCTTGTAATTATACTAGTTCACTACACAAACACTAGACATACTATGGCTTTATTTAAAAAATAGTATTTTAAAAAATGCCATTTTTAATAATAATAATAATAATAAATAAAATATTTATTCATTGACCAAAAGTAATAAAATATTTAAAAGTTAAACTAATACAAAAATGATATTTTTAGAAGGACAATGAAAGGGTTCTGACTCAGCATGTGTTGCAGAGAATCTACAACGCTGTTATTCTGTCAGCACCCATATACCTACTTAGTGAGCTAAAGTATAACAGTACGCGTACATCACTGATTATATTACAAATAGCTTTTAGTGTTAAATTATTTATTTATTCATTCAGCCAGTACAAGAACTATTTAATTAATTAAATATTTCCGGGTTTATTATATATATTAATTTTAATATATCTTTGTTCTGTTAGATATAACAGATGGTCATTGATAGTTTCCGAAAGTTCACCTTACACCATGGTCGAAGCTAAGCAGTTTCATTATCATCATCATTTCAGCCCTTCACTGCTGAAGGCCTCCTCCAAGAAGTGCCACAAAACACGGCCCTGAGCCGCCTGCATCCATCGACTTCCCACATCATACTATGCCGTCACTTCATATTGAGGTTACCGATCCGTTGTCAATTCTTTGCACAATATAACTGACCCATTGTAACTTCAGCTTATTGATCCATTAGGATATCCCGGTAACAACACCTCTAATCAGCTTAGTAGTTACTAAATCTGTTGTTGATGCTTAGCAGCTCCAAAACGTACGTGACAGCAGTTCCCACAGCCGATCGGACATGTTCTTTGAGTATTTTAAGCGGACCCAGATGAAGTGTTGCCGTACCTTTGAAGAATTTCAAGTTTCCCTGCAGCTAATTTTGCTATGAAACCAACCAGCTGCCTAAACCTAATGTTTGGTGAAATCTAGACTCTAGAAGGCAGTCTGTAATGTGGTCTTAATCTTAGGGATTAATTAAGGAAATTTTTATCAAAGTAAAGAAACAATAAACAACCCAAAAGGTTACACGGGTTTCTAAACAAAATACGAGTAAAATCTATTATATTACGTCCTTTATAAAACATCGCAGACATCGCGAGGAAACCTGCAAAAAATTCTGGTAAAAAATCTAATACAAGAACATATTATGAAATTCGCCAAAACAGATTATTGTAACGCGGCGGACTCTTCCATGGCCCCAAAACCTCTATCAAAATAAGCCAATGTATATGTATCCTAATGCGGGCATTAGGATACACATATATTTGAAAACTGTCACTATACTTATGTAAGAGTCCTATAAATGAGGTAAAATTGATTTTAAGTTTAATAGCGACAGAGTGAGAAAGAAGTCAGTTTACTTATTTTCATTGTATGTAATTTTAACAATTACATTATTATTAATACAAAAATTTATGAACATGGGAGATGGCGTGTTAATATAAAAATTTTTTAGCCATTATCTATTTTTTTTTACGTCAATTGCCATTTCATTGATAAAGAGATTAGGTGATTAGGTAACAAATAAATTCCCCTTTTAGACTATAAAACTAATTAATGTACGTTGAAAAAGGAAGCTTAAGAATCTCTTTATAGATTAATTCTTTTGGTCAGATGCCTCTTACATGCATAAAAGAGAACCACCGTATCAGCTGATATAATGAGATGTAGGTTAGAGGCTGGCTATCCGCCAACTATGATGATGTATTGAGATAAGATTGTGATTGCGTATGTGTCGTATTGTAGGGTACTTGGTTTATGTAGACTGAGCTATGTAGGAATTTATATCACATTTTTATTTCACCTTTAGACAGAGTATTTTCGTAAATTTACTGAGTACCAGCGTTCCTTTTTGCCTAAAAGACGGTTTAGTTCTTCTATAGCAAAGCGAAAGTACTACTTTAGACACATTTCAATTATATTCCGATTTGAAAGGAGCCAGAAAAATTACAAGCATTCCGTCTTATTCTTAGAATATATCAACCCGTAATCTTTGTTGATTCAATGGGCTTCAAATACCACCACTAGCTAAACTGAATCTCACTTGTCACTATACTCCAATTACAGTAATAGTAAAAATTATTTATTTATTATAGCTAATATTATTATTTTATTTATTTTTATTTATTTATACTCTTTATTGCACATAAAACACTACACAACATAGCAAACTTAAATTTATCAACGAATGTACAATTAGGTGGCTTTATCGCTAAACAGCGATCTCTTCCAGGCAAACCTTGGTGAAGGAGATAATTTTCATGTAAATATATATATTATTATTCCGTGGATGCCGTAGGAGGCGACAGAAGGAAATTGAAACAGTAGGTGGGCAGCAGCAATTTTCTAACAACAACATAGTACTGCGGTTGCCAGCCAAGAAGAGGCTATCTATTGCCTATAATCAGCGGTAGATTTTTGAAAGGCTAAAATGAATTACTGAAATTATTTTAATATAATTAATAGAATCAGGCGTTACTTTGCGGAAATCCATTATATAAAAGCTTTTACAAAAATTTACTTCGCAAATATCCGCGTTATAAAATAAAATGATGTGTCTTACCTAGTATGAAGAAGCACCTCCCGCCCTCCCTCAATTGCGTGCACTAACCCCGTAGTGCACGCAATTGAGGGAGGGCGGGAGGTGCTTCTTCATACTAGGTAAGACACATCATTTTATTTTATAACGCGGATATTTGCGAAGTAAATTTTTGTAAAAGCTTTTTTGAAATTATTTTAGATTAATAGAATCAGGTGTTACTTAGCGGAAATCAAATATACAGCCCTCCCTCATTTCACTTCATTGCGTGCACTATCCCCGACACCACTAATCCCAGCACCCCCCTACTCCCAACACTAATACACTACGAAAAACACACCCCCGTCGATAATATGACATGTGTTTCGTCTCTACACGAGGCGCTTTTAGGTAATATACACTGCGGTGGCTGACCGCTAAAGCCATTTAGGCGCCAGCCAGGGCGGGAGATGCTACTAGGTAAGACCCATTTTATTTTAGTACGCGGATATTAGCCAGTTAATTTTTACCATCCTACAAATTATTTTAATAATATAAGCCGTGCAATTTTATGCAATAAAAGTAATAAGGCCGTCTTTCTGTTTTAAAAGAATTCCTTTCGATATTTAAAGGGTCTTCAACAAAGAGATTTAAATATATCTACTACTACTTAAATGTCTTTGGTTTTCAAGCAAGGAAAATTTCACCGTACTACCCGAAAACATGTTCATGTTCGTGCAAGTTTCTTCAAGATGTTTTTACCGCCGAGTCTGCAGTAACTACACTTAAAATTTCAATAAACAATTTCATAGATGTCGACGGGGAATAAAATCGGTTGGTCGGCGAAATATAAAATTTTAAAGTGGGCCCTTATCCACTGAATTACCACGGACCTCTTATTAAAATATACGTCTCTATATTTGCGAATAATAGGCACTATTTGTCTTTTAGATGAAAATAAATGATTTTACATTCGTGCGTCTCTTGTACATTACTCTGTGATCCTCGGCGTAGTATTATTTATTACCCTGTTTTCTGGAATAATGGATATTACTGTTTAATGGATATTACTCTGTTATGTCTGCGATAACGTTTTTGTTTTCAAGTAATGTAGATGTTTCATTTTTATCTTTAAATTGTAAAAAGTCTGTAAGAAAAATAAAATGACCTCGATTGACTTTGGTTGATTTAACTTATTTACTCATACATTCAATCAATCCATCCATCCTTACTTCATATACTACCCGTATTTTATAAAAAAAAATCCAATACAACTTATATATACAACTGTCCGCTGCTGGATACAGATTTTTTTATAGAATAGGGTAAAAAACGTGTACATCCATCCTCGTTTGCGAATCAAAATGCAGATGTGTTGTCACCCGTGAGGACTAATATGGAATGCCCTTTTTGCAATAATAATGGTCTCCGGTTCTCTACACTCACCATACGAATCACAGCAGTGTTAAGCTGCTATTTTACGCTGGTATTATGTGAGAGCGTGGTCCCTCGACGGTTGAGCCGACCCATTCGTGCTACAACTATGCTACTAATATAGCTGCAGTATGGCTCTACCACGTATAAAATTGCCTCATTGGGGAATTTTGACACAGTTGAAACACTTGGCAGGCGGGTTGGCAACTGCAGTTTTTATAATTTTGAGTTGTTGTCAGGAAGATGCTGCTGTCCTCTACTGATTTGTTTCCCTCTGTCGCCTCTTACGACATCCACGTGACGATACTGAGTAGTGGATATTTTTACACCGCCGCTACACGGTTACATTCAATAAACATACAAAAAGTTATTTACAGCCTATTTACGTTGCGCTGCTGGGCACAGCCCTCCTCTCACTTCTGAGAGGGTTTTAGAGCAAGGAAATATCCGGTCACAATGCGTGTTAGAGGGCGAACTTCACATGTCTTCGAAATATTTTTTCTTATATCTCAGACATGCAGGTTTCCTCACGATATTTCACTTCACCGCCGAGCATATTGTAAATCAGCGCTTGTAACTTCTATTAACAATTTCATTGGTGCCGGCGGGGATTGAACCCGAGTTGCTCGCTTATAGCGAGCGCTTAGCCCCTGAGCTACCATAGCTCTTACAAAAAAATAATCACAAAATGGTTAATTTATTTATAACTGTTATATTTATGTTGTAAAAATATTGGAGTAAATTTGGATTGATTGGGATTGTAATGAAAGGGTAGAACAACGTCTACTGGGCTGGCTAGTAGTTCAATAAAACTGTGGCCATGATAGGAAAAGGTAAAATCTCCCGCCGGGCAAGGTGTCCTGCCCGGGGGGTGGCCAACGCTCCATGTATTTTCTGGAACCGTTCTATATATTTAACTTCGGAACTTTGATAGCGTGATTTAGGCTTCGATGCGTTTTGCTTAGGGCGCAACGACAGCACCGCCACATCACCCCTGCTCAGAACGGAGGTCGATAATGCAGTCTAGATCTCGACGAGTGTGTAAGTGCCAGGGAATTGGCTTAGTTATGATGAGATACTTAATTATGACTTTACACTACATTTGTTAATGTAAGATAAGGTTCTCAATTTCATCATATTTTTTACCTTGAAGCCAGCTCTGTAGTGTGTTCTTACATATATGTGTCGCTGTTGAGTAAAAATTAAGAATTTTATTTAATTTGTTATAAATATGTGCGGATTGTCTTCCAAATTGTCTCGTGGCGTAGGCAGTTTTAATTTGGGTTACAGGTGCAACATTTAATATTCTTCTTTTATTTAGTCTAGGGGGGTTGTAGGGGAGTTTTCTATGAAATTTTAAAATCACGTGTAAAATGTAAAGTTTCCTTACAGATAGTAGGCCACAGTGGGAATATAGACTGACGGTTGGAAACCTATAAGGTTAAAAATAAATCACTTTAAGCAAAGATCTGTGAGCCCTTTCTAGTTCTAGAAATTTTGTTTTGGTGGCTCCACCCCACACTGTGATACAGTAATTAAGAATAGATTGGGCTAGCGATATATATATATATATATATATATATATATATATTTGTTTTATTAAATTTGCGTCGGCAACGTGTCTTAAAGTCTTAAAAATCCAAGTAAGTTTGCGCATTCTGCCAATCAGTAGGTCAATGTGGGCACTCCAAGCAAGGCGCTGGTCAATCATTACTCCAAGATACTTGGTTTTAGATGTTTTATCTATGCTATCACATGAGCAATTTTGGTTGGTGATATTGTTACATGAGTGAATTTTTATTTGGAAGTCTGAATTTGGTTGAGTACTGTTATAATTTGTGAAACATATATAATTGGTCTTAGAGACGTTTAGAGTCAATAAATTTTTGTCTAACTAACGAGCTATTCGTGCCAGACCTTCCTGTGTAAAGCCACGTACTTTGTCCCATGTTGTACCAGAGAAAACTACAGCGGTGTCGTCTGCATATGAAAATAATTTACCATTAAGTATTTCCAAGTTACAAAGGTTATTAATGTAAATTAAGAAGAGCGTTGGTCCCAGCATACTCCCCTGTGGGACACCATATGTTGTGACTGCCGGTTCACTGATACAGTCACCAACTCTAATACTCTACGATCACGCAAATAGTCACACAGCAAAGCTAGGGGAGTATCCCTGACACCCACTGATTCCAATCTGCGCATAAGGATGGGGACAAAGACGGTATCGAAAGCCTTCTGAAGATCTAGAAAAACTGTAATGCACTTTTTATTTTTATCGACATTTTCAGTAATGTGAGACGTTAATGCACTTATAGCGTCCTCTGTTGATATTCCTCGTCTTAAGCCAAATTGGGAGTTAGATATTAGTTGATATTTGTTTAGGAAGCTGATTAATCTGTTATTTATAATTTTTTCTAATATTTTTGAAAGAACTGGAAGGACTGATATAGGTCTATAGTTGGTGGTTTCGTCTCGGTCTCTACCCTTATGTACCGGAGTGACAATAGCATATTTGAGCGCAGTAGGAAAGATACCCTGTCCTATGCCGAGGTTAGCTAAGTGAGCAATAACGGGGGCTATATCTTTGCCAACATGTTTCAGAAATTTCGTTTGTATACCATCCCAGCCAGCAGCGCTGTCCGATTTTAATCCCATTAAAATTTCGTAGACCTCATTTGGGTCAGTTTCTAATAAGACAAAGGAAGAGGGTGGGTGTATATCATTATAATTATCAGAAAGTGTGTCCCAATTTGTTTGACGCATAAAAATATTATCAGCTAGGCATTTGCCAATATTAGCAAAATAGGCATTTATGTAA
This sequence comes from Parnassius mnemosyne, assembly GCA_963668995.1. NCBI lineage: Eukaryota > Metazoa > Arthropoda > Insecta > Lepidoptera > Papilionidae > Parnassius > Parnassius mnemosyne. Next base: position 15,081,535 of record CAVLGL010000159.1, read on the forward strand.
TTTACAGATTCTTTAGGGGTTGATTTACAGTTAAGAAGTCCTATATTATTTGATTTATTAACTTTACGATGCGTGATGTCATTTATAGATTTCCAGAGTAACCTAGGATTCTTTTTATTTTTAATTAGTTGATCTCTTTTGTAATTCCGTTTTAACGTTTTAATCAAAGCATTACAGTGATTGCGATAGCGTCTATATGTTATTTTTAGAATTTCGTTTTTTTGATCACGTTTCAGTTTTTTCTGCATATCATTTCTATTTCTTATACAACGAAGAATGCCCATTGTAATCCTTGGTTTTACTATGCGATTTTTACATGGAATTGTCGTTGTTATTGTATTTATTAAAATACCTTGCCTCAGTTTGTTAATTAACACATCAGTAAGACTATTGGGATTATTATGTAATAGCAAGTCATGAAATTCCAAACCCTTAAAGTATTCGATTGCTTGTAGAAGGTTGAAAGAGGTCTATATTTTAGGGGAATTAATTACATCTTTATATTGGATAGTTTCAGAAAAATCATGTTATGGTCAGTAATAGTTGTATTAATAACGTATATAGACGCAACATTTTTAGTTTTATTTAGTTTTAAAATAAAATGATCCAAAAAATTTTTGTTTTTAGTTGGTATGGTGTGTCCTGGTAATATGCCATGCATTGCTAGTATGTTTAAGTAGTTTATTTTATTTTTACGTTCGTTTGTCTGTAAATTGTCATTGTTTGTTATATTTATGTTTATGTCTCCCGTAAGAATTATAGTTTCAAATGTTTATCTAGCGAATATATGAATTTTTCTGCATCTGAAGTTGATGGTGAGCGATAAATCCCTAGGATAGTTAGGTCGTTTATAGTAATTTGAAGACATGAGGCATTCGAAAGCAAGATCTCGGTAACCTTAACTTTATAATCCATTTTTACATAGATTACAACACCGTCACACCGATTTAAATGATTTGTTGTTGTAAATGATGTGTAATTATTTAACTGTGGTATGGTTTTTTAGGATCAATTTGACACTCAGTTATTACTATCACATCTACCAAAAACTTGAAATGTGACAATGTAAGGCAAAGATCATCAAAATTACAATAGATATCTCTTATATTTTGAGAAACAATTGTGAGTTCTGAGTTAAGTATTTTAACTACCGAGGATAAAAAACTAATAACATCACACATACTAGAATTCGCCATTTCTATTTTATCAATCTCTGTTACGATATTTAATAAGCTATCCATATAAAGTTAGGATTAGATACTTCCGGACGTTACACCTTCTATTACAAAAGAAGGGGTTATTTGACAATTTTGGCAGTTTTTATAGGACACATTCATAATATGATTATATAAAGTACAACTAAACAGCTTTTTATAAATCGTAACATGGTTATTTTGTATAGACTTGAGGTAGTTGTTTATGTATGTTTGTGTAAATAAATATGTGTGAGTAAAATAAAGTAAAATCGTTTTGTGGAACTGTGAAGTAACAAGATATATTAAGTGTATAATTTTACTAAACCTTACCTTTAGAGAACGTCTTAAAGTGTTTAGACTATATGCGCGAAGCAAGTATATATCATGAGTACAAATTGTAGTAATATTCACAATAAACACACTATATAATAATAGTACTAAGACTTGGACCATAATGTCACTGAGTAGTCACGTTTGTTGTATAAGTTTATATACTTGAGCTTCATTCCTTATCGGCATAACATATGTTGTATGTTGTATGTTGTTTAGTCGGTTGTCTTCCGTATGTAGACACGTCCGTACGATGTCCAGCAAAATTTATACGATTTTGTTTTAGCGAGGTCGCGGGCAAGGAAATGTAATCTAGCCCCTTTAGACGTCAGTTGTTCTGATACATATATTGGAGTGTCTTCTCTTGTTCTAAAACCCAGGTATTTTGCTCGCAGCTTTTCTTTATTTTTAATATTATAAGCCTTACACATCTGTTAGACCGAAGATTTCAGACTGGCCGAATTTGTTTTCACAATAATTGGGGTACTCTTAGTGGTTACACTCTTTGCTCGTACTCTATAAATGTCAGTGATTTCATTTTCAGTTATAGGGCAATCTATCGTTTTTGATAAGCATAAAACCATTTTTGTTAAGTCTTCTTTGTTTTCTTTGGGTTCAATTTGTGGTACATTCTTCATTTCAAAGTTTCCTTTTTGGTTTTCTCTTCTTACGTCCTCCAGTTGATCCTCCAGTAAAGTTATAAAAACTTTGTCTTTTTTGTTTTCAAACTCCAATTGTTCTATTCTTTTTTTAAATTCTTCATTTTGTGCAGATAAAAAAGACAAATGAATTTTCTATGTTTTCATTTGTCTTTTTGATGTCTTGTAGGATTGGATTAATTTTCTTAAATTCATTTTGCAGTTTATTGCGTAGGGCGACATAGTTGGGAGTTTCAGTATCCCAACCTGCTTCCCGATGAATATGGGAATCAGATAGCGATCTGTTCATATCACTTTCCATCTTTTAGAAAAACAAAGCGTTCGAATATTGTAAAGTTCAATTATGCAGCGATGTCTTAGCACACAGAGCGAAAATCGTAGCCTAGTAGGTTTTTCGTAGACCGTAGTGGTCCGTAGCGCGCTCCTCGTAGCGATGACGCACGACCTTGTGCGTCCACGACGTTGCCGTGCAGGAACGGGTCAAAAAATGGCAGTAGTCACATTCGCACGTGAGGTATGAGGGGGACGCGGCACGCAGGCAGAAGGACATCGGTCGCAATTATTATGATGGATTAAATATGCTAGATTAATTCACACTATATCGACTTTAAGGTACAACGATTAAGGAGGGTTTTTATGTGCATTTTAATTTTGAATTTAAAATAGAAAGCGTGACACGTCTACTCACAAACAAGTCTCGGACGAAAGAGGCAGGTTATAGATGAAATAAAATACGCAGAGATGCAACATCTCTATGCAGTGCCAATGAGTGAAGCCGATCGGAAAGAACTCGGTCATCGACAATTCGAACCGCTCTACGCTGGATGCGGTCAAGTGGAAGGAGCTGGCACTGAGATGAGAACAGTATTCCATGTAACGCTAAACCTGCGCCTTCTAAAGTCGCAACTGGTCACATAAAATACTGTCCCGCTCTGCTCAGATCGCCAAGTAATATAGTTGTAGCACGAATGGGTTGGCTCGACCGGGGTAGGACCACGATCTCACAAAATATCAGCGTAAAGTAGCAGCTATATTATTATTATAATTATAATTGTGAAACCGGAGATCCTATTTACTGGAAAAGAGGCATTCCATCTTAGTCCTCACGGATGATAACGCATCTGCATTTTGTTTCTTTATTGAGGGTAGATGTAGATGTCTATGGGTCACAGCAACCACTTACCATCAGGTGGACTGTGTGCTCGTTTATCACCTATCCTATAAAAAAGTAAAGAATTTGGGGGTGTTTCACCCTGTCCCTCGAAAAGCACGTGAAGCTGTGGTCCTGAGCCTGAACTCATTCTGGTCGTGTCTGATTGCCGTCCTATCGGACTATAAGAGTGAGGAAATAGAGAGTACACCCGTACTTGTCCACACACTCGTGCACTATAATTTTAGCTGCGCGGATAGCTGGTCCCCGTTGAATTTTACCGCCGTGACCGAAATTCGTTCTGGACACATGGACAAAAATTTACCTATTTACGAATACCTGTTCAGACTTACTAATATTGATGCCTAACGCTACATACAACATAATTTCAGTAACAAATGGTATGATATTTAAAACTCAGAGATACATTCTAAAAAGCAGCAACATATAGCGTGAATCTATATACCCATTTTTATGATACTTTGGGGATAGATTCAATCTTGTCTCAACTTCTTCAATATACTATTGTACCTATTCGTTCTTTAGCGATACCATTATTTGAGCCGTAAGCTATCATTCAAGTTTCAGACAGTCTTGATTAAACTCTGGAAATTTTTTTTGGAATCTTTTTAAGAACGTTTTTTTGCACATTATTTTTCCATTATCCTTGATATTTTTATATAACCTATATAGAAATACCCACTATTCGATAAATCTATGTTATACAATATTTTTTCCATTATATCATTTATGTGCGTAATATTTTAAGAAAACACTGACTTCAAAGAACTCCGTTATCTATCCATATAAGCCTATAAAACTTCACTGGTGAGCATAGGCCTCGCCAGACTAGGCAACAGGGAAACTGAACCAGCAGATGGGCAGCAGCATCGTCCTGATAACAGATAAATAAAAAAAATCTAATTTGGCAAATATCCCTCTTAAGAGGTAATCTAGGTGTGGGAGGCCTGTGTTCAACAGTGGACTTTTGATTTAATGATAATGGTTTTTTTTATAGGCTAAGGGTGACAAACGAGCACACAGTCCACCTGTTGGTAAGTGGTTGCTGTGGCCCATAGACATCTAAATCTATGTTCGATTACGAATCAAAACGCTGATGCGTTGTCACCCGTGAGGACTATGATGGAATGCCTTGTTTTCAGTAAAAAGGGGTCTCCGGTTCTCTACACTCACCATACAAAACACAGCAGCGTTAAGCTGCTATTTTACGCTGGTATTCTGTGAGAGCGTGGTTCCTCCCCGGTCGAGGCTACAACTATACAAGTAATATAGTTGCAGCATGGCTCTACAACGTATTTATATTTAAAAACGGTTAACCTGTAGTAAGTATGGTCACAAATTGAATGTAAGTTAATGCGAGAAAGCGGGCTACATATAAAGAAAAAAATACGTAAACATATATTTGAACATAAACACATGCCTATAAATCAAGCAGAACTATTGAAATATTTATGGGTTTACACGGACGAGAGGATTTTGTAAAATTTGTCCTAAAAGTATTGTTTTATTACTTAATAATAAGAAATTTAGCAAATTATGTAAATAGTATTAAAATGGAATACTACGTCAAAGTTTGTTATGCAATTTCTTGTATCGTAATAACAAGCACTATAGCGTTTAAATTTTCTTGGAAACCGTCCAGCTAATTTTATGAAAATGAGTTACAAATGCACAACGAGATTGAATATTAAAAATATTTTCGTGAAAAGATAAAATATGCTGTAATGGGAAAAATATCCGCGTAGGGGCGGTGTAAGAATATCCATTACCCCATATAATACTGTTGGTGTCGTAAGGTGTCAAACAAGGATATCAGGGGTCTTCCTTGTTATTATAAAATAAAAATTTGCGGCTGTTTGCCCGTCTACTAAGCGTAAGATCTTTGGTAAATATACCTTATGAAGCAATCTATGAGGAGGGTTATGTTCATTAGTGGACGTTGATAGAATATAGGTAATAGTAAAAGATGAGGTAAGCTATTATTCAGGCCGAATAACACCCACTACATAGCTTTATAAAAAACGGGACGAGGTAAATCATCTTGTTAGTTGTGTTTCTTATCACAAATCAGGCAAAACTTACAAAATAAATTTTATTGGATTTCTTTGAAACAATTTTTATAATTTTGGTTAAATAAAGTATGACATATAGATCAATTACAAAGCGCTTTGATGTGCGTAAACAAACAACTAAAACATTAACACCACCGTTTTATTACAAAGAGAAAAAATTCATTTATTTGAAATACAAACTTATAGTAATAAAAAAGTTTCCGTGTTTTTTTTTCTCCTGTTATTGCGTTTCGTATATCTCCTTGAGTTTCAAGGTTCGTACTGATGCTACATTAAAGTAATTTAGCGTTATATGATATAATAAATTACTCATAAAATCGATACACGTGATGCAAAATTATACGTAATTAGATTCTCTGCCAAATCACTGTGAACCAAGATCAAAATTTCAATAATATGCATAAGCAAATCAAATTATAATAATTACTTTGTATCTCATTATAAGTGAACCATTGTATGTTCTTATGAGAAATAAAATTCTTTAAACCGAAACCGAAATCAATAAAAAAATATGTAAGAAACAAATATGGTAACATATCATTCTTACACATCTCGTCCGTAGATCCAAATAGTTTACTTAGAATCTGATGATTATTAACTTATTAAAAGGCAGTGTTTATTGATTGAATATAATTTATTTTCCACTTAGCACTTTATTGATACCATGTTCGTCCAAATTAAAAAGTGAAATTATTAGCCTTGCACATACTTAATGAGACGTTTTAAAAAAGCTAGCATGTCTAAGTCGTCATAGTGTTTTATTTAAATTATATAGGCACATGTTAAATATTACGTACTCGTAGTAAGAGTTCATTCTGCTTCCGTATGTAATATTGTAATCGATTTCTTAATATTTTTTTTAAATTGGTAAATTTCCTATATTCAAATCCATAATTACAATAATACTAATTATAGAATCTAAAATAATCCATGGAATGATTAGCTTCGCTTGCGGCAATTTATTTATGATCCTTAAGATTTGGGAAAGATTTTTGTTTACAATCTAAGCCAGCGCATGAATACTCTTCCACCTAATAGTAAGTGGTGATTCAACCGAAGATGGTGAAGCGCACTGACGTGACAAAAGCCAATTTGCTCTTAATTCGAAGACACCCACATTGTAATCGGATGGAAAAAGAGATGTTGGCAACTTATTCCACTCCTTTACTGTACAGATGCTGTAGAAAACCGAGAGGCTACTTTGCGCCTTGTTCGAGACTGGTGAGATTGGTTTTAACCAGATTTGGTTTACCAATAAGCCTCTTAGCACGCCTTTTTATTGAGTCCATTTAGTTATTTATTAGAAAAGTTTAGAGAGCACTTCCCTTCTCTTACCTACGTATTAGACCAACGCAAGGTCTATTTCTCGTAGCGATGCGTTGCTTACAGATGTTTTGTATTTGCTAAAGCAGAGGATAGAGCGATATTGAGTTTACTTTAGCACTATTAATTGTGAAATGGAGCACTTATTCAATGATTTACCACGCCCTCAACAACTTTTAGTACTTGTTTCTCACCAGAATTTTCAATATTCATACATTATGGATGATTCAATATATGGATATCACAAACACTTATTAAATATGAAACAGACATTTTTGATAAGTTTCAAAAACATGATATGAAGGTACAAAATTCTTAGTAATTTTTTCTTAACACATACATTAGTTCGTTAAGTAACATGAATTTGAACATTTTGTAAATTCTTTTGGCATATATGTAGATAATGTGAGAGAATAAAACGCTTTTGCAGCAGAGAAGTTCTGTACAACTAATTCAACCAAACATGCTTAGTGACTAAAATACATTTTCAAGGTGTGCGAATTATTAAGTCTAGACAAACGATAAATTTTATTTTCAAATTAAAATTCATGCATATAAAAACATCCAAACAATCTTCTTGATTAAGGAACTCAAAGTAATTAAAATGTGTATCCGCGCGGTACCCACTAGCTGTCTACATTATTAATGAGCTGGAGTATATGGAAATAAGATAAGTTTTCTAAGCGATACTCACTGTACTGCAAGATTCTTATAAAATCTTTTCATTATATTGTGTATTTAGTTTGTGTATTTATTTCATTATATTGTGTATATACTCTGTGTATTTATTTGCATAAAAAACTTCGTATTTATCACGAACATATTGACTAACGAAATTTTAGTCAACATAGTGATCAGTAGCTATTGCAGTCCATGGGTACTTGCATCTAACTTGAAACACATAAGACATTAGATAAATTGGCACCTCTGTAGACTAATATGGAATGCCCTGACACTCTATACGTATCAGATCAGAACATAGCGATGCAAGCACAGCTGTTTAGCGAAAGAAATAAGTAAGAGAGTAGTACCTACCCAGACGAACCCCTAGGCTAAAAGGATGTATGTATTTTAAATTATTTCTACACGGAGGTAACGCGACAGAGTCCGCATATTGTTTTAATGAAATTAATGTTTTCGAAAGATCTTATTTTATATAGCTCAAGAGGTTAATTTTTACATATGTCGTTTTACGATGACTATCCCACTACGGTGTTTTCTCAAAATGCACACCGGTATTTTAGGTCGATTAAAACTGTTATAATGTATCATATTTTTATAATTAATGCATTCTTGTTAGTGACCAATTGGTACACTTTGCTCTTTATTTTCTTGCTCATTTCGCTGTTGCAAAACATGTCACGTAAAGTTCAACCTACGAGCTAAGTCACCGACTAAATTTGTTTTATAATATTATTATTGATATTGTAATACAAATTATAACGGTCTACGATATCTTGAGCCAGGAGCTCATACATCACGAAGAAACCTGAATGTCTGAGGAATAAAAATATTTCCCCGCCGGCGTGCCAAAGTGCACATGCATAATGGACTAATTAACTACGACATTTCCCACGTAAACTAGGAATCATGTTATTTTTTTATTTAATTTTTTTTTTATAGTATAAGGGTGACAAACGAGCACACAGTCCACCTGATGGTAAGTGGTTGCTGCGGCCCATAGACATCTACATCTATCCTCTGTTACAAATCAAAATGTAGATGCGTTGTCACCCGTGAGGACTAAGATGGAATGCCTCATTTCCAGTAAAAAGGGCCTCCGGCCACCTGCACTCACCAAGCGAAACGCAGAGGTAAACCTCTACTTCACGCTGGTTTTCTGTGAGGTCGTGGTACTACCCCGGATCAAGCCGGCCCATTCGTGCGACAGCAAAAGTTGCCGTGTGGCTCTACCACTGTTAAAAATGAACCTACTGTAGGAATGAACCTACTGAACTACTACTGTCTGTACTGTACTACTACTGTCTTGTGTGAGATAGTCCATGTATAACATACATACATATATAAACAATCACGCCTGTCACCCAAAGGGGTAGGCAAAGACTACGGACTTCCATTTGGCACGATCCTGACACACCTCTCTCGCTTCATTTACATCCATATCCATCCAACGCATACATGGTCGTCGGTTAAGGGTAATCTTAATTTGGTCCATTTTCAATATATCGTCAATTTGGTGGACAAACTTTTTCCTAGGGCGTCTCTCCCCGGCTCAGCCGTTATGCCGTTCATGTATAAGTGTAACAAAAACTAACAATAATTGACTCCTACTTCAAACTCCACATCAGCTTTGCGTTAAACCAGGGTACTTATTAAGTCGTAGGTACTTATTAGTCGTACATATATAGCACAAGGCTTACATAGTTTTCGCAATTCCTTAATTAAATTTTGTACTTATAAATACAAGACCCGTTTACGAAGCGGACTGTCTAAATTTGAACTAACGTAAAATACTTAAAAAAATTATTTTTATTTTAGATTAGTTTCTGCTGTCCTTGAAACTGTAATAGTTGATTTTAAGCCCTTCGTTAAGTATTTGCTGTCTCTAAGACTGTGCCCAGTATTATACTGTGTACCTGTCGTCAGTTTTGTAATTTATTGTTAATGAGGCGACCTGAAGTCTATTCGGTTTTCGGAAAATATAAATCTTTTGTTGCGTCGGCTATTCGACACTCTAGCGTATACACATATGAATTGAATGGAAAGCGGCTACGACAGGTTTGCAAACACCTTGGCACTTCAGTGGATCTAGCGATAGCCGTACGCAGACGAGAGTTTCCTTGACATGTTAATGTTACATGAAAATATAAACTTTAAAAATTAATGTTAGAAAGTCTTTTTCCTTTATTAAGTACTAGCTGTTCCTCGCAACTTCGCCCGCGCGGTATTTATTGCAATGGGATTTTATGGGTTTTAATTTTTTTTGCGCAGAACCCTTCTTGTCCTAAAATAAAAGTAACCCAATTTACTCCTTATAATATCAGCTATCTGCAAATGAAAGGTTCATCCAAATCGGTTCACAGGTTTATGCATGATGCGTCTTCATACAGACGTCGTTTTATTATACTCGTAGAATAGAAGAAGAAGAAGATACGTAGATATTGTAAAATGTGCGCTGTCTCGTGCCGACCTTTTTATTTGGAGTTGACTACAAGTAACTATGAGCTATAATACCGTTTGCCATTAGGTAAAGCGTTGTACAGCCTAATTTATTTAAAACGCATAATATGTAAAAACGTGTAAACGTATAAATGTCTACAGGTGGTAAAGCCACACTAAGTTATGGTTGCGGCACGAATGGGTCTACTCGAACACTCGTGTTGCTTTTGATGCTCTCACAGAATACCAGCTTACAATATAAGTCCATGGGGCACCGCATCCGTTTACCATCAGGTGGACTGTCACTCTTGTCACATAAAAATTTAATGTCTATGGAATGTATTTTTAAATGATGCACGGTTTTTGGGAAAATGGGTATTATTATAATATAATTTTCTCAATATTGTAAACCTTTCAAATAATTGACCTTTGGCGTTTAGGCGCTTGGCTTTTACCCCTCTCTGTCTAAGCAAATTATAAAAAAAAAATACATGGGTTTCAAATAGTAACGTATAGTTTAAAGTGCAATGGTTCCCTACAGACTAGCGCATAAGTTATATAATTCACTTCAGCAGTTTTCTAGAAAACACTCTATATATGAATCGATGTTTGTTATAATTTTATTTCTGCTAAAGTTTTAAGCGTTAAATAAACGGACGATACATACCGATTTTTTTACAGAGATTACTAATCATTACCGAGAAATAGGAGTTCAAAACATATTGCATGCCATAAGCGCCTAAGCGCGTCGGTATGTTCTACTAGGGCCTAAAAATGAAGATTCCAACGTTTTGTCGCATGAAATCGTATCTAGCAATCATATTGTACATATAAGTGATATAAAAAGCACATTGTCAGAAAGATAAATGATTGTTGAACTTATTAATTTATTTTTTAAATCGATTAATTGCTATTTTTAAATAATAAAGGGGTTTTAGTGGCTTAAGGTGTGGATTTATCAAGTCCGCAACGCTTGTAAACACGATAACTTTTGAAAATATCAATTGTTCAACTCAATATATTTTTAAAATTCTTCATCTATCATGTGGGAAACCATTGAATGTAAATGACAGTTTAATTTTGTTTAGTTTAGTAATAATCATTTTTTTCGGCTGCGAAATGGCGAAATTTTCGGTGTATTCGGCAGCCTTGTATGAATAAATTATTACTAAATAGAGACCGCGTCACTCAGTTAGTTCGGCGTCATTCGCCGACGTGAGTGGACATTGTTACGTTTGTTTGCAGCGGCTCAAAAAGATCGCTGTACAAATACACAATATTCGAATAACCAAATTTCTTTAATACTCGATTATAATAATAATGAGAGATTTTTTCTATATATATATATAAATAATATATAATAAATAATAGTAGTACATAATAAAAGTAAGTAGTATAAATTTTTTCGTCATGGGTGTCATTTTCATGGTTTTCGAGGGTGTTGAAGCCAATAGTGCTGTCAAAATGTAAATCCAAGATGGCGGCTGCAATTGGTATAAATTTTTTCTCTTAATCTTAGTCCTCACGGGTAACAACGCATCTGTATTTTGATTAGCAAACGAGGATATATGTAGACGCCTACGGGCTACAGCATTCACTTACCATCAGGTGGACTGTGTGATCGTTTGTCACCCTATCCTATAAAAAAATTAAAAGAGTCTGTTTTTTAATATAAAATAAGGATGGCAAACGAGCACACAGTCCACCTGATGGTAAGTGGATGTTGTGACCCGTCGGCATCTATATATATATATATATATATATATCTATATATATATATATATATATATATATATATATATATATATATATATATATATATATATATATATATCTATATCCTCGATTGAGAATCGAAATCCAGATGCGTTGTCACCCCTTAAAACTAAGAAATGCTTAATACTCATACCCCATAATTATACTGGCTCCTTGTTCACTTTACACCAAAACACAGCAGTGCAAGCATTTCTATTTGACGGTAGAAACGAGAAAGAGGTTGATACCTACCCAGACAGACTCTAGGCAGAAAAATAATCCTTTTTTATTTTCTTTATTTTAAAAATCGTTACCCCCACACTAGGATTTTCTCCTGTATCGTGTAGGCAGTTTACAAACATATATTGCACGAGGACAAACATCCAGATCCGGAACAATTATTTGTAAGCCATACAATATACTTGTTCCGTGCGGGATTTGAACCCGCGGCCCCCAACGCAACAACTCATTGCTACGCCACTGCGCCACGGAGCCACAGTAGTAGTTCTAACTCGTCAAAGACATCTTTTCATACCTACATCTTACTACAGGATCAACGAAAACATAAACACCGTACACTTCTGAGTAAAGTCTCCTGTTCTTGTAAAACTTTAACTGGTATACGAAAAAACGTTAGTTTTGGAAGGTTCACTAAGCATCTCAATAATTTTTCATTCAGGATCTGAATTTATGAATTTCACATACAAGTAATTAATGACCATATCCACCATACGATACACAGAAGCGATAAGCTGCTATTTTAAGCCGGTATTCTATGAATATCTTAAATTCTATACCCAGAGTTGTTTCTTTGACAGTTTATATTCGAAATTTTGAAGTGGCGAATTGACAGGCCGATAATAAAAACTGACAAATTATTTTGTATTTTATTTTGTATTTTTGTATTTTTTTTTATGTAATTGCTAGGACGAGGTAAGGGGTTCAAAACTTAAAATCCACATAGTAAAACAAACAATCATGTATTAATGTATGTAATACCTTTATAATAATGATGACTTTTATTGCGTAAATGATAGCTAATTTATTATTTTTTTATTTAAATATAATGTAATATAATAAACTCTACTAATACCAGAATTTTCCTCTAACATTTATTTTAAAAATATTGAAGATGTTGCACTGAAACCGGCGACGCATTTATGACTCGGAGATAACTACGAGTGTCACCGACGCCTTGAAAGTCGGAACATCTGTAAATTATAAGCAGCCGGCAACAATATTTTGAGAAAACCGATATAATATTTAAATAGGAGTAGACAAAAAGTAGAATACCAGCCTGTTATGTAATATGTGTACGTGGCTGCATCCACACTTGCTAATTATGGCGTTATATAATTATATTAAAGAGGTAACGAAATTGACACGAGGTCAGTATATTAGTACCTGGGCCGAAACTGAGAACTGAGAATTTGACACATCCTCATGATATTTACCGGCAATCACATGATGGTGATGGTTACAACAAAAGAAGCAGTTTGGCGTCCACAGCAGTAATGACAAAGCAGAGAGCACGGTGTCACGACGCAAGAACAGCATTAATAAACATCAACTAGTAAGACGAAATCGCCCCAATGTCGAAAACAAAAGATTTTGTAATATAATGATTTCTTATAATCACGCAAATACCGCACATTAAATGAAACTTATATTAGGTCCTTACGAATGAAATTGGCGTTTTGTCGACCGCCACAGATCAATTTGATCTCAAATATCTGGCGTTTGGTTAGGAATTCCAAATTTAAATTTATTTCAAATAATTTAGGCTTGTGTACTTGTATTTCGGATTTACTTATTAATTTTTTCGAGCAATTTGATTTTTCTTTGACATCGTCATCATTCACATTATATAAAACTTTAAATGTCGCGTCATTTACATATACGAGTTCCAACGTGACACCAGCGCTACAGAAACAGCTTGAAGTATTAATGATATGTATGGAGAAGCTACTGTAAAAGAAAACACAGTACGTTTATGGTTCCAACGTTTTCGTTGAAATGTTGACCTACAGAACAAACCCGGTGGACGACGGCAGACGCTAGTTGACAATGAAGAATTAAAAGTGATCCTGGAGGAGGATCCATCGCAGACCACATCAGAGGTCAGAGTTAGTGGCACGCTTTGGTGTGAGTGATAAAACAATTTTAATTAACTTGAAACAAATTAGAATAGTAAAAAAGCTCAAAAAATGGAAACCGCATAAATTGAGTGAAGTACACCAACAATCGGGCTTCGAGTGCTGTGTTAGATTACGCAACCGTTCCAATAACGAGGGTATTTTGAGTCGTATCGTTACTAGTGATGAAAAATGAATCCTGTACGATAATCGCACATGACATGGGCAGAAAAAGCTACTGGTAAGTATCTTGGCAGGTGCACGGGCACAGCTTTTTAAGATGTGGCCATACAATTACGGCAGAGCTGTATTGTCAACAATTGCAAACCATGTTGTAAAAGCTAGCCGTTAAACAACGGACACTGCTCAATTGCTTTAGCCCACTGCTGATTCAACGCTAGACTGCACAATATACGGTCGATAAATTAGAGAGTATTTCCGAATGTCTCAGACACCCACCGTAGCCGACATCCATGGACCTTCGTCCAACAGATTACCAAGTTTCCAGAATTTGGACAATTTGTTGCATGGGAATAAATTCAATTTCGATGAGGCAGTCAAAACCGCCTTCAAAGACTATATAATATATATAATTTCATTTTAGCAAAGAAATCAATGGACTATCTATAAAATGGATAAAGTATCGATAACAATGGTACATAATTTGAATGAATAAATATATAATTTTATAAAAAAAATAGTTTTGTTTTCTTCACACACGTTAAGGATGTTAAAACGCTTTATTTACTTAAATAAGCAAAAAGTAGTAGCAGTTTCTTAATTTCCCTCCGTGACCCGTGCTGTATCGCGCCCGAAATATCGGTAATTAAAAAGTTAATACCACGCGATTAAATCCGTAAAATTAGTATATTTTAAGGTTTTTCACTATTATTTTATGTTAAGAGAAAGAAATTGATACATATTTATGAGCGTGGTTGCGTGTTTCCTTAATATTATTGGCAATAAAAGACAGTTGGCTTCTGTGCCCCGTACTCAGACTTTAAATGTCCTAATAAAAAAGGCACAAACCTTGCTTAATTTCTATGAGCTTCTTCTAAAATTACGTACACCCTTAACTGAGTGTACGTTTTATAATTCCTTTACTGAGTAAGGAAATTTAGAAGCAGCACAAATTTTTAGTGATAGATATTAGAAAAACAATTCCTCTTCCATTTATTGGTTTTTATTCAAAGATTAAGTTAAAATGTTTATACCCTATTAAAAATCTATTGCATTTAGATTGCAAATGTTTTGTTTTCATTGCGTCATAAGTCCGTTGCTGAACAACATATATTTCTAAAAGATGCTACAAAATCAGATCTTTGTCCACGATATATCATTTGGTTCGTTACTCCATTTGACGTTTCCCTTGTATTATGGTTTAACGTAGATATAAATTCCACATGAATGAGCGCTTAGTTAGGGTAAAATATTTGTAGGCAATAAATAAAACATTCGTTTCGTGAGAATCAAAATTGGAAAATCTGGTCGATTGTCTCTGAATATCTTCATGAATACGAGGTATTTTACGTCCATTTGATACCAGTGATTTACAGTACAAGGTTTCATATAACATATGTGATGTTTTGCAATTTTAACTAAATTTTTTTTACTAAAAACTATAAAAGCAGTAACAAGAAATACTGTATCTGTGTATACTTGAATATCACCACAATTAAAAATGTCTTCAACGCTAACGCTACAAAAGACTTCGTTCTTTGCATACTTATGACACACAAGAAAGAGGTTATTACAAAGTAATTACGTTTAATAAATTTAAGCCCTACACTAAATATTATTAAATTACAGCTATAGTTTAAATGGCTAAAGTATAGGTTAAAACATGTTTGAAAAACATTTAAATACATTTTATTATACTTGAACCTATGTATACATATATCTTTCTATATTGTATGTAATTTTCAAATGAACTGAAAAAGCGGACGGTACTCAGTTCCACTGTATCTTTTTTTTGTGTGTTACCTTTTTTATTTGAATTTGAAGCAGGTGCTTCACATGTGTTCGCACATAAATTTGATCACGGTCTGACCAATAGTTTTTGAGTTATTCTTAATAATTTACATTGAAGCCGGTTGTACAACATTTTTAATTTAAAATTATATATATCCTTATGGTTTATACTTTTAATTTGCTTAAATAAATTAGAATTGACAAAAAGAGGACCCTGTTTATAAAACAATGTGTTAAGCATATTACCGTCAATTTATTGCTGAACAAAACACGAATATATTTGTCGTCATTAATTATTCATCTTGAAGTGGTTTTAATAATGTCGTTTGTTACCATTTTCTACGGTTCTTTATTTTAATTTTTCCCGTCTGCCCCAGAAGTATGTAGGTTAATGTTTTTCGAGTGTATGTTTGAATGAATGTTTATATCTTTGGCACGTTCTGAAGCATAAACGTCTTGACGAACTACTTCATGGGGTGCCGTAAGCTTCATCTTGGTAGTGGACACTTGTCTTGGTAGTAGATTTTTTTACGCAGTTGAGTTTTTAATTAGTATCTTTATTATTTAATTCGATACGTTTCATATTGCCGTCCAACGTAAGTGCTCTCTTAGAGTTATTGGCAATAAATTAAAAATAAAGACATACAAATTATAAGTAACCTTTCATAGTTGGTGGTTTTTTTTTGTGAACAGAATCAATAACAAATAAAAATCAACCTTTTAAGATCTCATACATTTGTTCCAAACTCTCGAGCAATATAGGTAACGGAAAGTGGCTCGCAAAATATTTAATTATTAAAATTATATTTTTAGTAATCAAAATGTATCTGTAAGAGCTAACCTGTTATGTATAACTAAATGTGTCTCATGACACGTCTCTCTTTTCGTCTCACTTCATTTACAACCCGTCGCTGCATATCGGCTTATATTCTCCCTATCTTTCCGTTTTATTATATTCACATTTTTGACATAAAAGGAGATGTATGCACCACTGAAAAATGACGTGCTCCATTTTTATAAATACGAAAAATTGAACGTTGAGAAATGCATTTTTCAGCGCACCACTGAATTACTTCAGTATAGAGGTAGATGCTTTTCGTTTTATTGAGATAATGTTGCTTTGTATTACTGTATGTTTGAATTAAATTCAATTCATGAATCAATTGCTTTCCAAGCGGTCTACTAGTCACTAAGGAAGTAGACTTCTTGGACGCCAATTATGCTCACAATTACCTCGGCTTAGTGTTCGCCGTAAATTTCGTAGTACGCGAACAACCCTAGTCCGATTCCTACCGGCAAAAACATTTTTTTTGTAATTTCATTCACCCCTTACACTCTCAATGGGTAAAAATAGGATGACGAATTCTTTTAGAACACTACAACGCAAAACTTGTGGTTAGGAGAGCCTAATTAAAATATAATAAAATCGACCTATAGTTTTTTAAGCTGTGAGATGTCCTACCTAAGTTCTCATGGGTGAAGCAAAGAAATATTTTATATTTTCAGACAAGTCGGTTATTAAATTAAACTAATTTTTACGGATTTTATCGCGTTTAATTTGACTTTTTAATTCACGACGCTGCGGATGTTTTACAGCACCCATGGTCACGTGGGGGACTGAAGTGTTTAACGTCCTGATGTCATAGTTAGCCCGGCTACCTTCAGTTTTTGAATATTAATTTTTCGTCCGATCTATGCAGAAGGAGCTTACAGTATCTTGAAGTCTTGCAGTGGATTTAATTGTATTAATTATAGGATCCCAAGCAGATGGCAGCACCCATCCATCTTCTCTATTGATTTTTTTTTCAATACTGCTTTACAGCACCTATGGTCACGGGTGTTTGACGTCCCGATGTCATAATTAGCCCGGCTACCTTCAGTTTTTGAATATTAATTTTTGGTCCGATCTATGCAGACTGAGCTTATAGTATCTATACTTATATTATTTTTCTGCTTATAGTATCTATAGTATCTATACCTTTTGGTCCGATCATCGAGACGTCATCGGAACGTCAAACACCTCAGTCCCCCCGTGACCATGGGTGCTGTAAAGCACCCGAAACATCGGGAATTAAAAATTAAATTAAGCACGATAAAATCCGTAAAAATTAGTTTCATTTAATGTGTACTCTTCGCGTAAATATAAGAAATCATTACATGTCGGTTATCTCACGATGTTTACCTTCATCTCTGTCGGTTTAATTATTTTGCATATCTCACTGTCAACAGGAAGCAGCCTCAAAAGTTAACTAAGACTTTTGGTACTGCGAACACTAGTCCACCTTCCAATCGTGGTGATTGTGGGAGACCCAAGCCCAGCATTGTACAGTGTACAGGCCCATAAGGAGGATGGAGGGGATTTTCGTTACTAAGAAAGTAAGATGACGTAAATGTGTTCTAAAATGTCTCCAAAATTTACTGCAGTATGCCACTTGACTAATATAACCTAAACACTTACGAAATTCAATCTACAGAAAATTTTCACACCTTTTTTTTAATGAAACCAATGTGATAACAGAACTGAACTTGATAGTAAGTGGCCAATGAACATCTGTAAAGAATATCAAATAAAGATGTCGGGAACACATCTGTTTGCATTATTGAAATCTTTGACCTTTATTCGAGCTTTATTTTAGTATCGCAAAACTTAATTGATATTCAAGTTCAAACAATGAAGGCTATGAATGCATTGTTTTCTCTGAGGACGTAGATGGAATGACTTACAGTCTTTAATTGTACTTGCACTGTATACCCTTCAAACCGTAACTCAGAAGTGCAAGCGCCGCTATTTGGCGGCAGCCAGACGGAATCATTTGCAAAAATGGAGTCCTACCACTTAGGAGTTGTAATGATTCTGTTCACAAATATTGGCGCGGCCGGTGTATAGAGCATCACCAGTGCTGTCATCCGCATAGCAATGAATGTAACCGCTTTGCAACATATGATTGATATGCAGAAGAAACAGCGTTGGTGATAGCACACAGCCTTGTGGAACACCAGCGTTAATAGGCTTGTAGTCGGAGCATGCACCGTCTACAATGACCTTGATGCTCCGACCTGTAAGGAAGCTGGTGATCCAATTGCACAATTTCTCAGACAAATAAAAATGCTTTTATTTGGTCTCAAAATCCTTTTCTTATTGGTCTTAGCTGGTCAATGATATTTTCTCATAATATATTTTATTAAAGGATCAACGAAAACACAAACACCGTAACTACGCTGAGTAATGTCTCCCGGTCTTGTATAACGTTAAACGGTATACGAAGAAACGTTTGTTTTTAGAAAGGTTCACTAAGCGCCTCATTAATCTTTAATTCAAGACCAGGAGTGACTTTATAAATGTCGCACTTAAGTGAGGATTGTTGGATAAGCAACTAAAATGATGTTTGCTACTTTTTCCTAACTTATTCTTTCATTTTTAGGTAATAAAATAAAAATAAACATTTTTTAGATAATAGTACCGTACGGTGATAGAGAAAAAAGAAAATATCTTAATATATCCCATCTCATTTAATGCGCCACAATGATCCCTTACCATAGTATTTACATATGACAAAATAGCTGTCGGATATAGGACCAGAATGACTGAGAATAGAATATATCGTGTATCTAAGATAAATTACAAATTTACATATTTTTCGTGGGAATTCTTAGCTGATGGATTAAATTCACTCTAGGGATTTTATTTGGAAGGTTGCTTGCTGACTCATCCGAATGCTCAGAAAGAATGAAAGCAATTGGATAGGTGTTATAATTATTCGAGCGTTGATATAACATAGTTAATTTAGATTAGCTACGGTACTTTTTTCTTTCAGGTTGGGTAAATAGACCTTATTTAGTAAATGTTAGATAATAAAATAAATTAATAGGCAGACGAAGCTGAAAAAATATTTTCCAAAATCTGAATAGATTATTTTTCATTATTCAAAATTAACGGTGTTCAGATTTTATGTATAGGCATATAAAGGACAGCATCGTACTGGCAAGCGCAGTGTTGGGCTACTAGTTGGAGTGACGACTTAATGAAATACACCAGTAGTTGGTTGATGCGGGTGGCTCAGGACAGTACTATGTGACATTTTATAAGGGAGACCTATTTTCAGCAGACTTGTAATGTGTTATAGTGATAGTGGTTATCTCCGTGGTAGTACCTGGTATATAAAAAATTAATTTCAATAAGTATTGTATTTTAACTAAATAAAATTATTCCATTCTATTTCTGCGTCAATGACGAAATGAACTATTTATTGAAAATAAAAGCTGATATTATAATATGCGTGCTTTAATGCCGTGTGCTCTTGAAAATTCGAAATAAAGTAAACATTGGCTACGAATAACACCTGGAATGTTAACGTAATGGTCCCCACTCACGGTCAGTTAAACTGACATCAGTTCAACTGATCATTTCAAACGGATTTAATCCAAAAAAATTTCGACACACACGGTCAGTTCAACTGATCATTCCAACTGATCAGTTCAAACTAGGGCTGTTGATATTTTTAAAATATCGGATTTTCAATATATCGATAATTATAAATATACCTATCAATATCGGAGTTTTATAAATGGGAAACATAAGCGATATATTGATACTTATTGCTTAAAAATGATTCACACGGTTTATAATTTAGTACATTTATTAATCAAATTAAATTATAAATTTATGAAAATGTTAGGTTAATGTTCTTAGTAATTATTTTACTAAGAACTATAACCCAAGAACGATCCCCCCCCCCCCCCGGACCAATGAAATTGTTAATTGCAATTTTAAGTGCTGATTTACCACGTGCTCGGCGATGAAGGAAAACATCGTGAGGAAACCTGCATGTCTGAGAAATAAAATAAAAATTTAAGAAAACGTGAAGTTCGCCAACACACATTGGGCAGCGCGGCAGACGTTGCCCTAAAACCCTCTCAGAAGATAGGAGAGACCTGCCCAGCTGAGGAGTGCCCAGCATTAGGACGTATATAGGCTGTAACTTTAACTTGAATTATTGTTTAATTTAAATAAGATCATTATGTTTACCAATATTTGTCAGTAAGAGTTTTCAAAAATACTCGTTGTTTTATATGTTCAGCTGTTTCAATACTCCAATTATTGGACACTAAAAGATTGATTGTAGAAGTAATTTGTTCAGATGCTTTGGACGAAGAAGCTGAAGAAATCAAGTATTTAACAGCTATTTCTGATAGCACGGAAGTAAATCATAAGACACCTAAGCGATTAAAATAACTTGAGGCTTATACCAACATCGAAGCACTTATTTCTTCGTTTTCTCTAATAGCTCACATGTGCAGACACTTAATACACATAATCGCATCACTTTGCTAAAAATCCACTTCAAACAATTATTTAAACGATAAAACAGGAGCAACCATCCGTCATTGGTCAAGCACCTGCCAAAACTCACAGTAAGTAAAGTAGTACTAAGTTTCATAAATTATAGTGATTTTAATATCACAGAGATATACTTTACAAGATTACATTTCTTTTTAAGATAACAAGCAAATAAATAAACTGGGGAAAAATGAAAAAATTAATATAGTGTAAATAAAGTATAGTAGATTGGGTCCATCAAGAATTAGGATTTAAGTTTACGATGGTGTTGTAGATTAGTGAAAAAATAAAAAATTAAATTATATAAAAAAATATATCGACTGTCGTATATCTATATTTCAATATCAAACTTATATTTCAATATATGTCGACAAAAATATTAGAAATAAATATCGGTATTTCTAAATAATAAAATAGATTTTTCGATATATCTATATTTTATCAACAGTCCTAGTTCAAATGTGGGGCGTGGCTGTGGGCGTTTGGTTTGCGTGACTTCTATAAAATATCATATATATAGATAAATTAAATAATATTTAATAATACCTAAATCTTATTTAATAGCATTTCCTGTCTATCAATATATATCTATACAAATAAATAAAATTGAAGTGTCTATATGTAATGTCAAAATAACAGTTTTTTTTACTAAATGCATATGAAAGTACATACGGTACTTATAACAAAACACAATTTTTAAAATCTTTGTCTATTTTTCTTTCTATCTGTCTGTCTGTCTGTCTGTTTGATCCGGCTAATCTCCGAATCGGCTGAACCGATTTTGACGAGACTTTCAGTGGCAGATAACTGATATTATATGGAGGAACTTAGGCTAATTTTAATTTAGAAAAAGAATTAGGGTTCCGTGCAAAAAAAAATAAACCCATGAAATTTAATCGTAATAAATTACACGCGGGCAAAGTCGCGGGGAACAGCTAGTTAATAGATAGGAAATGATATTTTAATTTATAGGAGTCACGCCAACTAAACGCGCACGGCTGCGGCTTCATCGATCGAGAAATGAAATCCGTTCCGTATATAGGTATATATGTATATAAATAACATTTCCTATATATTAACACTTCAAAAGATATTTTTATTCATGATAAGGTCAGTATTAAAATAAAATGGGTCAGATATTATGATAATTTTACTCATTATGGTAAATTTTATTTATTTAATAAATGTGTTATTTATTTTTATCTGTTTATTAAATTACCTATCTGTAGAGAGGGCGACACCCCGCTGATACTAACTTGCACTCCGGTTACGGTGAACCCAAAAAAATCCGTGGGCATGGGCACATTATGAAGGTTTTATGATGACCAGATAATGCTTATCGGTTTTTAGTAACTGAAATAATTAGGATGGCCTAGTTTTCTGTATTTATCTCATTGAGCTCTCGACGTGTTATAAACTAAAATAAAGTTGAAGCACCCAAACGTCACGAATTAAAATAAGTTAAACAAAATAAAATCCGTAAAGTTTGTTTTATTAAAAGTGTAGTATTCGTGTAATAAATCAGTCAAAAATCATTGAATTCTAAATACTGCGTACAGGTAGCTTGGTCATTTAGAGGAATTGATGTTAATGGTGCTTGTAGGTTTTCTTGAAGTACGCAGATATTTTCGTCTTCTGGTTGTAGTTGATTATGCTTTTTCCGTTCTGCCTTTTTTTTATTGCCTGTAAAATATATAGTCGATTTCTAATTTTGTACCTATTTAGGAATTTTGCTGCTTTTTAATTGCACTAAAACATTATAACGTGAGTAATAATACTGTTTGTACTATTTATTATATTTATATTATTTGTGTAGTTATTTCTTGAGCCCTTCCAAATAAGCCCAAACACGATGGTGTTTCGTGGTGGCATAACTGAGATCTTTTACCCCACCTTTGTTCACCATCATTAAGGTAATATAAACACATTAAACTAGGTCTTTATAAACCCTTTCAAATGAGTTCAAACACGATCGTTCTACCTAGTGCCGCCACTGAGATCCTATACCCACCTTCGAATTGCACCATCAGAAAGGTGAGGTCATAACAGTCACCTAGGTCTTTATGAGCCCTTTCAAATGAGCTCAAACGCGATCGTTCTATCTAGTGCCGTTACTGAGATCCTATACCCACCATCGGATTGCACCATCAGAAAGGTGAGATCATAACAGTCACCTAGGCCTTTATGAGCCCATTCCAATGAGTTCAAATACGATCCTTCTATCTAGTGCCGTCACTGAGATCCTACACCCACCTTCGGATTGCACCATCAGAAAGGTGAGATAGTAACAGTCAACTAAGTCTTTATGAGCCCTTTCAAATGAGTTCAAACACGACTGTTCTATCTATTACCGCCACTGAGATCCTATATCCAACTTCGGATTACACCATCAGAAAGGTGAGGTCATAACAGTCATCTAGGTCTTTATGAGTCCTTTCAAATGAGTTCAAACACGATCGTTCTATCTAGTGCCGCCACTGAGATCCTATATCCACCTTCGGATTGCACCATCAGAAGGGTGAGGTCATAACAGTCATCTAGGTCTTTACGAGCCCTTTCAAATGAGTTCAAACACGACCGTTCTATCTAGTGCCGCCACTGAGATCCTATATCCACCTTCGGATTGCACCATCAGAAGAGTGAGGTCACAGCAGTCACCTAGGTCTTTATGAGCCCTTTCAAATGAGCTCAAACACGATCGTTCTATCTAGTGCCGCCACTGAGATCCTATATCCACCTTCGGATTACACCATCAGAAAGGTGAGATCATAACAGTCACCTAGGTCTTTATGAGCCCATTCAAATGAGTTCAAACGCGGTCTTTCTATCTAGTGTCGTCACTGAGATCCTATACCCACCTTCGGATAGCACCAACATAAAGGTGATATATAGATACCTTCTGAGTCCACCATAAGGAAGGTGACATCATTACCATTACCTTGGTCTCCATCCTCTGTCAAATCAACTTCTCTATATATATAACGGCTCCGTGGCGCTGTGGCTTAGCAATGTATTGTGGCGCGGGTTCGAATCCCGCACGGAACAAGTATTTGTATGGTCTACAAATGATTGTTCCGGGTCTGGATGTTTGTCCTTGTGCAATTTGTGTTTGTAAACTGCCTCCACGATACAGGAGAATATCCTAATATGGGGGTAACGTTATATTAATAAAAAAATAATAATATAAAATCTTAACACATGTTATAAAAAATTATAAAATATATATAAAAGCTACTAAGAAAATATGTACTTACCAATAATGGAAACGAACTGAAGCCAGCGGATTACGGTGCGCCCGGAAAAATACGTGGGTTCCCGTCAGTTAAAAATTTCAACTTAAGATTTCACATTCACGGTCAGTTTTTGGATGTACGTCAGTTAAACTGAACAGTTTAACTGACCGTGAGTGGGGACCATAAGACCTGTGGGAATATTGTCAAGATTTTAGATCTGCAAAATCTTCAACATGTGCAGTTAACTTACGATAGCATTTTTGTTATTTTCTCAGAAGTGACATCTGAATTTTTAATTTCAATAGAGGATAGATTAAGAAGTTTATAGCCACAGTGGCACAATCAGATAGACTACGTGTGTTTGTTATCCCTACTTAAAAAAAGAAGTATTGAATTCCATATTCGCAATACTTCAAATAAAACCAAAAACATAAGGTTGTATAGTAACACATGGATCCCCTTAGTCCTGAAATCTGACAATAAAAATGAAAAGTGTCAATGCATTTAAATTTTCTTAATTTTAACCGCCAATAATATTAAAAGTTTATCTGAATTGAAAGCGACATTTCATCGTGAAAAAAAAATTAATTGGATGGAATATTTTCGAAATAACTGGAAAATATTGCTTATGTACCCTGTTTTATTAATAAACTAGCGACCCGCCCCGGATACGCCTGGCTATGTATCTATTAATGTGCATTATTTGTATTATAAATAATCAAGGACCATTTATTTTATCAAGTTTTTTTCGACAAAATACAGTCTAGAAGATCCTCCTATCGTACGGTTTATGTAGTTCCATTACAGTCGCTTCAGCTATTTCGAAGATTAGTCTGGACAGACAGACAGACAGACAGAGAAATGACTGTCCGGTCAGTGACAGATATACACACATACACTTAAAAATGTTGACTCATGTCTTAATATCATGCAAATGACCTCCTCAGTTATTTCGTTACAGACAGAAACTTCAACTTTATTTATATACTATCGACCCGCCCCTGCCTCGCGTGGGTTAGACAAGAGTAACACAATAGCAATGACCTACAGGTATATGTAGTGCACGGGACAGCGGAAGGGTTAATTTACATACCTACTAACATAATATACACAGATTTCAATAAATAAGTTTGTAAATTCGCAGCTTTTAAAAAATACAATCGGTCGAAACAAGACAAATTGCAAATTATTGTTGTATATTCTCATTTTTGTTTATGAAAATATATATAATCACTAATTAAAAACATAATAATTGCTAATAGTATAACATATTTAGCAGGTAAAACACACAGTGGTGGACCGTCAAGCATCCAGATGGTGAGGATGGTATCGTGAATATTAACGCGATGTTCGTTCGTGAAATTTGGCGGCTGGAATTAATCCGAATAATTCCTGAGAGCACTTCCCGTGGTAAATTCGATAGAAAATCGAGCCGATCAAACAAGTGGAAGGATCTGGCACTGGGGTGCCCCGGCCCAGAGATGAGAAGAGTATTTTTTTTATAGTATAGGGTGACAAACGAGCACACTGTCCACCAGATGGTAAGTGGTTGCTGCGGCCCATAGACATCTACATTTATCCTCAACAAAGAATCAAAATGCAGATGCGTCATCACCCGTGAGGACTAAGATGGAATGCCTCCTTTCCAGTAAAATGGGTCTCCGGTTCTCTACACTCACCACACGAAAGACAGCAGTGTCAAGCTGCTATTTTACGCTGATATTCTGTGAGAGCGTGGTCCGTCCCCGGTCGAGCCGACCCATTTTTACTACAACTATACTACTAATATAGCTGCAGCATGGCTCTACCACCTATAAATTCGAATATTGTCGTGTACCACTTCTAACACAAGCATTTTAAGCTTACCAGAAGTGGTTTAAAGGAATATTAGTAATGTTTAAAATAGCATTACTAGTATTTAAAAAAAAAGTTTGTCCCGTTACCCGGCGACGTTTTCCCAAGAAATTTTAGCACTATTGATCGCCACTGGTGATAAGAGGGCTGGTTCTTTTCTCGCTGAAAGGCTGAGCATATAGCTTTTTATAGGGGGTAAGACTGTATTAGAACTATTATTATTATTTTAATAATAGTTCTAGAATTATTATTATTTTTGGGGTATCTATAAAGTTTTCTCATCTGGTTGGGCAGTATAGATATATAATTGTAAATGAAAATGGTAAACATACATAAATATGAATAAAATAAAATAAATACATAAAAAATACATAAATATATATAAAACCCAACCAGATGGAAGCCCTCGGCAGGGGAGACCAGACGGCCGAGGGTTAGGGGGAAAGGGAAAGAAACCGGCGGACGATGCGGGCGGTATCGAGGAGCACCGCCTTCTGCATTTGAGCCTGGAGCGGTCCGTCACGGAGTCCCAGTCGCCTCAGATGACCCGGGAGGCTGACTGGGATTAACCCATTCGCAGAAACGACCACAGGAATAATTTCGGTCGGCAGACCACCCCACATGCCGGTAACCTCGTGAGCCAGGTCCAGATATTTTGTCACCTTATCTGTTTCGGCTTTCACGAGGTTCTCGTTATAAGGAATGGTAATGTCGACCAAAAAGATCCTTGAATGTGCCCGGTCCATCAGCACAATATCAGGCTTATTCGCAAGAATAGTCCTGTCTGTGATGATGGCCCGGTCCCAGTAGAGCCTGGCGCGGTCATTTTCGAGCACGGCTTCCGGTAAGTACTTATAATACGGCAGTTTCCGATCCACGAGGCCGTATTTCAGAGCGAGCTCCTGGTGTAGAATCCAGGCTACTAGATTGTGTCTATGCAAATACTCAGAGTTAGAAAGCGCCGAACAACCGGAGATGACATGCCTAAGTGACTCACCGGGATGGCGACAAGCTCGACA
This sequence comes from Parnassius mnemosyne, assembly GCA_963668995.1. Classification (NCBI taxonomy): domain Eukaryota; kingdom Metazoa; phylum Arthropoda; class Insecta; order Lepidoptera; family Papilionidae; genus Parnassius; species Parnassius mnemosyne. Next base: position 15,108,711 of record CAVLGL010000159.1, read on the forward strand.
GATGTCGACGGCGCCATCCTTTAGGATGTATCTCCGATAATTGTTGGTCTTAATAACCTGATCCTGTATCGCACAGACAAAACCCTCGGTTTCCCCAAAGAGGTCACCGAAACGTAGCCAGTGAAGGGAGGCGACTGTGTCTACGAAAGGCTCATGTAGAGCCTTGTAGAACCTCCCGTGGAGCTCCTTCTCCTTCCATACGGTCTCCCGGTCGGAAATGCATTGTACTGCTGGGTCTTGCCATTGCTCGTTGGCTAAGGATAGAGGGGTCAGTCCTTTATCACAAGAAATAACGTCCCAATAGTATGGATCATCCGCTCTCGTCAGAAAGTAATTACGGAGGCTGCACACTTCGCGATTATGCATGGTAAGCGCGCTTAAAAAGCCGCGCCCGCCATGCTTCCGCGGCAAGTACAGCCTCATTACTGACGATCTCGGATGATGCATCCTGTGGGACGTCATTATAGTGCGGACTTTTCTGTCCAGAGCGTTTAGTTCGGTCTGAGTCCACCTAAGTATGCCAAAGGTATACATGAGAACAGGCATGACCCAACCGTTATATGCGTGCGTCTTATTCACACCGGACAAAAGGCTGTTAAGCACTTTGGTCAAGCGTGCATAAAACACATCGCAAACTGACTGTTTCATACCCGCCTCATCTACACCGATGTTCTGTGACATACCCAGGTATCGGTATGTTTCAGCCTCGGAAAGGGTCCTTATGTTGATGTGTATAGATAAATCTATGCCCTCAGAGTTAGCAACCCTTCCCCTTTCAACATGGAGGACCGCACACTTATCCGTCCCCAGCTCCATTCTAATAGAATTGCTAAAATCACAAGTGATGTTTAGCAATTCCATAAGATGAGAGCGACTGGAGGCGAATAACTTGAGATCATCCATATAGAAAAGGTGGGTCACTTTTGTACCTCCCCTCCGAAGCTGAAATCCCCTCCCGGAGCCCTCCAGTAAGGTACTGAGAGGGTTCAGAGGGAGGCAGAACCAGATTGGACTCAGACAATCGCCCTGGAAGATACCCTTTCTTATCCTTATGTGGTTCTCCGCAGCCGTCATCCGCTCGCCTAGATGACAAAGAATCGTACTCCACTGCCCCATACACTGCCCAAGGAAGTCTCTAACTGTACAGTCAACCTTGTACAGCTCGAGGACCCTCTCCAGCCATGTATGAGGCACCGAGTCGAATGCCTTTTTGTAGTCTATCCAGGCGGCGGATAGGTTCCGACGGTTGCGTTTAACCACTTTGCCAATGACCGCGTCAATGAGGAGTGGTTCCTTGGTTCCACGACCACCGCCCCGACATCCATTTTGAGCGCGCGACATCACCTGATTTGAGTTCAGGTGACGAGTGATTCTCGCGCTCAAAATGGATGTTAGTGTCTTATATATCGTGGGTAGACACGTGATGGGGCGGTATTTGCTCGGGTCTATGGTATCCCGGTCTTTAGGAACCAAATGAGTGATCCCAGTAGTGAAGAGGCTCGGGAGCGACTTTTGGTCGAGAGCCTCTTGAAATTGTCGGGCGAGCACAGCGTGACACACCACGAACCCCTTCAGCCAGTAGTGATGCAGCCCGTCGAGCCCCGGACTTTTCCAGTTCGGGGCCCTTCGGACCGCCTCAGCTACATCGTCCGGCGTTATAATGACGGGGTCCATGGGCGTAAGATTCGCACACTGACTCACCACAACTTCCGTCCAAGGGCCCTCGCGGTGGTTTACGGGCTCTGACCACAGGCCGCGCCAGAATGCGACAGTGTCGGCCTGATTCGGTGCTCGGCCCGTTCCACGTACCATTGGTCGCTCCAATGATTTATATAGCCTCTTCTGATCACTCTGGAAGAGACGATTCTGGTTGAACCGTGTCGACCTCTCGGTATATCGCCGAATCCGCTTCCCCCAAGCAGCGATTCTCTGCTTCAGGTCGTCTATGCGCTCCGTCAGTTTTTGCGTTATATCCGGCTGGGACAAACTGATATTTGTCCCAGCAAACGCCATTCTGACGGTGCGCACAATTCGCGGCCTATTATTGCCCGACCTGAAGCTTATCAGCCTGCCGATGAGGGCCCTTGCCTTTACGATACGGTCCTCAATCCTTCTTCTCCAGGCTGGGATGGCGCTACTTTGTCTAGTAGCGCGTCCAGCCGTGGGAAGTTTGGCGCCAACAATACGACAAACTGCCAGTGCGGCGCCAAAAAGAATTGAGTCCGTCTCGCAAAGGTCCCGGCTGGCTTCCAAATAGGTGACCAGCATTGGGTTGAGAGCCCTCACGACAGCCCGATTCCGCTTGCTTAGGGGTATGCGCGGGAGTCGCGGTCGATTTTCGGGAGGCGTACTGCGCGTTTCCACAATCGCCTCCTCCAATTTACTCCTCATCTGCTCTAGTTCTTGGGTGACCATTCCATCATCGCCTGAATCAACCAGAGCAGGGAGATCCATGGCGCCCTCTATATGTGGCTGCTGGTCTGTGGCCTGAAGAGCCGCATCCCCAGCTCTAGCCGGTTCATTCGATGAGGGAATAGCCTCACGTCGTAGTCGTTCGAGTTCGGCATCATCAAATATTTTCGAGCGTATGATGTACCGAACTCGGTCTGCCAGGTTTTGCTCCGTGACGGGAACTGACGGCTCAAGCTCAGCAAAAAAGCGATGCATCCGAGCCCGATACGCTATCCCTCCAGTTTCTTCCCCTTTCGCCCTATAGTACGCCCGCAATGCGTTTATGTTCATATGTTTTGTCCAACGCATGCGGCGTATTCCACCAGCGGCGGGTGCCGCTTGCCGAGTCCGAGAGGACCCCGCCGACACCAAGCCGTCTGGTGGGGATGATGGACGCGAGGGGCTGCTAGGTGGTCGTGCAGCACCTCGCGCTCGGCTGGCGGCTCGCATGCTGTCACGTCCAGCGCCAGCTCCAGACGCGCCCCGGCGACCCCCAGGCAGCGGCCCTATGCGCGTTCTATTATTTTCCATCATCCATTGAATTGGGCGTCAATTAACGGGAGACGCCCAGACCCGGCGCCGTTTAATAGTGTGGCCGTAAGCACAAACGGGCCTTTGCACCCTCAATACTGCCGAGGCACGGCGCTCACACCTCTTGGCAAGGCACTGACTGACTGCGCTGACATAGCAGTTTTCTCACTTAACTGTTACGTCAGCGGGCGATGGGGTCGTCACTTCCCTACGCCTTATTATTATTATGGGGTATCTATAAAGTTTTCTCATCTGGTTGGGCAATATAAATATATAATTGTAAATAAACATGGTAAATATCAATAAAATAAACTAAATACATAAAAATACATAAATATATAAAAACCCAACCAGATGGAAGCCCTCGGCAGAGGAGACCAGACGGCCGAGGGTTAGGGAGAAAGGGAAAGAAACCGGCGGACGATACGGGCGGTATCGAGGAACGCCGCCTTCTGCATTTGAGCTTGGAGCGGTCCGTCACGGAGTCCCAGTCGCCTCAGATGACTCGAGAGGCTGACTGGAATTAACCCATTCGCAGAGACGACTACAGGTATAATTTTGGCCGGCAATCCACCCCACATGTCGGTCACCTCGTGAGCCAGGTCCAGATAATTAGTCAGCTTATCTATTTCGGCTTTCACGAGGTTCTCGTCGCAAGGAATGGTAATGTCGATCGTCGGGCTTATTCGCAAGAATAGTCCTGTCTGTGATGATGGCCCGGTCCCAGTAGAGCCTGGCGCGGTCATTTTCGAGCACGGCTTCCGGCAAGTACTTATAATACGGCAGTTTCCGATCCACGAGACCGTATTTCAGAGCGAGCTCCTGGTGTAAAATCCTGGCTACTAAGTTGTGTCTGTGCAAATACTCAGAGTTAGAAAGCGCCGAACAATCGGAGATGACATGTCTAAGTGACTCACCGGGATGGCGACAAGCTTGACAGATGTCGACGGCGCTATCCTTTAGGATGTATCTCCGATAATTGTTGGTCTTATTAACCTGATCCTGTATCGCACAGACAAAACCCTCCGGTTTCCCCAAAGAGGTCACCGAAACGTAGCCAGTGGAGGGAGGCGACTGTGTCTACGAAAGGCTCATGTAGAGCCTTGTAGAACCTCCCGTGGAGCTCCTTCTCCTTCCATACGGTCTCCCGGTCGGAAATGCTCTGTACTGCCGGGTCTTGCCATTGCTTGTTGGCTAAGGATAGAGGGGTAAGACCTATATCACAAGAAATAACGTCCCTATAGTATGGATAATCCGCTCTCGTCAGAAAGTAATTACGGAGGCTGCACACTTGGCGATTATTCATGGTAAGCGCGCTTAAAAAGCCGCGCCCACCATGTTTCCGCGCCAAGTACAGCCTCATTACTGACGATCTCGGATGATGCATCCTGTGGGATGTCGTTATGGTGCGGACTTTTCTGTCCAGAGCGTTCAGTTCGGTCTCAGTCCACCTGAGCATGCCAAAGGTATACATGAGAACAGGCATGATCCAACCGTTATATGCGTGCGTCTTATTCGCACTGGACAAAAGGCTGTTAAGCACTTTGGTCAAGCGTGCATAAAACACATCGCAAACTGACTGTTTCATACCCGCCTCATCTACACAGATGTTCTGTGACATACCCAGGTATCGGTATGTTTCAGCCTCGGAAAAGGGGTCTTTATGTTTATGGGCATAGATAAGTCTATGCCCTCAGAGTTAGCAACCCTTCCCCTTTCAACATGGAGGATCGCACACTTATCCATCCCCAGCTCCGTTCCAATAGAATTGCTAAAATCACACGTGATGTTTAGCAATTCCATAAGATGCGAGCGACTGGAGGCGAATAACTTGAGATCATCCAAGTAGAAAAGGTGGGTCACTTTTGTACCTCTTTTTCCGAAGCTGAAATCCCCTCCCGGAGTCCTCCAGTAAGGTACTGAGAGGGTCCAGAGAGAGGCAGAACCAGATTGGACTCAAACAATCGCCCTGCAAGATACCACTTCTTATCCTTATGTGGTTCTCCGCAGCCGTCATCCGCTGGCCTAGATGACAAAGGATCGTACTCCACTGCCCCATATACTGCCCGAGGAAGTCTGGAACCGTACATTCAACCTTGTACAGCTCGACAACCCTCTTAAGCCATGTATGAGGCACCGAGTCTAAAGCCTTTTTGTAGTCTATCCAGGCGACGGAGAGGTTCCAACGGTTGCGTTTAACCACCTTGCCAATGACCGCATCAATGAGGAGTGATTCCTTGGTTCCATGACCATCGCCCCGACATCCATTTTGAGCGCGCGACATCACCTGATTTGAGTTCAGGTGACGAGTAATTCTCGCGCTCAAAATGGATGTAAGTGTCTTGTATATGGTAGATAGCTCGGGAGCGACTTTTGGTTGAGAGCCTTTTGAAACTATTGGGCAAGCACAACATGACACACCACGAACCCCTTCAGCCAGTAGTGATGCAGTCCGTCAGTGACTTTTCCGATTCGGGGCCCTGCGAACCGCCTCAGCTACGTCATCCGGCGTTATGATAACGGGGTCCATGGGCGTAATATATTTCACGTATATAATTCACTGGGTTTACCCGGCGAGCCGCGTCGGTTTTACGTGAATGAGCGGTTAACACCTTTGAATAGGAAGTTGTTTGGTAAGACTCGCGAGGCAGCGAAAAAAGCAAAATGGCGTTATACTAGGACGAAGGATGGACATATTTTTGAGAGAAAGGAAGATGGAAAGCCTGTAACGCGAATTCGGTCCGAAGCAGACCTTCAGTTCAGTGTTTTTTGTTAATCATGCGTTAGCTATTAATTTACTTTTTTTAATATTACTTTTTTACTATCCTACCTCTTATGTTAGAGATAGCTTAATTAGGTTTGTTAAAACAATATTTATATTCTTTTATAAGTTAGTGTCTAAAATAACAATTACATACAGTAAGCGTATACATATTAATATACATCAACTTAATATAATATGTTGCTTTTCAAAGGGTTTATTGTTAAGTTTTAATTCAGCCTTTTTTGGTTTATGTAAATCAGTGTACGTGTTCATTACACATGAAATCTTTAAGTGTAATTTTCATTGTCTCGTTAGTATTTGTGTGTCTGACAAAAGTGTTCATACCGTGAGTAATCGCAATTTTATTTTACTATATTTTGACGGGTCATTAGTGGTACATGCAAACAGCTCCTTACGTTTTTTACTCTACTTACATAAACGCAATTTTAATTTTGTATTTATTTATAAACACATACATTTTTATTTTTATATTTTAAACGTAAATAATTTTAATATTCGGAAAGAATTAACTTTAATATTCAATAATGATGAGTGTAATCTATCAAAATGTATATATAATGTCTTGTCAATATATAATTTATATGTAACGTTTTGTCAGTTTAGTGAACAAAGTAAACATACATCATGTCTTAATAATATTCATTTATATGTAAATCCTGAGTTGTACTATTTATTTATAAGATTAAATTTACAATATATAATATTTGTTAAAGTTAGGAAAACCGTATTTGGTATTTTATACTCATTATTACTTCATTACTATCTGTTAACAATGGATAAATCTTATTTTTCGGCCAACGTCAGTGGTATTTCAGTTAGCAATGATTAAGTTTAAAGAATTAAAAGTTGGTTTCTTTAATGCGGGTTCATTGGGTACGAAACACGAAGAATTCCTCGTAGCCATGAGTCGACATGATGTTGATCTCATGGCGATAAATGAGACCTGGCTACGGGAAGGCGAAGATGGGCGTGCTCCGCTCGTACCTGGCTACCGCCTACGTCACGTGCCGAGACCACACTCTGTGCGCGGTGGCCGTGGAGGGGGTGTAGGCTTCTACGTCAAAAAGGGAATCAACTCCCGAACATTATCTACTCCTCACCACAATTGTGTAGAAGAGATGTGGCTAGCCCTGCATATCAACTCAAAAAAAATTGTGATAGGCACGGCTTACCGCCCACCATGGCTTAGCGTTGAATTATTTCTTGATGCTATTACTGACAGCCTTAGCACACTTTCGCACGATTATGTACTGATTTTGGAAGATTTTAATATTAATTTAATTGACACAGAAGATGTGAAGACCAAGCGTTTTATGGAATTTATAAATTATGTTAATATTAAACAATTAATAGATAAGCCAACACATTTTACCGAAACTAGCCAAACTCTAATTGATGTTATCTGTACTGATGCGCCAACACGAAATGTCACAAACGATCATATAGCTGACTTAGGTAATCATGCCTTTCTTACATGCGAGTTACATTTCAAAATAGACAAAATACTACCTCGGACGTTAGTATATCGCCCCCTAAATGATATCCTACTTGATTATTTTGAACGAGACCTCCAGATAATTCCATGGGATGTGATCAGTTGTACCGATAATGTCAATGAGATGGTGCACTTATTTAATCGCTACATCCTCAATTTATTTGACTTGCATTCACCTATTAAAACAGTTATACTTAAAGATCGCCCTTGCCCCTGGATAACCAAAACCATAAAATTAATGATGAGTTTACGCGATGAAGCACTCAATAAATATCGATGTTCACAGTCGCCCAGTCATAAAAATTATTATAAACAATTAAAACATCAAGTAAATGTCGCACTATACCACGAGAAAAAAGCATATTACAAAGTGTTCATTAATAATAATATCAGCAATCCAAAGAAGCTATGGTCAAATTTGAAGGCCTACTCGTTACCACCGAAAAACGAATACGACCTTCCGCCACATTTATCGGATCCTGATATTATTAATTCACAGTTCTCAAACATACCAGGTTCCTATTACGTAACTATATCAGATCTTACATATTTTGAATTTAATAGATTTACTTCTAAAACTTTTTTGCTGAAACCGGTATCACAAGATATAATTTTGAATATAATTAAAAAACTAAAATCTAATGCACTGGGAGTTGATGGTATTAACCTACTCGTAGATATGTTATTAATGACCCTTCTACAAAGTCTGGAAACTATCACCGCGTTGATTAACCTATCGATATCTACAAGTACATTCCCTGACATCTGGAAACTAGCCTTAATACATCCTCTTCCAAAAAATGCCAATCCTGCTACCGTGACTGACTTACGGCCCATAAGTTTGCTACCCTGTATATCTAAAATATTAGAAAAAGTTGTGTATCAACAATTAATTTCATATCTAGAAAATAATGCTATACTGCCCGATCTTCAATCGGGTTTCAGAAAGGGACGAAGTTCTGCTACTGCCCTATCTGATGTAGTAGGTAATATATTGGAGGCACAAGATACAGGTCAGGGGACTATACTCGTTCTATTAGATTATTCTAGGGCTTTTGACACCATAAATACGCCTTTACTTTTGTCCAAAATGTCGTTTTACGGATTTGACCCCAGGACTATAAAATGGTTTCACAGTTACCTTAGTGGACGTTCACAGCAAATTACATTTCAATTAAATCGTCAAAATTGTGTGTCTTCTCCGCAGCGGATCACGCGTGGTGTTCCTCAAGGATCGATTTTGGGTCCCGTACTTTTCGCGTTATATACATCAGACATTAGTAACTGTTTCCAATATTGTAAATATCACTTATTTGCAGATGACACACAGATTTATAAGTCTTTTAAGCCTAGTTGTACTGTAGAAGCTGTTAATCAACTCAACGAGGATTTGGATAAAGTAGTAAAGTGGTCAGAGAGAAACTGTTTAGTGTTGAATCCATCAAAGACAAAGTTTTTAATTTGCGGAACGAAACAACAGATTCAAAAAATAAATAAATTTGTCCCAACACTGTATATAAAAGGCACGGTATTAGAAAGAGTCGATAAAGCACGTAATTTAGGAATCATAATTAGCCCTGATCTCAGATTTCAAGATTATATCAATAACATTGTTAAGAACTGTTTTTATAGGTTAAAAATCCTGTACAGAATGCGTGAACACTTAAGTTTAGAATTACGAAAAAGACTATCGGACACCCTAGTACTATCAAAATTTAATCATGCTGATACGGTTTATGGGCCTTGTTTACTGTCACGTACCGCACACCTTATTCAACGGGTCCAAAATGCTTGTGCAAGGTTTTGCTTCGATGTACCGCCAAGAGGTCACGTAAGCCCATTTCTTGACGACAATAATATTCTTAAAATGGCTGCCAGACGCAAACTTCATTTAGCTTGTGTACTTTTTGGCGTCATAAAGACAAAAAATCCAAAGTATCTTTTTAGTAAGTTAGACTGGTCTCGCGAGCATAGCAAGTATCTCAGCCGCGCTTCATCTTATAATAGGCTCAGTATTCCGCGACATTCTTCTTCAGCTTTTCGAGGTTGTTATAAGTATGCAGCCTCCCATTGCTGGAATAATTTACCTCCTCCACTGCGTGACCTAAACACAGTAGGCACGTTTAGAAAACACTTAAAATATCTCCTAATAAACGAACAGAAGGGTATAGTTAATAAATAGGAGTATTGTTAAGAGGTAATGAGGGATATTATTATTTATTACAAAAAGCCTATTAAATGTATGTATCTATGTATATATATGTATACGTGAGTATGAGTGTATATATATGTGTGTGTATGTATATGTATATGTGTATGTGTATAAATATATGTATATATATATATGTATGTATATATGTGTTTATGTATGTGTATGTTTGTATGTGTGTATGTATGTGTGTGTATATATAACAAATCATACATTACATTATCTTTATATATAAAAATTTCGTGTCACGTTGTTTGTCCGCGATGAACTCCGAAACCACTCACCCCAAATTTGTACACTCTGTGCAGTTTGGTCCAGCTTGAGACATAGGATAGTTTTTATCCCGATAAGTGACCCTCAATTTTTTTATTGCAAATTTAAAGATTTTTATAGTACAAAGGTTCCCCGCTAAGGGCAGAACAACGTCTACCTGGCCAGCTAGTGATTTTATAATATACACTGTTAAATTATATTATGACACTTACTAATGTTCCCGTCACATCTAACGTAGCGTTCAGTAACTTACATTCAGCACAACTATACAATACGCATTTTGTTATTGTCATTCATCAGTTGTTATTGTCATTAGTATCTACTACTCGCTTAATGTCGACATTTACGGCACGGTCTCCGTAGGACCGTATGGGGCCGACTGAAAATCAGCGTCGCTATCCCGCGGCTTATGCTGAGGCGGTCCCTTCCGCCACTTCATCTGTTTCGATTATTAAGTCATGAATTGTTGTTATATCCTCTATTTTTTTGTTTATTCATTTTCTTGTGTTTTAATTTTTTTTTATTATTATTTTATTATTCGTATTAATTTTGTTTATTAATTTGTCATTGTAATATGAAGTGTCGGAATAAATGTCTTTATGTCTTTAATATTCGCACACTGACTCGCCACAACTTCCGTCCAAGGGCCCTCGCTGTGGTTTACGGGCTCTGACCACAGGCCGCGACAGAGTGCGATAGTGTCGGCCTGATTCGGTGCTGGGCCCGTTCCACGTATCATTGGTCGCTCCAATGATTCAGAGAGCCTCATCTGATCACTCTGGAAGAGACGATTCTGGTAGAACCGTGTCGACCTCTCGGTATATCGCCGAATCCGCTTCCCCCAAGCAGCGATTCTCTGCTTCAGGTCGCCTATGCGCTCCATCAGTTTTTGCGTTATATGCGGCTGGGACAAAGTGATATTTGTCCCAGCAAACGCCATCCTGACGGTGCGCACAATTCTTGGCCTATTATTGCCCGACCTGAAGCTTATCAATCTGCCGATGAGGGCCCTTGCCTTTGCGATACGGACCTCAATCCTTCTTCTCCAGGCTGTGATGGCGCTACTGTGTCTAGTAGCGCGTCCAGCCGTGGGAAGTTTGGCGCCAATAGTACGGCAAACTGCCAGTGCGGCACCAAACAGAATTCAGTCCGTGTCGCAAAGGTCCCGGCTGGCTTCTAAATAGGTCACCAGCATTGGGTTGAGAGCCCTCACGACAGCCCGATTCCGCTTGCTTAGGGGTATACGGGGAAGTCGCGGTCGATTCTCGAGAGGCGTACAGCGCGTTTCCCTAATCACCTCTTCCAATACGCTCCTCATTTGCTCTTGTTCATGGGCGACTATTCCATCGTCGCTTGAGTCAACGACAAGGAGATATACGGCGGCATCTACGTGTGCGGGTTGCTCTGCAACTCGTAGAGCCGCATCACCTGTCGTAGTATTTTCATTCGACGAAGGAATAGCCTCACGTCGTAGCCGTTCGAGTTCGGCGACATCAAATATTTTTGAGCGCATGATGTACCGAACTCGGTCTGCCAGGTTTTGCTCGGTAACGGTAATAGACGGCTCCAGCTCAGCAAATAGTCGATGCATCCTAGCCCGGTACGCAAAACCTCCAATTTCTTCCCCTTTCGCCCTAAAATACGCCCGCAATACGTTTGTATTCATTTCCTTCGTCCAACGCATGCGGCGTACTCCACCAGCAGCAGGTGCCGCTTGCCGATTCCGAGAGGACCCTGCCGACACCAAGCCATCTGGTGGGGATGATGGATGCGAGGGGCTACTAGGTGGTCGTGTAGCACCTCGCGTTTGACTGGCGGCCCGCATACTGTCGCGTCCAGCGCCAGCTCCAGATGCGCCCCGGCGACCCCCAGGCAGCGGCCCTATACGCGATCTATTGGTTTCCATCATCCATAAATTGGGCGTCAGTTAACGGGAGACGCCCAGACCCGGCGCCGTTTCATGATGGAGCCATATGCACAAACGGGCCTTTGCACCCTCAATTTTGCCGAGGCACGGCGTTAACACTGATTATCAACTAAAAAGATTTCACTAAAGAAAGTTCGTAGATATATTATGAACTTTTAAAACAAACTACATATACTTTACTGCTGGACGTATGAGGAAGTTCAATATCTCTGAGTGAGTTATGGAGACGGCTATGCTCGGGGTTGCTCTGCATAATAAACTGAAAAAGGAGGATATTTGCAGTATAACTAGATTATTCGACACAGCCCAACAAAGATAGGTTCTCGGGTGGCAGCCTGGTACCGGCAGGCGAAGTTTAGGGCGTCTTCACACTAGATGGAGTAATGACCTGGTAAGACATGCAGAAAGTCGATTGATACAGGTTACTCAGGACCTATGAAAGCAAGAAAAAATTAACGAAAGAAAACAAAAAAAAAACCTTTATTAACTGGAACTATACATATCACATAAACAAAAAAGACCTAGTTTCATTAGTTTCCGCGGGAATCGTACACGTTTTGCTGGCGTGAGATGAAATCTTACGGTGAACTACACGGCTCCCGTATATTTTGTTAAATTATATTCACAAAAATTTAAAAGAAGCTTTTGCACGATTTTCGGCAACATTAATTCTAGTAATTAGTCATCCCACGATGCCACGAACTATTCCATCAAATAGAGATAAAAATTTCACATTGCACTTTACTTTCAATTACTTACAATTTATCCGATGTAAGTAGCATCGGATAAATTGATACCATAAGAACTTCAACTTAAGAGGGTCTCTCTTAATCACAATATTGTTTCCAGAATAACAGTTTAGTTAGTCATTTTGCAAACGTGGCAATAGCGGTAAATTATCCCGATAATGGCCGCTGATCTGGATAATATAAGTCAACTTTTATGCTGCACTATTAAGTATTCAGTATCATTCTTTTATTTAATTTTGTCAGTTATCTACTTATTTATTATTCGTTTATTTAGCAGTAAGTAGATGGCACTATTATTAGATTACAAAAATATGAAAGCCAAAACTGTAAAGGTAAATGTACAAAAACCTCTTAATATATTTATGAGGATAATGAGAGTTTTTCAATAATAGACCAGTATCAGTCAGCTTATTTTTTTGGAAGTAATTGGAAGTAAAGACTAGGAATGAGTTGGAGGGTGACTCGAACTTCAGGCCTAGTCAGTTTGAATAGCGTATCATGTAGAGGATGTCATGGGGCTTATGGTTGAGTAGGGGCAAAAAGTTCGCATTACAGTCCTAGGGGGCCAAAATTGCCATAAACCAAAAAATTGGGGGTTGGCTCGAACTTTAGGCATAGTCAGAATGAATAGACTTTCATGTAGTGGATGTCATGGGGGTTATGGATGAATAGGGGCAAAAAGTTCGCATTACCCTCCTAGGGGGTCAAAATTGCCATAAACCAAAAAATTGGGAGTGGCTCGAACTTTAGGCATAGTCAGTTTGAATAGCTTATCATGTAGAGGATGTCATGGGGGTTATGGTTGAATAGGGGGAAAAAGTTCTAATTTCAGTGCTAGGAGATCAAAATTGCCATAAACCAAAAAAAATTAAATTCTTATTACGGCTATAACTCTGCCTCCTTCGGAGGTTCTTACAAAATCTTTACTTCTCGCATCACACTTTTTATTATAGGAGAGGGGGAATACGACCATGCGGCTCACCTGATGGTAAGTGACTACCGCCGCCCATGAACAACTGCAACTGCACCAGGGGAACCAGGGGAATTGCAGACGCGTTGCCGGCCTTTTAAAAAGGAGTAGACTCTTTTCTTGAAGGTCCCTAAGTCGTATCGGTCCGGAAAAATCGCTGATGATATTCGATTCCACAAGGAAGTTGTACGAGGAAGAAAACATCTTCTGAATCACACAGTGGTGGACCGCCAATCATCCAGATGGTGTGGATGGTATCGGTAGTTCTGCCGCGATGTGCGTTCATGAAACTTGGTGGCTGGGATTAATCCGAACAATTCCTCAGAGCACTCCCCGTGGTAAATATGAAAGAAAATGCTAAGGGATGCAACATCTCTTCGCAGTGCTAATGAATCGATCCAATCGGAAAGCACTCGGTCGTCAACTATTCGAGCCGCTCTGCGCTGGATGCAGTCAAGTGGAAGGAGCTGGTACTGGGGAGCCCCTGCCCAGAGATGGGAACAGTATTCCATGTAAGGCCGAACCTGTGCCTTGTAAAGTTGCAGGCGGTGTGCCGGCATGAAATACTGTCCCGCTCTGCTGAGCACGCCAAGCTTTTTAGAGGCCAATTTGGCCTTCTCTTCCAAGTGACCACGAAACTGCACGTCACTTGATATATCGACTCCGAGGATTCCGATACTGGCTGAGGCAAGAAGGGGAGTGCCTTGAAACTGAGGAGATACAACAAAGAGGCCCGGTGTATAAAGCATCGCCAGTGCGGTCATGCGCATAGCTATCAATGTTACCAGTTAGCAACATATCATTGATATGCAGAAGAAACAGCGTTGGTGATAGCACACAGCCTTGTGGAACACCAGTGTTAATAGGCTTGTAGTCGGAGCATTAACCGTCTATAACGACCTTGATGCTCCGATCTGCAAAGAAACTGGTGATCCAATTGCACAATTTCTCGGGAAGTCCATAAGAAGGGAGCTTCGAAAGAAGCGCTTTGTGCCAAACCCGATCGAAGGCCTTCGCAATGTACAAACTAAAGGCCAACGCCTCCCCCTTGGACTCTACTGCCTCCATCTATCTATGAGTTAGGTAGACCAGAAAATCACCAGCTGACCGACCCCGACGGAAACCGTATTGGCGGTCACTAATCAGCTGGTGATCCTCAAGGTACCGCGTCAAGTGGCAGTTTATTACGGATTCCATTATTTTGGAGAACAAGGGGGTTATGGCGATACGCCTGTAGTTGGACGGGTCTGAGCAATCGCATCTTTTAGGGATCGGTGGACAAAAGCTGTCTTCCATGATTTCGGGACTATGTCTAGGGAGTAGAGGTGCCGCAAAAGACACGTTAGAACCGGTGCTAACTCCGGAACATACGTCCTCAGCACAATTGGTGGGATTCAGTCAGGCCCACTCGACTTGTGGATGTCCAGGGAGAGGAGTGCTTTGCGAACTGAGCGCTGTGAGAACCGCACATCCTGCATGGAGCACTCGCACCGCGGAATGGTCGGCGGTGTGTTCTCCCCGTCATCAAGAGTCGAGTTGGATGTAAAAATGGAGCTTAAAAGGTCGGCTTTCTCTTTTGCGGCATGGGCCAGTGAGTCGTCCTCTCTGTGCAGAGATGGTAGTGATGGCTTACAGAAATTCCCTTGGACAGCCTTGGCGAGAGACCAGAATGCACGGGTTCCCGATGGAAGGCGAACTAGTTTCTCGCCAATTCTGCCTACGTGCTCTGATATTGCTTTGGCAATAACTCTTTTGAAGGACCTGGAGGCAAAGTTATACTTCTTCTTAAGCATTCAAGCATTTTACATCCCAATTCGCCAAAGCCGCAGACCAGGCTTGATAACACTCTTGCTTACTGCGTAATGCAGTCTTACATGAGCGACCAAACCATGGCTGAGATGTGCCTCCAATGAGTACCACAGATGATGGAATAAATAGTTCTATTCCCTGTAGCACCACATCAGTGACAGAGTCAGCAACAGCTCTGGGATCATCCGGCGAGAAGCAAACCCGCCCCCATGGGTAGGATACACAGAAAGACCGCATTCCGTCCCAATCCGCCGACCTGTAATGTCGACGGTGGCAACCTGCAGAACGCAACCGCGAGGGGAGCGTGAGTGGCACCACACTCCAGATCAGACAATGGTCCGAAGAGCCAAGAGGGGCATCGACAGAAATCTGATATCTGTCCGGATGAGAGGTCAGCAGAAGGTCCAACAGGGAAGGTGTATGATCCTCCACATCTGGAATCCGCGTAGGCGAAGTAACCAGTTGTGTCAGACCATATGCCAAGGCAAAGTCATAAACAAATCTCCCCGCATGATCGGTAAAACGTGAACCGAGCCATTCGGCGTGGTGGGCTTTAAAATCGCCAAGAATCACGATCTCTGCGGATGGGATCTGTTGTAGCAAGGAATCTGCAGCCATTTGGACGTGGTCGATGAGTCGGTCTGTTACGGCATTACCGCTATGGGACCTATAAAGGTGGGTTAGACGCGCAGATGGTCGTCGCTATCTACGCGTAGCCAAAGGATGGACAGGTCCGAACCTTCAAGACTGCCGAGGCGTCGAGAACAGATGTCCTCTCTGACGTATACGCAAACTCCAGCCCGAGGCACAAAGGAGTGCTCCAATTTGTACCCCGGGAGAGATACGAAGTATCAGCCGGAGAGGACACGTGCGTCTCGGTCAGAAAGAACAAGGCCGGCTTCGCCGTCTCGAGATGGTAGTGAACAGCGTTGAGGTTCGAGTGAAGTCCCCTGATGTTGCAGAAATTCACGGATAGCGTGGCAGGGGTCGCCTTGGTATTGTTGTTCAGTTTGCCCCGAGCAGTTACGTTTTTGAGCGGAATTTTGCCCCCCCTCCCCTCCCAGAATACGCGAGGCAGCCTGAACACCCATGCTCACCCATGGCCACCGGGACTCACCAAACGAAACACAGAAGCAGAGCTTCTACTTCACGCCGGTTTTCTGTAAGGTCATGGTACCAACAGAGAGACAACAATTCTAAAACCACTAATTTGACTTCAATATCTTTTATATAGTCCCCTGGATTTGTTTCTCTTTTCCAGGAAATTTTAGAATTACAGACATCTATAAATGACATATTTGTAATACCATATATACAATATTTTTATTTTATTTATTTTTATTTTATAGGAGAGGGGGCAAACGAGCATGCGGCTCAGCTGATGGTAAGTGACTACCGCCGCCCATGAACAACCGCAACACCAGGGGAATTGCAGATGCGTTGCCGGCCTTTTAAAAAGGAGTAGTAGATATATATGTATACAATGAAATATATTTAAGATAAAAAAATAAATAAAGATAAGAATCGCAGGTAATATAAAATACTATTATTTAATCTTATACTAAGTGGGTAATTTACGGTTTCCATTATGTGCTCAGCAGGGTTACAATACCCGACTACACAAGAAATTGGATTAGATAGTTCATTTGTCCATACCCTTCTGTTACCCGCACCTGAAATTAGTTATTAAAAGAATGGTAAGCCAAAAATAAATCATATTTTGGATTAACGAAAACTTTTACATTCTGTATTTTTTAGGGAAAATTGATAAATGCTAAATTTTTAAATTTGCACTGAAACACTCAGCTTCAATTTTCCGAAGATATAGCCACCGAAATTTGAGTTATGGCAAAATCGCTGGAGGAACTCAGCACTATTGTAAATGTCCTCAATAGTGACTCCCGACGGATAAATATTAAAAAAGGAAATAGACAAGATAAAATTCATGTATAAAGTCCACGTCACACAGGTAGTTGTTGAGAGCGCTACGCTCGAAGTTGTCGACGAATATGTTAACCTAGGATAAATTATACAACTAGGTAAGTCTAAATTCGACCAAAAGGTCAATCGACGGAAAAAAATTGATAACAAGTGCGTATACTGTACAACCAGTGTGTCGTCACGTTTCAAGTTGTCAATTTGTTAATAATAATATATAGATCTGAGGCGTCTTTTACCGATGCCGGTACGAAGAAGGAAGGAAGGAGTTCAACCGAGTAAGAAAAAAGGTTTTAAAGTGGCTGCTGCGTACCGGTAAGCGAAGTGTAGGGCATTCCTCTACTAGATGGAGTGACGACCTGTTAAGAGTTGCAGGAAATCGATGGATATAGGTGGCTTAGGACTTGCTTTATGGCATCTTGTGATGCAGCCCATAATGATGATCATGATGATGATGATGAATCAAAATTTTGGCATAATATATTTAAAAAAAACAAATCAATTTGTAACTACTTTGTTTCCGTTTTAAAAAATCAACCACATTATTATACCATACAATGTAGGTGATATTTTGAAAAAACAAACATACATAAATACCACAAGCATATAAACCATCTGTCCTGGGAAGAACCGGCAAGAAACCCAGCGGGACTTTTTTTTAAAATAAATTTTACAATATAAATGATTACGAACTATTTACAAAATTTATTTTAGAAACTGCTTGGAAGCGACCACCTCATTCCCAGGGGTTATTATCAACCATGTATTCATTTATACTATAATAACCCTTTTTATACAGTTTCAGCTTAATAAAACATTTAAACTTCGTAATAGAGAGAACATGTACACTTTCCGGGACCTTGTTGTAATAGCGTATACATTGCCCCAAGAATGAATTACTGACTCCGTGGAGTCGAGAAACTGGCATCACTAGTTTGTGGTTGCTCCTAGTATTTACAGAATGTATATCACTTTTTTTACTAAACTACTGTTTTTGTGAACATACATTAAATTTTGATGATATGAGATGGGGCTCCCCACTGGCAGCTTCTTCCATTTGATCGTATTCAGCGTACAGTGGTTTGAATTGTCAGTGACCGAGCTCTTTCTGATCGCCACGAATTACTGGCACTTCGAAGAGATGTTGTATCTCTTTGCCTATTTTTTCGCATCTACCACGGAGAGTATTATGAGGAATCATTCAGACTTCTTGCAGCCGCTCAATTCACCACCGTACAAGAAAAAACTCGTGATACCATCCATAGCATCTGAATAATTGGCGGTCCACCATTTTGCGACGTACAAGAAGAAGATTTTTTTCTTTCTCGAACAACTTCCTTGTGGAATCGACTACCACCAGCGATTTTTCCGGGCCGCTACGACTTCGGGACCTTCTCTTTTATTAAAAGGCCGGTAACGCACTTGCGATTCCCTGAGTGTGCAGATGTTCACGGGCGGCAGTCGAAACTTACCATCACGTGAACCGCATGTTTGCCCATTCTTCTATAAAAAAAAATAACTAAGATTTTTTTCGCAAGTAATCTTACTCCCTTAAGATGGGGAAGGGGTAACCGCCTTATCGTGGCGGGGGGAGGGGGAGAGCTTAGTAGCCGTGGCTTGGCCAACCGCGGTGAACATGGAGGAACCCACTTGACTGGCTCGAGGTGCCGTCTAAGCAGAAACTTAAAACCGTCATTGTGAAATTATATACCTATGGTACATAATAGATATCAGGCTCTTTCTGTGCACTCTGAAGGGTTTAACCTGTAACATAATCACATATCATTAAACAAAATATAACTGAATTTAAATATTTATTAATGTACTTAATACTTTTATTTTACTTAATATAAAATATAGAAAGGTAGGTTTAATTCATACAGGTACGATCAGTCTAGCTTTATGTGGAATGAAGAAGAAAGAACACAATTCTTCAACTGGACGACGTTAAAGTTACATGTAACAATTTCTGCACGACAAATTGCCCTGAAATATTTTACCATCTCACAATGGAAGACAATTTCATTTGATTCGTTCCAAGCTCGTGAACCGTTTATAAGCAGTTTGTATTATCATTCATGTCACATAAGTCCTTGTCCAAGCATCCGGAACTGGCTGTCTCCCGGCACTGACCTAATTATTTTCTATTGCATAACTGTCAGGTTCAAAAATTTTACTTAATATTAACCATTGTTCAAGCTTTAGAATATTTTTTGAGATTCAATCCTGCAGTGATGATCACATTTCTTTTAGTCTTAGTAGTCTCACCTGGTAGTTAGTAATGGAATAAAATAAATTATTGCATGCCGAGCAAAGCGCATAGGTATGTTCTACTAGCGCCTAAAAATCACGATTCCAACATTTTGTCGCATGAAATCGTATCTAGCAATCATATTATACATATAAATGATATAAAAAGCACATTGTCAGAAAGATAAATGATTATTGAACTTATTTTTTTTTAAATCGATTAATTGCTATTTTTACATAAAAAAGGAGTTTTAGTAGCTTATGGTGTAGATTTATCAAGTCTGCAAGGCTTGTAAACACTAACTTTTGAAAATATCAATTGTTTAACTCAATCTATTTTTTAATATCTTCATCTATCATGTGGGAAGCCACTGAATGTACATGGTAGTGTAATTTTGTTTTGTTTACTCGTAGCTATAATTAATTTTTTTCGGCTCCAAAATGGCGAAATTTTCATTGATTTGGTAGCCTTGTGTTAGAATTTATTTCAGTAAATAGAGACTGTCTATGCCTCCTCGCTTAGTTCAGCGTCAACCGCCGTTGTGAGTGGATAGTGTATCGGTTGTTTGCAGCGGCTCAAAAAGATCGCTGTACAAATAAATACAAAATATTCGAAAAACAAATTTCATACAAACTTGAGTATTATAATAATCAGAGATTTTAATTACAATATTTTAAAAGCACAGAATAAATAATAAGAGTACGTACTAAAAGTAAGTAGGGTGTAATATTTATACTTGAATACGTCTTGGACTTTTTGGAGTGACATGAATGATGATATGATGATCATATGAGCATTATGAGTCGTGCACTTTGGATTTTCGAAACTTTTTCAAATTGAAGTTTGACATAAAATTATCGGAAAATTGGAAGTATAATAAGGTTATTAGTGAAAACTTGTGTGTATTTAATCTACTATTTTTTTTTAATGCGAAGGCATGCTCAATTGGGTTTACCAATTGTTTTTTTATTATACTTGCAGTTGAATAAAACTGATAGTTTGTGTGATAGTACTCCTTTTCTCCCCTTGAACCAATTTCTGATACTAATTAAATAAAAACTAATATGTTAATAAATAATGCTTGCACTGCTGTGCAAGTACTTTTCCCTGCAGACTCCAGTCTGCAGGGAAGAGTATAATTTCAGGTTGTGAGACATTCCATCTTAGTCCTCAGAGGTGACAAGGAATCTGTAGTTTTCTGTGCTTTAAGTTGACTTCATTCACCATCAGGTGGATTACTATAAGTTTTCTGTCACTTTCGTTTTATATGAAAAAGCAAGCTATAACTTATTTGATGCAGGGATCTGTCAGTCCATCAAAGATTTTTTAAAAGAAATGATGTAGTATAAAGTCCATATTGCTGCTGCAGTGTGGTCTTCGTGACTTCATATACTCTAATAATTTTTACTAGGTATCTAAGCAATTATGGACGTGCATCGCAGTAAAAAATGTGCTTTTGACACTCGCAATCAACCTTTGTTCTTCGGTATAGAACAAAAATAAGAAAAACTCATAAAGCTTTATAATTCAAATATTTTTTCATCCATGACATCAATAGAGATTAATATAAAAAACCTCATGTGAAATAAAATGTCGATTACAAGACACACAAAACAAAAAAGATTATTAATTTAATATCATTTCTAAAATAATAACGACCTCATATTTTACTGGCATTAGGCTTCTTTTTTACGTAAAGATTTTGGGGCAGGATTAAATTCGTCACAGTACCGCAATACATCGTGTTGGATTGCACATATTCTCAATTTTTGTCGTTTTAGTGACACACGTACATATGTTACCATAGTAGGTTTCCTATTAGATAGCCTCTCAAGAAACTTCTGTCACCATTTGTTGTCGGATCTTCGAGCTATATGGCCATCCCGTTACCGCTTCAGTTCTCTGATTCTTAATACTATGTCGAATACTCTGGTTCTTATAAAATTCTAATACTATGTCGTACTCTGGTGTAAAAGCTACAAAGTAAGAATATTCTCTTTGGCAATATACCAATGAATTAAAAGTACGTGTTTTTTTTAAATTCTACTTTTATGTTCGGCTGTAAGCCAGCATTACATTCTTATTGTACATTTAAGAGGTATTTGACCGAAACAATTAAAGAAGAGGTGTAGAATACTGAAAGGAACTTTGTTTTTTTGTATCAAGTTTTTTTTTTAATTTAAGTAAACATGACAAACGAACATAATAAATGCAATATTGTTCACAGTGCGGATAAATTTACTCCGATATAATATTTTTACTATAAGCCAGTGCTCGAATAATATCCTACTTGACAGTAAGCGTTAATGTAGCATAAGCTAAAGGGCACTAGCTTTTCTATCTGTGAATACATATTCGTAATATAAATATTTAAGTGTCTGTCTGTATTACTGACGTAACTGGCTTCTATTAATGTAATAAGACATAAATAATCATTTTTTAAATTATGTATGTCTGTCTGTCCGGGAAAAAACATGAAACTTTAGGAATTCATAAAAAGCAAGGAGTTTCGGCTACGTTTTGTCCGAAAAACTTTTACAATTTTTATAAAAACTAAAAATTTGTAAAATAAATGATCATTGACTATTTTAAATCTAATTAACGCTTCATTACTATTAATTTATTAGATCTATATATATATATATATATATATATATATATATATATATATATATACATATATATATATATATATATATATATACATATATATATATATATATATAGATTATATAGCTTAATAAAAACATATTTGATACATTAACTAACTAGGACGCTGTTAGCGAGAAATAAATTTTCTTCTCCACATAAAGAGCTCAATGTATTGTGAATTTTCTTACAATTTAACTTTGTTGCTGTATTTCCTGCCAATAAAACTTAAGGAAACTTGTATAGCATAGAAAGTGTAAAGTATATATATTAACGTAAAGTCTCTGAAACTGCATGCTAGTTTTTCAACGATCTTAGCGGAAACGGTATATAGAGCAAGATTTGATTGGAACGATAAAAACTTTTGGTAAACCCAAATGTGCATGAGTTTAAATATACACAAGTTTTCACTAATAAGCTTATTACTATACTTGCAATTTTCTGATAATTTTTTGTCAAACGTCAATAAAAAAAGTTTGGAAAATCCAAAAGTGCACGACGAAACAAATTACAATTTTTTGTTTCGCTAACTTCATCGATTTAAAAACTAACTCATCATCAATCTTGAGCCCGCTATAAGAGGGCCTCCTCCAAAAATTCATCATGGTCCGAAGTTAGCTGCATCTATCAACATTTTTATAGAATAAGAATCACAAAAAAAGCAGTTCATCTGAAGGTAATTGAATACTGTGGTTTATAAACTAGATATTTTTGGGCCACACAACATACGTAGCATCTAGCTCGATTAAGAAATGCAGACGTGTCCACTTCTCATGAATGAGGTGGAATGCTTCCCCTATCGTTAAAGCCTATCAAAATGCACAGCTGAACCACAGTCTAACTACTACTAACAGTCGGTCATCGAAGGCGTCTAGACGAGCGTTGCTAGATGCGGGTTGAGGACTTCCCAAGCGGCTAAGGGCTAGGGTTATACTATCAAGCAAATAATTTAAAATGGTTCACACTAAATGTGCGGTAAAAAACTGTTCTCACTTAAAGATAAAGAATTACTTTCATCAGTTTCCACATACACATTAATTTGTTTAAACGAGAAATAAAATAAAATCAGTTTTTTTATCTTTTTATTACTTCCCCTTCCTACAACACTAGCAATTTATTGTTTATGTCGGCCTTTCCGACAACATCAAACGCGATGAATAACTGTATGTTATTCTTAGGCTGTGGCTGAATATAGGATATTTGCTATAGAGCTACGCTCGGCAGGCGGGTTGGCAACCGCAGTTTTTTTGGTTGTTATTGGGAAGACGCTGCTGCCCATATTCTGGTTTTTTCTCCTCTGTTGCCTCTTTAAACACTCAAGAGAAGGTATGGGGTGTTGGATACGGTGATAGAATTAATTTAATAATTGAAGTCAGAAATCATTGGGTATACAAACCTCAAAGCGCAAGTCAGGTCGTGCATGGAGTATGGCTTTAGAATAGTATCTGGTGCTACTAAATGCCATCTAGCGGCATTCGACTCAATGGAAAGTTGTGCTAAGTTTATTGACATCAGTATGGTTTTTACTCTTTAGGTGTTTACGGTATACATTTCCGAAAGTGTGCGCAGGAATTGAATGACTTAATTTCTCACTCTCCGCTCCATCATCGGACTACCATGCGTTCAGTTGGTGTCCGTCTCTTTATGGTTTATATACTGCACTCTTTATAATGTGTACAGCGAAGAAGTGGAATAATTTTCCAAATTTATCTCTTTAAAGCAAGAGTGTCTTTTGTTAAACTAAGTCAATGCGTTTTAGCATCTTCGGCAGTATCACCACTTACCATCAAATGGGACAGTATTCAAGCAGTGGATTCTAGTAGTTAAAGATCTTCGGTTCTTTAACTACTAGAATCCACTGCTTGAATACTGAATACTGACGAATACAATCTGCCGATGCTATAAACACGAAATATTACTTATTCAAAAATACTTTATATGATTAGTGCATTGAATATTTTGAATGAGGTTAAGACTGCAGGATGAAACTTTTATAAACTCAATTTGAAATATTTGCAAAGAAATAAAAAGTTTTTATACTAACATTAACATCAGAAGAAGTATGGAGTTGACTATTGTTAGACGGTTTACGAACATCAAACACCGAAGTCATTTACAAGTTTTCACAAATAACACAAAAGATAACGAATTTGGCGTCAGTCATTTCGAAGCTCCAGACTTAACAAAATATATCGCGTAGAGAAAAATATTTGGGATTTTGGAGAAATGGACCAGATAAGAATTAAATTTTGCATAATTTAGATTAGACTTTATTGTTATAGAGGAATTAAAAAAAAATGAAAATATGTTAAGTCCACCAACACGCGTTGGGGCAGCGCAGCGGACACTTCCTTGACCTAAAAACATCTCAGAAGTGAGAGTAGGCTAGTGCTCAGCAGTGGTACGTATATAGCCTGTCACTTTTACTTTCCTTACTTTTATTGTTATTTCAATTATAGTTTTTGTTTACACACAAGAAAACATTTAAAAATGTCTAAATTAACACCAAACTAGGGCAAAGTGTGGTATTTCTTGGGTTAGGCACTTGCAGTAAATTTTATTGTACACGAGCAACGCGTGTTTAATTCCCACCGGCACCAATGAAAAAAACAGTTGCTATTTTAAATACTGATTTTATAATACATGCTTGGCGGCAAAATAATACATCGTAAGGAAACCTGCATATCTGTTTATTATAAATATTTTCGCAAAACATGTGCAGTCTGCTAATACGCACTGTAGCAGCATAATATTATAGGCTTTACCGTGTAGTGGCGGTGTTAGAATATCCACTACCTCATGTCGTCCCGTGAGCGTAGCAGCGCATTACTAATAACAATTAAAAAATTTAAAAACTGTGTTATCCAACCCACCTGCCAGGCGTGGCAACTATAGCAAAAAACCTCCTATGAGGGAATCCTAGGGAAGTCCTATGTTTAGTATTGGACTTAATAGGCAATAATCGTGAGTTTACTACTTTACTTTTCCATATGAGGCTTTATTTTCATATTGCTTACTAAAATTGAACGTTTCGAATTGAACGTCCCTTACTTAATAATTTCAGGGCACGAACTTGCTATCACTTACAGTAGATATAGCGATTTCCTTTCTCGTATTTCTTTGTCAGCGTAAAGGCCAAGGATGGGAATGTTCAATATTTATGTTCCAATAGTAAATATGAAACAATAAATTGCTTAGACACGTGGGAGCTTTTAAAATGACTTACTCGTTGTAACGTTAGAAAATCATATTAATATTGTTTTTTGCCCTGTGATTGACGTTTGTAGAAAGTGTCGTAAGTTTTTGTTTTTTATTTTTAGTTAATATCATAGACTTAGGATATACTGGCGTACCTAAGTCTATGGTTAATATATCGTGATCGCTACTAAATTCAAAATTTATAGCATAATTTACATACGCACTGGATGTGAACCCCAATTTGCAAAATTTATGAAAACTAAAGACTTAATTTATACTTTCGATTTTTGACACTTGGTTAAACCCCATCTTCATGTATGTGTTGATTAGTATGCAGGATTGAACCAATGGATTCACATTTATTTCAATGTAATAAATATAATATGTTGTGTCTTTGCTTTATAAATAGTTAAAGTGGACAGTTATTTTGAGCTAATCTAATGATACATTAGTATGAATATCGCTGCGACATTGTCAGTTCCTGGAGATTTTGGGAAGTCTCATTTTAGTGCAGTATACTTATACCGAGTGAACTTTAAAATATCTTTCAATTTTCGTAATTGGAAAAATAGAGGGAATTGTGGTGAAGTAGAGAAAGGTATTTATTGTGACGTTGGTTACATATATCTAAAAATTATTCAACTGGATATCTCTTCTCCTTTATCTTTAGATTTGTGCGCCATTTCGAAATAATATAAATCTTGACATGCTTAAATTTAATTAAAAATAGGTTTTCGTGACTTATGTATTTAATGCTTTCAGTTAATAAGAAAACACAAAGAATTAATGAAAAACACGAGAAAGACGAGCACTAGACATATTTTTATCTTGTTATTGCCATTTTGGTTTTTACATTAAAAACAGGTGTCTGAATGTACTCGATTTATGCTATGTGAGGCTTTGATAAAAATATGTTTAGGTTATGATTTCACTCTCTCATTAAAAAAAGTTGTAATCTAAAGTTGGGCACACTAAAGGTCAATGTAGTACTGCTAGGTACCATTAGTAAAAAAATAATAGAATATTATTTGTGGATTCTACAAACGAAAAAAATTTATTAGGAAGTTATCTCCGCAGCCTTGGATGCCGCGATGTGCCTGATGTGCTTGATACTAAAAAAAACACTGATTATAGGGCACAATTTTTAGGTTTATATAATTTTCTTACTTATTCATAAATACAGATATTTTTCTATAATATTCTGTTCATTGTGTGGAGTGTGGAGAGAAATATTTCATGATCCGATCGAGATGGAATCTACGCTTCTTTCTACAAGCAAAAGGCAAATCCTTCCAAGAAGTTGCTCCTCTTGTTTTAAATTTTAGTACAGTACTGAAACTAAATTTAAATTTATGAATTCGGAGTATGAAAAAATATTGATTTACCAGACATACTAGAAAAATGCGAATTTAAGGAATAGAAAAGCTTTGTTTTCATACAAATAGTTTTGTCTTATGATTGATTAATGATTAGCTATTTTTTATGGAATAAGGGCGAAAAATGAGCACACAGTCCACCTAATTATTAGTGGATGCTGTAGCCTACAGACACCAACATCTATCCTTCAAAATGCGGTTGTGTTGTCACCCCTAAGGACTGTAATGCCTCGTATTGTGTAAAAAAGGGTCTCTATTGTGGTATGATTTGCATATTATATACAACACAATATTTATAAGAAGACAATGTAGTTGCAGTGTTATAATATCCACTACCCCATATCGTCCCGTGGGTGTCATAAGAGGCGACGGAACCAGAAGATGAGTGTGAGTATCTTCCTAATAACAACAAAAAATAATAAAGTTGCGTCTGTCAACCCGCTTGAAAAGTGTGGCAACCTTAGAAAATATCCCCCTTTTAAGGCCATTTATGGGGGAGGCCTATGTTAAGCAGCAGACTTTTATAGGCTGTAACGGTAACAGTAACAAGCCGGTGCCATCGTTTTTAAAAATAGAACCTTATAAAAGATTTCATAGGAATGCTTTTCAAATGCACCGTATTATTGCAAAATCCAAGATTCCGGAACTAACTTCCACCTGTAGAATTCATATGGGCTTATTACTGCACAGAATTTTGTAATTTCGAAAAAATAAGAAGCCGGTGTGAACTTTTATGAAAAATAGAACCTTCTCGTAAAAATCATATTGTAAGATCATTTTTTCAAATTCGAAACATGATATCAAAATATTAATGCGTCGTCACCCGGTAGGAATGGGATGAAATGCCTCGTTTTTATTAAAATAGATCTTCGGTACACTCACTATACGAAACACTAGCATTAACCTGCTATATGCAAAGTTGATATAAATGCTGAACTGAGTATAGTAAACACTAGTTTCTTAGTTGAATGTAATTGACATGAACTTATGTTAATGAAGTTTTACAAACAATGTACAATAAACATGACAACAATCAATAAAGTAACTTCTCACTACAGTCTACTTTGAAGGTAAGTGTACACAGCAGCTTCGCACAAGGCACGGGTAGTTTGTCAACTCTGAGAACTAAGATGAAATATGTCACTGACTATAATTGAACTGACTTTCTTGACTTTAACATCGGCGAACAGCAGTGGTTGCACTGCTATTGGTGGCAGTTGACATAAACGAGGACGTACTTCTATACAAAACCAAGTTAAAGTAAGGTGAACTAAACAGAAGTTTTAAGACTTTTAGATCAGTTTTATACTTAATAAATTAATAATTTTGGTAAAATCCAATTAAATAAAAAAAAGATTATTTAAATGTTACAAACATGATATTTCAAATTGATAATACTATTAAAATCGTCAGTACATATTTTTTTTATAAAATAAAAGTAACAAGCGAATACACAGATCGTAAGTGGATGGTATGGCCCATAGATATGTACATATCCTTGACTAAGAATGATAAGGTGGAATGCCTCGTTATCAATAAAAAGGGTCTCCATTTCTTTACACTCACCGCACGAAACACAGCATTATTCTTCTGTTTCGCGCGTGTATTTTGTGAGAGCGTGAGCCTACCCTGGCTGAGCCGACCCATTCGTGTTCCAGCAAAAATATTTCTGCAGCGTGACTCTACCACGTAACCTTAATATATAATAATATATATAATGTTAAATCTGTAAGAAGTAAATGATAATGACGTCGCATGTACTTGATATTAAAATCTATAAGAAGTATAGTTTGAGATGTTACGAACGATATCAATGAAATAATGTTTTATACTCACTGTGTATTTCGCACCGTGCGGGAGTAACCTCATTTTAGCGGATTACATCGCTTTAAGGCGCAGGTTGAGCAAAATGTCGCGCCAGTCGTTATTTGGGCGGTTTTTAGAAGCTATCTACTTTTTATTTATAAGATATATCAACAAATAAAAAACACATTATATTTCTACATAATCTTGATTCCATAAAAGCTATATCCAATTTTTTTTTAATCGAATAAATATTAATATAATCTCCTTACAACGAAACCACATAAATGTGAAATTGTTATTGATAACATGGATCTCCTCGTAAAGTAAGTATTATTTTATTTTGCGATTTACACCAATGGATAGGCAATTTATTAATAAACATTTCTATAGTAAATTTTTTTTCAAAAGACCAAAATTTGATTTTATTAAGAAATTATTTTAAAATCTGGGCATATTCACTGCTCACGGGCTTGCTTAGTCAGTGAGCCCTGAGCTCTTCGACGCGAAGCCCGTGTCGTTAGAGCGTCGACCAGCGCCGCATACACTCACGTAATATCAGTCGATAAATATTATTACTTATTAGGTTATTTATAGGTAGTATTATTTGTTTATTTTGGGTATAATTTTTCGTATTAGTTATACATATATTTGTTGTGTTTTTTACTGCGCGATGAAGCTTTTTGCGTGTATTTTCTTTGAAGTAAATGCAAATAAAAAAATGAAGCACCATTAGCATGTAAGGTTCGAATCTATAATTAAAATTTCGACAAATATTATAATTTACACTATAAAAGGCTAATTCAATATTATCACCCAACCACAATATCTTATCAGGTATAGTACTGCCTCGTTGGTCTAGTGGTTGTAGTAGTGCGACTTCTGATCATGAGGTCCCGGGTTCGAATCCTGGGTCGGGGAAAAGGTCAGTTATGAGTTTTTCATTTTTGTTCTAAGTTATAATTAGTATTACTAAGTTATAGTTTTTTGCTAAAATATAGTATATTATTTATTGCTTGTTTTTTCTTCTTTTTCAAAAAATAATTGAGTACATAAGGTGTTCTATACTTATAATTCGGTAAAAAGTATCTAAGTAGGTACTAATATACCTACTTTTTACTACTAAAAATTTTTAAAACTAAATTTAACTAAAAAGACTAAACTGACCATTTATTTTTTAACTCAAAACAGGACATGGGTTTATTTATACTCTAAAAACTATAACTTTATACAATTAGTGTTCACTATAAAATTATATTCGGTATAGACGGTAATTATTAAATGCAACATATTTTTTTTAATTATTAATTACATTTGTCAGTGGATTAAATTTGCTTTAATAAAGTTGGTGATGATTTTAAATAAGAATAAAATTCTGCTCAAGTTTTTTATTGTTATCTTTGTTAACAACATCGCCTTTAGAACTCTGGAACCGTAAGTGTTTCTTTCAGACGTCCACAATTTATGCAAAATAAAAAAATACTCTTTCTACCGGAGCATTCGTACCAGGTAGACATAAAATATATTCGATTAAAAAAAATTATGTTGAAGATTGTTGACTTTGAATACTTCCATCCAACTAGTTACATGACAATTTTGTGTCCCGGAGCTTTGTTTAGGGACAATGGGACAGGAGACCGAGGAAAGGGACAGTCCCGTTCAAAACGGGACGTATGGTCACTTTAGCTATAACCCGGCGACCATGAAGCAAATACAAAGTTAGTCTTTGTATTAGCTTCATGGTGGCGCAGTGGCTTAGCAATCAGTTGTTGCGCTGGGGGCCGCGGGTTCGAATCCCGCATGGAACAAGTATTTGTATGGCCTACAAATAATTGTTCCGGGTCTGGATGTTTGTCTTTGTGCAATTTATGTTTGTAAACTGCCTCCACGACACAGGAGAAAATCCTAGTGTGGGGGTAACGTTTTTTTACAACTGAAATTGAAAGATTGAACCCTTATACTTCTTGTTGATTTTTGTATTACCTTTATTAAAGTTACCCTTATGTATAAATAAATATAATTACGTATGTAGAAATAAAATTGATTTTCATCCTCATCAATCATTGGGGTGAGGATAATATCTGCTAGCATAAGTTCAAAAATTAGTAGGTAACTTTTCAATACGTGACACGTAAAAATTAACAATAATCAAAAACACATATGCGAAACATCCTATTTATTTATTTATTTTTTATTGCACCAAATATTTGTACAAAAGCCGAGCTATCTATTTATTTACCTATAGTGAATAGGTATCTTTTAAACTCACAATTTTCAATGCTTCAGTTTTAATATATAATTAATTATAAAATTTCATAATTAGATAATATATGAAAATACATAATTCTAATATAATGCAACTAATATATACAGAATAAAAAAATTAAAATACATTTATCTTTGTACGCTATGTGTATTTCCATAAAATAGTTTATTGATGTTGAAAAAATAATACTACTTTCGTACAATAGGTGGCGTCTTACATATTTCTTCCGGCGAGCCGCTCGCTACAATATATTAATATTGTAGCAAGCGGTCAAATGCTCAAGGTCGTTCGCATGGAGTAGCCCCTTAATGTACTCCTGTATTGAGCCGTGGTAGCGCGGAGATAAGCGCTCACTTTATAATATTACAACATGTAAACAGATTCTATTCCCAAGAGAGAGTTTTATTCCAAAAGGCACCAGTAAACATGGTTATTAGAATATTATATTACACAAGTAGTTATGACTAATAGATCGTAGGATTCTTTTTACCTGACTGCCCCAGAAGAACGGTAGTGTTTTTTGAGTGTGTATGTATGCCTATTTCTTGGGCACGCTCTGTAACCTAAACGGCTTTATGGGTTTTAACATTTGGAGTGACGTTATATTGGTCTTATATAGTTGTTGAAGTGACATATGGTATAAATATTTGCTTTTCAATTAACTTTTTAACGCAATCATTTTTTTAAATTACTATTTCAACAGTTAAGCTTGTTCTGCTTAGAAACTAGTCTGGGTAGGTGCCACCTTCGCATCTGTATTACCGCCAAATAGCTTCACGCTGCACCACAGGCTTATTTGAAGGTTTATATTTGGAAATTAAACCTGTATAATAAAAACGCCGACTTAAATTTCAGTTCTGATTTTTTTTTTCATTTTAATATACGAGTCCTTTAAAAACCATATAACCGATAACATGATTATAACCTCTGGTATTACATTCTGTTTTGCTCAGTACCCGAATCGTTAAGCTAAAGTTAACTGCACTGCACTGTCAGCACTTTAATTAACTTCAAAACATAATCACTAGGGATATCTTGCATTGACAATTTATGGACAGTTTTGATTTTGGAATTATCGTTCGCTCCTATTTACAATAAAGAAAAATCGTATTATACCGCACTCGTTGAGCGGAATCTCCCGCGCACGGCACTTACAGTGAACTTTATACTACAGACACAAGAGGGGGTTTCTCGATATACCCTCCATTGCACCTCGATCCAAGCGGGTATTTTATAGACGCTTCGACATATATATATATTTAAACTAAACGTAAAGTAGCCCTAAGAATCAGTAAACTGAATTTTCAATGACTATAGCTCAAAAACTGACACCCGATGGGGCAGAATCTTTCACAAGTGGCTATTTGTACAGGTTCGAATACCGTATTTTCATACGTAATATTACTGTAATACTACTTTTTTACTTATTATAAGCCAGTGTTTGACCACAATCCCACCTAGTGGTAAGTGGTGATACAGCACTAGATAGTAAATCGCACTGTCTTAGCGTAACAAAAGCCTATTCACTCTTGCCTTGGAGACGACCAGATTGTATTCGGACGGAAAGATAGACGCAGGCAAATTATTCCACTCATTTTCTGTACGCATTACAAAAGTCGAAGCAAACCATTTGGTTCTAATGCGTGGAATATCGACAACAAAGGGGTGAAGACCCGCAGACAGCCTGGTTGTCCAATGGTGGAAAGGAGAGGAAGGAATTAAAGCGTGTAATTCCAGCGCACACTCACCGAAATGCGTCCTCAGAATACCGAGTGACTGGCTACTCTGCGCCTGTGCTTGAGGCTGATAAGATTGATTTCAACCAAATCAACGTCACCAATAAGCCTCTTAGCTCGTCTCTCCATTGAATTCAACGCTGCCGGGTGGCATTTGCAGCACCAGACCATATGTGATAGCAGTACTCCATACACGACCGGACTTGCGCTTTATATAAGGTAAGAAGCTACCCCGGCGTGAAGTAACGCCGCTCTCTTGCAAGGATACCAAGTTTCCTTGCAGCTGTTTTGGCTCTGGACTCAATGAACCGCCCATAGTTTAGGTTCGAAAAAAATTCAACCCCTAACAACTGAAGGTGGTCAGTGTACTCCAAGGATACATTCCGGAAAGTAGGAGCCAGGGTGAGCGGACTCCTTTTAGCGGTGAAAAGACACTCTTTTGTTTTGGAAGCCTTGGATCTCACGAGATTCTCCATTCGGAGACTGCCTGTGGAGTAAGAGTCACACGCTCAACCATAGCCTCTCGTTCGGACTGGATTTGATCCAAACTGACCCGGGCATTTAGTTGGTCGTCTCTGCTGTCGTCTCATATCCATAGATACCGGGAATAAGTAGATCATTTATATGCAGCAGAAAGAGAGTTGCGAAGAGAACGGACCTCTGAAACACACCAGCGTTAGTCGCCACAATATAGGATGACCCGGAGAGACCGTATACTCAGTCCTTAATTCATCCAGACAATCAGGCCAGGGGATAAGCCGTACGCTGAAAGCTTTTCCAATAGACTAGCGTGCCAAACCCTGTCAAAGGCCTTCGAAACATCGAAGAATACAGCAGGTGCTTCACCACCGTTCTCGAGAGTTTCGCCTCATATGAGAATTGGTGTACGCTAGAAGATCCCCAGTTGATCGATTTCGGCAAAACCCGTACTGGCAATCACCGAGGAGATCATTTTGCTCTAGGTATACCATGGTGGACGTTCAATATACGCTCGATAATCTTGCAGAGTATGGAGGTAATTGAAATTGGCTGATAGTTGGCAGGGTCCGTATGGCTACCTTTTTTAGGCACAGGCTGCACATTGGCCAGCTACCAAGATGTGGGCACTATTCCAGTCCTGAATGAGAGGTGGAACAAGCGCGTCAACACAGGAGACAACTCAGGTGCACATACCTTTAGAACTACAGCTGATATACCATCAGTTCCTCTAGCTTTCTTTATATCTAGACTTCGCAAAGTTTTAAGAACCTCTTTGTTGGTGATACGGACCTCTGACATAGAGGTACCGCAGTGGAGTAATTGAGATGGTATGCTATTGCTGCTGTCCAGACGCGAATTGCAAGAAAAAGACAAGCAAATAAGTCCGCTTTCTCCTTAGGCGCATGCGCCAGTGAGCCATCTGGTTTTACAAGCGGTGGCAGCGTAGACCGATAGAAGTTTGTCTCTGATGTTTTGACAGAGAGCTTTATACCGATGCGTTTAATGCGGTTGAAACTGGCTTGGCGACTTGGTTAAAGGCTCTCTTCTTAAGTCTAACATTAATAACCTTGCGGTCTCGAGTGTCGACCCAGGATAAGTACGCCATATACTTGTGCTTTTCAGCAGGAGCGTACTGGGCGTTGAACCATGAGCGAGCTTTACCACCAATGGTCACGTCAGCAAAGGGGATGAAATACTTTATCGCTTGACGTATCACAGCGGTTATGCTACCCGCACAGCTCGACGCATCTTCAGACGAGGAGCAGACCTGCCACCAAGGATAAGATGAAAAGAAGACTTACCTAAGATATAGACTTATAAACAATTGAATTTTATTAAAAACATAAGATATAGTAGTCATAAAAAATGTCTATGAAATCTCCGGCGTATATTTTTTTTTTGATTAGTCGTTTAACTTTTGAAATTATTAAAGTAAAAATACTCTTAAATCGACCTTACGACGAACGAATCATTCGACCTTTGTCAGCAGAGTAGTGTGAATTTAATTCTAATCGATTAATAATGTAGTTGGCTATTAGTAACAGCATCCGCTATCCATCAGACTGCCTGTGTGCTCGTTTGTCATATTTCTATATACACAACAATCAACAAATTAAAATATCATAGTAATTCTTTATGATAAACACTAGTAATATGATTCATCATCATGATCATCATCATAATAATCAAGTCTCCCCATTTAATTAATTTTCTACCAACTTCAAAAAGGAGACGGTACTCAATTCGTCTGTATGTTTTTTTTTATGTGTGTTACCTCATAACTTTTATTTTGGTAAACCGATTTCAATGATTCTTTTTTTATTTAATAGTTGGTGCTTCTCATGTGGTCCCATGTAAATTTGATCAATTTTTGACTAATAGTTTTTGAGTTATTCGTAATAATTTACATTGAATTCGGTTGTACAAAATTTTTAATATTTAATTATTTACAAGATAACTTACTCTTTGAAAGGGATAATATGAACGGAGTCATATCACGATACCAAAAATTAGGGGTCGAAAAATCAATAATTGCGTTTCCAGTCAAGAAATTCTCATTAGCAGCCTGGAGTAAGGCAGATAGCGGTATTTTACCCACGTGCCTCGGAAAGCATGTAAAGTCGTTGGTCCTGCGTCTGTTCTCCGTACGGTCGTAAAGGATTTCCGTCCTATTGGATTGAGAGTGTGAGGGTATACATAGTGCACCTGTAACTGATAGCTAGTCTCCATTAAGACTAGTCGTAGCTACAAATGTTTGGTCTGAAGGTTATTATAAATATTTTGATTAAGTTAGCTGGACTGGTGTCCGCAATTCCACGTCTAAGGTAATATCAGCATATTTTATATTATGTATTCAATATTATTCAAGCCACCCGAGCTCACCGAGAGCTGCGTTTTAATATCATTACGTATCCGAAGGGGATGGCAACAATGGACCCGGGTCCCACTGCCTCCAGTGCGGTACCATTGCGGACGAATTCATCAGCCACATCAGTGCTCCCAAATTTCCTAAAGGGTTATGTCGTTGAATCTATATACCTCATCAAGATGCTGGTCGCATTCAAGTATAAGTCCGAAGTTAATAAAATTGCTATAACTTAGATCGAATCAAATCTAATCCTCCTTGCTGCGAGTGCTGGCGCAAATGTATTATGCCCTCCCTATACATGGTAATTTGCCTTGTTTATTTCTAGCGGTGTATTGTTTTGTTTATTGAAAATATAAAATATCTTTATAACAACTATATCAACAATTCAAAT
The DNA here is from genome assembly GCA_963668995.1 of Parnassius mnemosyne. Lineage (NCBI taxonomy): Eukaryota > Metazoa > Arthropoda > Insecta > Lepidoptera > Papilionidae > Parnassius > Parnassius mnemosyne. The sequence goes on from CAVLGL010000159.1 coordinate 15,144,366, forward strand.
ATATATATTAATGTGACCCTAGTTCCTGTAAAAGGTTCACCTAAGTAACAGGAGTTGGTTCCTTTCTATGTTTGACAAGCTTTTGTTGAATAAAAATAAACAAAACAAAATATATATACATACGTTTTTAAGCCACAATATTTTTTGATTTCATGGCTGTTGTAGCTTTTACTAACTAAACAAAACTCCTTACGGCATTCGAACCAACGACCCCGCAGTGCTGTAGCCAAACTTATAAGTCACTGCACTACCGCACTGTCAATATAATATATAGACATTTTGCTTCGTATGTCGCACTTACTTTAAGTTTAATACTTATTGTTATTTAAATAGTTAGTATTAATTTTATGAAGTAATTCTATTTTATCTATTATCCACATTACTAAGGAAAAAATTGATTTTTCTTGGAAAATGGCGTTCAAAGAGAAAATTTATCGATCGACCCAATTCTGTTATTTTTCCCTTGTGCTCATAATACGATGGTAAACGTTCTGTCTGATAAAATATCTATAATGATATAATATGTTGGTATTAAAACAAGTTTATACATAGTTATTTTTAATATAATTATACTGGCGGGATCGAGCCCGGGTAGCTGTAGTACCTAGTACTGTGATATTTACATCGAGTGCATGCCCCTGAACTACAACGGCTTACTGCTTTAAAAAATGTATTTCAAACACATGTAAAGTCCGCTAACACGCATTGGGGCAGCGTGTTAGCCATAAAACCCTCTTAGAAGTGGCAGAAGGGCCTCTTGTCTGTGCTCAGCTGTGGGATGTATGTATGTATGAAATCAAAGTTTTAAAATCGATAAACAAATAAATAAAAACAGATAGAGATTGTATACCTCGATTATCATAAAGATTTTTCATGTAATAACTTTTGAAAGAGATGAAGAGTAACGCATAAACTTTGAGCTTCGCTGCGAGCTAAATTTCTTTGTTAACAATCTCATTATGTGAGCTACAAAATCTCGACGAGTTTTGGCAAAATAAATTTTCTTTAAATTAATAGCTCATTTAGAAGATTATGGCCACAAATAAACATTTGGCTGAAAAATAAAAACGTGTTTAGCTGAAAATCAGATTTGGCCCTTAAATATTCAATAGACAAATAACGTAAAGGCAAGTAATTTTAATGTAGTGTTCCGTATAAAACGGTACACTCATGCAATCACCTTGGTGTCTATCTGTTTGTATGTCATAGAGGTTTTACTTTGTAGTGTTTAAATTAAATGCAGCTGTTACGAGCACCAGATTAAAAACTGGAATAACCGACTTTAGGCGTTAGTTATTTATGATGATGATAAGGTCCAATCTATAATGCACGTTAAATTAGAAGATGTCTATTCACTCTGGTCTTAAAATTGATTTTTATTGCAACGGTGCCCCGAAAAACGTATTTACGTCCGAGGCACATCGACGATCAAACAACATCACACCAGAAGGAGCTCCATTATCTGACATCTCTAAGTCATTTAGCCTTTCGCCTAAAATTCCAGTCTTTTTTTAATAACACTCCTCTTGATGGTAAGTTGCTACCGCAACCAAGGCCACTTAAAACTAACTTTAAACAAAAAAGACTACAGATGAGCTGTCACCATTGAGTTATATGTACTACGTACTAGAGAAGCTATTCCAAACAAAAATTGTACACTACTCTATGTCTTCGCGCATACGCGGGAGATAGTAGAGTCGCGTTTGCGCGAAGACTTTAATTTAATATAAAATATTAAAATATTATTTTAATCTAAACAAACATATTTCTAAATAAAAAGTAACAATAATGCTTATGGAATTCACAAATCTTCAATTTACGCAATATTTAGTTTAGGGCACGGATTGCAGTACAGTTCAGTTGAACCACGTTGAACGTAGTCAATGTTCGGAATGCAAAATCTTGTGCGTAGTACATATATATCGATGGCCGTCACCATTGCGGACTAAAATGTAATGCCTCACAGCCTGTCATTATACTGTCTCTCTATACTCTTCAGACTGGAATACAGCAGTGCACGTACTTCGGCTTGGTGGCAGAAATAATAGGTAACAGAATAGTATCTACCATATTTAATCTCAAGCAAAAGTTAAGTCAAGTCTCAGCAGAAGAGAATCACCAAACATAAAATTTCGAAAAGCAACAAAAACGAACTGGTGAGGTATTTTCATCATCATCATCCTAGACCGTCTGGGACAACTTTCTGTGATAGTATTTGTATCTAAATGTCTGTAAGTCATGGTTGTAAGTTATATTTGTATTTTTTATGGTAGAGGGGACAAACGAATATTTTTTTACAGGATAAGGGTGACAAATGAGCACACATTCCACCTGACGTTAAGTGGATGCTGTGGCCCATAAATATCTACATCTATCCTGGATTACGAATCAAAAGGCACATGCGTTGTCACCGGTGAGGACTAAAATGCATCTCATTCGTTGTAATGTATTTGGTCCGAACCGGGATTTGAACCTGGGAACCAGATAATCAGAGGCGCAAAAATTTGTTATAACAAGACAAAATATTTCTTAAATGATCGAGTCCGTCGATGATGTCTCACTTTTTTACTTACATAGACAGGTTACAAATACTAAGTTATATTTTCAAAGTACCTTTTGAAGGCAAGTTTGATGTTTAAATACAGTTTTCAAGTGATTTTATAGAACCAATTTTGTTAGACTTGAAAACTTAGATGGTTAGGTAGGGTTAGCTGAATTGAGAGAATATAACTTTGAAATAGTTAAACTTTAGGGTTGCAAAGCTGTATAGTTGTCATAACATATATTATCTTTGATAAATATTTAATTAAGCAAGCCAGATTAACCAAATACGTAAACTTTCAGAATATAAGGGCAGAAATACTAAAACTTATAATCTTGTATCAGATATAGGATATATCGTGGTACAGAACTTTGAAATATACAATGTACTAATAAAGATACATGTAAGTAAATCTACAGAGCCCGATTATATTCCCCCAATTTTAATTAAAAAGTGTGCTGAAGGTCTTACTACGCCCTTATTTTTGTCATATAAGTGTCTCTAAATAATGGTTTAGTTCCTGCTGTATGGAAAATAGCATTTATATTAAACCAATTGACAAAAAATGACCAAGAGCTATGATCGGAAATTTGTAAAATTGTTAGAGAAAATTGTTTATAAACAATTATACGGCTCATTAAAACACACATTTAGTGAAGATCAACATGGTTTATTTAAAGGGGCGTTCCACCACACCGAATATTATTGTCTGTAGTAATTATCTATCGGATTTTATGTCCGAAGTCATCTAGAGTACACCTCTCAGGTTTGGAATCCTAACTATAACATTTACATAAGTAAAATTTAAACTATACAAAAAAATAAATAAAATAGGACTGCGAAAGAAAACATAATCTTCTGCACGTCTCTTTAAATAAAACTATGTATCGACAAAAGTCATTTTTAATGAGGGCATGCAAGAGTTTTAGTACTATGGCACAGCAATTACTTATTTAAAAATTATATTTTATATTATTTATTACATAGATTTATTTAACACCAGTGCTCGTAAACTAAATGTATTATTACTATTATTATTTTACATCAACTTGTTATATGTTAACTGTTTCATTCTATTTGTAAAATATTATTATAAATATTTCTTCATTTTTTTTTCATGTGTTACCTACCTGTTGTGTTTAGCTGTAAAATTTCAAATATGATAAAATAAAATAGAATAAAATGAAATATGTAGCATAATAGTTATGGTTCTCAACTTTTTCCTAGAAAAACTTTACGAGTTTATTACATTATCAGCAGGATATAAAACGGGTAAGATTATTAGGCATTGTAGCTTTAATAAAACTATTGGTAAATCCAACTGTGCATGCAAAACAATTACGCATAACATGATTATACGTAAATTTTTAAAGTAGTTTAATTACACTTACCATACTTCCAATTTTCCGATAATTTTATGTCAAATTACAATTTAAAAAAAGCTTGGAAAATCCAAAACTGCACAACTTATAATGCTCATATGATGGTGAAAAATAAAAAAAGGTAAACTGTAGTTCTATTCGTCAAAGAGTTCCAGTAGCAGTCACCGAAATACACCAACAAGTCACTCCATCAAGTCCGCCGGTAAGGTCTATTCATAATTAGAAAACGAGCCTAAACTCTGGACACCTAGTTCTCCTCGTCGAGGAGTTTCAGTAACATTCAGCAAAGTACATTTTCAGTTCACTCAATCAAGCCCGGAGGTAGGTCTCTTCATAACTAACAAAACGAGGCTAAACTCGGCACACCTAGTTCTACTATTCGAGGAGTTCCAGTAGCATTCATCGAAGTATACCTTCAGGTCACTCTATCAAGTCCTGAGGTAAGGTCTCATCAAAACTAACAAAACAAGGCCGTTATCTTTCTGACTATGTAATTTTAGCGAAACGAAATTTGTAATAAAAATCTGTGATTATAAAAATAATAACCTTGGTCATGTAAGTATCAATCAAATTTGGTTTTTGCAATATTTTGTATTTGTACAGCGATCGATATTTTTGCTGCCTATTACCGTTGCTGTAAGCAAACGATACAGTAATCCACTCACGAGGGCAGCTGAGCCCGAAGTGCGTGTGAGCTGTGAGGCAAAGTGTATTTAGTAAAAAATATTATTACAAGGCTGCTCAAAACACCAAAAATTTCGCCATTTCTCTGCCGCAAAAATTAATTATAACTATACAAAACAAAATTAAACTGTCATTTATATTCAATGGATTCCCACATGATAAATGGAGAGATTAAAAAATAGACTGAGTGGAAAAATTTATATTTTCAAAAGTTATCATCTAATAAAATAATTAATGCAATGGAAAAAGCAAATGTAATGGAAAAAACAAAATGTCATGGTAAATTAAATTCTATGAAATTATAGTAAAAATCTGTAAGCGAGAATCCACAATACGTCGCGTTTATCACGGCAGAGATTAAGTAGCATCATCTATTTGTGTATATCAATCTACTGCATTACTCTACCCGCAATACAATAACTCCCTCGGCCCTCATATATCGTACTCATTAGAAAGATATATTTCGTCAAAGCGTAATAACCCTATGCTCAATTTTATGTCAATTATGTAAGCCTCGCCATTTCATATATTAAGTTTAAATTAATGCAATTAATTTAAGTTATATAATAAATTTAAGGTTAATGCTCAAATATTCTGAATGTGTACTACCATGTTCTTAATAGGAACATAAATTCTTAGAGTGTAATTTTATAAATGTAGATACTTTTTATATTTTTTTTTTCGAAGATTCAAATATTATGCTGTAATCTACTCATGTGAAATAATGAATAATACATTATCTATTTTTAATCCTACTGTTCAATTTTATGTTAAAATTCTTAAACATGAGAATGTATTTTCTTTTGATTTTACAAGCCCTAACAGACTATAGCAAAACGAAATCCCCAAGCCAGCAATGAGAGCAGCGCCGAAAACGATACATCTGGTATTGTGATTATAGTAAAACCTTTTTGCAATGGAAAAAGCAAATGTCAACCAGTTTATTCCTACGGACTGAAAAGTAAGAAGAAGAAAATATATGACAGACCTACGTACGCACATCCAATATGTTTCATTACTCTTAATGTCGATTTTGTAATGTGTTTTATTCCTTGGTACAACTTGACAAAAACGAATAAAGATTTTACGTTGTATGTTCGTGTGGGTCTTCTCCTACGTAAGCATTATTTAGGGTTATTATTTAACGGCTCCGTGGGGCAGTGGCTTAGAACTGAGTTTCAACACAGAGGGCAGCGGGTTCGGATACCGCACGGAACAATTATTTGTATGGCCTACAAATAATTTTTCCGGGTCTGGATGTACGATGTGTACGTAAGCTGCCTCCATGATACAGGAGAAAATCCTAGTGTGGGGTATCGCTTATAAAAGAGAAAAAAAAGGAAAATGTACCGTTTTCGAAAGCAAATGTGCATGAACCTGTCACGTTCTGACTAGAATGATAAGTAAGTGATCAATTTTTGAACACCAATAACGAAGGCTACTGATGTTTTATTACTCATGAATTATTTGGAATAAAATAGAATGCCATACAGCTTGTAATTATACTAGTTCACCACACAAACACTAGACATACTATGGCTTTATTTAAAAAATAGTATTTTAAAAAATGCCATTTTTAATAATAATAATAATAATAATAATAATAATAATAAAAGGCGTAGGGAAGTGACGACCCCATCGCCCGCTGACGTAACGGTTATGTGACAAAACTGCTACGTCAGCGCAGTCAGTCAGCACCTTGCCAAGAGGTGTTAGCGCCGTGCCTCGGCAAAATTGGAGGTGCAAAGGCCCGATTGTGCACATGGCCTCACCATGAAACGGTGCCGGGTCTGGGCGTCTCCCGTTAACTGACGCCCAAGTAATGGATGATGGAACTAAGAAATACGCGCAAAGGGCCGCTGCCTGGAGGTCGCCAGGGCGCGTCTGGAGCTGGCGCTGGACGCGGCAGCATGCGAACCGCCAGTCGACCGCGAGGTGCTGCACGATCACCCAGCAGCCCCTCGCATCCATCATCCCCACCAGCTGGCTTGGTGTTGGCAGGGTCTTCGTTGGCCCAGCAATCAGCACCCGCCACTGGTGGAGTACGCCGCATGCGTTGGTCAATGCAAATGAATAAAAATGCATTGCGGGCGTATTTTGGGGCGAAAGGGAGAGAAATTGGAGGTTTTGGGTATCGGGCTAGGATGCACCGACTATTTGCTGAGCTGGAGCCATCTATTACCGTTACCGAGCAAAATCTGGCAGACCGAGTTCGGTACATCATGCGCTCAAAAATATTTGATGACGCCGAACTCGAACGGCTACGACGTGAGGCTATTCCTTTGTCGAATGAAAATGCTACGACAGGAGATGCGGCTCTACGAGTTGCAGAGCAACCCGCACATGTAGATGCCGCCGTTGATCTCCTTGTAGTTGACTCAGGCGACGATGGAATAGTCGCCCCAGAACTAGAGCAAATGAGGAGCATAGTGGAAGAGGCGATTAGGGAAACGCGCAGTACGCCTCTCGAGAATCGACCGCGACTTCCCCGTATACCCCTAAGCAAGCGGAATCGGGCTGTCGTGAGGGCTCTCAACCCAATGCTGGTGACCTATTTGGAAGCCAGCCACACTGGCAGTTTGCCGTATTATTGGCGCCAAACTTCCCAAGGCTGGACGCGCTACTAGACAAAGTAGCGCCATCCCAGCCTGGAGAAGAAGAATTGAGGACCGTATCGCAAAGGCAAGGGCCCTCATCGGCAGGCTGATAAGCTTCAGGTCGGGCAATAATAGGCCGAGAATTGTGCGCACCGTCAGGATGGCGTTTGCTGGGACAAACATGCCGTAATGAGGCTGTACTTGCCGCGGAAGCATGGTGGGCGCGGCTTTTTAAGCGCGCTTACCATGCATAATCGCGAAGTGTGCAGCCTCCGTAATTACTTTCTGACGAGAGCGGATGATCCATTCTATAGGGACGTTATTTCTTGTGATAAAGGACTTACCCCTCTATCCTTAGCCAACGAGCAATGGCAAGACCCGGCAGTACAGAGCATTTCCGACCGGGAGACCGTATGGAAGGAGAAGGAGCTCCACGGGAGGTTCTACAAGGCTCTACATGAGCCTTGCGTAGACACAGTCGCCTCCCTCCACTGGCTACGTTTCGGTGACCTCTTTGGGGAAACCGAGGGTTTTGTCTGTGCGATACAGGATCAGGTTATTAAGACCAACAATTATCGGAGATACATCCTAAAGGATGGCGCCGTCGACATCTGTCGAGCTTGTCGCCATCCCGGTGAGTCACTTAGGCATGTCATCTCCGGTTGTTCGGCGCTTTCTAACTCTGAGTATTTGCACAGACACAACCTAGTAGCCAGGATTCTACACCAGGAGCTCGCTCTGAAATACGGTCTCGTGGATCGGAAACTGCCATATTATAATTACTTGCCGGAAGCCGTGCTCGAAAATGACCGCGCCAGGCTCTACTGGGACCGGGCCATCATCACGGACAGGACTATTCTTGCGAATAAGCCTGATATTGTGCTGATGGACCGGGCACAGTCAAGGATATTTTTGGTCGACATTACCATTCCTTATGACGAGAACCTCGTGAAAGCCGAAACAGATAAGTTGACAAAATATCTGGACCTGGCTCACGAGGTGACCGACATGTGGGGTGGTCTGCCGGCCGAAATTATTCCTGTGGTCGTCTCTGCGAACGGGTTAATCCCAGTCAGCCTCTCGGGTCATCTGAGGCGACTGGGACTCCGTGACGGATCGCTCCAAGCTCAAATGCAGAAGGCGGTGCTCCTCGATACCGCCCGCATCGTCCGCCGGTTTCTTTCCCTTTCTCCCTAACCCTCGGCCGTTTGGTCTCCCCTGCCGAGGGCTTCCATCTGGTTGGGTTTTTATATATTTATGTAATTTTTATGTATTTATTTTATTTTATTGATATTTATGTAAGTTTATCATTTTCATTTACAATTATTATTACGGATCGCCGTAATGCCGTGCGAAAAATGGAATAAAACGCGCTGGTCTTGCTTTTAACTGGAGGCAAGCGGCGGTGAGGAGGAACTTGTACTTTTTCTTTTCTTGCTGGTGCCTTTTCGGTGGCTGGAGAGCGACTGCTGACCCTAGCGGCCGGCCCGTCTTTTATATGATTTGGCCGCTGCTGGCCAGCGGACCCTTGCCTCACCCCCGCGCCTATCTTTATTTATTTAATAACCTTACAAACTAATAAACATAATTCACTATATAATATTCTTATAACTACTTGTTAGACTAGGGTGTACATATCAATATTTTTACTTATTTACAGGTTTACGTTATAATTTTCAGCTGCTTTAGGCGGAGAATCCTTCCCCCCGCCTCAGCACTATAAATATAAAACGTCGTGGCGCGGTGCGCGTGGCTTCATTTGCTCCGCGGCCGCGTCACGATAACATGCTCTTTGGTTACACTACTACTATTATTTTATGTGCCTAACGGCCTAATATATTTATTATATAATAAAGTAAACATTTATTATATTTAACAATTACAGTTTTCATTAGAAGACTATGCTAACTCTCCCTGTTCATACGGTGCCTTTATTTGGGAGAGTTATTGCACAGTTACAACTCAACCTTAAACTTAGTTATAATACAATCATTATTTTTTATCGTTCGATACAAGTAATACAATTATTTACACAAATTATAATTTAAATTCAACATAAGGTTGCGCTAGTCCCGCCGTATAACCCTTGCTAGTTGTCGAACCAGAGGCGTGGCCTGATAATTACACCGTCGTCATGGCTCCGCCCACCGCTCCTAGGTTGTTCAACTAGCGCCGGTTACAATAAGCATTTTCTTTCGTTTGTTTAATATTGTTGCGTCGTGCACATTCTCCCGCCGTCGCCACGCTGCGATCCCTCTGGTAGCACGACGATCTTCTTCGTTGGTCTTCTTAGTATGTGCCCACTGCCGGTGGTTACGTCCACTACTCGTACCTCTCCGTCGACGCCAGGATATACCTTACTTATTTTCCCTCTGGGCCAGGTGTTGCGTGGTAGATTGGAGTCACAAATGATGACTAGGTCTCCAATCTTCGGCGATACTCCTATGCTGCTGGGCTCCCGCCGGTGTTGGAGTAGGGGCAGGTATTCTTTAACCCATCTTCTCCAAAACACGTCGGCTAGGGCTTGAGCTCGTTTCCATTGCTGGCGGGCCGTCACGTCATTCTTGCTGAAGTGTCCCGGCGCAGGTACGTGCGAGTTGGGACCGATGAGGATGTGATTCGGCGTGATGGCTTCAGGGTCTCCTGGGTCGACTGAGACGTGTGTGAGAGGTCTGGAGTTTACAGTATTTTCGACCTCGGCGAGCAGGGTCCCCAATGTTTCGTCGCTGGGATAGCGCTCGTTGAGGGTGACGCGTAGGGCTTCTTTTACGGAGCGAACCATTCGCTCCCATACGCCGCCCATGAACGGTGCTGATGGCGGTATGTACTTCCACACAATCTGTTGACACGTGGTTTCGTGCTCGAGGGCTGCAAGTGCTGCTTCGGCCATCTCCTTGTCTGCTGCCTTGAAGCACGTAGCGTTGTCACTCCATATTTCTTTTGGGCATCCTCTTCTGCTCATAAAACGCCTAAGTGCCGACACGGCTGAGTCTGCGCTCAACGAGTGGGCTACTTCTATGTGTATTGCTCGCGACGTCATGCAGGTAAATAACGCGCCATAGCGCTTTTCGCGATGTCGTCCCACTGTGACTTCTATTGGCCCGAAGTAGTCTAGTCCGGTGTATGTGAACGGACGTGCGTGATGAGCGAGGCGTGCGGACGGCAGGTTTCCTGTAGACGGTGATGCAGGCTTGGCTTTTCTTAGACGGCACGGCAGGCATCCTTTGACGACAGTTTTCACTACTGGACGTATTTTTCTTACGTACAATCTCTGTCTTAATTCATTCACAACTGTTTCTACGCCTCCGTGATGCAGCCTCTCGTGTACGTGTGCTATGTACAGGCGAGTGTATGCGTGCTTCCCGTCTAATATGGGAGGGTCGTACATGTCGTCCTCCACTTCTGATGCCGCTTTTATTCGACCTCTGAGGCGTAGGGTCCCCTCTTCATCAATGTATGTGCTCAGGTGGCCTAGTTTGTCGTCGCCTCCCGGAACACTTCCGCTGGTGATTCTCTTGAGCTCCTTCGTGAAGCTTTCCCGCTGACTGGCTTGCACCCACAGTTGTTCGGCTCTCATATGATAAGCGGCCGGTATTCCTACAAGCGATGAGGCAGTAGGAGTCGCCTTTTTCTCCTTGGCGGGGGTGTTGCGTTTGTTTGTTCTCTGCCAGCCAGGGTCGCTACCTTGTCTTGCTTTGTTGCGTTTACGCCCAGCCTTCACTACGTGCTTGTTTGGTCTGCACATGTCGATGAATAGGAGGACTCTCGCTGTCGCCCTTATGAGGCGAATCCATTTAGAAAATCTTCCTATCTGTGGAAGATGTGTTGTTGTCGAGTCTTCACTTTTAACAGCGATGTTACATATTTCTCGCTCTTCCCCGGTGTCATATTGTGTCGTTTTCTCTTCCTGCGGCCATTCTGCCGGTGGACGCTGCAGAAACGGGGGCCCTCGGAACCATCGGTGCGACTCGTCGAACCCTTCTGGTGTGGCTCGGGTTGCGTCGTCTGCCACGTTTTCTTTAGACGGTAGCCAACGCCATTCGTTCTTTTTGGTCGTATCTTCTATCTCCGCCAGGCGATGAGCGACGAAAGCTTTGTACGCGCGAGGCTCCGATCTTATCCACACCAGTGCAGTACGGGAGTCGCACCAGTATGTCTTGCCTGCTATGTCGCCATCGTGTTCATCGATCACGGTCTGCGCAAGACGAGCTCCCAGCAGTGCCGCTTGTAACTCGAGCCGTGGTATGGAAACTGGTTTCAGTGGTGTTACGCGGCTCTTGGCGGCGGCCAATGATATGTTAACGCTGCCGTCTGCTCGCTCCGTTCTCCAATACACTGCTGCTGCGTAGGCCTCCTCGCTTGCGTCGACGAATGTGTGTAGTTGGCGCGTCGACACCGGGTTGTAATCGTAGCATCGCGGTATTCTTAGTTGTTCTATGGCGTTAAGTGAAGTAATCCAGCCTTCCCATTTTTCTTTTAATTCTGTTGGCAGAGGGTCGTCCCAGTCCGCCTTGTAACGCCATGTGTCTTGAAATATTCTCTTCGCTGGGGTGGTCACCGGTGATATTAACCCCAGCGGATCAAATAATGCCATTATGACGCTCAACGCTTCTCGTTTAGTTGGCAAGCGTTGTTTTTCTTTTACGTCGGCAGGCATCTTCATATTGTTAGTATTGAATCCAATATGATCGCTTTGTACATGCCAGAGCAGCCCTAGCGTCTTCTCAGTTTCTTTTCCGCCCAGGCACACGGTCGCGTCGTGTTGTCTATGCTCTGTCGTTACTTCTTCTATTGTTTTTTCTTCGTTCGATGTCCACCCGCTGAGTACGAATCCCGCTTGTTTGTGGACGTGATCGACTGCTTTTACTGTTTGCTGAGCTTCCGTGACAGAGTGGAAGCTCTGCAAGTAGTCGTCCATATAATGGTTTCTTTTTATGGCGACCGCAGCTTCTGGGTACGCTTCTGCATGTTCTTCAGCATTTTTATTTTTGATGTATAATGCTGTGCATGGTGATGATGTCGCTCCAAAGATGATTGACGTCATCCTATATTCCTCCGGTTGGTCCTCCCGCCGCTTGCCTCTCCACAAGAAACGTAAAACGTCTCTATCTTCTTTGCGCACTTTAATCTGCATGAACATTTCTTTTATATCGGCGCTCACTGCATACGGATACTGTCGGAACCTCATGATCACTCCGGGCAGTGATTGTAATAAGTCGGGCCCCGAGTGAAGCATATCGTTGAGACATATTCCGGCTGTCTTCGCTGCGGCGTCGTGTACCAATCTCGGCGGCTTGTTCGGTTTCGCAGGGTTGATGACTGGGAAGTGTGGCAGATACCATGTCCTTCCTTGCGGCGGTGGCATTGGCGCGCGCTCTGCGTAACCCGAGTTGAAGAGGTTCTCGATACGTTCTTCGTACTGTAGCTTGAGATTGCTGTCTCGGTCGAGCCTCTTCTCTAAGGTGTGCAGGCGCCTTTCCGCTTCCTTATAATTATTTGGTATTTGGAAGTCCTTTTGTTTCCACAACAACCCTGTCTCGAATCTGCCGTCCGCTGACCTCTGGCTGGTTTCGTCCAATATTTGCATGGCTCGCTGCTCGGGATCTTCTTTCGGTCTTCTCGGCTCGATGCACAGCGACTCCAATTTGAAATAATTTTTTATTTCTTCTTCTATCGGTGGTGCATCTTCCCTCTGATGTAGTCTGCCGCAGAAGGTGACCGTCGACGTCAATGAGCTATGACAGCCATGCAGAACCCAGCCCAGGTTGGTGTATGAGGCGACTGGTTGGTCTCGACGGCCGACGCGCAGTTTTCTAGACACTATGAGGTGCCAGTTATCTTGCCCGATTAGTACTTTCGGTGAGGCGCGTTCGTAGGTGATATCCTCTTTGATATCCAACAGATGTGGGCAATTCCCCAAGTGATCTTCATTCACGGATTCTGGCGCGAAGTCCAACCGCTCTACAGTACGCGCTGCTTCTATGTTGTGTTCTTCTTGCGCGTACGTTCCTCTTATTTTAAAGCTGACGATCTTGCTCTTCTCGTGTTTCACCTCCGAGCCGACCCCTTGTATCCACATTGTGTGGGCTGGGCCGTCGGCGCCGATGACGTCGGCGATTGAGGCATCGACTAAGGTGACCGTGCTCCCTTCATCCAATAATGCGTATGTTTCGACGCAGCTTAGCGGCCCCCTTATTGTTACGGGCGCAATCTTTAGGTAAGCGCGGCGGTGCTTGTACGGTCGAGTCGCTGTGTTGACCTCCTTTGCCGATGTTGCGGTTTCCATAGCGGGTTCTTTTTCCATTACTGCTGTTCTGTCGTGATGCAACAATTTATGGTGTTTCATCATGCATCCGCCTTTTCCGCACGGTGGAGCTTTGCACAGTAATCGACGATGTTTGCCTCGCAGACAGCGGTAGCAGATATTGTACTTCTTTGCTACTTCCCATCTGTCATTTGTGGACAGAGCGGCGTATGACTTGCAATCGGGCAGTTTGTGTTCTTGTTTGCATTGAGGGCAGCGTTCTTCATATGGTTTCTTGCTTGTGGCGAAGGCACGTTCTATTTTTCTCGGTCTTCGCTCTCTCGTTTCGCTGTCCTCTGCGATGAACTCCGGCAAGGCATACGCGCTGCATTTATCCGCTTCTTCGTTTAAGAACATTGATATCTTCTTAAGCTCTGGGATATCTTCTTTCTTTCTGGCTGCATAGTCGTACCATTTGCTTTTCAATATGGGCGTGAGTTTGTCTGTGATAACTCGCGTCATTTCTGGACTATGCAGATAGTGTGCTTTCTTGAGTGCTTCCACGGTGCCCACTACGTTCGCTATGCGATTTGCGAATATGCATAGCTCCCTGGGATTGTCCGTAACTTTGTTCAGCAGCTTCAGCTTCTCTATTTCCAAGTGAATTAACGCTTCTGGTCGTCCGAATCTCCTTTCCAAAGCTTCTATTATAATTCTGGGATCTGGTTGGCTTATAAGTAGGCAACCTGCGGCTTCTTTTGCTGTCCCTTTTAAGCTTCGGCGTATTCTCGCTATGTTTTCGTTCGCCGTGAAGTACTTTGAAGATTCTTCGTACATTGTCTTGAAGCTGAGCCACTCCTTGCTGCTACCATTGAATGAGGGCAGCTCTTGTATATATTTCGGCGGCTCCCTTGTGCTTCGTACTGCTTGTGATAGAGCAGCGGCTAAGGTAGCGACGTCGATTTGCTGCTGCGCCTGTCCATAGTCTTCTTTCTGCGGCGCGGTATGTTGCGGAGCGTATTGCGGCGCACACTGTTGAAGTACGGGTGGTGCGATCTGCAGTGCTGGTTGCGGCGCGAAGTACGACGTGGGTTGCGGCGCGGGCTGCGGCGCGGGTTGTGGCGCGGGTTGTGGCGCGGGCTGAGGCGTAGGTTTTTCTTGCAACCATGTACTAATGCGCACTGATGCCAAATCGTCTTCTATTTCTTCATCTTCATCGGTTGATCCGGCTTCTGCTTGTAGTCGCTGCACGTGTATTTCTTGCAATTCTGTTCTTGCTTGCAACTGAGCCTGCTCGAGCTTGAGTTCGGCTAACCGCTCTTTCGCCTCTAACTCCGCGAGGAGTCTCTTGCGTGAGGCTACGGAGCGGCGTGACCTAGTCTCGCCGGGCTTCAATGTGCACTGCGATCTTTGATCACCCTCTTGCTGGGTTTCTTCCGTTGCGGTTGTTCTATCGGTTGCCGAGGTAGCGGTCGTATCGCTGACCGTTGTGGTTTCGCTAGTGGTGTTTGTTGAACCACTAGCGGCTGAGTCGCCCCCGGAGGCCTCTTCTGTGGCCCCCTGGGTTGTTTGTTCATCCTTGCGACGCTTCGATGATTCTCCGTTGTTACTACGCGTAATCACCATTCTTCTTCACAATAATATTTTTTCGTTCTTGCGGTTTGCTTCTTTCTTCCGGCAATACCAAGACCGATATTGTCTTTTTCTTCTAGTAATCCGGCTTCTCGAAGGACCATTAATATTACGGATCGCCGTAATGCCGTGCGAAAAATGGAATAAAACGCGCTGGTCTTGCTTTTAACTGGAGGCAAGCGGCGGTGAGGAGGAACTTGTACTTTTTCTTTTCTTGCTGGTGCCTTTTCGGTGGCTGGAGAGCGACTGCTGACCCTAGCGGCCGGCCCGTCTTTTATATGATTTGGCCGCTGCTGGCCAGCGGACCCTTGCCTCACCCCCGCGCCTATCTTTATTTATTTAATAACCTTACAAACTAATAAACATAATTCACTATATAATATTCTTATAACTACTTGTTAGACTAGGGTGTACATATCAATATTTTTACTTATTTACAGGTTTACGTTATAATTTTCAGCTGCTTTAGGCGGAGAATCCTTCCCCCCGCCTCAGCACTATAAATATAAAACGTCGTGGCGCGGTGCGCGTGGCTTCATTTGCTCCGCGGCCGCGTCACGATAACATGCTCTTTGGTTACACTACTACTATTATTTTATGTGCCTAACGGCCTAATATATTTATTATATAATAAAGTAAACATTTATTATATTTAACAATTACAGTTTTCATTAGAAGACTATGCTAACTCTCCCTGTTCATACGGTGCCTTTATTTGGGAGAGTTATTGCACAGTTACAACTCAACCTTAAACTTAGTTATAATACAATCATTATTTTTTATCGTTCGATACAAGTAATACAATTATTTACACAAATTATAATTTAAATTCAACATAAGGTTGCGCTAGTCCCGCCGTATAACCCTTGCTAGTTGTCGAACCAGAGGCGTGGCCTGATAATTACACCGTCGTCATGGCTCCGCCCACCGCTCCTAGGTTGTTCAACTAGCGCCGGTTACAATAAGCATTTTCTTTCGTTTGTTTAATATTGTTGCGTCGTGCACAATTATATATTTATACAGCCCAACCAGATGAGAAAACTATACAAATACCCCATAATAATAAATAAAATATTTATTAATTGACCAAAAGTAATAAAATATTTAAAAGTTAAACTAATACAAAAATGATATTTTTAGAAGGACAATGAAAGGGTTCTGACTCAGCATGTGTTGCAGAGAATCTACAACGCTGTTATTCTGTCAGCACCCATATACCTACTTAGTGAGCTAAAGTACGAGTATAACAGTACGCGTACATCACTGATTATATTACAAATAGCTTTTAGTGTTAAATTATTTATTTATTCATTCAGCCAGTACAAGAACTATTTAATTAATTAAATTTTTCCGGGTTTATTATATATATTAATTTTAATATATCTCTGTTCTGTTAGATATAACAGATGGTCATTGATATTTTCCGAAAGTTCACCTTACACCATGGTCGAAGCTAAGCAGTTTCATTATCATCATCATTTCAGCCCTTCACTGCTGAAGGCGTCCTCCAAGAAATGCCACAAAACACGGCCCTGAGCCGCCTGCATCCATCGACTTCCCATATCATACTATGTCATCACTTCAGGTAGTGGTTACCGATCAGTTGTAAATTCTTTGCACAATATAACTGACCCATTGCAACTTCAGCTTATTGATCCATTAGGATATCCCGGTAACAACGCCTCTAATCAGCTTAGTAGTTACTAAATCTGTTGTTGACGCTTAGCAGCTCCAAAACGTACCTGCCAGCAGTTTCCACAGCCGATCGGACATGTTCTTTGAGTATTTTAAGCGGACCCAGAATGAAGTGCTACCGTACCTTTGAAGAATTTCAAGTTTCCTTGCAGCTAATTTTGCTTTGAAATCAACCAGCTGCCTAAACCGAATGTTTGGTGAAATCTAGACTCTAGAAGGCAGTCTCTAATGTGGTCTTAATCTTAGGGATTAATTAAGGACATTTGTATCAAACTAAAGAAACAATAAACAACCCAAAAGTTTATATGGGTTTCTAAACAAAATACGAGTAAAATCTAATATATTACGTCCTTTATAAAACATCGCAGACATTACGAGGAAACCTGCAAAAATTCTGATAAAAAATCTAATACAAGAACATATTATGAAATTCGCCAAAACAGATTATTGTAACGCGGCGGACTCTTCCAAGGCCCCAAAACCTCTATCAAAATAAGCCAATGTATATGTATCCTAATGCGGGCATTAGGATACACATATATTTGAAAACTGTCACTACACTTATATAAGAGTCCTATAAATGACGTAAAATTGATTTTAAGTTTAATAGCGATAGAGTGAGAAAGAAGTCAGTTTACGTATTTTCATTGTATGTAATTTTAACAATTACATTATTATTAATACAAAAAATTTATGAACATGGGAGATGGCGTGTTAATATAAAAATTTTTTAGCCATTATCTATTTTTTTTACGTCAATTGCCATTTCATTGATAAAGAGATTAGGTGATTAGGTAACAATTAAATTCCCCTTTTAGACTATAAAACTAATTAATGTACGTTGAAAAAGGAAGCTTAAGAATCTCTTTATAGATTAATTCTTTTGGTCAGATGCCTCTTACATGCATAAAAAAGAACCACCGTATCAGCTGATATAATGAGATGTAGGTTAGAGGCTGGCTATCCGCCAACTATGATGATGTATTGAGATAAGCTTGTGATTGCGTATGTGACGTATTGTAGGGTAGTTGGGTTATGTAGACTGAGAATATGTAGGAATTTATATCACATTTTTATTTCACCTTTAGACAGAGTATTTTCGTAAATTTACTGAGTACCAGCGTTCCTTTTTGCCTAAAAGACGGTCTAGTTCTTCTATAGCAAAGCGGAAGTACTACTTTAGACAAATTTCAATTATATTCCGATTTGAAAGGAGCCAGAAAAATTACAAGCATTCCGTCTTATTCTTAGAATATATCAACCCGTAATCTTTGTTGATTCAATGGGCTTCAAATACCACCACTAGCTAAACTGAATCTCACTTGTCACTATACTCCAATTACAGTAATAGTAAAAATTATTTATTTATTATAGCTAATATTATTATTTTATTTATTTATACTATTTATTTCACATAAAACACTACATAACACAGCAAACTTAAATTTATCAACGAATTTACAATTAGGTGGCTTTATCGCTAAACAGCGATCTCTTCCAGGCAAACCTTGGTGAAGGAGATAATTTTCATTTAAATATATATATTATTATTCCGTGGATGCCGTAGGAGGCGACAGAAGGAAAGTGAAACAGTAGGTGGGCAGCAGCAATTTTCTAACAACAACATAGTACTGCGGTTGCCAGCCAAGAAGAGGCTATCTATTGCCTATAATCAGCGGTAGATTTTTGAAAGGCTAAAATGAATTAATGAAATTATTTTAGATTAATAGAATCAGGTGTTACTTTGCGGAAATCAAATATACAGCCCTCCCTCAATTGCGTGCACTATCCCCGACACCACTAATCCCAGCACCCCCCTACTCCCAACACTAATACAATACGAAAAACACACCCCCGTCGATAATATGACACGTGTTTCGTCTCTACACGAGGCGCTCTCAGGTGATATACACTGCGGTGGCTGACCGCTAAAGCCACTTAGGCGCCAGCCAGGGCGGGAAGTGCTACTAGGTAAGACCCATTTTATTTTAGTACGCGGATATTAGCCAGTTAATTTTTACCATCCTAAAAATTATTTTAATAATATAAGCCGTGCAATTTTATGCAATAAAAGTAATAAGGCCGTCTTTCTAACTGTTTTAAAAGAATTCCTTTCGATATTTAAAGGGTTTTCAACAAAGAGATTTAAATATATCTACTACTACTAAAATGTCTTTGGTTTTCAAGCAAGGAAAATTTCACCGTACTACCCGAAAACATGTTCATGTTCGTGCAAGTTTCTTCAAGATGTTTTTACCGCCGAGTCTGCAGTAACTATACTTAAAATTTCAATAAACAATTTCATAGATGTCGACGGGAAATAAAATCGGTTGGCCGGCGAAATATAAAATTTTAAAGTGGGCCCTTATCCACTGAATTACCACGGACCTCTTATTAAAATATACGTCTCTATATTTGCGATTAATGGGCACTATTTGTCTTTTAGATGAAAATAAATGATTTTACATTCGTGCGTCTCTTGTACATTACTCTGTGATCCTGGGCGTAGTAATATTTATTACCCTGTTTTCTGGAATAAATAAGATATATTACTCTGTTATGTCTGCGATAACGTTTTTGTTTTCAAGTACTGTAGATGTTTCATTTTTATCTTTAAATTATAAAAAGTCTGTAATAAAAATAAATTGACCTCGATTGACTTTGGTTGATTTAACTTATTTACTCATACATTCAATCAATCCATCCATCCTTACTTTATATACTACCCGTATTTTATAAAAAAAAATCCATTACAACTTATATATACAACAGTCCGCTGCTGGATTTAGATTTTTTTATAGAATAGGGTAAAAAACGTGTACACAGTCCACCTGATGATAAGTGGTTGCTGTGGCCTATAGACATCTACATTCATTCTCGTTTGCGAATCAAAATGCAGATGCGTTGTCACCCGTGAGGACTAAGATGGAATGCCCCTTTTCCAATAAAAAGGGTCTCCGGTTCTCTACACTCACCATACGAAACACAGCAGCGTAAAGCTGCTATTTTACGCTGGTATTATGTGAGAGCGTGGTCCTTCGACGGTTGAGCCGACCCATTCGTGCTACAACTATGCTACTAATATAGCTGCAGTATGGCTCTACCACGTATAAAATTGCCTCATAGGGGAATTTTGACACAGTTGAAACACTTGGCAGGCGGGTTGGCAACTGCAGTTTTTATAATTTTGAGTTGTTGTCAGGAAGGTGCTGCTGTCCTCTACTGATTTGTTTCCCTCTGTCGCCTCTTACGACATCCACGTGACGATATTGAGTAGTGGATATTTTTACACCGCCACTACACGGTTACATTCAATAAACATAGAAAAAGTTATTTACAGCCTATTTACGTTGCGCTGCTGGGCACAGGCCTCCTCTCACTTCTGAGAGGGTTTTAGAGCAAGGAAATGTCCGGTCACAATGTGTGTTAGAGGGCGAACTTCACATGTCTTCGAAATATATTTTTTTCTTATATTTCAGACATACAGATTTCCTCACGATATTTTACTTCACCGCTGAGCACGTTGTAAATCAGCGCTTGTAACTTCTATTAACAATTTCATTGGTGCCGGCGGGGATCGAACCCGAGTTGCTCGCTTACAGCGAGAGCTTAGCCCCTGAGCTACCATGGCTCTTACAAAAAAGAAATAACAAAATGGTTAATTTATTTATAACTTTTATATTTATGTTGTAAAAATATTGGAGTAAATTAGGATTGATTAAGATTGTAATGAAAGGGTAGAACAACGTCTACTGGGCCGGCTAGTAGTTCAATAAAACTGTGGCCATGATAGAAAAAGGTAAAATCTCCCGCTGGGCAAGGTGTCCTGCCCGGGGGGCGGCCAACGTTCCATGTATTTTCCGGAACCGTTCTATATATAGCACGTTAACTTCGGAACTTAGATAGCGTGATTTAGGCTTCGATGCGTTTCGCTTACGGCGCAACGACCACGCCGCCACATCACCCCTGCTCACAACGGAGGTCGATAGTGCAGTCTAGATCTCCACGAGTGTGTAAGTGCCAGGGAATTGCCTTGTAGTCTGCGTTGAGTCGAGAAGAAGGATAGTAATCTGTGAGAGTGCCGTGAAGTAGAGACAAGCAGTAAGGCTCAGTGCCGTGCCAAACACTGTAGCGCAGAGAGTAGCTTGAAGGAACAGGAAACAGAATTCTCCTACTTGCTATGTGGTATGTTTGAAAGTTGCCGTATTTAGATCCGCAACTTTAACTATCCTTTTTATTCTGTTTGGTTGCATGCTTTTCACCTGATGGTAAGTGACTACCGTCGCTCATGAAGAACTGCAGCACCAGGGTAATTGCAGATGCGTTGCCAACCTTTTAAAAAGGAGTAGACTCTTTTCGAAAAGGTCCCTAAGTCATATCGGTCGGGAAAAATCGCTGGTGGTAAACGATTCCACAAGAGAGTTGTGCGAGGAAGAAAACTTCTTCTAAATCGCACAGTGGTGGACCGCCAATCATCCAGATGGTATGGATGGTACTGCAAGTTTTGTTGCGATGTGCGATGGTGAAATTTGGCGGCTCGAATTAGTTCAAACAATTCCTCAGAACACTCCCCGTTATAGGTGAGATAAAACACGCAGAGATGCAACATCTCTACGCAGTGCCAATGAGTAAAGCCGATCGGTAAGAACTCGGTCATCGATAATTTGAACCGCTCTGCGCTGGATGCGGTCAAGTGGAAGGAGCTGGCACTGATATGAGAACAGTATTCCATGTAACGCTAAACCTGCGCCTTGTAAAGTCGCAACCGGTGTGACGGCATAAAATATTGTCCCGCTCTGCTCAGATCGCCAAGCTTTTTACAGGCCAATTTAGCCTTCTCTTCCAAGAGATCGCGAAACTGCACGTCATTAGATATATTCACACCGAGGATTCCGATACTGGCTGCGGCATCAAGGAGAGTGCCTTGAAACTGAGAAGATACGACGAAGTCTGAGACTTTGTTCAATAAAGTCTCGACTTCAGACACAAGTTTATTCCGGTACTCGGCGACGTTTTCGCGAGAAATATTGGCACGGCTTGTGTATAAAGCATCACCAGTGCTGTCGTCTGCATAGTAATGAATGTTACCGGTTTGCAATAAATCACTGATATGCAGAAGAAACAGCGTTGGTGATAGCACGCAGCCTTGTGGAACAACAGCGTTAATGAGTTTGTAATCGGAGTATACACCGTCTAATACGACTTTGATGCTCTGATCTGTAAGAAAACTGTTGATAAAGTTGCACATTTTCTCGAAAAGCCCATAGGAAGGCAGTTTCGAAAGAATGGCTTTGTGCCAGACCCGATCGAAGGCCCTCGCTATGTCCAAACTAACGGCCAATACCACCCCTTAGACTCTACTGCCTCCGCCCATCTATGAGTCAGGTAGACCAGAAGATCACCAGCTGAGCGACCTCGATGGAAACCATACTGACGGTCACTAATCGGCTGCTGATCCTCAAGGTATCGCATGAGCTGGCTGTTATAGATGGTTTCCATTACTTTGGAGAACAAGGAGGTGATAGCGATAGGCCTTTAGTTGACGGATCTGAGTGGTCACCGTATTTAGGAATTGAGTGCACCAAAGCTGTCTTCCATGAGTTTGGGACTACGTCTAGGGAGCAAGAGTACCGGAAAAGACGTGTTAAAACCGGCGCCAACTCCGGAACATATGTCTTCAGCCCAATAGGTGGGGCTCCAACAGGCCAGGTCCAGGGAGAGGAGTGTTTTACGCACCGAATGCTGTGTAAATAGCATTTCCTGCACGGAGCACTCACACCGGATGTTCGGCGGTGTGTTCTCCCCGTCAACTAGAGTCGAGCTGGAAGCAAAAAGAGAGCCTAGTAGATCGGCTTTCTTCTTTGCATCATGGGCCAGTGAGTCGTCCACCCTGTGCAGAGATGGCAGAAGGCTGACAGAAGTTCTCTAGGAAATCTTAGCAAGAGACCAGATTGCACGTGTTCCCGAAGGGAGGTGAACTATTTTCTCGTCAATTCTGCCAATGTGCTCTGACTTTACCTTGGCAATAACACTTTTGAAGGACCTGGAGGTGGAATTACACTTCTTTTTAAGAGCACTGGTGCTTACATCCTGGGACGTTGAGGCCCGGTAGCTCTCCTGCTTACAGCGTGATGCAATTTTACAGTGTGACCACACTATCGCTGAGTTCTGCCTCTGATAGGCACCACCGATGATGGAATAAATAATTCCATTCCCCGAAGTACCACATCAGCGACAGAATCAGTAATAACGTTGAGATCATCCGGCGAGAAGCAAACCGACTTCCAAGGGTAGGATGCAAAAAAAGACCGCATCCCGTCCCAATCGGCTGACCTATAGTGCCAAACACGGCGGCAAGCTGCAGATCGCAACTGCAATAAGAGCGTGAGTGGCACTGTACTCCGAATCAGACAATGGTCTGAGGAGCCAAGAGGGGCATCGACGGAGACCTGATATCCATCCGCAGAAGGTGAGGCAGTGAGAGGTCAGCAGAAGATCCAACAGGGAAGGTACATGATCCTCCACATCTGGGATCCGCGTAGGCGAAGTAACCAGTTATGTCAGACCATATGCCAAGGCAAAGTCATAAACAGATCTACCCGCATGATCGGTTAAGCGGGAACCAAGTTATTCAGCGTGATGGGCGTTAAAATCACTGAGCATCACGTTCTCTGCGAATGGGACCGAGCACGGAGTCTGCAGCCATTTGGACGTGGTCGATGAGTCGGTCTGTGTCGTCATGACCGCTATGGGACCTATAGATGCACCTGTAGACGCGGGCATGGTCATTGCTGTCTACGCGCAGCCATAAGATGGACAGGTCCGTAACTTCAAGACTGCTGAGGCGTCGAAAACAGATGTCCTCTCTGACGTACACGCAAACTCTAGCCCGGGGTACAATGTAGTGTTTTAATTTGTACCCCGGGTAGGAGCGATACGAATTATCAGCCGGAGAGGACACCTGTGTCTCGGTTAGATAGAGCAAGGCCAGCTTTGCCGTCTCTAAATGGTAGTGGACGGCGTTAAGTTTTGAATGAAGTTCCCTGATATTGCAGAAATTCCCGGAAAGCGTGGAAGGGGTTGCCTTTATCTTATTACTCCGTTTGCCCCGAGGAGGTTTCGTCTTGAGCGGAATTTCGCCCCCACCCCCAGAATACCCAGGGCAGCCTGAGCACCCACGCTCAGGAAAAGTAGGGTAGCTTGGGTGTGAATGCTCAGCGAGGGATTCTCCAGGCATGCTGGTACCCTCCTGAGATAGTCTTCCGTTTAATTCCTCTACCGTGCTAATGGGGGGGGGGGAGGATTAGGCCTCCGGCCCAATAATATTGGTAAATGGATATTTTGTCTTTAATTTAGGAAAAAAATGTAGATACATTGACACTACGGATGACGAAGATGGAATGCCACGTTACCATAAAAAATGATATGCGGTTTTCTTCTCTCACTATACGAAACACAGAATTAGGCTGCTTGCACTTTAGTATTCCATTCGAAAGTGATCCTTCCCCGGTCGAGCTGATCAAGTTATGCTGTAGCTATAAAACTGCAACGTGGCCCTAGCTCGTTAAAATTAAGGCTTTGTCTTGAATACACACACCACTTCTATTTTGTTTCTCATATCTGCAGGAAATTTACGCTACATTAGAATCATAAAGTCTTACGAGTACATTTATATAAATTCACGTTCAACTCCCTTTGGACGCAACGTTTCTGATAGACAAACTATGTCGGAGCTATTTAAACTAACCTATTTGGGAAAGTGTCTTTACCCTAACGTGTGATTTTCTCGTATCCTATACTTTAAGGGAGCAATTCTTGTTTATTACATTTATGTATAATATGTTAACGTTAGAGTGGATAATAAAGTTAACATAAACCGGTTAAACTTAGATTTATTTTCTTACGTAAGAATTTTTATACAATATAAGTGACAAACGAGCACACAGTCCACCTGATGTTAAGTGGCTGCTGTGGCCTATAGACTATACTATCTACATATGTATATTCTCTATTAAGAATCAAACTACATATGTGGTGTCACCCCTGAGAACTAAAATGAAATGCCTCGTTTCCATTAAAAAGGCTAATGGTATCTATTTGTTATCTACACAACTATTATAAAGACGAAAGATTTGTTTGTTTTTTTTGTTTGAATTGAATAGGCTCCGAAGCTACTGGACCGATTTGAAAAATTCTTTTCCCATTATAATCCTACATTATCCCTGATGAACATAGGCTATATAATATTTTCAAAAAAGTTAGGGATCCGTATGATAGGTTAAGATGCGACCAGCCCAAGGGCCACCCATGTGGCGTAAACAGTTTATATAAAATATACTTGAGCTTATTAGAATGAAAAAAGATATCATGAGTCTAAGCTTAAAAGTAAACATAAATAATGTAACTGTTTATCTCTAATCTCATCTAATCTTACGTTTATTAATTACACTAATATTAGACGTATATATATATGTCGGAGCGTCTATAAAATATCACTTGAATCGAGGTGGACATGAGGGTATATCGAGAAACTCTCACTTGTTTGTGCAGTATAAAGTTCACTGTAGGTGCCGTGCGCGAGAGATTCCGCTGAAGTCATTCAACGAGTGTGGTCATTCTACTAGTGCTAAGACAGTGTCGTAGTTCTGTTCGTTGTTATAATCCTTCTAGTGCAGGCAAGGAGGATTGGTGTTGCTGAGAGGCTGCCCTGTGTTCAATGAGATAAGTGGTGTTGCTGTTGCTGTACATATTTTGGTGTTATCATGTAATTACGTACCTCACGTTACACTGGTGTGTGATTGTGGCGGAGACGTGTTACGGTGTGGTCGAACAGTAATTTCACTATACTGAATGTATAGAGCGTTACGTTGTCTTATTACAGATAATGATTAAACTGCGTAAGCAAGAGAGCAAGTTGAACATCCGCTCTCACACTTTTATTATTTTTAACAGTTAACGCTATTCTGATGTATTTCCAAGATTACAAGTGGAATACTCTGTTGTAATCTCCGACACCAGAAGTGGGATCTCCTGTTGTCATTTCCGATATATATATATATATATATATATATATATATAGTTTTTTTTCTGGGCAACGGCACTAACGATTTCGATGACATTTTGTATTAAGATAATGTTTTGCTTTCCATATTTATTTAAATGGGTTTCATTCCTGAAGAAATCATATTTAATTATTCTAAAAGCTCGGTCACAAAAGTAACTAGTAAAACCTGGGAATAAATTAATTCAGTACCTATTTGGAACTGCGAGATACGCCGATTGTGCAATCTGCAATTGTAATGATATATCTCACGCAGTTCAAGCAAGTTCTTTACGTAGTTGAGTCACGCTGCAACTGTATTAGGTCTGCAACACGAATGGGTCGGGTCGACCAAGAAAGATCCGCGCGCGCGATTAATAAAGTATTTTTTTTTCTTTTTTATTTTAAAAAAACTTTATCTTTATACGATACAGGAGAAAAACCTAGTGTGGGGGATACTAGGATTTTCTCCTGTAACCTGGAGGCAGTTTACAAACACAAATTGCACAAGCACAAACATCCAGACCCGGAACAATTATTTGCAGGCCATACAAATACTTGTTCCGTGCGGGATTCGAACCCGCGGCCGCCACGGAGCCGTCGAAGTATGGCAATAGCAGTCGCATTTCATAAAAATGACTATGCGCTTGTTTGTCACAGATCATCATCCATTCATCATCATCATCAGTCATTATCATCATCATCATTAAAACTCTTCACAAGTCTTCGGCTTACCCCAAGAAATGTCACAAGATACGGTCCTAAGTCCCTTGCATCCATCAACTTCTTGAATATCTTACCAGTTCATCACTCCATCTATTGTCATTATCGCAGATATACACATATACAAAAATATAAGACCAACAGAACGACCAAGCGGCCTAGTAGTCAGCGTTCCAGGTTATGCTACATTTTGGGTTTAGTTCGGTTAATTATATTGCATAAATTATAGGAGCTGTAAAGCAGTGAATTCTTCTTATTTTTCATGAGCTCTTAAAATAGTTTCTCAATCTACATTAATCCTCTTCATCATTCTCTTCATCGCCCCCAACAGCCCAATACTGGACATGGCCCTCCCACGTTGTAGGAAGATTCTATAATCTCCAGGCTTAGCAGGTGCATTGGCGGTTGCACCACCATATGTCACGCTACTTTGACGCTGCTCCCTTTCATCATTTCTTTATAATACCTTTGACGATCTGCGGCAAAAATATTAAAAATAAGCTATGAAAAACCTTGAAAGATTCATTTTCATGGATTCAAATCAAGTTCCTTCCTGTATTAAACACCTTTCAAACTTTATCAAGGATTTGATATCGAACGCGTCCGCATAACGTTCTGTTATTAATTGGGGTCCCACAAAAAGGTGTTGGGTTCCAGTGGCTGTGACGCAGACTCCTGCCGCAAAGGCAGTACCCGCCCAACTGCCACCGTGGACGCTCGCATCGTTTCTACCCCGTATTGCGAAGGCGGGTCATACGCGTTCGAGCTTATCACAAGCGTTATGGACTGAATATGTAGAATTTCGTGCTTCTATATAAACTAGCTAGTAAATAAAACAGTATTTAATTTTAAATAATTATTCCTATATGTGTGTCAAATGTGAAGTTTTCATTGCATAAAATTCTTCCAAGTTTCTACGATAACCTACGAAAAACAACCACAGTGACGTTTTCGAATTTATGGAGTTCAATATAATTCCTGTATAATTTTTGTAAACTGTTCTATTTAATTACAATTTAAGTATTTTATCCACGTTCCTGTCTTTGGAGAACTGTTTATAGGAATTGTTTGTAAGTGATAATATTAACTAATATAAGTAATAATATCTGTTTATTTAACCTCCAATCATTTAATACTTACTTAATTTGAAAAATATAAACTTATTTACAAAATGAATTATTTAAAAAACGAATAAAAATTTAAAAATTAAAAGTACTAATTAAATAAAAAGATAGTGAGAGATTGTGTGTGTCTCAAATAACTTTTGAATAAAATTGGGTAATAGAATCGTAAATATTTTTTAATTTTTATGCTACAAATATTTTGACTATAAAAATAAGAAACGGTTCGTTCAGAAAGAGTTCGTATTGCTCAGGTTTATTTATTTTAATACATACACATACGTTTTAAAACTAACGCATCAAGTATAAAAGTAAAAAAAAAATGTCTATATTTTTCATTTGAATTCCTTCCAATAAAACTTTGTTTCATTTAGTTCCGTCGTTTCTGATGTAAGAATATCCACTACCCCAAACAGTCCTGTGCGTGTCGTATGAGACGGTAGAGTAAAACAAACTAAGAGATGATCATCAGCGTCCTCTTAATAAAAACTAGATGATAAAATTGTGGTTGCAGACTCACCTGTAAAGCGTGGTAACTATAGCAAATATTGCACTTATGAGGCAATCTATTGGGAAGCTTATGTTCAGCAGTGGGCTGTAAATAGGCTCTAATGAATGGATGGATAATCAAAGTATGATTAATTTAATTTCTTAGCCATTAAAGGTTTTACACAATTTAAATTCAGCAAACAATTTTACACAAATTCAAAATATGTTGTGTATATATGTACATAATTAAAGATTAACTGCTACTGCATAGTATAACAATTAGCGACACAATACTACGTAATTAAGTTTGGTTAAAATTAATTACACTTGCGCTTCATTAACTATACGTTGAATATTGTGGCATTGAAAATTAAACCACACAGTATCTTTGATAAATGACGTATAATAGTAAACAATATTAACATTAACACGAGGTTGATGACTTGCTTTCATTTTAATATAATATTCCTCGTCTTTCCTTAATTTACAACGTTTTACAACGACGAGGCGTTTTGGAATTGTCGCACGAAACAAGTATTTGTATGGCCTACACACTCTTTGTAGGTCATAAAAAAGGCCGCAGCTCTGCATCTCCGCTACCAAATGCTTGTGAGCTACTGTGCTACTGAGCTATCAAGGCATCAAATTTTATTTTTCCCCACATAATTCTTTTATTCTCAGTAAATTTTAAATTGTTTTTAGGGTTACCTTAAAAGAAAAAAGTGAAACCTATAAATGATCACTTTGTTGATCGTCCATTTTTCTCAGGAACGGGTAGAAGGGGTATCAAGTTAAAATTAAACAAATAATAAATAAATAATCAAATACTATGGTTCTAATAGCACAAGTAAAGGGGAAAATATGAAAAATTCTTAAATTATACACGTAGCAGAATATTTCTTTGCGATATATAAACTTACGTCAGCCGGAGCATCGACCGTAATGTAGACCAATGTATGAGAAAATTCATTTTCTCTGCAAAGTAAAGTTTGCCTTTTAATCCGACTCATTCATCGTTACATTAGTTTTTTTCTGTTTACCTTACCCTATAATAAAGAATTGCAGTAACTAATTTTGATGAATATAAAAATGTAACTTAGTCTAAACATTATACCGAACCCTTAGGGTACAAATCCTACTCACACTTGCCCAGTTTGTTTAGTCTAATCCTATCTGGCTGGAAAACCACACTAATAAAGAACTGGTTAGAAATAAGAAACTCCATGTATCCGAAAGTATAAAATAAAATAAAATGTTTACTTGGGCAGATTTTTCAACTATCAGATATAAGTTATCCATGAAATAAATTGTAAGCTGACTTAATAAAAAGCAAAACAATAGGATAGAACTTCGTTAGATTCGTGTAACATTTTGTTTTTGTTGTATTTTATCGTACTATGAATAGCTTTTATCTAATGATTGAAAATCCTTATTAATTTTGAAATAAAATAAAATGTAGTAAGTTTAGTAACAGGTATTCTTTAATAAAAATATATCAAAGAGATTTAAACATATAGGACTACTTAAATGTCTTCGAAATTTAAAATGATACGAATGTTTTTTTTTAAAATTATTTATTCTGCGGCAACAACGCGCCGGGTATTAGCTAGTAAAGAATAAAATGTGAACATCATCAATATTAGTATACTCATTATTAAAGTTAACTAAAAAACTACTGGTCAGTAAATTTATATGAAACCACATGAGAAGCACCAGCTTACAAATAAAAAAGAATCATCAGAATCAGTTTAACGAGAAAAAAGTTCTGAGGTAATAAACACACACACACACACACATAACAAATACAGTTGAAAAACCTTCTCCTTTTTTTAAGTCGTTTAAAAATTAAAACATTTTACTATCAATGAACGTAAAACTGTTATTTTTAGTTAAAAGAAACATGTTTTTTACCACAATTTTCTTTGTTCTTAACAATTTATCGCAATCTGACAGCACAGTCGTTGGCAATTCGTATGTACACCGTGGTCGTCGATGGGTATCTTTGAACATGACGCGGTATTGCTACCCAACGGCCCCCTGCCTGCGTCGAATGTATTGAAATTTTATTAAATAAGTAAACCCATTTAATATAATTTTATTTATCTTTTTAAAGAGTTTTTTTTTATTTATACTTTGAAAAGAAAAACATGAATATTATCTTATCACGGTATCTAAAAGCACCCTTACTGAAATAAATAAAAAACCGTGTGTGATCACGGTATTTTTGTACGTGGTAGAGCCATGCTGCAGCTATATTAGTAGTGTAGTTGTAGCACGAATGGGTCGGCTCGACCGGGGAAGGACCACGCTCTCACAGAATACCAGCGTAAAATAGCAGCTTAATGCTGCTGTGTTTCGTATGGTGAGTGTAGAGAACCGGAGACCCTTTTTACTGGAAAAGAGGCATTTCATCTTAGTCCTCAAGGCTGACAACGCATCTGCATTTTGATAAATGTAGATGTCTATGGGACACAGCAACCACTTACCATCAGGTGGACTGTGTGCTCGTTTGTCACCCTATTTCTATAAAAAAAAAACGGTTTTTTATTTCTAGTGATTCACATCAATTATAATATATTTTATAAATTTTTCGATTTCACAAAAAATCTCCAAGTTTTTTGAATAAAATAGAGTTAAGATCACTCCTGACACTATCTGTTTGTAAAGTTTCATCACAATCGATTCAGTCATTGCGAAAACAAGCCCGGGCCGAAAGATACACAGACGAAAATTTTACAAATATTTATTCAAGTCATTAATTCCCTGAGCTCTATAAAAGACAGTTATTTCGATATTAACTACAGACACTTCAATTTTGTTTATATGTATAAATTGTATAAATAAAGTTTTTGCAAATAATAAGTAAATATGATAAACAAACCCAGTGCAGCCGTTGGTAAATGAATGTTGTAGCCAGTAGATACATACATCTATCATCAATTAAGAGTCAAAATAGGAAGGCGTTGTCTTCCTCTTGAATATCTCGTTACTAGTGACAAGGGTGTCCGGTTTTTACGTTCACTTCAATTCATACGAAACACAGCAGCGGTATTCTGCTATTTTATGCTAGTGTTCTGTGAAAGTGTACTTCCGCTTGAACGGAATCATTTGTGCTGCTGTTATAATAGAGATGAAACGATTCGACTACGTCAATAGATAGCAAACATAGCTGTGGCTCTATTGTAGCAGTAGCGTGGCTCTACCGCGTCAATCGATTAGAGACTTTAGGAGATAAAACTAATTAGTTGTGAGAGTAGCCTAATGGAAGAACGCGGACAGCAAATTCAGGGAGACGTACGTTCGAATCCGCCATTCAACTTGAATCACTTTTAACGCAAGCATTTTCAAGCCTACCTAGAGTGGTAAACTGGGGTATAAATTATGTTAATAGCGTTATCATAGTATTTTTTTAAATAGACAATCTGAAATAGGTAAATTTTTTCGCGTCATAATCAACCCGCTAAAATAGGTATCAAAATTTGTGCAACATCATAAATACTGATATAATTGTAAGAGAGATGTACTGGTTTGAGCTATGTACAAAACAATTTGCATATACATCTGAATATTCGGCAATTTGAACGACCATTTCGTTAACCTCGTTATTCAACTCTCGTTACCGCATGAGTTAACATATGCTCAGAATACGATATTTCGGTATCTTGTACTAAAATGATAGAAAAATGTGTGAGTGAATGAAAAATGGGTGACAATTTACTGAATCACTGATTAGATTATGCCTTTTTTTGGTAAATCGGGCTGTTCCATTAATGCTCTTGATAACCAAAAGAATATGTCTACTGCTTGTTATAATACTAATTTTCTGCCACCAAGTTGACGCCACTTAGAAATGATGTGAAATATTAGATAGATTTCGTGGCGGGGGAAGTTAATTTGGGAAAATTTAAGGGTTCAGATATATTTTATATAAATTACATAAGTAATGTAAACCAAACTTCGGATATTCCTTAACGTAAAATGTGTATTTACATATACTAAAATTTAATAAACTTTTATTTAAAACGCAATTTCTCAATTATAATGACATTGTGAGACCAATAATTTTACCTCAGTCCCAACAAACAATATTTGGTGAACGGATTATTATTAAACCTCATTGCTGTTGAAACGTTTTGGAAATTTTCGATACAGTGGCAATGCATTTCACTAAATTAAGAACAGATTTTTTAACACTTTAGCTGTAGAACTCATGACTATCGCCATTGAATCACATCTCAAGGTTCTCTTTTTATTATAGTCTTGTGTATCTTATAATCGTATTTGCATGTTGATTCTTCTGGGTTAAATATAGGTGTCTATGGGTCACAGCATTCACTTACCATCAAATGAATTGCGTGTTTATTTGTCATCTGGTATAAAATATCTATGATGTACGGCTGCTTTTCTTTTTGCACACGGAACATAAATTTGTAGGGCCGTTAAATTTCTATCCAGTTCTGGATGATCGTCCGTGTTCAATTTATGTATGTATGTAAAACGCCTTCACGATATTTGAGAAATCCCCAGCGTATTTGTACCTTTTTTATGTTATACCCGTTCGTATATGTAAACAAATTCTTTAACGTTAGATTCGTGGTAACTATAAAATTTACAAATAGAAAAATCTATAGGTGTTTGAAATTTGAAAATTAAATTATTTAGTTGCATTATTTTACAGGTTATAGATTATACAGATGCATTATCAATTATCCTGACCTACTTGTATCCGTATCCATTTGGGCAATGGTAGGTCCTGAAAAGATGTGGTAGTTGAATGTCTTAGCGCTAGTCGTATATTACACTGAATGTGGGAACCTGGGTTAAATCACCGCCGGTACCAATGGAATTATTAATTGCAATTTTAAGTGCTGAGGATGATCCAAAATTTGGTAAACATTCTTAGCGGTCAACAAACACACTGTGAGGGAACTTTCAAGCATCATGTGAATTCAATCAACACGCAATAGAACAGAGCGGCAGACTAATCGCTCTAAAACCCTCTCAGAAATGAAGAAGGCCTGTACTTAACTTTGGAACGTATGAATATTGGCTATAACTTTACTATTTTAATTTTACTCTATAAAATATAGAGAACCAGTAGGGTGTGTGATATAGCCGATGCTACATACATACATCTGGCATACATTTTAAGCAGTCGTGACGTAGGACACTGTAATAAGGAGCTTGAGTTTATCATGCACGCCGGAAACTCTGCCCTATAAACATTTTCTGCTGAGGCCTAACCCTAACGCTTATACGTTCTATGCTAATCCCGATGGTATTTTACAGACCCGCGGACAATTACAGCACATTAGGACTTAAAACCAACAGTTTGTGTTTTTGGAAAAATGTTGACTGACTGAAATTCGTACTGAGACCAAAGGTAAGTATTTTTATTTGTTTCAATACGGGTGATAATAGAGCTTACAGTCCATTTGATAAAAGTTGATACCGTGTCTATAACACGTACATCTATCGTCGATTAAAAAAAACAAAACGCAAATGCGTCCTCAATCCTCAGAACTAAGATGGTATGCCACGTTACAAATAAAAAGGAACTTCGTTTCTCGTCAGTCATTATTATATTATAAATACATCTGCATTAAACTGCTATTTCATGCTACTATTCTGTGATAACGTAAAAGTTTTCCATCGGTCATAGTATTACAGCAGTAGCATAAATCTACCACCTAAAAACAAACCATTAATGCATGAGGTCGTCCGTGCTTTTCTAATGTTATATTTTATCATTAGGAATTTATTTATATAATTATCGTTATTGTTACCGTTATAGTATATTAATAATAATCTCTTTTATTTCATTAAGCATTTAACAATTTACATAAGGTAGGAAGCGTCTTTTAATCACCTTAAGGCACTTGTGTCAGAGACTCCCGCTCTTCCATAGCCATACAAGACTTTCTAGAAACATAAGATTACATATTATACAAATAAAAAACAAAAATGTTTAAAATTATTCAAAAATAAATGTGCGTGTGTGTGTTTTTGTAAAAAATTTTTTACCTTATGGGTTGAAACATAAAACTTTTTCTGTGCTTTCGTAAGACAGGGTTTTCAGCCAATTTATAATCAATAACTTGCAGTTCTTGCTATTTCTACAGGAAATATTAAATTTTTGTTCACAGAATTATACAGATAGATTGGTTAATGAACTGACGTCTAGCAAATGCAGTTTTAACACAAAAAAAAGTAAAGTAAAATACGTGGTAGAGCCATGCTGCAGCTATATTAATAGTATAGTTGTAGCACGAATAGGTCGGCTCCACCGGGGAAGAACTACGCTCTCACAGAATACCAGCGTAAAATAGCAGCTTAATGCTGCTGTGTTTCGTATGGTGAGTGTAGAGAACCGGAGACACTTTTTACTGGAAAAGAAGCATTCCTTCTTAGTCCTCATGGGTGACAACGCATCTGCATTTTGATTCGCAAACGAGGATAGATGTAGATGTTTATGGGCCACAGGCAAACCAATTACCATCAGCTGGACTCTGTGCTCGTTTGTCACCCTATCCTATAAAAAAAAGTACAATGACTTTTCTTCTTTTGTGCAAAATATTTGGGTCATAAAACAAACCTTTATGCTTTTTTAATATTATGTGTAAAATATATAATTTTCTTAAACTTAGTACATCAAATTTTAAATATAGGCTCTCTGTTGGAAATTTATAAGGCATAAAGTACATTGTCTTTATTGGTCCACCCCATATCGTAAGACAGTAAGTTAATAACGATTGGGCTAAAGACACGTACATCTATCGTCGAACCGCATTAAATATACAATTTTTGTTAATAAGACTATCTGAAGTAATATGTCTAAGCTTTTTAAAAATCCAGGTTAATTTTCTAAATCTATATGTTATTATATCATATGTTCATGCCAAGTTAAACGTTGATATATAATGATTCCTAAGTACTTGGTTGAAGAAACTTTCGTAATGAACGAGCAGTTACAATTTTGAAAATTGTCAAAGTTGCAAGGGTGAATCTTTATGTTAAAGTTATTTCCCGATTGGGTCCGGTCTTTAATAGTAAACAAATATAATTAGTTTTAAGTGCATTAATTGTCAAAAAATTGGATTGAAGCCAGCTTGCAATTTTAGTAAAGCCAGATTCTGTACCTTTACGGATGTTATACCATGATGTTCCAGTAAAAACTAATGCAGTATATGCAGTATATGTGAACACTCGAGCACCATTAATTTTCAGATTAAAAAGATAATTAAAATAAATTAAAAACAACGTTAGGCCTAAAATACCACCTTGTGGTATACCTTAGGTGGTACATGTGTCCTCACTAATAAACTAATCTACGAGTATTTTATCTTTTTGTGCACGGTTTAATAAGTAACTTTTAAACAATATTAAGGTTGTATGTATCTATTGTTAGGGGACACAGATTGCATCGAAGGCCTTTTTCAGGCCTAGAACGACTGCAAGACATTTTTTACCGTCATCCATGTTGTTAATTACGAACGAGCTAAGAGCTAAGGTTGCATCTTCTGTGGTTTTACCTTGTCTGAATTCATACTGAGAGTTAGACAAAATATCAAACGTAAGATAACTTAAAAGTGTTGTGTCGATAAGCTATTCAAATATTTTGGAAATCGAAGGTAGTACTGAAATTGGCCTATAGTTGCTAGCATCACTTCTATTCTATCCCCATTATTATACACTAGTGTCACGATAAGTTAAGAATCGATCGTCACAAAATTACGACGTAGAATTCTACCCAAAGAATGCTACAAAGCACGATCTAAAGCCGACTCCTTGAATCTCTTGCCAGGTCGTGACTCCATTTGGTGGGGGCCGATCTACATCTGGGGGCACGGTAGTGCCCCCGCCAAGTCGAGCAATAAAGCGGCACGGCCGTACTATCCTTTTCTCGAAGCAGTTCAGGTCATTTTAGAAACCCTATAACTTTGTTGCGAATAAGACTAGATGCCTGAATTAACGGTAACCAAGTAGGCATTGTATAAACTCGGTATATTTCAAATTTCATTAAATTTAAAGCAGTAGTTTAAGAATTAAAACTAGTCAAAGTTTCTTAATTTTGTCACTCACTGACTAATCGATCATCAAAACTCTATGGCACTTCTAGCAGACATAGAAGCTTCAAATTGAGAAAACAATTATTGTTTAGTAATAAATCAAGGAAAAATTAAGATATGTTGCAATTTCGGTCCAGTTTTCGAGATACATCAACTGCATAAATAACTTTGTAATCCCATATAAATATATAGGATTCCAAAGTTACATTTGCGGTGTATATGTGTATATGTGTACCAAGTCTCGCAACACAGTTCTACCGTAAATAGTTGTGAGATACATGTAATACCAAGTCGGTTAATTTATTCAGTCCCTACTTAACGGTCCTTCTGTCTTAAGTTATTACGTAATTAGCTAACTTAACAACATTTTATAGTGAGCATATCAATATTAAAAATCTTTTATGTTTTTAATAAATAAATTGACTTGGCAATCGCACTAAACAATCTAATTTAATATAACTAACTTGAGAGATACATTGTGTTTTCAGGCGATGGCCAAGTCAATCTATTTATTTAAAATACTAGCTGTGCCCCGCGGTTTCACCCGCGTATATCACGCGTCTGCGCCTTGCGACATGTGAACTTCGAGAGAGACATCACGACGGACTATGTGTTCTTAAACGCGAGTGTTTATTGATCTTTAGTTTAAGTTTAATTAAGTTTAGTATAATATATAAAAGAGACCATATTCACAATCAAGCTTGTACACTCTTTCATCTTGCAGAGGGACATTACACTTGACTGATAGTAAAAACTGACTAATCTTCTTCGGCGGCTTGAGGTATGCTTGTAGCCAATCTGACAGTGACAACTCTGACATATGGCAATACAGCATTTGCTAGACTATGGCCGGCCTCACTTGTTCACTGTGATGTAGGCGCGGAACCCGAAGCTTGTTGTCGTGCAAAACTTGCTTGACGTGTTGGAGTTCGGCGGCCAGGTGTTTACTGTCACAGATCCCTCGTGCTCTCTGAACCAAAGATTTACCCACGGTAGCTAACTTGAAGGATAGTGATGAGAATCACTGTTTAAATATCTATCTGTATAGGACAGTGTGGCTCAAGGTGTTATCAGGATTCTGAATTACTAACACATATAGGAAAGCTATAGAATTGTTTGCTTCTGACTCCATTTTGAACTGAATTTTAGAATTTTTGGAGTTGAGATTGTCTAAAAATGCAGTTACGTTATCTAAAGGTAGAATTGTGAAAGTGCCGTCTACGTACCGCTTGTAGAATCTTGGATTCACGGGAGAAGTAAGCAGGGTTTTGTCTTCAAAGTCTTCCATGAATATATCGGCGACAATTGAAGGTGAGCCCATCGCCAGACCATCTACTTGCTTGTAGAACTCTTCCTTCCACAATAGGTAGCCAGATGTAAGGCAGTGCCTGAGTAATACTGCATATTCTACGGGCATGTTTTTTTCCTCAAGCCTCCTAGTTACAATTGAAATGCAGTCTTCAACAGCTAAGCATGTGAACAGAGACTGCACATCAAAACTGACCATAGTTTAATTGTCTGCCATATGTAGGTCTTTAATCTCGCTGACAAAATCGTAGGATTCCTTTGTGTGTGCTCTTGTATGTCCCCTGAGCGGTGAGAGTAATTTCGCTAAGTGTTGAACCAATCACTAAGTTGGTGAATAGATTTGGCTCACTATGGGACGTAGTGGAGCATTGGGCTTCTGTATTTTTGGTAACCCATACAACTTCGGTGGTCTGGCACACGTAGGTATTATCGATTTTACGTCCAGATTTAATTTTTCGGAGGGTTTATTTATGAGGTTACTAGTTGTTTTAAGTGTTTTACTTGTTGGGTCATTTTTAACCGTTTTGTAAGTGCTTACATCCGACAAAAATATTTTGAATTATAATCTGACGTATCCATGACTACCGTGGTATTTCCCTTATTTGCGCGGAGAATCGTGAGAAACCAGAACTCACTTCCTAATAGAAAGTTTAACACTTTTGAAGCTAATTTGTGAATATTTTGCATAATTAAATCAATCCTATTCAATTCACACAAATAATGCAAATTTTTACGTGACAGAACCCGCTGCAGCTGTATGATAGTTGCAGCACGAATTGGTAGGCTCAACCGGAGAAGTACAACGTTTTA
This sequence comes from Parnassius mnemosyne, assembly GCA_963668995.1. NCBI lineage: Eukaryota > Metazoa > Arthropoda > Insecta > Lepidoptera > Papilionidae > Parnassius > Parnassius mnemosyne. The sequence goes on from CAVLGL010000159.1 coordinate 15,182,702, forward strand.
ACATACGATACAATTATACAATACATAGCATTATATAACGTTATATAATACGTAGATGGATTGTTAAATATCACTTATAGTCCATGTATGTCAATCTTATGTGTGCTTAAGATTTTATTTGTTTTTATCAATAAAGAAGAGACATTTTGTGCATTGTTCTCAACGTCCTAATAACTCATTATTAAGATTTACTTTTTATAAGTATATGAGATTTATCATACGACTAGAACGCTGCTTCGACCGATTGTTAATCATACTAGTAAAGTATAATTTTCAGTTATCGGTCCAAATATTTAGTAGGGATAGTTTTACGGTTATTCTGTTATCTACCGGCACAACATTAAATATATTAATTATTGTTAAATTGCTTTTGTTTTGTGCGTTTTAAATCCTAAAATTTCAACTCTCTACACTTTTCTTCATGTTTTGGGAAAGCGTTGTCATATTTTAAGATGTTTATGTGAAAAGTACGTGTGCGTGTGTTTACATACGTGCGTGCATGCGTGTGAATCAGAACTAATATTAACAACGCTTAACTTTGCATATTAAGTACGAGTATCTCATTTATTTTTCTTTTAAATCCGTTCCGTGGAAAACAGACCGAATCCTACCCACATTTATTTTTATCATTTATTTCAAACGCTTTATCATAAGAACGCCCATTACCACGTTGCTCAAAAATATAAGAAACGTTGTCATCAAAAATACGACATACACGCGACGAGCGTATTCTGAAATGATAATAAGGCGCTTTCTCTTTATTGTTTGAAAAGCTTTGTAATGTTTGTATTACAAACTGGGGTTATTGACCGCTTTAAAAGTTAGTATTGAAAATGAAATTAAAGCATAAGACAAATTTAAGCAAAATGTAAAGTTGCAGCATATACTAATACGTGTTAGAGCCATACTGTAGCTCTATTGTAGTTGTAGCACGAATGAATCGGGTTGACAGGGGAAGAATGACAAAATAATAATGTTTCTACGCAGTTAATTAATGCTGCTAAGTTTTGTATCGTGAGTGTAGAGGACCGGAGATCCTTTTTACTGGAAACGAGACATTCCATCTTAGTCCTCAAAGGTGATGATGAATCTGAATTTTCATTCTTAATCGAAAATTAAGTATGAAAATGCAGATGTAGGTGTCTATGGAGCACAGTATCCACTTACCATCAGTTGGACTGTGTGCTTGTTTATTACACTTAAAAAACTTACATGTGCCCTCACGATTATTTCCTTCACCACTGAACACCTGGTTTAAAATTTTAATAACAATTTATTTCTTATCGACAGATGTCGAACCCAGATTGGTCCTGTAAAGTGTAATTAGGAAGATCGCTTAGCTTGGAAACTATCATCAGAGCTCTTTGCTTTATCTACCAAGTCTGTGTTCCATGTCAGATCCGTATTTGAGCAATAGCTAAGTTGCGAGACGTCTAGTAGAAACCAAACCATCCGTTAAACGTGGCGATTACGGGCTATTGTCTCACATTGAACACGGTCTACATCAGCTTAATTTACTACAACTTTATTAATTTGAAGGCCACTGACTCTTCATTGCTCAAATATTAAAAACTTTTTAACATAAAACTTCACAGCTTGCGTATAGCTTGGAAAGAAATTATTAATATGACGCACGTTGTGCTAAAATATAGGTAGAAGTTTTATTACTTCTGTTTTTAACTTAATTGAAAAATGTCATTGTAACTATCTCGCCTTACTCATATAATAATATTGAAAATAAAAAATGCATTAAAAAGATTACAAATCAAGTGACTGGCTGTCCTTCTCATTTAATGAATTACTCTCATGATCTAATGTCATTAGCTCAAATTGAATTAAAGAACTCTTGGAACAGAGAATGGAGCACATCCAGACATATTAAAGGTTGCTACTTTGGTAAAATTCAACCCCAAATTCCTCCAAAACCTTGGTTTTTTAAATTTAGCTTTTTGAACAAACAAATCACATCTACAATCTGCCGTTTAAGGCTTGGGCATGCCTGCACTCCTGTATTTCTAGCTAAAATTAGAATCAAAGATCATTCCCTCTGTGAATATGGTCTGGATGAAGGTACCCCAGACCACATTTTCTTTAATTGCCAAATTCACCCAATTTCTTTATATGACATTCTTCCCAACACAATCCCTCGACCAGTGAATATCAATTCCCTCTTAACTATCCCCAATTCCATATATGTCAATATGATCTCAAAATATATTCAAATGTATAATATTAAACTCTAATTATCGTGTACTAAATTTAGCTTAACCTAATTCTCTATTCCCTGCCCAGGCTAATTCTCTCATATAACTAGATGTTTGCTCTATATTGTGTGGTCCATAATTTATGTATTTAGTTGCTTTGTTTTTATCCATATTTTCACCTAATAACCGCTAACTCCTTTTCCACCGAAAAGCCTCAAGACAAGGTGCGACAGACCAAAGACTGGACATTGGCAGAATTATTGTGACATAACCACAATACCAAGAGCCATAAAATAGAATAGAAATCAAATGACAGAGATTATATAAACATGGCTGCGTACCGAGTGATAGCGGTGTAAAAGAGTTCATGACCCCATTTCGTTCCATGTGTATCGGAAAAGTAAATCTAATGACTTCTAAAAGATAGCGTATGAGTATCTCTTTACTCCAGGCGTAAAATACTCGGAATTACAGACGCTTAATAAATAATAATAATAATGACTTCCAGACGGAATTTCGGTCACGGCGACCAGCCTCAGTGGATACTAACCATCGGCGCAGGACAGGATTATAGTGCCCAAGTGTATGCGCAAGCACAGATGCATTTTCTATTCTCATTGTCCGATGGGATGGTAAGCCGACACGACCGGAGAGAGATCAGGCGCAGGACTAACGGCTGTACGTGCTTTCCGAGGCGTTGGGGTGTGACACCGCCAACTTCCTGACTCCGGGCAGCTACTGAGAACCTCTTGACGGAGAAATTCAATGGACCTACTTTTATGGCCCGACCCGGGATTTGAACCCGATCAGCAGTCGCGTATAATAGACAGGGTGGTGAAAGACGATGATTAGATTTACTGTGTAGTGTCAGCGTAACTAAATCCACTATGCCTCTGTTAACTTTTACAACTGTCGCATCTAACGACGTGTCATAAGAGGCGACAACTCACCATCTCCCACGACCTCATCGACCCTCAGGCCATACGGGGCGAATCTCGGGAGATGCGCGCGGTACTTGCCGTGGCTCTTTCCCGCGTGCACTTTCTTGACTCCCTACAAATATTTCATCTCATCCTTGTCCCAAATTTTACGTTATTATCCCCTTCTGGGGCTGACGGCACTGTAACGAATACGTCGTCGGGCCCTCCTACCAGCCTTCTCTTCTGCCTTATCCTGCGATCGTGCCACATATGCGCAAACTCGCGCAACAGCCCGAAAGTAGCGGTTGCCAACCCACTTGCCAAGTGTGGCAACTACGGTAAACATGCGAGGCAATATATGTAGGAGCAGGTGACTTTTGATAGGCTGTAATGGTAATGGTAATCGATGGGAAAAAGCATCAAAGGTGTGCGACGTTAGGTACGGCGATCGTCAATCCAACAAGTATAAAAATTTCGGCCAGTCCCCTACAGCGGGAGAGGTCCAAGTCCAGCAGAGGTCTTTTAAGGACTGATGAAGAAGGTATGATTATAAAAAATATATTTCAAAGTGTCAAAGTTACCAGCCTACCTACCAGCTAAACGACAGGATCTTGATTGAATATTCAACTAGGTTTTTAGGTGTTCTTATAGTAGGTAATTATTCCCTTATTATTTCTCCGAATATTGAATATTATATCCGAACATGTAAAATGTTTATTTTCTTAATAGTCTCCAACCAAAGTAAAAAAAAAAAAAACTAACTGCAATTTTATCGTATTAGTATCTCATCCGATACGGGGAAATTGGATAAGCGAATGACATGAGATTTGATGAAATGACATCTCTCCAGTAAAAATATATTCGGAATCGTTAGCATTTCTTATAATTCTAAACACTACATTTCAATAATTGTTAATGGAAAGGGCAAAGTGTACTGGGCTTAAGAATCGATTATTGAATGTTAAGCCTACTTAAACAACTGCGGAATGGAAAACTGTATCACGATAATCGTCGGCTTTATAATAAGAGTTGCCTTTAATCTTACCCGATTATAATCGATTTCGGTAAAAGCGTTGTCGGGGATATAAAGTAAAAACCCATTACAATTTTTTTTTATTCTAAACATGTTGTGTTATTTCATATTTTTCTTAATTCATAAAACCGTTATAAGAGTACACGCGTAAAATATGATGGTATCTACAACTTCGACTGAACACTTACACAGAAAGTAGTTTCGTGAAATTTGGTATGTAGGTAGTTATCTGAGTGCAAAAAAAGGGGGGTTATATCTTTACCCTTCCTTTATTTCCCATTTTACATTTTTATTTGTACAAATATTTGCTGATGTGTCCATCAGTCATAAGTGAGATAACGTAGAGTTCTTACGAAATATACTTTTATTATTAAAATTGATAACTTTTTTGGCTTAATTCTGAAAACTGAACTGCAGTAATAATCCAATTTATACTTTTTTAAAACAGCAAATTTCACTTAAAATTTTCTTAGTTTCTTTCATTTGAATTTTTTCAGAGATGTTCAAAATGGATAGTGTGATATTTTACCTTCCGTTACTAATCTATAAATTAAATACTGCATATAAATAGTTATGAATAGATATACCTCAAAACTAGAAAACGAGACTGTACACCCAGTGCGTGTTGCCAGTGATGACATACGGAACTGAGACGTGGTCCTTCACTGCTGGCCGGATGAGGAAGCTCAAGGTCGCTCAGCGAGCTATGGAGAGGGCTATGCTCGGAGTTTCTCTGCGTGATAAACTCAGAAATGAGGATATCCGCAGTAGAACCAGAGTGACCGACATAGCCCAACGGATTAGTAAGCTGAAGTGGCAATGGGCCGGCCATATAGCTCGAAGAACCGACAACCGATGGGGAAGAAAGGTTCTCGAGTGGCAGCCTCGTACCGGCAGGCGAAGTGTAGGGCGTCCCCCCACTAGTTGGAGTGACGACCTGGTAAGATATGCAGGAAGTCGATGGATGCAGGTGGCTCAGGACCGTGCTTTGTCGCATTCTTTGGGGGAGGCCTATGTTCAGCAGTGGACTTGTGAAGGGCTGTAATAATGATGATGATGATATGAATAGTTTATAAATATATAAATTATGTTGTACGTATAAGTTGTGCTCGCCTTTTATTATATAGATAGTAAAAAATAGCAATTCTCCTATAACACACACACACACACATATATATATATATATATATATACCAGAATATTTAGCGAGAACTAAAGAAAACCACCACAATATCATATATTTATATTCCACATTATTTAATAAAAGAAAATGTTTAAGATAGAAAAATAAAAACAATACGCAAATCCAATAAGTTTCCTTCAGTCATACCTTGTCATCTATATTCGTGTCTTTGAAGATACGAAAAAAAACTAAAAGAAAAATGTATGCACTACTAACTATTTGTATGAAACCCCACGCGATATTTTTTAAATACTTTTTTGCCTATTTATTTATTAACTGACAACGTATATCGACAGTAGTATTATTATGTGTGCTATTACGTAAACTTAGATGTCACACATAAGCTACATAGCATGCATAAACTCAAACCAATATTTGTCAAGAAATTGCCTGATTTTGGTTTACTCATACCGCAGCGAAGGGAGAAATGTCAGAGGATGCTCAGCTACAAGGCCGCGAATTTGAAAATCCACGTAAATAATGATGGCAAAATTCAATTTTTAGATGTATTTTGTGTATGGTGGCAACAAAAGCCGAACATTTACTTGTACATTATTGTACAAGTTTTCCAAAGTTTAATGAATAATATCTATAATGAAGATTAGCTTATGGGAGGTCACTGCCGTCACCATAAAAAATGAATTCGTTAATAAAATAAATAAATATATATTTGAAGTGGTATATGTAGTCTGCGAATAAAATATTACATACCCATCGCTAGATAGAGCTTCGCTTTTATACGTGGTAGAGCCATACTGCAATTATATTAGTAGTATAGTTGTAGCACGAATGGGTCGGCTCGACTGTGGAAGGACCACGCTTTCTCAGAATACCAGCGTAAAATAGCAGCTTAACACTGCTGTGTTTTGTATGGCGAGTGTAGAGAACCGGAGACCCTTTTTACTGGAAAAGAGGCATTCCATCTTAGTCCTCACGGGTGACAACGCATCTGCATTTTGATTCTTTATTGAGGATAGATGTAGATGTCTATGGGTCACAGCAACCACTTACCATCAGGTGGACTGCGTGCTCGTTTGTCACCCTTTCCTATAAAAAAAAAGATACTGTTTTACTGTCAGTGGCGGCAGTACTGCCTATCCATTCGAACTTCTGAACTCCTTTGTATAAACGGCCGTGCCTTCGCATTAGTTGAGGGGGGAAAGTTGGAGTTCCAGTTCTGTTGACGCGTAACCTTGATGCACCAAGATGGTACAGTGGTATCAGGTTACGTAACACAGTGCCCGGGAGCAATATGATAAAGGTCACTATTGGAGCAGCAAAAGAAGAGTGTGGTTCAATTCTCTACATCACGATTATTTCAAATAATTTACCATTTCAATCTAGAACGTTACAATACCCGTTAAGTTAGCACTGTTAATAAGTTCCAGAGACTGATAAAGCGGCAAGTATTCATCTGGTCACTTCTTTGATGAGCTAGTGATAAATAATTACGTTAATCTAGTTATTCATGTAACGGTATGTTAGCAATTTGAACTCCACGCGAAAGATATCGTAGAGAGTATCTTCTTGAAATGATGATATTCAATGTCGGGTTGTAGCAACCAAAATATAATTTTCGAACTATGCGCAGAAAATCTAAAAGGTGAACATGAACTGTGTAAATAAATGAATGAATAAATGTCAAAAATTATTTTAGAAATCCACTGAAAGATTAAATTAATGTTGTGTAGCATATAATATGATAATATTTATAACTTTAAAATGTCGTAAAAGCGATAGCGACAGCGATAACGATAGCGGTTTTACTTCCCTACAATATTATGTAGTATATGTTAGTATGTAATTAGGTATAGTTTATGTATATATGTATGTATTTCACTGCCTCGTTGATATAGCAGTCGTAAGCTTCATATAGTCATAAATCCCTTCATATAATCATTTATTCAATAGAATTCAAATTTAAAATAGGATTTACTTATGTTCCGTGAAAAGTATTAGAATTAATGGTATTATAGCCGAATATTAAGAGATTATGTAACAATAATCTCTTTACCAGCGACCCGGCCCATCTTAACCTTTGTAGGATCTATTAATGTAGCATTATTTAGATTTAATGTAATCATCAAAGTTCATTTATTTCACATATAAAAAACATTTATTTAAACAATTTTTCGATATCTTAAGTTTTTGGATAAAATATTGCCTTGATCACTTCTGGCATTAGTCTTTCTTTTCGTAAAGTTTTATCACAATTGGTTCAACCATTGCAAATACTTGCCCGAACAGACAAACATACAGACGGACGGACACAAATTTGAAATGGTTATTTGTCTTAACAATATGCAAATAACACCCTTAGCTCAATAAAAGTCAGTTCTTTTCAAAGTGAATATTTATTTTTTCATTAAAATAACTATTTTATATTAAACTAGCTGGCCAGGGAGACATTATTCTGCCTTCTTCCCCGACCTTTTGTCCTATAAGAAATCTTCGAATTCGTAATAAGAAATATTGCGGGTAACTTATCCGAACAAAAACCATCCTATCTCTCAAGTTAGACCAAACTGTACACAGTGTGCAAAATTTCACTGAAATCAGTTTAGTAATTTAGGAATTCATCGTGGACAAACAACGTGACACGTAATTTTTACATATGTGTATATGTGATTTTTATTATTTACACATATGACAATAAACATAATAAATTATCTAAATACAAGAAAAAGTAAAGTGTTCGCCATTCTTAAATTATAATTATACGAGCTAGAGCCACGTTGCAACTGAAGTACGATTAGGCCGACTCGAACGGGACAGAAACAAGTGTGTATTTCGCATGGACCTTTTGGGTGGTAACGATGCATTCGATTTTTGTCCTAAGGATATCTATAGGTATATTAACGGTATACAAAAGTGAAAGTAAAATAGAGGAAATTTTATTCAAGAACTATTTTTGGAAACTATATTTAATTCGCTTAGTAAAACGAGTTAATTACAAGTATTAATTATTAGTTTCTTCCGGTTCCGGTGTTTAATAGTACGAACGTCATAAAGTGTGCTCCGTAAATATAAATTCATAACTGTTTAGTAACTGTATAAATCTATAAACTGTGCAAGTGTATCGAAAAATTAGGTGCAAATAAAGTATAAAAATCGTGTGTTTTGCCCAGAACAAAATAAGTGCTAATAATTTAACATTGTAGTATTCTTACGTATTCTAACTCAATAATTAATTTTGACATATAGCAGTGCCACCATCATCAGAGAAAGATTACTTTTGGCTTGGATGCGTGTCTTTTAAGTCTATAACGGAACATTGCGTTTCAATCCACCACAGACTAAATAAGCTACGTTCACAACTTAGGAGAATTCCTCCAAGGCTTAATATTACGTTCCACTGCATGCAAGGGACAGTAGCGAAAATGGAAAACATTCGATCTCTTTTCGACCAAATAAAAATAGAAATGTCAAAACAAACCGATGACATTATGATACGAATCGATGAAGAGTTAGTTCTTTTCAAAGTTGAAATGCAGGAATTAAGGTCAGAAAACGATAAATTAAAGGAAAAGATAAAAAATTTAGAAAAACATTTAAGATCAAATAACCTAATTTTATATGGAATTAAAGACACTGAAAAATCGACCGAAAATCTCATCGCAATCATTATAAAGAAAGTTAAAGACGATCTAAATATTACCATAGAAGATAGAGACATTAATACGATATACAGAATTGGTAAAAACAACATAGAAAATGCAAAAGATAGACCAATCCTCCTGGCATTTGTAAACTTCTGGAAGAAAAACTCAGTAATAGCAAATAAAAAGAAACTGAAAAATGTATATGTGTCTGAAGACTACCCGAAATAAATCCTCGACATGAGAAAGAAACTACAGCCTAAATTGGAAGAAAAAAGGAAGAAAGGAAATTATGCATACATAAATTATGACAAGTTAGTTATCAAAGAGAGGAAACCAGGAATTGAGAAACGCAAAAGAGAACCGTCAACGTCGTCCAATGTAAAAGAACACCCCCGTAAACAATAAGTGTCAACTAAAACACACCGTCTAAATGCTTTTGATTTAACGAGGTATAGAAGCAACTCTTTGCCGTCGACCAACTCGCCAACTGATCAGAACGCATAGGACATTGCCATCAGTCACCGGAACAAAACACTAAATAAACAAGAATTTAAAGATAACAGAAAAAAAAATATTCCCTAACCCGACTTGTCCTCGTGGGGAATTAGACTGCGACCCTCCACCAAATACAGAAACAGATAAAAATATAAAACAAACCCTCAAAATTTGCACCTATAATGTAAGATCACTTGCATTAGAGATTATAGAACGATTCCTTGAATTAACTAATGCTCTAAAAAACATCAACTGGGATATTCTAGGCCTTGCAGAAATCCGAAAGATGGGATGTAGAATCGAAGAATACAATGACCTTATTTTTTGCTACATCGGTGAAACCAAAAGACTACATGGAGTAGGATTTCTGATCAAGAAAAAATATAAAAACAACATTACCATCTTTATAGGAATTTCAGAAAGAGTAGCACTGTTACAAGTAAAATTTGAATGCTTCTCCTTATCAATAATTCAAACATATTCACCGACTGAGAAATCAACGGAAGAAGAAATTGAAGAATTCTACAATGACATTGAATATGCTCACACCAAGACCTAAGGAAAGGTTATAGTCATTGCAGATTTCAATGCTAAAATTGGTTGTTCACAAGCAAACTATTACTCAATAATGGGAAAATATGGTTACGGAGTGCGCAATGAAAGAGGTGAACGCCTCTTAAGCTACGCTTATCAACACAAACTGTCAATAATGAACTCATTTTTTAAAAAGGAGGAGAACCGAAGATGGACATGGTTATCGCCACACCAAAAAACTAAAAATGAAATAGATTTTATAATAATAAACCATCATAAGCTTGTAACAAATACTGAAGTACTAAGCAAATTCAATTTCTCTTCCGATCACAGATTATTGAGAGCAACACTACGTTTAAGTCGTCCAATAAAGAGCAGAAAAACCTACACAACTTAACCTAAAATCCCCAAGACAGAAGCTGAAATCAAAAATTATATCGAAAATCCACGTGCACACACAAAATATGTAGAAACAGAGTGCATTGACACCCAAACATATTAAAATATCCTGGAAAGAGGTATAAAGCTCTACAAAGCCTCATCAACATAATATTTTCTCTGAAGACAGTCCAATTTATAAAAAGGAACACGGAACTACTACACACAAAGAATAAAACCAAAGAATTGAAAGAAAAACTTATCAGAATATACAAAGAGGCTAATAGATCAATCCGTAAGGCCACAACAATCACAGATATGAGATTATTTCAAGAAACATCGAGAATTTTAGAAGTGCCAAAAAAGCCTATAAAGAATTAACTACATTTAAATCATGGATTCAGAAACATGAGCACAATTCACAAGAAACAAAATCTAGAAGAGATGTAATAAGTCATGCAACAAGCTTTTACAAAAACTTATACAAGAAACAAAATAACACTGAAATGGAAACACAAGCAACTCACATAAATACGAGTGACTGTATCAGACCAATTGAAGACTCCGAAGTTTATGAATATGTCAAAAAGCTGAAGGCTGAGAAGAGTCCCGGACCAGATGGAATATGCAACGAAGCCCTTAAAATAGGAGCACCCATCCCAACCCGCCATTTAACGCAACTATTTAATATGATATTAGACGAAGAAAAAGTACCAACACAATGGTGTACATCAGACATAATTTTGCTCTTCAAAAAAGGAAACCCCTTGGACATAGGGAATTATAGACCCATAAGTCTGATGGCAAGTATATACAAATTATTCTCATTCGTAATACTAAAGAGAATATCCGACGACATAGACAAACAGCAACCAAAGGAACAAGCGGGATTCAGATCGGGATATAATACAATGGACCACATACAGACATTAGAACAGGTTATAGAAAAGTACAGAGAATACAATATACCTCTGTATGTGGCCTTCATTGACTACAACAAAGCTTTTGACTGTATCAGTCACTATTCAATCTGGAACGCATTACAACAATTAAACATTAATTCGAAATACATCAATATCTTGAAATATATTTATAAAAAAGCACGAGCAGAATAAAATTAGAAAATAGAGGAGACGAAATAAACATAGAAGGAGGCCTCAGGCAAGGAAATCCTCTATCCCCAAAACTGTTTATAGCAGTACTTGAAAATATTTTCCAAAAGCTAGACTGGAAAAATAGAGGAGTGTACATTAACGGATACTATTTAAACCATCTGAGGTTCGCTAATGACATTGTTGTAATAGCCGAAACCGCCGAAGACCTAGAGGAAATGATGACATCACTTGACTGCGAAAGCTCCAAAATCGGCCTGGAAATGAATGCAGGTAAAACTAAGATAATAACCAACAGTCGTGAACGCCCGATAGCGATAAAAGGCAACAATATAGAATATGTCTGTGAATACATCTACTTGGGTAAATACATGAAAAATACATAAATATATAAAAACCCAACCACATGGGAGCCCTCGGCAGGGGAGACCAGACGGCCGAGGGTTAGGGGGGAAGGGAAAGAAACTGGCGGACGATGCGGGCGGTATTGAGGAGCACCGCCTTCTGCATTTGAGCCTGAAACGGTTCGTCACGGAGTCCTTGTCGCCTCAGATGACCCGAGAGGCTGACTGGGATTAACTCGTTCGCAGAAACGACCACAGGAATAATTTCGGTCAGCAGACCACCACACATGTCGGTCACCTCGTGAGCCAGGTTCAGATATTTTGTCAGCTTATCTGTTTCGGCTTTCACGAGGTTCTCGTCATAAGGAATGGTAATGTCGACCAAAAATATCCTTGACTGTGCCCGGTCCATTAGCACAATATCAGACTTATTCGCAAGAATAGTCCTGTCTGTGATGATGGCCCGGTCCCAGTAAAGCCTGGCGCGGTCATTTTCGAGCACGGCTTCCGGCAAGTACTTATAATACGGCAGTTTCCGATCCACGAGACCGTATTTCAGAGCGAGCTCCTGGTGTAGAATCCTGGCTAATAGATTGTGTCTGTGCAAATACTCAGAGTTAGAAAGCGCCGAATAACCGGAGATGACATGCCTAAGTGGCTCACTCACATGGCGACAAGCTCGACAGATGTCGACGGCGCCATCCTTTACGATGTATCTCCGATAATTGGTGGTCTTAATAACCTTATCCTGTATCGCACAGACAAAACCCTCGGTTTCCCCAAAGAGTACGGTCGGATAAGATAAGATACGGTCTCCCGGTCGGAAGTGCACTGTACTACTGGGTCTTGCCATTGCTCGTTGGCTAAGGATAGAGGAGTAAGCGCTTTATCACACGAAATGACGTCCCTATTGAATGGATCACCCGATCTCACCAGAAAGTAATTACGGAGGCTGCACACTTCACGATTATGCATGGTGTGAGCGCTCAAAAAGCTGCGCCCATCATGTTTCCGCGGCAAGTACAGCCTCATTACTGACGATCTCGGGTGATGCATCCTGTGAGACGTCATAACAGTACGGACTTTTTTATCCAGAGCATTCAGTTCGGTCTGAGACCTCCTGAGTATGCCGAAGGCATATATGAGGACAGGCATGATCCAACCGTTATATGCGTGTGTCTTATTCACACCCGACAAAAGACTGTTGAGCACTTTTGTCAAGCTTGCATTATTATTATAATTATTAGTTGGCTTTGTATTCATCATCGTCATCATCAGTACAGCCAATCAAGAGTTATAGGTCACATTCATAAAACTAATACTAAAAACAAATTATTATACACTGCTACTAACTGCGGTACATTGCCAAGAACGCTAGCTGTGTTTCCTTGCCGAATGGCTATACTTAGCATTTGAGTGAGAAAAAAACTAGCCCTATTGTCACCAGCAGCGTCTTTACCGCATGTGTGGGATCTACGACCGATAGTCTCTACAGCAAATCGCCCAAAAATGTAGTCATCTCTCAGAGACTCAAATTTGTGTCACTTAATTCAGCTGCCTTTGAGGCCGCCCGGCTCCCAACAAAGTACCCCTGAGATAAAAGACAGCCAAAGTATCGAGGCACATAGAATCTGCCAGATCTTCTCCTCTCTCCATCGGATCTCCTGCCGTCGTCTCTAAATATTTCACAAGGCTTTAAAACCGAGGAAAGATTTGAAGAGACAAGATCTCTTTGGACAGCATTTAATAGAATATAATGATTCTTTATTCAAATTGATTATTACATAATACTTAATGAAAGTAATTTTTTTATACCAGTGAGGCTTTTTTTAAACATATTTCACTTTACAACAATTTTGTTTGTAAAATTTTTAAATGAATTTTAATAGAACCAGCTAGTAGCGATCATCTCATTCCCAGGGATTATTTTAATTTATGTATTTTTTTATATTATTATAGCCCCTTTTCTTACAACTTTAATTACATTTTCTGGGATTTTTTGGGACCTTGCCCCATAAATGAATTACTAATACTGTGGAGTCTAGTAACAGGTATTACAAGTTTATGTTCTTTTTCCTAGTGTTTAAAGTATGAACATTCTTATTCTTATGTTACATTTTCATAAATATATTGCGATGCCAAAGTTAATAAGTTTATTTCTTAAAATTTTTCTCTGAGGACCTCTTTTCAATTCAAGTTATAAATTGCTCATACGGCTCTCCTTTGCAAAACAAATATGGATTCAATATCAGTCGCATTAATACATAGCAAAATTCCATAAGACATTACACTACGAAAGTAACTAAAATAACACTTACCCTTCGTATCAACACAGTGAGACTTCCAATATTTATTACAGCATATGCTGCAGAACTAAGTCTACTTGCTAATTTAGATATTTGTGGGCCCTATTGAAGCTTCGCGTCAATAGTAATACCAAAAAAAAAACAGTGGTACACACAAGAGTCAACTCATCCTCATTTAAATTACATTGATATTCGAGTGCTTAGTTGGGTATGGTAAATTTAATACATTTTTTCTTATCGCCGTTTAAGAGCAAATTGTTGGCGTTAAACCAGTGTACCAATTTCGATAGAGCATTATTTACACCGTCTAAATTAATTGACTACCGGTTGAGTTTGAAAATTAAAGAAGTATCATCAGCAAATATTATTATATCGTGATTGTCCCCTAGAAGATAAGGTAAGTCATTAATATAGATAAAGAACAGGAATGGGCATCTCAAGGCATCAAATTCTTAACAGTGGTTCTTAACAGAGCCACGCGAATGTCGTTGCTGTTGCACGTATGGGCCGGCTTGAACCGGGGTGGTACCACGGCCTCACGGAAAACCTGCGTGAAGTAGAATCTCTGCTTCTGCATTTCGTCTGGTCAGTACAGGTGGCTGGAGGACGAATCCCCCCCCCCCCCCGCTTCCTTTACATGGTAACGGACTTAAATAAAACACTACCCAGGAGGGTGTCAGTACCCGCGGTGACGGAGAATCCCTCGCTAAGCATCCACGCCCAAGCTACCCTACTCTTCCTGAACGTGGGTACTCAGGCTATCCCACGTATTCTAGGGGGAGGGGGGGGGATTCCACTCGAGACTAAACCTGCTCGGGGCAAACGGAGAAATAAGTCAAACGCGCCCCCTGCCACTCTATCTGTGGATATCTGCAACATCAGGGGTCTTCATTCACAATTTAACGCCGGCTACTACTATCTGGAAACTGCGGACCCGGCCTTGCTCTTTTCTAACCGAGACGCAGGTGTCTTCTCCGGCTGATACTTCGTATCTCTCTTACCCGGGGTACAAATTTGAACACTCCTTTGTGCCCCGGGCTGCAGTTAGGGTGTACGTCAGAGAGGACATCTGTTTTCGACGCCACGGCAGCCTTGAACGTACGGACATGTCCATCTTATGGCTGCGCGTAGACAGCGATGACCTTCCCCTCGTCTACGGGTGCCTCTATAAGTCCCATAGCGGCAATACCGAAACAGAACGACTCATCGACCACGTCCAAATGGCTGGAGACTCCGTGCTACAACAGGTCTCATCCGCAGAGATCGTGATGCTTGATGATTTTAACGCCCACGCCGATCATGCGGGTAGATCTGTTTATGATCATGTGCATCACTTCCTTTTTACTTAAAATAACTGAGTCCGCGGTACCGTGTCCTCACCAGCTGATTAGTGACCGTCAGTACGGTTTCCGTCGCGGTTGCTCGGCTGGTGATCTTCTGGGTTACCTAAATTATTAATGAGCGGAGGCAGTAAAGTCCAAGGGGGAGGCGTTAGCCGTTAGTTTAGACATAGCATCTCACGAAACTTCCTTCCTATGGGCTTCCTGAGAAAATGTGCAATTGGATCACCAGTTTTCTTGCAGATTGGAGCATCAAGGTCGTAGTAGACGGTGCATGCTCCGATTACATGCCCATTAACGTTGGTATTCCACAAGGCTGCGTGCTATCGCCAATGCTATTTCTTCTCTATATCAATGACATGTTGCAAACCGGTAAAATTCATTGCTATGTGGATGACAGCACTGGTGATCCTTTATACACTGGCCGTATCAATATTTCTCGGGAATATGTCGCCGAGTACCGGGAAAAACTTGTACCTGAAGTCGAGATTTTGTTAAGCTAAGTATCGGAATGCGGGCGACTAAATCTAGTCCAGTTTAGTTCCCAGAAAACACAAGTTTTCACGTTTACCGCTAAAAAGAACTCCTTCGTCGTATCTCCGAGGATAAATGTAGATGTCTATGGGCCACAGCAACCACTTACCATCAAGTGGACTGTGTGCTCACTTGTCACCCTATCCTATAAAAAAATGATAATGTAGATAAAATGGCATTTTATATATCATATTGAATCGCCTTTCTAAATACGTTTTGCAAGTCTGGAAGAAATTTGTTCGTACAAACTTCTTCCAGACTTGCAGTTCGGCTTCAGACCCATACATTCGACCCATAGATATCTACATCTGTCCTCTATTACAAATGAAAATGCAGATGCGTTGCCACCAGTGACGACTAAGATGGAATGCCTCATTTCCAGTAAAAAGGATCTCCGGTTCTCTACACTCACCATACGAAACACAGCAGCGTTAAGCTGCTATTTTAAAGAAGGACCCCGTAGTGAATACTGCTCTTTTAGCCGATGACACGGCACATTTCGTAGCACATCATAGTTAGTTCTATATCGTCGGATGGCTAGCCTTTTTTCCAGTAGCTCTATAAAGAGCTACGGATCGTATAACTCTCGCAAAGAGGCGACGTACTCCCTCCGTCGGTCCCCCTAGATTGGACAGCAGTCTATGCATAGCACCCGCCACCCTTTCGATCCGGGGGACTAGGCTCTCGAAATGTTCTTCAAAGCCCCAGCTACTGTCCAGGTGGAGGCCTAGGAACTTCATGTACCTCCCCACCCTGACTTCAGACCCAACCACGCGGACGCACGAGTCATGTGGTTCCTTGCTCCGTGGTAATTTATGAGTCCATAGGGCCTCGGTCTTGTTAGCCCCTATTTCTAATCCCAACTCGTGTATTTTAGCGACTAAGACTTCCGCTCCAAGCTCAGCGAGCTTGTTGGCTCTCTTGAAAGTTATCCCGCTGGCAATCACTAATGTATCGGCGGTATAGCACACGATATTTATGCGAGCGGGAAGGTCTACTCACAGAACTGCATCGTATGCGAGGTTCCATAGTGGTGGACTCGGCACTGAGCCCTGTGGAAGCTCACGTTTGATCTCCCTCCGGATCTTTCTACCATCTTGCCCCGTGTACAGAATGTACTTGTCGCTCATGTACTCCCCAATAATACTTTGCAGTTAAGAAGGCTGGGATTAATCCGAACAATTCCTCAGAGCACTCCCCGTGGTAAATTCGAAAGATATGATATACCAGTGTCCTCCTGATTGCGTCCCAGGATAGAGAGTTAAAGGCGTTGATGTCAAGACTTATCGCCAACGCCACGCCACCCTAGGACGCTGCTTGTAGTGATAGGGAGCGGACGCGCATAATTGCATGTACAATGGAACGCTCCCGTCGGAACCTCATGGAAAAGCCTACATTTGCACATAATATAAGCATGAACTAGTAGCGTAACATTATAAAATAACTATCGTGAGTGACGAGTACCAGATTCTTTTTTGGTAGTGAAGCAGTTATAGAAATGAGACATGAGTCACTAAGGTTGACAAGACATTTGCATTTTGGTTCGTGTTTTTGGCCCACAGCATCCACTTTTTTATAGGAGAGGGGGCAAACGAGCATGCGGCTCACCTGATGGTAAGTGACTACCGCCGCCCATGAACAACTGCACCACCAGGGTAATTGTAGATGCGTTGCGAGCCTTTTAAAAAGGAGTAGGCTCTTTTCTTGAAGGTCCCTAAGTCGTATCGGTCCGGAAAAATTACTAATGGTAATCATCAGAAAAAAAAATCAGAAGAAAACATCTTCTAAATCGCACAGTGGTGGACCGCCAATAATCCAGATGGTGTGGATTGTATCAGTTCTGCCACTTGAAATTTGGCGACTGGGATTAATCCGTACAATTCCTCAGAGCACTCCCCGTGGTAAATTCGAAAGAAAATGCAAAGGGATGGAACATCTCTTCGCAGTGCTAATTAATCGAGCCGATCGGAAAGGACTCGGTTGTCGACGATTCGAGCCGCTCTGCGCTGGATGCGGTCAAATAGAAAGAGCTGGCATAGGGGAGCCCCTGCCTAGAGATGGGAACAGTATTCCATGTGAGGCCGAACCTGCGCCTTGTAAAGTTGCAGGCGGTGTGCCGGTATGAAATACTGTCCCGCTCTGCTGAGCACGCCAAGCTTTTTAGAGGCCAATTTGACCTTCTCTTCCAAGTGACCACGAAACTGCACGTCACTCGATATGTCGACTCCGAGGATTCCGATACTGGCTGAGGCAAGAAAGGGAGTGCCTTGAAAGTAAGGAGATACGACAAAGGGTTTCTTTTTAGCGGTAAACGCGCAAACTAGTGTCTTCTGAGGATTAAACTGGACTAGATTTAGTCGCCCCTAAACCGAGACTTTTTTTTTTCTTTTTTAAAAAAGAAAACGTTACCCCCACACTAGGATTATCTCCTGGATCGTGGAGGCAGTTTACAAACACAAATTGCACAAGGACAAACATCCAGACCCGGAACAATAATTTGTAGGCCATACAAATACTTGTTCCGTGCGGGATTCGAACCCGCGGCCCCCAGCGCACCAACTCATTGCTAAGCCACTGCGCCACGGAGCCGTCTAACCTGGTTCAACAAAGACTCGTCTTCAGACACAAATTTGTTCCGGTACTTGGCGACGTTTTCCCGAGAAATATTGGCACGACCGGTGTGTAAAGCATCACCAGTGCTGTCATCCGCATAGCAATTAATGTTACATGTAAGCAACATATCATTGATATGAAGAAGAAACAGCGTTGGTGATTGCACACAGCCTTGTGGAACACCAGCGTTAATGGGCTTGTAGTCGTAGCATGCACCGCATACATCGAACTTGATGCTCTAATCTGCAAGGAAGCTGGTGATCCAATTGCACAATTTCTCGGGAAGCCCATAGGAAGGGAGCTTCGAAAGAAGCGCTTTGTGCCAAAATCGATCGAAGGCCTTCGCAATGTCCAAACTGACGGCCAATGCCTCCCCCTTGGACTCTACTACCTCCACCCATCTATGAGTCAGGTAGGCCAGAAGATCACCAGCTGATCAACCCCGACGAATACCGTATTGGCGGTCACTAATCAGCTGGTGATCCTCAAGGTACCGCATGAGCTGGCAGTTAATAATGGGTTCCATTATTTTGGAGAACAAGGAGGTGATGGCGATAGGCCTTTTTTAGGGATCGGGTGGACCAAAGCTGTCTTCCATGAATTAGGGACTACGCCTAGGGAGTAGTAGTACTGGAAAAGACGCGTTTGAACCGATGCCAACTCCGGTGCACACGTCCTCAGCACAATTGGGGGGATTTCGTCAGGCCCACTTGACTTGTGGATGTCCAGCGAGAGTAGTGCTTAGCGAACCGAGTGCTTTGAGAACCGCACATCCGGCATGGAGCACTCACACCGCGGAATGGTCGGCGGTGTGTTCTTCCCGTCATCAAGAGTCGAGTTGGACGCAAAAGGGAGCCTAAACGGTCGGCTTTCACTTTTGCGGCGTGGGCCAGTGAGTCGTCCTACCTGTGCAGAGATGATAGTGATGGCTTACAGAAATTCCCTTGGACAGCCTTGGCGAGAGACCAGAATGCACGGGTTCCCGAAGGAAGGCGAACTAGTTTCTCGCCAATTCTGCCTATGTGCTCTGACGTTGCCTTGGCAATAACTCTTTTGCGATGAAACCAAGGCTGAGATCTGCCTCCGGTGGGTACCACAGATGATGGAATAAATAGTTCCATTCCCTGTAGCACCACATCAGTGACAGAGTCAACAACAGCGCTGGGATCATCCGGCGAGAAGCAAACCCTTCCCCATGTGTAGGATGCAAAGAAAGACCGCATTCCGTCCCAATCCGCCGACCTGTAATGCCAAACACGGCGGCAACCTGCAGAACGCAACCGCGAGGGGAGCGTGAGTGGCACCCCACTCCGGATCAGACAATGGTCCGAAGAGCCGTGAGGGGCATCGACAGAAACCTATATTTACCATAAATTGGACTATGTGCTCTTTTGTCACCCTTCTAAATTTTTTTTTCTAGATTTGGTAAATAAATATAAGTAAGAGCCGATCATTTCTCACAGAATCTTTAATACTAACACATCCTCTTCAAAAGTAAATGAGGTCCTACCACAGCTGTAGAATGAATGTAGGTTATTATTACTTTAAATTTACATTAAGAAGAGTGAGAGTGTACATTTTACAAAATACAGACAGTAAGGGATTCCATTTTAGTTTTCAGGGGTGACAACGCATTTGAAGCCTCCGTCAATGCCATCAAAAGGACTATCAGCTCATTTGTCAGATTTTTTTTTAAATAACTAACTGAATTGGTCCATAAAAATAATATAGATGGACTAAAATTTCATTTGAGGGATTAACGTTTATAACTTAAGGGGATAAATAAGCCGAGACATTAATTATTTATTACTTCTTCTTAAAATTACCTTACGAAACCTTTTTGATGTTAAATTAAACAAATTACTTTGAAACGTCAAGTATCGCCTCAATGGGAAAACAAAGAAATTTACGTAAAATGCAAACTGATGGGTAGAAAGCATTTTACTGAAATTATAATGATGTCCTAAACATTTGAGGTAATTCCGAATGTTTCCTGGGTTTATGCTTATTATAATTTAGATTAAATAATTATATTTTTTTAGGCATAAAAACTCAATTATAACTCGTGCTTCGTCCTCTAGATTAGTAGCTGGAACTTATTAAACACATGTAGTATCACGTCTAGGATTCACCACTCGCACCATATTTGAGAATCTAAAAATTTAAAACCCCTCCTTTCAACTTCCTCCTCCGATCACGGAAGTGGGGATAATCCTACTCTGTGTTCGATCCATAGATTCTGCCCTCGATATGTTATTCACAGTTTAGTGCTCCACCACTCAACACCTCTCTTTATTTTTATATTGTGTTGATATTTGAATGTTGTTTGATATAGTGTTATGCTATCAGTGAAACGTAGTGATTGGCTGATAAATATGCCGAAAAGTAAGTATTACTTAAATCAAGAAATAAAAAAAACCAAACTACGAATTATAGCGTGCTTGAAGGCGCAAATATAGAATATCAAGCCTTCGAGTAATTCGCCGCTGGACTTGGATCAACTGGAAGGGAAGGCAGGAAATATCTCAATGAAATAAAATCAGTTCGTTATTTCTTTTCAAAGAAAATGTAACATAAGCTCAAAAGAAGTTAGCTAAGTTCTGGTTATAGTAACTGTAGCATATAGTGTCTTTAATAAAGTAAGGTTAGTTCATTTCGAAGGAACTGAACACACACCTTTCAAATAATATATTATAATGAATAATGAATTATTTGTTATTTCTTTGTTTTCTGGGTAAAACTATAGACGTCCGGTACTTGCCTACGGGGATGGGGGTATGAAGTAATTTCAGGGGATGCCTCCCCTACCCTTCCTCTCTTGTGGAAAAGTATGGTTTATGAGTAATGATTACTTTGTAATATCATAATATCACATTTTAACACGAATATTGACCCAAAGCTACTTCTGAAACTACTTTGGCGCTGCGGTAAGTATAGCCTCTTTGCACTTACGTAGCAAATGGCAGGCATCTGTGCGAGCAACAGCGGCCGAGGCTGGTCGCCGAAGGCGACCAATAAATCAAAGCTGAGGAGGTGTGCGGCGGGCGGGAGCTTCTCTCTCTTCACGCCCTACGGCTTTACAAAAACACTCTAGGGATAGGGCAGACAAGACTACGTAAAGTCGGGGCGTGCTGAATTGGTTTTAGTACAGATTCGACCTATCCAATCTGACCTGACTTTATAGGTTGCCCTAAACATTGCTACGATAGTGGTAAATGAAATAATGTAATGTGAATTGTTATAAGTTTGTTTCCTGAAAAACCTCTTGACTGCTCTCCACTGCGACTCAATTCGTTGTGTATTGGTCTCATCTTCAGCCATAAATGGATTATCTGGGTCAGAGTAATTAACTTTTTAATGGGTGATCCTTTTCGTTATATGCAACTTTTAGTTAGTTAAATTTATTTTTGTCGTAATTTATTCAAAACACATTTCCAAAATCCAAAAATATTATAAAAGGCTCAAGCTTAACCTTGACTAATCTCCATGACTGAAAATATAATTCAAATCAAGAAGTAGACGTCAACTTTATAATACTAGAGCGAATTATTTAAATTTATTTTTATCGTAATTTTTATGTGTAAGAGGTTCAAGCTTAACCCTGATAAGCCTTCTAAACTGGAAAAATAATTAAAATCAAATACCGGACGTCTACTACATAATGCAAGACCAAATTGACATATTTGCGCTTCGTTATACGCATGTTTAGGGAAATTTATTTTTATCGTAATTAATTCTAAACACATTTCCGACATCCAAAAACAGTGTAAAAGATTCAACCTTAACCCTGGCAAGCCTCCTAAACTGAAAACATAAATAAAATGAAGTAACGGTCTATAGCCAACCCGATTTCTGTATCTTTTTAGAGTTAGCAAAATGAGAAACCGCTAACATGAAGGAGCTTAAAGGAAATCCTAAAGAACCCATTGGGCTATATGGTCCCATTGGACTCGTACTTGCAAAGAAATTATCGCAGAAACGTCGATCACCCCTGCGTCAAAATAAGATATAGATGCTGACATAATATTAAAAATCCTGGACAAGGATTTGACAGAATTTGGTCCTGACATGCAATGCGAATTAGGTATTTGTTTAAAACATATAGCCACATTAGGCTTGAACAAAGAGACCGTAAAAAATCTGTGCTTATTACTTTACCTTAGCCAACTGCAAAAAAATTGGCGTTAAAACAATGAATGGCAGGATAAAGGTACCCGAGACTGCTAAAACCAGAAGCCTAAGACTGAAAGCAGGCCTCGTCTAGCCATCGGTATCCGTCGGGACCTCAGAAGGGCGCCAAAAGCCGCACCCACAATGCCAGCACCCCACCAACGAAGGTGGGTCCACAATCTCCTCAATGTAATGTAATGTAATGTTATGTATCTGTAGATAACCTTGACCTTCACTCTCAATAAATGATTCAATTTTGATACGCCGTAATATATATCTTCTATAGGCAATGATAGATCTTTGGTTAAATGTCCAGAAATTATGCTGAGTTCATTTTTAACTGATCTTGTGATAGTATATGTATATCAAATTTCCTCTCATAAATGTCGGTAACAGTATCGAGCAAGTTAATTTGTATCTTTTCCAAATTAACTTAGATGTTGTTTGATATTACAGATAATAAGGTAAGCTCGTTGATAGCTCTTTATGTTTGCATCTCTTCTTTAATAACACAATTTTCTGGCTCTAATTTATTGATATACTGATGGAACAGTTTTTGTGAACAAAAAGTTATATTGTGCTTCTACTACTGATGTCTGATTTGTTCATAATTTTACGAGATGCCTTTAATTTATTCTAATGAGGTCAATATCCTTTTGATATTATTCAGCGAAGTCATTGTAGGGTACGCCTAAAAGTGCATGCGTAGCATTTCCTATGCCATTGATAAACCCGCGACATACTCGTATTCGCGCTACCGCAGACAAGCTCCGGACGTCTACTTCATAATACTAGACCAAATTAGTATTTTTCCGCTTCGTTATACGCATTTTTAAGTGAATTTTTTTTATTGGTTTATTGATTCAAACTTAACCTTGATGAAAACTTAACAAGCCTCCTAAACTGAAAACATAAATAAAATAAAATCGGACATCTATAGCCAACCTGATTTCTGTAATAAGATTTTGAATTACCCTGATTGTAAAAAAAAACCTTTTTAGAATTAGCAAAATGAGAAACCGCTAACATGAAGAAGCTTAAAGGCAATCCTAAGGAACTTGCAATGAAATTATCGCAGAAACACCGATCACCCCTGCGTCAAAATCATATATAGATGCTGACATATTAAAAATCCTCGAAAAGACTCGAACTGGCCACATACAACGCACGCACCCTGAGGACTGACGAGAAGATCGTGGAGCTGGAAGAAGAGATAGACAAGTTACGCTGGCATATTATAGGATTATCCGAGGTCCGAGAGAGAGGGGGAGGACACGGTAATCCTTGAATCCGGCAACTTGCTCTATCACCGGGAGGGTGAGCATCTGTCTCAAGGACGTGTCGGATTTATCGTCCACATGTCTCTCGTTAACAACGTTGTAAAGATTGAGAGTGTGTCCGCGAGGGTTGCGTATCTTATACTCAAAATCACCAAACGGTATTCGCTGAAAGTCATACAGGTTTACGCACCAACCTCCGCACACCCGGATGAGAAGGTTGAGGAAATGTATGAGGATGTCTCTATAGCCATGCATTCCTCCAAAACCCACTATACGGTGTTAATGGGACACTTCAATGCAAAACTAGGCACAAGAGAGAACGGTGAGCTGAAAGTAGGGAAATTTGGAATAGGGCAACGGAACCCAAGGGGCCAGCAGCTGGCCGACTTCATGGAGAAAGAGGGACTAAAGAGTCCCTTAACGCACGCAGGCACGCACGCACGCACCCACGCACGCACGCACGCACGTACTTTGGAACAGAGCACTAGGGGGACGGAGCGTTGACTTCATTAGACGAGACCTCTCCAGTTCATAAAGATGATGAACTCTTTCTTCCAGAAGCGACCCCATAGGAAGTGGACCTGGTCGAGCCCCGACAGTTCGACAAAAAATGAGATTGACTTCATTATGACGACCAGACGAGAACTGTTCAGTGATGTCTCTGTAATCGCGAGGGTGAAAACTGGTAGCGATCACCGAATGATTAGAGGCACACTGAACCTAAACGTTAAGTTGGAGAGGTCTCGTCTAATGAAGTCAACGCTCCGTCCCCCCCGTGCTCTGTTCCAAAGTGCGTGCGTAGGTGCGTGCGTGCGTGCCTGCGTGCGTTAAGTATATATTACTTAATAGTTTTCATATCAATTGTTTTAGCTAAGGTTGTAGTCATGGCTGCAGTCATGGCTACATCATAACCTCAAAAGTGACGAAATACATAAAGTGTAACGTTCTATGATCCTCGGCTTTTAAATAATATGTATTTATCATTTAGGATATAGATTGTGCCCAGGGGGAACGGATTAATCCATACACTAGTCATGTTCGCGATATTTTATAGCCAGGTCACAGCATGTATGGGCCGTGACCTATGTTCTTTAAGCAAAAATTACAAAAAATCATAATTCAATGTCTATTATATTTAAAGTAAGAAAAGAATGATTACAATGGATTACAACTAATTAAACAACTAAGAAGTTGTATGTTTAAGCATGAACAAAATGAATTATTGTATAATTTTGGCATTCAACACTTACAAAATGAAATTCATCACTTAACTAGTTCGCTTAGTTCCATAATTCAGAAAACCATACAGCCTAGAAACAAATAGATGAGCATATTTTTGCCGCTGGCAAATTGATTGACATTTGTAATTATAAAAGGGACAGGTTTGAATCTTTGACAAAAAACATATGAAGGGCTGTATATTATGATCCTCATCAAAATAATTATGTTATGATTCTGCAATGAAGCGTGACAGTGTAAATGTTAATAATTTAAATTTTGTATATCACAAAAGTTATAATAATGAAGCCAAATACATTAATTCTCCTTTACCAAAAAATATTATTACTATCAGACAATATAGGACAAAATTTAGGAATTTTGATGAATACCAAGTTACCGCAACAAGTTATAAATACTCGTAGTTGTCAACCTGGTGCACCCTATAATTGTGTATTAAATAATTTAATTAACTCAAAAGACTTAAACGATGAAACCACTATCATAATTCTGTATGACAATAGTCTCTCTTTAAAAAGAAAGACTTAATTTTTGACGCAGTGTAGTGACACAACGCCTATGGCCAATGTATGGAAAAAAGTAGTGTATTTGCAAGTGTGATCGGTAAGCGAGTACTGTCCATCAACGTGTTAAATAACTTTGAAATTCTTTTAGACATTCATAATAAAACTAAATATAAGTTTATATTATGTGCATTACCACATAATGACTTCAATAATAATTTCTATGAATATAATGAATATTTAATTAATTAAATCAAAATAATTAATCAATTGGTAATTAAATAATTAATACTTTAAGAAATGAAGAGGAAACTTTTTGGTAAGCTAAAGATAAAATTATCTTTTACTTCTTCCTACTAATTTTTGTAGCTATTCAAATGTTTTTTATCAATGTCTTGATAGTATTTTATTTTTAAATATCTACCCCGAATTATTGTTAGAGCTTCAATAAACATGAACAAGATAATAAATGTTAATACTTTATCTAATATGTTTTAATTCCATAAATCGCATATTGAGCGACATAAACAAGCGCCTAACATTATACTGACTGCTATATGTACATACATTAATTTACCTATCTCCTTAACTAATGCAGACCCCATTTTAAAACTTCGGGTGTATTATTTAGATACTCTAAGCTATGTTTTGAAATAAAAAACAATAAAAAAAAATTTGTCGAAGTTTCCAAAATTTTGTTTTGAAATATTTACTTCCGGTTTAGTAGACTAAAAAAATTATTTTTTTAAAAAGTTAAAGAAATTTTCTATATAAATCTTTAAATTTTTTGTTATTGTTATCAATACGAAAAAATTCTTCCAAAAAATTCTAATTTCGATTTAGACGATTCCTTAGGAGCCCATAACTAGACAAATACACAACATATGAGAAAAAAATTATGTCCGTATTTATATCTATTAGAAGTATAACTGGACCTAATATGAACAAATTTCAGAACCTCACTTTTTTCCCTGTCCGCTTGACGTGAAATGCCCCTTTGTTTATTATTAATTTTTTTCGGCTGCAAAATGTCAAAATTCTCGGTGTTTTAGCAGCCTTGTATAAATTTATTTTACTAAATAGTCTCTATTTGCCTCACTCACTCAGTTATTTCGGCGTCAACCGACGTCGTGAGTGGATACTGTATCGGTTGTTTGCAGCGGCTCTAAAAGATCGCTGTACATATACAAAATATTCGAAATACCAAATTTCATATATACTTGATTATAATAATAATCAGAGATTTTTATTACAATATTTTAAAAGCACAGAATAAATTAATAGTAGTACGTATTAAAAGTAAGTAGGATGTGAAATTTATACTTAAATACGTCTTGGACTTGACCTGAATGATGATATGATGATCATATGAGCATTCCTCATAAGACCTCATAAGCGTAAAAAGCTTATTGCAGCATTACTTGCTTACAATATACAAAACCCAATGATAAATAATGTGATCCAATCCATTAGTTTAAATAGTGTAAATGCTATTGAGTTGCCAACTAATAATGATTTAAACTTTTCGATAAGACAAAGGCTCAGGTTTTAAAACTTAATATTAGTCATCAAAACATTCAAGGCCTTGCTGGCAAGGAATCAGAAGTCGATTTATTACTTAATCATTACAATATTCATGTATTATGCTTAACGGAAAATTGGTTAAAGAATAGTAAATTATTTATTAATGTTTGGAATGATAATATGATAAGTGCATTTATCCGAAAGTCCACCATGCATGGTGGTTCATTAATATTGACTCGTAGTAATATTAAATGTAAGGAAAGAAAAGACATTGTGGTATTTTCTGTGAAACGTGTTATAGAATTATCGTGTGTGGAACTTGAGTGACATGTTATTATTTGCGTATACAGATCGCCATCTAGTGACTGAAACATTTAAAGCAAAATAGAAGTTCTTAGACATATATGTACATATAAAAAGTTTGTAGTCGTTTGTGGCGATTTCAATATTTATATAATGGAATTTAACACTTTAAGTAACAGGCTTATTATCTTATTTTATACTTTTGATTTACGAAATTTATTTCATGAACCTACTAGAATAACTGAAACAACTTCTATATGTTTGGATAATGTGTTTTCAAATTGTGAGGTAATAGAAAAGTCTATCATAAGCAAATTAACATCTGACCATTGTAGGCAAATAGTTGTCTTTAAAGATAATAGAATTAAAAAAAGTCAAAAGGTTGCGCGAGTTTGTCGTCCAGTAACATCATCGCGTTTGAGACGTTTCAATAACAATATTAAATTACTAGTGCCTCTTATTGTAATAAATCAAAATCATTCAAACTTGTCATAATCGATGCTTTGGAATTTTAGAGATTAAGTTTAACAAAAATTTTAAAACAAAAATTTTATTAGTTACAAACAGATGAAGTTTAGTGATTTGGTCACTGAATACATACGAGTAGAAAAAAGTTATATGACCTATATAAGATTAAAAAATATAATCATAATAAAGAATTTATGCAATATGTAAGATCCTATTTTAAAATATTCAGAATAGTTTGTAATAAAGCGGAAGCGTTACATTTGTGACAAACAATTAAGTCTTCGGGGAACAAAGCTAAAACTACTTGGAAAATGATTAATAAAGAAATTGGAAATTATGAAATAAGAGAATCTGATATTAATTTAAAAATTAACAACTAACTCATTTGTTATGATATAGATGTAGCAAATACCTTTGCATCTTATTTTACTAACGTTCCTATAGTTTCTACTGCGCTCTTAAAATTCTCCTAAGATGATTCCAAAGTTTTCTTAAAAAATAATAAACCCGAGTGTAAGACTCCATTCATGGTAGAGCCATGCTGCAGCTATATTAGAAATATAGTTGTAGCACGAATGGGTTGGCTCGACCGGGGAAGGACCACGCTCTCACAGAATACCAGCGTAAAATAGCAGCTTAACGCTGCTGTGTTTCGTATGGTGAGTGTAGAGAACCGGAGACCCTATTACTGGACAAGAGGCATTCCATCTTAGTCCTCACGGGTGACAACGCATCTGCATTTTGATTCGCAAACGAGGTTAGATGTAGATGTCTATGGGCCTCAGCAACCACTTAACATCAGGTCGACTGTGTGCTCGTTTGTCACTCTATCCTATAAAAGCAATTACAAACCTGTTTCTGTATTACAAGTACTAAGCAAAATTTATGAAAAAATAATTCTGAAACAGCTTGAAAATCATTTTGAATTAAATGACTTATTCCATGTTGAACAATACGGGTTCACAAAGAAACAATCTACAACTGATGCAGAAGTTGTATTGTTAAAACACAAATGTGCCTTACGAAGCCTTTATAAAGCTTGGGAAAATAATAAAAACTCTTTTGGCATTTTCTGTGATCTCTCCAAAACGTTTGACTGTGTTGATCACGAAATCCTCCTGTATAAGCTGTCTCACTACGAAATATAGGATACATCTCTTGAAATTATTAGATCATATTTAATGGGTCGCATACAAAAGGTGGCATTAAATAGAGTAAAATTAGTCGGGTCATTTGTTCAAAAAATTTTTGACATATATTAGCGATTTATTAAAAAGCATTATATATTAAAGCACATATATTAAAAAATAAAGCACTGAGGAATTGTTTTGTGTATTGATATAATACTCTAGGAACTGATTAACTTTTATTTAAAACTAACTTAAATGACGTTGTGTAACAAAACTTCACCTCGGTGACTGGTGACATCTGGTGAGCGGGGGATTACTGGCCCTCATGGAATTTAACATTGATTGATTTGTTATATATGTGTAGAGAATTGTTAATTTATTTATTTATTTAACAATTTATGTACACACAAAATAATGTTACAATGAAAAAAAAAGATATTTCGTACAAAGGCACTGCTTATTTCATATTGAAATTTCTTCCAGCAGACCTGATACTGGACAAATTAAAAGAGAAGCTGATCCAGTGTGCACTCTCATAATAAAATTTTATAAAATTAATATACTTAACATAAAGTAAAGATGATAAAAACATATATCCATGTAAACATACATATAACTAAATACCACTATAAATACATATACACACATACACACACACACACACACACATATATATATATATATATATATATATATATTATATATATTATATATTATATATATATATATTACATATATAAATATAATAATATACTATATATATAATCATTGGGACGACAAAGAAAGATAGTGCTCTTTGACTCGCCTTTTGAACACGGACACTGTTTGAGCCTCTCGAATTGCAGCAGGAAGAGAATTCCATAACCTAACTGTATGTACTGTAAAAGAGTGAGAATAGGACTTAGTTCTAGAGGAAGGGAAATTTAGGATGGTTTTTAAATGTGATCTGCAAACTGCATCGGGGGAGTGCGCAAAGTGGAATCGATCACGTAGATAGGGTGGTGATGTTGGATTGTATAGTATGTTAAAGAGAAGGCATATTCCTGCGAAGTCGGATTGGGAGCCACTTGAGCTGTTTGCGAAAGGAGGAGTCGTAGTCATACTTTAATTTGTTATATTGTGTTTTTTTTCTTCTTTCTCGTGACAATTCTTAAGAGCTTATAAATGAGCCTATGTGAGTGAAAATAAATAAATGGACTGTATCACTGACTAAACAACACCACTATCGCTCACGACAAATAAATGATCTTTCAAATCAGTATTTGAAAGATTATTTACTCGTCGTAGTTCAGTAACTATCTCATTTTAGGAACCTATCTTATATTAGGCACATTTACCCTATATTTGTGTATTTTCAGTATTTTGTTTAAAGGTTTCTTTATTGTCCAACTACCTCGAAAAGAAGAAGCATTTAATCATTTAATATTACTTATTGTGTAGACATAATCATATAGTATAGTTTAAAAGATCTAAGTATACAGACGGCGGGAAGCGACTTTGTTTTATATTATGTAGAGAAGAGATGCGACGGGCAATACAATATGTACATATTTTAATATATAATCATTTAATAAATTAATTGAAATTACATTTAAATCGAATCAAATGTTTATTAAAAATTATTATTAATTTAAATCATACAAACATCTGGTACCACTTCCTCAGAAGTCTATAGATGTGTCATCGCCTTTTGTCGTTCGCCATTGAGTTGCGATGTTGAGATCCGCGGGCTCGAATTCCGCACGGAACACGTATTTGTATAGCCTGCAAATAGTTGTTAAGGGTCTGAATATTAGCCCTTATGCGATTTATGTATGTAAACTGCCTCACGTTAAAGACGAAAATCCTAGTGTGGGCGTAATGACCTGTAATAATTATGATGAAGATAATACAACGTCCGAAACATTTGTAGTCGAAATGAAATTTGTCGCCTAAACTATAAAAATATATGAACGACGGAACTAGATAAAATAGTGCAAGTTAAAAAAGATGTTCGTGCATAAGAAATAATACATTATAAAACAACGTGTAAGAAATGATTAGAGCGCCCATTCAACCAAAAAAATGTAAGCAAGTTAGTGAAAATTAAAAATAATAAGTACTTACGTGTTATGCAGGTTACCGGATAAAGACATTTATTACACATCTCTATGTAATAAATCTGTTTTCTTTTTTTCTATTATAATCACTCTTTATTTAATATGTATACTGAACTTAATTTATTTCTGATTAACCACATTTACGCTCTTACTTCTGCTAATATTCATTTGACACTATATAAATCATACATGCTTATGAGATAGCAATTTATGCATAATACACATAAATTAATTCGAAAATTTTAAATAAGTTCTTTTATTAAAATAGCATCTAAGAAATGAACATAAGAGCTTCGTATTTTTAATGAAATTTGTCGCCTAAACTATAAAAATATATGAACGACGGAACTAGATAAAATAGTGCAAGTTAAAAAAGATGTTTTTGCATAAGAAATAATACATTATAAAACAACGTGTAAGAAATGATTAGAGCGCGCATTCAACTAAAAAAATATAAGCAAGTTAGTGAAAATTAAAATTAATAAGTATATCATAGGGATATCATTTAGAAACCACAGGGAGTCATGACGCGTTGGTTTAAAAAGATATATCTCGTTTCTATATACGTGGTAGAGCACAACCCCAACCATAATATAGGTGCAGCGACCTATTTTATGGTTGTGGTACAAATGGGCCGTCTTGATCGGGTAGACCTCACAGAATACCAGCGTAAAATAGCAGCTTAATGCTGTTGTGTGTAGAGAACCAGAGACTCTATTGCTCGAAAAGGCGGTTGCTGATCATGATGTATTGGATTCGAATCCCGGGTCGAGCCAAAATCAGTTATTATTTATTGGGTCTTTCTGTCCATTAATTCTCTGTAGCAGTCCGGTTTCAGGAAATTAGTGTTTCATCATTGTGCCTTGGAAAGCACGTAAAACCTGATCCTGATCTTGGTTTTGGGCCTGATCTTTGTTCGGTCGTGTAGGAAAACCGTCCCATCGGACTATGAAAGTAAGGGAATACAGAGGGCACCTGTGCTTGTGCACACACTCGTGCACTATAATCCTGTCCCACATAGATGGCTAGTCTCCGTTAAGACTAATAAGCATTCTGCTCACCTGTTAGTAAATGCTAACCGTTGTACTTGTATATCTGCAACACCAGAGGAATTGCAGGTGCAATGCCGGTATTATATAAAGAAGTAAGCTTCTTTTTTTTTAAGGTCTCTAAGTCGTATCGATCGTGAAATACCGATGGTAACAGTAAATTCCACAATGTGGTCGTGCGCAGCAGAAAATGAAATTAGTCTAAATACTATAATATCGGCGACATGTGGACTATTAAAATACATTGCCAACCTAAGAAGTGAAACGAACATTTTTTTTTCTGCAAATTTCATCTCTAACTGAAATTCGAGCTGAGATGTGACTCAGTTCGAGATCGCATACCAATGATCCCACGTATAATCTCGTAAACAGTCCACCATCCACAAAGCTTATAATAGTCTGTTGCTGAACATAGGCCTTCTGCATAGATAGCTGGGATTGATAGATGGGATTATGCCATAGCTGCCACGCTTGGCAGGCTGGTTTTTTATTATTTTGAGTTGTTGTTAGGAAGTTATTGCTGCCTCCTGTTTCAGTGTTCCTCTGTCGCCTCTCGCGACACCCACAGGACGATATGGGGTAGTGGATATTCTTACATCAACACCATACGGTACTGCAAGACGTAAAACGAGCGAACGAAGTGAGTTAAAGTTATAGCCTAAATACGTCCTACTGCTAGATATAGGTCTCCTCTTATTTCTAAAACGATTTTTAGGGCAAAGAATTGTCAGTCGGGCGGCCTCAGTGAGTGTTTGCAAACGTCACATATTTTAAAACATATATATATATATATATATGTATATATATATATATATATATATATATATATATATATATATATATATATATATATATATATATATATATATATATACGTGTAAGATGTGCAGGTTTCCTCACGACGTTGTCCTTCACTCCCAAAATTATTATTTGTGCCGATGGGGATCACACCCGGGTTGCTCTCCTACTATGAAATTTACAACGCGCGCTTAGCCTTTGATACCGTAGCTATTAGTTATATATTTTATATCTATTAAAAGTACAAGATAGTTTTAAAATCGTCTATCGAATGCCACATATACTATTTTTGCATTTTCCTAAGTCGTTCTTGTGTACGATCACGGGAAATGGATGATGGATTATCTGACGCCGCCACTACATATCATCATCATCATCATCATCATTACAGCCCTTCACAAGTCCACTGCTGAACATAGGCCTCCCCCAAAGAATGCCACAAAGCACGGTCCTGAGCCACCTGCATCCATCGACTTCCTGCATGTCTTACCAGGTCGTCACTCCATCTCGTGGGGGGACGCCCTACACTTCGCCTACCGGTACGAGGTTGCCACTCGAGAACCTTTCTTCCCCATCGGTTGTCGGTTCTTCGAGCTATATGGCCGGCCCACTGCCACTTCAGCTTACTAATTCGTTGGGCTATGTCGGTTATTCTGGTTCTACTGCGGATATCCTCATTCCTAAGTTTATCACGCAGAGAAACTCCGAGCATAGCCCTCTCCATAGCTCGCTGAGCGACCTTGAGCTTCCTCATACGGCCAGCAGTGAAGGACCACGTCTCAGTTCCGTAAGTCATCACTGGCAACACGCACTGGTTGTACAATTTCGTTTTAAGGTTTTGAGGTATGTCTGACGAGAAGATGTGTCGTAGCTTCCCGAACGCTGCCCAGCCGAGTTGAATCCGTCGATTGACCTCTCGGTCGAAGTTGGACTTACCTAGTCGGACTATTTGTCCCAGGTAAACATACTCGTCAACAACTTCGAGCTTAGTGCTCCCAACAACTACCGGCATAGGTGTGACATGGACATTAAACATAATCTTTGTTTTGTCTATGTTCATCTTAAGACCTATCCGTTGGGAAACACTATTGAGGTCATTGAGCATAGTGCTTAGGCCCTCCAGCGATTCTGCCATAAGGACTATATCGTTGGCAAATCGAAGGTGAGTGATGTACTCGCCATTGATGTTGATACCGTATCCTTTCCAGTCCAGAAGCTTGAAAACGTCTTCCAACGCAGCGGTGAACAGTTTCGGGGATATGACGTCACCCTGTCTTACACCTCTCAGCAATTGGATAGGTTTCGTACTCTGGTTCTGTACTCGGATAGCCATCGTAGCCCTACTGTACAAGCACTTCAACACTTCGATATACAGACAGTCAACTTGGCACCGCTGAAGGGAATGCAGCACCGCCCAAATTTCGACGGAATCAAAGGCTTTCTCATAGTCCACATACGCCAGACATAGTGGCAAATTGTACTCTTCGGACTTCTGTACAACTTGCCGAAGGGTATGTATGTGGTCTATGGTACTAAAGCCCTTTCGGAAACCGGCTTGTTCGGGAGACTGGAAGTCGTCAAGTCTGCGCGCGAGACGATTCGTAATGACTCTCGAAAACAGCACGTAGACGCGGCTCAGAAGGGAAATCGGTCTGTAGTTCTTCAAGAGAGCGTTGTCACCTTTCTTGAAGAACAAGACCACCGCACTTCTGCTCCACGCCTCCGGTGTAATGCCACCATGGAGGACGGAATTAAAGAGCTTCTGAAGGACTTCAAGTACCGGTCTTCCACCCGCTTTCAGAAGCTCCGCTGTAATTCCATCCTCGCCTGGGGCCTTACCGTTTTTAAGGTGCTGGAGAGCCATTCTAATCTCGCTCAGACTGACGTCCGGGATATCTTCGGAATAGTGTCGGATGAGACTCGCTCTTGGATCGTTACTCACACTTGCGTGTGGCTCCAACGATGACGTGTACAGCTGCCCATAGAACCTCTCAATCTCACTCAAAATCTCAGGTGTCCCGGAAACGATGCTGCCACATTCCGTCTTCAGCTTTGACAGTTGGCTCTTTCTGGCAGACAGATCTCTGGCAAAGACTTTGGAGCCTTGGTTCCGCTCTATCGCTTCTTCAATACGAGCTGTATTGAAGTTGCGTAAGTCCCGCCGCATGCATTTGGAGATCTGTCTGTTCAGATGCCTGTATGCTGTCAAGTCTGTTGAAGAATGTAGCTTCATCTCCCGTCTAAAAGCCATGAGATTAAGAGTGTGATCGGAGAGTTTTTGTGTTCTTCTGCGGCGGGTCTTGCAGAACTTAGCTCCGACCGCATGGACAGTTTCCGCGAGCTTGTCATTTATATCGTCCACTTCATTGCAGTCTTCTAGGCACTGAAATCGGTTTTGTAACTCGAGCTGAAAGGTTTCGGGACTTTGGAACAGAGCACGAGGGGGACGGAGCGTTGACTTCATTAGACGAGACCTCTCCAACTTAACGTTTAGGTTCAGTGTGCCTCTAACCATTCGGTGATCGCTACCAGTTTTCACCCTCGCGATCACGGAGACATTACTGAACAGTTGTCGTCTGGTCGTCATAATGAAGTCAATCTCATTTTTTGTCGAACCGTCGGGGCTCGACCAGGTCCACTTCCTGTGGGGCCGCTTCTGGAAGAAAGAGTTCATCATAAAGAGTCCCTCTTTCTCCATGAAGTCGGCCAGCTGCTGGCCCCTTGGGTTCCGTTGCCCTATTCCAAATTTCCCTACTTTCAGCTCATCGTTCTCTCTTGTGCCTAGTTTTGTATTGAAGTCTCCCATTAACACCGTATATTGGGTTTTGGAGGAATGCATGGCTCTAGAGATATCCTCATACATTTCCTCCACCTCCTGATCGGGGTGTGCCGAGGTTGGTGCGTAAACCTGTATGACCTTCAGCGAATACCGTTTGGTGATTCTGAGTATAAGGTACGCAACCCTCGTCGACACACTCCCGATCTTTACAACGTTGTTAACGAGAGACTTGTGGACGATAAATCCGACACCTCCTTGGGACAGATGGTCGCCCTCCCGGTGATAGAGCAAGTTGCCGGATTCGAGGATTACCGTGTCCTCCCCCTCTCTTCGGACTTCGGATTATCCTATAATATGCCAGCGCAACTTGTCTATCTCTTCTTCCAGCTCCACGATCTTCTCGTCAGTCCTCAGGGTGCGTGCGTTGTACGTTGCCAGGTCGAGTCGTCTAAGGTGGCAACCGAACCTCCACCGGAGATTCTTAGCACCCCCTGCCCCGCCGTTACCATGGTCGCCACCGTAGTCAGGAATAGCGGGGCCGCCGGGGACTGGGGGCCGTCTGTTTGTTGCTTTAGTCATTGGGGGGTATTTGCCATAGTTGCCACGCTTGGCGAGCGGGTTGGCAATCGCAGTTTTTTTATTATAATTTTGGCTATTATCAGGAAGATGCTGCTGCCCATCTTCTGCCTGTTTCCCTTTGTCGCCTTTTACGACACCCACGGGAGGATATGGGGTAGTGGATATTCTTGACCGCCACTACACGGCACTACATATCATATAAATAATACTCGGATAATATATCATAAATCTATTTTAAAACGTTTTTCTTGTAATAAGTTTTTGAATTTATGTTAATAATAATGTATTATTTGTTACAGGCACAACGACTGCACTGATAGCTTTTATTCACCCAACTTTAAGTGGCGTTCGAACCTTCGTGCGGAATGAACTATAAAAATGATTTTAAATCCTCGTTATTCAAGGACGTTATATTTTTGAATTGATACTTATATGAAATACAGGTATATTAAATGTTGTTATCGAAAAATGCAATGGGTGGGCGGAGCTTTCCGGGCTGGTGTTAGTTCCTACACGACTTAAATTTTTATTATAATTTTATATTATTGATTCCAAAAGCTACGAGACGAATTTAACCATAACAGCAACGATGTCGGCAGGTAAATATTTCTTTTATGTTCTTGAGAGTTTACTTACACAATTTGTTAATTAGTCTATATTCAAACATTTTCCACCGTAATATGGCGTCTTACTTCGTAAGTTCTTATCCAAGATTGTAAAACATTCTTGATGTTAAAGAATTTTGCGATAAGAAAAAAGTTTTGATGTTTGACATTGCGTCATCATTTATCTTCATTACAGCTCTTCACTGCTGAACATAGGCCTCCCCGAGCCATCTGTATCCATTGACTTACTGCATGTCTTACCTGATCGTCACTCCATCTAGTTGGAGGACGCCCTACACTTCGCCTGCCGGTACGAGGCCGCCACTCGAGAACCTTTCTTCCCCACCGATTATCGGTTTTTCGAGCTATACGGCCGCCCCATAGCCACTTCAGATTACTAATCCATTGGGCTATGTCGATTACTTTGGTTCTCACGCAGAGAAACGCCGAGCCCTCTCCATAGCTAGCTGAGAGACTTTGAGCTTCCTCATTCACCACGTCTCAGATTCATAGGCATTTTAGTTTTCACTGGCAACACGCACTGGTTGAAAATTGTTCTGGCGCAGCTAATTATAAATTTATATATTTTAGCGGGCTCAGCTGTTGCTATGATAGGAGCGAACCTTCGCTTCGGATCCGCTGGTGCAAACAACGCTTCAATAATCAACAACACAAGGCACTGTCCGCCAGGTGGTGCTGCAAGCGCTGCTGCACTCTTAGCCCTATCGGGTCTGGGCATGTCGGCTAACATTGCACTTATGA
This sequence comes from Parnassius mnemosyne, assembly GCA_963668995.1. NCBI lineage: Eukaryota > Metazoa > Arthropoda > Insecta > Lepidoptera > Papilionidae > Parnassius > Parnassius mnemosyne. The sequence continues at coordinate 15,220,588 of CAVLGL010000159.1, forward strand.
CGGTCATACTCAGCAAAAAACAACTCAGGAGGTGAGTGGTAAATGTAAACGCCATAAAAACTTCGTATTCCACTAGCAACACAGCTATGTCCAAATATTTGTTAGAATATAATAATGCATCCTGGTTCTTGTAAGAGGTGATTATGATTGCGGTATTATCGACTCGCTCACGTCAGACGTGAAATAATCAAACTGGCGACGGATAGCAGCGTCAAAAATGCGAAGCGTCTAGCTTATCGATCGTAAATCCGCCCGCCAAACGTGTCAATTAAGAAAAATCCTACACTAGGAGAGGCTCAGATTCAGCCGTGGACTTTAAGAGTGAAAAGGAGGATATTTCAATAGATACGCTATTAAAATAATGTATTGTTTTGTAAATCTCTACTCGTACAAATATATAACATATGAGTAGCTCACTGTAAATTTCACAGTACACGTGCAACCCGGGTTCAAACCCCGCCGGCACCAATAAAATCGTTAATTGAAATGTTAAGTGCTGTTTTATCACGTGCTTGGCGGTTAAGGAAAACATTGGGACGTATATAGGCTGTAACTTTACTTTTTTACAATTATTATTCATTACAATAGGTTGTCGTCCACGCTGATAATAGTCCTCCTCCATATATAACATGTAACAAAAACCCTGTGGTTCCCGTTAAGTACGTTATCAGGATCAGTATTCAAACCTAGAGAAATAGCTTTTTTTTTAAAACTCGACCATATATTTTTTATAATTTTATTAAAAATTTTTTTTTCATTTTATGTGGTTTTATTACTTCTTACTGACACTAGCCGATGCTAAAGCTAAGTAAAGCGGGGTATTTGATAATCCTCTTACTCCCCAGATAGTGCAAAGGTAATAAAACCACATACAATTTGCATACAATCATTTTTTTAAATAAAAGTTAAAAAAAAACATTGTTCAAGTTTAAAAAAAAAAGTTATTTCTATACGTTTGAATAATGATCCTGATAACGTACTTAACGGGAACCACAAAGTTTATGTTACATATTGCATATATATATACAGGTTGGTCCAAACAGTGAGGTTATAATTTTTTTTTTGATTCCTCACACCTAGGGGTATCCGAATATGTATGTTCCGCGATTTTTTGTAGTTTTCGAGTTATGATTTTTTTATTCTTTTTTTGAAAATGTTCACCCTAAACAAATTTTATAACTTCACTGTTTGGACCAACCTGTATATATATATATACATAGATGTATGCGTCAAAAATGCGAAGCATCCGGCTAATCTACCGTCAATCCAACACCAAGTGTGTTTGAGAATTAAGGGAAATCTTACACCAAGTGTGGCCCAGATTCAGCCGTGGACTTTTAAGGGCCGATAAAGAAGAGGATATTATAATAAATACGCTATAAAAATATTGTATAAGTCTCTACTCATACAATTATCTGAAGGCTGTATATATAGCCTATAAAAAGTCCACGCTGATAATAGGCCTCCCCCATAGATTACATAACATAATTTCCCCCATATTTGTTATAGTTGCCACTCTTGGCGAGCTAGTTGGTAACCGCAGATTTTTCTATTATTTTGAGTTATCAGGATGCTGCTGCCCATCTCCTGTGTACACCCACGGGATGATACAGGGTTAGTGAATTCTCTTACGCCGCTTCTACGTGGAGTACGCTCAGGGGTAAATTACTATCATTGTATATGAACAAATCACATACCTAAAGTGCACATTGAAACTGACTGTGGTTTTTGTTACGCTTCACGCTTTTTGTGTAATCTTTTTGGTTGAATGCGTCGGGAATCGCGATGCTTGGTTCATATAGGTAGATAGCATAAACAACAAATAAACCCGAAATACGATTCCTAACAGAAATATGATTGTAATCTACTTAGTTGAAAATCTTGTAAACAAAGTTTTGATTTCAATATTTTGTGCTATTATAACTTAAAATATTTTAATTACAAAGACGAGTATAGGTATGTAAGTAGGTACTTGAGTAGTGAAGTAAATTTCAACTAAGTTTTGTATTAAAGTAGTTAGGTATTACTTCTGTAGTAAATTATTACTTAATTATTTTTTGGCTATAAGTGCCTATCTAACAAAAAAATGAAATAAATTTACCTTTCATTATCCTTCGGTAACTCAAAACATGATATATCTGAATCCTTTTAATTGCTCATTAAGCATCCATCCCCGCAACAATAATAGAAGGAACAACGTTTTGCCATTATAATTTATCAAATAGATAGGTAATATACATATATACTATTCTTAAATTACGTTAAAACATTTTAAACTATTTTATCCTACAATTAAATATACTAAACACTAAACAAAAACTATTTCGACGAGTATTTCAACAATTATTTACAAAAAATTATTTACGTAAACAGCGTTAAAGAAACTAACATTCAATCGCCTAGAGCGCGCTATCTCCCCCTGGGGCAGCTTGCGATTGTAGGTAATTATTTCACGCAGGTAGCAACAGTGACAGAGGCCTGTCAAAAGCTTAAATATTTAATTCAGACCAATGACATTCAAATATGTATGGGTTTAAATCACTTTGGATCAGATTATTTTAGGAAGTCGTAAAGCTAACTATATTAACTGAAACTCTCTTTCAAACATTATAAATATGGAAGAAATTCTTAGATGTGCTATTTTCACCATCGTAACTTTATACATCGTCTGCGATCCACTTAAAGTAGAGCATCTGAACACGGGATTTATTGACTGTAAGTTGAAAATACCACACTGAAACTAGAATAAGTTTTACCTGTGACCTAAATATAACAACTTTTGACTTAAAATAAAACTTACCACCGACGTTTGATTTAAGGCTGGCAAATTATTTTAAAATTTAAGACTGCACACATTTCTGTTTGGATTTGTTTTTATTTATTATCTAAGAGACTTATAACATAGCTTTTGATTGAAGAGGGATTATACCTTACCGAAGTTTCGAATGCTGACTCTTTTGACTCTCCCTTGCATTTATGATAAACCCAATTCATATCAGCAATTTCGATTTTTTACCGAACCAATTCTAATAATTCGCGTCAACATTTAAATAGATTCACTCGTAGTTAAACATAATTTTAAAGTACTGCAACGTCGCCTTAAAGCGATTTCTTCCCTACCACCTTTGTATAGACAAGATTGCAACGGAACAAAAACAAGTGTGGTTTTGACAATACTAAAACCGTGAATATTGTAATATAAATTAATACGTGGAGTTTATAAATACTATGTAGTGGAGGCTTAAGTATATTCACTACTACATATCGTCCCGTAGGTGTCGTAAGGAGCGACAGAGGGGAACAGAAGCAAAATATGGTCGGTAGCATTTTCCTGGTAACAACTGGAAATAATAAAAAACTGCGGTTGGCAATCCGCTTGCCAAGCTTGACGATAGACCGTAATGGATGGATGAATGGATTTACAACATGACTTAAATAATATTAATTTACAGGTGGTCGCACGGACTCCTTTTCCACCAGGCAGTTGTGGACTGCGCTCGTGCCGCTATACTTCTACCTCTTGGCATTGCTGTGTTTCGTTGTCAACCCGTTTATAAATGTTCACTAGTAGAGACTGCCTTTTTATTACTTGTAAGATACTATTATTAATTTTTCGTAAAGCAAGTTTTTTTTAATTCTTTTCCTTACGTTATAATTGTGATTGATAATTAGCGGCCTTACTCATAAAAATCGACTACAATTTATGAAAAATCACGAAAATAATCAAAATTTGTTCAAAACATAAAAATGAAATACATTATGAATCCTGTCCTCGAAGAGTTAAATTTGGTGTTCCACAAGGAAGTGTTCAGAGAGCACTTCTTTTTATTATTTATATAGATGACCTACCTAAATCTACTAAAAATCGGTTAATATTGTTCGCAGATAACTGTGCAGTTTTTTATAATAATTAAAACATCATAAATATTAGCATAAAGTCAATAATGGAGTGGTTACAAAACAAGAATTACATAATAAATATAGATAAAACTAATCATAATTTTAATAAACAAATTCAGCACAATGACAAAGAAGTCCAAATAACAACAACAATAAAGTTTCGTGGCGTTCACATTGATGAAATCTGAAATGGCAAACCCAAATAGAATTTGCATGCAAAAAAGTGTCACAGTTGTCTAGTAATATATATACAACGTGGCCGCTACAATGGTGACTATAATTTAACACGCGGTTAGGGCTAGTGCTCATTAATCATATTCATTTTGATAGGTTAAAATAACTCGTAAATTGAAAAAAAAATTTCAAACTTCATAATAAAAAAGTAGCTAAAATTGGGATCACCCTTGCAAAATTTCATTCATGAAATTACTTACCTAGCTGGCTTACGTTAACTCGGAGCGGTAAGGCATCGCTTCTCTTGTACCTACTTGTGATCCGCCCGATTCTTTGACGGCTTATTATCAAAGAAACCGAGCGGAACCGGAGCTTACATACAGCGAAGGTTCTTAGTCAAACACTTATCATATCACCCTGTCTTGTTACTTTTAGTTATAACTGTCATCACTAATAACTGCTTTATTTGTCTTTATTTTAAATTTTCTTATTTTCAATGAGACCACCATATTGTCGGATACAAAGACCTAAAGAGCGTTTCATGTTTTCCCGCACATTTCAAAATAAATTGTCACTTATAGCCATTTCCCTTAATTTCTAAAACGCATTTATTATTCGATGGCATAATCGTTCCACCGAATCCACGTTCTCCGTGTACACGTCGCCTTTGATGCACCTCCAGAAAAAAATCGAGTAGCGTGAGGCCTGGCGGTCTTGCTGGCCACCTACGAGAACCAAATCTACCAATCCATTGTGCACCAAACGTGTCATTTAGCTATTGCCTGGCTGTTGTTACAGAGTGTTGGTGGCGCGCCATATCGATGGACGTTTAAGTTGTTTGTGTATTCTGACACCGTATCATTTAGAAGATTAACAAACCTTTCTCCGTTCAAAGCCCCATCAATGAATATGGGTCCGATGATGTTGTCACCCTGAATAGCTGCCGAAACATTTACCAAATATCTGTACTGATGAGCTGACTTCCGCCAAACACGCGGGTTTTGGTTTTTGGGTGGCCAAAGGTGCATATTTTGCTGGTTCCACATTCCATTTCTGGTGAACGTGCTTTCGTCAGTCCAACAAATTTGGGAAAGAAAGTCACTGTCCTCTTCAATTTTACTCAGTAACCACTGATAATAATTCACTCTTATTAATTTATCACGTGATAGCAGAGTATGTACTTTTCTAAACTTGAATGGGTGCCTCTTTTTGCGCTTTAATGTCCTATGGACGGTTCTGTGATGGACTTGAAAATGCCTAGCGTTCTGGCGTGGGCTAGATTTGGATTGTTCTTTGAAATATTGTATCAGATCAGAGCGTTGAGACCTGGGATCCACACATCCACGTTTATTAGTTTTTGGTTAGATCTACGCAGAATGAGTTTACAGTATCTTGAAGTCTTGCAGTGGTATGCTTGGGTTTGGATTTAATTTTGTTAATTAAGGGATCCCAAGCAGATGGCTGCACCCATCCATCTTCTCTATTGAAATTAGGATGTTTTTTTTTTAATTTCAATAGCCTCGCATATCATCCTTGGTAGGAATCGGTGTTATTTTGCGAGGATTTGTTGTCTATCAAATCTGATGTAATGGCGGGGACGATCTTGAACTTGTTCACAGACTGCAGACTTCTCAGAGCGTCGGTGCCTCACGTCAGCTATTGATCAAACCAAAAATTAATATTCAAAAACTGAAGGTAGCCGGGCTAACTGTGACATCGGGACGTCAAACATCTCAGTCCCCCCCGTGACCATGGGTTGCTGTAAAACACCCGAAACGCCGGGAATCAAAATATTTAATTAAACGCGATAAAATCCGTAAAAATAGTTTTGTTCAACGTTATAATATCTTTAGGTTATTGGAACCAGTTTTTTTATCAGTTTTAGGCGGTACGGATTTAGCGGATGGGGTCTAAGCGACAATAAGTGTAAGATTTTTCCATTACCACCCCTTCTGACGTATTGTAGAGGGTTGGACGGCTATAAGGACGCCAGATTGAATAATATCCATCTCCCTCGCACTTCTTCTTATCTTGCCATGAAAGAAATATTATTTTATTTGACGCTTCATTTTAATAGATGAATAATATAGTACGTTTTCAATAATAATATACTACGAAAGGACTTCGTTCCAACCGAGTGTTCCACGATACTCACTCATGTTTTTTTTTTATAATATACAGATTATACAAATCTTAACCGAAGTTTTTATTTAATGTAATTCAATATATATTTTTCCTGAAATCGGAAAAATAATAATACAAATAATTTTTTCATGCATTCATTTACATATGAATTAAACTTGCATAAAAATTAACACAAAATGACATAAAATATTAATTTCAGGTAACCGTATCAACAGTAAATATGTTAACGACAGTCCTAAATGATAGTCCTATATTCCCTGAGAATGAAGAGGAACAAGCTGATCTGGCGGCTCCGTTACTAATGGATAGCCCTCAAGTAAGAACCAATAGGCATTTAATACTATTCTGCATAATCATTATTAATCTATAGTATTGAGCTGCTACTATGTTCTTCTTCTAAGTTAAGGGATCTTAAGTAATCACCACCATTATTATTAACAAACGGAATACTATGCGTGTACCTAAAGTTATCCTTCTCGTCATGGGTCTGTAAATAAACTAACAATATATTTTTATATATTTATTAAGCTCTAAAAGGTTTAAAAATGTTGACCTTATCCTTAGAGTCTCTGCTTCTATAACTGTACCGTTCGGGGTTAAATCCTTGTGGAATATTTAGAATCGATAACACGGGACCCTAACTTTGCCGGTTTGACTTTGTCTTCGGTGACTGCTCATATCTGGAGTATTTCGTTCAGGGTCAAGGTGGCGTCTAGTTAGGTATTAAATATTTTTTTAGGTCCAACTTGTGTAAGTTGAATTTACCGGCTTCCTAAAGACAAAGTAGGTTGATAGATTTTACGCAGCCACTATAATTTAGAACTTCTCTTGTTTCTTTCAAAAATTGCACGCCGAGTTAATAAAATAAATGTGTCAGTACAAGCATTTAACAAGTTTTATTTTGTTTCAGTGTGTCCTATTTGGAACATTCATGATATGGTTTGCATCAATTACTATAAACCTTGGGCCAACATTTTTATCCGGAGCCTTAGCAGCAAGCGCTGGTTCTTACAGTTCTTACGGTCCTTCACCTTCATGTCCATTGGTACGTGGACCTTTTAGACATTACGTACTCAACGCGCTTTGGATTGGGGTCAATGCTGTATGTGTTGGACTTACGTTATTCCACTTGAAAAAACTTCACCGCGATCTGACTAAGGTTTGTAACTTTTGGAATATACATATATTTAAAGTGAAAATAGCATGGAGAAGTTTGTCAGGATTCACATAAATGGCGCTTTGTTGAATTTTCTGTTGTATTGGTTGATGTTCACGCTAAACGCTACCACTTCTCCATGATCATTTGACTGTCAAGTTACGGTATAATCACTTCACGAACTACATTGCTTTTTCCAAAAAAAAACCATATACTTAGTAACTGTAATGAGCGTTACCAACATGTAGTAGTTCTATTTAAGTGCACACAAGTTCCAGACAGGAAACCGAAATCAACATGATTGCGGTAAAGTTTGTATAGTTCTAATAACGTTTAATATTAAAAAAGTTGTCTGCAACTATAACATTAAAACTCGAGTTGGCACTATGCCGATTCCACTATGTGTTCAATAAGCAAATAAGATTTAAATTTTCGGCTGTCGATTCGATGCAATTGGGTTTTGTGGTACTGACATGCTTGGTGCATAAGAAAATTAGACTGTCAACGGCAAACATCCGCCAGGCGCAGGAACGTGACGTTTGAAGTTTCGATAATTTAAATCTTATGGCATGCAGGCTAACGTAGAAGCAGTTCGAGTAGCTGGTCTAGTGACCACGCTTGTCAGCATGGCTGGTGACAACAGACGCATGGATTCACTACCAAACAGCGTTGGACCTAGGGTAAGTATCGTGCATGCGTGAAATGAAACAAATTTGTTTTCACTGTTGTCTTTTTATCACCGTAGAATAGTCAGTGAGTACATTGCTGTTTACCCTACTTACCCTCTATATTTACCAGGCCTTTGTAATATAATAGAATTTTATTGAAGAACTTATTTTAATTGATCCTTCATTTATTTTATTTTGTTTTTTTAAAAGAGGTCAGTGAATACCTGTGGGCCAAACGCGTAAATAAAGATATTGTATAACAAATTAATTCCAACAGCTCAAAATTTGTAAAATGTTGTTCTACAGGTTTACGTTGGTCTTTTCTACAATTTATAAAATATATTAACTTTCCAATTAATTCGTATTACCGAAATGTAGGAAATCTAACAAAGGCTTATAACTTCTTAGCATACATGTCATTATTTACGATTTGAATGTAATATTTTTAAAACAATTTTAGACAGTCGATGGTACAATGAATGATGGTCAGTGTGGACCTACTGGAAGTGCAAATTTACCTTTTGGTGGTGGACGAAGACTGCGGGGATATCTTGCACGTGTAGAAAGAGAAGGTGTACGACGAGTTCGCATGTTCCTTGTGATCACCGCCGCCTATGTTCTCTTCTGGGGTCCGCTGTTTATTATAACTCTTCTGCATCATCCGGCCCTCACCTCGCATGTTTCATACGAGGTATGTTCTAATATTTATTAACTTTTTACATGTAATATTTAAAATAATAAATTATTATTATCCATGCCTGGTAAACGTTACTCCGTTCTTATCGATAGGTAGCGCGATGAGTTTCATTCCAGTTGAACTTACTCCCGACATTTAATAGTTTAAACTTATAATTTATTAATCACTCGACCACAGCGCCACCTATATGGTCCATATTTTATGATTTTCATCTTTTGCACTAAAACAACATTTATTGTGAATAAGAACAGTTTTGTCAATAAATATTTAATTTATTTATAACATAACTATAGCGCTATTTATACTATCCTAACATGTGATATGAACCTTGGTTAAACAATCAAGGTATAAACTATGTCGACAATACTAATACATTGTGTGAATATGACCTCAATAGGTCAAATCGTTCATAATTTACACGATCACTAACAGACGTACCAAAGATAGTAAATATATAAATATAAAGATATTCCTACAACTTACTGTCTTTAGCTCTCTAAAATACAACCGCTTAATTATTTTTTTCTTAGATGTATTTTCAAATAACGCTGCACATCTCATACGTCCACGCAGCGGTAAATCCCCTATTATTCATGGTTTTACACCGAGCGCTTCGCCGAGCAACTTTACAATTGTGCTGCGGATGTTGCGTTCATTGGAGCCAGTTCGTGCTCGCTCTTACTGCTGCAGGTAAGTATTTTTTTTGTTACACTTTCTTGTAACATTTCACCGCCGGGTCTGTATGAGTATATTAAAATAAAAGAAGAATGATACGTCCATTGGTCCTAGTGTAGCTATCAATGGAGAGGACTATACCTAACACAGAATCAATCAATTTATTCATAATTTTCTTAAGACTTTAATTTCAATAATTTTTTATATAATAATCTTTGTTACTACATTTCCTTATACATCAGTTTACAATATATCTATTTAGATATATACTACACAAAAAGTTTTAATCTTAAAACATGAAAAATAGCATCCATGGCCGATCTAGGCTAAAACCTGTATTTCAGCATATGGCGCCACTCCCCACCCATAATAAATATAAATTAGTCGTATTATTTACTTGAATTATCAAAATATTACAAACTTTTTTCTTTACATTACTTATCAGTTAAAAAATGTAAAATATACATATTTTGTAAATGGTGCAAGTGTACATGTTTGTGTAAAAGAAATATATGTGGTATTACAGTTTAAGCCTCTAAACGTCCCACTGCTGGGCATCGACTGAAGGCCTCTTTGTAACTCTCATCATGAGATATTGCCATAGTTGCCACGCTTGGCGAGCGAGTTGGCAAATGCAGTTTTTTAATTGTTATTTTGTTGTTATCAGAAAGATGCTGCTGCCCATCTTTTGCCTCGGTTTCCCCTCTTACGACTCCCACGAGAAGATATGGGGTAGTGGGTATACTTGCCCGCCACTTGTCATTTTAATAGATGGCGGTGTTTTAAAAAAATATACAATATTGATTTTATCATCATTGTATATTTTTTATAACATCGTCATAGTATATCTAATGAAGTCAATCCGGTTAGGATGTTTAAATTGTATTTTATATAATATTTAAAAGTAAGCCATACACCAAGTATTGCCTAGAATGGTTAAATTCATTTTTACCAAATTTCATGGAAAGAGCAATGGCAGAAAAATAGTTGACAAAATTATTGCGTCTAGAAATAAGTTACAATATATAAAACGAGTTTTATTATTTTTCTATGATTTTTCAAATGAAAATATATTTTAATTAAAGCCACAGAATAAAACAAACATTTTTGGGAATATCAAATGACTTAAATCATTTTACTCTATTCAAGTGTTGTCATTATAGTAATATTCATACTATTTTCGTATACACTTTGTAAGACTACCAACACAGCACACAAACACAAAATATTTTTATATTAAGTTATTATTAGTAACAACTATACCATCAGTAATAATAATAAAAATAGTGATATGGTTGAAAAGAAGTCTCTTACAAAGAACTTCCTACAATAATACATTATCTCAATCATAGTAATGTGTAACAATTCCATTTAATGTTATGGCAACACTAGCTAAAACAAAATGTCAATATTTTTTGTTTCTGGCTTTACGGCTTTGGGTTCTAGCCCTTCTGAGAATGTCACTGTATGACACAAAGGCCCTGGAGCCATGCCAGAATTATACATTTATAGTATGCAAATATAAAATAGAGCTACAATAATCTAAAAATTGTCAATTATGTAGGTAGGGCACGTTATGTTGAGAATGTATTAAGCTAACATCAAACAACCACAGGATGCATGACATTTTCCAAGTGACATAAGACATAACCTAAAAAGGTTCAAATCTAAATATCTTTTTTTGACGCCTTCTCAGGACAAAATTCTTTGACAGAGTTATTGAGGAAGTGACCCTTAAAATTTTAAGATATTTTTGATGTATAGACACTACCATTCATTCTCAACTAATTTTATGTATGAAATTCTGCCATTGTTCTTTGTCAAGTAATTTTTGCGTAAATCGTGAATTTACAGACAGATACTCGTAGAAAGACAAACAAATATTCCAAAAATTGCTATTCGGGCTTGCGCATCTTTTATTTAGTTTTCTAAATTTGTTATTTACTTATAAGAAATGTAGACACAACCTTTCTACGGATATATTATATGTATAGATTAATTACGATTTACCCTGGTAAGGCCCGCATGAAACTTTCTTCTCCATCAGTTCTCGTTTTCACTAGATTTATACCCCGCAATTAATTACCGCAGCTAAATTTCCTTTTGGGCTGCGTCAAATTTTCTGATTCTAATTTAGATATTCTGGTTATGGAAATTGCGAATAGCTCTCCCTAGATAATTTAGGAGTTTTCAGTTTTGTTACTATTACCGGCTGTAATTTAAAGAATAACTCTACAAAACACCATGCATTCTTTACGAAAATAATTGTAATGCTTCCTTCATCTAAGTACGCACTTTCTTCCAACCACTGTCTCATATGTTGTGTAGGTCGTTAGATAATAGGGCTTTACCTATGAAATTGCCGTTCTACAGTACTGGCCATTTATACTGGCATTTAATATCAAAATAATATTTGTTTGGCCTTAGCCAAAAAAAAATAATTTGAAATTAGAATTCTTTAATTTTAATTTCAAATTAATTTTATTTTAAAACATGGAACTCTGTTTGCAAAATTAGACATTTGCTTATTTAGCGTAAAGCGTCTCCCACACTTAACTTATTTAATGAAAAAAGGCAATTTCATAGATAAAGACCCAACATTTTGAATTATTAGATAAATTTATTTTTTAAAGTTTTTATGAAATAACAATCAAGTGACAAACGATCTTGCAGTCCTCCTGGTGGTAAGTGGCTACCGCAGTTCTTGAAAAATGGAAGCTTACTTTATACAAAAAAGGGCTGCAGATGCGTTGTCACGCCTGTTGCCTTTTTTGATGATGACGATAGAATGTAGCCTGTAATTATACTGGCTTCCTACACCCTACAGAGCGAAAAACAGCAATGCACGTACTGCTATTTGGCGGCAGAAATAAATAGAAGGGTGATACCTACCCAGACAGACTCCTAAGCAGAAATGAGCCCTATCACCTGGTTATAAGTAATAACTAGGTTATTCTGGGTGTACCTAAATAACTGGGTGAACTTTTTTTTAAAAAAAAACGTTACCCCCACACTAGGATTTTCTTCTGTATCGTGGGGGCAGTTTACAAACAAAATTGCACAAGGACAAACATCCAGACCCGGAACAATTATTTGTAGGCCATACAAATACTTGTTCCGTGCGGGATTCGAACCCGCGCCCCCCAGCGCAGCAACTCATTGCTAAGCCACTACGCCACGGAGCCGTCAAACGAAAAACCAACCTTCTTTTGTTATTGAATCAGCTTTTATTTCCTTCTTCTTTGCAGCTCAGTCACCTCTTGCTCCATCATCGTTTTCGCCGGCAGCAGCGTCTCCCGAACCACCGCCAGCTCCTCCACCACCTCTAGTACCACCTGCTCCACCATCGTCACATCCTGCGCCGACAGCGCCACACACGATGATGGTAATTACCTCTTATATGTAAGTGTTAACACCGTAATACGTGATTTAAATTTCTGGCCCCAAACCCGCACGCGTATGACTAGATTAGTATAGCGTGTTCCAATTTTCTTCTATCTATTATAAGTATATATATCAATTATATTTTAAGCTATTATTATGCCGTGTAAATAACCATGGTTTTATCATCAATTTCATCTATACGTAGATATGCATGAGTTCTTACAATTAAACTTGGATGTTATGTACACCTTAACCCTTTATTTTTTATTGTTTAATACAAATGCTTCTTTATCAAATCCTTATAAAAAGTATTTTACGTGGAAAAAAAAAGTTAATCGAGAAAATAGTTAAAGTATTCGAATTAATGCTGTACTTCAAAAGTCAATACACTCTGTTGCCGCGGTATAAAATAAAAGTACACACAGCATCATCATGTTGTCCTCCTCTAAACAATCTCAAAATCTCGATCTCAGAGTTGGGAAGTTGAGGAGTATGATGCTGAGAGTATGTCGAGTGCGCGTGTGCAGGGAGACGAGGATATGATGGAGTGGAGTGGCAGCGTACGGCGCCAGCCGCGATCGCCGCGATCCCTGCGCTCTTCGCGCTCGCCTAGCCCGTTGCTGCCCTCGGTTTGAGTGCAACGCCCCCGTACCCTACGCATCTTCACGTACCACCAACAAGTTGCAAATCATATCCGTGCCGTACCTATTACTTGTCGCAGTGACAAGAATTCTTTCCACCATTAATCTAATTATAGAAAATCTAGCTGTACTGTGCCAAAGTGTAATAGATTGAAAGTTACTGAAGATATGTAAATTATATCCAAAATAACTATAGTAAATATATAGTATTAAATTAACAATATATAAAAAAATATTAATGTTATAAATCTATGCCATCGAAGAAATTAAACAGGGTGGCACATTGAGGGGCTAAAAATGTGTACTAGTAACTGCAGCACGAATGAGTTTGCCCGATCGGGAGAGGACCACTTTCGCATGGTAGAAAAAAAACAGCATAATATAACGGAGTTTCTTAATGCAGATTGAAGAAAACCAAAGGCCTGATGTACTGCAAGCGAGACAGATAGAGTCTTAGCCTCAGGGGTGACAATTTGCATTATAATTATAAATCGAAGACAGATGTAACCTATGAGCTAGAGCATACACTTACCATCCAGGTGAACTCTGTACTTGTTTGTCACCCCTACTTCATTATAAAAGAAAGATGTATTATTACATTAGTTGTTAACAATATTTTCGTTTTATACATTTTACTCACACTTTCCCATCTCAAAGCGCCATCCTGAGCAAGTTAAAAACAAATGTAAAAATTGTAATCTCAATTTTAACTTACAATTAAAAGTTGCGAAACAAATGTGACTTTAAAATTGCACTTATTTCATAAAATATTTTAAAAGATATAGATATAATACAGAATTTTTTAAATATATTTTGTGAATTACATTAAACGAAATCAATTGAAACACCAAGTAGTTGATATAAACTCTGAAGTATAAAATATTTATGAAATAATTAATAACTATACATAGAATATAAAATACGTACATTACAAATTTTGTACTCGTTCTTTGATATCGATAACTCATAGGTCAGTAATTTTTTTTAATTATCTTTTTAATTTTTGTATTTTTTATAACAGTTACATTTGAGACAGTCTTAGTTATCAATTATACTAAATTTTCTGTATATAATACGTTATTGCCGGTACATTATAGGCTAGGAATCCAAATTTACTGTTTTTTTTTTATATTATCCAATTGTCTACATCTATTCATTTATTTGGATGCTTTTGTTTTGTTATATCTCTATAATTATAACTAGGCACACGTTGTATTGGCAATTTTCTTTAATTTCAGTTATAAGTTTTGTCAACTTCCACAATATCTTTTTTAAATTTGCTGCTGAAATTTTGCCTTATAAAGATAAAGTTGATATATTCTTGGAAAGACCAATATCTTGTTCTCGATAACTTTTAATTGAGCTAATTTTAATAATGCATTTTGAGATTTTGAGTTTATTAATTTTACAATCTTGAACTTGAAAATTGTTTTAAATACATTTTCATTATTATGATAATAAATTAGTAATTAAATAGAAATTCATAAAATTTTCTTTTATCTGTCAGCCAAAAGTCCCATATCCTAAACGGGGAGAAATCGCACATGCACATTATGCAAATATCTTGAAACTTGAAAGGGACACCACAATACACTTAACCGTGGTAGATAGTAATTGTATACAGATTATATAGACAGTGATTTTAATTCGGATACTGTGTTAAAATTAGCATACTGAATTGTGTATCAGATACGTTAAAATAAATATGTACATACATAAATCTTGTATAAAATTATTTTTACCGACTTCTACTCAATGTCGTCTTAATTGATTGCATTAAATATATTTGAAAAAGTTTCGTTAAAAATTTATTCAAATAAAATTGCATTTAAAATTAATTACTGTTCTATTATCAAATTAAAAAAAAAACTATGATAATTTTTAAAGTTTCTATTCTTTTATTACTCTTATTTGTATTAGTGTAATCTAATTAACGAATCGCTAGGTGGGATCATATATACACATTATAATCTTTACGCATGATTTTAAATCATTTGATATTCTAAAAATTAAAAAAAAAACTCATCATACTCACATAATTACGTCCCACTGCTGAGCAAAAGCTGCCTTTGTTAAATAATGTTGTTTTGGCTCAGTCATATCCAGTTTTAGTGGCGACGTTAGACGCACTTCGTAGGTAGGTAATTGTATCATAGACCCACCTAGCAGCCGATTTTGGGCTTAAGAGGTACGAACGACCACTCCGTCAAGAAATTTCCCAAATCTTTACGTCTGGCAAAATAAGTAATTTTAAATTAACTAACGAGCATGTACGCGTAGGTATATGGACATGACAGGCGAGAATTAAATGGAAGTCAATAGTCTCTGCCTACCGCTCTAAGTAACAGGCGCGAGTGTTTATGTATAAACTTCCTAAATATAATTATCATATTACATAAATAAATCAATTTCGTTAAACTAAAATACACAGGGATTTACTGTCTAAAGTAGCAGTGATAATGAAACATTATTAAAACATTCTTAATTTTTCGACCGACTTTATAAAAAGGAGGAGGTTCTCAATTCGACTGTATATATTTATGTGTGTTACCTCAGAACTATTTGCTAAAAGAACTGATTTAGATGATTCTTTTTCTATTTGAAATCTGGTGCTTCTCGTGCCATCAAGATCTGACCAGTAGTTTCTGAGTTATCCTTAATAATGCGTATTTAATTGACTTCGACTACATTGACGATGTTCTCATTTTATTTATATTGAAGTCGGTTGTACAATTTTTTTTAATTTTACCTCTTGTTAATAAAGGATAATTTTCTTTAGCATCAAGAATAAGGAATATATTAATAATTATTTTAAAAAAAGTGACGTCCCTTAATTGGTGTTATTGAAATAGGTGTTAGAAAAAAAATTTTGAATTGAATTGAAGCACTCACGTGAAATGCATTCAATATAAATGTATTTTACTATTATAATGTACGTAATAGGATTTATTACTAATTTAAGTGACTACACATTCTTGTAAATGCCGTGCTAATGTCTGTTAATAAATAATAATCACTTGCCACTGTATAGTAAAATAATAAATAAACGTAAATAGAAGAGGATAGTAATAATATTGGTTGTTTAAACCGTCTTTGTATACAAAGGTTGTACATATTATAAATGATTGTATAGTACAATCAGCAAACTAAAAAACTGTGTTCTTAAAAAATACCATAAATGAAGATTTTAAAATAAAAGCTAAAACGTAGACACAGTGTTTCTCTTGCCAACATTTTTTCTGTCTCCCTCCTAACTTTATTAGGCTTTAGAATTCACCGATGGATGATGATGATATCCGGAGCTATATAACATTTTTTTTATAAAAACTGAAATGGCAGACAAAATTACAGTCCACCTTTTTTTTATAGAAGAGGAGGCAAACGAGCATGCGGCTCACCTGAGGGTAAGTGACTACCGCCGCCCATGAACAACCGCAACACCAGGGGAATTGCAGATGCGTTGCCGGCCTTTTAGAAAGTTGTAAGCTCTTTTCTTCTCCACCTTATAATATGTGGCTACTGGGGTTCATAGACACATGCACTGCTATTTGGATTCTTTTTTAACCATGATGAAACTTTAGAATATTGTGTGAAGCTATCAATTACGCAGGAGATATTATTGTACCATAACACGCTAACCTTCATGAGCTGTGGCAAATTCCTTCTTATAATAATAGCAATTTACAATTTTATTGGCGCCAGTGGAGATCAAACCCGGGTGACTCGAGGGAAATTTTTCAGGCTTAAGCGCCTGTTTTCTAAGGTACAACAGCACAGGTAAAGTCATTTTATTTTATTTTTATTTGTTGTTCTCTTTCTTATTAGTTTTGTGCGTTTTTTTTTTTAGAATATAAGTAAATCTCTTTGTATTGTTTTTAATTACGAATGAAAAGATTTATTGTAGCAACATCTATTTATTTTGTCCGCGGATACCTACAGGTGGGGACCTGGTGACCTAAGATACAGGTTTTGCCTAGTTTAGGCACCAGTTTTTCACCTAACAATAGTATTGTATCAGATGTAAGCACATATTTTTTGTTGTCTTCTGAATGTATATTGTTGGTGAAAATAAATAAATAAAAATAAATAAATATTTCATTAATTGAACAAGGTCATACAGCAACAGCAAGGCACTTGCAGTAAAGTTTCTGTCAGAACCTAATCCTCCGTGAAGAGGCGTCATAAGCACGTGGGCATCCTAAGAGGTGGCAGAGAGAAACGAAACAGGAGATGGGCAGCCGCGTATTTTTTTTATATCATAAGGGTGACAAACGAGCACACAGTCCACCTGATAGTAAGTGGTTGCTGAGGCCCATAGACATCTACATTTATCCTCGATTACGAAACAAAATGCAGATGCATTGTCACCCGTGAGGACTAAGATGGAATGCCTCGTTTTTAGTTGAAGGAGTCACCGGTTCTCTACACTTACACATACGAAAACAGCAGCATTAAACTGCTATTTTACGCTGGTATTCTGTGAGAGCGTGGTCCTTCCCCGGTCGAGCCGACCCATTCGTGTTATAACTATACCAGAAATATAGCTGCAGCATGGCTCTACCACGTGAAAAATATATCCAATAACAACTAAAAATATAAAAGCGGTTTTTAACCCTTCTGCGAAGCGTGGCAACTATGGTTAATATTCCCATATGAAGCAATGTATGGGGGAAGCCTATGATCAGCACTGGGCTTTGGTAGGCCGTGTGATAGATATGCCAGTGTGGCCGCAATCGTGTGTATGATATGTTTTTTTTTTTATTAGATTAAAACACTAAGCTCTATTATACAAATACGTTAGACTATTAATACGCTAGGCTATACACCGTGACATAATGAGGCGATTTGATTTTCACTATTTTGGCGGAAGTGAGCGTCCACGGAACTAATAATAGAGGTAAGACGACAGTGTGACAAAATATATTGATAAAAACTCTATATCTATATCTACCTTTCTATTTATGTATCATGTTAATATTGTGCCAAACAATAAATAAATGTATCAAGTAAAACTAACGTCTTATACACAAGCTTTATGAGGTATAAAACTAAAATCGACGCTGAGTTAGTCATCTACGTTTTTCTTTGTAACTATAGAACGGGTTTTATTCCGTGTGTCACCAATAGACAGCTCCGTGGCGCAGTGGCTTAGCAAAGAGTTGCTGCACTGGCGGCCGCGGGTTCGAATCCCGCACGGAATAATTATTTGTATGGCCTACAAATAATTGTTCCGGGTCTGGATATTTGTCCTTGTGCAATTTATATTTGTAAACTGCCTCCACGATACAGGAGAAAATCCAAGTGTGGTGAGTGAGTGAGGGTAAAGTTTTTTAAAAAAAAAGCATAAAGAGGGTATGTATGGTTGGAAAAACTGGACTAGGTAACTATAAAATAAAACATAAAAATAGTTTTGTAAATAATTTATTGTGAACAATTCATTTAGTCCTCGTAATAGAGCAAAATCGATAAACTGCCAAAGTATTAGACAGCATATAGATACTATAGGCACAGATTAATAAATAGTTTACCTATAGGTACAATTAGAACATTTTATAATAGTTTTTAAATATGCTATATATTAATAAAATTTATGTATATCTTTTTTAATCGTTACAATTTTACAAACTTTAAATTACATTAAAGAGTACCGTACCATAAATCATCGACGTCATAATTAATTAGATTCGGACGCCAATTCACAAGATTTATGCTTATTATTCACAGTTCTAGTATAGAGTCAATTCAAAGCCTGATTCAAAAAATAAAAAATGACTTTCCATAAGAATTACTTGTAATCATTATTGAATAAAATTATTCTATACTATTCCTGTAAATTAATAAATACTTGATAATTATCTGTTGTCAGCGACTTTCATTGTTGTAAACAGATAAAGGTAGATAAAAATATCGATTAGTATTGTCGTCAGGTATATCTCAAAACCCGAAAACGAGATTATACAACCAGTGCGTGTTGCCAGTGATGACTTACGGATCTGAGACGTGATCCTTATCTGCTGGCCGTATGAGGAAGCTCAAGGTCGCTCAGCAAGCTATGGAGAAGGCTATGCTCGGGGTTTTAAACTTAGAAATGAGGATATCCGCAGTACCACCAGAGTAACCGACATAGCCCAACGGACTAGTAAACTGAAGTGGCAATAGGCCGGCCATATAGCTCGAAGAACCGACAACCGATGGGGAAGAAAGGTTCTCGAGTGGCAGGCCCGTAACGGTAGGCGAAGTGTAGAGCGACCCCCTACTAGATGGAGGGACGACTTGGTATGACATGCAAGAAGTCGATGGATGCAGGTGGCTCAGGACCGTGGTTTGAGGCATTCCTTGGTTGCATTGGAGGTCTATATTCAGCAGTGGATTGTCGACAAGGAACTCCGTTTTTGAATTTTATTGTTCTTAATAAATTAATTGAATTTTATTGTTCTTCAAAAATAGGTATTTGAAAGCCAAACATGTTAGTAAGTACAATTAATAAGATAAGTTAAAGCACATATTATCAAATAGTTTTAATTTTTTAATATTCAAACTGTTGTTTGTCCTTGTGAAATGTATAATATGTGTAAATGTAAACTCCTCCACGATACAAGAGAAAATCCTAGTATGGGGCTAAAGTTTTTTTAAAAAAAATGAAAAGAAAACAAAGATTTAAAAAAAAATGTAAATACCTTTATCTGTAGAATGTTACCACACTTTCCACAAGGAACAAATTATACATCATTATTGTTACTAAAAATATTTCGCATCAAATCGGCACAAACGTTTTGTAGGGCATGACATATATTTTTTTATAGAATAGGGTGACAATCGAGCACACAGTCCACCTGATGGTAAGTGGTCGCTGTGGCCCATAGACATCTACATCTATCTTCGATTAAGAATCAAAATGCAGATGCGTTGTCACCCGTGAGGACTAAGATGGAATGCCTCAGTTCCAGTAATAAGGGTCTCCGGTTCTCTACACTCACAATGCGAAACACAGCAGTGTTTAACTGCTATTTTACGCTGGTATTCCGTGAGAGCTGGTCCTTCCCCGGTCGAGCTGACCCATTCGTGCTACAGCTATATTACTAATACAGCAACACCATGGCTCTACCACGTATAAAAATGTGGATGTGTATTAAAATAAGAAGAATTTATAAAATTATTTTCCTGACATGACCTAAAAAATAATTAGCCATTTCTACAATGAGCATATTTATATAGCGATTTAGTATTATTTCTTTGTTTTTTTTTTTATCGAGACAAATATTTTGATTCACCATTCTGTCTCCACACATTACTTGTACGATTTTGTTGGTCAATTTTTATAAAGTGATTTTATTTTGCGCAATAATTTCAGCTCATTTTACATTTCAGTGCATTTAAATTGGTTCAGAGTAATTAAGAAGTATTTGCAACGTCGCCTTAATGCCATCTACTTTATATACCTATAGTAAAATAGTCAAGTGCACTGTCCTATTTTTTCGAATGAAAAATGCTTTCAAATTAAGAGTTTCGGTTATAAAAACAATGCTCTAGTAACGCGACTTCCATCAGAACGTTCAAAAGACTTTTTAAAACGCTTCTTTTGATTTACCTTAACAAGCTCGTCGCAGTTAATTTAAGTGGTTTTTTTTAAAGCGAAACAGCTACTTTGTTTAAAACTCGATGTGCTGCAAATTTAGTTTCACATATTTAATGATACATTGCAAACAATTACATACAATAAGTTATGTAGTTTGGACAAACTTAATATTTTAAAGCTGAAGATACTTAGCTATGACATCGGTACGTCAACCCCCTCGATTATCACCATAACCAAGGGTGCTGCAAAGCACTCAATGCATCGGAAGTTGAAAACAATTTGAATAAAACGCGATAAAATTCTTAAAAATTGTTTTATTTACTGCTTAGTTTTAGGGCAAATATAAAACATAATAATGATGAAAATCTGTCTAACGTAACAGGTATGAGAAATATAAACTTTTATGTGGTAGAGCTAGCCATTCGTGCCGCAACCATAACATAGCTGTAGCGTTGCTTTATAAAGTAAAAATGACAGTTGTATGGATAAAATGAGTAGTGATTTCTGGATCTCGACAACACCGGGTCCATTGTAAATTAAACCATCCAGGGACCCCTCTCAAACACAAAAAAAAAATTTTATCAAAATCCTTTGTTTTTGAAACGCAGCCACTGCTTCCTCGGCGTCTATAAAACGTTTTCCTTGAAGATTTTCTTTTATTTTCGGAAATAAATAAAAATGGCAAGGTGTGAGGTCGGGGCTATAGGACGGGTTACCCAGTAATTCCACGTCTGACGTCGCCAAGTAGTCGAATGTTTGCTTGGCGGTGTGCGACGAGGTGATTTCGTGGTGAAGGAGGATCCCACTGCGAGGTCGTTTCTACCGAACTTTTTTCGAGAAAAGTAGCAAACAATTTTTAGTATACCACTCTGCAGTAACTGTTTTTTGATCCTCTAAAAGAATTGTTGCGTAATGACCTGTGCTTTCGCAGAACGAGGCTACCATCTTTTTTCCCACGCTTCGAACTCTCTTTACTTTAATTGGCAACTCCTCGGAAAGAAACACCCAGACAGCACACTATCTTTTAGTTTCAGGATCATAACAATTAATCCAATTCCATTTCGTCATCAATAAGTATGTCGAACACAGCATTTGAGTCACCTCCGTTAAATCTTTGAAACATTTAACGACACCAATCAACACGACGGCGTTTTTGGGCCTCTGTTAAATTGAGGTATCCACCGGGCACAAATCTTCCTGACCTCTAAATGGATTCTCCACACCACAAGTTACACACCACACATTATCGCTAAAAAACACCGATTCCTTCCACGGATGATTCGCGAGGCTATTGAAATCAAAAAAACATCCTAATTTCAATAGAGAAGCTAGCTGGGTGGTATTATCTGCTTGGGATCCAATAATTAATAAAATAAAGTATACCTATTGAAGGTACCCTTGGTAACTGATGTGGCATTGTAAGTGCTAACACATCTACATTTTGATGACGCTTAGCCACTACAGTGACTATTGCAGGATGAGGATGAATACCTGCAACCAACTTTAAACAAAGAAGGCTACAGATAGTTTGTCACCTCTGGAGATTAACATGGAATGCTTATCATTACACTGGGTATCTACATACCCCTTAAACCACAATTCAGCAGTGCACGCAATTCCGCTTGGCGGCGAAGATAGTTAAGAGGATGGTACAGAAATGATCTCCCACCACTCAGTAGGGTAAATACCTGTGTCTACATCTATCACGGTTTTATATTTATTATACGTCGTAAACTTTTAGAATTACATATACTAAAATGAACATCATTAAATTTATACGACCACTCATATTTTCAAACTTTAATGGCAGCAGTCTGTTTTTTATATAAAAAGTATAATATAAATTACTAATGCTAATTTTCAGTTATTTTTTATAGAATAAGGATGACAAACGAGCACACAGTCCTCGTGATGGTAAGTGAATGCTGTGACCCATAGATATAATATGCATGTGTAGATACGTTGTCGCCCCTCGTTCTAATCGGGTCTACGGTATCCACCATTATGGTGACATACGAAACATAGCAGCATTAAGCTGCTATTTAAATTTAACGCTAATATTCTGTGTAAGTGTGGTGCTTTTCTGTTTGATACCACCAATTCGTTCTGCATAATATCGTGGTACATTATTAAAAGTGCATCGCTGAGCAGCTACTACACAATCCAAGAGTCTCTTGATAAACTTTGCATTTTGCATGACCCTACAGCACAAGGTCGCTCCGATTGTTTATGGTCTTCGTTAGAGGAATTGTAAGTACATTGTCGATATTGTGTTTTAAAAATGACTGATGGCTCGTTAACTCTCTACGGAATTAGTTTTCTTGTTTCAAAACGATATTTAATAACCAAGGTAAAAAAATCTATATCAATAAATCAATAAATCGTCTATGACTTATGGTTATAGATTCTATGATATATATATGTGGGACTTACAACAAAAAGAATGTGCCAACTGTGTGTTACTAGCCCAGCTTGTCGTAAAAGGTGACTAATGAGATATTGTGTTTCTGATTGTGTTTCATCATGTAATTTCTTTTAGAATTTTGTATCTGAGTAAACCCATATATTTTGACTAAGCCGGCTGGCCCAAGTAGCTGGCTGATTTTGGACTCTGCCTCAGGAATATCGGGCGTGAAGCTATATTTTACTACATGCCTTAAGCGCAAAGCACATAGGTATGTTCTCTTAGCGCTGAAAAAATCAAGATTGCAACGTTTTGTCGCATAAAATCGTATCTAACAATCATATTGAACATACAAATAATATAAAAAGCGCACTGTCAGAAAGATAAATGATTGTTGAACTTATGAATATATTTTTTAAATCGATTAATTGAAATTTTTACATAAAAAACTGGTGTTAGTGGCTTTTGTGTAGATTTATCAAGTCCGCATGAAGTGGTAAACACGATAACTTTTGAAAATATCAATTGTTTAATTCAATCTATTTTTTAATCTCTTCATATATCATGTGGGAAGCTATGGAATGTAGATGAGTTTTTTTTTGTTTAGTTATAATTATCTTTTAGTTTCAGGATCATAACAATTAATCCAATTCCATTTCGTCATCAATAAGTATGTCGAACACAGCATTTGAGTCACCTCCGTTAAATCTTTGAAACATTTAACGACACCAATCAACACGACGGCGTTTTTGGGCCTCTGTTAAATTGAGGTATCCACCGGGCACAAATCTTCCTGACCTCTAAATGGATTCTCCACACCACAAGTTACACACCACACATTATCGCTAAAAAACACCGATTCCTTCCACGGATGATTCGCGAGGCTATTGAAATCAAAAAAACATCCTAATTTCAATAGAGAAGCTAGCTGGGTGGTATTATCTGCTTGGGATCCAATAATTAATAAAATAAAGTATACCTATTGAAGGTACCCTTGGTAACTGATGTGGCATTGTAAGTGCTAACACATCTACATTTTGATGACGCTTAGCCACTACAGTGACTATTGCAGGATGAGGATGAATACCTGCAACCAACTTTAAACAAAGAAGGCTACAGATAGTTTGTCACCTCTGGAGATTAACATGGAATGCTTATCATTACACTGGGTATCTACATACCCCTTAAACCACAATTCAGCAGTGCACGCAATTCCGCTTGGCGGCGAAGATAGTTAAGAGGATGGTACAGAAATGATCTCCCACCACTCAGTAGGGTAAATACCTGTGTCTACATCTATCACGGTTTTATATTTATTATACGTCGTAAACTTTTAGAATTACATATACTAAAATGAACATCATTAAATTTATACGACCACTCATATTTTCAAACTTTAATGGCAGCAGTCTGTTTTTTATATAAAAAGTATAATATAAATTACTAATGCTAATTTTCAGTTATTTTTTATAGAATAAGGATGACAAACGAGCACACAGTCCTCGTGATGGTAAGTGAATGCTGTGACCCATAGATATAATATGCATGTGTAGATACGTTGTCGCCCCTCGTTCTAATCGGGTCTACGGTATCCACCATTATGGTGACATACGAAACATAGCAGCATTAAGCTGCTATTTAAATTTAACGCTAATATTCTGTGTAAGTGTGGTGCTTTTCTGTTTGATACCACCAATTCGTTCTGCATAATATCGTGGTACATTATTAAAAGTGCATCGCTGAGCAGCTACTACACAATCCAAGAGTCTCTTGATAAACTTTGCATTTTGCATGACCCTACAGCACAAGGTCGCTCCGATTGTTTATGGTCTTCGTTAGAGGAATTGTAAGTACATTGTCGATATTGTGTTTTAAAAATGACTGATGGCTCGTTAACTCTCTACGGAATTAGTTTTCTTGTTTCAAAACGATATTTAATAACCAAGGTAAAAAAATCTATATCAATAAATCAATAAATCGTCTATGACTTATGGTTATAGATTCTATGATATATATATGTGGGACTTACAACAAAAAGAATGTGCCAACTGTGTGTTACTAGCCCAGCTTGTCGTAAAAGGTGACTAATGAGATATTGTGTTTCTGATTGTGTTTCATCATGTAATTTCTTTTAGAATTTTGTATCTGAGTAAACCCATATATTTTGACTAAGCCGGCTGGCCCAAGTAGCTGGCTGATTTTGGACTCTGCCTCAGGAATATCGGGCGTGAAGCTATATTTTACTACATGCCTTAAGCGCAAAGCACATAGGTATGTTCTCTTAGCGCTGAAAAAATCAAGATTGCAACGTTTTGTCGCATAAAATCGTATCTAACAATCATATTGAACATACAAATAATATAAAAAGCGCACTGTCAGAAAGATAAATGATTGTTGAACTTATGAATATATTTTTTAAATCGATTAATTGAAATTTTTACATAAAAAACTGGTGTTAGTGGCTTTTGTGTAGATTTATCAAGTCCGCATGAAGTGGTAAACACGATAACTTTTGAAAATATCAATTGTTTAATTCAATCTATTTTTTAATCTCTTCATATATCATGTGGGAAGCTATGGAATGTAGATGAGTTTTTTTTTGTTTAGTTATAATTATTTTTTTTCGGATTTTTTTAGAAATCCGGAAATTTTCGGTGGTTTAGCAGCCTTGTAATAATTTATTTTACTAAATAGACTGCCTGTGCCTGACTCACTCACTTGTCACTTCGGCGTTAGCCGCCGTCGTGAGTGGATGCTGTAATGGTTGTTTGCAGCGGCTTAAAAAGATCGCTGTGAAAATACAAAATATTCGAAACCCAAATTTCATACCCATTTGATTAGATAGAGATTTTTATTACAATATTTTAAAAGCACAGAATAAATAATAGTACTACGTACTAAAAGTAAGTAGGATACATATATTTAAGTAAATTCATACTTAAATACGTCTTGGACTTAATGGAACACCCTGAATGACGATATGATGATCATTTGAGCATTAGGAGTCGTATACTTGGATTTTCCAAACTTTTTTTTAAATTAAAATTTGACTAAAATGATTGGAAAATTGGAAGTATAATAATAAGGTTAGTTAAACTACTTTAAAAAAATAACGTATAATCATGTTATACGTAATTTTTTAATGCGCTGAGGGCATACACAATTGGATTTACCAATATTTATTTATAAATACATTAAGATTAGTTGGTGACGTTTGAAATTAAACTAATGCTTTACAATATTTTCACCCGATAGATCTTAATAATGTCGTTCGATGAAGGCATTCACTTTTACTTACAAATAAGTAAAAATTAATTTAATCTCTTTTTTTTATTTATTGTGTATACAACACAACAATTCACAGAAACAGTCATATAGTACACGTAGGTATTTCTTATTCCATAATATATTGAAATATCTTCTAGTGGAAATTTTCCTACTTTCCTGAATACAGGAAAATTTATTAAAAAGGCAAATATTCTACATATCTAACCATTAATAATATAAACATCTCAATATATTTTAAATTTTAATAAATTATACGATAGAAAATAAACACATTATTATGTAATGTGTAGTATATAAACAAATAATAATGCTATACAATAACACACTTAAACTTTTAACTCCTTTATTTTTAAGAAATATTTCATTGCATAAAGTATTTATTAATAAATAGCTGTCAATGTAGTATATCTGTATAATCGAAGTTACGTAGTACTATTATTTATTCTGTGTATAAGACATCACAAGTTCTGTGACGGCCCTTTAGGAAGTAGGCTCTTGTTTTAAAAATCCATGTGCTTTGAAATTGTACTTAATGATACTTAAAGGAAGGATATCCGCAAATGTTTGGCCCTGCTGGTGACATAAAACCTTATGCCTTTTACATTTTAAGACTAGATGCTATTAAGCAGGGAAATGCTGTCAGCGTATTTGAAACTACACCTCGGGAAGCATGATCATTTCAGATTTTTATAATAGTAAACATTGTATATATATACTAACATTAGTTACGCATGTATAATATTTAGTGTATTTTGATAAAATTGGAATCAGATTAAACGAATATTGGTTTCGGCGCAAGTACCCTACATGATGAGAGTATTAAATTAAAATTTTAAGCTCGGCCACGATTAACCTTATTTATTAATTTACTCGGGCGTTATGATTGTTAATTGAGTTTCAATTAAAAATAGACTGACGTAAATTTTAACTGAAATAATAATTGAAAGGCACACTTATCTGATTCGTTATTTCTAAATTTAAATTGCCAAAATTGAGTAAAATTTCTACTTTATTTTTTGGCAAGGCAGTAAGTCTCAACGGAGATTAGCCATCTGCAAGGTAACAATGCACGAGTATGTGCGCACAATACAGGTGCACTCACTATTTCCTAACGGTTTTAGGTCTTAGGAAAGAGATAAGACGAAGGACCAACGGCTTTACGTAATTTCCATGGCACGGAGATAAAAAACCAACAACTTTCTATTCTAACTCCGGGCTGCTGTTGAGAATTTCTAAAAAAAATCTCAATTACTGATTTCCGACCCGGAATTTGAATCCAGGACCACATGATATGAATAATATGATATTAATAGTTATCTAGCTTATATCAAAGGACATGAAATTTTCCTGCCATTTCTCACAATAGTATCTCTTTTACCGCTCCACCCCGAGTCCATAAACAAAAGTTACACAGTTATTGTGCGTAACATATTTCAGTGCACGGGTATTCATACGCGAGTACCTTTTTTCATAATTAAAGGCACGTTATGCATACCCGTTTCAAGAAGGCCACGACGAAATATGGACACCACAGCCCAAAATCGTTCCGATGTGACCACATCCAGCGAAGCGTGGCTCAAATCACCATTGACCGATTTCTTTATAATCGGCTAGATCCACTTGGCTTTGAGATATTCGCATCAGGATGCTTGGGAGTTCACCACTATGGACAATGCACTTGAGATGTTTTTTCCCTGACCGGCAGAAGTTACATTCAATTTCCAAGAATGTGATAACAAGGATCCTAATTTAATAAACAAAGTAATAGATGAGACGTACATAATCATCTAAAAATATTACGAGGGTTAATATCGTTAAATTTCTTCGGAATGTCCAAATGGGTTCGTGTTCCGCAAGACATGACTATAAATGAACTTTATTACTCAATAAATAATTTGAACAGGCTTCTTAAGAATTCTAATTATATTTCATTAGTTTTTTGTTGTGGGTCCTCTCCTCTTACATGTCTAAAATATAATAGTATTAACAAGTTCGTTGACGGCGTAAGAGCATCCACTACATCATTTCATCCCGAGGGTAGCGTAAGGTTAGACAGAGGGAAACTGGAGCAGAAGGTGAATAGCAGTATATTCCTGACAATATCATTATCATCATCATCACAACTCTTCACAAGTTCACTGCTGAACATAGGCCTCCCCCAAGGAACACCACAAAGCACAGTCCTGAGCCACCTGCAACCATTGATTTCCTGCATTTCTAATCAGGTCGTCACTCTATCTAGTAGAGGGCTGCCATACACTTCGCCACTGGTACAAGGATGCCACTCGAGAACCTTTCTTATAGGCTGTCGGTTCCTCAAGCTATATGGCCGGCCCATTGCCACTTCAGTTTACTAATCCGTTGAGCTATATCAATTACTCCGGTTCTACTGCGGATATATTCATTTCTAAGTTTATCACGCAGAGAAACCTCGAACACAGCCCTCTCCATAGCTCGCTGAGTGACCTTGAGCTTCCTCATACGGCCATCAGTTAAGGACCACATGTCAGATCCAAAGGTCATCACTGGCAACACGCACTGCTCAGACAATCTTGTTTTGAAGTATACATTACGAGAAGATGTGTCGTAATCTCACGAACACTGTCCAGCCGAATTGAATCCGTCGATTAACCTCTCGGTCGAAGTTGAACTTACTTAGTCCGACTATTTGTCAAGAATGAATTACTGACTCTATGGAGTCGAAGACTGGTATCACTAGCTAGTGATTCTGAGTATAAGGTACGCACAACTCGCAAGCACGATACGTGGTAGAGCTTCAGTTGGCTATATTATGGTTGTAGTAGAATGGGTTAGTTCGAGCGGGGTAGGACCACGCTTTCACAAAATACCAGCGACAAATATCAGCTTACTGCTGCTGTGTTTCGGATGGTAAGTGAAGAAAAACAGAGATCCTTTTTATTGGGAATGAGGCATTCCATCTCAGTCCTCAGGGGTGACAATGCATCTGCATTTTATTTCTTTATTGAGGATAAATGTAGGTAACAGCATCCATTTACCTACAGGTGAATTGTTTGCTCATTTGTCACGAGCGTGCTATAAAAAAAGCCCTCGCCGAAACCCTCCCAATCTTTACGACGTGTTAACGAGAGACTTGTGGACGATAAATCCGACAACTCAAGACAGATGGTCGCCTTTCTGGAGATAGAACAAGTTGCCGGATTGAAGGATTATTGTATCCTTCCCCTCACTTCTGACCTCAACGTAACTTGTCTATTTCTTTTGCCAGGTCGAATCGTCTTAGGTGGCAACCGAATCTACACCGGAGATTTTAGTACCCTCTGCCTAGCCATTACCGTGGTCACCACCGTAGCCAGAAATAGCGGATCTGCCGGAGACTAGGGCCCGTTTCTGTGCTTCGTTGCTAATGGGGCATAGGGCATGCTAATGGGGTTTCTCTCTGTCGCCTCTTACAACAACCACGGAAAGATATGGGGCAGTGAATATTCCTACACCACCAATACATGGGATATTCCTGACAACATTGTATATAATATACTGTATTCTATCTGTTTTAATTATTGCACGCCTCATAACGCAAAGCGTAGTTAGGTTGTACTCTACTGTCGACACGGCAAGGTCAAACAATTTTGTGGTCTTAAAATACCTCTATCATAAACATATTGCATTCCTACAATAATATGTGTGGCCGTATGTCAAGAAAACACTAATTAATCCATCTTATATTTTCTAAAAAATTGTTTTATATTGCTACTTTGAAAAAACTACCAAAAAATTAGACCTATCGAGACTGAGTTTTTTTACTAGCTTCAGAATTACATCAACTGGTTCCCTATTTCATATCAATAGCCTAGAACGCGTAGTTTGTTAATAAAATGATTTTAAGATTTTATAAGTTTCATTGCTATTAAAATTTTAAAGGCGACTTCATATTTCTTTTTAGCCCTTGATAGGCAAAGGAGAAATGTATCATACAGCCTATAACGATTTTATACTTTGTATAATCGATTTATTTTGATAAATATTATATTTTTTCCTGTAGGTGACACTACCTGTTAAAATAATAGAGCTATAAATTTAAAACATGTAACTAATATATTTGCCGTGTAGTGGCGGATAAGAATATCCACTACCCCATATCTCCCCGTGGGTGTCGTAAGAGGTGACAGTGGGAAACAGGCAGGAGATGGGCAACAGCATCTTCCTGATAACAGTAAAATTACAATAAAAAAACTGCGGTTGCCAACCCACTCGCCAAGCGTGGCAACTATGGCAAATAACCCCATATGGGGGGGCCCATGATGAGAGTAACAAAGAGACGGCCCCCAGTTTTCGGCGGCCCCGCTATTCCTGGCTACGGTGGCGATCATGGTAACGGCGGGGCAGGGGGTGCTAAGAATCTCCGGTGGAGGTTCGGTTGCCACCTAAAACAACTCGACCTGGCAACATACAACGCACGCACCCTGATGACTGACGAGAGGATCGTGGAGCTGGAAGAGAGGTAGACAAGTTACGCTGGCATATGATAGGATCCGAAGAGAGGGGGAGGACACGGTTATCATCGAATCCAGCAACTTGCTCTATCACCGGAAGGGCGACCATCTGTTCCAAGGAGGTGTCGGATTTATCGTCCAAAAGTATCTCGTTAACAACGTTGTAAAGATTGAGAGTGTGTCGACGAGGGTTGCGTACCTTATACTCAGAATTACCAAACGGTATTCGCTGAAAGCCATACAGGTTTACGCACCAACCTCGGTACATCCCGATGTATGTGGAGGAAATGTATGAGGATATCTCTAGAGCCATGCATTACTCCAAAACCCACTATACCGTGCTAATGGGAGATTTCAATGTAAAACTAGGCACAAGAGAGAACGGTGAGCTGAAAGTAGGACGAGGAAGCTCAAGGTCGCTGAGCGAGCTATGGAGAGGCAATGCTCGTGGTTTTTCTGCGTGATAAACTTAGAAATGCGGATATCTGCAGTAGAACCAGAGTACCCGACTTAGCCCAACGGATTAGTAAGCTGAAGTGGCAGTGGGTCGGCCATATAGCACGAAGAACCGACAACCGATGGGGAAGAAAGGTTCTCGAGTGGCAGCCTCGTACCGGTAGGCGAAGTGTAGGGCGTCCCCCCATCCCCCCACTAGATGGAGTGACGACCTGGTAAGACATGCAGGAAATCGATGGATGCAGGTGGCTCAGGACCGTGCTTTGTGGCATTCCTTGGGGGAGGCCTATGTTCAGCAGTGGACTTATGAAAGGCTGTTATGATGATGATTATGAACTAATATATTTTAAAAGTTTATTTCAATTCCATCTATTTTTTTTTCATTAATATTAATTGAAACTCTCATTTTCAAAAATTTTTTTAATATATCTTGTTGCATAGATAAACTATATAATATGACAAACATTCTGATCTGTCAAAATTGTTTAGCCATACAAAAAGGATAGAGTTGAGAACCGGAGATCTCTTTACGGTAATGAAGTTTGTCAATTTGGTCGTCATAGGCGACAACGCATTTACATTTTGATTCGTAATCGAGGAGACATGGTAGCTCAGATGGTTAGCTCTCACTGTAAATTTCAGAGTACGCGAGCAACCCGGGTTTGATCCCCGCCGGCACCAATGAAATGTTTAATAGCATTTAAGTGATGATTTACCACGTGCTCGGCGGTGAAGGTAAACATCATGAGAAAACCTTTATGCCTGAGAAATAAAAAAAAATATATTTCGAAGATATGTGTAGCTCATCGACACGCATTGGGACAGCGCAGCGGACACTACTTTGCGCTAAATTTATTTCAGAAATGAGAGGAGGCCTATGCCCACCTTTGGGACGTATATTATAAGCTGTAATATTTGTAAATAACTCTTAATCGAGAAGTAAAAGTTAAAAAATAAAGTTACAATCTATATACTCGTAAGTCCCACTCTTCTTTTTTCAGAGATACCTAAGAACTTTGTTTAAATCGGTTGGATATCGAGGTGTCACATATTTTATTTATTATAATCCAGTGTCTGACCATAATTCCACCTAGTGGTAAGAAGTGATGAAGCCCTAGATGGTAAATCGCATTGTGTTAGCGTAACAAACACTTTTGCCTCAAAAGCGCCTAGATTGTATTCGGACAGAAAGAAAGACACCGGAAAATTATTCCACTTCTTTGTTGTACACGTTATGAAAAACGAAACAAACCATTTGATTCTAATGATGATATATAACTTTTTTGAAGTTAAATGATATATAACTTTCAAATAAATTTGTTGGCCACCTAATGTAAATTTAATTATGGCTATAACCATCTCTGAACTGTATGCAATAAATTGACAAAGTTTCAGCGCAGTCTGATGGACGGTATAGCAGCTCATAAAATACGGACAAGCAAACATAAAAACGAAATATCCATTCATCCATCCACTACTGCCTATAAAAGTCCACTGCTCAACATAGGCCTTCCCCATCATCATTCATCATTACAGCCCTTCACAAGTCCACTGCTGAACATAGGCCTCCCCCAAAGAATGCCACAAAGCACGGTCCTGAGCCACCTGCATCCATCGACTTCCTGCATTTCTTACCAGGTCGTCACTCCATCTAGTGGGGGGACGCCCTACACTTCGCCTGCCGGTACGAGGCTGCCACTCGAGAACCTTTCTTCCCCATCGGTTGTCGGTTCTTCGAGCTATATGGCCGGCCCATTGCCACTTCAGCTTACTAATCCGTTGGGCTATGTCGGTCACTCTGGTTCTACTGCGGATATCCTCATTTCTGAGTTTATCACGCAGAGAAACTCCGAGCATAGCCCTCTCCATAGCTCGCTGAGCGACTTTGAGCTTCCTCATCCGGCCAGCAGTGAAGGACCACGTCTCAGTTCCGTATGTCATCACTAGCAACACGCACTGGGTGTACAGTCTCGTTTTCAAGTTTTGAGGTATACCTGACGAAAAGATGTGCCGTAATTTCCCGAACGCTGCCCAACCGAGTTGAATCCGTCGATTGACCTCTCGGTCGAAGTTGGACTTACCTAGTCGGACTATTTGTCCCAGGTAAACATACTCGTCAACAACTTCGAGCTTAGTGTTCCCAACAACTACCGGCATAAGTGTGACATGGACATTAAACATGATCTTTGTTTTGTCCATGTTCATCTTAAGACCTATCCGTTGGGAAACACTATTGAGGTCATTGAGCATAGTGCTTAGCTCCTCCAGCGATTCTGCCATAAGGACTATATCGTCGGCAAATCGAAGGTGAGTGATGTACTCGCCATTGATGTTGATACCGTATCCTTTCCAGTCCAGAAGCTTGAAAACATCTTCCAATGCAGCGGTAAAGAGTTTCGGGGATATGACGTCACCCTGTCTTACACCTCTCTGCAATTGGATAGGTTTTGTACTCTGGTTCTGTACTCGGATAGCCATCGTAGCCCTACTGTACAAGCACTTCAACACTTCGATATACTGACAGTCAAATTGGCATCGCTGAAGGGACTGCAGCACCGCCCAAATTTCGACGGAATCAAAGGCTTTCTCATAGTCCACATACGCCAGACATAGTGGCAAATTGTACTCCTCGGACTTCTGTACAATTTGCCGAAGGGTATGTATGTGGTCTGTGGTGCTAAAGCCTTTTCGGAAACCGGCTTGTTCGGGAGGCTGGAAGTCGTCAAGTCTGCGCGCGAGACGATTCGTAATGACCCTCGAAAACAGCACGTAGACGCGGCTCAGAAGGGAAATCTGTCTGTAGTTCTTCAAGAGAGCGTTGTCGCCTTTCTTGAAGAACAAGACCACCGCACTTCTGCTTCACGCCTCCGGTGTAATGCCACCATGGAGGACGGAATTAAAGAGCTTCTGAAGGACTTCAAGTACCGGTTTTCCACCCGCTTTCAGAAGCTCCGCTGTAATTCCATCCTGGCCTGGGTCCTTGCCGTTTTTAAGGTGCCTTCCCCATAGATTGCCTCATATGGGAGAGTTTGGCATAGTTATCACCCCTGGCAGGCAAGTTGGCAAGCACTATTTTTTCTTTATTTAGGAAGATACTGCTGATCATCTTCTGTTTCAGTTACCCCCTGTAGCCTGACGACAATCACGGGACGATGTGGAGTAGTGGATAATTTTACACCTCCACTACACAGTTAGAAATAAAATAGGCAATAATGTATTTGTACCAATATCCATAATGAATTGTGAATTCAGTAAATTTTCAATACACACTATTTCACAGTTTGTGCTTGAATTTATCCGTGTATACAACAATCTCATTGTATGAAATTTACCAAAAGGCTGTTTTATCAAATATGTGTTTCAATAAAACGTATTAATGTAAATACAATAAATAAATTTACCCTGCTTCTTTATTCTGCTCCAATAATATTTTTATTTTTATTCAGAAATGTTATTGTTTTCATTACAAATATAATTATGAAATGTATTTTTTATAGGAGAGGGGCAAACGAGCATACGGCTCACCTGATGGTAAGTGACTACTGCCACCCAGCAACAACTGCATCAACAGGGGAGTTGCAGGTATGTTGTTGGCCTCTTAGAAAGGAGTATGCTCTTTTTCTGAAGGTCCCCATGTCGTGTCGGTCCGGAAAAATTGCCGGTAGTCAACTTTTCCACAGGGAGGTCGTACGCGGAAGAAAACTCCTTCTGAAACGTATCGAGAGTTTTTCCGCGATGTGCGTTCGTGAAATTTGGCGGCTGGGATTAATCCGACCAATTCCTCAGAGCAGTCTCCGTGGTAAATGCGAAAGAAAATGCTAAGGGATGCAACATCTCTTCCAAGCGCCAGTGAATCGAGCCCATGGGAAAGGACTCGGTCATTGACGATTCGAGCCGCACTGCGCTGGATGCGGTCAAGTGGAAAGAGCTGGCAGTGGGGAGCCAAGCTCAGAAATGGGACCAGTATTCTATGTAAGGCCGAACTTGCACCTTGTAAAGTTGCAGGCAATGTTCCGACATGAAATACTGTCCTGGACTGCGTTTAGAGGCCAATTTGGCCTTCCCTTCCGAGTGACGACGAAACTGCACGTCACTCGATATGTCGACACTGAGGATTCCGATACTGGCTGAGGTAAAATAGCAGCTTAACGCTGCTGTGTTTCGTATGGTGAGTGTAGAGAACCAGAGACCCTTTTTACTGGAAAAGAGGCATTTCATCTTAGTCCTCATGGGTGACAACGCATCTGCAATTTGAGTCTTTATTGAGGACAGATGTAGATGTCTATGGGTCGCAGCAACCACACAACATCAGGTGGACTGTGTGCTCGTTTGTCACCCTATCTTATAAAAAAGGCAACAAGGGAATGTCTTGAAATTGAGGAAATACAACAAAGGGGATCTTCTTAGCGAAAAACGCGCAAACTTTTGTCTTGTGTGGATTAAACTGGATTGGATTTAGTAGCCCCCAATCCGAGACTTTGTTCAGCAAAGACTCGACTTCAGACACAAGTTTGTTCCGGTCGTCGGCGAGGTTTTCCTGAGAAATATTGGCAAGGCTGGTGTATAGATCATCACCAGTGCTGTCATCTGTATAGCAATGAATGTTACCTGTTTGAAACATGTCATTGATATGCAGAAGGAACAGCATTGGTGATATCATGCAGCCTTGTGGAACACCAGTATTAATAGGCTTGTAATCGGAGCATGCACCGTCTACAAATACCTTGATGCTCCAATCTGCAAGAAAGCTGGTGATCCCATTGCATAATTTCTCGGGAGGACCATAGGAAGCTTCAAAAGAAACCCAATATGCCAAACCCGATCAAAGGCCTTCGCAATATCCAAACTAACGGCCAATGCCTCCCCCTTGGACTCTAGACCAGAATATCACCTGCTGATCGACCCCAACGAAAACCGTATTGGCGGTCACTAATCAGCTGATGATCTTAAAGGTACCGCATGAGCTAGCAGTTTAGATTCTATTATTTTGGAGAACAAGGAGGTGATGGCGATAGGCTTGTAGTTAGGACAGATCTGAGCGGTCACATTTTTTAGGGATCGGGTGGACGAAAACCGTCTTTCATGATTTCAGGACTACGCCTAGGGAGTAGAAGTACCGGAAAGGACGCGTTAAAACTGGTTCTTACTCTGGAGCACAAGTCCTCAGCATAATTGACGGGACTTGTCCAGTTGGTCCAGGGAGAGGAGTGCTTTGCGAACCGATCGTCATCGAAAGTGGAGTTGGACGCAAAGAAAGAGCCTAGCACATCGGCTTTATCCTTTGCGGTATGGGTCAGTGAGGCATCCTCTCTCTGCAGAGATGGAAGAGATGGCCGACAGAAGTTATCTTAGACAGTCTTGACGAGATAACAGAATGCACGGTTTCTCGAAGGAAGGTGAACTAGTTTCTCGCCAATGTGCTCTGACTTTGCCTTGGCAATGACTCTTTTGAAGGACCTGGAGGCGGAATTATACTTCTTTTTAAGGGCGCTGATGTTTACATTCCGGGACGTTGAAGTATCGGCCCAAGCCCGGTTGCACTCCTGCTTATAGCGTGATGCTATTTTACAGGAGTGACAAAAATCTGCCTCCGACGGGCACCACAGAGGAAGGAATAAAAAGTTCCATACCCTAAAGTACCATATCAGTGACAGAATTAGCAACAACGTTGGGATCGTGCAGCGAGAAGAAAACCCGCCCCCAAGGATATTATGCAAAGAAAGACCGCAACCTATCCCAATCAGTCAACCTATAGTGTGATAAACAGCGGCAGCCTGAAGAACGCAACCCCGATTTCAGCGTGAGCACTCACTGGACTAGACAATTGTCCAAGGAGCCAAGAGGGGCGTCGATAGAGGCTTAATATATGTCCGGATAAGAGGTCAGCAGAAGGTGAGTGCATTATCCTCCACATCTGGAATCTGCGTAGGCGAAGTAACCAGTTGTGTCCGACCATACGCCAAGGCAAAAACGCGAAGCAGCCTGGGGGGGGGGAATAAACATGTTTTAAGGTTAACAAAATTAATTAGTAATTTAATGGTGCAGTTGAAAAGGGTTCTTTCACATTTAATTGTAACTGTCAAAACACAAAACAAATTATATGAGTAATTTAAAAGTGTGTATTTTTGAATATTGTAATTGCCCATTAGTCATTTCAACTTCAATATGCTCAATAATAAGAAACAAGCTTGACGGTTAAGGCAATACCTTACAATGGTTGAAGCCCATGTCAAGCAGTGGACTATAAAGGGTTGATAATAGTAAAAATAAAGTTTTAAATCTAGTTTCATTGGTAATTTACTCGCCTTTAAAATAATTGACAAAAAAGGTTCTATGCGATTAAAATCACAGGCAGACCTAAAAAAAAGGATTGTTGAATCAAAGACTACGCCAATAGTATCGTAGTACATTTCAAAGCAAACTATAGCCTTGTTGCTTTCTAACTCAACACCGTAATAATTTGAATTTTTTGTATGATGTGTGTTACAAGATAACAGATACATTATTGTCACACATGCATTGTCAAGCTTGAGGAATTAGATAAAAATGTCTTACTGTAGATGTAGCTGTAAGGCATTTTTATCTAATGGGTGTTAGTTTTGATATCGTGTCGCTGTTGTATTGCAATATCCTGAGTGACGCCGCTTGAAATGTATAGGAAACGAGATACTTCTTCACACGTTTCGCTGAACACTTTCCGTTGAGCACTGAGGCTATATTTTAATAGCTCCCTCAACAACTCAGGACCCTTACCCTATACTAGAAGAGCGTGTGATTTTTCTACTCCCTTAACGATAAAGAGACGGTATAGGCTACCGCCGTCCGGGCTGCAGTAGTGTACAAAGCGTTCCCGTTACCTCGGCACTGGGCTAAGAGATAACACCGTGGTGTTTTAGCCGGTAAGAGTCCGGCATAACTCGTATATAGCCCCCGTGGCAGGCAATAATCCTTTAAAAAAATTAGGTATATAAGTAAATTCTTCACTGAATTTTGTCTGGCGTTGCAGCTTCCAATGTGGGATAGATAGTATAATACAGGTACACCATGTTATTACAACATTATGAGCCAAATTTAAAGTAAGAACTTTATAATCAATTTAGTCTTCTTTAAAACTTCTTGAACGTCAAAATAGACACTAGTTCGCAAAAACACGATGTACTCAGAGCAGAATCGACAAAAATACTCTGGTGTAATGTCTTAAATCCATATTAAGATTAGTTATAATTATATATATATAACAATTTATATGTAACTAAATGTTGTTATAGAAAAATAAAACAATATCAAATGTTTCTAAATATTTCAAAATGTCAATTTTAACAAAATAAAAGCAGTAGCCAGGGGACTTACAAGTACAGAGTAAGTTCAATATAATCTATTTTATATAAAACTTTTTTTTAAACAAAATTTCCTCAACAAGTTTGTGTTCTGCATTGGATTTGTTATGGTCTGTAAAAAGATGGAAAATTCTTCCTTTCGTGGAAGAGGCTCACGTCCGGCTTTTTTTTTCTTTTTTTATAAAACTGAAGTTTCAAACGAACTTAGAGTCCACTTGATGGTAAGTGGCTGGCTACTTCACTGCGTGGATATCTGCAGTCAACTTTAAACAAAGAACGCTACGGATGCGTTGTCACCTCTAAGGACTACGATAGAATGCTTCACAGCCTGTAACTATATATCTCTCAGTGCCCTCCAGATGAGAACACAGTAGTCAAGCACTGCTATTTGGTGGCAGAAATGGATAAAAGCGTAGTACCTTTTTTTACATGGGGAAATGCCTACTCATACCCGCGTCGTGGGGGCAAGGACGGGTTATGTGGAACTCGCACCGACTAAAACCCCATGGTGTGCCATCTCCGGCGCATATTGGCAGGACCACGGGAACGCTTTCGCATACATCCGCGGCCCCACCGGCACTGGCCGCCCCATGGCAGCCACTTCTCGGGGGAGGACTTCTCCCCAGGAGCGTGGTACCTACCCAGACATCACAAACTAGTAAGGTTTAACGAGGTGACAAAGAAAATGATCATCAAAAAATTATGAATATATTCTATAATAAGGGCTGATTTTTCAATCTTGAGATAATGTTATTCATGAGATAAAATACAAATTAAAAATTACAATTGTATGAAAAATAAAGATCAAATATAGTTCATTTTTGTATACAATCAGGTTATGATTTATTTATTTTGATGTATAACTATACAATTTGACAATTGAAAAATCAGCCTTAATTTTTTTCTTATAACTTACGAGTGAATGTGTGTTATTTTCTATTTTGTTTTTAAAATAAAAACACTGGCAATGATACTAACAATATTCCCATTAACTACTCCAAGAAAAGCTGATAATGTTTGTGTTCTCGACAATTGTCGGCGGATTCAAACTTCAAAAACATTAGACGGCTACTTTCACAATACAGTCCAAATTTGAACCAGAACTATTGTTTTGACTTTAGCGCGATGAAAACAATCGTGAGAGGTTTTGTTCTTTTCATAATGGACCTTTTGTATTAGTGTTCAAAACGTCTCTTATGATTTCCTTCTAAATATTACTATAAAATTCTATAAAACCCTTACAACTCTCGTGTGATAGAGATATACATTATATTCTTATTTTTAGTAGAATTTAACACATGCAAGCTCAGGAAATAACAATTTTACATTAAGTGAGTGTTGCGAAAACCTGCGTATTTAAGTTGCAGTGACATACAAACTTACCAGCATAAAATAACAGCTTAGCACTGCTGTGTTTCGAATGGTGTGTGTACAAAACCGGAAACCCATTTTAATTGAAAAGAGGCATTCCATATTAGTCTTCACAGGTGACGACGCATCTGCATTTTGATTCTATATTGAGGTGGATGTGGATGTCTATGGGTCACAGTAACCACTTATCATCAGGTGGACTGTGTGCTCGTTTGTCATCGTATCCTATAAAAATAAAATTTACAGCCCACCTGATGGTAAGTGTCTACTGAATTTCAACGACACCTACAGCCAATTTTAAACAAATAAAGTTGGCCACGGATGCGTTGTCTGAAGATGGATGCCTGGTAACGGACGATTGGAGCCTGTAATTTGATTCTCTTTACTCTTCAGTCCGGAACACAACAGGGCAAACACTGTTATTTGTCGGTAAATGTAAAAAACAGGGTGTTAGTAGTAGTGTTGACGAATGAGTCTCTTAACAGTTTCCTTCATTTTGAGCTCGTATCA
Source organism: Parnassius mnemosyne (assembly GCA_963668995.1). Classification (NCBI taxonomy): domain Eukaryota; kingdom Metazoa; phylum Arthropoda; class Insecta; order Lepidoptera; family Papilionidae; genus Parnassius; species Parnassius mnemosyne. Next base: position 15,261,442 of record CAVLGL010000159.1, read on the forward strand.
GTCCGCCGCCGGACACGGGCCACTCCCATAGTTGACTTGCTATAATCGCTGCACTTGGCAGGCAGACTAGTATTGCTTCTGTATTATTGTACTGCTGTTTGACAGCAGAAATAGGTAAGAAGGTGGTACCTATATTTCACCAAATTCTTTCCTGCTCCAGCACTTTTTCAGAATTGAGGTGTGTGCCCAGCTATGGGACGTATGTAGACTTTATACTCTTTATATCTTTTAAACTCAGACCAGGAAAGTATACGCATTCATTTGAAGTGACGCATAAATCATGCTCAAATTCTTAACACGCACACATCTTTCTTCTTTCTTTCTACACCAGCTCATAAAAGTACACCGCAAGACGTTCGCGTATGCTCCTAAAACTATATTTTTGGTTGAAAATAATTTTAATCTATACATATATGTACATGAGCGCGTGTTGTTACAATGAGTTGAACATGGTTTTGGCTTGGTTTTTCCTTGCCTTGAAATGTACATATCATGCCGTCTTTCTTGTTTTGTTGGTCTGATTTTAAATCGCAAATTATGGAATATGTAACCTGCTGACTTACTGCACTATTGAGGGTGAAGGAAAACATCGCGAGGAAATGTGCATAAATTTAAGAAAATTTTAAATTATTCCGCATTCTAGAACTGGAGTAGCACGGTGGAGTTTACTCCACTACACCCACAAAAAGGAAAGGATACAAATAGGAGGCCTGAGTCCTGGATACGACGTGAGTTCGGTCATCGCAAGCATTATTACTTTTTATTTAAACACTTATTTAAAACGTAATGAATGTGCTTGTAGGTAAATGAAAACATCGCGAAGATATCATCATGTCTCTAAAAATGACAAGGAATATTTTTGAGAACATATAAAGATCACCCACTTTCATTAAGACAACGCAACGCGGTCTTCTTTCGTCACTTTCAGAATATAATAGTAGACCTTTATCCAGCTGTAAGCCGTTGCTTCATTTTAATATTTTCTTGAATTATCTTTATTTTCGTGAAGTCGTAAGTTCAATTAAGGTTATAACATATAAACACAACATACATATATGCATACATATATACATACATATATACACACATATATATATATGTATATATATATATATATATATATATATATATATATATATATATATATATACATATACATGCATACATATATATATACAAACAACAATGACAAAAACAAATGTGTGTAAAATGTTAATGTTAAAAACGCACTGCTAGACGCGTACATATGCACATTAAAGCCTATTCATGGTTTAAGCAATGACATTTTTATAGATACGTAAAATGCCCACGAAACCTCCGAAAAAAATGTTCCGAACCCAGCCGTCCTAGCGGAAGCACACATGTTTATGAGTGCTTTTAATATAAAACATTTCTTATATTTCACTACATTTTCTCTTTTTCTCTCTCTCTCTCTTCGTGTTCTTCTCGCACCAGTTCAGAAACTTCTAGTGTCGTCCTTTTCTTTACGTAATAACGTCTTACGTAATCATGGTGTCATATTTGTTAGCCAAGGGCCGAAGTAGCTAATTGAACACTTTCCGGTACTTTAAATTTGCAGTGCTAGTAACGTATCTATCTTTATTTATATATAAATATTATTGGCTGCAAATGATTTCAGGTATAGTGTACGTGGGTGCGTATTCTTATATTAAGTTGAGCATGGTTTTGGCTTGGTGTTTACGCAGCACTCCGTCTTTCTTTCTAGCTTTCCAGTCTATTCTATACTATTTTAATTAAAAAATAATGTAATCACGCTGCATCAATAATTTTGCGGTATCAACATTAAAGATTTAGGGCGACCAGCATTACTAAACGTGTCTCCAGAAAATTCCTAATGTGAATTCCATTAAATAACGAAAGATTTTCGTCGCTTAACGAACTTGCTTGTAGAGCTAGCGCATTATCGATTTCACAGTATCCGTCTTTTGATGTTCCATGAAGATGTCTAGTTTGACATTGATAAATCCATTTTGATGCCCGCCAACCATTTAAATTAGTACTAATGCCATAGTAACTATTATACTCACATAATGGGGTTGTTATAAACTAATTTGCTTAATTTTCCGCGTAAAGAAAGAAAATGATGTGTCCTGCCCAGTTTTTTTTTTATAGGATAAGGGTGAAAAACGAGCACACAGTTCACCTGATGGTAAGTGGTTGCTGCGGCCCATAGACATCTACATCTGTCCTCGCTTGCGAATCAAAATGCAGATGCGTTGTCACCCTTGAGGACTAAGATGGAATGCCTCGTTTCCAGTAAAAAGGGTCTCCGGTTCTCTACACTCACCTTACGAAACACAGCAGCGTTAAGCTGCTATTTTACGCTGGTATTCTGTGAGAGCGTGGTACTTCCCCGGTCGAGCCGACCCATTCGTGCTACAACTATACTACTAATATAGCTGCAGCATGGCTCTACCACGTAAAAATTGTAAAACTTTCATTTTGCGGCTACAATAGCGTATAATGTTATGAATTCCCTTGATACGACAAATAAAATCGATACTGGACTAATCCAATACCGCATTACATTATTCGAGAGCTCACTTATAAGTTGGTGTTAAGCTGTGACCTTCTCAGTGCTACGTGTCATTTATTTTATGTATTGTCGGTTTGAGATACATATAGGCTCACTCAATACTTCCTGACAATTATTTTATAATAGTGAAAAATAATTTCTAACATACCTTTACCTATTAATCCGTCTTTCATTAGTTAACAATTTCTTCTATATTTCTGTCACAAAGCAACAGTTCAAACTATAAATAATCCGATATAGCTTGCAGTGCGCTTTTAATGTTAGAACGTTATTATAATTACAGGTTGTTGCATACTGTCTTAGTTCTCAATAGTGACCATGTATCTGTAACAATTTTTATCTAAAATGGGTTGCAAACTCCCATGGGCTGCAGTAGATGAACTGTTAGTTCATTTGTCGCTCTAATATTATTCAAAATACAGATTTCCTACTTGCCAAACGTCATTTTTTCATAGAATTAGAGTGACTAACGAACCCACAGTCCACCAGCTTCGTAATGTTAGCAAGTCCAAAAATTAGAATTAGACGAGGTTTTACAGGGACATGTAGAATCGTTTGCTCATTAAGAATAAACGAAAAAAATAATTATTCGTGTCACCCCTGCAGATTTACGACCCTTCGAAGACGCTTGCTAGAAATTTTATAAAATAGTCATTTTTTAATGGTTTTAAGGCACCAAAGTGAAAATATTCATGCACAGAACGTTTGCGCGTTATTTTCTCGTTCCAGAAGTATAATTACTTTCTCAGAAAAATGCATAATAACTGATTTTCACGATATCATTATTTTTCGCACCCCCAGCCTACGCAAGCATGCGAGTCTGCAATTGCGCGGCGCGCGTCACGCAGCGCACTGTGGCCTGTGGGAAGTATCAAATGTGAAATCAACTTATTGTTTACACTCACAATCCAGGGTTTTCTGTCTCATCAATTTGACAGTTGGATACCAGGCTCACTACACGATTGAGATCTCGTACAATGAAAGCGTAATTAGATTCCCCATTTTAATCGAGTTTTAATTAATCGGGCGTATTCAATTGGCGTTTCATTCAAAATCAAGTATCGTGACAACAAGTTTACAATAAAGCCAATAAAGTATTTTAAGAAATGGTAATAGTTTGTCTGCTGTGCTTGTAAATGACGTAAAATTATATTTTCAACAAACTTGTGCTTTTGATAGCATTTCAGAGCTTTTAAGTAATGCTTACTCTGAATTTGAATCCTTTCATTCATTTGTGAATGCAAATCTTCCAAAAGATAAGAATGAACAGAATACAAAATTCAAAATACAAAATTCAAGTTACATGGAATTTTTGCACAATTATTCAGTTAATGGCCCAGACAGTACCATATACGTCAACAGAGGATATGTTTTGAAAGCCTTATATCCAGAACAGTGTAATAATACCAGCTCTATTGACTGCCGAATAAATGTTAATCATTTATTCAACAGAATAATGAGTCAATATCAAAATATGAAAATTATAAAAACCTGTTTGAATTGCAAGAATGATGATAGCAATCCCATTGAATCAAGTGAGATTACAACTGTTCTTCCTGATCTTCATGTTGTCTGGGATAAAAATTATAAAAATTTGGCAGCTTCACTCACTGAAAAGTTTCAAATTAAATATCTTTGCAAAAAATGTAAAAACCAGAGAGATACCAACTACATCATGGGACCTTACCTGTTGATTGAAGTAGATACTGCATATCAAGATTCTACCTATGCAAAATCTATTGGCAAAAACACATCTGAAGTTTTCACTAAAGTAGAAGATATACCAGAAAATATTGTAATTAATGACATAAATTTTATTTTATGTGGAGTTATAAGGTTCACTCCTCCACCTTCAATTGGTGGCTTGGGCCATTACACTGCGTATTGTAGGAAAAATAATGGTGAATGGGATTATAGAGATGATCAGCGTCTGAGAAAAAATTAAAAGTGCTCTATAAAGACAAGTATTAAAATAAGCTCAATTTTATATGTAAGAAATTCGAATGTAAACTAAATGTAATTAAAAACAGCTAATAAAAAACTTCAATGATTAGCAGAAGAATAGCATACTTAATTATACTCTAGGTAAAATTCCGACAACTGTCATTCAAAGTCTGGAAATATATACCAAATACAATATATTGATATCTAATTATCTAATTTATGAGAATTAATGAAAATAATATAAAAACCAACGTTTATTTTAATTTAGATAAAGATGATCTAATTGAAAAAAATTATAATAAAATAATAATAATTGAAATGTTGAGTAGAAGAACAAATTTATTCCATGATCATATTGTACAGATTGATATCATATTGTGCGATCAAAAAAGTTTAACGAGAACGTATCATATAGAACAATGTTTATTATTAATTTATAATTAGCATTATTTATAGTAGCACCATCGATATTTGGAGTACATTGTGGAGGTAGAGCATTTAGATCAGACCTTTCTGTCAGTTCAACGTACTTTTCTTTTAATTCTTCTGGTTTTCCTTTGTTAGGAAACATTTGAGATACTGCCTACAAACATAAAGTAACATGAAAATCTAGTCGACTAGATATTTTAAAAGAAATTTCAAAAAAGTTATATTTACTATAAAAAAGTTGTACTGTAAGAATGTTCTTTTTCATCTTCGTCTTTTGATTCTTTGAAATTCTTTGTAGGATTTGTATCTTTTTCTTTGTCATCCATTTCATAGGAAACTAACGCCTTTACAAGATCCACAAAAATAGAGTGATCCATAAATCCTGACTCACGCTCCCCATGTACTTTATCATCATAATTTTTTATTAATTTTTCGATAAAGGTCCCATCTTGATCAAGGATCTCATCACCCATGTATGGAATATTATGAAGGACAGTTTCATCTTTGACCATGAAATTTTGTTGTATCAGAAAGAACAAATATTTAGTTAAATGATTTTCCAAATAGACTCTATAATAAATAAAATAAATAAAAGTTGTATTGCGTGGCTTGGTACCTCTGTAAATACAAGAATGATTTAGATCCTGATTTGATATTGGAGCTGCATTGTTTTGCTCTACACTCTGAAGCAATAAGTTGTTAAGAATTTCTAATTACGCTTTCATTGTACGAGATCTCAATCGTGTAGTGAGCCTGGTATCCAACTGTCAAATTGATGAGACAGAAAACCCTGGATTGTGAGTGTAAACAATAAGTTGATTTCACATTTGATACTTCCCACAGGCCACAGTGCGCTGCGTGACGCGCGCCGCGCAATTGCAGACTCGCATGCTTGCGTAGGCTGGGGGTGCGAAAAATAATGATATCGTGAAAATCAGTTATTATGCATTTTTCTGAGAAAGTAATTATACTTCTGGAACGAGAAAATAACGCGCAAACGTTCTGTGCATGAATATTTTCACTTTGGTGCCTTAAAACCATTAAAAAATGACTATTTTATAAAATTTCTAGCAAGCGTCTTCGAAGGGTCGTAAATCTGCAGGGGTGACACGAATAATTATTTTTTTCGTTTATTCTTAATGAGCAAACGATTCTACATGTCCCTGTAAAACCTCGTTTAATTCTAATTTTTGGACTTGCTAACATTACGAAGCTCAGTCCACCTGATGGTAAGTGGTTGTTGTGGCCCATAGACATCTACATCTATCTTCGTTTTCGAATTGAAATGCAGATGCGTTGTCAGCCGTGAGGGCTAAGATAGAATGCCTCATTTCCCGTAAAATAGGTCTTCGGTCTTCTACACTCACCATACGAAACACAGCAGCATTAAGCTACTATTTTACGCTGGAATTCTGTAAGAGCGTGGTACTTCCCCGGTCGAGCCGACCCTTACGTGCTACAACTCCTCATAAAATATATTAAATCTTAACTTAAAATATTTCCCGTCTTCCCTTTATTTTTCATTATTCCGTAAAAGTACACACTTGGATACGAACCTCTCTTGTTATTGGTAGGAAGGATGTGTAGGATACCAGACAATTCGCATCTTCGGAGGTGCTTCGGAGGTGGCATGAAGTTTTACGCTGCCACCAAAAGTAAGCTGTACTCAACAATTTCAGTGGTGTAGGCGAAGATTGAACTTGTCCTAAACAGATCAGTGAAAACTACAACTGTCTACCTATTACGGATTATGAGATACAGCCCGCTGACATACAGACGGACGGACAGTGGAAGCTTAGTAATAGGGTTCTATTGGTTACTCTTCGGTCGCGGAACCATAAAAATAGATTTAACGTTATGCATGGTGTAAATACCTACATCTTCAAAATTATTACCAAGAATGTTTAAAAAATACATTTTTGTGTATTTATAAATCATGAATTTATATAAAGCAAAATTACTTTAAATCTTTTTCATACATACTTTATAAACATAAAAAAGATGTCTGAAAGAAGGTGGCGAATCGTCCGCAATGTTTTGCTATTTTGCTAACGAAATTACCTACCTCAACGATACACTAAAGAGCAGTCACGAAGAAGACCTTAGCAATTTGCCACTGCTTACAGATGCCCCCAAGGTTTGTGAGCGAGAAATTCGCAATCTGTATTGAGCAAAAGGAAATGATTATTACTCCATCTAGTATTCAATATATTTTTTTAAATATACTATTTACATTTACTAGAACCTTTTTAAAACGTTAAATATATTGTTATATACTGTATAACTCAAATTGTGTATTCATTTTAATCATTATTTTATTTCTTCATGCTGTAAAGTAAGTTCAGAAATACATGAAATATAATATAAGATTTTAATGAACAAACTAGAACTTTAAAAACTCATATAAAAAACGAAATTAAATAATTGATTTGAGAACACATTATATTTGGCCAATAATTCTAATAAGCTTTTTAAATTTTCACGTTAACATTAACATTATAAGATTTCGAAAGATCTCTCGAGAATCACATATTATAAAAAATTTATTCTTAAAACTTACTCTATAAAAATATTAAGAACTATTCTATTAACACTATAAAGTAAAAATATACTGTTAACGCCTGCAGTTTATTTATAGGTGTAAATAAATACGTTTTGATTTCGTAAACAAGTATTTACTGAACTGTCCAAAGGATATAAACAACCGTATGTTTTCAGTACCTTAGTGGTTAAAAGCGTAATGTGGAGACAAGGCCGGCACTTTATTTCAAAACAAGACAATAACTACACAAACATAATGAAAACGATTGAAAGAAAAAGCGTGATTTCTGTCTCTTGAATGATTCCTTAGATCTACCTATATAATATTACTGAATTTCTATAATGAAAGCTATTTTTTGTCTTACTACTGGTTCAAAAATACAATATACAAGATTAAGACAACTATACATATTTTTTTAACCCTTTAATATTAAAACACTTTATCTTTTCAGCTTAAATTTTTAAGCTTCTAAAATACAGACATTGTGGAATTCGTTTAAAAAAAGGTTTTGTCACAATGGAACATTAATCCTTAAGCCTGTTTACAAATTGTGCGGCAAAACCAGAATCCATAATCTCATTTCATTCTTCCTTTTACATTTTTTGTCTTGACTGAAGGAATTAACCTGAAAATACAAAGCATCGTCGCTTTACTCACACCATTGTATTGCAAATAAAAATGTTTAAATAGAATATTAACAATACCTAAGTGATTTAACATTTAACTAAAAATTTACCGAACTTTATTCTGAATGTGATAATTCCTTTCCGAAATGTTTTAAATTGTTGAAAAGAAGTGTTATTTCTTTTGTAGAATTTTGAAGCTTTTAGTTAATTTTAATTTCAAAGTGGGACTGCAAAAAAATGAATCATTCTGTGATAGCATTCACAAGTTTTTAAAACCATGTTAACATTATTTAAAACTTTAAAGAAATATTAAATTTTGAAGGCAGGTTAGCATAGTTGACGTCAAAGTAAAATTGTCTCCTGCAAAAGTGCTTTAAAGACATATTTGTTAATATAGCGTATTTTCATATGTCTAATGACCTTACCAGCTATCTAAAAGCGAAGAAATTTAATCATGTAAAAGTGGTAGAGCCACGCTGCAGTTATATTATGTCAAACAAAATACTTTGTAGCACGAATGGGTTGTCTCGACCTGGGTAGGACCAGACACTCATGAAATATCTGTGTAAAATGCTGCTGTGTTTCATGTGGTGAGTGTAAAGCATATACCATTTTACTAGAAATAAGGCATTTTATTTTAGTTTTCAAGGGTGACAACACATCTATCTGCATTTTGGTTCTTAATTGAGGATAAATGTAGCTGTCTATGGGCCACTGCATCCACTTACCATTAGGTGGACTCTGTGCTCTTTTATCAACCTTATTCTATGAGAAATGTGAAATTTCTATCATGAATTAAGAAGAAGCGCAGATGTCTAATATAATTTCAAGGAAACCGGACAAATAGTGTAATACATTTCGCATTAAAGGCCAATCTTAGGTAACCGTGTACCGCTGGTATTACAAATTTCAGCGCTATCAAATATTGAAGTATTTTCCTCCTCAAGTAAGTGATTGCCCTTTGTGGGCTTTCACTATTAGAAAACACTAGCAGTGGAGTACTGAATTAAAGAAAATATGCGAATCACTTATGTCTAGATTTAGCACATTGTTACGGCCTACAGCTCCCTAAATAAGAGTAGAATCTTCCGGGCCCATAGCGGAAGACCTTACAAGCAGATGCAGGACGGGCCTCAGCAAGGGGCCGCGTGGAAAGTCTCTAATAACAATAAACAACAAGGGGGGGGGGGGCGTTCGATCTTACTGCTATTCAACAGGGAAATATTAAACCGAGCTTACTTACCTATATCCAAGGCGACTGGTCCCTCAGGATTCAGTCAGGTCGCATGTGGTTGTGTGGTGCAAGGGAAGTAAGGTGCTGTGATGTGTATCTGGGTGTGACTGGTGGTGATTGACCTTATTAGACCGTTGCCGTCGGCAGCAGCCCGGACGTCAGTACCGCTCCAAATTGAGGTAACCTTCCGCGGCGCCGTCCACAGTCACTTTCTTCGTTCGTCACGATGACAGTCCATTAACTCTATCGTACGATTAACTAACTTAAAGAAGCCACTAACGCTCGTTTGATATAAGGCATAACACACAAAACGAACACGGAGTGTCGGTCTATATGAAATCCTGTTACTATAAGCAAAAACGTAACACACAACCCGAATACGAATGTCCGGATCAAAGTTCACTACCGCTTCGCGTGGCAACAATTATTTCTAAAATAGTAGTTAACATTGTCGAATGCACTTATACAGATTCTGAGTCAGACACAATGAGTTCCGGGTGAAGCTCTCAAGCAAGGAATGCGCGTTACAAATCCCAGACAGTATATTTACTAGACGCGCCTAAATTATTCCGAGTTCCCGACAAAAATGACAGCGTGCTGTCCCAAGCACAGCTGGCAGACGACTCCTATTTGCTCTCGCGCGTTCTACGCACGACCAAACGTCAAACCGGTATCGCCGAGCCGCGCGCTCTCTGACGTCAATCCCGAAGCCAGCGTTTGGGCGTAAACAAACCCCCGTCCCGGACATAAGGATTTAGGTCCGCGAGCAAACCGGTCAGCGGGACAGGGTCGCGACGGCAAGTTGCAAGACCGAATCTACAACCAAACTAGGCCACCTTATGCACCCCATCAGATCTTGCAACCCTAACCAACGCCTCAAAATTACAGCCCCAACGTGGGCAAGCCGGAGGGTTGAACTGGATGCCCTTCCTGGACATCGCAGCCCATAAATAAGTCCTATTCCTAGACAGAAGTCCGACGACCTCCTTCAAACACCTATCTGTGCTCCTATAATTAGTTCCGCAGTCCAACCGGATCAGGTCTGCAAACATCGACGCGATACGAAGCGGCCCAGAGTGACCTCCTAAGCTTCAGTGCAGAGAGCACCACCGAATTCCCCATGAACGTCGTCTGTGGAGAGCCGAACGAACGCACAGATAGTCCTTAGTATACATTTTCAAACAAGTAGGCATAACCAAGCCATCCACCATATAATCGTTTACCAAATGGTGCGACAGCTGATTTCCATCTGATAATCTACAAACTAGCCAGCCTGTTAGACAAGTAGTCCTATACTCATATTTCAACTAATTTTTCAAAGCATCAATGTTCAACTACAGAATCAATTCAACCAAATTAATCACCGATGCACATAGGTCAACTGATTGACAAATTAAGCAAAACAATAAACGCAAGAGACAACCCTATTTCTCATTTAAATAACTTAGACAGTGCCAACAAAATGTAAACCAAAGGAGAATTGACTTTTATTCCTTCCGGCACAAATAGGGTTATCTAATTTCAGCCTTCCTTTTAACAAAGCAAAATGATTAAACACTATCACAAAACATATACATAATTTTCCAAATAGCGCGACATTTAATTTCAAATGAATTCAAACTTTCCTTTCAGCAAACAGACGCAACAATAAAATACAATTACAAAGCATACGCACAAGCATTCAAAAGGGCACATCATTCAATTTCAATTTTCCGTGCAACAACAAACACAGTGATTAAATATATTTACAAAACATATGCAGTAGCATTTAAAGGAGTAGATTAAATTCAATTCTTTTAATCACAACCGCTACAAATATGAAAATTTCGCGGAAAACACAAAAGAATTTTTTTAATTTAATTTAAAGAATTTTTAACTAAGTGCTCGACCAAACCAAATCTAATACCCCTTGACAGCGTGATTCAATGCTCCAGGGGGGCCCTAATCTTCCCACCACCAAGTGGAGGCCACACGGCGTGAACCCGAGACCAATAGAGCGCAAACCGCTAACAGTCGCCACTCGGGTTGTACGCCTTCACTGAGGCCGTCGGCAACAGAACATTTTGACAAGTGGACTGTTGATGGCTTAAGGCTCAGTGGAGGCGGCCGTGGGAACTAAGGCGGCAGCTAGCTAGGGCCGCCTCCATCAAATGGGGAACAGTGGTACACCAGTCGCGGCCACTCAGCTAACGGGAGTGAGAAGGGTCTAGCGAACTGATGAGTGGCCGTGAAGTTCCTCTCCACACGCTGAGGGGGTGTGATGACACCCCCGCCCCTGGGGGAATTACCCCCCGACTGGTCGGGGAAGGGATCCCTTTCAAACCTAGGGGCCTGGTGGCTGGCCGACGGGTGCCGAGAGTCGCCCGTCAGAGGGCGTGGCTGAGCGCCCTCGCCCGTGGGGGTCGAGGGCCTGGCAGAGCCCTGGCAATGCAAACAGGGCCGCCGATGCGGACAGTCTCGCTGGAGGTGCCCTTCCAAACATGAGCAGCACCAGCGGCGCTCCTTGGCGATAGTTCGCCTCGCCGGAACCAGCTTCCCTTATAATTTCGGGCACGACGTTACCCGGTGATCAGATGCTCGACAATAGGAGCAGGGGGGGGGTTGACGACGACTTGCCTGGCGGATTCAGCCTCTCACTGGGCACGGCTCATAAGTCGTCAACGTTGCCCGCCGCGTTCTCGATCTGCCGGCAATGCTCCTCAAAAAACCGCAGCAGGTCAAAGAAGGGCGGAATATAGGAGGCCTCGTCCCCGTCGTACCTCTCCTCACAATGTATTCGAAGGTCGAGAGGTAGACGGGACAGCACGATGAGGAGCAACAAAAAAGCTCATTCGCCCACTGGTGAATCCAGCCGCCTCAACGTATTACAGGCCACCAAGACTGGATCCAACAGGTCCGGACGTAGTCTGGCCCGATCACTAAGCAGCGGGAGGCTTAGAAGCTGCTTAACATGTTCGTCCGCAATTCGCCGGACGTTGGCGTATCTTCTGGCTAGGAGGTCCCGAGCAGTCTAGTAGGCGTCGTCCGACAATCTCAAGTGGCCGACGATGCCCAGGGCCTCCCCCTCCAGTGAGGCCAGGAGGTACGCCATCTTTTGGCTCGGGGTCAAGTCACTCCGGGCGTCCACTAGGCTGTCGAAAAGACCAACGAAGGTCAGCCATTCGGAAAGGACCCCGGAGAACCTTGGCAGGTCCAGAGTTGGGAGTCGTCCCAACAGCTCCGACTGAAGCTGCTTCTGAGAGGACTCGGACAGGCCACTCATCCGAGTTTCACGCGCCTCCTCGGCATACCTGCCTTCAGCCTCGATCAACTCGTCCGTGAGCGAAAAGAACTGCTCGTAGTCCGCGAAGCAGGAGTCCAGGACTCCCTTTTCCACATCCGAATCCTCGAGCTCGGCGTAAGCCTCCTCCACTGCGGCCCTTCGAGCATCCACCTGCTCGAACCGCTTCATCAAGTTATGGACCCTATCCGGTCGACCTATCAAAGCGTGGGCGCTTATGGCCCAGCGCAACTCAGTCCGCAGACAACGGATCAGTAGCTTGGGCGATGACATCACTACTAAATACAAATTACGACGCGCAAATTACAAAGATAACAAATAACAAATACATCAAAAAATTAACAATTACAAATGCAGTTCCTATCAAATCGAGTTGAATAGAAATTACACAAATACGAATTACTACTTATCAAACCAAATACAAGTTAGCACAAAAGAAAAAACACAAATCAAATTAACAAATAACAAATACTAGTGCAAATACAATTACTACTCTTTAGTTCAAATACAAATTACAATACAAATGAAGATACACATCACGGCCGATCAACAAAATATGCCTAGCTCGGAAATCGATCCTTCGATAAGCAATCCACTACAACTATCCGACAACGATAATTAACCGATTACGTGATAATAACCATTTACCTACATGACGTATACCTCTAGAAAAACTCCCGCTTGCACACTAAACGGGCGCGGCTTTTCAAATCTACCCGCTAACCAAAAAAGCAAGCAACAAAGGAAAATAATGTATAAAAAATATTTTTACTTATTACGGACGGGCGTGATTGTAGACACAAAATTAAACCAATCAAACCAACGCTCCCTGCCACCAGAATTGTTTAATTTTTATCAAACACTATGGTCGGGATCGACCGGGGAATCGAACCCGGAACCACGCTCTGCTACAAGTTTGTTACGGCCTACAGCTGCCTAAATAAGAGTAGAATCTTCCGGGCCCATAGCGGAAGACCTTACAAGCAGATGCAGGACGGGCCTCAGCAAGGGGCCGCGTGGAAAGTCTCTAATAACAATAAACAACAAGGGGGGGGGGGGGGCGTTCGATCTTACTGCTATTCAACAGGGAGAATATTAAACCGAGCTTACTTACCTATATCCAAGGCGACTGGTCCCTCAGGATTCAGTCAGGTCGCATGTGGTTGTGTGGTGCAAGGGAAGTAAGGTGCTGTGATGTGTATCTGGGTGTGACTGGTGGTGATTGACCTTATTAGACCGTTGCCGTCGGCAGCAGCCCGGACGTCAGTACCGCTCCAAATTGAGGTAACCTTCCGCGGCGCCGTCCACAGTCACTTTCTTCGTTCGTCACGATGACAGTCCATTAACTCTATCGTACGATTAACTAACTTAAAGAAGCCACTAACGCTCGTTTGTTATAAAGCATAACACACAAAACGAACACGGAGTGTCGGTCTATATGAAATCCCGTTACTATAAGCAAAAACGTAACACACCGCCCGAATACGAATGTCCGGATCAAAGTTCACTACCGCTTCGCGTGGCAACAATTATTTCTAAAATAGTAGTTAACATTGTCGAATGCACTTATACAGATTCTGAATCAGATGACTCAGAATCTGTATAAGTGCAAGTAAAAAAAAAAGAAGCTCTCAAGCAAGGAATGCGCGTTACAAATCCCAGACAGTATATTTACTAGACGCGCCTAAATTATTCCGAGTTCCCGACAAAAATGACAGCGTGCTGTCCCAAGCACAGCTGGCAGACGACTCCTATTTGCCCTCGCGCGTTCTACGCACGACCGAACGTCAAACCGGTATCGCCGAGCCGTGCGCCCTCTGACATCAATCCCGAAGTCGGCGTTTGGGCGTAAATACACATATAGCAGATTGGATCGGGAAGCGGTGATGAAATTTTACACGAACACCTTCGCGTGAGCAGGATAGTTAAGCGCAGGAAGCATGATATGATTACTAAACTTAAAGCAGGCTCATCTCAGCATGTTTACATCATTATTAAAGAAGATGAATCTTGGATTTATCAATACGAACCAGAAACAAAGCACCATTTTCGTTCACTTTATACTTGGTAGAGCCATGCTGCAGCTATAATAGTAGTATAGTTGTAGCACAAATGGGTCGGCTCGACCGGGGAAGGACCACGCTCTCACAGAATACCATCGAATAAAATGGCAGCTCGACACTGCTGTGTTTCGTATGGGGAGTGTAGTGAACCGGAGACCCATTTTACTGGAAGAGAGGCATTCCAGCTTAGCCCTCACGGGTGACGACGCATCTGCATTTTGCTCCTTTATTGAGGATAAATGTAGACGTCTATTAGTCACAGCAACCTTTTACTATCAGGTGGACTGTGTGCTTGTTTATCACCCTATCCTATAAAAAACTACGATTTTACAGTTTTAAAGAGATAGGTGCAGGCAATATTTTTATCGCTATTTTTTCATTTTGTTAGTGAATCTTTTTTTTATATAAAATTTGTAGATGAAGTATTATATATTATATACTTATGTACTTATAATTCACTTCAAATTCTTTTTCGGCTTGATACCTCCACGCGTTCCTGAGAAAAAGGATCTTGACAGACAGACAGACAGACGGAAAACAAAGTGATCCTATAAGGGTTCCGTTTTAATCCTTTTGAGGTACGGAACCCTAAAAAATGTTCCGACTCTTGATTTAGACGTATGAAACTTTGTTCTTACATAGATGCTCATGGAGCTTGAAAATATTTAATATTAAAAAGTTTATCCATCGGACTTTACTATAAGTATAACCCGCTCAAAATAAAAGTGTTGAAACAGAGCAAGTAACAAATGTAATGACATACATGTTATCACAAAATCTCTGCAGTGCGATCTCTGCAGTGTAGCTCTCGTGGGAATCGTTATGTTTTTTTTTTTTATAGGAGAGGGGCAAACGAGCATGCGGCTCACCTGATGGTAAGTGACTACCGCCGCCCATGAACAACTGCAACACCAGGGAGGGAATTGCAGATGCGTTGCCGGCCTTTTAAAAAGGAGTACGCTCTTTTCTTGAAGGTCCCTAAGTCGTATCGGTCCGGAAAAATCGCTGATGGTAATCGATTCCACAAGGAAGTCGTGCGAGGAAGAAAACATCTTCTAAATAGCACAGTGGTGGACCGCCAATCATCCAGATGGTGTGGATGGTATCGGGAGTTCTGCCGCGATGTGCGTTCGTGAAATTTGGCGGCTGGGATTAATCCGAACAATTCCTCAGAACACTCTCCATGGTAGATGCGAAAGAAAATGCAAAGGGATGCAACATCTCTTCGCAGTGCCAATGAATCGAGCCGATCGGAAAGGGCTCGGTCGTCGACGATTCGAGCAGCTCTGCGCTGGATGCGGTCAAGTGGAAGGAGCTGGCACTGAGGAGCCCATGTTTTGAACCTAAAATTAAATATTAATATAAAAAGACATCGTCTTGTACTATATTCATTTTTATAAAACTGATGTGACAATCCAACTTACAGTTCAGCCGATGGTAAGTGGCTACTGCAGTGCATCGACCCATGCAGCCAACTTCAAATAAAGAAGGCGACAGATACGGTGTCACCTCTGATGAATAAGTTGGAATGTATCACAGTCTGTAATAATACTGGCTTTCTTTACGTTTCAGATCGAACAAAGCAGTGCGGCACACTGTTATATAGTGGCACAGACAGCTAAGAGAGTAATAACTACGCATATGGACTCCCAGTTTCGAAAGGATTCCTAAAAACTAGTAAATATTCACACCATACAACGAATGCAAACGTCAAACGTCAACTTAAAGGGAACCATGATCCCCACCAGGGTTACACCACCGCGTGTTCAATTGACTGTCCTCGAAGCACTAGTCCTACTTGACTTATTTGCCTGGCCGTGTGTAAAAAAGCCTTATCTAATAATGTGCAATTTATTCGTTATTATATTGTTACTGCATAGGATACTAACCTGTATTAAATTTTTGTTAAAACTAATTTTGAGAAATTCATTCATAAATCTTCATTCGAAAACAGAATTTAAATATCTCTCTTAATAAACTAATAAAACGAAATGGTACTCTCTAATGTCTAAGTTATAAAATGTTATAAGGTACTTAGAATATTCACTGTCGGGACTATGCAAATTTAACCGCTTTATTAGCAACAAAAGTCTGTCATGACCCAGCGAATAAAATATGGCAACCATAACAATCGCTTCCCTTTCTTGCAAAAATATTCATTGCTTTTCAATTTGTTGAATAAGGTTATTTTTGTCCGATTCAACCAAGGACGCAGCATCTGAATAACTAAAACTATTAACCGCACAATAGAGATTAAACAAGTTTACTTAATAATACAAGAAATGCAAGTTCACGCGCAAACAGATATATTTTAAAGTATCATTGTGTGACGTGTCATAAAAAATGTAAATTAAATAAATAAATAAGTACTTACGTCATGCTCACCTGACTGCTTACAGCGGCATCTTGTATCGGGTTGTCCAGTCCAGTCCAGAAACGAGCACACAGTTAACTTGATGGTAAGTGGATTATGTGGCCCATAGACTGCCACGTTCATACTCAATTAAGAATCAAAATACGATGCGTTGTCACCCTTGAGAACTAAAATGAAAAGTCTAATTTCAGTAAACAGGGTCTGCGGTCCTCTACACAGTCTCCAACTGATGGTAAGCGGATGCTGTAGCCCACAGAAATCCACATCCATCCTCGATTAAGAATCAAATTTACGTGGTAAAGCCATGCTGCAGCTATATTATGGTTACACCACAAATGGTAGGACCTATATACCTGGCATTACTCGGAAATATGCACGGCTTGCAAAGAGCGATTATTCGAACTAGAAATGAAATGCCTCTCTATTCACATACTAGAACCCGAATTTATTATTTGTTCTCAATTATTTCTTTATACGACATTATTAAATAAAAGCTAGCGTTCATATTAATTGCTGGAAAAGAATAAACTAGACTTGACGTATTTGCATTTGAAACAATGCTTATTCGATAACATCACATTTACAAGTACCAGTCCAGTATAGGATTTTGCGCACGGGATTTGAGCAGCATAATTATGAAGAAGCTGGCTACTTGGACCATTGTAATACCCTAGTCATTTTTTTTTACATATTCTTACTTTAATGATAGGTTTATCTTTTCTTATTCTTTAGAATTAGCAAAATAGTATTAGTATTAAAGTTTTTTTTTTTTTAATTCATTTGTATGTTGTAATTTATCTCGTTTAGTTTGAAGTTAATACTCGCCAGTCAACATTTCTTTTGTTATCAAAGCAGTGAACATCTAAAGAGTCTTCTTGCGCAACGTCTCAGCTCAAGGCTAATGAGTGTTGCTGCAACATACACTGCGACACTTTGACGTTTTTAAAGCCTCTATCAAGAGCAAAAATATAATTACTAAAATTCTTATCTTGTATTTTTCGTTCGAGTTAACTTATTCATACTAATGCAACGTGTCTCTACCCTGTAAAATTTATATTTAAGCAAATTTGCAAACTGATCTTCTGTTTTAAAGCTATGTTTCATAATTTTTGATGCGTTGCTTAAGTTTCCGGACCGGAGGTTTTATCTGGTCTGGTTTTTTATTTTAGTTATAGGAATGAACAGCTCGATAATGTTTTTTTTTTATTTATTAATTTTGACAAAAAATTACTTTGCGTACATCCGATAGATAAAATAAAATGATGTGTCTTACCTAGTTTGAAGAGCACCTCCCGCCCTCCCTCAATTGCGTGCACTATCCCCGTCACCACTAATCCCAGCACCACTACTCCCAACACCTCTACACTAGGAAAGACACACCACTGACGACAATACGACACGCGGTTGCGTCAGCGGTCTGTATAAAAGGCAGCTGTTTTGGCTCGCCGCTCACTTAGCGGTTAGCCACCGTAGAGTCTATATCAGCTGAGGATGCCTCGTGTAGAGGCGAAACACGTGTCGTAATGTCGTCAGTGGAGTGTCTTTCCTAGTGTAGAGGTGTTGGGAGTAGTGGTGCTGGGATTAGTGGTGACGGGGTCAACATATCTAAATATTGAAGCTAAATCGAGAATAGATATAGTCTAAGGTCCTCAGCGTCGACTTACCATTAGATGTTTGCTTGGCAAAATTATTATATAAAAAAAATTGTACTGAATATAATTAAATATACAGACTTCCTTATCTTCACGATGTTTTAAAATCAACTTAGGAAAAAGAAAATCTGGAGGAAAGGACGAAACACTAAAGCTTCTATTAACTAACCTACTAGTTCGTAAATTTCTTTTACTGCCTAGGAGTCTGTCTGGATAGATTTACTATTTCTGCCGTCTATTAGCGGTGCTTGCGTTTCTGTGTTATGAAGGGTAAAGAAAGCTAGTATAATCATAGTCTGTGGGGCGTTCCATCTGAGTCTTCATAGGTGACAACGCACCTGTAGCCTTCTTTATTCGAAGTTGGCTGCGGGTGTCCATGGACTGCAGTAGACATTTACGATTGTGAACTGTAAGTTCGTTTGTCACTTCAGTTTAAAAAAAAACAAATTGTGATTTCAAATAAAATGCTGGCTCCAACTAAATATGTCTAGACGTGGTGGTACATAGGAGTCAATACATTGATGCGCTTATTAGGCTATGCAAGCGCACCACCAGACATCTATCACCTTTAACGATGCACCGACATCCCTTTGAGTACTTTACCACTGCCATATTCTTATATCTCTCGATAATTATACCGCTTTATATCGGAGATCATAAAAGTCTCCTATTGAAAAATTAAAAGAACGGAATTGAGTAATGATTTCTTATCTTCAAGTTCAATTAAATATTATTTACGATTTCACGTAGAACCTCTGTAAAAGCTCTATGACAAAAAATAGTAAAAAAGATTTCTTCTCATGAACAAATTTCTCCATAAAATAATAACTATAATATATCTACGTATACCCACCTCGTGAGTGTCAATGCGGGGTATATCATGCGGGAATTCCACCATGGGCAGACTGGGAAATTTTCGCACATCTCTATAGCCTCACCAGTGTTAGCCACCTCTTGGCGGCCCATCCTTTGAAGAGTTCAACTCAACCACCACCTCCTCCATAGACAATAACACACCGAAACAAAAGCGCGCCTTCGTTAAAGAAGGACAAATAATGTTACTTTTGTATCTCATACAATAACTACAAAATTTATTTTATCTATAATATAAACATGAATCGCTGAATGTGTTGCTAAGTGCAAATCTCGAGAGCAGCTGAACCGATTTCGCTAATTCTTTTCTTATGATATTTCTTGAAGTACGAAGATGGTTCTTACGGAGAGAAAAATTTAAAAAATTGCCTGAAAAAGTATAAAAACAACACTTTTCTATATTCCCATACAAAAGATTCGTAATAATACTTAAAGTCAATTTGAACTGTAATACCATATCATAAAGTTTAAGACTTAATGGAGGGGTTCCGGGAAGGTAAAACAATTGAGTGACGTTAGTATCGTATAAATATTAATTTCAATATTTGTCAATATTTATACACACTGGCAGATAGCTGATGTTATAAGGAGTAACTTGGGCTGCTTGTATTTTAGGGTTCCGCGAAAAATAACTCCACGCGGGCGAAGTCGTGGGGAACAGCTAGTTTTAAATAAAGTATGTGCTGTTTTCATTTGTATTCCAAATATAAAGTTTTTAATACGTCTAGATTGCAGTTGAGAGCTATAATTTTAGGAGGTAAGTAGTATGGAAACATTTATAACATAAGCTTTTGTTCGGGCACATACATGAAGGCTCATAATAGCGATCTTTTGTCTCAAAAAGTTGAAAGAGCTCCTAATGACTTTTAGCAAAATATTTCTGAAACGATATGGATACTTTACGTTTTGTACACAATTCCAATTAAATATGATTTGATTTTAGAATTATTTTAATTTAAACTTATGGGCGTACAAACTGAATTTAACAAATCATACGTTTATTATTCCTGTAAATGAAATTTTAAATACTTATTCATACCCTTTAAGAAATCAAGCACGTTTTGTGTGTAGCTCTATTTTGAATTAAAAAAATGAAGTTAATTTCTACTTTTGTTTCTTTTTTTTATAAACTAGCAGTACCATCTATTCCTATAATCTATATTTTGAGAGATTATAAGCAAATATTTAGTAACAGTCTACTAAATATTTTCTTATAATCTCTCAAAATTATCTAGTGATAATATTTGGTATTTTAGTCTGATAAGATGTACTATCAAGTTAAAGAATTAAGTATTATTATCAGAATATATTTTCCTATATCGTTAATAGCATTAAAGGGATAAACGAGCTAGCAGTCGGCCAAGGAGAGCATGGTGAAAGCAGCATCAAACAAAATTGATGTGTTTTCTTCGAGACATTAATATGTGAGAGGGTAATTTCTACCCTGCCTCTTATGCAGATATAGCATTCTACAAGCTAAAATTACTGAACTAATTTAATGATACTATGTGTTACACGGCACACGTCGTTGTTTGAAGATAAAGTAAAATAAGCTAAAGTATATTTTTTCTTATGCCTCAGGCATGCCGGTTTCATCACGATGATATCCTTCACCGCCGAGTACGCACCCACCCCGTAATCTGTAACGTATGCTCTAATTGTTTACTTGAAGTATCGGTAGTATTTTAGCTCCCGCTTAAAGGAAAGAGCTGCATCAATAAATTTCTTATAGAATTAAGGTCGATGAAGTAGTCGTTATGAATTTATTTTAAATATTTAAATTTTAGAACATAAACGATTTCTTATATTTACATTGAAAAACCTATTTTTATGGAAAGCAATGGGTTTATTTTTCTTATTTCCATTTTAATATTACTTTTTATTGTCCTCCGTGACCACGCCAAAGGTCGGGAATCAAAAATAAGTAAAATTAAAACCGATGAAATCCGTAAAAATAGTTTTATTCAATCATCCATCACTCAAAATAAATGCATACATGAAAGCTGCGCACACCATTTGTTGGTGGACTGGCATTATTCCAAAAGCCTCTTCATGTCAGTGACCCCGAAAAGAATAATGATTTAGTAAATCTCAACCTTTAAACCAGCCGGTGTTTTAAAACTGTCAACTATGTCGCTTAGTATATTATTTTTCATAATTTCATTATTCGCCATTCAAGCCTACCACTGAACAAGGGTAGGGTTCACAAAAGTACTACAACGCACAAAACATGATAACGCACTGGGTTGCATGTTGACACATGACGGATGTATTTCTATGAAGTCCTATGGTGTTTCTGTGAAGCATTCCATCTTGGTCCTCAGAGGTGACAACGCATCTGAACTCTTCTTTGCTTAAAGTTGGTTGGTGGTGTCCATGGGCTGCATTATTTTTAACATTTACATTTTAATACAAATAATAAAATTCTAAAATAATAATATACAAGGAATACTCAAATTTAAGAGTAAATAGATAACTGCGATATTATTTCTATATGTACCATATCAACATAACATTATCTTATCACATCATTATGATCGAGTTTCCCGTTCCTGAAATAGTCTTCACATTCGTATTCTACCACATAAGTGTTTTTTTTAATTCATCTTTTTCTGACTCCATACTGCTCTGGAAGCCCCACCCACTGGTATCAAGAAAACTAGTAACGAGAATTATTTTAAGAGCCAATAGTTCGTCTATAATTAGTTCGATTATTCTGTCATAAGAATAATTCGAGCTGATTTATTATATAATAGCTTTTTACCCGTGACGTCGCTCGCGTGAGCTTGAATTTAGGAACATCATTAAATGCTGTTCCATGCCAAATTAATCAAAATTCTATCACTATTACAGTCACCTCGGTGTCTGTATCTATATCTGTTAAATATTTTTTTGAATTTTGTAAGACAACTAGATGTAGATGAATGGTATTTGGCATATATATTATAAAATATAATTTATATAATAAAAATATAATTTGTAAAAATGTGTGTAAGTAATGTATGTCGTATGATAAAAGTATAATAAAATTATAAAATTTTAAAATTATGAAATTAAAAATAGCAATCTTTGTTTAAAGCATATATTTATTCATTATAGGTTATAATGAATAAAATATATATTCTGTATGAAATTATATAATAATATATTCTATATATACATATATGTGTGTATATGTATATATGTATATATATATATATATATTTATATATATATATATATATATATATATATATATGTATGTCTATATAATAATGAAATTATATAATAATATATTCTATATATACATATATGTGTGTGTATGTATATGTATATATGTATGTCTATGAGTATGTGTATGTATATATATTACAAATTGCAAACTAATTTTAATATACCTACGATTATATAAAATATAATAACGACTAAAGAGTCGCATTAAGTTCTAGTTTATGTTTCGTTGTAAATAAATACATTCAAATAGCTAAACAGTTACTTAAAAATGTTAAGCTTAGTTACTTGATTAATTCTTAAGATATATATAATTCTTAAGATACTGTTGTCACACCACTGGGAGGCCGCTGATCCCTAAGATACAGACTTGTCTAGTTTGGGGATCAGAGTCTTCACTTTATTATTGTACTTTTATTTAAATAAATGATTATTATTATTATTATTATTAATATGCTACAGGAACACGTGAATTTACAAGTTTAGAAACACCTACTATTTTCTATATTGAGCGTATCTTTCGATGCATCCATAAGAAAGGTAAATTGTCTTGGAAACAAAATTTATTATTATTATTTACACTTTACTCTAAATTATTTTATAATTAAAGTTAATTTTGTTTTAACAAAATAATGATGAATTGCATGGTCTTCTATCAATTTACGGTATAATGTTTATTTGAGATATTTTATTCATATCATTGGTTCTATTTCAATCAATATATTGATTGGCAACATAAAATAGATCTAGATTTTATAAATGCGGTTCTATAATAATGTATACTACACGTGGAATGAAACTAGTGTTACGGATTTTATTATGTTTAATTTTACCTTTTTTTACGCGGCGTTTTTTTACGCATCTTTGTATGAAAGTTCCATAAAAACCCGCGTAAAAGAACATATCGTTGATGTGAAGCACCCGGAAAAGAACACCGATTCCTACCAATGATGATTCGCGAGGCTATAGAAATTAAAATCATTCTAATTTTTTTACGTGGTAGAGCCATGCTGCAGCTATATTAGTAGTATAGTTGTAGCACGAATGGGTCGGATCGACCGGAGAAGGGCCACGCTCTCACAGAATACTAGCGTCAAATAGCGGCTTCATGCTGCTGTGTTTCGTATGGTGAGTGTAGAGAACCGGAGAATCTTTTTACTGGAAAAGAGGCATTCTATCTTAGTCTTCACGGGTGACAACGCATCTGCATTTTGATTCGCAAACGGGGATAAATGTAGATGTCTATGGGCCACAGCAACCACTTACCATCAGGTGGAATGTGTGCTCGTTTGTCACCCTATCCTATAAAAAAAAATTAATAGGAAGATGGCTGAGTGCCACCATCTACTAAGGACCCCATAATTAATAAAATTAAATTCAAACCCAAGCATACTACTGCATTTATTCTATTCTATTCTATTCTTATTCTATTTTATTCTATAACATCAGGTTGTCATACACCTCAGTCCTTCCGTGACCATGGGTGCTGTAAAGTGCCCAAAACATCGGGAGTTAAAAATGTTAAAATTAAACCTGATAAAATCCTTAAAATTAGTTTTATTCTTTATAAATTGTATTCACAGTGAATGTGGGAAGCACTATACGGCCTTCGCATTTGTTTAAAAAGGATTTATAAAAACTGAAACTAAGCTTCTGCATGATTGTTGACCACATCTACATAGTAATTACACATGAAACGAACAAATTTTCTATTACTTAAATCGTATATTCAGTAGCATTCTATTATTTAATTTTATCAGTGACTTAACATTTTAGTTCATTTAGAAGTAAATAGATGGCACTATTATTAGATGAAATAATGAAAGCCAAAACTATACTAATATCAGCGATTGAAGCGAATATTTATTTATAATATCACTAAGGCATAAAGTGATGTCAGTTTCGTTAAAAGTTCTGTTTCTGTTAAAAAATACGCTATCAGCGCCGCTAGCGGTGAAAAATGATTTAGTGATATCGTCATATGACCATATCGTAAAATAGCAACGTTGTGCTTAGTTATTAATATCTTCAAACGAATTCTATTAATTGATTTGGTCAAACTATATCCTGACATGGTCAATAAACAGTGTTAAATATTATAAAATGACCACACCATTTCACGAAATGATAGACTACTTTATGATCAACTATACGATCTGGCTACGACATACATAAAAATCTCTTTAATAAAACTATAATGATATTGAAAATTTTGCAATATTTACAGACAGACCAATTTTAATCAGTTTACATAGAGATTAGTAATTTAAATAAAAACCTTATCAATTTTCATATTTTTGATAGACGTCACTATTATCTATTGTAATTATTACACTTTTAAAATAAAATAACAAAAATACTAAGAAACTAAACGTTAGAATTTTTAAATAATTTTTAAAATCAAATATATTTAATATATTTAAACATAAAAATCTTATTTATATTATGTAATGTATGTATTAGTCACTGAAGGCAAAATAT
This sequence comes from Parnassius mnemosyne, assembly GCA_963668995.1. Taxonomy (NCBI): domain Eukaryota; kingdom Metazoa; phylum Arthropoda; class Insecta; order Lepidoptera; family Papilionidae; genus Parnassius; species Parnassius mnemosyne. Next base: position 15,286,707 of record CAVLGL010000159.1, read on the forward strand.
ATTTTGTCTACTACTTCTTAGTAGTATACTACTTCTTTCATTTGATGATAGATGTTTTGGATAACTAAATCGGTGTAGTTTCAAATTATTTTACGAAAGTTAGAACTATATTTTAAACTTTGTTCATAAATATGCTACTTATTAAAAAACATCCGTCATCTTGCCTCTTAACTAAGATATAATAGAAAATTAACATCTTAAGAAAGGAAAATATTTAACCTTCTTTTTTTGAAGTTCCGTAATCAGCAAAAAAAGTAGCCTATAAGTTTTGTATGGGTTACTAAATACCTATACCTAGTCAGGTCATAAGTATTGTCACACAGTAAAAACTTTTCTTTTAGAATGCTGGCCACAAAAAAGTTTATTGAATTCGAATTTCTAATTGTTCATGAAAATAAAACTGTATACTTTTTAGAATTTTACTCATTTTTAAATATGGAGTGGACGCTTAAAGAAGACCGTGTTGCAGTTATTGCGTTGCATCGTTGCGGTTACGCGCCAATTCAAATTTTTGACATACTGAAAAATTTTAATATAACCAAAAGATTCGTTTATCGTTCCATCAAACGATACAATGAAGACTACACTAGGTAGATGACAGTTCAAGAAGTAGTCGCTCTCGGTCGGTTAGGACTCCAGCAGTGATAAAAGCTGTGAAGGCGCGAATTCAAAGAAATCCCAAACGTAAGCAGAAACTGTTGGCCCTTCAGACGGGGTAAGCAGAACCACGGTGAAAAGGGTATTAAATCAAGACTTCGGGCATATCGAAGAAAAACAGGACATCGTTTGAATGCTCGTCTAATGGACCTGAGACTGAAGAGATGCCGCGCCTTGTTGAAGCGGTACGCGGGAAAAAAAATATCGGGAAATTCTTTTTTCGGATGAAAAATTTTTACTGTAGAAGAGAGCTACAACAAACAAAATGATAAGGTGTACGCACACAGTAGTGAAGAAGCGAGCAACCGTATTCCGCGTGTCCAACGAGGTCATTTTCCATCCTCGCTCATGGTATGGTTGGTAGTTTCTTATTGGGGCTTAACAGAGGTACATTTTTGTGAGAAAGGTGTAAAAAAGAATGCAGTTTTGTATCAAAATACAGTCCTGAAGAACCTTGTGGAACCTGTTTCTCATACCATGTTCAATAACAGGCACTGGGTATTCCAACAAGATTCGGCGCCAGCTCATAGAGCGAAGAGCACACAAGACTGGCTTGCGGCGCGTGAAATCGACTTCATCCGGCACGAAGACTGGCCCTCCTCCAGTCCAGATTTGAATCCTTTAGATTATAAGATATGGCAACACTTGGAGGAAAAGGCGTGCTCAAAGCCTCATCCCAATTTGGAGTCACTCAAGACATCCTTGATTAAGGCAGCCGCCGATATTGACATGGACCTCGTTCGTGCCGCGATAGACGACTGGCCGCGCAGATTGAAGGCCTGTATTCAAAATCACGGAGGTCATTTTGAATAAACTTTAGTGTCATAAGAATCTATGTTTTTTTAAGTTCATTTTGGTATATAAATGGTTACATAATGAATAAACTTGTTTCAATTATTTTATATTAAATATGTGACAGAATTTATGACCTGACTAGGTATACAAAATTTTATGTAAATCGGTTCAGTAGTTTTTGTGTCAATCCGGAATACACAGACAGACAGACAAAAATTTTAAAAACCACTAATTTTGATTCAGAACCCTTTATTTAGTCCCCTGGACTTGTTTTTCAAGAATATATTAGAATTACAGACTCGACATTTCTACAGATTTATTACACGTATAGATATTGTATGTACAGTTGTATTATGTATTATAATATGTATCCCTTGTTATTTTATTTTTGGACTATATTATTTTATTTAAATTTTTGTATATATTTGTACCTATAATAAATATTATATAATATATAAGTATCAGTTTATACTTATTATTGTTACAATCTTGGAGTTCGAGAAAATTAAAAACTGCCGAATGAATTACCAAAATTGACACTTTAATTACAGAACACTAATTACAATTTTAAACTACACTAATAATAAAACACAATTTTACTACTGATCACTTTAGTTTGCAGTTGTATGGCTTTGAAGTAATCGCTTGTATCGCCAATTCAACGCTGACTCCGGTCGCGGTCGGATAGTTCCAGAATCTTCTACTGTAGAAACATCTAGAATATTCGAGTACATACCGGTCCCGATTGACTAGGTGTCGATAGTTCTAGAAAGTTCTTCCATAGAAATTTCTAGTATCTTGACTCTCCTAGTTCTGCTACTCGATACTAGAGGGCGCTAGTGGTAACTAGGTTTGCCATGTACCAGGCATTAATGGTGGCGCTCAACATTATTTATACCTCTTTATATAGTAGGCATACATTACCTATGAATATTTTATCAACTATATTCTATTTATCTACATTCTATTGTACATTATATCTTTATTACTCATTTTATTAAGTAATTTGTTTGTACCAGCCACAGTTTCTTAACTCATCCAAAGTTGACTGGTAAAAGATGCATTAAGGCATTAAATTCGCTCTGTATAGGTATTCCTTATTATGAGTACTTTAAAGTTTAAAAAAATAATATTTTAAGGCCAATGATTTTTTTAATTCTTGGCAGGTCTATTTTAATTTTGCTTTTTACTAAACGTTTACGAGAGATGTTAAGGAACTAAAAAATTATTCTGTGTCATGGAGATGTTTAATATATATTATTTGTATATGAAGAAAAATCCAAACCCGAAATAATTATTTCTACACCATACATGTCACATAATTAGTGTGTATAATTGATACAAAACACGACACACGTAGATTTACGTTGAGTTATGATTCATTATCATTTTAGGCATAAATGACTAAGTACATCAGCAGCGAAATTAAATGATCTAAAATAGCGTTGAAAAGAGCGCGTCCCCCGCATTTATACAGGTTAAGCTCCATATCTTATTTTAATGAGGAAAAGCGCGAACCTTAATGCGATAAAATGTCACTGCTTTGTAAATTAATTTAAAATGAAAGCTCAGTAATTAAAATTATTAATCTTTATACTGATACTCCCAACAAATGTTGCCTCAAAATTGAGTTTCACTAAAATATTACTCCATAAATCCTGATAATATCATTGTATCATAAATATTAAAGTTTATTTATAAATTTTAAAATAACGCGTTCTTCAAGCTGGAATCCTCCCCAGCGATGTTCAAAGTTTTGCTGAACATAGGACTGCTCCATAGATTACCTCATGTATATATGTGATTTACGATTAATAAGTAGTTATTGTACGTGATATGATAGTATACATCATCACATTTCGTCCCGTAAGTGGCGGAGGTGCCACTGGGATGCTACAAATATCTTTAGGCTTCAGATAGATAGTGGTATTATTTCTTTGAGTTATTTACAGCATTTCCAATCGTTGCTTCAAGTCTTACATACGTGTAATAAAGGGCTGCGACTATGTGTGCTGGAACAGTTAGAGATATTAAAAAGTAATAATACTAACGTTGCACTGCTGAATGATCAAACAAATGTTTCTAACTTACCTCTCTTAAATATCTTTAAGCCTGCTCTCTAATAGCAGATAGCCTCGCAATATGATCGTTTATCACCCTCACGGTGATCGGCGATTGGTTGCGTCGTTGGAGGGTAGGCGGGTATTGCGCGGTGGTTTGTTTTTAATTTTACAAACGGCTGCATAAGTCCGGCGGTGATTGGTCGCATGTTTTATCGCATGACGCGGTCGCTTGCTCCTTAAGCAGGGAGCGGTTGCGTCAGCGGTCTGTATAAAAGGCAGTTGTTTTGGCTCACCGCTCACTTAACTATCAGCCACCGTAGAGTCACCTGAGAATGCCTCGTGTAGAGGCGAAACACGTGTCGTATTGTCGTCAGTGATGTGTCTTTCCTAGTGTAGTGGTGTTGGGAGTATTGGTGCTGGGATAAGTGGTGACGAGGATAGTGCACGCAATCGAGGGAGGGCGGGAGGTGCTCTTCATAGAATAGAATAGAATAGAATATTTTTATTCAATATACATTACATGTGTAATTCTTATTGAAAGTCATTTTTTACTTTACCACTGGTTCGTAAAAAACCCTCTGTCCTGGGAAGAACCAGCAAGAAACCCAGCGGGACTTTTTTTTAAATAAATTTTACAATATAAATAATTACGAACTATTTACAAAATTTATTTTAGAAACTGCTTGGAAGCGATCACCTCATTCCCAGGGGTTATTATCAACCATGTATTCATTTATACTATATTAACCCTTTTTATACAGTTTCAGCTTAATAAAACATTTAAACTTGGTAATAGAGAGAACCTGTACACTTTCCGGGACCTTGTTGTAATAGCGTATACATTGCCCCAAGAATGAATTACTGACTCTGTGGAGTCGAGAAACTGGTATCACTAGCTTGTGTTTGTTCCTAGTGTTTACAGAATGTATATCACTTCTTTTACTAAAACTATCTTTGTTTTTGTGAACATACATTAAATTTTCGTAAATATACTGAGAGGCCAAAGTTAATATATTAATTTCTTTAAATTTATCTCTAAGAGACTCTCTCGGTTTTAGATTGTAAATAGCTCTAATGGCCCTCTTCTGTAAAACAAAAATAGTTTCTGAATCAGCCGCATTTCCCCATAGCAAAATCCCATAAGACATTATGCTATGAAAATAACTAAAATAAACTAATCTAGCTGTCTCGACACTAGTGAGACCTCTAATCTTTTTTACACCATAGGCTGCAGAACTTAGTCTGCTTGCTAATTTGGATATATGGGGGCCCCACTGGAGCTTTGCGTCAAGAGTGATGCCAAGAAAAACAGTGGATACAACAGGGCTCAATTCCTCCCCATTTAAAAACACATTGGTATTCAGATTTTGAACATTCGTTGTTGTAAATTTAACACAATTAGTTTTATTTCCGTTCAAATGCAGATTATTAACGTTAAACCAATGCACTAATTTTGATATAGCATTATTCACTTCGTCACATTTAAATGATTGACGTTTAAGTTTAAAAATCAAGGAAGTATCATCAGCAAATAATACTTTATCATGACTATCCCCTACAAGATGAGGTAAGTCATTAATATACACCAGAAACAGGAATGGGCCGAGAATCGAGCCCTGAGGTACACCCATTGGTACAGGTGACCCGGAAGAACTTTTACCATTGATAATAACCTTCTGTTTTCTATTACTTAAATATGAAATAATAAGTTTAAGCGCTGTGTTCTTGACACCATAGTACTGTAGCTTCCTGATTAATGTCTCATGGTGAACACAGTCGAAGGCCTTGGAAAGGTCACAAAATATACCCAAAGCATCCTCTGAATTCTCCCATGCACAAAAAATATGTTTAATAAGTTCAACTCCAGCGTCAGTTGTCGAGCGACCCCTTGTAAAACCGAATTGATTATTATGTAGCATACTAGGTAAGACACATCATTTTATATTATTTTATAAAGCGGATGTTTGGAAAATAACTTTTTAAAAGCTTTTAGATGATAATGTTGATAATAACATACAATTTTATAAATAATTGAAATACAACTGCTTAGAAAAGGATTCAAAGCAATCTTTATTCGCATTAAATTTGTGAAAAAAAAATTACTTTCATCGTGTGATGGCCAGCGATTCAATCATTCCTTATCTTCACGTGGATTTCGTAAAAGTGAACTATGGTTTATGCCAGAAATATGTGGTGTTTTTCTAATAAATGGCGGTATAACCTTCCCATTTACGTCAAATATCTGGACCGTCTGAATAAAGGTGCTAGACGTGTGGTATAGCGATCACCAATTCGTAAGGCAAGCATAGCGATTAAAGCAAAGCCTTTCCACAATGGTAGAGGTCATGGGCCTCTCTCGTGATAAGGAGAATTAGCCATTGATCATTACCATTGAAGAGAGGATTCGTCATAATAGCCACGCTTGCCATTACGAATCGCAGAACCAGACATAACACATGCTAACGCTACTCTCCATAGCGGGTTTGTTGTAAACGAGGTATTCTTACTGCCATCTATTGGAAGCCATGTGAACTTTCTGGCGAAACTGTGATTACCGACCCGCCATTCAATCTGGCAACTATGGCATATATCCTCCCTATTGGGCAATGTAAGACCTTGATAGGCTGTAATGAATGAAATAGGGTTTTTTTTTTCAATTTTTTTCATCCGCAGGTAAAATTTATTCATGATATACGACATAAACAATTAAATAATTATACTTGTATAGAACAAAAAACTCAATTGTTTCACTTTTATGTTCAGTCAGGTTATAATTTATTTGATGGATTGGTTTTATCTGATTGAAAAATCAACCTTTCATTAATTAAACTATTACCTAATTATATAATTCATAATTAAAGAACGTGAGAAATAAATTTTCTTTGTGTTAAAAATGCCACTATTTATATTTTAACGCTTCTGTAATTAAATGTCTCATATTACGTTTTTAATATTTCCTCCTAATATGACACTGACTTCTGTCGTCTACAGTCGTTAAAAATGAACAGTTAATTCTTCGCATAAATTTCAGCGCTCTGACCAAATGTTATAATTTTTTTTACAAAAGTAACTAGAAAAGTAAAATGTTTCCGTTTCGCTATCACAAACTCTTTCTGGCACAATTTCTTTGCAATATTGCCACATTCACTACGAAAATTGTGAATTTTAAAGATAATATCATATAACCAAGAAAATTTTAATGATTTAATTTAGGAGTAGGGATGGTGATATTGTATGGATGTCGATATCGATTCTGATTGCGACAGGAATACCTAGAATATCAGGAGGACCATGCATGCATGCTACAACTTTGTTTCTTCGATATCGATATTTTATTTGTCCATCCAGATACATCCCTGATTTATATCGATAAATATTATCGATCAGTGCGTTTACCGGGTAGAAAAGATCCAACGCTTAAAACTGTTAGTTACACAATATGTACTAATCAGATCTACTTACGAACTCTTACGTTATTTTAGTAGTACACACATTACTTTGTGGATAATACATTTAAAAAATAAAATTGAAATAAATACATTTTTTTACATAGATAATCATATTTTACAACAGTAAATTCAACGGATCATTTAAATCTGATAACGCACTTCAAAAAAGTCATGCATAAGATCTTAAGCACCCGATACAGCTGTTAATTGATTCAGGTATAAATGTAACCGCAGTGAACGCGTTAAGTTTTGAAAAATTCAGGATTCATTCGTTATAGAAATCAGTGTACGCAAATAAAACTAATGGAAGTTACTTTAGCTTCAATCAATTCAGACATCCGACTACACCGATCGTGAAATAGATGTGATAGGACTTACATTAGAAGGCTTACAAAGAGCAAAAGAGAGATAATGTTTAGATATGGCTGTCACCATTTTCTAATTATTTTTTCATTTATTCCTACAATGTAGTACATATTATGTAAATTATTTTCAAAACGTAGCGTCGTCTTGACACTTTAACGTCTATTCGCAGCCTGACGAAAACTGTTTGTTTTTCGAAGTAAGGGTGACAAACGATGGACTGTGACATCCACCTAATGGTTGGTTGATGCTGTTGTCCATGTATCATCGATTGAAAATTGAATTTCCTATGCGCTGCCACCCCTGAGGCCACGAATTGTTACCATTAAAATATTTCATTTTCTTCATCTTCTTCATCAGCCTGTATAAGTAAACTGCTGAATATGGGTTTCCTTTGTAGGAAGGATTTGCCTTAATCATCACGAGTATCAGACAGATTGCCGAACATTGTACCAGAAGTGCCGCAACTTTGACCTTATCCTTTGTTCACGGTCTCGGTAATTCTGATTTACACCCTACCTATAGGCAGTGTGTAAATCAGAATTACGATAAGATTTAATGCCATTTATCAAAAGCTACGATGTATTTCTGGCCTTCCACATAGTCTACTCCATGGTTTTATGACATCCACGGGACGAAATGGGTTAATGGATTCTAATACTCACACGACTAAATGTATTGTTTCTTCAGCATAAACATCTTATTTGATTGTTTATTTATTTAGCTAGCTATTCCATATTGTTCTCCCCTGATTTAATGAATCCAAACCGAAATTTTGTATTTTTTTCAGGTTGTATATATTAAAGAGTGGTACAAGAATATTGACAAATTAATCTGTTCAAGGGCATCGACTGTTCAGTGGTGGATATTGGATCGCCTGTAATGATGAAAAGAATATAAATAAATATTAAGGTTTTATAAATCCATCAATACGTCAATATTCTATCGCCTCGTAATCATCATCATCATCATTACAGCCCTTCACAAGTCCACTGCTAAACATAGGCCTCCCACAAGGCATGCCACAAAATGACTTCCTGCATGTCTTACCAGGTCGTCACTTTATTTAGTGCCGGTACGAGGCTGCCACTCGAGAACTTTTCTTCCCCATCGGTTGTCGGTTCTTTGTGCTATATAGCCGGCCCATTGCCACTTTAGCATACTAATTCTTTGGGCTATGTCGGTTACTCTAGTTCTACTGCGGATATCCTCGTTTTTAAGTCTATAACGCAGAGAAACGCCGAGCATACCCTTGTGGCGGCGCTGTCGTCGCGCCACAAGCGAAACACATCGAAGCCTAAATCGCGCTATCAAAGTTCCGAAATTAAAGCAGCATATATAGAATAGCTCCGAACTACCAATCGGAGCGCTGGCCGCTCCCCGTGCAGAACACCTTGCGCGGTGGGAGATCTCCCCTTTTCCTTCCACCGGCTACACTGGTGACCACCCGACGTGATATGAACACGCAACCAACAACCTTCGGAAACTACAACTTCAAATCTTCGCCATCATCCTCAAGTACCCCATTCATTCGCTCCCGAGCAGATATTGTCTGCAGTCTTCCCATTCTTCAAGCCATCTAGCTTTACAAAGGTTCATCGCAGCATTGGAATAATAATGCTTCCTGTTCCTTCAAGCTACTCTCTGCGCTACAGTGTTCGGCACGGCTCTGAGCCTTACTGCTCGCCTCTGCTTCACGGCACTCTCGCAGATTACTTGCCTTCTTCTCGTCTCACCGCAAACTACAAGGCAATCCCTGGCACTTGCTCCGACTCATCGTTCTCACCGGCATCACTTGCAAATGCGTAGTACGGCATGCATTACACACCGGCATATCATTCGCACCGGCGTCACTTGCCCTTACGCACACAGCATGCATTCCCCACCGGCATTTAAGGACGCACCGGCAATCGGACTGCACTATCGACCTCCGGTCTGAGCAGGGGGGTGATGTGGCGGCGCTGTCGTCGCGCCACAAGCGAAACACATCGAAGCCTAAATCGCGCTATCAAAGTTCCGAAATTAAAGCAGCATATATAGAATAGCTCCGAACTACCAATCGGAGCGCTGGCCGCTCCCCGGGCAGAACACCTTGCCCGGCGGGAGATCTCCCCTTTTCCTTCCACCGGCTACACCCTCTCCATAGCTCGCTTACCACTTTGTGGCTTACCACTTTGAGCTTCCTCATACAGCCAGCATTAAAGGACCACGTCTCAGATCCATAGGTCATCAATAGCAACACGCCCTGGTTGTATAATCTAGTTTGGAAGTTTTGAGGTATGTCCAACGAGAAGATGTATCGTAATCTCCCGAAAGCTGCCCAGCCGAGTTGAATCCGTCGATTGACCTCTCGGTAGAAGTTGAACTTACCTCTTAGTCGGACTATTTGTCCCAGGTAAACATATTCGTCAACAACTTCGTGCTTAGTGCTCCCAACAACTACCGGCATAGGTGTTACATGGATTGAGGTCATTGAGCATAGTGCTTAGGTCCTCAAGCGATTCTGCCATAAGGAATATATCGTCGGCAAATCGAAGGTGAGTAATGTACTCGCCATTGAAGTTAATACCGTATCATTTCCAGTGAAGAAGCTTGAAAACGTCTTATATTTAACGTTACCCTGTCTTACACCTCTCTGCAGTTAAATAGGTTTCGTACTCTGACTCTGTACTCGGATAGCCATAGTTGCCCTGTTGTACAAACACTTGAGCAATTCGATATACCGGCACTCCACTTGGCACCGCTGAAAGGACTGCAGCACCGCCCAAATTTTGACGGATTCAAAGGCTCGAAATCTCACTACGTTAGATATTATATTTTTGTGAAACAATTTCAACTTTAAAAATTTGCCTTTGACCATACAAGATCTCTTCTAAACATATAGAACAGGTTATCAGTTATTAATATATACACTCCCTGACTTTTAAACTGGCGCTGGTATTTGTAGCGCTGAGAGTAAGCCTATGTTTGCTGCTTTAAATATAAATGACAACTCAATGTGAACTGTACATATTGACTCTTTAAATGAATTCATAAAGAGTAAACTTTCACTGTACTAGGAGTAAATAGTCGTAACTCTGCAAATTTTTTACAAAAACTAATATAAAAAATAAACCTTAGCCTGCGATTCTCCGTAAAGAGTATGACAAGTTTGTGAAGGGAGTACTAAATGTAACCATTATCACCTAAAAGGAATTAGGGGCTTCTAATAAAGTTTTTTAATGTAACGTAATTGCTTCCGACAGTTCGTTTTAATCGTGCTTGACTTGCCATTGTTAAGTGATTAATGTAATCTAATCTACACCAGTATTTCCTTACCAGTTTATTTTTTTTTACCATGTCTTATATTTTGTAAGTCTTAAAATATATATGTTGTGGTTGTATATACACGTAATAAAATCGTAAACAAAATTTTCTCTGCTTTTTTGCACGCTTGTGCGTGCTAATCTCCAGAATAACTTAACAGATTTGAAATGTATCATTCAGTCACATGAGTAAAGTAACCGTATTCGTTACTCATTACATTCAGTGATTATTAAGATACTTAGTGTCTGTTTTATTTAAATCGTTTGACAAATAAAGACAAATAAAAAGATATGTCAATTTTAAAGGGCTTCTCGTGCGCTAGATATGACACGGGCAAATTAAGTCGGCTTAAAAAACACGGGTCAGCTGTTTTATCGGCGTGCGCTGACTTAATTTTTTTGATATACGTGAAAATAGAGTACTATTGTAAAAATTTGGGTATTTATAAAATATTTTAATTAGTATGATACCTAGATCCTAGATGATACATATTTACACGTATGAAATCGCAGCCACTGTTAGTAAATGAATAATATATATATGGGTAAACATATCCATCTAGGTCAAAGCTATTCTTGTGCATAAACAAAAACTTTAAGTGAAATAACAATTAAGTTTTTAAGTTTTCTTCTTTATAAAAACGTTACCATCACACTAGGATTTTCTTCTGTACCGTGGAGGCAGTTTACAAAGATAAATTGCACAAAGACAAATATCCAGAACCAGAAAAAATATTTGTAGGCCTTACAAATACTTGTTTCGTGCGGGATTCGACCCCGCGGTCCCCAGCGCTGCAACTCGTTGCTAAGCCACTGCACTACGGAGCCGTCATTTTAATTCACGCAAATTAGATTTTTTCGGCCAATCTCTGCAAAAACCCAAATGTATTTCTCTACTCAATACATTTTGTTCAGTCTGAAGCTTCGAAATAACTCACGCCAAATTGGTTGTCCTTTGTGTAATTTGCGCAAACTTGGGAATGACTTTTCGGTGTATGATGTTCGTAAACCGTCTAACAAGAGCCAACTTTAGACTTCCTCTGAGGTTAATATTAGTATTTTTTTTTATTTCTGTGCGAATACTTCCCCTTTTGTTAATAAGTTTCATATAATCAAGAAAATCATATCAAGTAAGTAACAAGGTATACATCCCGCAGTAGTAGCCTTAGTCAAAATATTCAATGCGTTTATCATATGAAGTATTTTGATTAAATAATATTTTGTGTCTATGTGGTCGGCAGATTGTATGATTAATGATAAAACGAACTTACCTGTAAGTGAAGTTGTATCATAATAATGTGAGGTGTTTCTTTCGAAGAGATTAGCATCCCTCCCGCCCTGTATATTTTTAACCCTCAAATTGTGAAATATCATCTAAATATCATTTTGAACATTTATGTAGACTCATTAAGAAATAAACAATAATTGGTATTGATGCCTGACAAAATTTTAAGAACAATTGAGAAAAAGAAAGTCTTTATACAAATATATAAGTACATATTTTGCATATTTTTTTATTTATGCTGCTAGCAAATATGTAAATATCTTGAACACAAAGCAAAAATCAATTCCGGCCGTTTTTTCTGAATTTCTTGCTTGAGTCTCATTAGTTGTTGGCAGTAGAAATCCAAATCGATGGTTTTGCCCGGCGATAAAAGCTCATAATAAAAGACACCCTTCCAATCCTACTATACACACAGACCTTACTGCGTATTAATCCGGGTTTCGCTACAGTCTGTATAGCTTGACTACCCTTTTCATGATCTTTTTCGCGCGTTCTTGTCGTAGATAATCCACTGTTAAACACCAGTGATCAATATTTTCATATATGGTTCGGTTTCATTACTTTTCCATAGAGATTCGCAAATGAGTACACGATTCATTAGGTTTCTTTCCGTGAGCTCGTGTGGTACCCAAATATCGAGCTGTATGGTATAGTCGGACTTTTTCAAATGGGTTAAAACTGTTTTGTGGTCAATTCTCATTTCCTCGGCTATGTTGTGACTACTAATATGCTGATCTTGCTCCACTTTTTCAAAAATGGCATCGGCTTTACCCGTATGAGGGCGACCAGAGCGAGCTGCATATTTGACATCAAAATTTCCGGATTGAAGACGCTTGAACCAACTTTGTGATACTGACACTGCATTAGGTCTATAAACGTCACAAATTTTTTTCGCGGCTTGTGTCGCATTTCTCCCTTTTTTGTAATAAAACAACAGAATGTATCGAATTTCTTCGTTAGATTCACTCGTTTTGGCGGACAGAAAACATTTGAATAATAGTGGGAAAGTGTTTTTTTATTTTTTCTATTTTTCTTTTTCTTTTTCTTAATGTCTTATATGTTAATATTAAAACCGGCCAGATACAAACAGTACAACCAAAGAGATTTTTCCTCAATTTTGTACAAGCATTATTATATTTATATAATAACAAATTGATATAATGTTTGTTGTGATCTTTGCACGGCTAAACTGCCGAAACTATATCTTTTTATTTGTGGTATATATGTGTCGGAGTGTCTATAAAATACCCGGTTGGATCGAGGTAGAATGGAGGGTATATCGAGGGACCCCCTCTTGTGTCGGTAGTATAAAGTTCACTGTAGGTGCCGTGCGCGGGAGATTCCGCTCAAGTCATTCAACGAGTGTGGTCATTCTACTAGTGCTAAGATAGTGTCGTGGTTCTGTTCGTTGTTGTAATTCTTCTAGTGCAGGCAAAGAGGATTGGTGTTGCTGAGAGGCTGCCCTGTGTTACATTGAGATAAGTAGTGTTGTTGTTGGTTTACATATTTTGGTGTTATCATGTAATTACGTACCTCACGTTACACTGGTGTGTGATTGTGGCGGAGACGTGTTACGGTGTGGTCGAACTGTAATTTCACTATACTGAATGTATAGTGCGTTACGTTGTCTTATTACTGATAATGATTAAACTGCGTAAGCAAGAGAGCAAGTTGAACATCCGCTCTCACACTTTTATTATTTTTAACAGTTAACGCTATCCTGGTGTATTTCCAAGATCACAAGTGGAATACTCTGTTGTAATCTCCGACACCAAAAGTGGGATCTTTTGTTGTCATTTCCGATATATGTATCTTCGGTTTTCAAAATGTTCTACATTGTTACGTATAATAATGTGAATGGTTTTATTTTAATTTAACGAATGACGAAGCCACCGCTTGTCATATTGAGGTAAAGGCACCTTATTGCGAGGAGTTCTAAAATTGTCATCATATTCCGAGGTATTAATAAAAACTGCGATTATGAGCAATTTCTAAGCTCTATTTTATTGCAAGACCTCTTATTCAATCGATAATATAACTTTTAAAATTGATGATATGATGGACTACTGTGTATATATACTTAAAATTGTTGTTTAGTTTTGCATCAGAAGCTATTCCGAACCCACACTTAATATATTTTGGACCGTGTGCACGTGAGTACCATGTTTTTCTAAATAGTGCTATTTTGGTTATTTTTGAACTGTGTATGTGATTATTTGAGTTAAAGTATTTCAAATATTATATTTTTAATAAAACACTTAACTTTTGTATATTTTTGGTATTAGGTGCCAAATATTTCAGCCAGTTCCTAATTATGACGTATACTGTTAAAACGTGGTAGAGCAATGCTGCAGCTATATTAATTGTATAGTTGTAGCACGAATGGATCGGCTCGACCGGGGAAGACCACAACCTTACAGAATACCCGCCTAAAATAACAGCGTAATGCTGCTGTGTTTCGTGTGATGAGTGTAGAGAACCGGAGACCCTTTTAATCCTCACGGCTGACTGCTGAGGATAGATGTAAATGTCTATGGGCCCCAGCAACCACTTACCATCAGGTGGACTATGTGCTTGCTTGATACCCTTATCATGTAAAAAATATCGCGAAATACCGATTACAAATATTTGATTTATTTTTTATTTTTCAGGGTTGTTTTTATGATTAGACCCTTCCTGCTTTGGGTTCGACAGCTCAAAAAGACAATGAATATCAAAATCTGTTTCTGAGGTATACTTTTGCGTTTCTCTCTCGAACTATTTAGATATTTTGTTAAATCATTGTATGGGACAGCTGAGAAAGAAAATTTTAGTTCATACACAATTCGATATAATTTTAAATAAAGTAGGTATTATATTTAAGAAGATTTTGTAATAAAGTATTTTTATCTTTATTAAATTATGCAAAAATCTTGCAATTTTAAATACTCGGAATTAGGTCATTTTTTTTTTGTATGAAACGCTATTCCGATGTATCCCGACGATAAGTAAAATACAGGCTATTCACAATTTTATGCAGCTTGCTATGCATTTTCCTGTAGTTTTAATAACGCGTATGTAGTTATAAATATTTATGGATGATAATTATTAACTACATTAATATAATAATATTATTTTACTCGGTATCTCGCGTTAGAGGGAACCACATATTGTTTGTACTGCTTTTGTAACTCGCGTTAGAGAGAATCACATATTGTTTGTACTGATTTTGTAATATTTTGTAATAAATAAAAAAAAATAATAGGATTTTATTTCATACAATCAAACCATTTATCCCCACACATTTTCACATGCCAACATAATAGTGTAAAGTTAACACTTCTGGAAAATTTGCTATAGCTGTAGATTTTGTGAAGAAAAATTAAAATTAATCAACAACACCTTATCAATTAACTAATTGCATTATTAAGAATAAAATAAAGTTGTCAGATCTATATTCACGTGAATGATTATTCACATTTTTTAAATAAATAATTTATTATAATTTTAGTATTAGGATAATGAACAACATGTATTATTCCTCCAACTCTTTTTGTTTGTACTTTGTACATTCGAAGTGAGGAACCAAATACACAGAAATAAGGATTTTTACATCGGAATAAGGTGCCTCCAACTTCTTTTAATATTTAATTAATTTAGAATACAAACCAAGATATAATAGCCAAAACTATTGTGTATTTCAAGAGTAGAAATAATAATGGTTCTGATAATAATAGCTAAACCTTCAAAAGGATACAATAAATGCTTAATTATTGATTTCCTTTCGAGTTTTAGTAAAAATACCGCGGAAAAAGGTGCCCTTACCTCATATTCCTGGACACCAGGAAGCCACAGCGCTTGAGAGTGAAATTTTTTAACCACAATCAAACGATAAACTGTGAAGCAAATCGTCAAAATGTTATTCAATTTTAGATTACTGTAGTAAGCTTTTTGAGTTAAGCGTAAGCTTTTGTATTAAAACATTAACAACAAAAACTTTAAGTTCTTCAAATCATTTAATAATATCGTATATTTTAGATAAAACGGAAATAGAATTGTAACAAATTAATCTGCATTTTTTAATCTTTTTAAGCCAATTCTTTGATTCATCATCATTATGGGCTGCATCACAAGTCCACTGCTGAACATAGTCCTTTAGGAATCCCACAAAGTTCGTCACTCCATCTAGTTAGAGGTTGCCCTACACTTCGCTTACCAGTACGCGGAAGCCACATAAGAGCCTATTTTCTTACGTGGTTGAACTTTGATCGTAGCCCTCTGCATAGCTCGCTTAGTGACCTTGAGTTTCCTCATATGGTCAGTAATGAAGGACCACGCCTCAGACCCATATATTATCACTAATTTGACAACTTGACACGTGACAATGCACTGGTTGTACACACTTGTTATCAAGTTTTTAGATTGATGTATCTATCGATTGGCCTCTCGGTCAAAGTTCAACTTACCTAGTCCGATAATTTCTTCTAGGTAAACATACTCGTCGACTACTTCAAGCGTAGCGCTCCCAACAACTACCGATGTGACGTTGACGTTACACATGACTTTTATCTTGTCTATTTTTATTTTAAAATCTATCGGTTGGGAGATACTATTAAAGATATTTAGTATAGTGATGATACCTTCCAGCGATTTCGCCATAACTCAATCATCGATGGCTATATCGTCGGCAAATTGAAAGTGAGAGTTTTAGTGCAAATTCCTCTAAGCATTGATCAATTTTTCCTAAAAAATAACAGTAGAATTTATAGTTTTTTTATACAAAATATGATTTATTTTTAGCTTTTCATTATTTAAATAACTAAGCGTAGATAGTGACAGAATTGTATGGACAAATTTCAAAATCCCTAAAACAAAAATGGTACATGCACTATGTAATCCAATTTCTTGTGTAGTCGGGTATTGTAACCCTGCTGAGCACATAATGGAAACCGTAAATTACCCATTTAGTATAAGATTTAATAACAGTATTTTTATATTACTTGAAGGTCATCGATCACTAATAAAAAAGGATTGTATAAATATATTATATATAAGGCTTATAGATGAATTACGTTGATTACATCATTAAAAATTTAAGACTTAGTAAACTAACTACCAAGATACGAGATTTTTAGTTTGGAACTAGCAATTTTTCTAACGATAAATATATTATACGAACTTCGTACATGGTCTTAAATTCAAACAGAACCACATGTAAACTAATTTTGTTGCTTTTACTAATAAAATAATTGTGTATGAAACTTTTCAGTCAGAATGAAAGGTATGGAATAGATTTTTTAAATATAGATTGAAAATCATAATTGAATTTTTACTTTCTAACATAAAAAATAACGTAATGTTGCAATTCAGTTAAATAATTAAAATGGAAACCAATATTTACGGATAATATAAATAACAGTTGTCTATTTGCTGAAAATATATTGTGCATCCTTGTCAACCGTCTTCCAGCAACAATTATCAATAACGAGTAAGAAAATATTGGAATTTCCTTATTCGTTATTGGACGTATAATGTATATACTATGGAAATGAATGAAATTCATTCATTACGTTGATTGTATAATAAAAACTCATTACATTCAATGAATTGATAAGAATATTTGGATTTTGGAAAATACATTTATAAAACAGCAAATATTAAATGATGAAATTAGTAAAAAAAACTGCCAGTTAACTTCAGTTTAGTTTATTGTAGACGTTATAGCACACATACACACAGTCACGCACATCCTTGGTGTATAAAGCCCGATTCAAATGTTTTAAACAAACATCAGAATCGGACTTTGAGCATCTAAAAAGGTAAAGATATTTAAAATGTGGACTTTAATATAATATTTAGTTTGCTTTAAATAGTTTCCATACATCCACAAAATTTTCCTAGTGGAGTCTTTTTAATATAAAAGACAATTTGTCATTGTAGCCTTTTCTTCAAAAGTACCTCGGCGTCAAAAGAGATGAATATGTGTCACAAAGATGAATGTTTTCTTTCAATTCCCCTCAGCTGTTTTCAAGATGCCCTGGTACATATAAGCCCTTAGCCTTTAGAAAAGTTAATGAATATTTTCTTGTTGATTAGATGTTTTAATTTACATAAGAAAATGTGTGCTACCTAATGTAATAAATTTTTATGCTACCTAATGTAATAAATTTTTAAACTCTTAGACTTCAATTTATGTTTATGTACAATATTTATTATAATAATAAAAATAGTTCTCATACAGTCTTACCACTCGCTAGAGTTATATGCTCAGACTTGCAGCGAGAAAAGAACCAGCCCTCTTATCACTTGTGGTTGTCATTGGTCGGACTCGAGGTGATGGCGAAATACTTCCACTGTGATGGACGGGACCAGGACTCCGCTTCCCATACGTTCGCGTTATGTCCAGCGTCGGAACGGGAATTGAAGATCCTGGGGAGCCGGATCGGACAGAACCTCTCCCTGCCAGCAGTCGTGTCGGTGATGTTGAGCTTGGAGTCGGCGTGGAGGCCGTAGCTAGTTTCTGTGAATCCGTAATGATCCAGAAAGAGTCTGCTGAACGGGATCGGGAGAGGGCGGATCACGCTCGGAGACGACGTCGTCAAGGCGTTCGTCACGCCCCTCCTCTTGAAAATGGTGTTCCCCTACCAGAAACGGGGCCTCTGGGGTTACGGGCGCTCGGGGCGGGGGCCCGGAACGTCTAATAAATTGATCTCCGAGAAGGTCGGTAACTCAGAAGTGGTTCCAAACACCGTGGTAGCAATGCGAGGGTGCTGAGGGCAGTAAGGACTGCCCCAAGACGTGCTGTAATAAAGCAAAGCGAGGGAAGGGCTCTGGTTGCGTTCCAAACGGAGATCCCAGGACCCCTCATATACGCTAATGGTGAACACCGTGGGGTTTTAGCCGGTAGGAGGCCGGCATAACCTTTTCAAGGATTTCCCCACGAAAAAAAAGCGAACGCCATTGGTAATGAGAGGGCTGGTTATATAGTTTCTTTAGAAACCTAACCGCACGTGGACGCCACGGACCGATAGTGTCTACAGCAAATTATGAATTCTTATTTTTTTGGATATATGCTGTTTTTTCTTTTGTTCCACGTTTTGAATGCAACAAATTTTATCGCATTTTATTTTAACATACTTTTAAATCTCGACGTTTCGGGTACTTTATTGTACCGTGGTGATTACAACGAAATAGAGCCATTTTGCAGCAATAATATGGTTGTAGCACGTATGAGCCAGCTCGACCGGGGAAGAACTACGCTTTTTTTGGGTAGCAGCGTCAAATGCTTTCTATCATTATGTAATAAGGAGTGATGACGTTTTCTGCAAATTTTGCATGATATTGTGTTTTTACATTTAAATACTTTGTGCTTAGGCATAAGAAAATTAAAACATAAATTGTTACTCTGTACAAACTTACATCTTTCTTCTGCAGGTTGCTTCACAAATTTTTTGCAATTAAATATATAATGCTTCTCTTTACAGTAGCTAAACGGCACATTATCACAATCAGCAGCATGAAAAGACTTTGGATTACTAGTTTAGTAATTTTCTATTCAGGTTCCACCCTCGCAAGAGTTCTAAATTTAGTATCCAGGGACCCTTTTAATTGCTCGAATGAAGGTAAGTCTTCTGTACTATTCTTACCAATGGACTCCTCCCACTTATATGTAACAGTGTCCAGTTTGGATACAATTACAAAATTTGCAATTACATCCCAATGTGAAGTTGACAAACCGAGATTTTTTAAAGCATTAATACATTCCACAGATGTGTCTTAAATCTGCTTTAATAAGTTTTCTGACTCATAAGGTAAGTTTTTTGTATCATAACGCCTTTTTGTTACTGACCAAGCTTCTGCATAATTCTCTCCTGTAATAGCAAATTGTCGTAATAATACTTCAGCATTTCCCTTTAAATTGCTCTTTAGACAGTGCAACTTTTGAACGTCTTCAAGGGGATACCCTTTTACGAATTAGTGCAAAGTACAACTCGTGAAACGATTGCCATTCAGTGCCACCAAATATAGGTATCGTAATTCTCGGCAATTTTGTAACACACGGTTTTTGTCATACACTTAGTTCTAATTGTTATGATTTATTTTCAGTATCCATACCTCGTTGCAATTTTTGTAAAGCATTTCGTAATTCTCCTTTATATGTTTAATATAATTCCTCAAAATGATCATAAATTTCATAATCGACGTAATAACAGGACTTTCTTACTTCCTTCGATGTTTCTTGTCTGATTTTAGACAATACGTAGCCTACTGTGATTTTTTCTTTTAGCGCCTTTTTAAAATTTGCATAAGCATTTTGTATATTCTCATAGCTATCACATTGAATGTTCATTCGTTTTTCTGCAGAATCCATTTTCGTTAAAATAAATGTTTGTGTTACTCCTTAAATATGAATGTTTTTAAATATTGTAACGAACCAACAACAGTTCACCGAAAGTTAGGTATTCGTGTGTATAAAAATAGTTCAAATTTTCGAGCGTCCGAACGAAATAGTTTAACAAAACCTTTGCTTATTTCTCTCACTTACTACTTTACAAATCACTTAACTTTAACTATATTATTCAACACACTTCAATCGTAAATCGTTAATAAATGTTTTAATATATACCACTAACGTCACAGTTCCTTACGTATATATTGTTCATAATAAAACATAACTAACACTATTTTGTTCGTTTCATTTTTTTTAACATTTATTTGCAGTAAAGTAGCTAAATCCTTATTCACTCCTTCAATATTTTCACTTCCAATGTATTTTTAACAAATTCGCATCGTTTCGACTATATGTTTAAAGTGTAAGGGTCTATATTCGTCAAAAGAAACAACGTGTATATGTTATGATCATTAACTTGAGTCTAAAATGCACACTAAGCAGTTAATGCCACCTTGCGACCTTGACAGTACGTAAGAGTAATATGGTCACCAGCTTTAACGCCCTATAAACTAGGAGGAGAACAGAGACAACAACACAAAACCGTATACTAGTATATTAAGAAAAAAATTTCAAACAAGTTTTGGCAATAATGAGGAACACTTCGAATAATCAACTTAAAAACACTAACTACACTACACAATACATATACATACTCAATGACCTCAATAGTGTTTCCCAACGGATAGGTCTTAAGATGAACATGGACAAAACTAAGATCATGTTTAATGTCCATGTCACACCTATGCCGGTAGTTGTTGGGAACACTAAGTTCGAAGTTGTTGACGAGTATGTTTACCTGGGACAAATAGTCCGACTAGGTAAGTCCAACTTCGACCGAGAGGTCAATCGACGGATTCAACTCGGTTGGGCAGCGTTCGGGAAATTACGGCACATCTTCTCGTCAGGTATACCTCAAACCTTGAAAACGAGACTGTACACCCAGTGCGTGTTGCCAGTGATGACATACGGAACTGAGACGTGGTCCTTCACTGCTGGCCGGATGAGGAAGTTCAAGGTCGCTCAGCGAGCTATGGAGAGGGCTATGCTCGGAGTTTCTCTGCGTGATAAACTTAGGAATGAGGATATCCGCAGTAGAACCAGAGTAACCGACATAGCCCAACGGATTAGTAAGCTGAAGTGGCAATGGGCCGGCCATATAGCTCGAAGAACCGACAACCGATGGGGAAGAAAGGTTCTCGAGTGGCAGCCTCGTACCGGTAGGCGAAGTGTAGGGCGTCCCCCCACGAGATGGAGTGACGACCTGGTAAGACATGCAGGAAGTCGATGGATGCAGGTGGCTCAGGACCGTGCTTTGTGGCATTCTTTGGGGGAGGCCTATGTTCAGCAGTGGACTTGTGAAGGGCTGTAATGATGATGATGATGACACTACACAATACTAAAATCAATGAATATATTTACTGTATATCAGCGCCCTGTTGACATTTTATTATTTGATTGACTGCGAAGAGCTATCGTATCAAACAAAGCTTATAGTTTTTGAATTATAAGAAAGTGACCATATTAACCGGATGACCATATTACCCCCAACGTACATCGCCCAACACTGCGCTTACTAGTATGAGGCTCTCCGTCATATACCTGTACATAAAATCTGAACATAATAATGTCCTTTGATTTTGAATTATGAAAAATAATCTCTATGATGAAACACTGAAATATTACTGACATGATTGTTGTTTTGGTTCGGAAAATATTTCCAGAACGTCTCCGGGCTGTTTATTTATTTTATTATCTAAAATTTATTAAATAAGATCTATTTCCCCAACTTGAGGGATAAAAGTGCCTTAGCTAATCTAAAGTACCTATCTTATATCAACGCACGAATAATAAGACCTATCCAATTACTTTCATTTCTTCTGAGCATTCGGATGAGTCAGCAATCGACCTTTCAAATAAAATCCCTAGAGTTAATTCGATTCATTAGCTAAGAATTCCCACGAAAAAAGTGTAAATTTGTAATTTATCTTAGTTACACGATTTACTCCGTTATCAGTCATAGATTATTCTGGTACCATATGCGACAGCTAGGTTCCTTGTGGCGCGTTAAATGAGATGGAATGTATTAAGATATTTTCTCTTTTCTCTATCACAATAATTATACGTGGTAGAGCCATGCTTCAGCTATATTAGTAATATAGTTGTAGCATGAATGGGTCGGCTCGACCGGGGAAGGACCACGCTCTCACAGAATACCAGCGTGAAATGGCAGTTTGATATTGCTGTGTTTTGTGTGGTGAGTGTAGAGAACCGGAGACCCTTTTTACTGGAAAAGAGGCATTCCATCTTAGTCCTCACGGGTGACAATGCATCTGCATTTTGATTCGCAAAAGAGGATAAATGTGGATGTCTATGGGCCGCAGCAACCACTTACCATCAGGTGGACTGTGTGCTCAATTGTCACCCTATCCTATAAAAAAATCACCATACGACACCATTATCTGAAAGTTTTCTTTTATTTTTTTTATTGCCTTACTTCTCATAATAATGCCCCTAATAATAAAACTACAACTGTGCAAAGGAAATAATAAATGAGTAAAAAGTAAGTACCAAACATCATTTTAGTTGCTTATCCAACACTCCTCACTGAAATGCGCCATTTATAAAGTCATTCCTGGTCTTGAATTAAAGATTAATGAGGCGCTTAGTGAACCTTTCTAAAAACAAACGTTTCATCGTATACCGTTTAACGCTTTGCAAGAATGGGACACATTACTCAGGGGAGTTACGGTGTTTATGTTTTTGTTGATCCTTTAGTAAGATGTATGAGAGAATGTCCTTGACTAGCTAAGAACAATAAAAAAGTAGTTTGAGACCAAATAAAAGTATTTTTATTGGTCGGCCTTAAAAAAGTATTTTTATTGATTGAAGTTAGAACTACAACTTCTAGGTGGTAGAACTCCTTTTCTGTATAGAAGTCCGTCTGGCTAACGTCTTACCTATATTTGTCGCCAAATAGCAGTGCTTGCACTGCTGAATTCCAGTTTAAAGTTTATAGAGTGCAAGTACAATTATTAAAGACTGTATGTCATTCCATCTTAGTTCTCAGAGAAAAAAAAACGCATGTATTCTTTATTTTTACGTTACCACTATCTTTGTTTGATGTCGGTTGCAGATGTCCATAGGCTGCAGTAGCCACTTACTATCAGGTAGAGTTCCAGTGTGTCGTTTTTCTGTAGATTGAATTTAATAAGTGTCTTCAGTTTTAGTTTATACAACCCGTATTAGTCAAGTGGTATACTGCAGTAAAGTCTGAAGATGTTTTAGAAAACATTTATGTCGCCTTGTCTCCTTAGGAACGAGGATCCGCTCCATCCTCCTGACCAGCCCGTACACAGTACAATGCTGGCTGTGGCTCTCCCAGAGTCGCCACGCTTGGAAGCTGGATTGATGTTTGTAGTACCTAACGTCTTAGCTCCAATTGCGCTCTAAATGCCGTACCGTACGCAGCATTGTTAAAATGCTCCACGATCAAAAAATCAAAGTGCTGGGTCAAAGTGATGCGATCATAATGTGTGATACACCCAATGAAGCGTCTCATTAAGGCAAATAGAGTGACAGTTTTTAAAAAGTGAAAAGTGCGGTAATAACAAACTTAGTACGGAAAAACTGTTTTTTCCGATTTGTTTATCCATGGCTGTTTTACGTAATACCTGAACAATAATTAATTATAAGCCTATTAGTAACGATAACACGAGGTATTATCGTTTTACCTCGATCTATTTATTCAGCTGTAAATAGGTCAAGGATGATCACTGGGAAGCGTACATCATGCGGTATTTTTTGATAATTTCTGATATTTCTAGCTCACTAATTTTTATTTTATTTATTTTTATTTGTAGGATAGGGTGACAAACGAGCACATAGTCCACCTGATGGTAGGTGGTTGCTGTGACCCATCGACATCTACATTTACTCTTAATAAAGAATCAAACTGCAGTTGCGTCGTCACGCGTGAGGAATGCCTCATTTCCAGTAAAATGGGTCTCCGTTTCTCTACACTCCCCATACGATACACAGCAATATCAAGCTGCCATTTTACGCTGGTTTTCTATGAGAGCGTGGTCCTTCCCCGGTAAAGCCGACCCATTTGTGCTACAACTAAACTACTAATATAGCTGCAGCATGGTTCTATCACGTATAAACAAAATTATTGCTTAGATTAAGAGCTCGTAGATGAAGTGACAACCTGGTAAAAGATGCAAGAAGTCGATGGATGCAGGTGGCTCAGGACTGTGATTTGTGGCTTTCCTTGGCCTATGTTCAGCAGAAGAATTGTGACGAGCCCTAATGATGAATGATGATGCTGATACCAATATTATAATAATAACCTTTTTGTTTATATAATTATTTATCGAAACATTAATTTGTTTATTAATAACTAAAGCAATTTGCGCTTGAAAATAACTACATATTAAACATATTACTGCTTAAGGTAATTATTTAATATAGTAGATATACAAATACACATATAAAATTAGATTTAGCTGTACTTTCTTGTTTGTACATATCATAATATATCATATCTTAGGAAACTCGCTACTTTTATATGATGCCTATATGTTTGCCAAAGGCTCGCGTGTTAAGGAACAAACATTCGTATATGTATATATGGTACATACAAGATGAGGTTACGTTATTACTTCTACAAAAGTACCCAACTTTCTATGTATACTGCCACACGCATTGGTATTATATTTTTTCTGCGCTCTGAAAGCTCTTATTACCTCTGAGATTTCCCATATTAGGGGATTGTTCATTCTTAGCCACGTGGACAAATTTGTTGTGTAACAAGTATTTTTAAGAAAAAATATAATTAAATCTTAAATTAATATGGTTTTAACTGTCGTAGTAGAAAAGTAAATTTAAAAACAAGTAATTTATTAAGTATTTAAGCCGATTGAGTTCAAAACGCGTCGCCATTTTTTTTTGGTTGGAGGCTGATTCTGTGTTGCCACATTAATAATAGTTGTCATTACAGTCTTAATAATCGATTATTAAAATAATCGATTTCTAAATCTGAGTAAAAAAATATGTATTTTCTTGAAAATGTGCAATCAAGTGATTTGTAGAAGGTTTTTATTATATTTATTTTACTTTAGTTACATTAAAAAAAAAACTCATTGTTTTGGCCTGCAAATCATTTTACATCCGATTGTAATATTAGTTCGGTTGTTATCAACTCGATTTTTTATTACCTGGCAACACCAACTGTCAATAATGAAACTTACGAGTATACAGTGAAAAAAAAACATTCGCTTTGCCTCCGTGTATAATGAAAGTTGTTTCGGTTATTTTTGCGAAGTATTTTGTTTTTGTTATAATGGACTCCAATACCGCTCCAATTCAAATCCAAATCCAAAGTCCCGGTTCTACCGTTGGACACTAAATCAACTCATGACGATGATCCTGGCGCTATTTTGTTAAACGTTGAACCGGCTTTAAATGACAAGAAGTACTCATGATTGTAACTTTTTTCAGCGACAAGTTTTAGCATTACACATGTTAATTTTGAACTATTTTTACACTTCCCTACAATCTTATTACTATAATTCGTTTCTTTGAGGTATAAACTATAAAAAACCCCAGTCATTAAACATTACAGTTATTGTTCACGTTGAGCCAAATTACCCTAACAAACTGAGCAATTCCCAATCCGTGATACGCGGTACAGTAGTAAGAGTTTTTGCAATTTTTTATTCACTTACGATGTTAAAGTATTTAAGCATCCAAGAATTAGCAACATCGTGCGTTAAACAGTATGAAGTCTACAGCAAAACGCGATAGAGACTGATATTTTATATATATGATATGATATGATAGCGTTTCTCTATCCCCTTTACATAGTTCCCATTCATTTTATATTTCGATACAATAATAAACAAGGCAAAGGGTCAATCGAAGACTATTTTAGGCCTGAGACATGAGTGTCAGCTATTTAAGGAACCTGTTCTTTGTGGTCTTTTACCGTATTTTTTACCAACCTTTAACTAGTTCCATTTCGACAATCTTTATATTAAGTTACCATTTCTTAAGAAATTTTTTGCGCAAATCCGAGTACATGGTGTATTTTAAAAAAGTTAAATTATTTTAATGTAACGAATTAATGATTAATAAATTGATTATTAAGTTAATACTATTTCTCTTTTTATTAAAAAGTATCGGGACGTACTCGACCGACACGAGCTAGGAAGTCAGAGCCGGGGTTACGCACACCCCCACCGGGACAGCGGTTAGATAGCTCAAAAAACCTCAAAAAAGGGGACATGATGATTGGTAACCATACGAAAACATCCTCATCCATCACCATCCTCATCCTCATCTTCATTGATTTTCCCTTGTTTTTAGATAGCTTGCCGCCTGAAAGGCCTGTGACAGATGTAGTTGTTAGAGCCGCATAGGCTCAGCACCAACTCCCCTCCGAACGGGTTCCCGTCTTATAGAGGAATCGCTTGGCTGGCCCGTGGTGTAGGGCCGGCCCGAGGTGACCACTACGAGTGGGCTTAGCGAGCCCACTTCGGATCTGTGTCGGTAGGCTGCGGTGAGAGGGGTGTCCTCTCTCCTACCGCTACAGCCGAGGTGGAGTCGCGGAGGAAGAGGAGTGCAGGTATGGCGATGCGCCACTCGCCCTGTCCTCCGCGACTCTGACGGAGCTGCACCGTTGATACGGTGGTGGTGGGACCGCGGGGGTGAGGAGTGTCGGTATTGCGAGGCGCCGCTCTCCCTACCCTTCGCAGCCGAAACTTGTTTGGCGGCGGAGACAGAGACAGAGACGGCGCTGTTGGGGCCGCGGATGTGTGCGAAATCGTTCCCGTGGCCCTGCCAATATGCAGCGAATGTGGAACACCATGGGGTTTTAATCGGTGCGAGTCCGACATAACCCGTCCTTGCCCCCGCGAGGCGGGTATGCGTAGGCATTTCCCTATGTTAAATAGCTCGCCGCCTTAAAGGCCTGTGACAGATGTAGTTGTTAGAGCCGCATAGGCTCAGCACCAACATCACAGAATATAGGGTCTGTGCATACGACGTTGTGCTAAGAATTTGGAATTGGAATTGATTACAGGAAAATCAATTTTTTTTGGATTTTAATTGGAATACTAATTTCAGGAAATTAGTTAAAGTTAGCAGTAGAGGTTGGGAGGACAGCTAGGTTTTAATAAATGTATGTACCGTGACAGCCTTTAAAAAGTCCACTGCTGGACATTGACCACCCCTAGACTGCCTAATATGGGGATATTTGCCATAGTTATCATGCTTGGCTACTGCAGTTTTTTTTATATGTAGTTGTTATAAGGTAGTCGTTGCTACTCATCTCCTGGTCTGTTTCATCTCTTATGATACCAATGGGAAGATTTGGGGTAGTAGATGTTTTTACATCGCTAATATACGGTCAATCTATTTAGTGATGGATTTAATGCTATCAGAACTTAAGACTGCTCGCTTTACATTTTCTATAACACGGGCAACCTAAGTACAATTTATCAGTATTAAAAAGTACTGTTAGTACAGTCTTGCCAGACTGAAATTGTAAACGTTTTTTTATCACGGCTGTGAAAGATTTACGAGGAACTATATTAAAAACATTCACGTAAGATGTCAATTAAATCGTAAAGCCGAACAACAATACCCTGTGTGAAGTCAGTGAAGTGAAATACTAATTTTCTGTTGGTTCTTACCATAATTCTTTATTATAATTTTCTTCAAACATACATGTAGGCAGTAGAGATACTATTAAAGGATTTTTTTTTTGTATAAAAGGTTTCCTCTATATTTGAATTTTTGTGGGGGCAGTTTTCATACATCGGGGGGCACGGCAGTGCCCCCGCCAAGTCGAGCGCGAAGCAAACACTGCCGTACCATTATTTACTGGAACCATTTCGCCGCTTTTTTAGGCCCCTATTTGAGAACCTCTGGATAAGACCAGAATGCAGAAATTTTCGTCATCCAGTAAGCTATAATCACGTACTTAAAATAAAAAAATTCAAGTCTGTAGGTCATTTAGTTCTGAAGTTAAGCGAAAGCAAAGTTTCGCATTTATGACACTCACCCACTCACTCATGATCATCAGAATAGAACTAGTACTTCCCATAAACTCAGAGAGCTGAAATTTGGTTGGAGTTAGGGTTTAATGGCCACATAAAGGGAAAACTATAAACACTAAGATAAGCGAAGATCTGGAGTACCTGGTGACCCTGATTAGAAAACACAAGAGCCCAACCAAACTATTAGAAGAGATCGACATACCGCCTTTACAAAAAATATTCAACTTGGTGGGCCGCTTCATTTGATGTCAAAAATCGAAGGTCTGAAGTATCTGATGAAGAACCCTCAGCTGGTCTCAACTGTATTAGAGATATGGTAATGCCCCCTTCTACTATTGGTACATAAAAAATCTACTGTCATTGCAAAAATCCAGCGTAGTGGGACACATCTTCTAATTATATCTAGCCTATAGCGTCCCACTGCTGGGCGAATGCCAGTCAAATAAGAAAATCTAATAAAATAAATCAATATGCCCACGTTTCTACAAAAAGATGTGAAATCCCACCAAAAACATTCTGTAAAAAACTAGCCAAGTCTCGATGGAGCTGCTTGTTTATCTCTAAAAAGTAATGAAATCTAGACAAATTCGTGCCAAGTCTGAGGTTCCTTACTGCGATTTCTTTATTATTATAGTTAATTTTGTGGGACTTGGCCGTTGAAGGGTACACAAGGGTACAAAACCATATGCTACATGACACCATTGCACCAATCTGTCGCCAGAACCGCTACACCTAGACGATGGAAAATTGCCACTTGGAAAACGTTGATTGAATAACCAGTCAATTGTAGGCTTGATAAAGCTGCGTATTTCAATAATACTTTTGTATAGGCGAGCCTGAAACAAACAGTAGAACAGAATGGTGTCATGTAGAACCTGGTTTTGTACCCTTGTGTACCCTTCAACGGCCAAGTCACACAACATTAACTATAATAATAAAGAAATCGCAGTAAGGAACCTTAGACTTGGCACGATTTTGTCTAGATTTCATTACTTTTTAGAGATAAACAAGCAGCTCCATCGAGATGGCTAGTTTTTTACAGAATGTTTTTGGTGGAATTAATTTTACAAGGACAAACATCCAGACACAGAACAATTTTTTATAGGATAACGGTGACAAACAAACACAAAATCCCCCTATTCTCGATTACGAATTAAAATGCAGATGTGTTTAGGTTGCTAATCAAACAAAAAAATTTGTAACTATGGCGTCAATAACAATATTTTACCTAATAACCTAATAAAATAAATTACCTTTAGATGTCCTTAGGAACAATATAATATGAAAAGTCGATTTTCCTATTGTTATTTAAGCACCCGTATTCTATGCAGTTTGGCTTTGTGAGTTGAAAATTTTAAAAATAAATATCAAAAGTACCTCAATACTTATAAGAGACAATATTTTTTTGTTAACTTAAGGCGCGCATCAGCTCGAACGCGCGCGTGACATCCTCACTGAGTTAGCCTCTTGTAGGCGGCCGCGCAGCGTAGATATATTTTCATGCCTAAAGCGCGGAGTGAGACAGGCCTGCTTTAGTTGCTGGCGAAACTGATATTTTCGGTCAAATTTCTTGAGTCCTAATATGAAACGAATACACTGATAGTGTAGTAGTTAATTTAGGGACGGTATGAAAATATAAGACATTATATTAAAGTAAAATAGTTGTAAATTAAATAAATAATCAAAAGTTACTAAATAAGTACTGTATTTTTTAATATTTAATGAAAGCCCTTGGTAACCACGAAATATCGTGCAAAAGGAGAAAAGATGCAAAGTCATATGCACACTCGAGCGCAGCGATAAGTTTTAATTTAGCTTGCTTGCGGGATTTATCTAATTAATAATAATTATGTAGGCTATTAAAACGTCGGTAAGTAGTGAACATCAAAGGAGTGCATCTCCTGTACCACCGGGGAAGAACTACGTTCTCACAGAATAAATGTAAAATACCAGCTTAATGCTGTTGTGTTTCGTATGGCGAGTTTAGATAATCGGAGACCCTTTTTACTAGAAACAAAGCATACCATCTTAAGAAGACTCATGCAGATGTCTATGGGCTAAAACTTCCACTTACCATATGGGCTATTTGTTCGTTGTTAACCTAATTCCATTAAAAAGCTATTGTTTATAGCACAAACAAGTGGTAAAATTAAGAACTTTATACAACAGACTTCAATATAAATAAAATGAGAACATCAATTAATATAGTCGAAGTCAATTAAATACGAATTATTAAGGATAACCCAAAAACTGCTGGTCTAATCTTGATCAAATTTATATGGGGCCACATGAGAATTACAAGCTTGCAAAAAGCATCGCAAAAAAAGCAAAATCGGTTGAACTAGAAAGAAAAAGTTCTGAGGTAGCACTCATCAAAATAGAGTTGAACTGAGTAACTCCTCCTTTTTGAAGTCGGTTAAAAACTATGTAGGATATATTTAAAGTGGTAAGTGTTATCAAGTTATATTGCAACCACAATTTAATTTAATCAAGATCATGTTGGCCTTTCTTAATGAAAGACGCTGTTGTGTAACCATTATATATATATAGGACAGGGGGCAAACGAGCATGCGGCTCACCTGATGGTAAGTTACTACCGCCGCTCCTGAATAACTGCAACACCAGGGGAACCACGGGAATCGCGGATGCGTTTCCGGCCTTTTAAAAAGGAGTAGGCTCTTTTCTTTAGGAAAAATCGCTAATGGTAATCTATTCCACAAGGAAGTTGTGCGAGGAAGAAAACATCTTCTAAATCGCACAGTGGTGGACCGCCAATCATCCATATGGTGTGGATGGTAGCGGGAGTTCTGCCGCGATGTGCGTTCGTGAAATTTGGCGGCTGGGATTAATCCGCACAATTCCTCAGAGCACTCCCCTTGGTAAATGCGAAAGAAAATGCAAAGAGATGTAACATCTCTTCGCAGCGCATTATATTACAGCTCTTTAATTATTATTAATAACTAGCTGAGCCTCGCGACTTCGCCCGCGCGTAATTTATTACGATTGGATTTCATGGATTTTATTTTTTTGTGCGGAACCGTAATTCTTTTTCTAAAATAAAAGTAGCCTAAGTTCTTTCTTATAATATCAGCTATCGGCCAGTGAAAGTCCGGTCAAAATCGGTTCAGCCGTTTCGGAGATTAGCCGGAACAAACAGACAAACAGACAGACAGATAGACAGACAGACAGACAAAAATATTAAAAATCGTGTTTTTGTTATAAGTACCGTGTATACTTTCATATGCATTTAGTAAAAAGTTGTTATTTCGACATTACAAACACTTCAATTTTATTTATTTGTATAGATTATTTTTATACTTAGTGTTTATATTGGATTATGTAGAATGTATATTATTATTATACTTCCCTTTATTAATTACCTTTGAATTGGACTTTGTCACAATTTCAAGAGTTTTAATTTATTTTCGCGGAACCCTAATTTGTTTTCTAAAATTAAAATAGCCTAAGTTACTCCTTATAACATCAGCAATCTACCAGTGAAAGTCCCGTCAAAATCGGTCCAGCCGTTTCGGAGATTAGCCGCAACAAACAGACAGACAAACAAAAATTTTAAAAATGTCTTTTTTGTTATAAGTACCACATATACTTTTCTATGTTTTAAGTAAAAAGCTGTTATTTTGATATTACAAACACACACAAAGACACTCCAATTTTATTTATTTGTATAGATTACATTGGACTGTTTTGTGTCTTGTCGTTGTAAGCGCACTGCTGATTATGAGGTCCTGGGTTCGGATCTCAAGTAGGGCCAAAATCAGTACCTGACATCTCTATGATTGTTTCAGATTGTCGTCCCATCAGTTCAGAGGGAATAGACAGTGCACCTGTGCTTGTACATACACGGGCACTATAATCCTGCCTTGCGCAGATGGCTAGTTTCCTTTGAGACTGGCCATCGTGACCGAAATGTCTGGAGAACATTATCATCATTATTGATTCTTACGTACATTTATGAATTATCCTGGCCGACTAGTTTTAGAATTTCTCTACACAAAAAACCTGCATAGACTATAGCAGCAGAGCAGATCAATACAACTGGCGTGTTTTTATATTTCTAACATTATTTTTTCCTTGATTCTTTTCAAAAGGAGATGTAAAAGAAAACTTTAATTGTTGTCACACATACACTTTTTGACATTGTTTAAAAATATTTGCATGCTATGTAAAATAAGCAAAACATGAGCGCTCAATTTTTACATATGAACAACGCCTATACCATGTTTTACGCAAATAAAGATTATTATTATTATTTTTATTTGTTTTCTTATAATAAGCATCGTTTTTTTCGAATAATATAAACGTTTTCTCTCCGAGGTACTTACGTGTATCTGTAAATGTTTCAAGGGAATAACTTGATCGATAGTCGAGGATGACATTCCTTTGGCGATTGTATATGAAAGTATTATAAGTTATTTCAAATTTGTGTGATTTATCGTTCCAGAATATCATATGATATGTTATGTGATTTTGTAAATGACTAAATAAGTTTTGTTTGATATATACTAATATTGTATATTATAATAATTTTGTAATACTGAAGGCACGATTCCCGTGTCGTGGCGAGCCAGAATACCCAATACACCATATCTTCTCGTGGGGGTCGTAAGAGGCGACAGAGGGAAAAGGTGGAAGATGGGCAGCAGCATCTTTCTGATAACAACAAAATAACAATAAAAAAACTGCGGTTGCCAATCCGCTCGCCAAGCATGCAAACTATAGCAATATGAGAATTACACGATGAGAATTATAAAGAGATGGCCCCAGTCCACGGTGGCCTCACTATTCCTGGCTACGGTGGCGACCACGGTAACGGCGGGGCAAGGGGTGCCAAGAATCTACGGTGGAGGTCTGGTTACCTCCTAAGACGACTCGACCTTGCAACATATAACACACGTACTTTGAGGGCTGACGAGAAGATCCTGGAGCTTATCATTTTATATTTATAGGATTATCCAATATCCAATATAATAGAGTGGGAAGACACGGTAATCCTCGAATCCAGCAACTTGTTCTACCAACGGAAGGGCCACCATCAGGTCCAAGTCGGTGTCAGATTAATCGTCCACAAGTCTCTTATTAACAACATAGTAAAGATTGGGAGTGTGTCGACGAGAGTTGCGTAATACCTAATACTCAGAATCACCAAATGGTATTCGCTGAAGTTCATACAGTTTTACGCACCACTTCGGCACATTGCTATGAGGAGGTGAAGGAAATGTATGAGGATATCTCTAGAGCAATGCATTCCCCCAATCCCACTATACGGTGTTAACTTCAAAGCAAAACTAGGCACAGAACAGTGGGCTGTAGGTAGGAAAATTAGGAATGGGGTAACGGAACCTCAGCAGCAGTTGGCCCACCACATGGAGAAAGAGGCAATCTTTATGATGAACTTTTTCTTCCAGAAGCAGCGCCACAGAAGGTGGCCGAGCACAGTTTCAACAAAAAATTAGATTGACTTCATTATGACGGTTAGACGGCAACTGTTCAGTGATGTCTAAGTGATTGCGAGGATGTAAACTGGCAGCGATCACCGAATGGTGAGAGGCACACTGAACCTAAACGTTGAATTGGAGAGGTCTAATGAATTCAACGCTCCGTACCCCTCGTGTTTTAATCCTAAATCCTGAAGACTTTCAACTCGAGTTACAAAGTCATTTTCAGTGCCTAAAAAATTGCAATGCAGTGTACGATATGAATGATAAGCTCGTGGAAACTGTCCATGCGGCCAGAGCTAAATTCTACAAGACACAAAAGCTGTCTGATCGCAATCTTTATCTTCTTAATCTCTTAATTTCTCTTAATCTTCTGGCTGATAGACGGGAAATGAAGCTGCAGTCTTTAGCAGATTTAACAGCATACATGCAACTGAATAGGCACAGATTGCCAAATGCATGCGGCGGGACTTACGCAACTTCAATACAGCTCATATTGAAGAAGCAATCGAGCGGAAACAAGGCTCTAAAGTCTTTGCCAGAGATCTATCTGCAAGAAAGAGCCAGCTGTCGAGGCTGAAGACCGAATGTGGTAGCATCGTTTCCGGGACACCTGAGACTTTGAATGAAACTGAGAAGTACTATGTGCAGCTATATACGCCATCATTGAATCCACGTCTTTTTACGTGATATAGCGATGCTGCAGATATATTTGTAGTATAGTTGTAGCAGGAATGGGTTGGCTCGACCGCCGAAGGACCACGCTCTCACAGAATACCAGCGTAAAATAGCAGCTTAACTCTGCTGTGTTTCGTATGGTGATTGTAGAGGACCGGAGACCGTTTTTACTGGAAAAGAGGTATTCCTTCTTAATCATAACGGCTGACAACGAATCTGCATTTTGTTTGTAATCGAGGATAGATGTAGATGTCTATGTCACAGCAACCATTTTCCAAACACACACACACATATATATATATATAGTCTAGTATAGTCTTATACGACACTATTCCGATGATATCCCGGCCGTCAGTCGAAACAAAATTAGAAAGGCTTTCCACCACCTTAAAAACCGCAAGTCCCCGGGAGAGGATGGAATTACAGCGAAGCTTCTGAAAGCGCGTGGAAAAACGGTCCTTCTGTCCTTTATGGTAGGACTACTCTGGAGGCATGGAATAGAAATGCGGTGGTCTTGTTGTGCATGAAAGGCGACAATGCTATTTTGAAGAATTATAGATCGATTTCCCTTCTGAGTGCGTGCTATTTTTGTATTGTTTGTTTGTTTGTACAGTAGGGTTACGATGGCTATTTTAGTACAGAACCAGAGTACGAAACTTATTCAACTGCAGAGAGATGTAACACAGGGTGACGTTATATACCCGAAACTCTTTACCGCTGCATTGGAAGACGTTTTGAAACTTCTGTACTGAAAAGGATAAGGTATTATCATCAATGGCTTCTTTGGTATAACGTTGAATCCCAGTAAATGCCAGGCTGTCGTCATTTTGAGTCGTCAATTGGTGTCACAACTTAACATTTCTGAACTACCCTCCATTCACTATCAATAACGAATATATGACAAATATATGAAATATGAAGGGAACGCCCTTCAGCACTATTATCAAATATCTGGGTTCAATTATCAATCCGTCTCTTAGTTGGATATTACAGGTAACAGAGGTTTGTCGTAAAGTCACAGGTATACTTCGGTCCATCTATCGCCTTAAGTTCTTTCTGCCTCCTTTAACTTAACTTCTCGTCCAATCTCTAACTCTTCTATTATTTGACTATGCAGATGTTTGCCTCACTAATATTTTCCAGGAGCCGCCAAATAGCTTGGACAGGTTACTTAACAACTGTATACGATTCATATTTGGCCTGCATAAATATGATCACGTTTCAGAACTTCGCTTTGCTCTCAGTTAAGTTTTTAATTAATTAGTAGTTAGTAGTTTTATTTAATTAGTAGTTGAATAAACGCCAGCGCAGAGATTTTCGAATCCTGTCCACCCTATTTTCAGTTTTTAATGATTTTACCTCACCCCTTTATCTAAAAGAAAGATCTCATTTCCTTAGTGACACTCATTCTCTCAATCTCCGTTCTTCATACAGTTCATTACTGTGTACTTCTCTCCACCATTCTGGGTTTATGTCAAATTTTTCACATACTTCCATCTTCTAATATATCTGGAAATAATTGCCTGTTGACGTGCGAACAATACCTACCAAAAATGTTTTTAAAAGAAAACTATACTAGCATATCCATAGCCCAGACTAGCCTAGTCAACTTAATTTATATGTTTATAGTTATTTACTTATTTTTTGTATATGTCTATAATTTATATATGTATCGCTACTTCACTGCCTATAACTCACAAAGTGAGTGTGAGCTTTTGGAATCGGGTGGAAAACCGGTACTTGAAGTCCTTCAGAAGCTCTTTCATTCCGTCCTCCATGGTGGCACTACTCCGAAGACGTGGAGCAAAATTGCGGTGGTCTTGTACTTGAAGAAAGGCGACAACGCTCTCTTGAAGAACTATAGACCGATTTCCCTTCTGAGCCGCGTCTACGTGCTCTTATCGAGAATCATTACGAATTGTCTCGCACGCAGACTTGATGACTTCCAGCCTCCCGAACAAGCTGGTTTCCGAAAAGGCTTTAGCACCATAGATGCCACATACATGCCCTTCGGCAAATTGTACAGAAGTCCAAGGAGTAAAATTTTCCACTATGTCTGGCGTATGTGGACTTTGCGAAAGTTTTTGATTCCGTCGAAATTTGGGCGGTGCTGCAGTCCCTTCCGCGGTGCCAAGTTGGTTGTCGGTATATCGAAGTGCTGAAGTGTTTGTACCTTAACCTTGGTTAGCTGGTAGAGAATGCCATAATATAGCATTAAGCTCGCTTTTTGTACAAATATTTGGTGCAAAAAATAAAATAAGAAAATAAATAAATAAATGTCGATTACACATTCCATCTGTAATAAATTCCATTCCGGCTGTAATACATTCCATCTTAATCTTAGGTTCAGTTTACCTAGAGACGTGACGCGACACGACGAAGCTTGAAGAGATTTCGCAATACGCAGCGCGCCACCGCGCCGCAAGACACATCACGACGTCTCGAGGCGTATCGTGAAGTCGCTGGCAGCAAACTGCTCTTGCACGCTGGGCCTACTGACGATGTCGTGATGTATCGCGCTACGCCGCGGGGCACCTCGAGACAAACCGTAGCGTAACGCGACGCCGCGGCGCATTTTCGAATTATTTCAATAAAATCTGTATCTTTTTGTTTAGTAAATCAAGTTATATTTTGTGTCAACATCTTAAAATCTTAAAACGTGCGTCACGTCTCGTAAAATGTAAATTGAATCTTATTGGTGACAAAACAATCACTGTTTGTACAAAGTTGTAGGTGTCTATAAGCTACATTACCCACTTACAATCAGGTGGAATGTCAATTTGTTTTTCACTCAAGTATGACTGTTTGTTAAAGTTAATATTTCAAAAGTTGCATTCGTTAACTCGTGTCATCAGGACTTCAAACACCTTCAGTCCCCATCCCCCTGTGACCTTGGATGGTGTTGAGTGCGAGATACATCGAAAATTACTAAAGTTAAAATTAAACGTGAGTAAATCGGAAAAAATATTAAACTGTTTTATTCTAGGTCTATACAATAAACGATTTCTTTTTGGGAAATTTTCATACACAATCAACATTACGATTTAATGCTCATAAATATAAACATTGCATGTTTGAAGTTAGTTACAAATCCTTTTTGAATGTTTTATCAAAAAGTCAGTTCAGTTTTGTCGTGTATGTATATTTACGATCTCACTAAATATTCATAACTATACAGGGATAGAATCGAAACCATTGAGTAGAGAGTATCAAGGACCAAACTTCCAGCGTACAGCGACTGTGTGCATTATTTATGTACATACACATTTATATACACATTTATGCATTCAATATTAATGTATTTCGATATTTCGATTTAGCGAGTAAAATAATTTATCAGCCTATTTTGTCCAATGGGTGGGTAACTAAAATAGCGAGTGTAGGAAATAACATACAGTTTTAATGGCTTCCGGTATGATGTGAAAAAACCTTGAAGATATGTTTTTCAATCCTTTTCTCATCATACTTTTTTAATGGTATTTCAAATTTTAATATTATTAACGAGAAGTCGATTCATACATAATATTTTTTTTTTAAAATTTGCCATTAGATAAAACCAGAAATTAAAAAAAATTCATTGAGGCAAGATAAAGATTACGTTGACGTGTTTACTCGTAAATACATAAAAACATACATTACACTCACACCTGTCATCCAGAAGTTCAGAGGGATACGCACACTGACAGACAGACAGACCCACGTAAGGTACTATGTTCTTCCATTTGGCATGGTCAAAAAATACTTAAAGTAAAAAATCTTTATCTAGGGATGCGTTCATTACCACTTATTATCGGGTTGGATTTTGACCTAGGAGTAGCTTATAGATATTCATACTACATTTCACTTAAATTTACAGAAATAACATAAAGAACTTAAATTTACAGAATTATTTTTTAAACATAATTCTGTAAATTTAAGTGTAATAACTAACAAATAAAGATAATTATCAGGCGTTACTTTGCGGAAGTCCATTATATTAAATTTGACAAAAAATTACTTTGCGTACATCCGCTAGATAAAATAAAATGATGTGTCTTACCTAGTTTGAAGAGCACCTCCCGCTCTCCCTCAATTGCGTGCACTATCCCCGTCACCACTAATCCCATAACCACTACTCCCAACACCACTACACTAGGAAAGACACACCACTGACGACAATACGACACGTGTTTCGCCTCTACACGAGGCATCCTCAGGTGATATAGACTCTGCGGTGGCTAACCGCTAAGTAAGTTTCACTTAGCGGTAAGTTTTTTTAAAGTAGGAGGCGATCTGTCGCTGCCGGCCTTAGTGCGGAAGATAGTCGGTAGCGCAGAGTCGTGGGACACAGTGGTGTCCTTCTGCGAGGACGTGATGTCGCAGAAAGAAACTGCGGAACGGGAAAGGGAGATCTCGACTCCCTTCCCTGGCCGCAGAAGGCGCACCGGGCGCAGGAGAAGGGCGGACAACGTCCTTTTCCGGCCCCCATGAATGGGTCCAGGGGCGACTTGGGGAAGCCCCCGCCACCCCTATTCGATGGACCCGAGGCGGAGGCCTGAGGCGATACACGGGGTAGCTGAGCACCTCACTACCCCGTGCAGGAGACGAGGCCCGTACAGACCGGGCCAGCACTAGTGTGGGGCTGCGGAAGAATTTGGATTCCCGCGACCCCACGCGCACGTGCGAGGAGACACCGGGGTGGTTTTAGCCGGTAAGAGTCCGGCACGCCCCTCCGCCTTTCCCCAGGCGGAGGTAGTCCATGAGAATTTCCCCCCGAAAAAAAAGGCGTTGAAAATAATATTTAAAAGAGCACCTGCTCAGGAAAGTGTTTTAGGGCTTGGTTGGAGATGCCATCCGCGCCCGGAGCCTTTTTGGGCTTAAGTCCTTTGATGAGGGATGAAATCTCATCCTTGGATACAGAAAGAGGTTCGGAGACTGTAGGGGGTGAGTTCCGGCGGTGGACCTCATCCTCCACTGCCTGGACGTGTGAGGAGTCGAAGGATTGAGAGCTAGGAGAACATTGTGCGGCAATAAAATGTTAATCATAGCGTATATCGACGTGAGAGCCGCGTGATTTAGTGATACGAGTACCTTACTACTACGACGTCTGGCTTAGAGTCTCAAACAGTCCAACATTTGTGCAGAAACAAATGTTTGGTTTTCGACACTGCATCTCAGTCCACAAGAAGAGAAGCTTATCGCATAAGTGTCATATTTTATCAATTATTAGAATTTTGCGTTTACGGCCTTATTTCCTATAACTAAGTAATTAAAATAACTATTTGAAGATCTCCACTGTAAGCTTAAGCCAGCCCAGTAATCGGATTATTTTCGGCTTTCCTTTGAATTTTTCTTAAACGATTACAGAGATCAATAGTTATCGGAATAATTGGTTTAAGAGAATTTATAAATAATATTTGCCTTTAAATTCCGTTGGTGTCAAAGTTCAAAACATACGAGGTCATAAATACACAGATATGTTTTATTGTATAAATTACATTAAGTTTAATACTTTGGATTTTAAGTATAAATTATATTACCTTTTTCTTATAGAGTAAGGGTAAAAAACTGGTGGACTGTACGTGATGGTAAATTCGATTAAGAGTCAAAGTGCAGATGCGTCGTCGCCCCTGAGGACTAAGATGGAATGCCTCGTAACCAGTAAAAAGAGTCTCCGGTTCTCTATATTCACCATAGAAACACAGAAAAATTAAGCTGCAATTTTAGAGTGGTATTTTGCAATAGCGTGGTCATATCCTGGTAAAGCCGATCTATCTGTATTACAACCATAATAAAGCTACGGCATGGATCCACCACGAATAATAACCTAAATGTATTGAAACCGATGGAGATGTTGGTTCTTAATATTAAAAAGATGCTGTTGGGTGCTGATATATACTGCTGTATGGTATTCTGATAGAAATTGTTTTATTAAAAAAATTATACATAATAATTAATCTGCTTTACTGTAATCTATGGGCATATCTATGGTCTGATTTATGATATATGATAACCTAAGTAGAGTTGCAGGCGGTGTGCTGGCATGAAATACTGTCCCGCTCTACTGAGCATGCCAAGCTTTTTAGAGGCCAATTTAGCCTTCTCTTTCAAGTGACCACGAAACTGCAAGTCATTTGATATTTAGCCGCCGAGGATTACAATACTGGCTGAGGCAACAACGGGATTGCCTTGAAACTGAGGAGATACTACGAAGGGGTTCTTTCTAGCGGTAAACGCGCAAACTTGTGTCTTCTGCGGATTGAACTGGACTGGATTTAGTCGCCTCCAGTTCGAGACTTTGTTCAACAGACTCGACTTCAGATACAAGTTTGTTTCTGTACTCGGCGACGATTTCCCGAGAAATATTGGCACGGCCGGTGTATAAAGCATCACCAGTGCTGTCATCCGTATAACAATGAATGTTACCGGTTTGCAACATGTCATTGATATTCAGAAGAAACAGCGTTGGTGATAGCACGCAGCTTTGTGGAACACTTGTAATCGGAGCATGCACCGTCTACTACGACATTGATGCTCCAATCTGCAAGAAAACTTGTGATCCAATTGCACAATTTCTCGGGAAGCACATAGGAAGGAACGTTCGTAAGAAGCGCTTTGCGCCAAACCCTATTGAAAGCCTTCGCTATGTCCAAACTAACGGCCAAAGCCTCCCGCTTGGACTCTACTGCTTCCGCCCATTTATGAGTTAGGAAACCCAGAAGATCACCAGCCGAGCGACCGCGACCGTACTGACTGTCACTAATCAGCTCGTGATCCTCAAGGTACCGCATGAGCTGGCTGTTAATAATGGACTCTATTATTTTAGAGAAAACAATTCTTTAAATGACTGACGAGGATAAAGCCATTCTCCATGATAGTATTTTATTATTAATTTGCCACAGTATAGTATAACTTGTTTTCCACTTAATTAATTGAAGCTTAAATTTAAGATTAGTACCTGGGTGATTGAGCGTTGATCGGCGTTAGCAAAAGCAAATTTCGGGGATGTATAAACCTAGATAAGAATAGAAAGTAAAACATTATCTAAATACACAATTTTTTTGTTACAGTAATCGATTACCACCAGCGATTTTTTCCAACCGATACGACTTAGGGACCCTAAAGAAAAGGGCCTACTCATTTTTAAAAAGCGGGCAACGCATCTGCAATACCCCTGCTATTGCAATTGTTCATGGGCCGCGATAGTCACTTACCATCGGGTGAGCCGCATGCTCGTTTGCCCCCTCTCCTACAAAAAAAGTAGTTTTCGAGAAACAAATTATATATAGTTTATCATATCAGTAGTATATGTAGTAGTATTCAGTCATTGTTATATTTATATACAGGACTCGCTCACGCTACAACAGATATGTCATTATACGTGTCATGTTAGAAAAGTTAAATTAACAGCCTTTTTACGTCTGCTGGGCACAAGACTCTTCTCATTTCTGAGAAGATTTTAGGGCAAGGAAGTATCTGCCGCGCTGCCCCAATGCGTGTTGGCGAACTTCACATGTTTTCGAAATACTTTTTTTTCTTATTTCTCAGACATGCAGGTTTCCTTACAATATTTTCCTTCACCGCCGAGCACTTGGTGAATCAGCACTTAAAATTGCAATTAACAATTTCATTGGTGTCGGCGGGGATCGAACCCGGGTTGCTCGCGTACTGTGAAATTTACCGCGAGCGCCAACCATCTGAGCTACCAAGTGGCATGTATAAATGGTTAATGTAATTCACGAAAAACCTGCCCTGTAGTTTGGCGAAATTATTAAGACATAACCTACCGTACTTTTTATGTAATAAATTTAAAAAAAAAAAACTAAGCATATCCCTCTCATTCTTTCGCACACATCTGTAGCTCCACCAGGGCCATTCTTAACGGTGGCCACTACTTGAGAGAGGACAAATTCTCACCCTATTTTGTACAATGAATTCCCAATGGTAAGTCTTTCCATAATATCGAGTATGTTATTTTTATATCATTTGTTAATTTGAAGAAATAAAGTTGGTGAAGCCGAATTTTGTTTCATAGAACTAAATAAATGATTTGGTTTGTTTGGTTTGGCAGTCGTGCTTTCACAATATTTCCTAGAAACATTCAAAGGCTAATTGTGATCTTTTTTGAACATTAATTTCAAACAGTGTAAGGATATCATATCGGAGAAAAAATTTCCGGACAAAATTTTAAAACTTCGGAATTTTAGGGATGAAGAATTAAGGATGACAAACGATTTCTCAGTGCACCTGATAGTAAGTAGATACTGTGGCCTATAGACGCATAAATTTATCGTCGATTCAACTTGATCAAATTACAATATTAATTTGATCAAGTTGAAATATTTTTTATTTAAAAGAAATTAACGGACGAAAGCCAGTAATATATTTCGTTGACTTAATATTAATATGTTAAAAGCCACTTCTAAGCTTCGCTGCTAGTCTTAATGGAAAACGCTTGTGACTGAACAAAATAACGTACACTTAGTATGTATCGTATAGTGCTTTTCTCAAACAAAATCATTGCCGGTTTACACGCAATCCCTGGGAGTAATTTGGGATTAAAAAAAAGATAAAATTACTAAGAGATATTTTTAAACAAAATGTCTAAAAATGCGGAAATGCGACTGACTTAGAAACCATTTTCGATTTGCAGAAAAGGGTTATTTATAACCTAAAGCCAAGTCTCTCAGAGAATATTTTTAAGAAATTAAATTTGTCCTTTTAATTCTCTGACACACACACACACACACATACACACACGCACACACACGCACACACACACACACACACACACACACAAACACGCGCATTAGGCATTGCGTGGACTTTCGTAAAGGTAAAAGGTGTAGTTAATTATGAGTATAAAAAATCATGAATTATAATGCCTGCCGATAAAGTGACAATAATGTGTTTGTTACGGCCTACAGCTGCCTAAATCTCTAGAATCTTCCGGGCCCATAGCGGAAGACCTTACAAGCAGATGCAGGTCGGGCCTCAGCAAGGGGCCGCGTGGAAAGTCTCTAATTACAATAAACAATAAGGGGGAGCGTTCTATATTACTGCCATTCAACAGGGAGAATATTAAACCGAGCTTACTTACCTATATCTAAGGCGACTGGTCTCTCAGGATTCGGTCAGGTCGCATGTGGTTGTGTGGTGCAAGGGAAATAAGGTGCTGTGATGTGTATCTGGGTGTGACTGGTGGTGATTGACCTTATTAGACCTTTGCCGTCGGCAGCAGCGCGGACGTCAGCACCGCTCCAAATTGAGGT
Organism: Parnassius mnemosyne; assembly: GCA_963668995.1. NCBI lineage: Eukaryota > Metazoa > Arthropoda > Insecta > Lepidoptera > Papilionidae > Parnassius > Parnassius mnemosyne. The sequence goes on from CAVLGL010000159.1 coordinate 15,330,500, forward strand.
AATCTTCCGCGGCGCCGTCCACAGTCACTTTCTTCGTTCGTCACGATGACAGTCCATTAACTCTATCGTACGATTAACTAACTTAAAGAAGCCACTAACTCTCGTTTGTTATAAGGCTTTTTGTTTAAGGCGGTTAACACACAAAACGAACACGGAGTGTCGGTCTATATGAAATCCCGTTACTATAAGCAAAAACGTAACACACCGCCCGAATACGAATGTGTGGATCAAAGTTCACTACCGCTTCGCGTGGCAACCGTTATTTCTAGAATACCAAATGCCGCACTAGCTAATATTGTCGAATGCACTTATACAGATTCTGAGTCAGACACATCGAGTCCCGGGTGAAGCTCTCAAGCAAGAAATGCGCGTTACAAATCCCAGACAGTATATTTACTAGACGCGCCTAAATTATTCCGAGTTCTCGACAAAAATGACAGCGTGCTGTCCCAAGAACAGCTGGCAGACGACTCCTATTTGCCCTCGCGCGTTCTACGCACGACCGAACGTCAAACCGGTATCGCCGAGCCGCGCGCCCTCTGACGTCAATTCCGAAGTCAGCATTCAGGCGTAGATAGTGTTAATATTTAAATTAAACTAGTTTTTACGTATGTTATCGTGTATATTAACTTATTTTATATTTCCGACGTTTCGAGCACTTTACAGGGGGGCACAGAGGTGCTTCACGTCCCAATGTCATAGTTAACAACGGCTACCTACAGATTAAAATTATTAATATTTGCTGGGATCTACGTAGTACGAGTATGAAATTACAGTATCTTGAAGTCTTACAGTTGCGTACTTGGGTTGGGACTTAATTTTATTAAATATAGGACCCCAAGCAGATGGTAACACCCAGCCTTCTTTGTATTGAAATTAGAATGTTTTTTGATTTCAATAGCCTCGCGAATCATTCTTGGACGGAATCGGTCTACTTTAGCGAAGATTTGTGGTCTATCAAATCTAATCTAGTGACGGGGGCAATCCCATCCGTCTTCACAGACTGCAGACTTCCCGGAGCGTCGATTCTTCACATCAGCTATGTATTCTTTAACGCGGGTTTTTATTAATCTTTTAGTTTGTCCTATTTAAGAGAGACTATATTCACAATCAAGCTTGTACACTCCTGCATCTTGCAGAGGGATATTACACTTGACTGATGTTAAAAACTGACTAATCTTTTAACATTTTTTTAAAATAAGAATGATAAGTAAATACACAGCCCACCTGATGTTAAGTGGATATAGAAATCTATCCTCGATTAAGAATCAAAATTCAATCAAAACGATTATGGAGTTCAATAGTTATCGGATTAATTGACTTAAGAGAATTTGATAAATAATATTTGCCTTTAGATTCCGTTGGTATCAAAGTTGAAAACATATGAGTACATAAATATGTAGATATGTTTTATTGCATAAATTACATTAGGTTAATACTTTGGGTTTTATTGTATAAATTACATTACCTTTTCCTTATAGAGTAAGTGTGAATAACACAGGCCACCTCATGGTAAATTGGATTAAACATCAAAGTGCAAATGCGTCGTCACCCCTAAGGACTAAGATGGAATGCCTTGTATCCGGTAAAAATGATCTCCGATTCTCTACACTGACCTATCAAAACACAGCAGCAATGGGCTGCTATTTTGATCTGGTATTCTGCGAGAGCGTGGTCCTTCCCCGGTCGAGCCGACCCATTTGTGCTACAACAATAATATAGCTGCAGCATGGCTCTACCGTGATACCAGTTACTCGACTATACAGAGTGTGTAATTCATTTATAAGTCCCTGAACATACAAATATACAAGGTAAGAAAATATACAATATTCTATTACCAACTTTAAATATGTTTCATTAAACAAAAACAAAGGGTTATTATAATATTAACGAATATATGGTTGATAAAAGCCCCTGGGAATAAAGTGATTGCTACCAAGTTGTATCTCAAATAGGTTTTGTAAGTAGTTTGTATAAATTGTGCTTTATTGTATAATTTAACTTTGAAGAGATCCGCCGGGTTCTTTCCGAACCAGTTATAAGAATTACTTGTAAGAAAAATAATGTTTCTATTCTATTCTATCCTGCTGTTAGAAGGGATTAAGGCGGATAAAAATTATGGAAAATTTTTAGTGCATTAGTTTTCAGGGTATCACGTGATGGCGGCGTAAGAGGATCCATCATCCTATTTCAAAACGTGGGTATCGCATGACGCGACTATGGGTATGCCAGAAAATATTAGGGCTTTTGACATTTAGCCGTGGAAGGAAAAGGTGTGTTCAATGTGTTTTGCTTGTGGCGCGACTACAGCTCCGCCACGGACAGATAGCAGTATAACCAGTCCGTTTATCCCAGACGTAAAATACTCCAAATAGCTATGGGGAGCTGCGTCAAGGTTGCCGAAGTTGCTACGATTACGGCAAATCCTTACTACAATCGGGGAGGCCCATATGCCCAGCTGTGGACTGTCGAGAGCTAATACAGAAGTAGAAGTGCATTCAGAGTGTGATACAAAGTAAGCATATTATAGCGTCTTGATAAAACCATGGTTTATTAATAGTCTCGCGTTTAAACTATGATTGGAGAACAGACCTAAGTGATAATAAATCTCTTAGGCGTGGCGCCACAATCTTAGGGAAATTTAACATTTGCTGTCAAATTCCATACATATGTATGTTAGTTCACATAGAGGGTAATAATTGTGTTCTGTGGTTCGCACGTATGTAATTACTCTAAGGTTCGCGTATTTCCGCGGGATTTCTTTCGTGAAACAGAGTTTAGTTCAAACTTGAGGTTAAGTATAAATTTATTATAGCAACAACGCCGATAATATCTCCTTTATATTGAATTATAGCAGTGAGAGTGAATGAAGAGTATACAGTCTACCTACTGGTAAACGGATGCTGTGGCTCAAAGACTGTTACATTTATCATCGATTAAGAATCAAATGCAGATCATTGTCACTCCTGAAAACTAAGATGGAATACATGCGAATGCTGATGCAACCAGTAAAAATATCCGGTTTTTTACACCTACCATAAAAACCTCAACAGCTACTATTTTACGCCGGTATTCTCTAAGAACGTCGGTCCCCTGATCCCAGCTGCAGTGTGGCTCTACCAACGTCTTACGATGACAATGTAAATTACAAAAATGATTGATACTACAACCAACATATTGGAAAAATTTAGCGGTGGTGAAAAATTTCAAAATGGCGCAAAACAACATGGCCGCCATACCAATTTTAACTCGGCAAGGGTCAGGGACCGATAAGGGTCAAATAAAAAATAAATTAATATTTTTTTTAAAACAGTCTTTCATTGAAATTTTCTAAAAGGAAGAAAATAAACTTTAAATTAAATCAAACCCATCAATTTATTACATCACATAATTGATATGATAGAGAAGCTTGTCGGGACATTTATGTTCTTGTTTATGTACACAGATAAATGTGTACATAAACAAGAACATAAATGTAACTTGATATTGACATTAAGTAGGTAATTCTAAAAAAAACATTAATACCTGATGTATCAAGCTCATCACTTTTGGGTACTATGAGAGACGATCGATGAGTATTTATTCTGCACTAGCTAGAGTACGCATATTAACTGCCTCTTTGGTCTAGTGGTCGGTACCGCGACTGCTGATCATGAGTATTATTTAATCAAGAACTCTACAAATTTTCCTAGTTACCTGTTTAGACTTAACAATATTGATGTGTAACGCTACATACTATATTTAAGACATAATTTAAGTGATGAATGGTATGATATTTAAAACTCATAGATACATTTTAAAAAGCAGGAATAAAGAGTGTGAAACTATAACAAAATACCATCTTTTATGCTAGCTTGGACATCCATTATAGTATAGACATGTAGACTACAGTCCACTGCTGAAAAAATATATATATATATATATATATATATTATCACAATAGCTTATCACATTGCTTACTCTGGGTCTATAAAGTTTCGCTATAATTTGTGGTGGGCCAATTCTACATACAAAAAGAAATTGTCTCCTTTGTGAAAGGACGAAACTGAACCAGGTAACGGGCAGCAGCACTTTTGATGATGCTCAGTGGTGGACTTTTAATATATTGTAATGGTGATTGTATGATATGTTTAAAACGATGTTTGTACGATTAACCTGTAGTAATTATCGCCAGTAATTTAATGTAAGACAATGCGAGAAAGCAGTCTATATTTTAAGGACAATTTACGTAAACATAGGTATACTAAACTATTAATGGCTTTACGAGTACGAAATAGATTTTTAAAATGTGTCCCAAAAATAATTGTATTCTTTGTTTACCATGTAAATAGTATATATTAAAACGCGATACTATGTCAAAAATTGTGATGCAATTTCTTGTACCTCAAAACAAGCTCTATAGCATTTATATTTTCTTGGAAACCGTCCAGCTGATTTTATAAAAATGGGTAATGAATGCACAACGAGATTGAATATTGGAAACTCTTAAAACTTTACGAGAAGAAAATATTTTCGTGAAAAGATAAAATATGTTGTAATGGGAAATCTAATATCCGTGTAGGGGCGATGTAAGAATATTCAGTACCCTATGTGGGTGGGTATCGTAAGAGGTGACAAACAAACAAGGAGATGGGCAGCAGGGTCTTCCTTGTTGCTAGAAAATAAAAAATTGCGGCTGTCTGCCATGCTGTCTTGCCTTCCAAGCGTAACAACTGTGACAAAAATACCTTATGAGGCAATCTGTGAAGAGGCATATGTTCATCAGTGGATGTTGATAGGACGTAATGATAATGGATAGAGCAACCTATTATTCAGAATAATACCCACTAACATGGCTTTATAAAAGACTGGGCGGGCAAATTCGCCTTGTTAGTTGTGTTTCTTATCTCAAAACAGGCAAAACTTTGAAAATAAATTTGTATTGGATTTCTTGGAAACAATTTTAATCATATTGGCTTAATAAAGTATATTTAAGTATGACATATAGATTTCAATTACTTGTAATCAGTATTGAATAAAAAAATATTCTATTCTATTCTATTACATACTCGTTGCTTGCTTCTTTATGTTATATTGTAATCGATTTCGTAATTAATATGTAATTGTATGTAATAAATTCACGTAATTTTATTAAATGGGTGAAAATATCTATAACCTATTCGATAATAGCAATTATACTAATTATAGAATCTAAAATAATCCATAGCTTCAATCCATTAGCTTTTCTTGGGGCAATTTACTCGTATTAATGTGGCTCAAGATATGGGGAATATTTCTTTACTATTCTAAGCCAGCGCTTTACTACTCTCCCAACCAATGGTAAATGGTGATGCAGCCGACGATGGTGAAGTGTACTAACGTAACAAAAGCCAATTCACTCTTGCTCTGAAGACACCCACATTGTAATCGGATAGAAAAACAGAGGATGGCTACTTATTTCACTTCTTTGCTGTACTCGTCCTATATAAAACCAAAATACTACATTGCGTCTAGTTCGAGACTAGTGAGATTGGTTTTAACAATCAATCTCACCAATAAGCATCTTAACACGCCTTTCTATTGAGTTCAAAGATTATAAACGTTTAAAGAGCACCTCTCTTCTGCTTTTCCCTACGTAGTAGGCAAGGTCTATTTCTCCTAGCGATGTCACGACTGAAAGCGAAACATGTATCATACTCTCTACGATGGTTTGTATTTACTAGAGCAGTTATTACTTAGATAGAGCGATATTGGCTTTAGTATTATCAATTGTGGAATGGAGCGCTTATTCAATGATCTACTACTACGCCCTCAACAAGTTCTTAAACATCTAATAAAAATAAAATAGAAATTTTTGATTAGTTTTAAAAGTATGATATTAAGTTACAAAATTCTTACTAATTTTTTCTTAATAAATACCAGGTACCAGGTTGCCAAGTAATGTGAAGAAACATGAATTTGAACAGTTTGTAAATTCCATTTGCAATTTTATGGTATATGTAGAGAACGTGAGAGAAAAACGCTTTTGCAACAGTGAAATTCATTACAATTTATTCAACCATACATGCTTAGTTACTAAAGTAAAACGATAAATTAAGTTCAGAGCAATAAAAAACATGCTTTTTTTATTTATTTTTTATAGGATAGGGTGACAAATGAGCATACAGTCCACCTGATGGTAAGTCGTTACTGTGACCCATAGACATCTACATCTATCCTCAATAAAGACTCAAGATGCAGATGCGTTGTCACCCGTGAGGACTAAGATGGAATGCCTCTTTGCCAGTAAAAAAGGTCTCCGGTTCTCTACACTCACCATACGAAACGCAGCGGCATTAAGCTGCTATTTTACGCTGGTTTTCTGTGAGAGCGTGGTCCTTCCCCGGTCGAGCCGACCCATTCGTGCTACAACTAACTACTAATATAGCTGCAACATGGCTCTACCACGTAAAAACATTTACCATTTAAAAACATGCAATCAATCTTCTTGATTAAGGAACTCGAAGTAATTAAATTGTGTATCCACACTGTACCCACTGCTGTCTACATTATTGATGAGTTGGAATCAGTAAAACACGTCTAAGTTTTCTAAGCTATATCCACTGCAATTTGTATTTATAAAAGTTTTTAATTTTATTCTATATTTTGTCTGTGTATTTATTTTTATCAAAAAATTCATATTTATTTATTTCAATACTTAAGTTACTTTATAACAAAATTTTAGCTAACCTAATGGTCAGTGGCTACTGCAGTCCTAAGACACTTGTATACTACACACTCTGTATACTAATATGGAATGCCCTGACACTCTATTTAGTGTTTAGTGATAGATAGTACAGCTGTTTAGTGATAAAAATAAGTAAGAGGATGGTACCTCCCCAGAAGAACTCCTAGGCTAAAAGGATTTGTATTTTAAATTATTTCTGCACGGAAGTAATGCGACAGTATCCACAGATTGTTTCAAGCAAATTAAGGTTTTCGAAAAATCTTATTTCATTGTAATAAAGCAAGATGTTAATTTTTACATGTGTCATTTTACGACGACAATCACAATATGGAGTTTTTTTTTAATCGGACACCGCTTATGTCTTAGGTCCATTAATAATATTATAATGGATTTCAAATTTTTATTTCATATATTTTTGCCGATTTTGCTGTTGCAAATCATTTCTACCATCGCAAGCCACCTAAGTCTTGTAGAGTATAACCTACGAGCCAAGTCACCGACAAAATTTGTTTTACAACATTATTATTGATATTGTAAAACATATAAATTATAACGATCTGAGATGTTTTGAGCGGGATGAAACGTGCATGTCTGAGGAATAAAATCTTTTCCCGCCAACGCAAAGTGCACTAGAGCGCACATGCGTAGTGGACTATTTATATTTTGCACATAAACTAGTAAGAATGTACTGAATGTCTTCTGTGAGATAATTCATGTATAGTTTATACAGAATTAACAATCGAATCTACTTTAAAATATCTAGGCCAGCTTTGGTTTGAACCAGTGCACTTATTTAGTCGTACGTAACTGCAAAAGGTTCACATAGATTTTGAATGCCTTAATCAAATGCTGTGCTTATATGTAAATACAAGACCTGTTTACGAAGCGTACTGTCTAAGGGTAAATTAACGTAAAATACTTCATAAAAAATAATTATTTCTAATTTATTTCTGCAAAAGTTTTTAAGATGTATATGAAATAAATGTTGAGTACGAAACTTACCAATTTCTACTCTTTACCAAGTATAGTATCTTCCTTTCTAATTTGACAGTCAAGTTAAAGCAATATCTGATTATGTTGAAATCGTTTAGAATGTTATTTAAATGATCATTAAAATAACGAGTTTAAAAAGAAAACACGGTTGATAACCCTTTACTGAGCGAAAGGATTAATTACTTTGTATCCGATAGTTACAACGAGCATCAACGTGATTCTGTTAATTTTCTGAAATACTGCACCTGTAATTAAAACACGTGCGACCATTTTCAAAAGTCTATTTTCTTATACAGAATATATTTTTTATAGAACAAGTGTCACAAACGAGTAAATGGATGCTGTGGCCCATACATATCTATCCTCGATTGAGGATCGAAGTGCAGATGCGTTGTCATCCTTGAATAGTACGGTGGAATGCTTCATAGCCTGTAATTATGTTGGTCCTCTGTTCTCTTCATACCACTGCTAATTGAAAGTAAAAGTAGGTAAGAGGTTGATACCATCCCAGATGGGACACGGAATCTTAGGCAGTAGTAGCCCTACAACCTAGTAAGCGGTAGGTCTAACTCGTTAAAGACATTTTCCCATTCATCTAACTAAATGGTTTAAAGAAAATATAAACACCGTAGCTCCTCTGAGTAACATCTTCCGTTCTTGCAAAACGTTAAACGGTATACGAAGAATGTTTGTTTTTAGAAAGGTTCACTAAGCGCCTCATCAATCTTTCATTCAAGTAGTGTAGTGACTTTATAAATGTTGCATTAAAGTAAGGATTGACCATACCACACTGACACAAAGCCACTTTAAGCTGCTATTTTACGCTGGTATTTTCTTTTTTCGAAACTTTGTAGTAATGTATAGTTCATAATGTGTATATGTAAAAGGTATTTCATATAAAACTTTCACTATGGGGGGGAAAATGATTTATATTTTAAGAGCGAATACTATGCTTCATAGTACGAACTTAACACCGGCCACATGCGTTGTTTCTATGAGCTGCTTTTAAAATTTGTTACACCTGAGTAGGAAAATTTTGAAGTAGGAGTATACTTAGATATATTTTCCTTGCCATTCCACCAATTACTCTCCCATTAAAGCCCGTTTAAAATCATCATCATCATCATCATTACAGCCCTTCACAAGTCCACTGCCGAACATAGGCCTCCCCCAAAGAATGCCACAAAGTCACTCGTCACTCCATCTAGTGGGGGGACGCCCTACACTTCGCCTGCCGGTACGAGGCTGCCACTCGAGAACCTTTCTTCCCCATCGGTTGTCGGTTCTTCGAGCTATATGGCCGGCCCATTACCACTTCAGCTTACTAATCCGTTGGACTATGTCGGTCACTCTGGTTCTACTGCGGATATCCTCATTTCTGAGTTTATCACGCAGAGAAACTCCGAGCCCTCTCCATAGCTCGCTGAGCGACCTTTAGCTTCCTCATCTGGCCAGCAGTGAAGGACCACGTCTCAGTTCCGTATGTCATCACTGGCAACACGCACTGGGTGTACAGTCTCGTTTTCAAGTTTTGAGGTATACCTGACGAGAAGATGTGTCGTAATTTCCCGAAAGCTGCCCAACCGAGTTGAATCAGTCGATTGACCTCTCGGTCGAAGTTGGACTTATCTAGTCGGACTATTTGTCCCAGGTTAACATACTCGTCTACAACTTCGAGCTTAGTGTTCCCAACAACTACCGGCATAGGTGTGACATGGACATTAAACATGATCTTTGTTTTGTCCATGTTCATCTTAAGACCTATCCGTTGGGAAACACTATTGAGGTCATTGAGCATAGTGCTTAGGTCCTCCAACGATTCTGCCATAAGGACTATATCGTCGGCAAATCGAAGGTGAGTGATGTACTCGCCATTGATGTTGATACCGTATCCTTTCCAGTCAAGAAGCTTGAAAACATCTTCCAATGCAGCGGTGAAGAGTTTCGGGGATATGATGTCACCCTGTCTTACACCTCTCTGCAATTGGATAGGTTTCGTACTCTGGTTCTGTACTCGGATAGCCATCGTAGCCCTACTGTACAAGCACTTCAACACTTCGATATACCGACAGTCAACTTGGCATCGCTGAAGGGACTGTAGCACCGCCCAAATTTCGACGGAATCAAAGGCTTTCTCATAGTCCACATACGCCAGACATAGTGGCAAATTGTACTCCTCGGACTTCTGTACAATTTGCCGAAGTGTATTTATGTGGTCTATGGTGCTAAAGCCTTTTCGGAAACCGGCTTGTTCAGGAGGCTGGAATTCGTCAAGTCTGCGCGCGAGACGATTCGTAATGACTGTCGAAAACAGCACGTATACGCGGCTCAGAAGGGAAATCGATCTGTAGTTCTTCAAGAGAGCGTTGTCGCCTTTCTTGAAGAACAAGACCACCGCACTTCTGCTCCACGCCTACGGTGTAATGCCACCATGGAGGACGGAATTAAAGAGCTTCTAAAGGACTTCAAGTACCGGTTTTCCACCCGCTTTCAGAAGCTCCGCTGTAATTCCATCCTCACCTGGGGCCTTGCCGTTTTTAAGGTGCTGGAGAGCCATTCTAATCTCGCTCAGACTGACGTCCGGGATATCATCGGAATAATGTCGGATAAGACTCGCTCTTGGATCGTTACTCACACTTGCGTCTGGCTCCAACGATGACGTGTACAGCTGCCCATAGAACCTCTCAATCTCACTCAAAATCTCAGGTGCCCCGGAAACGATGCTGCCACATTCGGTCTTCAGCTTTGACAGTTGGCTCTTTCTGGCAGACAGATCTCTGGCAAAGACTTTGGAGCCTTGATTCCGTTCGATCGCTTCTTCAATACGAGCTGTATTGAAGTTGCGTAAATCCCGCCGCATGCATTTGGAGATCTGTCTGTTCAGTTGCCTGTATGCTGTCAAATCTGTTGAAGAATGTACCTTCGTCTCCCGTCTAACAGCCATGAGGTTAAGAGTGTGATCGGAGAGTTTTTGTGTTCTTCTGCGGCGGGTCTTGCAGAACTTAGCTCCGAACGCATGGACAGTTTCCACGAGCTTGTCATTCATATCGTCCACTTCATTGCAGTCTTCTAGGCACTGAAAACGGTTTTGTAACTCGAGCTGAAAGATTTCGGGACTTTGGATTAGAGCACGAGGGGGACGGGGCGTTGACTTCATTAGACTAGACCTCTCCAACTTAACGTTTAGGTTCAGTGTGCCTCTAACCATTCGGTGATCGCTGCCGGTTTTCACCCTCGCGATCACGGAGACATCACTGCACAGTTGTCGTCATAGTGAAGTCAATCTCATTTTTTGTCGAACCGTCGGGGCTCGACCAGGTCCACTTCCTGTGGGGCCGCTTCTGGAAGAAGGAGTTCATCATAAAGAGTCCCTCTTTCTCCATGAAGTCGGCCAGCTGCTGGCCCCTTGGGTTCCGTTGCCCTATTCCAAATTTCCTTACTTTCAGCTCACCGTTCTCTCTTGTGCCTAGTTTTGCATTGAAGTCTCCCATTAACACCGTATATTGGGTTTTGGAGGAATGCATGGCTCTAGAGATATCCTCATACATTTCCTCCACCTCCTGATGTTATGTCTGTTATGTCCACCTCGGGGTGTGCCGAGGTTGGTGCGTAAACCTGTATGACCTTCAGCGATTACCGTTTGGTGATTCTGAGTATAAGGTACGCAACCCTCGTCGACACACTCTCAATCTTTACAACGTTGTTAACGAGAGACTTGTGGACGATAAATCCGACACCTCCTTGGGACAGATGGTCGCCCTCCCGGTAATAGAGCATGTTGCCGGATTCGAGGATTACCGTGTCCTCCCCCTTTCTTCGGACTTCGGATAATCCTATAATATGCCAGCGTAACTTGTCTATCTCTTCTTCCAGCTCCACAATCTTCTCGTCAGTCCTCAGGGTGCGTGCGTTGTATGTTGCCAGGTCGAGTCGTGGTAGGTGGCAACCGAACCTCCACCGGAGATTCTTAGCACCCCCTGCCCCGCCGTTACCATGGTCGCCACCGTAGCCAGGAATAGCGGGGCCGCCGGGGACTGAGGGCCGTTTATTATTGTCATTGCTCATGGGGGGTATATTCCCATAGTTGCCACGCTTGGCGAGCGGGTTGCCACCGCAGTTTTTTTATTGTATTTTTGCCGTTACCAGAAAGATGCTGCTGCCCATCTCCTGCCTGTTTCCCTTTGTCGCCTTTTACGACACCCACGGGAAGATATGGGGTTGTGGATATTCTTAACCGCCACTACACGGCACGGTTTAAAATATAATAATTTAATTGCATGATGACTGCAAATGTGTTGTTTTTATTTCATCATACTCGTAAGTCCCGTGTTGAATAAAATGTATTCCTACATGAAATAGATAGGTGCTACAAAATCAAATCTAAGTCTACGATATTTTATTAGGTTCGTCACTCCATTTGATATTTCCTTTGAATCATGATATTATAGATAGATGTTATATGTATAAATTGCACATGGACAAGTCCTGAGAACCTGAAACAATATTTGTACGCAATAAAACACTCGTTTCCTGAGGATCGAACTCGAAAATCCGGTAGTTTTTCCCTGAATATCTACAAGAAAATAAAGATATTTTACTTCCATTTGATACTAGTGATTTACTACACTACAAAATATATGTGATGTTTTGTAAATTTAAGACAAAGAAACGATGACTAACAAAATATAAAAGCAATGACAAGAAACACTGCTGTATTTAGAGAGTACACTAGAATATCGCTACAATTAAAAATGTCTTCAACACCAACGCTACAAAAGACGTTGTTACTGCTATGGCGCGTCTATTTTTGATTAAAAAATATACTGTTTCAAATATAAAATATTTTCAATTATTTTATTAATTTCGATATTTTCCAAAGGAAAAAGTCACGTTCTTGATAATTTTCATGATTTTGGTGATTTCATTTTAAACAATTTTATTAAAAGGAGCCATTCCTACATTATTTGTACCAAAAACTATAATATTGTTACAGCAAGTCTTCAAAAATTTAACTTCAAAAACTTTAGGTAAGATATAGAGATTTTTATACATTATAAAACTTTTTTTAAAGGATAGAATGACAAACGAACATACTGTCCACATGATGGTAAGTGGTTGCTGTTGCCCATAGACATCTACATCTATCCTCGTTTGCGAATCAAAATGCAGATGTGTTGTCACCCGTGACGACTAAGATGGAATGCCTCTTTTCCAGTAAAAAGGGTCTCCGGTTTTCTACACTCACCATACGAAACACAGCAGTGTTAAGCTGCAATTTTACGCTGGTATTCTGTGAGAGCGTGGTCCTACCCCAGTCGAGCCGACCCATTCGTGCTACAACTATACTACTAATATAGCTGCAGCATGTTAATAATAAAAAATCTTGAGATTATACTATTTAAGCAATTATGAATCCCAATATTCCCTATATTCCCAAGTCACGATGCTAAATCTTTTAGTGTAGTTAGGTATAGATATTTAGTAATTCTTCCGAAGTGTCGCCAGATGCCCGCGCATGATATACGTGGTTCAGAGTGCCAGGATAGTATATATTACATTCCATAGTATTTGATACTCACAACACCCGATGCCCGATTTATGCTTGATGCCCGATGACAGTGAGCCGAGGGATTGATACTACTACGTGGTACTACTACTACGTGGTTCAGCACCTACAACGTACTAATACTTTAGGTGATGAACTACGACTACGTAGAGAAGAAAAACCAGTGGTTAATTAACAGCTGCGCGGATCATTCGATCTGCGAGATTAAGTTGCACTTGCCGCGGTCTGTCCATGAATGAGTGACCATTTTCAAGACATACCGAGATTGAGAGAATAGAGTGTGCATAGATATCTTCAGACACATGGTGCACCATAATATCTCCTGCGTATTTGGCTAGTCTCTGTTAAGATCATTTTTTTTAAATTCATGCAGCTAAAATGATGAGTTTATTGTTACCTTATGTTTTTCTGGGATAGGTGAAAGAGAGAGTAGCCTCATAAATATATTTACCTTTAAACAGAGCAATCTTACTTAATCGATTCCTACAAGTTTCCTTACTTAAATTATTATGTTTACATTCATATTTAAGTCCAATGTTAAAATAAACTTCTATAATGTATTTAATTATTAATTATTAAATGTTTGTAATTATTAAAAGTAATACTTAAAATATGAAAAGTAAAGAAGCCATTATGTGTCTATTAAAAAAGTAGTTCGTAAAAAAGATCGATCGTCGAAAATATTTATAAATAAGAATTTTATAGTATTCATTTATAGTTAATTAACGCTATGTTAAAAATGAAATAACGGAAAAACTATCCCTGGCAATAAAGTTTTCTCCAAAGGTCGAAATATAACTTTCCGATCTGATTCTTGGGGGAAGTTGTTTAAGTTTATCGGTAGACTCACCTCTTCATAGATTATTGAGACGTTGTACATTTTGAATTAAAATCCAACAAAAGGCAGGCAGGTGCAGCTTATTCCTGTAAACATGTTATTTGTATATTTTTAATTATTTTAGAACTATCAAGGAAAAAATTCAATAAATTTTTGAAGTTATTCAGGTTCGTGCACCAAACCATTTTTTTAATCTTTTTACCGCTTCCTTAACAATAATTTTTCGATAGTCCTTGTAAGTAAAATGTACATCACTAGCTAACGCAGACAGTGACAGATAAAAATTGGTTACACGTTTTCGAGCTGTCAGATCGTCTAAACGCCAGTATATTCTAAGTCTATGGTCAACATATATTTAACATATTAATATTACATTCGGATTGCAGTTGAGTTTTGACAGCTATAATTGGTGAACCGAAAGTGCAAAATTAGATTTACGGTAAACGTTTATATTATGTTTTCTTTAAAAAAATTGCCGCGCCGGAAAAATAACAAAATAATATAAGGACAAAATACTAAATACGGTAACTAAATATCAGTAAAATATAGGTTAGAATAAAAAAAAATGAAGGCACATTGGAGCACATTTATCATTAGTCAAACTGAAAGTAATAGTATATATAGGCTTAGCCTAATGTCTAATATTCCCAAAATTATATTGCAATTTTTTTATGGGTCTTAAAATGGCGACATTTTGCTAAACAGCCTAAACGATATTTCGAGGGTCTTAAAGTCTTGGTAGCAGTACTATGTATGTTATGGATTATATCATGCAGCCATTAGTTTTTAAGCAGTTCAATAATAGGATACTTTTATTACTTACGCTGTATAGCAGTGTTTTCAACATAACATCATCATCATCATCATCATCATTACAGCCCTTCACAAGTCCACTGCTGAACATAGGCCTCCCCCAAAGAATGCCACAAAGCACGGTCCTGAGCCACCTGCATCCATCGACTTCCTGCATGTCTTACCAGGTCGTCACTCCATCTCGTGGGGGGACGCCCTACACTTCGCCTACCGGTACGAGGCTGCCACTCGAGAACCTTTCTTCCCCATCGGTTGTCGGTTCTTCGAGCTATATGGCCGGCCCACTGCCACTTCAGCTTACTAATCCGTTGGGCTATGTCGGTTACTCTGGTTCTACTGCGGATATCCTCATTCCTAAGTTTATCACGCAGAGAAACTCCGAGCATAGCCCTCTCCATAGCTCGCTGAGCGACCTTGAGCTTCCTCATACGGCCAGCAGTGAAGGACCACGTCTCAGTTCCGTAAGTCATCACTGGCAACACGCACTGGTTGTACAATTTCGTTTTAAGGTTTTGAGGTATGTCTGACGAGAAGATGTGTCGTAGCTTCCCGAACGCTGCCCAGCCGAGTTGAATCCGTCGATTGACCTCTCGGTCGAAGTTGGACTTACCTTGTCGGACTATTTGTCCCAGGTAAACATACTCGTCAACAACTTCGAGCTTTGTGCTCCCAACAACTACCGGCATAGGTGTGACATGGACATTAAACATGATCTTTGTTTTGTCCATGTTCATCTTAAGACCTATCCGTTGGGAAACACTATTGAGGTCATTGAGCATAGTGCTTAGGTCCTCCAGCGATTCTGCCATAAGGACTATATCGTCGGCAAATCGAAGGTGAGTGATGTACTCGCCATTGATGTTGATACCGTATCCTTTCCAGTCCAGAAGCTTGAAAACGTCTTCCAATGCAGCGGTGAAGAGTTTCGGGGATATGACGTCACCCTGTCTTACACCTCTCTGCAATTGGATAGGTTTCGTATTCTGGTTCTGTACTCGGATAGCCATCGTAGCCCTACTGTACAAGCACTTCAACACTTCGATATACCGACAGTCAACTTGGCACCGCTGAAGGGACTGCAGCACCGCCCAAATTTCGACGGAATCAAAGGCTTTCTCATAGTCACATACGCCAGACATAGTGGCAAATTGTACTCTTCGGACTTCTGTACAACTTGCCGAAGCTTGTATGTATGTGGTCTATGGTGCTAAAGCCCTTTCGGAAACCGGCTTGTTCGGGAGGCTGGAAGTCGTCAAGTCTGCGCGCGAGACGATTAGTAATGACTCTCGAAAACAGCACGTAGACGCGGCTCAGAAGGCAAATCGGTCTGTAGTTCTTCAAGAGAGCGTTGTCACCTTTCTTGAAGAACAAGACCACCGCACTTCTGCTCCACGCCTCCGGTGTAATGCCACCATGGAGGACAGAATTAAAGAGCTTCTGAAGGACTTCAAGTACTGGTCTTCCACCCGCTTTCAGAAGCTCCGCTGTAATTCCATCCTCGCCTGGGGCCTTACCGTTTTTAAGGTGCTGGAGAGCCATCCTAATCCCGCTCAGACTGACATCCGGGATATCTTCGGAATAGTGTCGGATGAGACTCGCTCTTGGATCGTTACTCACACTTGCGTGTGGCTCCAACGATGATGTGTACAGCTGCCCATAGAATCTCTCAATCTCACTCAAAATCTCAGGTGTCCCGGAAACGATGCTGCCACATTCTGTCTTTAGCTTTGACAGTTGGCTCTTTCTGGCAGACAGATCTCTGGCAAAGACTTTGGAGCCTTGGTTCCGCTCGATCGCTTCTTCAATACGAGCTGTATTGAAGTTGCGTAAGTCCCGCCGCATGTATTTGGAGATCTGTCTGTTCAGATGCCTGTATGCTGTCAAGTCTGTTGAAGAATGTAGCTTCATCTCCCGTCTAACAGCCATGAGATTAAGAGTGTGATCGGAGAGTTTTTGTGTTCTTCTGCGGCGGGTCTTGCAGAACTTAGCTCCGACCGCATGGACAGTTTCCACGAGCTTGTCATTCATATCGTCCACTTCATTGCAGTCTTTCAGGCACTGAAAACGGTTTTGTAACTCGAGCTGAAAGGTTTCGGGACTTTGGAACAGAGCACGAGGGGGACGGAGCGTTGACTTCATTAGACGAGACCTCTCCAACTTAACGTTTAGGTTCAGTGTGCCTCTAACCATTCGGTGATCGCTACCAGTTTTCACCCTCGCGATTACGGAGACATCATTGAACAGTTGTCGTCTGGTCGTCATAATGAAGTCAATCTCATTTTTTGTAGAACCGTCGGGGCTCGACCAGGTCCACTTCCTGTGGGGCCGCTTCTGGAAGAAAGAGTTTATCATAAAGAATCCCTCTTTCTCCATGAAGTCGGCCAGCTGCTGGCCCCTTGGGTTCCGTTGCCCTATTCCAAATTTCCCTACTTTCAGCTCACCGTTCTCTCTTGTGCCTAGTTTTGCATTGAAGTCTCCCATTAACACCGTATATTGGGTTTTGGAGGAATGCATGGCTCTAGAGATATCCTCATACATTTCCTCCACCTCCTCATCGGGGTGTGCCGAGGTTGGTGCGTAAACCTGTATGACCTTCAGCGTATACCGTTTGGTGATTCTGAGTATAAGGTACGCAACCCTCGTCGACACACTCCCGATCTTTACAACGTTGTTAACGAGAGACTTGTGGACGATAAATCCGACACCTCCTTGGGACAGATGGTCGCCCTCCCGGTGATAGAGCAAGTTGCCGGATTTGAGGATTACCGTGTCCTCCCCCTCTCTTCGGACTTCGGATAATCCTATAATATGCCAGCGCAACTTGTCTATCTCTTCTTCCAGCTCCACGATCTTCTCGTCAGTCCTCAGGGTGCGTGCGTTGTACGTTGCCAGGTCGAATCGTCTAAGGTGGCAACCGAACCTCCACCGGAGATTCTTAGCACCCCCTGCCCCGCCGTTACCATGGTCGCCACCGTAGCCAGGAATAGCGGGGCCGCCGGGGACTGGGGGCCGTTTCTTTGTTACTGTCATTCATAGGGGGGTATTTGCCATAGTTGCCACGCTTGGCGAGCGGGTTGGCAACCGCAGTTTTTTTTATTGTAATTTGGCTATTATCAGGAAGATGCTGCTGCCCATCTCCTGCCTGTTTCCCTTTGTCACCTTTTACGACACCCACGGGAGGATATGGGGTAGTGGATATTCTTGACCGCCTCTACACGGCACATAACATAACGTAACATAACATATAATTATTTAATAGAATCAGGCGTTACTTTGCGAAAATCCATTATAATAGGGTTGTTTTACGCGGAATTAAGCAAATTAGTAGCAAATTAATAACAACGCCAATATAATTATTTTTAGAGATACGTATAAAAGATGAAAAACCTTGTCTTGAGAACAGTGTTAGATGAATTTAATTTAGATTTAACATGATCTTTTTACTGCACCAAATCTTTTTATTTTTTCCATATATTGATAACAAATTTATATTGTTCACTAGCACAATGTAAACACGCAACGCATGCAAAATGGTGATATCGTGTTAATTATACTTTAAGTAGTACTATGGCTGTTATTTATTTTTTTAGTTTTATGTCACTCTCATAAACAGAAGTGATAAAACTACTGTATTTACAAAAGTGTACAATGACACCATACTCGTATATTGATGTTCATAACGCTTGTGTGCTGCTTGGGATTGAATAATAATAAAACTATTTTAACGGATTGTATCGCGTTTAATTTACTTATTTTTAGTTCTCGACGTTTCGGGTGCTTCACAGCACCCGCTACTTTCAGGTTTTGAATATTAACTTTAGGTCCGATCTACGCAGAACGACCTTACAGTATCTTGAAATCTTGCAGTGGTATGCTTGAGTTTGGATTTTTTATTAATTATAGGATCCCATGCAAATGGCAGCATCCATCAATCTTCTCTATTGAAATTAGGATGTTTTTTAATTTCAATCATTTTAATATCATCGCGTATCATCTTTGGTAGGAATCGGTGTTATATTGCGAGGATTTGTGTTGCGTTGTATAAACGGTGTTGAAAAGCACCCGAAATGTCGGGGGTTAAAAATAAATATATTATACGCGATAAAATCCGTAAAAATGATTTTATTCAAACTATGTTATATTTTTCACCATAGAGATTATTTTTCATTATTTCAACTATGTGGCACTCTATGAGGGAGGACTATTTTCAGCAGCTTATAATGTTTTATAGTGTTAGTGATGATACATATTACCTACGTAGTAGTACCTGGTAAATACAAAAAATGACTTTAAATAAGAATTATGCAATAATCTTTATGAAATAAAATTATTCTATTCTATTCCTCATTTTATTGCCGTGTAGTGGCGGTCAAGAATATCCACTACCCCATATCCTCCCGTGGGTGTCGTAAAAGGCGACAAAGGGAAACAGGCAGAAGATGGGCAGCAGCATCTTCGTGATAATAGCCAAAATTATAATAAAAAAACTGCGGTTGCCAACCCGCTCGCCAAGCGTGGCAACTATGGCAAATACCCCCCAATGACTAAAGCAACAAACAGACGGCCCCCAGTCCCCGGCGGCCCCGCTATTCCTGGCTACGGTGGCGACCATGGTAACGGCGGGGCAGGGGGTGCTAAGAATCTCCGGTGGACGTTCGGTTGCCACCTTAGACGACTCGACCTGGCAACGTACAACGCACGCACCCTGAGGACTGACGAGAAGATCGTGGAGCTGGAAGAAGAGATAGACAAGTTGCGCTGGCATATTATAGGATTATCTGAAGTCCGAAGAGAGGGGGAGGACACGGTAATCCTCGAATCCGGCAACTTGCTCTATCACCGGGAGGGCGACCATCTGTCCCAAGGAGGTGTCGGATTTATCGTCCACAAGTCTCTCGTTAACAACGTTGTAAAGATCGGGAGTGTGTCGACGAGGGTTGCGTACCTTATACTCAGAATCACCAAACGGTATTCGCTGAAGGTCATACAGGTTTACGCACCAACCTCGGCACACCCCGATCAGGAGGTGGAGGAAATGTATGAGGATATCTCTAGAGCCATGCATTCCTCCAAAACCCAATATACGGTGTTAATGGGAGACTTCAATGCAAAACTAGGCAAAAGAGAGAACGGTGAGCTGAAAGTAGGGAAATTTGGAATAGGGCAACGGAACCCAAGGGGCCAGCAGCTGGCCGACTTCATGGAGAAAGAGGGACTCTTTATGATGAACTCTTTCTTCTAGAAGCGGCCCCACAGGAAGTGGACCTGGTCGAGCCCCGACGGTTCCACAAAAAATGAGATTGACTTCATTATGACGACCAGACGACAACTGTTCAGTGATGTCTCCGTGATCGCAAGGGTGAAAACTGGTAGCGATCACCGAATGGTTAGAGGCACACTGAACCTAAACGTTAAGTTGGAGAGGTCTCGTCTAATGAAGTCAACGCTCCGTCCCCCTCGTGCTCTAATCCAAAGTCCCGAAACCTTTCAGCTCGAGTTACAAAACCGTTTTCAGTGCCTAGAAGACTGCAATGAAGTGGACGATATGAATGACAAGCTCGTGGAAACTGTCCATGCGGTCGGAGCTAAGTTCTGCAAGACCCGCCGCAGAAGAACACAAAAACTCTCCGATCACACTCTTAATCTCATGGCTGTTAGACGGGAGATGAAGCTACATTCTTCAACAGACTTGACAGCATACAGGCATCTGAACAGACAGATCTCAAAATGCATGCGGCGGGACTTACGCAACTTCAATACAGCTCGTATTGAAGAAGCGATCGAGCGGAACCAAGGCTCCAAAGTCTTTGCCAGAGATCTGTCTGCCAGAAAGAGCCAACTGTCAAAGCTGAAGACAGAATGTGGCAGCATCGTTTCCGGGACACCTGAGATTTTGAGTGAGATTGAGAGGTTCTATGGGCAGCTGTACACGTCATCGTTGGAGCCACACGCAAGTGTGAGTAACGATCCAAGAGCGAGTCTCATCCGACACTATTCCGAAGATATCCCGGACGTCAGTCTGAGCGAGATTAGAATGGCTCTCCAGCACCTTAAAAACGGTAAGGCCCCAGGCGAGGATGGAATTACAGCGGAGCTTCTGAAAGCGGGTGGAAGACCGGTACTTGAAGTCCTTCAGAAGCTCTTTAATTCCGTCCTCCATGGTGGCATTACACCGGAGGCGTGGAGCAGAAGTGCGGTGGTCTTGTTCTTCAAGAAAGGTGACAACGCTCTCTTGAAGAACTACAGACCGATTTCCCTTCTGAGCCGCGTCTACGTGCTGTTTTCGAGAGTCATTACGAATCGTCTCGCGCGCAGACTTGACGACTTCCAGCCTCCCGAACAAGCCGGTTTCCGAAAGGGCTTTAGCACCATAGACCACATACATACCCTTCGGCAAGTTGTACAGAAGTCCGAAGAGTACAATTTGCCACTATGTCTGGCGTATGTGACTATGAGAAAGCCTTTGATTCCGTCGAAATTTGGGCGGTGCTGCAGTCCCTTCAGCGGTGCCAAGTTGACTGTCGGTATATCGAAGTGTTGAAGTGCTTGTACAGTAGGGCTACGATGGCTATCCGAGTACAAAACCAGAGTACGAATCCTATCCAATTGCAGAGAGGTGTAAGACAGGGTGACGTCATATCCCCGAAACTCTTCACCGCTGCATTGGAAGACGTTTTCAAGCTTCTGGACTGGAAAGGATACGGTATCAACATCAATGGCGAGTACATCACTCACCTTCGATTTGCCGACGATATAGTCCTTATGGCAGAATCGCTGGAGGGCCTAAGCACTATGCTCAATGACCTTAATAGTGTTTCCCAACGGATAGGTCTTAAGATGAACATGGACAAAACAAAGATTATGTTTAATGTCCATGTCACACCTATGCCGGTAGTTGTTGGGAGCACTAAGCTCGAAGTTGTTGACGAGTATGTTTACCTGGGACAAATAGTCCGACTAGGTAAGTCCAACTTCGACCGAGAGGTCATACGACGGATTCAACTCGGCTGGGCAGCGTTCGGGAAGCTACGACACATCTTCTCGTCAGACATACCTCAAAACCTTAAAACGAAATTGTACAACCAGTGCGTGTTGCCAGTGATGACTTACGGAACTGAGACGTGGTCCTTCACTGCTGGCCGTATGAGGAAGCTCAAGGTTGCTCAGCGAGCTATGGAGAGGGCTATGCTCGGAGTTTCTCTGCGTGATAAACTTAGGAATGAGGATATCCGCAGTAGAACCAGAATAACCGACATAGCCCAACAAATTAGTAAGCTGAAGTGGCAGTGGGCCGGCCATATAGCTCGAAGAACCGACAAACGATGGGGAAGAAAGGTTCTCGAGTGGCAGCCTCGTACCGGTAGGCGAAGTGTAGGGCGTCCCCCCACGAGATGGAGTGACGACCTGGTAAGACATGCAGGAAGTCGATGGATGCAGGTGGCTCAGGACCGTGCTTTGTGGCATTCTTTGGGGGAGGCCTATGTTCAGCAGTGGACTTGTGAAGGGCTGTAATGATGATGATGATGATGATGATTCCTCATTAGGTAATTTAAATTCAAAACAATATTTATACCTCCTACCAGACCATTTCTAGTAAATGCAATATTCTTTTGAAAGCTCAAAATAAATTAAAAATTGACTACGAATAAAATCTGGAAAGTGTAACGTAAGACCCGTGGGAATATTCTAGGTCTTAGATCTACAAAATGTTAAACACGTACAGTTGAACTTACGATAGTATTTTGTTCTTTCCTCAGGAGTGGCGTCTGCATTTTTATTCTCCATCGAGGATAGACTTAGAAGTTTATGGCCATAGTGGCACAACCAGATAGACTACGTATGTTTGTTACCCTACTTAAAAAAAGTAATTATATTCACAATACTTCAAATAGGAGCGTCAGTAGCCTAATGGCAGGGTGCGGACCGTGAACACAAAAGATCGTGGTTTCAAATCCGCCGTTCGACTATAGTCGTGAACCACTTCTAACACAAGCATTTTAAGCTTACCAGAAGTGGTTAAAGGAAATATTAGTAGGTTATGTTTAATAGCATTACTAGAATTAAAAAAAAAACACTTTATGGTTGTATATTAACACATGAATCCCTTTAGTCCTTAAAACTGAAAATAAAAAATAAAATTGTCGTTGCTGTATACTGCAAATAAGTTTGCATTTAAATTTTCTTCATTTTTACTAGCCACGCTGGGGTTGTTAAAAGTTTATCTGAAATGAAAAGCGACATTCCATTGTGTATATTATATAACTGTATATAAAAGAAGTTAAATGGATGGAATATTTTTCGAATATAACTGAAAAAAATTGCTTATGTACCCTGTTATATTAAAAAACTAGCGATCCTCCCCGGTTTTACCTGGGTAGGATATATAATGTGGCGGTATTTGGATTATAGACAACCAAAACCTTGTGATGATCGGACCAATACAAATGACTGTCTCGGTACAATATCTCTTTATGACTGCCTCCTTAACCCAGGAGTACATGTATTCATTACACTACTGGTAGGAGGGAGAAATATACCACTAAAGACCATTTATTTTATCAATTTTCAGTTTTTTTTTTCAAAGAATCTCTAAGTTTTTTGGATAAAATATTGTCTAGATCTTCCTATCCTCCTTCACTTCAAGCGTTGCTCTTTATCTGTTTGTGTAGTTTC
Source organism: Parnassius mnemosyne (assembly GCA_963668995.1). Taxonomy (NCBI): domain Eukaryota; kingdom Metazoa; phylum Arthropoda; class Insecta; order Lepidoptera; family Papilionidae; genus Parnassius; species Parnassius mnemosyne. The sequence goes on from CAVLGL010000159.1 coordinate 15,354,089, forward strand.
ATTACAAACAATTCAGCCATTCCGAAGATTAGTCTAAACAGACAGACAGACACAGAGACGTCTGTCTGTTTGTCCGGTATATGACAGACAAACACAAAAATGTTTTAAAAGGTTTATTCATGTCAATACAGCAAAGTAACTTTCACCGCAAAGGGTTGACACAAATAGCGTGCGACTTTTTTCACGTTTGTTTATTTTAGTATTATTTTTTTAATATTGATAATTTTATGGAATGAAGTTCTTTTAATCATTTTTTATTTGTAAAAGAACTAATAATATGATTTCAATTTAAAAAAATATCATTTTATATTGCATATTGTATTATAAATTGTATTTTATTTCCTTTTTAATCCTACGGTGGTGTACCTTGTAGAGGAAGGGGACCAAGAGATAGAGGGGGAGGGGAAATAGACGAGGGGGAAGTGGCAGGGGAAGTGAAAGAGGATCAAGGAAGAGGGGAATGGGGAGGGGAAGAGGGTATCAATAAATACAAATATTTTTTTATTTGCTCGCCCATAGCATAGGAAATTGTACAAAAGGGGTTATTATAATATCAAAGAAAACATAAATGAAAATAACCCCTAGGAATGAGGTGATCGCCACAATCCTGGTTCTATTAAAATTCATTTTAAAATTGTACTAACAAAATTATTGTAAAGAGGTATGTTTAAAAAAAGTGTGAAAAATAATCTATATTTCAAAATAGTTCTTATACTTTCTAGATTTTACTCATGACTTGGGTGTTATTTATTTTACTTGGTAGAAAATTTCATGCCTTAATAAAAGAATAAATAAAAAATAAACATTATTTGTTAAATTTCCATTCAAGCATATAAATAGTAATTGATTAATGTATTAAAGCCACGCTGCTACTATATCATAGGTGCTACATGAATGGGTCAGTTCAAACGGGGAAGGAAACCGCTCTTACAAAATACTAACGAACAAAAGTAGTTTAGGGCTGCTGTGTTTCGTATGGAGAATTTAAAGAACCGGAGATTTTTTTTACTGGTATAGAGGCATTCTATATTAGTCCCTAAGGGTGACAGAGCATCTGCATTTTGATTTTCAATCAAGGATAAAATGTAGGTGTCTATGAGCCATAATATATCTGCTTAACATTAGGTGGATTGTATGCTCGTGTGTCAAACTTATTAAAAAAAAACTCAAAAGTTTTTTTTTCTGTATAAATAAGTGGCTACGGTCACCTTAAATTTTTGGTCTCAGTAAAATACTTTTCATTCGTGCATATGAAACACGAAGTTAAAATACGCTTAATAAGCTTCCAGCTTCCATTCAAGGCAATTTAAATGTGCCGCAACGCCGCATATTTTTCAGTGAATTGTAACAAGGACGGTTTTACATAACGTTGTACACTTCATAGCAGCTCAGTGTTAACATTATTTGGTCACCAAAATTTTGAATTCCGATTTGTTTAAATGCGAAGACAGTGCTTCTGCTTAAAACAATTCATTTTTCTTAACGACCCTTCACTCTACTATATGAAACATTGGTGCCGGACAGGTGGTTCAAGGCTGGCTTTACAAATTTTAAGGCTGCAATGATCTCATCTTCATTTTAGAGGTTTTATTTTTATTTTATTTTATTCGTATGGTTTACTAACAGTCAACTTACACAATAACAATCTTAAATAACAGAAAAGTTTCTTAAGCTAAGTGTAGTAACTACTTACTAGTAAACACAGCATGCAATATAACAATAACTTAAGTGTGTTTTAATTTTACTAAATAAAGTTAATATTTTAAAAGAAAAAAAAAATTTTGTTTGTATGGTAAAAGAGAACACATGCTGGTTGCACGAAATTAAGTACTAGTCATACTGTCGACAATCTTTTTACGGAAACTGTAAGCGGAATTAAAGTTTACGTCAACTCTGTGTTTGTAGCTTTTTAGCAGCTTACATAGTCTGGTTAATGGAGAGTTGGAGCCAGAAACGGTTTTGCGGGTTGGTGGTCTCAGTGATGCTATCGGATAACGCGGATATCTTGAAGGCGCGCTAAAATCAAATGAGTTCAGTAACTGTGGGCAACTAATTCTATTGTTTAGAATTTTATACAAAAACAACAAGTCTGTTAGCGCACTACGTTTATCTAAGGATAACATTTTGAAAAATTTTAGCCTATCCGCGTGTGAGAAATCTCTCTTTGCTTTACTAATTAATCGTGCTAAATGCCACAGAAACCACTTTTGAATATGTTCAATGCGTAGATTGTGAACCGCAAAGTGTGGACGCGAGACAACAGAACAGTATTCGAATGTGCTACGAACGAGACTATTATACAGCATTTTCTTAGTTTTAATGCTGAATCCTTTGCTATTTCGTATGACGAACCCAAGCAGCCTTGAGGCTTTTTTAAAGATGTATTCGTAATGAGGTATAAATGTCAGCTTCTTGTCAAAAGTAACCCCTAAATCTTTTATAACCTCGGCCTATTGAATAATATACTCATCTATTTTACAACTAAATGAAATAAGGTTTATTTTCTGGTAAATTTGACGTGTTGACATTTTTTCGGATTAAGTGTCATTCGTTTGTGTGTGTACCAATCAATAAGATTTTTCATATCCCTTTGTAATAATATTGAGTCTTCTATTGCATTTATATGTCTTAAGAATTTATTGTCATCGGCATATATAAAAATATCAGAGTTAGTAAAGTAGTCTGGGATGTCGTTAATAAAAAAGTTAAAAAGTATAGGGCCAAGATGTGATACTTGTGGCACACCTGAGGTTATACTAATATTATCAGATCGAAAGCCGTTGACCACAACGTAAGAAGATAGTTGGCAAGTAAGGTAGGGTGGTAACAATACTATATTTTCATGTCTAAAACTATAAGCCGTTAGTTTAGTTATAGTTACTCCGTACTATTATATTCGTTACATTCCTGCTTACTACAAGATAGGCCTATGTCCAGTTTGCTGATGGTAACACGCATTATATTAAAACATTGCTATGGTATTTTTTTGGATTATTTTCGACAAGAATTTGTGGATATTTTTTTCTTTATCACCCTGTCGCATTCCACTGCATTAGTAAAGTTCCTTTAATATGAGGGAGGATTCGCCATATTCAGAGTTTGATAGTCGGCTTAACGATCTCGTCTTGTACCTCGCACCTGTTAAACTACTACTTAACATTAGACAGGTGGTCACTTAGGTTACTCGCGGGACGATGTGGGGTGATAGACATGTTTACGTCACGAAAGAGGTAGGGGATGATGGGTACCCACCCTTAGGTAAAAGAAATTGGAAATTGGAATTCCTTTTATTTGGGTGGATTTTTTAAAAGTGTACCTAAGGTAAAATAAAGGTCCTAATTTTTTATGCATTTATATCAATATGTGTCGTTCAATTCGTAAAATATATTAGTTGATTTTTAATAAATTGTATAATATACATTTGAATAATTGCTATAAATTAATTATAATAAGTTATGAAGTTCAGTTGAATTTTGGGTTCCATTGAATAACAATTTAATATCTAATACAATGAATTAAATAAACCGGGTTCAATGAAAATCATATTTTTATACATTCATTTTCTTTTCTTCTTCTTCTTTTTTACACATTCTTTCATCTATAAACATATATTATATAATTATATATGTTTATAGATGAAAAAAATAAACATATACTTCTAATAACGAAATTAAAAATTAAAATAATCAAATGTTTATATCCCCTGACTACCTTGTTAACTAATCAGTTGCGTGTTTTTCTTTGTAACTATTTAAATAGCCATTTATAACTGTTTTGTCAAACAATTTTACAGAATAACAAACTTGTTGTCTTCATAATAAAAATTAAAATATTATTAACTGAACATTAAAGCGAAAATAAACCTTTACACTTTCATTAGTGCCGGATGAAGTTGAACCTAGATTGCTAGCCTCCTGTGAAATTTATAGCGAGCGCTTAGCCCCTTAGATATATGTATTACGGCTCTTTAAAATGATACAACTCCTTATACGGAAAGTCGTGTTTATAATAATTACTTATAATTGCTAATGTTTTTTCATCAAGATATGTAATGCAGGTTATATTAAAATGCGTTTTTCATGGGAAATTATTTAAGCAAAATATTATTAGTATAATTAATAGATATACCTTATTTTTTTCCATTTTAAACTCAAATAATTTGAAAACCATTAAAATTCTTACTATAGTCAGTCATGTTACAATGCACTACATAAACAAATAAAAAATCTGCATTTGTTTAGTTTTTAGTTTAAAAATTATTTGCGTCTATTTTAATAATAATACGCAATAAAATATAAAAAGTGCTAAGTGATACTAAAGGAATGCTTCGTTATGCATGCAGCTTTATCGTTCCACTGTGTAACAATTTGCTTAAGGCCTTAACAGTCGTTGAAATGCCTAAATCTTGGATATTTAAGTAAAAAAATCTCAATAACTGTTCATTTAATTAACAAAGAAAAAATACAGGGTAACAGAAGAGGATTTGGTAAATGATTTTAATTTAACAAAATTGTATTTTTGTCAACCCCTTATTAGAAAAAAAATCCCCAAGTAGTACCTATCTTTGTCATATTTTGCAAAATTTCTCCAAAACGGCACAAACTTTTTAAATAGTTCTTACACTAAAAAAAAGGTCTTAAAAATATTAATATTTTTAATTGAGAGTTTTTTTTATTAGCCGTTTTATAAGAGAATATATCATTTTTCCCTGAAATTGAATATATTTACGTGAGCGCGCATGCTCCGTCGCCATGTAAGCACTGTCACAGTCCGTTTTCGGACATCGTCGAGGGTGGACCGTACGTCGGTGTTGGAGCGACTTCGTTCAAATATATATTAGTTTTTTAAAAGTTTATACTCAATTATAAATATTTTTATGACTAGAAATATTTAATTTAGTTAATATCTGTACACTGGTAACTGTAAATATTATTTTCTATATAAATGAATTTTTAAAGTGCCCAAAGAAGAAGAAATTTTCGAGGCGACGTTGATTAGTGAAATTGAAAAATGCATTTTTATATAATTTAGATGTGGAACGACGAACATGGTCTCGTTACTTAGATTTCGATAATTTTTAATACCTATGTAATTTTATTATTGCATATTTTTATTAATTAGTTGATACTGAATTTTATAATTATGTATTACAATAAAACGCTGTTTTTTTGGGTATGACTTTATAAAATATTATTGGGGAAAGAAATAAAGATACAGACATTTAGGTACACTGTTATCAAATTAAATCAAACAATTTAAATAAATAAAAGAATGGTGCTTACCTATGTATAAATAACTATATAAAGACATTCTTGGGTTTATGGTTTTTTTTTATGTTAGACACTATCATCTAAAAAATGTAAAAATTTTAAATTGGAGAGGGGTTTCTCTACGTGATAAAGTTAGAAATGAAGATATTTGCATTAGAACCAGAGTAACTGACATAGCCCAACGGAATATTACAGTGAAATGGCAATGGGCTGGCTATATAACTTGGAAAACAGATGAAAAATAGGAAGAAAGGTCCTCGAGTGGCAACCTCGTACAGGTAAGCGAATTAGTACTCAACCTTTATTCCTCTTCACATATTCTCATACGCTTTTACTTACCTAGTACTATTAGGCAAGAGTGAATAAGTTTTTGTTAAGTCAGTGCAATTCACCATCTTAGACTACATAGCCACTTACCGATGGAATTGTAGTTGCTTTACTACTTGCTGGGTAAAAATAGTAAAAAAAAAAAAATTACCCTGTGAAAGTTTGTATTTAGCTATAATTTTTCTAACCAACCATAAAAATATGATGAGAATATGTATATAAGTATAAAGGTTGCCTCACACGGGACTGTAATAATATAATATTATATCTTCCATTATCTACGCATGAAAACTTTTAAAATCTCTGTATCCCGAGGTATGTTCATATTAAGAGGCTGAATAGAGCCACATTGATATGCATGGGGACCGTTTTGTAATTTCACGTCATTATCGAAAAAAAATTGTACGTATTTCAGGTGGCGGTTTGCAAAACACGATTCCACAAAAATTAACTCAATAGAAAATAATTGCAAAGTTGCTTCTAAAAATACTTAAATTTTCAACGTCAATTTTTTCTTACGTGGTAGAGCCATGCTGTAGCTATATTAGTAGTAGGTATAGTTGTAGCACGAATGGGTCGGCTTGACACGTAAGGGCCACGGAATAACATGTAAAATAGCAGTTTAACCCTGCTGTGTTTCGTATGGTGAGTGTAGAGAACCGGAAAACCTTCACGGGTGACAACGCATCTACATTTTGATACGTAATCGAGAATAGATGTAGATGTGTATGGGCCGTAGCAACCACTTTGCTACGGCCCATACACATCTAAATGGTAAGTGTACCATCAGGCGGACTGTGTGCTCGTTTGTCACCCTTATTCTATTAAAAAAAACTTTCTGAGATTTCAGTAAAATAATGTTAAGTATTGTAAGCACTCGTACAATTATGTGTCTCATGTTAATAAAGCTATTGGACTATTTTGATTTTCAATAAAGTGATTTTATTTTATAGATTAAATAATTTATTTACCCTTCTATATCAAGAACCGTTTTTTTCTGTCACTCCTATTGAATTTGACGGTGCTTATTGAAATTTAGCATCTTTAGATGGATCAGAATCGCGCGCTGATCCGGCTGTTAGATATTGCAAAAATAATCGAAAATATTTAGTTTTACTTTCGTGCCGAAGACTACCTTGTTTTATTTTATTACGGCCAAATAATATTTACTAGGTTATAAAGCAAGTATTTTTGTAAATGTTGTGTATGTAAAAGTAAATTTTTTCATTATTTTGTTATTCTATTGTTTACAGTTATTACCACGTCTTGCTTTACACCAAGAATTACATTAGAAATTCTTGATGGGATGCGATGTAACGGGCATACATTATTTTCATCAAGAACTATAATATATATATTTGTTTTTTTTTACCAGTAGAGTTTCAACAAAATCTTAAAAAAGTTCAATGAATTTAAAAAATGCCAATAATTATATAATTTCAAGTCAGTTTTTTACATTTAAAGGTCAGTTATAAAGAGCCAAAGTTATTATTTTCATTTTGATTAATTTAATTCGAGACTAAAATAAATGTGAAAGGTCTTTTATCTGCAATAATAATTTTCATCAAAAATAACATAGACTTATAAAAGTCATATACAGGGTCAATCATACTGAAGATTATCAATTGTACTACAAAATATTTAAAAGACTATTTCCAGTATAATGACCCGAATATCATCATTAATGTTTGACTGGTACACTTAAAAGTTTTATCACATGGCTAAATGATTGACTTTTATATTATGATAAGGTCATGCTTTTCTATAAAAAGTTGCAAGAAATTTTAAATCACGGACCTATTGGTTTGTTTTACTTTTTAATTAGTGAAAAACAAGATGGACTGATCTAAAAGTTTACTTTCTTGTGTAAAAGGTGCTATTTAGAATTTTATGCAAATGATAATGAAATAAATAAGTGTAACAGCGGGTATTATATTCAATGGTAGCGGCCATCCATATTTGCAAAGCCAGCATCATTTTCTGTACAGAAACCGGCAAAGTGTTACTCAAGGCACTATAAACAAAGCAGCTGATAAAATGTTACACTCATAACTGTTAACAAAAACTGTTTCCGCAAATGGTCTTATAGATAATAATAACTATTTCGCCGTGTTAGGTGCAGGAGCTATTATTAGAAAGAGAAGAGGTAAAATTTTGTTTTAGAAATGCGCAATCAATATTGTTTTGTCTGCAATTGAGCATAAAATAAAAAATAACTTCATCCAAAGAGCATAACTGGCATTATACTCAGGCCCATCAATAGGTATGGAAAAAAATAATTTTACCAGGTTTCAAAAAATCAATCAAAATTCAAAAAACAAATATTAAAATCAAAAAATGTATATATGTATGTCTATACATACATATAATGATTTATGGCCGCTTAGTAACTGACGGTGACTCACTATAACATCCTACAGTCACGTCGAAACTTAGAGGAGAGAATCACTGTAGAAAAGGTAATAATTTATTGCGGAAATTTTGTGATAAAATTAAAAAAATTATAAACTTATCCCAGTTAATCTTACTTAGTCTAACTTATCCTTATGCGTTACAAAAAAAAACAAATAATAAAATAGTGAGATGGCGTCAGTTTTTAAGAAACTATAACAAAAATAAACAAAAAAATAAATTTCAAAAAAGTTCAGTATTTAATTGATTATATACAACTGACACTTAATCTCGCTTTTCGAAACCACGCCAGTTGTAAACGATACTTGTGTGAAAAGACAAAATCTTCTTTTCAAATTTCCGCCGAGTTGTAAGTAGAAGGCCAAATAGGTCATGTATCAATTTTAATTAAATATATTTTATACGAAGTGATCTTGACTACGTTTTATCAATTAACCATTGGTAAAAATTAAAACAGGAATTTTACAATTGTGTTTACAAAAAACATTATTAGTTGAACCTTGCAGCTGGTTCATTATTTTTACTATAAATACCTATAAATGTATATATTAATAATAAATAATTCCTATAATATTTTGGATTATTTTTTATTTTGCCCTATCTGCAATGTTCTACGCTCTATAGAAAATGTGGCGTATGACATGACTGACAATCTTTCGAACGTTTTATCTAGGTACAAAGATGTTTTAGGTTTTCGTCACCTCCACATGATATTTTTGTCAGCATAAGGTACCCTTCTATATCTGAAACGAATATAAATATTGCTACAAAGTAAAGTAATAGGCTATACAAGTATACTGGGCACAGGACCCTTTTTTATTTCTGAGAGGGTTTTAGGGCAAGGAAATGCCCGCCGTGCTTCCCCAATGCGTGTTGACGAAAATTGCAATTACAAATTTCTTTCGTGCTGTCGGGAATCAAACCCGGGAAAATTTACAGCGAACGCTTTGACCCATATCTACTAATACGATACAAATAAATACGATTTAACATATAAAATAAAAAACTCTTACGTACTTGAAACTTGAACACTTGATAACTCGTGACGCCTACCGGACAAAGCTACAGCACAATGTAATTGAAGATGCGTAACCGCGACATAATTCTCAGTGATGCGCAAGCATAACAGGCAGTATGTCACTTATATAATTGTCATCTCTGCAGTCTATTAATCTTTGCACTTTTATAAGTAATACAGAACGTAGTTGCTAGACGGTGTTGACGTCGGCTAAAATCTCTGCGATCGCCGTTTCGTCAAGGTCATTCAGGCTAGTTAAAGCCTTAACTGACTATCATTTTTAATAAAAATTGTAGGGGGAATGTAACGAAACTGCCAGCAAACATGTTTTCTTTATTATTTTCATGACTTGTAGTTATATCAATTAAATAATGAAAGAATTTATGGAACTATTAACAGGCTGATCGTAAATTATTATAATTAAGTACTAAAAATATGAGATAATGCTAAATTACCTTAAAAAGCGCTGCTAGTCTAGGAATGTATTTTGTGTTCAAAATACTCGTCCTCAATGTAGCACTTATCCACGAGTATTGCCAAATCGTTGCCACGATGGGGGGTAGCCAATGAGATTTTTTGTAATTTTGCAAATGAAAAATCTTTTATCTAATTTAGTATATTTTCTTCAAATCATTTAAACCCGCGTTAATCGGGGGAATATTCCACCCGGAAAAATTCTGGCACTTCGATTTAAAAAATAATTTAAACTAAATATGTTGTTTTACTTAATTGTTGTTTGAGGTTTTTCGAAAATATATGGTATAAGCCGTCGAATGATGTTATTAGTTCAATTCACATACTGATAACCTGTTACTCCACTTTGAATGTCATTACTTAACGAGGAGACATGGTAAAAACTAGTTTATTGGTATCTTTATTACAATATAATATTAAAAATAAACATAAAAACAGTGAAAATATCAAATGACAAAATGTAATGAAATTACATTAACAATATTAAGTTATTTCAATGGTTTAATTAGAAAAAAAAATCGAAACACAAAGGACATCTAAAAAACTTAAGGTACGTAGGTTTTAACGGTAGAGCCATGCTGCAGCTATATTAGTAGTATATGTAGTTGTAGCATGAATGGGGAAAGTGCTACGCTCTCATAAAATGCCCGCGTAAAATAGCAGCTTAACACTGCTGTGTTTCGTATAATAAGTGTAATAACTGACAGATAAAGAATACGGAGTAGGATTAAAACAACAAAATTAATTATGGATGCTGAAAAAGAATTAGAATTTTCATTATACACGTCGCTATCAACGTTATATCAAGTGTATTTTTCACAACACCAAATTAAAGGTTGTAACACGATATAAACGTAAATCGTATATGTAACGTTTCGTTTTTGTTACGTCGTAGAGCCATGCCGCAGCTATATTAGTAGTATAGTTGTAGCACGAATTGGTTGGCTCAACAGGGGGAGGGACCACGCTCTCACAGAATACCAGCGTAAAATAGCAGCTTAACACTGCTGTGTTTCGTATAGTGAGTGTAGAGAACCGAAGACCCTTTTTACTGGAAAAGAGGCATTCCATCTTAGTCCTCAGGGGTGACAACGCATCTGCATGTTGATTCGCAAACGAGGAGAGATGTAGATGTCTATGGGCCACAGCAACCACTTACCATCAGGTGGACTGTGTGCTCGTTTGTCACCCTATATAAAAAAAACACTTTTTAATAAATATGCCCATTTTCTAAATTTCATATTTTCAAAATGTTTATATATTTATTTATTCTTTATTGCACCAAATATTTGTACAAAAAATATTTCCGCATTTTAAAATCAAAAGTTCACTGCTGTACATAGGCTGCGTAGATTGTCTCATAGAGTGACACTTGTCATAGGTGCCATTCTTGGCAGACAGGGTGGCAAAGAAGTTTTAAAATAAGGTTACCCATATACAGTTTTTAGTATTTTAGACTTATGGGGTTAGTTGTAAGGGTAAAAAAGAAGTGGGATTTTCTAGCAACTCTTTAAAGTAACATTTAAGAATGTATACAACATTCATTGCGTTCATTTTTAACATTAAAAAAATGTTCTCGTGAAAATGCTGAAACAAAGAAATGAAAAACATAAACACTATGGACAAAGGCAAAGACTATGAACTTCCATTTGGCACGATCCTGACACACCTCTCTCGCTTCCTCCACATCCATATATCTACGCATACACGGAAATGAATGACATCATTAAGGCAATAATGATGTCATTCATCAGTAATGAAACGAGCTGACTGGCAGAGAATGCCGATAGGCTAAGGCCTATAAATCAATAAATAGGACGTAATAGGGTAACAAAGGGCTGAATTTTAAGTCCGACCTTTGTTACGCTATTTATTAAGGTTATATGAAGTTTATAAGAATAATGATAAAATTTAAATAAATAATAGTTAAAGAAAATTAAAAATAAGTTCAACAATCATTTATCTTTTTGACAATGTGCTTTTTATATCATTTATATGTACAATATGATTGTTAGATACGATTTCATGCGAAAAAACGTTGGAATCTTAATTATTAGGCGCTAGTAGAACATACCCACGCGCTTCACGCTTAAGACATGCAATATTGCTATAAGATATTTTAAATTTACAATAACAATTTATGTATATTTCTAATTTAACGAGTTAGAACCACTGCATCGACTGGGGAAGGACCACGCTCTCACGGAATACCTGTGTAAAATAGCATTATATCTTAGCCCTCATGGTTGACAACGCTCCTTCTATTAGATTCCTAATTTAGAATAGATGTTAAGAACACAGCATCCATTTACCATCAGATGGACCGGTGCTTGTTTGTCACCCTTAATGTATAAAATATAATAATTTTTTAAGTATGGATTTTTAAAAACTTTTCAGGAAAAATCTTAAAATTTGGTGTCTTTAATTACCTACATATATAGTGGTGGTCGTATAATTAGAAAAAGCCAAGAAAGAAATGTTATTCTCCAATTTAAAAAAAGAACGAGTTATGGATGCTTTTTTTTTAATGTTTCTAATTAGGCGTCCAAGCGGCCAGTAAGAATCATTTTGTAATTAAAAGTAAGATATGTTTTGTATTTTATGCCTTTAATGAGTATTTTTATTTGAGTGACTATATAATTGCATGATTATTAATTATTGAATGTGTATATTTTTTACGAACATTTGTACGTTGAAGTTATGATTTCTTATATATATAAGAAGTGTTTCTAATTATATGACCACCACTGTATATGTACATATTTGCTATAAAACAGCAGTGCTGTTACATTCTAAGTTTGTTGTGTTATGTAATTTAAAAAATTAAAACAATCAATGTTCAAAACATAGTCTCGCTTTTAGCTATTTACAAGCAGATCGCGGCATGTACTTCGTTAGTGCTTAACTTTAACATTATTATGTAAATGAGACTCAAATGTACCTACAGATAAACTGCGTAAGCAGTTTTGCGGGACTATGTATATTAAAAACCAAACTTTGTACTTTTAATAATAAATAAATAAAAAATAAAAAATGCATTCACAACACTCGTTATGACCACTGAATTGTTGTGAAGAAATTTGCATGCCGAAATAATATGTAAATGGGCAGCCCAAGTTAGATCTAAAAATGTTTCTGTTTATTCGAGTGATGCTGTAAACTTGAACACAGTTCAACCTGACGTTAATTATGTTACAAGTCAATGTCAAAAGTTATATAATTCAAGTAATAATTAAAAAGCTGAAAGTTAACTCTGACATCGGGACGTCAATCTCTTCAGTCCCCATGACAATGGGTGCTGAAAAGCACCCGAAATGTCAGGAATTAAAATTAAGTACAATTAGACTCGATAAAATCCGTAAAAGTAGTTTCATTCAATGTGTAGTGTTCGCGTAAACATAAGAAATTATCATGTAAAGCCCAAACCCCAGCGTTAAAGTTAAATATTACTTTCAATATTTATTATTTATAATCTATTTACTTTATTCCATGTTATTTTATTTATTGTTAATTATGCCGATTTAAAAAATAATGATTAAAATCAAATATGTATGGTGTATAGCGTAGCAATATGGCGCTATGTGGTAGCGGTATAACAAAAATGACATATTTCATCCTGTAGGTGTCATTTTTATATAAGAGGGGGCAAACGAGCATACGACTCAGCTGATGGTAAGTGACTACCGCGGCCCATGAACAACTGCAACACTAGAAAAATTGCAGGTGCGTTACCGGCCTTTTAGAAAGTAGTTATCCTTTCTTGAATGTTCCTAAGTCGTGTCGGTCTGGAAATTTATACTCGTTGAAATTAATAGATCATTAACCAAAAATAGTTTAACAAGAAAGCTCATTAACAAAATTTGTTCTTTCTGTATAAACATTTGTTGACTTCGGTCAAACCTAAGCATTAGTTTCGTTTAATTAGCTCAACTCTATATTGGAAAAGTCTGTAATTTAACTTCTTTAATTAAAACACTGAAGTGGTATTTTAAGTCATCCGCGTCCTCAATAGGCTGTAAAAATGTCATTGTTTACTATAGTTATCCTTCATTGTAGAGATCATTGACCATAATAGTTCCATTTAGCGTATTTACTGTGTAGTGGCAGTGTAAGATATTCACTACCCAATATGGTCCTGTAAGTAAGGACGTCGTTACTTACGGTGTCGTAAGTAAGGACTAGGGAAACAAAGCACGAGATGGGCATCTTCCTAATAACAAATAAAATATTCAACAGTGGATGAGTCACGCGGCAGCTTTTGGTGCCGCACAGATGTGTCGGCTCTAACTGGGTTGGTACCACGACCTCACTTAGTACCAGCGTGAAGTAGAAGTTTACTTCCTCATTTCGCTTGGTGAGTGCATGTTGTCGGAGCCCCAATTCCCCTCCTCTCTTTAACACTGTAGCGAAGTTAAATAAGACACTAACCCAGCAGGGAACCAGCACCCCTGGTGTGGGAGAATCCCTCACTGAGCGTCCATGCCCAAAACTTACATTATCATCCACATCATCTAGATTCTTGGCGGTCCACTACTTTACTAGAAGTTATCTTCCTCGCACGACTACTTCGTGGAATCTTTTACCACCGGTAATTTTTTCAGAACCGATATGACTAAGAAATGAGCTTATACCTTTTTAAAAGGCTGGCACCGCACCTGCAATTCCACTGGTGCTGCAGTTGTTCATGGGCAACGGCCGACACTTTCCATCGGGTGACCGCATGCTCGTTTGCCTCCTCTCCTGTAAAAAAATATAGTATAATTTTTTTTTTATTTCATAGGAGAGGGGGCAAACGAGCATGCGGCTCATCTGATGGTAAGTGACTACCACAGCCCATGAACAGCTGCAACACAAATTTTGAAAAGGAATACGCTCTTTTCTTGAAGGTCCCTAAGTCGTATCGGTCCGGAATAATCGCTGATGGTAATCGATTCCACAAGGAAGTCGTGCGAGTAAGAAAACATCTTCTAAATCGCACAGTGGTGGACCGCCAATCATCCAGATGGTGTGGATGGTATCGGGAGTTCTGCCGCGATGTGCGTTCGTGAAATTTGGCGGGTTGAATTAATCCGAACAATTCCTCAGAGCACTCCCCGCGGTAGATGCGAAAGAAAATGCAAAGGTATGCAACATCTCTTCGCAGTGCCAATGAATCGAGACGATCGGAAAGAACTCGGTCGTCGACGATTCGTGCCGCTCTGCGCTGGATGCGGTCAAGTGGAAGGAGCTGGCACTGAGGAGACCCTGCCCAGAGATAGGAACAGTATTCCATCTGAGGCCGAACTTGCGCCTTGTAAAGTTGCAGGCGGTGTGCCGGCATGAAATACTGTCCCGCTCTGCTGAGCACGCCAAGCTTTTTAGAGGCCAATTTAGCCTTCTCTTCCAAGTGACCACGAAACTGCACGTCACTCGATATGTCGACTCCGAGGATTCTGATACTGGCTGAGGCAAGAAAGGGAGTGCCTGGAAACTGAGGAGATACGACAAAGGGGTTCTTTTTAGAGGTAAACGCTCAAACTTGTGTCTTCTGAGGATTAAACTGGACTAGATTTAGTCGCCCCCAATCCGAGACTTTGTTCAGCAAAGACTCGACTTCAGACACAAGTTTGTTCCGGTACTCGTCGACGTTTTCTCAAGAAATATTGGCACGGCCGGTGTATAGAGCATCACCAGTGCTGTCATCCGCATAGCAATGAATGTTACCAGTTAGCAACATATCATTGATATGCAGAAGAAACAGCGTTGGTGATAGCACACAGCCTTGTGGAACACCAGCGTTAATAGGCTTGTAGTCGGAGCATGCACCGTCTGCAACGACCTTGATGCTCTGATCTGCAAGGAAGCTGGTGATCCAATCGCACAATTTCTCGGGAAGCCCATAGGAAGGGAACTTCGAAAGAAGCTCTTTGTGCCAAACCCGATCGAAGGCCTTCGCAATGTCCAAACTAACGGCCAACGCCTCCCCCTTGGACTCTACTGCCTCTGCCCATCTATGGGTCAGGTAGACCAGAAGATCACCAGCTGATCGACCCCGACGAAAACCGTATTGGCGGTCACTAATCAGCTGGTGATCCTCAAGGTACCGCATGAGCTGGCAGTTTATAACTGATTCCATTATTTTGGAGAACAAGAAGGTGATCGCGATAGGCCTATAGTTGGACGGGTCTGAGCGGTCGCCTTTTTTAGGGATCGGGTGGACAAAAGCTGTCTTCCATAAATTCGAGACTACGCCTTGGGAGTAGGAGTACCGGAAAAGACGCGTTACGACCGGTGCCAACTCCGGAGCACACGTCCTCAGCACAATTGGGGGGATTCCGTCAGGCCCACTCGACTTCTGGATGTCCAGGGAGAGGAGTGCTTTGCGAACCGAGCGCTGTGAGAACAGCACATCTGGCATGGAGCACTCACACCGCGGGATGGTCGGCGGTGTTTTCCCCCCGTCATGAAGAGTCGAGTTGGACGCAAAAAGGGAGCCTAAAAGGTCGGCTTTGTCTTTTGCGTCTTGGACCAGTGAGTCGTCCTCCCTGTGCAGAGATGGTAGTGATGGCTTACAGAAATTCCCTTGGACAGCCTTGGCGAGAGAACAGAATGCACGGGTTCCGGAAGGAAGGCGAACTAGTTTCTCGCCAATTCTGCCTATGTGCTCTGACTTTGCCTTGGCAATAACTCTTTTGAAGGACCTGAAGACGAAGTTATACTTCTTTTTAAGTGTGCTGGTGTTTACATTCCGAGTCGCCGATGCCGCAGCCCAGACTTGATAACACTCCTGCTTATTGCGTAATACAGTCTTACAGGAGCGACCAAACTAAGGCTGAGATCTGCCTCCGATGGGTACCACAGATGATGGAATAAATAGTTCCATTCCCTGTAGCACCACATCAGTGACAGAGTCAGCAACAGCGCTGGGATCATCCGGCGAGAAGCAAACCCGCCCCCATGGGTAGGATGCAAAGAAAGACCACATTCCGTCCCAATCCGCCGACCTGTAATGCCAAACACGGCGGCAACCTGCAGAACGCAACCGTGGGGGAAGCGTGAGTGGCACCACACTCCGGATCAGACAATGGTCCGAAGAGCCGAGAGGGGCATCGACGGAAACCTGATATCCTTCTGGATGAGAGGTCAGCAGAAGGTCCGGTCCAACAGGGAAGGTGTATGATGCTCCACATCTGGAATCCGCGTAGCTGAAGTAACCAGTTGTGTCAGACCATATGCCAAAGCAAAGTCTTAAACAGATCTCCCCGCATGATCGGTTAAACGTGAACCGAGCCATTCGGCGTGGTGGGCGTTAAAATCGCCAAGGATCACAATCTCTGCGGATGGAGCCTGTTGTAGCAAAGAATCTGTAGCCATATGGACGTGGTCAATGAGACGGTCTGTTTCGACATTACCGCTATGGGACCTATAGAGGCACCCGTAGACGCGTGGATGGTCATCGCTGTCTACGCGTAGCCAAAGGGTGGACATGTCCGAACCTTCAAGACTACCGAGGCGTCAAGAACAGATGTCCTCTCTGACATACACGCAAACTCCAGCCCGAGGCACAAAGGAGTGCTCCAATTTGTATCCCGGGTAGGAGAGATACGAAATATCAGCCGGAGAGGAAACCTGCGTCTTGGTCAGAAAGAGCAATGCCGGCTTCGCCGTCTCGAGATAGTGGACGGCGTTTAGATTCGAGTGAAGTCCCCTGATGTTGCAGAAATTTACGGATAGCGTGGCAAGGGTCGCCTTGGTCTCGTTGCTCAGTGTTTTTGAGCGGAATTTTGCCCCCCCTCTCCCCAGAATACGCGGGGCAGTCTGAGTACCCACGCTCAGGAGTGGAATAACATGGTCGTGGATGCTCAGCGAGGGATTCTCCAGGGGTGCTGCTACTTGGGGTAGTCTAACGTGTAATTCCGCGACCATGTTGATGAGGGGGCGGGGGACTTGGGCCACCGGCCACCTGCACTTACCAGACGAAACGCAGAAGCAGAGCTTCTACTTCACGCCGGTATTCTGTGAGGTCGTGGTACCAACCCGGCTCGAGCCGGCCCAGCAGCAAAAACTGCTGCGTGGCTCTACTACCATTAAAAAACTATGATTGTCAACCTGCCTACTGCCAAACGTGGTAACTATCGCAAACATCTCTTTTATGCAGCAATATATCGGGAAGACTATGTTCAGTAGTGGACTTTGATAGGGATAAATGAATTAATGAAAGTCAAAATCTACTGCTATTGTAAACTAGCCGGCTAAACCGGCTAGTTTACAGTAGCAGTAGATTTTATTACATTTCTCATGTCGAAAATAGTATAAATGGAAGCGCAGATTTAAGTTTAATTATACACTAGCGACTCGTCCCGGCTTTGCCTGGATATTTGTTAATTTAGTGTTATTTAGATTGAAAATAATCTAAGATCATTTATTTTATTAATTTGTTGGTATTTAAAAAATCAACTTTTTCGTACATAAAATAGCCTAGATCGCTTCTGACGTCACTCTCTTTCTATCCGTAAAGTTTCGTTAAAGTTGGTTCAACAGACAGACAGACAGACAGAAACACAGATGAAATCTTTAAAAATGGTTAGTTCTTTATGGTACGCAAACAACCACCTGAGTCTTAAAGATGCCAGTGATTTCAATATTACAGACAGTCTTCAATTTTATTTACTTATATTTATGGATAATACAGTAAATATCAACCAAAATTATAAGGAAGGCGCGTGCAGTTTTAAATTAGGCGATCTCTATGATTCACCGGTCTGGTTATGTTATATTGAACATTAAATATATACGAGATAGTTATATCGTCATTACAGCCATGTCAGCTCATGGACTAAGCTAAGCTAGACTCCGCTAAAGGGATCAGCTGTTGATGTTGGGTTGAGCGGTCGCTGAAAAATTTAATATAGTTAATGTTTCTGCCAAGGCTTCGGTGTCAGAGAAATAAATACTAAAAATGAGATGGGGCGTGACTCGAACTTTAGGCCTAGTCAGTTTGAATAGCCTATCATGTAGAGTATGTCATAGGGGTCATGATTGAAAAGGGGCAAAAAGTTCTCATTACACTCCTAGGGGGCAAATAGGCCAAAAACCAAAAAAATTAAAATTCTTATTTCGGCTATAATTCCGCCTCCTTGGGAGGTTCTTACACATCCCACTAGTTAAAATCTTATATATTTCATGTTTTTATACACCGTTTAAATTTTTAACAGCATGGAGAAATAAAATAATGATTAAAATGAATACACAATTTGAGTTATACAGTATATTAAACGTTTTAACAATATTCTAGTAAACGTAAATATTTTTTTTTTTTTTTTTTTATAGGAGAGGGGGCAAACGAGCATGCGGCTCACCTGATGGTAAGTGACTACCGCCGCCCATGAACAACCGCAACACCAGGGGAATTGCAGATGCGTTGCCGGCCTTTTAAAAAGGAGTAGGCTCTTTTCTTGAAGGTCCCTAAGTCGTATCGGTCCGGAAAAATCCCTGGTGGTAAACTATTCCACAAGGAAGTTGTGCGAGGAAGAAAACATCTTCTAAATCGCACAGTGGTGGACCGCCAATCATCCAGATGGTGTGGATGGTATCGGGAGTTCTGCCGCGATGTGCGTTCGTGAAATTTGGCGGCTGGGATTAATCCGAACAATTCCTCAGAGCACTCCCCATGGTAGATGCGAAAGAAAATGCAAAGAGATGCAACATCTCTTCGCAGTGCCAATGAATCGAGCCGATCGGAAAGGGCTCGGTCGTCGACGATTCGAGCCGCTCGGCGCTGGATGCGGTCAAGTGGAAGGAGCTGGCACTGGGGAGCCCCTGCCCAGAGATGGGAACAGTATTCCATGTGAGGCCGAACCTGCGCCTTGTAAAGTTGCAGGCGGTGTGCCGGCATGAAATACTGTCCCGCTCTGCTGAGCACGCCAAGCTTTTTAGAGGCCAATTTAGCCTTCTCTTCCAAGTGACCACGAAACTGCACGTCACTCGATATGTCGACTCCGAGGATACCGATACTGGCTGAGGCAAGAAGGGGAGTGCCTTGAAACTGAGGAGATACGACAAAGGGGTTCTTTTTAGCGGTAAACGCGCAAACTTGTGTCTTCTGAGGATTAAACTGGACTAGATTTAGTCGCCCCCAATCCGAGACTTTGTCCAGCAAAGACTCGACTTCAGACACAAGTTTGTTCCGGTACTCGGCGACGTTTTCCCGAGAAATATTGGCCCGGCCGGTGTATAGAGCATCACCAGTGCTGTCATCCGCATAGCAATGAATGTTACCAGTTAGCAACATATCATTGATATGCAGAAGAAACAGCGTTGGTGATAGCACACAGCCTTGTGGAACACCAGCGTTAATAGGCTTGTAGTCAGAACATGCACCGTCTACAACGACCTTGATGCTCCGATCTGCAAGAAAGCTGGTGATCCAATTGCACAATTTCTCGGGAAGCCCATAGGAAGGCAGCTTCGAAAGAAGCGCTTTGTGCCAAACCCGATCAAAGGCCTTCGCAATGTCCAGACTAACGGCCAACGCCTCCCCCTTGGATATATATATAGCATATTTAATAAAATATTGCATGCTACATTTAGTAATAATCATTTCCTTTTGCCCAATACAGATTGCGAATTTCTCGCTCACAAACCTTGGGGGCATCTGAAAGCAGCGGCAAATTGCTAAGGTAATACCTTCTTCGTGACTGCTCTTTAGTGTATCGTTGAGGTAGGTAATTTCTTTAATAAAATAGGAATACATTGCGGCTGAACCGCCACCTACATTCTGACATCTTTTTGAAGTTTATAAGGTAAGAAAAAGATTTTAAGTAATGTTGCTTTTTTTAACTCATGATTTATGAATACACAAAAAAATATTTTTAAAACATTTTCGGTAATAAATTTAAAGGTGTATTTACACTAATGCATCTGCATCTGCATGAAATCTGCATTTTTTATATTAGAGCGACAAACGAACTGACAGTTCATCTACTGCAGCACATGACAGTTACATGGTCACTATTGAGAACCAAGATATGCATGAACCAGTAATTATAATAGCGCTCTAACATTTAAAGCGTAGGTGCTGCAAGCTATCGGAGTACAGTAGAGATTGTATGCTTTGTGACAGAAATATAGAAGAAAGTCTTAACTAATGAAAGACGGATGCAAAGGCCAAGATGTCTAGAAATTATTTTCACTATTATAAAATAATTGTGAGAAAGTATTAAGTAAGCCTAATATGTATTTCAAACCGACAATACTTAAAATAAATGATATGTAGCATTGACAATGTGCTCACAAATAATGTAATGCTGTATTGGATTAGTCTAGTAACGATTTTGTTTGTCGCATGAAGGGAATTCATAGCATTATACGCTGTGGTAGACGAAATTTTTACGTTTTTTATGTGGTGTAGCTATATAAGTATGTTAGTTGTAGCACTATTTGGTCGGCTCGACCGGGGAAAGACCACGCTCTCACAGAATACCAGCGTAAAACAGCAGCATAAAGCCCGGTTTCCACCGCGGAAGGGTAATGAGTGGGAAATGGTGAGCGCAACGAACTCCTTTTGAACAAAATAGGTTTGCATTCCCACCAACAAAGAGTTTTGCCTATTGATTTCCACTGCTAACGGATAACGACAGAGAGGAATCACCGGAGCGAGCTGAACGGAATATGAGAAATGGGAAATGAATAGCCAATTTCCACAGAGAAGAAGTTCAGTTGGAGTTTTGAACTGGTTACGTCCGGTAGTGTTTTGTTGTGTGAATTCGCGATGTTATCGAGTGACATGGAATCAAGTGAGGACAGTGATTATGTATACTGGAAGAAAAAGTATATATTATTATATCTTAAGTACAGAAAAAAACGTGCAAAACGGAGATTTTGGTTATGTCGACACATTCGACAAAGAACATTGAAAGGGGAGTATAGGCTATTCAATGATATGGGCGACGAAAAATTTAAGAACTATTACAGGGTTAGCAGAGAACAATTTCAAGAACTTTGTCATTTATAAAGGCCGACATTTTAAAACAAAATACTAACTACAGGAAACAGCAGCGTCGAGCGAGTCCGTGAAGTGAGACTTAGCGGTTAGCCACCGTAGAGTCTATATCACCTGAGGATGCCTCGTGTAGAGGCGAAACACGTGTCGTATTATCGTCAGTGGTGTGTCTTGCCTAGTGTAGTGGTGTTGGGAGTAGCGGTGCTGGGATTAGTGGTGACGGGGTTAGTGCACGCAATTGAGGGAGGGCGGGAGGTGCTTCTTCATACTAGGTAAGACACATCATTTTATTTTATAACGCGGATATTTGCGAAGTAAATTTTTGTAAAAGCTTTTGATTAAATAAATATATTCTTGGTGAAATTCTTCTTTCCTCTGCCCGTTTGTTTTATTCTATAAGGTTTAAAAGTATTATTATAGGTTACAGTTGCGACAAATACATACAAAATTATCTCACAATGCACACATACACCCACGCTCACACGGAATTGCTTTCACTTTTATCTAAGTAATCCCACAGAATAGTAATAGTACAAGTAGTTATACCGAATATACTATAATTTATAATAGATATAGTTCGTCGTAATTTAAATTGCATAAATGATAATATGTATTTAACGATAAAACAGTAATCCCTATTTTTGAAATACTAAAGCTATTTTAAGGAACCCAGTAGACTCTTCGGCTGTACTACATAAGCCCAGTAGTGGAACATATTTTGAAAGCTAGTGAACTAGTGTCAGTATGTATATTTTGAGAACGGTCGGAATACTTATACCAACGGAGGTATAAGTATAAATAGTTACTAGGCTAATAAGAACTAGGCTAATTATGTAATATGCGTATGCATTCTAATTATACATACTCTCTTTAGATGTATAAAATACTTGTAACAGTTATTAGTCCTCCTTTTTACGAGCGAGTGCGAAGAAGCATTAAATGGTCTACAATATAAACATTGGAATGTTCTCCGTAGTGTAGACTGAGCTATTCATTAAAATTAAAATATATTTAAATTGTGCTATATTGCAACTGTTTAATTGATAGCATTGCTTGCATACTTAAAAAATGGAAAATAACAGTTTAAAATATACACTTTTTCGTTATTATTATTTGTAATTAATGAATAAATGATAACTATGTGAGTATAACCGTTACTATGGCATTATAGTGCCACCAACTTATCTGTGAACCGACAGCTTGGCGCTTCTGCGCTGAAGTGTTGCCAGTTCGGGAATATTCCCATCTAAGAGTCTTATATTCCTACATAGAATCCACATACTAGGGTAATGAATTAGTCACGGAATAAAAAGACTAGAACACAGATTTAACAGATATATGTCCAAGAACAAGAAGAAACAAAAATATCATAATTGAACAATTTAAACTTTAATTAAATGATATGCCTTTATGCCTTTTTTACCGGGCGTTGTAATTTGCGTTCCTGTGGTTTATGCGGTTTCCGGTTCTATAACTATTTTGGAAATGAATCCTTGACTAACATCTGAAAAAGAAATGAATTGCATTAACCAATCCATTTATCGGAAATACGAAAGTAAGGAACAAAACATAGCAATACTGGTCAGTATTGCTATGTTTTGTTCCTTTTTGTAGCAGCTGATACTCTTTTATAGACCTGATTGAAAGACATTATCGGTGCTTACCCTCGAGCTTCTTGCTCACAAAAGTTTAATACTTATAAAATAATGTTGCGGGCATCACTTTTAATGGTTTTCGGCATTTTTTATTTTTCTATAAACTCTCAAAACAATGACGTTTCGAGTAACATTTGATTAAATGGCGGCTGTAGTTCACAATTTTGCCGCAGCTGTCAGTTCACAGATAAGTTGGTGGGACTATAGTACTAATTTAAATGGTTGGTGGACATCAAAATGGATTTATCACTGTCAAACTAGACATCTTCATGGAACATCAAAAGACGGATGGTGTGAAATCGATAATGCGCTAGCTCTACAAGCAAGTTCGTTAGGCGACGAAAATTATTTATTGGAATTCACATTAAGAATTTTCTGGAGACATGTTTAATAAAGCTGGTCGCCCTAATAAATCTTTGATGTTGATACCGCAAAAATTATTGATGCAACGTGATTGTAGTATATTTTAAATAAAATATAATAGACTAGAAAGCTAGAAAGAAAGACGGAGTGCTGCGTAAACACCAAGCCAAAACGATGCTCAACTTAATATAAGAGCACCTACGTACTCAATCCCAAGTGTTCAATTAGCCACTTCAGCCTTTGGTTAACGAATATGACGGCATGATTACGTAAACTTAAAGAAAAGGACAACACTAGACGTTTCTGAATTTGCGCGATAAGAACACAAAAGGAGATAGAGAAAATGTAGTGAAATGTAAGTTAAAACATTAAAATGTGTATATTTGCTTCCGCTGCGACGGCTGGGTTCGGAAAATTTTTTTCGGAGGTTTTGTGTGCATTTAAGGTATCTATAAAAATATCTTTGTTTTCCGCCAAAAGATATATTTTTTGCTTGGTCTGAGATTACCATGAATGAAACTCGGGGACAAGACGATTAATGAACGAATAATTAGTTCCCTTTTTTGTCAGTGCGTAATGAAAAGGTTATCAAAATAAATCAAACCTTTGTTCGTATTTAGGAGTGTATAATAGACATAGACATAGACATATGTTTCATTAGCATCAATACACATACAAAATATACATTTAGAAATAATAAGACATAAAAACATACAAGGTAGGTAAAAAACATAAATAAAAATAAATCTCAGCAAGAGTGAGTGATGTGATGCCAAAAAGGATTCCGTCTCAGCATATGCTACCACAGGTACTGCAGCAGCGCTGATTTTCAGGGGAGCCCTGATAAATATTGATTCCGTATTGCGCCCGCGACGATATCGGTGCTAAGATAAACGAAAAATAATGAATCTGCCGTTCACTCAAAGTAAACATTTTTTTTTTTTTTTATAGGATCGGGTGACAAACGAGCACACAGTCCACCTGATGGTAAGTGGTTACTGTGACCCATAGACATCTACATCTATCCTCAATAAAGACTCAAGATGCACATGCGTTGTCACCCGTGAGGACTAAGATGGAATGCCTCTTTGCCAGTAAAAAGGGTCTCCGGTTCTCTACACTCACCATACGAAACACAGCAGCGTTAAGCTGCTATTTTACGCGGGTTTTCTGTGAGAGCGTGGTCCTTCCCCGTTCGAGCCGACCCATTCGTGCTACAACCATAATATAGCTGCAGCATGGCTCTACCACGTAAAAATTTCCAAGTATATACATAAAAGTATTGTATATTATATTAAAATTAAACACATACACAAACATACACATATCATCATCATTACAGCCCTTCACAAGTCCACTGCTGAACATAGGCCTCCCCCAAAGAATGCCACAAAGCACGGTCCCGAGCCACCTGCATCCATCGACTTCCTGCAAATCTTACCAGGTCGTCACTCCATCTAGTGGGGGGACGCCCTACACTTCGCCTGCCGGTACGAGGCTGCCACTCGAGAACCTTTCTTCCCCATCGGTTGTCGGTTCTTCGAGCTATATGGCCGGCCCATTGCCACTTCAGCTTACTAATCCGTTGGGCTATGTCGGTCACTCTGGTTCTACTGCGGATATCCTCATTTCTGAGTTTATCACGCAGAGAAACTCCGAGCATAGCCCTCTCCATAGCTCGCTGAGCGACCTTGAGCTTCCTCATCCGGCCAGCAGTGAAGGACCACGTCTCAGTTCCGTATGTCATCACTGGCAACACGCACTGGGTGTACAGTCTCGTTTTCAAGTTTTGAGGTATACCTGACGAGAAGATGTGCCGTAATTTCCCGAACGCTGCCCAACCGAATTGAATCCGTCGATTGACCTCTCGGTCGAAGTTGGACTTACCTAGTCGGACTATTTGTCCCAGGTAAACATACTCGTCAACAACTTCGAGCTTAGTGTTCCCAACAACTACCGGCATAGGTGTGACATGGACATTAAACATGATCTTTGTTTTGTCCATGTTCATCTTAAGACCTATCCGTTGGGAAACACTATTGAGGTCATTGAGCATAGTGCTTAGGTCCTCCAGCGATTCTGCCATAAGGACTATATCGTCGGCAAATCGAAGGTGAGTGATGTACTCGCCATTGATGTTGATACCGTATCCTTTCCAGTCCAGAAGCTTGAAAACATCTTCCAATGCAGCGGTGAAGAGTTTCGGGAATATGACGTCACCCTGTCTTACACCTCTCTGCAATTGGATAGGTTTCGTACTCTGGTTCTGTACTCGGATAGCCATCGTAGCCCTACTGTACAAGCACTTCAACACTTCGATATACCGACAGTCAACTTGGCATCGCTGAAGGGACTGCAGCACCGCCCAAATTTCGACGGAATCAAAGGCTTTCTCATAGTCCACATACGCCAGACATAGTGGCAAATTGTACTCCTCGGACTTCTGTACAATTTGCCGAAGGGTATGTATGTGGTCTATGGTGCTAAAGCCTTTTCGGAAACCGGCTTGTTCGGGAGGCTGGAAGTCGTCAAGTCTGCGCGCGAGACGATTCGTAATGACTCTCGAAAACAGCACGTAGACGCGGCTCAGAAGGGAAATCGGTCTATAGTTCTTCAAGAGAGCGTTGTCGCCTTTCTTGAAGAACAAGACCACCGCACTTCTGCTCCACGCCTCCGGTGTAATGCCACCATGGAGGACGGAATTAAAGAGCTTCTGAAGGACTTCAAGTACCGGTTTTCCACCCGCTTTCAGAAGCTCCGCTGTAATTCCATCCTGGCCTGGGGCCTTGCCGTTTTTAAGGTGCTGGAGAGCCATTCTAATCTCGCTCAGACTGACGTCCGGGATATCATCGGAATAATGTCGGATAAGACTCGCTCTTGGATCGTTACTCACACTTGCGTGTGGCTCCAACGATGACGTGTACAGCTGCCCATAGAACCTCTCAATCTCACTCAAAATATCAGGTGCCCCGGAAACGATGCTGCCACATTCGGTCTTCAGCTTTGACAGTTGGCTCTTTCTGGCAGACAGATCTCTGGCAAAGACTTTGGAGCCTTGGTTCCGCTCGATCGCTTCTACAATACGAGCTGTATTGAAGTTACGTAAGTCCCGCCGCATGCATTTGGAGATCTGTCTGTTCAGTTGCCTGTATGCTGTCAAATCTGTTGAAGAATGTAGCTTTATCTCCCGTCTAACAGCCATGAGATTAAGAGTGTGATCGGAGAGTTTTTGTGTTCTTCTGCGGCGGGTCTTGCAGAACTTAGCTCCGACCGCATGGACAGTTTCCACGAGCTTGTCATTCAAATCGTCCACTTCATTGCAGTCTTCTAGGCACTGAAAACGGTTTTGCAACTCGAGCTGAAAGGTTTCGGGACTTTGGATTAGAGCACGAGGGGGACGGAGCGTTGACTTCATTAGACGAGACCTCTCCAACTTAACGTTTAGGTTCAGTGTGCCTCTAACCATTCGGTGATCGCTGCCGGTTTTCACCCTCGCGATCACTGAGACATCACTGAACAGTTGTCGTCTGGTCGTCATAATGAAGTCAATCTCATTTTTTGTCGAACCGTCGGGGCTCGACCAGGTACATATACATATACATATATATATATTAGCTGGCCAGGCATACGTTGTTCTGCCCTTTCCGACGACTCTTTGTCCTTTCAAAAATACTTAAATTCGCAATAAAAAATTTTGAGGGTTACTTATCGGGTCAAAAACTATCCTATCTCTCAAGTTGGACAAAACTTCATATAGTCTGCAAAATTTCATTGAAATCAAGTCAGTAAGTTGTTTAGGAGTTTATCGCGGACGAACAATGTGACACGTAATTTTTATATATAAAGATATATACATATGCACACATATGTTTGTGTGTATGTGTGTATATTAAATATAACTTAAAAATACACATACGTAAACGTAGCTATACACACTCACACACAAATATATTTTATTATATATTATATATACATTAACTATCCTCATGCTCATGTATTATAGAATGTGGCCTTTCCTTGTCTAGATATTTGCACACACCTAATTATTTGGTTCTTTATTTAGTTCCTTATTCAAAAACTTTATCGAAATTTACGACTTCACGAAAATAAAAGATATTCCAAAAAGATATTAAAATGCAGTAGTGGCCTACAGCTGGATAAAGGTCTACAATTTTTTTTCGATTTTAATACAAGTATATATTGAAATCGCATTCACGACTACCTGCCATGTTCAACTGGAACTTGTGGTGATAGATAGATTTTGATCTCTCATTGATTTGTGCGTAGAATCATTGCTTAAAAATGGTTCAAAATGTCGTCAGCTTAACGGTTCCACGCCCTTCAAGAATATTACAACATCTTCTTGAAAGCTTTAAAATGTTCCAAAAATACCCATTATGAAAACCATAATATTGTTTTGTCATGTATCATAACTAAAAAAACATATTTATCTTCATCATTTATTAGTTTATATCAACTATAAATATGAATTTTACAAACAATGTGGATAACGTTTGTTCTTTGAAATCAGTTTTAAAAGATTGTGTTGTTTTAAAATGTGAACTTCCTTTGTAGTTGAGAACGTTAAGAATTTTCTTAGTTGTGCTGTTAAGTTAAATACTTTGCATGTGTCCTCATTCCCTGACGTCGCTCATAACGACTAACACAAAGCCTTTATTGTGTCATGATGTAAAAAAAAACTGACGCCGCGTCCAGTATCTTTAAGAGACTATGCGCACATTATAAGTACATATGCAGCGACCGAAGTATGTGGTATGCACTAACTACAAAATATCTACTTTTTTAAGTATAACAGAAGAGTGCGATATACAAAAGCCTTTTAAAAAATGTACCAGTTGGAATCCAATATTGAAGGCATTCATGAATTTTGCTGCCACCAGGGCGGCGCCACTTAGAAATGAGTTGAAATATTTGACAGATTTCATAGCGAAGCGCGGTGTAGTAAATTTGTTAGAAAAGTGTAAAGGTTATTTTTTTTTTCTAAAATATTACTTATTATTTATATTATTTAGATTACAAGTGGATAAACCAAATTACGGATATTGCTAAAAGAAAAATAACTTAAAAATATTACAAATGTGTATAACATTAAGGAATACAGCACAGATGCACTGTTTTACACAGGAAACCGGAAACCTTTAATTAAAACGCATTTTCCCAACTATCTGGTGAGCGTAATATTATTAGCCCTTATTGGAATAATTGCCCAGACTCATTACTCAGGACAGGTGGGTTGATGAGCAGAGAACCTTTACTTTATTACTGATTCCCACCTTAAATTTGAATGATTTCGGTTACCATTTTGAAATAGATATACCGTTATTAGTTAATAAATTACTTCGAGCGACAGTAGTTTAATAGTAGGGTGCGGAGTGTCAAACTCAGAAAGTTGTCGTTTCGAATCAGCCACACTGCTTACTTATGCTACGACCACACTACCATGATATGGCAATAATTATGGCCATAATTGAAACAACACCTAAGTGTAGCCACGATTTATGGCTATAATTTTACAATGTCAATAAATATGGCATATGACGGTTTGCAATAGCACGGGTGGTGGTCTTGTTCGCACATCAAATATGTTTTTTTTATATTTACTCGAAGACTACAAATTAAATGAAACTAATTTTTACGGATTTTATTGCGTTTAATTTAACTTTTTAATTCCCAACATTTCGGGTGATTTGCAGCACCCATGGTCACAGGGGGACTGAGGTGTTTGACATTTAGTTTTTGTTAATTTTTGGTCAGAACTACGCAGGATGAGTTCATAGTATCTTGAAGTCTTGCAGCGGTATGCTTGGGTTTGGATTTAAGTTTGTTAATTATAGGAACAATTCGAAATTCGAATTCAATAAACTTTTTTGTGACCAGCATTCTAAAAGAAAAGTTTTTACTGTGTGACAATACTTATGACCTGACTAGATATATATATATATATATATATACATCGCAGCCAACTAGCTTTCTTAACATTTTAGTTAACAGCATGACCTTTTTTCTAAACGGCGCCATTTAACCAGCTGCCAAATGATATTCGGCCGATGTGTCTAATACAACATCGCACCTATATTGTAAAATTAGCGACTGTAGGTTACACACAATAACCTTGGTATTTCATATCCGGCATATTTTATGAGGTGGTTATATCCCTGTATGGTCTTTACAAACCGCATATTTCTGCACATCATCATTTTTACCTTATTATATCATTTTTCATTCTTATCAATTCAGTACGCAATAATTCGCCGTCGCGCATTGTACTCACTATCAATAATATCGGAATAAATTACATAATCAGTTCAAGCCTTATCAACATCTAAGATTGTACAGCACATCAGCTCGTACAATCCCTAACTATTTAAGTAAAGAGAACCTTCTAGCATTTTGGGATGAGAACTCTTGGGCCTGAACACACTAGTACATACTAAATTTAAATTACAAATGTTATTACCAACGGTAAATGGCAACGCACCTGCAATTCCCCTGTTGTTGCAGTTATATTACGTTCATGGGCAGTGGTCCACATATCAGGTGACCCGCATACTAGTTTGCCCCCTCTTGTATAAAAATATTATTATTATTCATTCGCTTCGATGAGAATTATTTCGTCGATTTATTATCCAGAGCTTATCGCAATTTTATTCCAAGAAAGTGATTAGGAGGACATCAACTTCTAACAAGATTAATGGATCGTTTCAACCAACCATTCAATTTGCTCAACAGAGTTGGAAGTGAGCGGTATATTAAAAGAACTCGTGTACATGCGCAATAGAATAAGTATTTAAAGTAAAAGAATAAGTGTCATTACGGGATAGAGCCACGCTGTATCTGAAACATGGCTGCATCACGAACGGGTTGGTTCGATAGGGGAATGATTATACTGCGACAGCACACCGTTGCTGTATTACGAATGATGAGTGGCGATAACCGAAGACAATTTATAATGTTATCGGGGCAGTTATCCCACATCCGCTTTTTTATTGTTAACCGTGGATAGATGCACGTGGTAGAGCCATGCTGCAGCTATATTAGTAGTATAGTTGTAGCACGAATGGGTCGGCTCGACCGGGGTAAGACCAAGCTCTCACAGAATACCAACTTAAAATAGCAATTTAACACAGCTGTGATTCATATGTTGAGTGTAGAGAACCGGAAACCCTTTTTACTGGTAAAGAGGCATTACATCTTAGTCCTCACGGGTGACAACGCATCTGCATTTTATTGGCATAATATATATTCGCAAACGACTATAGATTTAGATGTCTATGGGCCACAGCAACCACTTACCATCAGTTAGAGTGTGTGCTCATTTGTCACTCTATCCTATAAAAAAATAGATCAAGATGTCGACGGGCCACAGCATCCACTTACGATCACGGGTACTGAGTTCTCGTTTGCCACCGTAACTTCTTAATAGACACAGACCAAAACAAATAAGGAGACGCTGCCAACTTTCATCTTCCTAATAACAACCAGGAAATAAAACTGCGGTTGTCAACCCACTTGCAAATGTCGTTAACTATGTCTAGTATACCCCTCATGAGGCAAACAATGGAGAAGCATATGTACAGAAGTGGACTTCGATAAACTGTAATGAATGATGCACATTGATGACATATGGAACCGAGAAGTGCTTTTTCATTGCTGTCCGTATGAGGAAACTTAAAGTTGCCCAGCAATGTAAGAATCTCTATCTGTAGTAGAAAAAGACAAACCGCGACATATTCCAATGGGTTAGTAAACTGAAGTGACAATGGGCTGGTCATATAGCTCGAATATTAAACAATGACAACACATTTGCATTTTGATTCATCGTGGAGGAGAGATGTAGATGTCTATGGGCCATAACAACTATTTACCATTGCTGTGTTTCGTTTGGTGAGTGTAGAGAACCGGAGACCCTTTTTACTGGAAACGAGGTATACCATCTTAGTCCTCACGGGTGACAACGCATCTGAATTTTGATTCTTAATCGAAGATAGATGTAGATGTCTATGGGCCACAGCAACCACTTACCATCAGGTAGACTGTGTGCTGGTTTGTCACTCTTATCCTATAAAAAAATCGAAGGGAAAGAATGTAAGCGAAATATAGGATAACCCCCTTACTAGATAAGAGACGACGAAAATAAGCAGGAATTCAATGGATGCAGGTGGCTCTAGACTATGTTTTGGAGCATTCTTTGGGGAAGGCCTATGCCTAGCAGTGGATTTGTGAAAATCATCGTTATTGCATTGACGATGTTATTGTTTATTTATTTGTTCAAGTCACAGCAATTGCACATCATTATAACACTTTAAAACAAAAACTATTGCTCCCGTAGTTGCCGACCTCTATATTGCCGACATCTATCGCTTCGATCGAATGCCTCGTACCGTTTGGTTCGGCAAAGGAGTGGAATAATTCACCATCGTCTGTCTTTTCATTCGATTTTCTCAAAAGTGATTAGACTTTTTCAATCTAAGTCAGTGCAAGTGCACTTAAATGTAATTAAAAGTTACCGTTTTTGGCTATATCATCAAAATAAAATATGTGAGTGCTTACATAAATAATTTATGTACATACATCCTCAGATACCTAAATAAAAGTTGTAGTTTGTTCAAAGCGTAAATAAAATTTCTTTCGAAATTATTTTCATGTACTTTTTATTCATAACTTAAAATTTGAGAATAAGTCTCTGTAATCTGCTAATACCAATTTTCACGTCTAACATTTTGCTTTTCAACGTAATCTGAGATTTACGACCGCTACGAAAATGTTGAGAATGTTTAAAGACGCCAAGACTTTGTCGCCATTTAGGGACATTTATATTTTGCGACGTAGCATCGTAAATATATTTGTTTATTACTTAAGATATACGTCAATGTAACCATGTTTGAAGATTTACTATAGTAACACAAGATTAAGAAATGGTATGAGAAAATTAGTTACAAGCAAACAGGTTTTGGAGAATGGTAAGTTTTATTTTAAATGTGTTCTTCAATAAGAAATAGTCTGTTTTATTATTCGAAGTTAATATAAAGCTTATGCCTATATCTGTATTTCAAATGCAATCCATTATTAAGAGCAAAGTGTGCGTAATTAGACATTTAAATAAATACAGGTCTTCTATTTATTTCATATATGTAGTGAAAACCTAAAAAGTAAAGTTACAGCTTATATCTGCGTTCCACTTTTGGGCGTCCTAGGATGTGTACACCGTGCTGCCCAATACGTGATGGCGGACTACACATCATGTTTTCAAAATATTTTTTAAATTTCTTTGACATGCACGTTTTCCTTCAATGCTGAGCACTTGGTAAATTAGCACTTACTAGTTTGTGCCGTGAGTTAAGCGTTCGATGTAAATTAGTAAGCGAGCTACCAAGATTCATGAAATTGTTAATTGCCATTTATCGTGAACCACCTTTCTAGTCACGTTATATGGCCGTATGATGGCAACGTAAGAGAATGTGTAATGGATACGTATTCACACATTTTGGTTTCAAAGGAGTGCGGAATATCCACGTGAAGCTCTGAAGCGGACTGCAATTGTGTGTCGTGTTAAACATCGTTTTACAGCATATAACAACTCGTACCGGACCACCGCCGACAAATCGGATTTACAGTGATGCGGGTAGAACTGTGAGAAACAAACTCTGTGCGTATTTTGCATGTAGCAAACATTATTTATTTTTAAAACCGTATAAAACACTGCATACTTTATACATGCATTACGTCAGACGTTCCACATAAATGTTCCTCACTACTCTGCAATCAGACAAATTGCTCTCTGTCACTGTTCTGAGTGGAATTGTTCACGTGACGAAGAAATCATATGTGATTGTAGCACAAAATATTCCATCACCACATCTTGTCCCTTATGAGGGTTTACTATAAGAGGGTTTACTATAAAAATAGTGTTAGATGTGTAAGGGGCGTGACAATTGCGGCGACTTCCCTATAATGAATGACTCCCATTTTATAGGGGACAGGGGTATATTTTTATTAGTTTTCTTAAGAAATAGAGACTAAAGGTCAGTGCAAACCAGCGGAGGGTATAAAAATGGTTTTGAATTTCATCAATTTACATTCATTTCGAAATAAAGAAAACGTTATTTTATATCTCGGATAATGAACCTGCTACCTGGAATTCCTCTTGGTGTATTAAGGACATGTGTTTATTAAACTTTTTCGGCAAAACTTGATAACAATACCGAATTCAGCACCACTAATAAGAAATCCACGACAAACTTAATTTTGTGTGAGTTTCTCGTGGATCAAAAGTAAGCGTGACTAACGAGCGCACAGTCCACCTCATCGTAAGCGAATGCTGTAGCCCATAGATGCCTACATCATTCCTCGATTAGCGTTGTCACCCCTGTAGGCAAAGACCAAATGCCTCCTTATGTCGATAACGAGAGAGGCCCATGACCAGCTAATGAAGAAACGTGTACCGTTTGTAAAATAAATAAAATTAACTTTTAATAAAAAACAAAAGACGACTTTAAAGAACTAAAAATAATAAAATCATTTAATGTTCTGAAGTCAGTGTATAGAAGAAAGCTAAAATGTGAAATTATTTTATTTTTAACCCTTTAAGTGTACTAAGGAATATTACAATCCAAATGTCGCTTAAATAGTTATACATCAAACATCATCTCCTGTTATGCTAGCGTCAGGAGTGCAATGTTTTCTCAAAATTTATATGAGACTTCCACAAAAATGTATACAATTTAATTAAAAAACAACCATCAAAATAGGTTAACAATTGACGAAGATATCGCGTAATACACATGCAATATATTATTAATCTACCTTTAATTCGTGACATAACTTGAGTGGAGACTATTTTGGTTCATATATGGTTATTTAAAAAAAATTGTAAGCTTGAAAATTATTTTCGTCTTTCCTGATGGTTTTATTTGTTATATGTATTTGCTAAATAAACGTATTTCATTCGTTATTTCAATGAATATACAGTCGAATTAAGAGCCTCCTCTTTTTCCGAAATGGCTAAATGTTTTCACGAAGTCATCACATTGCATAAAATATTTGGATTATAAGCGAATGCATCGCAAAAACACCTCACATCCCATGATCGTAGCTAATCAGTTCTATCTATGTGTAGTATACATGAACAAGTCAGTAATCAACTTTTATGTGGGTAATCTCTTCAGTGAATCAGTTTACGCACATAAGCGTTTTTTCGCTTCGTCCACGAGATTGAAGTCACTTTGCGAGATAGCTCAGGGTTCTCATCACATACGGAGATATACTTTCGAGGTCCGTATATCTCTAATATAAGTGTACAAATTCCTTGCGAATTTTTCTCGATGGATAATTCTTGTCGCGGAGTATTTAGTGTTATGAATTTACATTTTTATACAAACACGTAATTTTAGTGTTCAAAATGCAACACTGGTACGATTATTATAAGCAGATGGTAATAGAAGATTAGTGTTAATACTACATTTGCCGGTGGATATCCTGTAACGAGCAATTAAATAACCAGCAAATAACTATCCTGTAGTAAATTATTCTATAATCTGAATAAAATATTTTCCTCAATTTTGGTTTTCACTGAATTTAACTGGTGTATGTACATACGTAGGTAGTATGAATTTATGTATAACGTATGTAAAAAAAAAAGTAAAAGGTCGTAAAGGAAATGACCTCAGCAGGCCACTTCTAAACCAAGGCTTTCCTCATAGATTGCCTCATATTTGGCAACTGCAGTTGTTTCATTATTCAGTAATTATCAGGAAAATGCTGCTATCTCCGGTATAATATAGAGTAATAAATTCTCCTGTGCCGCCACTACACGGTTAATTATTATGACAAATTACAAATAAAACAAATTATATTCAATAATTAAGTTATAGATTTCTAGTAAATTAACTCACGTTGGAAAAAGTAGGAATAGGCAAATTCAACAAAGAGCCCACTTCAGATGTGTGTTGGTGGGCTGCGGCGAGAGAGGGGTGTCCTCTCTCTAACGCTGCAGCCGAGGTGGAGTCGCTGGAGAAGAGGAGGTATGGCGATGCGCCACTTGGCCTATCCTCTGCGACTTTGTTGGCGCCGAACCCCTGATGTGGCAGTGGTGGACCCGCGGAGGGAGAGGAGTGTTGGTATTGCAAGGCACAGTTCTCCTTATCCTCTGCGGCTGAATCTTCATTGGCGGCGGAGCCGCAGACCAGATCCGACGCTGGGGTCAGGAAAGTTGGTGCTTCCGAGTTTTGGACCCATGGCCTCCGCGTATCAGGTTCGGCGGGTCCATTGTTCAAGGAAGAGTTGAAGGATGCGTAGGAATGCGCATTTTGTGTTCCTAGTGCGCCTTTCCCAAGAGGGAAAAGTGTGAGGAGAAGTCCCCTACCGAGAAGGTGCTGCCATGGCGCGCCCGGAGCTGGTGGGACGCAGATGTATGCGATAGCGTTCCCGTGGTCCTGCCAATATGCGGCAAAGGTAGTAAATATACCATATGGTTTTAGTCGTTGCGAGTCCGACATAACCCGTCCTTACCCCCGCGAGATGGGTATGCGTTGGCATTTCTCCATGTTTTTTTTTTATACCAGAGAGGGCAATAGACCATGCGGCTTCACTGATGGCAAGTGACTACCGCCGCCCATAAACAACTGCAACACCAAACTTGTGTCTGAAGTCGAGTCTTTGCTGAACAAAGTCTCGGATTGGGGGCGACTAAATCTAATCCAATTTAATCCTCAGAAGACACAAGTTTGCGCGTTTACCGCTAAAAAGAACCCCTTTGTCGTATCTCCTCAGTTTCAAGGCACTCCCCTTCTTGCCTCAGCCAGTATCGGTATCCTCGGAGTCGACATATCGAGTGACGTGCAGTTTCGTGGTCACTTGGAAGGGAAGGCCAAATTGGCCTCTAAAAAGCTTGGCGTGCTCAGCAGAGCGGGACAGTATTTCATGCCGGCACACCGCCTGCTATTTTACAAAGCGCAAGTTCGGCCTCACATGGAATACTGTTCCCATCTCTGGGCAGGGGCTCCCCAGTGCCAACTCCTTCCACTTGACCGCATCCAACGCAGAGCGGCTCGAATTGTCGACGACCGAGCCCTTTCCGATCGGCTCGATTCATTGGCACTGCGAAGAGATGTTGCATCCCTTTGCATTTTCTTTCGCATCTACCACGGGGAGTGCTCTGAGGAATTGTTCGGATTAATCCCAGCCGCCAAATTTTACGAACGCACATCGCGGCAGAACTCCCGATACCATCCACACCATCTGGATGATTGGCGGTTCACCACTGTGCGATTTAGAAGATATTTTCTTCCTCGCACGACCTCCTTGTGGAATCGATTACCATCAGCGATTTTTCCGGACCGATACGACTTAGGGACCTTCAAGAAAAGAGCGTACTCCTTTTTAAAAGGCCGGCAACGCATCTGCGATTCCCCTGGTGTTGCAGTTGTTCATGGGCGGCGGTAGTCACTTACCATCAGGTGAGCCGCATGCTCGTTTGCTCCCTCTCCTATAAAAAAAAAACCAGGAGAATTGCCGACGCGTTGCCGGCCTTTTAAAAAAGAGTAAGCTCTTTTCTTTAAGGTCCATGTTAAGAAAAGGAGTAAAACTGACGACTATGATGACGATAGCGATTGTGGGTATGTGTTTGTGTGTATTAGCAATAGCTCTGAGTTTGTAACCAAAGAAATTATGGTTAAGGATTGGTGCTGTGTGTGATTAGTGATTAGTGGCGGCGAACCCATTGGTGGATGTCGTAAAAGTCGGCAGAGGGAAACAGCTGAAAGTAAAAACCACTGCAATGGCAACTCACCTGCTATGTATGATAATTATGGCAAACATTAGAAAATCCAATTGGGTATACCTAAAGCGCATTAAAAAATTATATATAACATGATTATACGGAATTTTTAAAGTAGTTTAAATACATTTCGACAGCACTATCGGCTTCAACACCCTCAAAAATCATGAAAATGACACCAAAGATGAAAAATTTGATATCTATTGCAGCCGCCACCTTGGATTTACATTTCGACAGCACTATCGGCATCAGCACCCTCGAAAACCATGAAAATGACACCTATGATGAAAAAATTGATATCTATTGCAGCCGCCATCTTAGATTTACATTTCGACAGCACTATCGGCTTCAACACCCTGGAAAACCATGAAAATCACACCCATGATGAAAAAATTTATACCTATTGCAGCCGCCACTTTGGATTTACATTTCGACAGCACTATCGGCTTCAACACCCTCGAAAACCATGAAAATGACACCTATGATGAAAAAATTGATATCTATTGCAGCCGCCATCTTAGATTTACATTTCGACAGCACTATCGGCTTCAACACCCTGGAAAACCATGAAAATCACACCCATGATGAAAAATTTGATATCTATTGCAGCCGCCACCTTGGATTTACATTTCGACAGCACTATCGGCATCAGCACCCTCGAAAACCATGAAAATGACACCTATGATGAAAAAATTGATATCTATTGCAGCCGCCATCTTAGATTTACATTTCGACAGCACTATCGGCTTCAACACCCTGGAAAACCATGAAAATCACACCCATGATGAAAAAATTTATACCTATTGCAGCCGCCACTTTGGATTTACATTTCGACAGCACTATCGGCTTCAACACCCTCGAAAACCATGAAAATGATACCCAAGATGACAAAAATTTATACCTATTGTAGCCGCCACATTGGATTTACATTTCGACAGCACTATCGGCTTCAACACTCTCGAAAACCATGAAAATGACACCCATGGTGAAAAAATTGATATCTATTGCAGCCACCATCTTGGATTTACCTTTCGACAGCACTATCGGCTTCAACACCCTCGAAAACCATGAAAATGACACCCATGATGAAAAAATTGGTACCTTCTTCAGCCGCCATCTTGGATTTACATTTCGACAGTACTATCGGCTTCAACACCCTCGGAAACCATGAAAATGACACCGATGATGAAAAAATTGATACCTATTGCAGTCGCCATCTTGGATTTACATTACGACGGCACTATGGGCTTCAACACCCTCGAAAACCATGAAAATGATACTCAATATGAAAAAATTTGTATCTATTGCAGTCGCCATCTTGGATTTACATTTCGACAGCACTATCGGCTTCAGCACCCTCGAAAACCACGAAAATGACACCCATGATGAAAAAATTGGTACCTATTGAAGCCGCCATCTTGGATTTACATTTCGACAGCACTATCGGCTTCAACACCCTCGAAAACCATGAATATGACACCCATGATGATAAAATTGATACCAATTGCAGCCGCCACCTTGGATTTACATTTCGACAACCCTATCGGTTTCAACACCCTCGAAAACTATGAAAATGTCACCCATGACAAAAAAAATTATACTACTTACTTTTAGTACGTACTAATATTATTTATTCTGTGCTTTTAAAATATTGTAATAAAAAAAATCTCATATTATTATTACAATCAAGTATTTAAGAAATTCGGTTATTCGAATATTGTGTATTTGTACAGCGATCTTTTTAAGCCGCTGCAAACAACCGAAATAATGTCCACTCACGACGGCGACTAAAGCCGAACTAAACTACTCTGTGGCTGTAGCTCCCCATTTACAGAAATAATTTACATACAAGGCTACCAAATCAACGAAAATTTCACCATTTTGGAGCCGAAAAAAATTAATTATAGCTAAACAAAACAAAATTACACTGCCATTTACATTCAGTGGGTTCCCACATGACTGATGAAGAGATTAAAAAATAGATTGAGTTAAACAATTGATATTTTCAAAAGATATCGTGTTTACAAGCCTTGGGGATATGATAAATCCACACCATAAGCAACTAAAACCCCCTTTTTTATTTAAAAATAGCAATTAATCGATTTAAAAAAAAATTAATAAGTTCAACAATCATTTATCTTTCTAACAATGTGCTTTTTTATCATTTATATGTATAATATGATTGCTAGATACGATTTTATTCGATTAAACGTTGGAATATTAATTTTTAGGCGATAGTAGAACATACCTTGCGCTTTCGTTTAAGGTATGCAATATTCATCTCATAAGCCAAACTATTTGTGAAGTCTGTTTTCCGATGTTGCATGTTTGTTAGGCTGTAATAAAAGAACGAATGAATATCGGTACAAAAAGCGCCAACAAGTGAAAAGTAAACAGAGTATTGTTGAGAAATTTTTATCTTTTTTACACAATTTTAATACGAAAATTGTAGAAACATTGCATCTGTGCTTTCACTAACGAGGTTTTCCGAACGCGATTTCAATTTGTACCGTGTACAATGGGAATTGTGAATTGCGATAAATAACAACACAGTGATAATAGATTCAATCTGTCGACTCCATCAGAGATTTATGTTTTTTTATAGATGAATTGACGACTTCATGAGAGTGCAAGAAGTCAATGGGTGAAGCTTGATCAGGGCCGTGCAATTATTAGTATATAATATTTTGAGTAGTTATCAGGAAGATGCTGCTGCCAATCCCAGGAGACCCGGTTGTTCCCAACGGACATAAATGATACATTTTGTAGATCCTTCATCGCCATGTTTTGCAACCGGATCATTATATTTCGGACCTTTTTATTTTAGTATGTTATTATTCACGTAGATAAATAAATGAACTTCGTACCGGTAGACGAAAGGCGGCCCCCATTTGATGGAGTGGCGACCTGGTAAGACATGCAGGAAGTCAATGGATACAGGTGGCTCAGGACCGTGCTTTGTGGCATTTCTTGGGGGAGGCTTATATTCAGCACTGGACTTGTGAAGTGCTGCAATGATGATGATGATGATACCCGCTACACACATAACATAATGAGAGTTAGGAATTATATGGTCAA
Organism: Parnassius mnemosyne; assembly: GCA_963668995.1. Lineage (NCBI taxonomy): Eukaryota > Metazoa > Arthropoda > Insecta > Lepidoptera > Papilionidae > Parnassius > Parnassius mnemosyne. The sequence goes on from CAVLGL010000159.1 coordinate 15,394,461, forward strand.
GTATGTAACAAAAGTATGAGATTGCGTTAAAATAGTGCGTACTTGAGCGTACATGGTGCAGACGAACTGCGCTTCGCTGACCGATATCAGAAATGTATCCTTTGGCGGCTACGGCGTCTGTCTGCCGCCGAACAGCGGGGACGTTTGCAGTATGTGATTTGTGTCGTATATTATCTGTGGGCGTTTGGCTGCAACTAGTACAGGATCAATTCTGCAACGTTTATAAACCAGCATACAAAACATTTGCTTAAGAGGATTGTGAAGTGCCGACACGCGGCATGAGTAGGTATTTTCAACAATGCTGTCTGTTTCATACCGCTCGCTCTGTATCGCCGTATCGTGCGACACACCTTAATCTGGGTTTATACGTTTTTCTTTTTCAGGTTCCGTACTCAAAGTGTAGGTAGGGTAGAGCCGCCGTTGTAGCTCAGATGGTTAGCGTTCCGGTAAATTTGACAGTACGCAAGCAACCCGCGTTCGATCCCTGCCGGCACCAATGAAATTGTTAATTAGAATTTTAAGTTAATTATACATGGTAGAGCCATGCTGCAGCTATATTATGGTTGTAGCATGAACGGGTTGGCTCGACCGGGGAAGGACCACGCTCTGAACCAGCGTCAAACAGCAGCTTAACGCTGACGGAGACCCTTTTTACTGGAAACGAGGCATTCCATCTTAGTCCTCACGGGTGACAACGCATCTGCATTTTGATTCTTAATCGAAGATAGATGTTGATATCTATGGGCCACAGCAAGCACTTACCATCAGATGGACTGTGTGCTCGTTGGTCTCCCTTATCCTATAAAAAAGTGCTAATTTACTACGTGCTGGCGGTAAAGAAAAACATTGTGAGGAAATCTGCATGTCTGACAAATAAGAAAAAAGGTATTTCGAAGACATGTGAAGTCCGCCAACACGCAGTGGGCAGCGCGGTCGACACTTCCTTGTCCTAAAACCCTCTCAGAAATGAGAGAAATGCTGTGCACAGCAGTGGGACGTATATATAGGCTGTAACTAACTTTAACCCAAAGGGTAAACAACGGGACCCTATTACTAAGCCTCCGCTGTCCGTCCGTCCGTCTGTCTGATAGCGGGTTGTATCTCATTATCTGTAATAGGTAGACAGTTGAAATTTTCACAGAATGTGTATTTCTGTTGCGGCTATAACAACAAATAATAAAAATAAAAATTAAAGGGGTCTCCCTTACTAGAAACGTGTTTCACGTTGATACGGAACTCTACATGCGCGAGCCCGACTCGCCGGCTTTTTTTTAGTGATTCAGTTTAGTTTAATTATAAATAACAAAAACACTCGAGGAACTTTTTAAGCCAAAAATATAGTACGCAATATTTCTCTAAAATAAACACGTAGGTCCGTACGTTTTTTATTATACCTGGGTAGATTGAAAAGTTTGCGGCCTCATACAGACATGATTTAAAAATTTAATTTCTTTTTGCCTTCATTATATTCAGTAAGACTTTAGTTGTCATTGTGTGAAGTTTAATTTTAGTGTTACTTTTGATTGAGAGTTTACAGTGTTTTATTGAGCGTTAAGGCCTTAACAGTGGTTGAAATGCCTAAATCTAGGATATTTAATTAAAAAAATCTCAATAACTGTTCATTTAATCCACAAAGAAAAAATACAGGGTAAAAGAAGAAGATTTGGTTAATGTTTTTAATTTAACAAAATTGTATTTTTGTCAACCCCTTATTAGAAAAAAAAATCCCTAAAGAGTACCAATCTTTGTCATATTTTGCAAAATTTCTCCAAAACGGCACAAGCTTTTTAAATAGTTCTTACACTAAAAAAAAGGTCTTAAAAATATTAATATTTTTAATTGAGAGTTTTATTTTTATTCCCCGTTTTATAAGAGAATATATCATTTTTACCTGAAATTGAATATATTTACGCGAGCGCGCATGCTCCGTCGCCATGTAAGCTCTGTCACAGTCCGTTTTCGGACATCGTCGAGGGTGGACCGCACGTCGGTGTTGGAGCGACTTCGTTCAAATATATATTAGTTTTTTAAAAGTTTATACTCAATTATAAATATTTTTATGACTAGAAATACTTAATTTAGTTAATATCTGTACACTGGTAACTGTAAATATTATTTTCTAAATAAATGAATTTTTGAAGTGCCCAAAGAACAAGAAATTTTGGCGGCGACGTTGATTAGTGAAATTGAAAAATACATTTTTATATAATTTAGATGTGGAACGACGAACATGCTCTCGTTACTTAGATTTCGATAGTTTTTAATACCTATGTAATTCTATTGTTGCATATTTTTATTAATTAGTTGATACTGAATTTTATAATTATGTATTACAATAAAACGCTGTTTTTATGAGTATTACTTTATAAAATATTATTGGGGTGGGAAATAAAGATACAGATACTTACATTTAGGTACACTGTTATCAAATTAAATCAAACAATTTAAATAAATAAAAGAATGGTGCTTACCTAAGTATAAATAAGTATATAAAGACATTCTTAGGTTTATGGTTTTTTTTACGTTAGACAAACTATCATCTAAAAAATGTAAATATTTTAAATTGGAGAGGGGTTTCTCTACGTGATAAAGTAAGAAATGAAGATATTTGCATTAGAACCAGAGTAACTGACATAGCCCAACGGAATATTACAGTGAAATGGCAATGGGCTAGCTATATAACTTGGAAAACAGATAAAATATAGGAAGAAAGGTCCTCGAGTGGCAACCTCGTACAGGTAAGCGAATTAGTACTCAACCTTTATTCCTCTTCACGTATTCTCATACGCTTTTCTTCACACATACACACACACACACACACACACAAATAGGTCGCAAATAATACTTACCTAGTACTATTAGGCAAGAGTGTATAGGTTTTTGTTAAGTCAGTGCGATTCACCATCTTAGGCTACATAACCACTTACCGATGGAATTGTAGTTGCTTTACTACTTGCTGGGTAAAAATAGTAAAAAAAAATTTACCCTGTGAAAGTTTGCATTTAGATATAATTTTTCTAACCAACCATAAAAATATTATGAGAATATGTATATAAGTATAAAGGTTGCCTCACACGGGACAGTAATAATATAATATTATATCTTCCATTATCTACGCATGAAAACTTTTAAAATCTCTGAATCCCGAAGTATGTTCATATTAAGAGGCTGAATAGAGCCACATTGAAATTCTTGGGGATCGTTTTGTAATTTCACGTCATTATCGAAAAAAAATTGTACGTATTTCAGGTGGCGGTTTGCAAAACACGATTCCACAAAAATTAACTCAATAGAAAATAATTGCAAAGTTGCTTCTAAAAATACTTAAATTTTCAACGTCATTTTTTTCTTACGTGGTAAAGCCATGCTGCAGCTATATTAGTAGTAGGTATAGTTGTAGCACGAATGGGTCGGCTCGACCGGGGAAGGGCCACGCTCTCACGGAATAACATGTAAAATAGCAGTTTAACCCTGCTGTGTTTCGTATGGTGAGTGTAAAGAACCGGAGAACCTTTTTACTGGAAACGAGGCATTACATCTTAGTCCTCACGGGTGACAACGCATCTACATTTTGATACGTAATCGAGAATAGATGTAGATGTGTATGGGCCGTAGCAACCACTTACCATCAGGTGGACTGTGTGCTCGTTTGTCACCCTTATTCTATTAAAAAAACTTTCTGAGATTTCAGTAAAATAATGTTAAGTATTGTAAGCACTCGTACAATTATGTTTCATGTTAATAAAGCTATTGGGCTATTTTTATTTGTAATAAAGTGATTTTACTTTATAGGTTAAAAATTTATTTACCTTTCTATATCAAGAACCGTTTTTCTGTCACTCCTATTGAATTTAACAGTGCTTGCTGAAATTTAGCATCTTAAGATGGATCAGAATCGCGCGCTGATCCGGCTGTTAGATATTGAAAAAATAATCGAAAATATTTATTTTTAATTTCATGCCGAAGACTATCTTGTTTTATTTTATTACGGTCAAATAATATTTATTAGGTTATAAAGCAAGTATTTTTGTAAATGTTTTGTATGTAAATGTTTTCATTATTTTGTTATTCTATTGTTTACAGTTATTATCACGTCTTAGCTTAACACCAACTTTCTTTACATTAGAAATTCTTGATGGGATGCGATGTAACGCGCATACATTATTTTCATCAAGAACTATAATATTTGTTTTTTTTTTACCAGTAGAGTTTCAACAAAATCTTAAAAAAGTTCAATGAATTAAAAAAAATGCCAATAATTATATAATTTCAAGTCAGTGTTTTACATTTAAAGATCAGTTATAAAGAGCCAATGTTATTATTTTCATTTTGAGTAATTTAATTCGAGACTAAAATAAATGTGAAAGGGCTTTTATCTGCATTAATAATTTTCATCAAAAATAACATAGACTTATAAAAGTTATATACACGGTCAATCATACTGAAGATTATCAATTTTACTACAAAATATTTAAAATACTATTTCCAGTATAATGACCCGAATATCATCATTAATGTTTGACTGGCACACTTAAAAGTTTTATCACATGGCTAAATGATTGACTTTTATATTATGATAAGGTCATGCTTTTCTATAAAAAGTTGCAAGAAATTTTAAATCACAGCCCTATTGGTTTGTTTTACTTTTTACTTAATTTGTGAAAAACAAGATCTAAAAGTTTACTTTCTTGTGTAAAAAAAGCTATTTAGAATTTTATGCAAATGATAATTAAAGTTTCTATGTAAATAAGTGTAACATAGCGGGTATTATATTCAATGGTAGCGGCCATCCATATTTGCAAAGCCAGCATCATTTTCTGTACAGAAACCGCTAAAGTGTTGCTAAAGGCACTATAAACTAAGCAGCTGATAAAATGTTACACTCATAACTGTTAACAAAAACTGTTTCCGCAAATGGTCTTATAGATAATAATAACTATTCCGCCGTGTTAGGTGCAGGAGCTATTATTAGATGGAGAAGAGGTAAAATTTTGTTTTAGAAATGCGCAATCAATATTGTTTTGTCTGCAATTGAGCATCAAATAAAAAATAACTTCAGCCAAAGAGCATAACTGGCATTATATTCAGGCCCATCAATTGGTATGGAAAAAAATAATTTTACCAGGTTTCAAAAATCAATCAAAATTCAAAAAAACATAAATATTAAAATCTAAAAATGTATATATGTATGTCTATACATACATATAATGATTTATGACTGCTTAGTAACTGACGGTGACTCACTATAACATCCTACAGTCACGCTGTAACTAAGAGGAGAGAATCACTGTAGAAAAGGTAATAATTTATTGCGGAAATTTTGTTATAAAGTTAAAAAAATCATAAACTTATGCAAGTTAATCTAACTTATCCTTATGCGTTACAAAAAATATTAAAATAGTGAGATAGCGTCAGTTTTTAAGGAAATATAACAAAAATAAACAAAAAAATAAATTTCAAAAAAGTTCAGTATTTAATTGATTATATACCGCTGACAATTAATCACGCTTTTCAAAACCACGCCAGTTGTAAACAATACTTGTGTGAAAAGACAAAATCTTCTTTTCAAATTTCCGCCGAGTTGTAAGTAGAAGGCCAAATAGGTCACGGGTCAATTTTAATTAAATATATTTTATATGAAGTGATCTTGACTAAGTTTCATCAATTAACCATTGATAAAAATTAAAACAGGAATTTTACGATTGTGTTTACAAAAAACATTATTAGTTGAACCTTGCAGCTTGTTCATTATTTTTATTATAAATACCTATAAATGTATATATTATTAATAAATAGTTCCCATAATATTTTGGATTATTTTTTATTTTGCCCTATCTGCAATGTTCTACGCTCTATAGAAAATGTGGCTTATGACATGACTGACAATCTTTTTAACGTTTTAGATAATAGGTACAAAGATGTTTTACGTTTTCGTCGCCTCCACATGATATTTTTGTCAGCATAAGGTACCCTTCTATATCTGAAACGAATATAAATATTGCTACAAAGTAAAGTAATAGGCTATACAATTCCCTCTACTGGGCACAGGACTCTTTTTTATTTCTGAGAGGGTTTTAGGGCAAAGAAATGTCCGCCGTGCTTCCCCAATGCGTGTTGACGAAAATTGCAATTAAAAATTTCATTCGTGCTGTCGGGGATCAAACCCGGGAAAATTTACAGCGAACGCTTTGACCCAGATCTATTAATACGATACAAATAAATACGATTTAACATATATAATAAAAAACTCTTACGTACTTCAAACTTGAACACTTGATAGCTCGTGACGCCTACCGGACAAAGCTACAGCACAATGTAATTGAAGAGGCGTGACCGCGACATAATTCTCAGCGATGCGCAAGCATAACAGTCTATTAATCTTTGCACTTTTATAAGTAATACAGAACGTAGTGGCTAGACGGTGTTGACATCGGCTAAAATCTCTGCGATCGCCGATTCGTCAAGGTCATTCAGGCTAGTTAAAGCCTTAAGTGAAGCGATTTTTAAAAATGGAGAAAATCGAACATCGCGCCGTTATCAAGTATCTGTTCAAGAAAGCGTTAACGCCGAAACAGATTCACAAAGATATGGTGGCGACTTAAGAAGAATCTGCTCCATCGTATACAACCGTTAAAAAGTGGTCAGCAGAATTCAAACGTAGTCGACAGAGCACTGAAGATGACCTCAGCACTGAACGGCCATCAACTTCGAGTACTGAAGAAAACATCGGAAAAATTTGCAATTTGATACTGGGGTACCTTAGATTGTAAATTAGAAAGATAGCTGAGATCATAGGCATATGGTATAATTGAATTTAAATATAGTTCATAATGAATTGGGGTTTTTGAAGGTTTCCGCGAGTTGGGTGCCGAGGCTCCTTTCACCCGAACATAAACACATCCTACTTGCGATTGCGATGCGTTTGGAGTTGTTTCAAGCCAATCCACAAAACATTTTAGAGATATTTGTTATTACTGATGAAACTTTGGTTCATTAAAATACTCCTGAGTCAAAACAACAATCCAAAGAATGGAGGAGACCAGGCTCACAGCCTCCGAAAAAAAGAAAGGATATTTTTGGTCGACATTACCATTCCGTATGACGAGAACCTCGTGAAATCCGAAAGAGATAAGCGAACAAAATATCTAAACCAGGCTCACGAGGTGACCGACATGTGGGGTGGATTGCCGACCAAAATCATACTTTTAGTCGTTTCTGCGAACGGGTTAATCCCAGTCAGCCTCTCGGGCCATCTGAGGCGATTGGGACTCCGTGACGGATCGCTCCAAGCTCAAATGCAGAAGGCGGTACTCCTCGACACCGCCCGCATCGTTCGCCGGTTTCTTTACCTTCCCTCCTTACCCTCGGCCGTTTAGTCTTCCCTGCCGAGGGCTTCCATGTAGTAGTATGAGACATTATATAAATAATACATTCAATTCAATTCAATCATTCCCCTCAGCACAATATAAGGCAGTTATTTCGATATTATTAACAGGTTCTTCAATTTTCTTTATATGTATAGAGTAGCTGTTCCACGCGACTTCGTCCGCGTTGAATGTTATTCGTCCGCATGCAATTTATTACGGTTGGATTTCATGGGCTTTAATTTTTCTTTTTTCTTTTAAATTAAAAGCAGTCTAAGTTACTTTTTATAAAATCAGCTATCTGTCAGGGAAATTCCCCTCAAAATTGGTATATCAGTTTCGGATATTAGTCGGAACAAATAGATAGACAGACAGTCCGACACAACTTTATAAATTGTTTTTTTTTATTTGTTATATGTACCGTATACTCGTATACTTTCAAATTCATTTAGTAAAAAACTTATTGTGAGATTATAAACAGATACTTCAATTTTATTTATATGTATAGATGTCACTTGAGTGCCTATTTTAGTCAAAATGTGAGTGATATTTTACATCATAGATATTAAAAAAAATCATTGTTTTACATCATGCATTCAGTGTAGTAATCGGTTAAAATACTAGATAACTGCTACTAACTAATAACTGAAATTAAAATACTGTAATCTCATTTTTAAATACACAATTAATTTAATACAGTGTTCGCGTAAATATAAGAAATCATTACTGTAATCTCGATATTTCCTAATACATTATTCAGTTAAACTTTTGCTTAGCTAAGTGCTCCTATAACTTCCTGGTTGGCTTTGCTTATAACTTCCCCGGAACTTGAGAGGTGACGTAATGTAATGTAAGATCCTACTAAGTTATTTCCCACTGTGGAAAATTTAGGGATTTGATAATTCACAGTATGGTCTACAGTTAACGAATTACTGATACTAAATTTAATATAGTATAATTACACAATGAAGATAAAGTAGGTGTCGAATAACTAAAATAGATTTTGACTAATTTAGATTTTGTTAAGGGTTTACGGGGTTCCAATGTAACTGATCATTATTTGGTCTTATGTCGAATAAAATATATCTATTTTCAGACGTTGACGGCATCCGAATTCTGTGTCAGTTTACACGATGAAAGTGTGAAAGAAAAGTATTAATGTAAACTGAGAGACAAAATTTGTCGTTTGGACGAATTGTGCATGAAGGGTTCAGGCTTGGAAACTGTGTAGGATAATGTAAACAGGTTTAGTGGATTCAGAAACGCAGTAAGTGGTATAAGTAAGAGAATAAATGACAGGAATAATAATACATAATGGTGGAATAATTAGGTACAAAAAAAGAATGCTATCTGAAATATTAATTTATAGTAGTAGTTAATTTATAGTAGTAATAGTATAAGAGTTAGTATTCGCATTAAACCTTTCAGTTAAGCCTAAAATGGTTGTATCATGGGTGGTTCACAGCAGCAGTCCAATGCGAATTCAAAGTTCGGATTCGAACTTTTAGTTTCGTAGTCCGTTAGGCTACGATCGATGCTATAAGACATTTCATGATATTATATTTTTAAAACTAATCATGTTTTTTTGGAAAATGTATAATACAATAAATAAGGATAGTTTTTTTTTTTATAAATAAGGATTTTATACGTGGTAGAGTCATGCTGCAGCTATATTAGTAGTAAAGTTGTAGCACGAATGGGTCGTCTCGACCGAGGAAGGACCACGATCTCACAGAATACCAGCGTAAAATAGCAGCTTAACACTGCTGTGTTTTGTATGGTGGTGTAGAGAACTGGAGACCATTTTTAGTGGAAAAGAGGCATCCCGTCTTAGTTCTCACGGGTGCCAACGCATCTGCAATTTGATTCGCAAACGAGGGTGGATTTAGATCAGCAAACACTTATTATCAGGTGGACTGTGTGCTCGTTTGTCACCCTATCCTATAAAAAAAGGTTAATTTAGGTTTTATACTCTTCTAGTTTACAAAAATACAACACTTTATTCTTAAAAGGGAAAATATTATGCTATTATGGACGTGCTCCTCGTTTTTATTTTGCTACCGAGTCGCACCTAGATGTCACAATCCAATTCTTTTGTTGTAAATATTTTAAGTTTTAAGTCTTACAAGTTTACAGGGGAAATCTTAATTTTTATTCATCTTATGTTTATAAAAATGATTTATCTGTCTCGTTGGTCTAGTGGTCGTAAGCGCGACTGCTGGTTGTAAGGTCCCCGGGTTCGAATCCCGTGTCAATTCAAAATAAGTTATTGGGTCTTTATTTTAAGAAATTTCTAAAGATCAGTCCGGAGTCAGGAAGTTGGCTCGGAATTGGTCCTGCGTCTGATCTTTTTCCGTTCGTGTCGGATTACCATCCCATTATTATGAAATTCAGTTTGGATGTTTATTTGTTATGGAAATTATACTCTAAAATATTATATTGTGATATGATAGAGTTAAAAGTTTAAAACTTCGCTTTTAAACTGATGCAAAATTAAAAAAAGAAAAACTAATAGCTATAGAATAATATCAAAACAAAAACGTTATAAATAAGGCTGCGTATAAATTGGAACTATTATATTTAAAATAAACCTTTTCTCTGTTTAATTCCATCACTAAATTTTAAAAGTTAATAATTTGACGCAGCGGTGGTGCTTTTATTTAAATCAGGGAACGCTAAGACGTGAATTGTTTGAATAATAGACACTTTGGCGACAATTTGCCGATTATTTCTGGTCGCTTTAAGTGTTTTTGCATATTTTATTTTAGACTTTTTAGTGTCCCGACACACTCATATGATCTAAATTTCATATGATAGCACGAGCATGCACTGTCGAAATCCATCCAGCTGTTTGGAAGATACAAGATAATAATGAAATTTACAAAAAACATTCATATATATTATACAAGATACACGCGAAAAACATAACCCTTCCTTGGCAGTCGGGTTAACAAAAGTGTGCATCACACTCTACTCCACACAACAATCGCACTCAACGCAGACTTCGTAAGACGTAACGAAAGATATCTTCTTTTCAGTAATAAATTATCTTGTAGTGGCCATTTCGCCTTCCGGGCTTCGTATCTGTAGCAATTACGATACAAGCAAGTAATCTGTGGGGTAGGCCTACGTTTAGCAACAAATTAATGACGATGGCTTGCAGTTGATTTATTTTCACTAAGCAATTTGAATTTTATTTCTTACTGAAAGAAATATATTAAAGGAAACTAGTTATGTATACTATTTTAAAACTATTTATTTTCTGATTTCTAGACTCGTGATTGTTATTCATGGTCTTTGTTTCGGATAAACTGATATGTCTGGGTATTAAAAAGTTAGTTATATAAGTTATATAATATAAAACATTTTAATACCCAGACACCATTCAGATATTTAAAAAGTACATTTAATTACAATTACCGTTACCGTTACATTTTAGTCCACTGCTGAACTGCCATAAATTGCTTCATAGGAGGGATATTTGCAAGTTGCCACGCTTGACGAGCGGGCTAACCACCTTGCCAAAACTTGTATTTTTAATAGTTACCGTTCCGGTAATAACGACTAAAAATACAAAGTCTTTTTAAAAACTTGTTTTTATTTTTAGTTTATTTTGCTGAAGACGTGTGCTCCGGAGTTGGCAACGGTGCTAAGCGGTGAAGCGTCTTTTCCTACTCCCTAGGCGCAGTTCCGAACTCTTGGAAGACATTTATAGTGCACCCATTCCCTAAAAACCGCCTCTGCTCAGATCCATGTAGCGACAGTCCTATCACAATCTTTTGCCTTCTTTTCTATAAAAAAAAAATCTACATCTATCCTTGATTATTCAATTTAATTCAATCCAATTCAATTTATTTGCTACATATTCTTTATGTACATTTTGGTCTTAATTATAAAAAAATGTTCAAAACAAGAACCCTGAAAAAGTGCTGCAAACATTGGCAATTAATAGTATTATTATTACATTAAAATTATGGTATTATTTATAAAATTAAATTTAATGATTATTTATTTGCTCTTATTCAAAGTCACAAACCCTTTTAGCTCGAGCTACAAAACTGTTTTCAGTGCCTAGAAGATTGCAATACAATGGACGATATGAATGACAAGCTCGTGGAAACTGTCCATGCAGGCGGGGCTAAGTTTTGCAAGACCCGCCGCAGAAGAACACAAAAACTCCGATCACACTCTTAATTTATTAGCAGTTCGACGGGAAATGAAGATGCAATCTTCAGTAAATTTGACAGCATACGGGCATCTGAACAGACAGATCTCCAATTGCATGCGGCCGGGCTTATGAAACTTTAATACTGCTCGTATTGAAGAAGCGATCGAGCGGAACCAGGGCTCAAAAATCTTTGCTAGAAATCTGTCTGCCAGAAAGAGCCAACTGTCGAAGCTGAAGACCTAGTGTGGCATCACCGTTTCCGGGACACCTGCGATTTTGAGTAAGATTGAAAGGTTCTGTGGGCAGATGTACAGATCGTTGGAGCCACACGCAAGTGTGAATAACGATCCAAGAGCAAGTCTTATCTGACACTATTCCGGGAGTCAGTCTGAGCGAGATGAGAATGGCTCTCCAGCACCTTAGAAACAGCAAGTCCCCGGGCGAGGATGGAATTACAGCGGAGCTTCTGAAAACGGGTAGAAAACCGGTACTTAAAGTCCTTCAGAAGCTTTTTAATTCCGTCCGTGGCACTACTCCGGAGGCGTGGAGCAGAAGTGCGGTGGTCTTGTTCTTCAAGAAAGGCGCCAACACTCTCTTGAAGAACTACACACCGATTTCCCTTTTGAGCCGCGTCTACGTGCTGTTTTAGAGAGTTATTAAGAATCGTCTCGCATGCAGAGTCGACGACTTCCAGCCTCCTGAACAAGCCGGTTTCCGAAAAGGCTTTGCCACCATAGGACACAATCATACCCTTCGGCAAATTGTACAGAAGTCTGAGGAGTACAATTTGCCACTATGTCTGGCGTATGTAGACTATGAGAAAGCCTTTGGTTCCGTCGAACTTTGGGCGGTGTTGCAGTTTCTTTAAGTGGTGCCAAGTGGACTGTCGGTATATCGAAGTGCTGAAGTGTTTGTACAGTAGGAAAACAAGTGAAATTATAATGCGGAATGGTCCAAATTATTTGTAATACATGTTATCTTTAAACTTATAACTTGAAGATATATTTCTATATTAATCACCCCTTTGCTTAAGCAGTTCGTACTTAAAAAAAGATAATAATTTATGAATTTTTCAAATAATTAAGAGATTGGTTTTTAATATTGTTATAACATTTTAGTCGCCTCGAGGAAACTCCTTGCTCAAATGCGACATTTGTGAAGTCAGATCCTGAATGAAAGTTTAATGAGGCGCTTAGCGAAGCTTTACAATAACAAACGCTGTACCTGTATTTTTTTTCTTTTCGCGTTTTACAATTACGTAAGTCTTTGCTCGTCGTTAGAAAAAAGTAATTAAAATTTCATATAAATCGATAGAGCCGTTAAAGAGGAAGCAGTTGCATAATATAAAAATTTCTTACTTAAATTATGGGATTAATTTTTAGAAAACGCATGTTCACTAGAATTAGAAGAGATACAACACAGTACACACAAAAACAAGAATACGCGTAAATATCGTTGAGGTCTATAAATTTCTTGACTTACCGTTATTCTCCCATATACCTTCTTCTATCCTTACTTCAAGCCGGATCATAGTCGTAAAGTTGTGTCTCAGATGGAGTGGATGGTTACTCAGTTGGAGTGCTAGACAGAAAGTGAGGAATTTATTTTGATAGAAATGATTTATGATGAATTTTCTTTTTAAAATTTCTTTTTATAATAATGAAGTAGCAAACGGACTTACAGCCCACCTGATTGTCACTGGCTCCTGCAGCCCATGGACTCCGGCAACGAATTTCAAACAAAGAAGGCTACAGATGCATTTTCACTTTTGAGAATTAAGACTGAATGCCTCACAACCTGTAACTTTATAAGTAAATATATAAAATTAATAAGAAAAAACATATAGTATAGAATATTGTTTCGCTTCTTTTGTTTGTTTATACTGTGTAGTGGCGGTGTAAAAATATCCACTAGCCCATATCACCCCTTAGGTGTCGTAGGAGGCGACAAAGAGAGACAAATCAGGGGTGGGCAGCAGCGTCTTCATAATAACGACTAAAATAAAAAGACTGCGGCTGCCATCCTGCTTGCCAAGCGTGGCAACTATGACAAATATCCACTTTATGAGGCAATCTATGGGGGAGGACTATGTTCAGCTGTGTTTCATTATCCCATTCCCCAACTAGTTTTGGCGGTAATTTAACCTCAGGTTGTATTAGGTCATCTCATGCAAACTGCAATTAAAAATTTCATTGGTGCCGCATGGATCGAACTCGGGTTGCTCGCGTACATTAAAATTTTTGGGCAAATAACGCTTACTACCATGGCTTCCTGTACTCTTAAACTGAACAACTACTTCACGTTAACTCATAACTTCGCAAAAGATAAATACCTACATAATTATTATTTTGTTTTTGTCCCTTATTACTGTTTATGTCATTATAAATAATTTATATTTCGGCTTCAAAAGTTATTACTAATTTCTAAAATTTCTAATTCAAATTATCAAAGTTAAATCCAAGCAACTGTTCTGATTAACATTGTGTTGCTAATGAGTTTGGTTTTTGTTAAAACAAATTATGACATTTCTCGATCTGTTTATCTTTCTGCTAATTTACTTAGATCTTAAAACACTACACATTGAATAAAACTACTTTTACGGATTCTACAGCGTTTAATGAAATTATTTTTTATTAATTCCCGAAGTTTCGGGTGCTTTATAGCACCTATGGTCACGGGGGACTGAGGCGATTGACGTCCCGATGTCAGAATTAACCCGGAGTACCAGTCACAATTAGCGCCTCATTGTCGCTGAAAGAGCACCTACTCACGATGACTCTACTGATTTTGTTGAAAAAAGCCGGGGCGGATCGCTAGTTCAAAATATAAAATTAATCTTATGTATATAATATTTTCAGAAGTACACATTTATGCGATAGAATATTTACGTCACACTCACGCGCAATATACCGAATCATTATTAATACAGAATTAGAATTTTATTGTATTAAACTATTACTATACCATGTAGTAGCGTATAAGAATTTCTAATACCCCATATCATCCCGTGGCTGTCGTAAGAGGCGGCAGAGGGGAACATAACAGATTTTTTTAACACGTGGTAGAGCCATACTGCAGCTATAGTAGTATGGTTGTAGTACGAATGGGTCGGCTCGACCGGAGAAGGACCACGCTCTCACAGAATACCAGCGTAAAATGGCAACTTGACACTGCTGTGTTTCGTATGGTGAGTGTAGAGAACCGGAGACCCATTTTACTGGAAAATAGGCATTTCATCTAAGTCCTCGCGGGTAACGACGCATCTGCATTTTGATTCTTTATTGAGGATAAATGTAGATGTCTATGGGTGTGCCTGTGTGCTCGTTTGTCACGCTATCCTATAAAAAAGGAGTTTGTTTGTTTATTTGTTTATACCATGTAGTGGCGGTGTAAAAATATCCACTACACCATATCACCCCCTAGGTGTCGTAGTAGGCGGCAAAGAGAAACAATTCAGGTGTGGGCAGCAGCGTCTTCTTAAAATATAATGTT
Source organism: Parnassius mnemosyne (assembly GCA_963668995.1). Taxonomy (NCBI): domain Eukaryota; kingdom Metazoa; phylum Arthropoda; class Insecta; order Lepidoptera; family Papilionidae; genus Parnassius; species Parnassius mnemosyne. The sequence continues at coordinate 15,409,485 of CAVLGL010000159.1, forward strand.
GAAATTAAACTGAAAAAGTTTTATTTTTCACTAGCTGTACCCGCGACTTCGTACGCATCATCATCATCATCATCATTACAGCCCTTCACAAATCCACTGCTGAACATAGGACTCCTCCAAGTGGTGCGTGCTTTGTGGCATACTACAAAACACGGTCCTGAGACACCTGCATCCATCGACTTCCGACATGTCTTACGAGATCGTCACTCCATCTAGTGGGGGGGGCACCCTGCACTTTGTCTACCGGTACTCCGGACTTCATCCTCGTACGCATAGTTTTTAGTAATTTATTTCCATACTTCCCTATTCAAATCGGATTTTGTTCACAATGTCATGAGATTATTTTTTTTGCGCGGAACCCTTACGGTTCAAAAAATAAATAAAAGTCTAAGTTACCCCTTATTAAATAAAAAATTAGCATATTATAAAAATAATGACTTTTTTGTGAACTAGATTTAAAAGAAGCATTTACAAGCACCACTCAATGAACAGTCACAAAAACTAACCACAATAGTTACAGAGAAAGGCATTTTTAAATACTTGTATTTGCCCTATGGCGTAAGCACGGGACCAGGTTCGTTTCAGAGATTAATTGTGTAATAGCTTTGAGGGCAAGAAGGGGTAGTTGTTTATATAGATAATATTGATATAACTGGAAGGACATTGGAGGAAACTAACAGGAGATTCAGATCAGTACTAGAGTCTATAGCAGTAGCTGAGCTTAAATTAAAAATTAATTAAAGTTTTTTAAACAATATTTAAAGTTGTTTCGTTATCATGCGTCTAAAGAAGGTATTAAACAATTTAAAGATAATATAGAACACTTATTAAAACTACTTAAACCTAATAATTAAAAGATGCTACGTTCATTTTTAGAAAAAAATCATTTATTACAACAGGCTTAAAAATATGGCAGTAATATTGAAATAGTTGCTGGGATCAGACAGCAGTTGGGAGCACTAAGCTTGAAGTTGTTGACGAGTATATTTACCTGGGATAAATAGTCCGACTAGGTAAGTCCAACTTCGACCGAGAGGTCAATCGACGTATTCAACTCGGCTGGGTAGCGTTTGGGAATTTCCGACACATCTTCTCGTCAGATATAAAACTTGCAAACGAGATTATACAACCAATGCGTGTTGACCACGTCTCAGATCCATAAAGAATCTCTTAAGGATCTGAGACGTGGTCGTTTACTGCTGGCCGTATGAGCGAGCGAGAGAGGTATGGAGAGGTCTGTGCTCGGGGTTTCTCGGCGCAATAAGCTTAGAAATGAGAATATCCGCAGTAGAACCATAGTGAGCGTCATAGCCCAACAAATTAGTAAGCTGAAGTGGCAATGGGCCCCGCCATATAGCTCGTAGAACCGACAACCAATGAGAAAAGAAGGTTCTCCAGTAGCAGCCTCGTACCGGTAGGCAAAGTGTAGGGCGACCCCCCACCAGATGAAGTGAGGACCTGGTAATACATGAAGATATTCGATGGATGCAGGTGGCTCAAGACCGTGGGATTCCTTGGGAGGCCTATGTTCAGTATTGGACTGGTGAATGGCTGTAATGATGAAGATGATTATAAATATTGAAACCTTTGTATGTCTGTCTTAATAATGATTGTTATCAGATATCTTTTAGTGAAAGTTCCGTCAAAATTGATCCAGCAGTTTTGAAGATTAGTCGGAACAAACAGACCGAAACACGGAGAAGCAAAATTTTTAAAAATTGATTTTTGATATCAGAATCGTATAAACTTTCATATGTATTTAGTGCAAAGTTTAAAGCCCTCAAGTCGAGCATTTCACCATATATTTTAGAGTATAAAATACTATTATAATAATACATTTATCAGGCCGAATTTCGGTAACGACGGCTAGTAAGCTATCTGAGCAGGACTGGTTCCCTCTCTATTCGTTCATTTTCGTAGTTCGATGGAACGGTAATCCGGACGATGGTCAGGCGCAGGACCAACGGCTTTAAATGTTCTCCGAGGTACGGGGGTAAAACACCGCCAACTTTCTGGCTCCGGGATACTATTAAGATATTCTACGCATAAAAATACTAATAAAGATTTTGGTCCGACCGGGGATTTGAACCGGGGACCACATGATTAGCAATGGCACTTACGACCATTAAACCAACAAAGTAGTCAAATTTATATATTTATTATATTGTAGCTTATATAAGAAAAGAAGGATGAAGCTTTAAGTTTAATATTCGTACTGTAGGTCTAAGTTATCATAAGTGTTACGGCCTAAAGCTGCCTAAATAAGAGTAGAATCTTCCGGGCCCATAGCGGAAAACCTTACAAGCAGATGTAGGTCGGGCCTCCTAAAGCCAAAGTGGAAAATCTCTAATTACAATAAACAATAAGGGGGAGCGTTCTATACTACTGCCATTCAACAGGGAGAATATTAAACCGAGCTTACTTACCTATATCCTATATAGGATTCGGTCTGGTCGCATGTGGTTGTGTGGTGTAAGGAAAATCAGGTGCTGTGATGTATATCTGGGTGTGACTGGTGGTGAGTGACCTTATTAGGCCTTTGCCGTCGGCAGCAGCCCGGACGTCAGCACCGCTCCAAATTGAGGTAATCTTCCGCGGCACCGTCCACAGTCACTTTCTTTGTTCTTCACGATGACAGTCCATTAACTCTATCGTACGATTAACTAACTTAAAGAAGCCACTAACTCTCGTTTGTTATAAAGCTTAACACACAAAACGAACACGGAGTATCGGTCTATATGAGATCCCGTTACTAAGGGCAAAAACGTAACACACCGCCCAAATACGAATGTCCGGATCAAAGGTCACTACCGCTTCGCGTGGCAACCATTATTTCTAGAATACCAAATGCCGCATTAGCTAATATTGTCGAATGCACTTATACAGATTCTGAGTCAGACACAATGAGTCCCGGGAAAGGCTATCAAACAAGGAATGCGCGTTACAAATCCTAGACAGTATATTTACTAGACGCGTAAACTATTCCGCGTTCCCGCACTAAATTGACAGGGTGCTGACATTAACACAGCTTGCAGACGACTCTTTGCGCTCGCGCGCTCGCGCCACACCCAAGCTAGCCCGAACGTCAAACCAGTATGGCGCCGAGCCGAGCGCCCTCTGACGTCAATCCCGAAATCAGCGTTCGGGCGTAAACAATAAGATTTTAGTAAGCTTTGCTATCTTAATCATCTATTACATCTGATCAAAAAAGGCTATCCAACTCTAAACTCAACAGTAAACAATACACCTCTCTGAATTCTTATTGAAAAAATTTACACCACAGTATTTATGTTATTTAAAAAAATAAACCAGCTTTATTACGTAACAGTGTTGTGTCGTGCCTTGCACGTGCCGCATTTTGTCAGAGGCGCCGCCGCGACATCAAAGTTCGCCGCATGCAGGATACACCCGAAGGAGTAATTGGCATTTTAAAACGAAGCGCCGTGGTTCAAACTTATTTTTATTATTTATATTCGTATTTTATTACAATAACCATAACAAAAAAACAGTATTCTATTTTATTCCCAAAATATAAAAACATTTATTTAACAAATACAATAAAAACAATAAAATAAAAGCAAAATAATAAGTGCGCCTCCGGTGTATCGACACTATCTTAGCGAACAGACTATACATAAGAAAGAAAATACATTTTAATTTTTAACCTCCCGCTTTTTGAAGTCCATTAAAAATAACATTAATGAAACGAAACAAAGAATTTGCCCTTTTTTGTTCCTCGAGAAAACCTTCTGATAAGTTTGTAAGTTATCTTACAAGAAAAGCTATTTAAAAGTTTAATGGAATATTGTATAGCTCGTATGCGAAGCGAAGAGGTTGACCTTTATGCCTGCTATACACTTAGACCGCGGAACTCGCGTGAATTCGCGGCGAGAAAACATCGCGAAATAAGCAATGACTCCACACTCGCATGCTTATGCTAATCTTTGCACGTTTAACGGAGGTAAGCGTCGCAGTAGATGTCTCTCCGTCTCCTGCTATGCGTATTAGTGTACTACAAGTGTATTATGAATCATTATAAATATATTAAACTTGAAAAAGTAAGGTTTGGAGAAAATGTAAATGGTGGATAACGATAAATATTCATCGTATTAGGATTAAAATCTTCCATTTTGTTTAATAATACTAATAGACAAACGAACTAACAATCTTCTGATAGTAAGTGGCTACTGTTCATGGATACCTGCTACCAACTTTAAATATGGAAAAGTACAGGTGTATTATCAGCTCATGGCACTAGGAAAGCTTCAAAGCCTGTAACTAATATACCTATACGTATACTAAATACCTTTAGACTGGAGCACAGCAGTGCAAGCAGTGCTATTTGGCGGTAGAAATATGAGTGAAAAAGAACCCTACCGCCTTACAATACCGTTTTCGATAGATTTCTTTAAAAAACTATATAAATACACTATTTAATTAGATACTTATTTATTGCAAGTTACTTATCAGCAACATGTACGTACCTAATACGGTAATGAGTAGGTATCTAAATTAATAATTATAATAAATACTTTCTTTCTGAATATAATATAATTGTAAAACGTGATTATATACTCTTTGGATGCAATTATGAATATATCTAAGAATTTAACCATAAAAGTCGTTTATTATTCTAGGTTGTGTTTATTAATAAACTACTTTATTCATATGTCTCCGATACTCAACTGAACGTTGCGTAGTGTGTAGCCTTGCAATTTCGCGCTTCTTTTGACGCGCACGGAAACCTATAAAAATCGGAAAACAATGCGCGAAGGAAGCGCGAAGGTGAAAATTCTTTCCACATTTCGCGTTCGCATAATGCATCATACGCAACAATTCGGACTAAGTGTGGAGCGGACATTATTGTCGACTTGACAAAGTTACGCTATCCACTTCCTATAATAATAAAAAATAATCTATCAGACACACTGTAGTAAATATGACTGCAGCACTAATGGGATACATTTTAAACTTTACGCTTTATTTGCATTTCAATTTTTTAATTTTTATATTCATTCGTTCATTACAGCCTACCATAAGTCCTCTGTTGAACTTAGTCCTCCCCCATAGATTGTCTCATAAGGTGGACATTTGACATAGTTGCCACGCTTAGCGAGCAAGATGGCAAACGCAGATAATTTTTTATTTCTGTCGTTATTAGGAAGATGCTGTTACCCCCTCCTGATTTGTTTTCTTCTTTTGCCTCTTACGACACCCACGGGATTTATTTATTTATACTCTTTATTGCACAAAAAATACTGCACAACACAGCAAACTTAAATTTATAAATTTATGTATTTTAATTTAGGTATATATTAATAGGTGGCCTTATCGCTAAACAGCGATTTCTTCCAGGCAAACCTTGGTGAAGGAGATAATTTTTATTTAAATGTATAGAAGTGTGCATAAATGGTAGATAAACAAGAATATGTTAATAGTACAAGCTACATAAAGTATATAAGACAATGCAATAATCAAATACATAATATTATATATACATACATACACGTAAACACACAAATACATATATACATACACACATACATATACACACATATACTTACATATACATACATAGAACCCACGGGATGATATGAGATGGTGGATATTCTTACCCTATAATTACTTTATAAAGTTTAGAAGTAAATACTGAAATTTTAAGCAAAGGTATGATATTGTAATATAAAAATTTCAGTAGCTTTCATAATTTGGACACGTAATATGACTATGTACGTTGGTACACTTGGTCATAGTTCTGATAGTTGGTCATAGAGCTGTTCCATTTCAAAAGAGCTTATACGTTTATCAACATTTATGACAGTCATCTTGATCCTAAAATGTTATCTGGTAGAGCTGTAACTATTCGTTAACGGTGAATTTTATAGGCACCTGAAGTCCGTATCACATTTGATAAGCCTTTATCACTAAACACCACGTGTAATATCAAGAAATAAGAGACGAGTAGTTAGTAGTTCTTTATTGTTGACCTGATGAGCAAGCTCAGTCACTCAGAAAGATCGATTAGACTATAACGATGTGCATCAGCATTATACATTTTTTGAAATAGCAATTTAGAGAGCTACATTTTCAAATTTATAAAATATGTAAATACCTATATTTATAAAGTATCTGTTTATTATTAAACTGAACTAATTTAAAAATGATTAAGAATTTAAAAATATATCACATTGCTACTACTCTCAAGCAAAAATTAATTAAAATGTCTATTTATTAAAAGGAAACTTTTATTACATTTATGATTTTTAAATGTAATTATAGGATTTTATTTATTATAAAATTAAATATAGCTTCGGAAAAGGCACAATGATTAGTTATTTACTTTATTGTATTTCTATATTTGTGTAATAAAAATGTATTTATTCATTATATTACGCATACATTTATTGAACTAGTTGTTCCCCGCGACTTTGCCCGCGTGATATTTACTGCGATTGAATTTGATGGGTTTTTATTTTTTTACGCGTAACCCTAATTCCTTTCCTAAAATGAAAGTAGCCTATAACTCTTTATAACATCAGCTATCTGCCAGTAAAAGACCCATTTAAATCCGTTCACAGGTTTTTGCGTAATGCGTGTTTTATTGTAGTATAGAAGATAGATAGATAGATATATAAATATATTATGTATGTTGTGTGTATTTAAATAACTTACGTACACCGTTACTCTTTCTCAAAGGTCATAATATCCTCAGCAATGTGGTTGCCTGGTAAAGATCACTTATATAAGCTGTGGGGCCGGCTAAGCAATTGTACCTTTTATAAGTAAACAATATGCAATTATGTATCGAATGAAGCTATTTGTATTTTGTATCGGGATATGCGAGCTGAATAAGTTAACTAAGATTTGAAACTACACTTACAAAATATACAGACATTATTTTAAGAACAGACTTAGGTATCCGGTCCGGACTCTACAGATCTCAAAACGTGCAGCGACTATTATCTTGAAATCTGACTTTAAATATCAGACCGATTACACTAGATTCTAAATAGGAGTTAATAAAGATGTAAATAAATCTTAGAGTAAGTACATATTGCGTGTATTTACTATGAGATCGAAATAAGTTTTTTAGCAAACTGAAATGACATACTATGGACACTGCAGCAACTTCCAACAAAGAAGGCCACAGGTGGGTGCAATGCATCATAGTAATTTTATCTATGATAAGACCCTAATTGTATTTTACAAAACCCTGAATTCAGAAGTAAAAGATGGAACGATATTTTGTTAAATCTACAGTTACCAAAACGAATACTTTAGATAAACCTTTTGCCGGTTTATTAAGCTGTATTTAATTATACTGAACACCAGTGCACATGATATACAACTCATAGTTTTGGACGAAAAAAGCAATAAAGGATGTCATAAAAGCCATATGTTACAAGTATTTTATCTTTCCCGTACTACGTACGTTTTGTATATATATATATACAAATTATTTCGTATTTATTGTGTATGTTTGCACATTGAAGTAGTTTTCTACTTCCAATGCGTCGCTGAAATTGTAGGTCAGAATGATTTTGTCGAATAAAATATATAAAAAATGGTAACCAGAAAACTTTGATGAAATGTTTTAAGTCTATACTCCATAAAAGTAAAAAACGTTTGATGGCGGTGTAAGAGAAACCTTCGCCCCATTTCGAACTGTTTCTTTCGTAAGAAGCGAATACGGAAAAGCCAGGAAATCTTACGGTATCTGATAAAGAAAGTATAGCCCCAGGTATACCATCCTTTCTCCGCTTACACGCCTATTTTGCTTCTTTCACATCCAATTTATTTTATTTTATAATTAATAAATAACATATTATGTAAATATTTTTGTTAATTCATACCTTTTAAATGTTTTTGTATTGCAACGCCTGTAATAGGTTACTAAGTTATAAGTAGCATTTATGATTATTATAAATTGAAATTTGAATACTTGAATACTGAAGCCGATACTGTTGGGTTTATTTCATACAATAATCTGTCAAAAATACGTTTTCCGGGTTGGATTGAAACCCGTGACCTTCAGCGCCGCGACTGAATGCTAAGGTACTGCGCCACGGAACCGTCAAAACAAAAACAAAAAATTATAAAAATCGGTTTTTACTCTTCATTAATTTTAGATTTTATTTTCAAGTAACTCTGATTTACAAGGCAAACTAAAAGGACCAAGGCCTAAAGCGATTAAATGAAACATTACCTCGCATGAAAGCGAGCCACATGCACATAACGTGAAGGCTAAGTATAGCTAGGTGGGATACCAGATGAAACCACAAAATTTCTAGTAAAATTTTCATGTATGTAGTGAATATGTTAAGCCTATAGGTTATAACTTACAAAGTTCAAATTACTTTACTGGTCCCGCTAGTAATGAGAGAAAGTTTAAATGTGTTAAACGCGTCCCCTAGTTTTCAGTCTTTGTTTAAGTTTTATAAGAACAGTTTTTATAATACTAGCTTCTTACTCACGGTTTCACTCGCGTGGGATTCAATTTAACACTTTCACTGTCCGATTTTCAGACACAATAGTAAGACAATAGCAATGACATGTAGTACACGGGGTGGGATATGTAGTACACGGGACAGCGAAAGAGTAAAAAACATCATTAATAAATATTGCTCCTTGCCAAATTTAGCAAAATTGTTTGTTGGTGACTGGATTTTTTTAAATCCTCAGAATATTGGACGCAGATGAATGGAGTTTGGGATAGATATAATATGCTACAGGAACACATACCACATTTTTACATCGGACATCTCCTCCGATGTAGGTAATTGATATAAGTATTATATAGTATATAAGTAGGTATATGATATAATGTTTACTAAATTAGAACGAAAATTAAGAACTAAAATTATGAAAACGAAAGAAATCTTCTCTTTCCTTTTTAATGTAAGAAAAAATCTATTATAGTAAGCTTCTATTTTAACCTCTCATACTCAAAAGGAATGCCTTTGTTGGTCTAGCGGTCGTATGCGCGACTGCTGATCATGTCGTTCTGGGTTCCTTGGGGTGGGACAAAATCAGTTGGGTGTTTCTGTCAAGAAATTTTCAGTAGATGTAAATTTTTATTCCTATCTCTATTTAGTGAGGTCGTATTGATATCTTATGGGAAAGGAGGGTGCCGTGACCGAATTTCGTTCTGCAGGTTTAGTTTTATCCACCCTTCGAGCATGGGCACACCGGTGTATATAATATTCACAGTAGATAAAATGGGAGATAGACTTAGACTTAGATAGATTTTTTGTATGAATATAAACTTAAACCTACGTCCAATGAACTGGGATAGAATTGTCCCTTTGAAATGTTAAAAAAGCGTAATTTTTTGTCTTTAATTTGGCTCCATGCTACGGACGGTTATGTCAAACGGGGATATACTTCTCCCCGTTGCAGTGCTTTGGCATAGGGACAAGACAATTTTATCTCTTGTCAGTGGATATAATCGGGGGATAAAATTTTTGTCCCTAGCCCATGCTAGCCGTGCTGGAGAACATTATATTTAAAAGATTCCTCTTATTAAAAATATAGTTTATATTAAACACGGTTTATAGAAAACAAAAATAAATAGCAGTGCATGAGCGGCTGTGTCCTGGTCTGAAAAGTAAAGAGAACCAGATCCTAGTGAGGTGTTCCATCTCAGTCCTTACAGGTGACACCGCGTCTGTAGCCTTCTTGTTTGAATATGGGACCCATGGACACCGGTATTTCATCAATAAGCAATAGTCTGATTTATTATTCAAAGTTTATATAAAGCTTATAGATATATGTGTGTTTCAAATTCAATCCATTATTAAAAGTAAAGTGTGCATAATTCAACATTTAAATAAATACAGGTCTTCTATTAATTTCATATACGTAATGAAAACCTAAAAAGCAAAGTAACAGCTTATAGCTAATATGCGTCCTACTCTAGGGCATAGGCCTCCCAGGAAGTGTACACCGTGCTGCCCCAGTGCGTGATGGCGGACTATACATCAGAGCACTTGGTAAATTAGCACTTACTAACTTGTGCCGTGAGCTAAGCTCTCGCTGTAAATTAGTAAACGAGCAACCAAGTTTCATGAAATTGTTAATTGCCATTTGTCGTGAACCACATTTCTGCTCATGTTATAAGGCCGTGTGAAGGCAACGTAAGAGAATGTGTATTGGATACGTATTCACACATTTAGCTGGTTTCAAAGGAGTGCGGAATATCCACGCGGAGCTCTGAAGCGGACTGCAAATGTGTGTCGTGGTAAACATCGTTTTACAGCATATAACAACACGTACCGGACCGCCGCCGACATACCGGATTTACAGTGATGCGGGTAGAACCGCGAGAAACAAACTGTGCGTATTTTTGACGTAGCACGCACTTGTAAATGTTATGACTGACAACTTATATGAAATCCACGACAAAATTAATTTTTTGTGAGTTTCTCGTGAATCAAAAGTAAGCGTGACTAACGAGCACACAGTCCACCTGATCGTAAGCGAGTGCTATAGCCCATAGATGCCTACATCATTCCTCGATTAGCGTTGTCACCTCTGAAGGCAATGCCTCCTTATTTCGATAACGAGAGAGGCCCATGACCAGCTAATGATGAAACATGTAACGTTTCTAAAATAACTTTTAATTAAAAGTAAAAGCCGACTTCACAGAACTGTTCAACTTCACAGAATAATCTAATGTTCTGAAGTCAGTGTATAGAATAACGCCAGAATGTGAAATTATTTTATTTTTTAACCCTTTATGTTTAGTGTACTAAGGAATATTACAATCTAAATTTCGTTTAAATGGTTACATTAAACTTCATCTCCTGTTATGCTAGCCTCAGGGGTGCAATTTTTTTCTCAAAATTTATATGGGACTACCACAAAAATGTATACAATTTAATTAAAAAACAACCATCAAAATCGCTTCACAATTGACGCAGATAACACGTAATATACAACATGCAATATATTATTAGTCTACCTTCAATTCGTGACATAACTTGAGTGGAGACTATTTTGGTATAATGGTTATTTAAAAAAAATTGTAAACATAAAAATTATTTCTTTTTTCTGTCTTTCCTGATGGTTTTCTTTGTTATATGTATTTGCCAAATAAACGTATTTCATTCTTTATTTCAATAAATATACAGTCGAATTAAGAGCCTCCGCTTTTTCCGAATTGGCTAAATATTTTCACGAAGCCATCCCATTGCATGAAATATTTGGATTATAAGCGAATGCTACGCAAAAACACGTCACATTCGATGATCGTAGTTAATCAGTTTTATCTGTGTGTAGATGAACAAGTATGTACATACGTGTACATACACCAGTACATACGTAGGTACTATTAATTTATGTATAACGTACGTAAAAAAAGTAAAAGGTCACAAAGGAAATGACCTCAGCAGGCCACTTCTAAACCAAGGCTTTCCTCATAGATTGCCTCATATTTGGCAACTGCAGTTATTTTATTATTCAGTCATTGATAATTGTCAGGAAGATGCTGCTATCTCCTGTATAATATGGAGTAATAAATTGTCCTGTGCCGCCACTACACGGTTAATTATTATGACAAATTACAAATAAAACAAATTATATTCAATAATTAAGTTATAGATTTCTAGTAAATTAACACACGTTGAAAAAAGTAGGAATAGGCAAATTCAACAAAGAGCCCACTTCAGACGTGTGTTGGTGGGCTGCGGCGAGAAGGGTGTTCTCTCTCTAACGCTGCACCCGATGTGGAGTCGCTGGAGAAGAGGAAGTATGGCGATGCGCCACTCGCCCTATCCTCTGCAACTTTGTCGGCGCCGAACCCCTGATGTGGTAGTGGTGGACCCGCGGAGGGAGAGGAGTGTTGGTATTGCAAGGCACAGTTCTCCTTATCCTCTGCGGCTGAATCTTGATTGGCGGCGGAGCCGCAGACCACATCCGACGCTGGGGTCAGGAAAGTTGGTGCTAACGAGTCCTGGCCCCATGGCCTCCGCGTATCAGGTTCGAGGTGTCCTTTGCTCAAGGAAGAGTTGAAGGACGCGTAGATATTTAGAAATCGATTTTTTGTGAATCGATACATCAGCTTACAATTCGAATCGATTTAAAAAACATCAACCTTTTTCGGAAAGAATCAACATCCCTACAGAAAACGACAACGAATGTATGCGAATAGCGTTCCCGTGGTCCTGCCAATATGCGGCGAAGGTAAAATACCATATGGTTTTAGTCGTTGCGAGTCCGATATAACCCGTCCTTACCCCCGCGAGGTGGGTATGCGCTGGCATTACTCCACGTTTTTTTTATAGCAGAGAGGGCAATCGACCATGCGGCTTCACTGATGCCAAGTAACTTCCGCCGCCCATAAACAACTACAACACCAGGAGAATTGCAGATGCGTTGCCGGCCTTTTGAAAATGAGTAGGCTCTTTTCTTTAAGGTCCATGTTAAAAAAAGAAGTAAAACTGAAAACTATGATGACGATAGTGATTGTGAATATGTGTGTATTAGCAATAGCTCTGAGTTTCTTAAAAAAGAAATTATGTGGCGACGAAACCATTAGTGTATGTCGTAAGAGTTGGCAGAGGGAAACAGCTGAAAGTAAAAACCACTGCAATGGCAACCCATCTGCCACGTGTGGCAATTATGGCAAATATTCATCTCATGAGCCAAACTATTTGTGAAGTCTGTTTTCCGAATTCGCATGTTTGTTAGGCTGTAATAAAAGAACGAATGAATATCGATACAAAAAGCGGCAACAAATGAAAAGTAAACAGAGTATTGTTGAGGAATTATTGGCTTTGTTACACAATTTCAATACGAGAATTATAGAAGCATTGAATCGATCTGTTTTCCGAACGCGATGTCAATTTATATATATATATATATATATATATATATATATATATATATAGGAATTGTGAATTGCGATAAATAACAACACACTGATCACAGAATTCAATCAAATCAAAGATGAAGTGACGACTTCATGAGAGTGCAAGAAGTCACTGGGTGAAGCTTGATCAGGACCGTACATTTATTAGTATATATTATTTTGAGTAGTTATTACAAAGATGCTGCCGTGTATCTCTGTAGACACGGTTGTTCCCAACGGACATAAATCATATATTTTTTTAGGTCCTTCATCGCCATATTTTACAACCAGATCATACTATTTTGGAACTTTTTATTTTAGTATGTTTGTATTCACGTAGATAAATAAATAAACTTCGTGCCGGTAGACGAAAGGCGGCCCCCACTAGATGAATTAACGACCTGGTAAGACATGCAGGAAGTCAATGGATGCAGGTGGCTCAGGACCGTGCTTTGTGGCATTCCTTGGGGGAGGCCTATGCACGGGCTAAGGCTAAGGTACAACATACAGAATTATACAGTCAAGTAGGTAACAAAAGTATGAGATTGTGTTAAAATAGTTATTATCAGTGCGTACTTGAGCGTACATGGTGCAGACGAACTGCGCTTCGTTGACGATGTACATGTACGGTTGTCGCCGATATAAGAACTGTATCCTTTGGCGACTACGGCGTCCGTCTGCCGCCGAACATCGGAGACGTTTGCAGTATGTGATTTGTGCTGCCGTATTAGTATATTATCTGTGAGCGTTTGGCTGCAAGTAGTACAGGAGCAATTCTGCAACGTTTATAAACCAGCATACAAAACGTTTGCTTATGAGGATTGTGAAGTGCCGACACGCGACGCGAGAAGATATTTTCAAAAATGCTATTTGTTTCATACCGCTCGCTCTGTATCGCCGTATCGTGCTGTTAGGGTTTCCCAATGCTAGGGAAAACCCTTAATCATAGATAATAACTGATTACATAGATATCCTCTAAATAGTTTTGTCATCCTTTAAAGGCAGCTCCGATTTCCGCTCCCGGGGGACAAATTAGTCTCTGCCCGACCACTGAATCCCTAACACCTCTGTATCATTGCGTGTCCGCCAGTTTCGACTCCGGGCCGATTAAAATTTGTAACCAATTCTATTACTAAATAATACTATTTCCGTTGTGTAATAAAAAGTGTTTTTTTTTAACGTAGTTTACGAGGTCCCGTATAACAGTGCGATACATCTTAATCTAGGTATGTACGTTTTTGTTTTTGGGGTTTCTTACATGAGGGTTAGGTAGAGTAGAGCCGTGGTAACTCAGAAGAGCCGTGGTAGCTCAGATGGTTAGCGTCCCGGTAAATTTCACAGTACGCAAGCAACCCGCGTTCGATCCCCGCCGGCACCAACGAAATTGTTAATTGCAATTTTAAGTTAATTATACGTGGTAGAGCCATGCTGCAGCTATATTATGGTTGTAGCACGAAAAACACTCGAGGAACTTTTAAACCAAAAATATAGTACGCAATATTTGTCTAAAATAAACACGTACGGACCTAGTTATTTATTATACCTGGGTAGATTGAAAAGTTTGCGGCCTCATATAGACATGATTAAAAATTTAATTTCTTTCTGCCTTCATTATATTCAGTAAGACTTTAGTTGTCATTGTGTGAAGTTTAATTTTAGTGTTACTTTTGATCAAGAGTTTACAGTGTTTTATTGAGCGTTAAGTGAAGCGATTTTTAAAAAAGAGGAAAATCAAACATCGCGCCGTTATCAAGTATCTGTTCAAGAAAGCGTTAACGCCGAAACAGATTCACGAAGATATGGTGGCGACTTAACAAGAATCTGCTCCATCGTATGCAACCGTTAAAAAGTGGTCAGCAGAATTCAAACGTAGTCGACAGAGCACTGAAGATGACCTCAGCACTGAACGGCCATCAACTTCGAGTACTGAAGAAAACATCGGAAAAATTTGCAATTTGATACTGGCGGACCTTAGATTGTAAACTAAAAAGATAGCTGAGATCATAGGCATATGGTATGATTGAATTTAAATATAGTTCATAATGAATTGGGGTTTTTGAAGGTTTCTGCGAGTTGGGTGCCGAGGCTCCTTTCACCCGAACATAAACACAACCTACTTGCGATTGCGATGCGTTTGGAGTTGTTTCAAGCCGATCCACAAAACATTTTAGAGATATTTGTTATTACTGATGAAACTTTGGTTCATTACAATACTCCTGAGTCAAAACAACAATCCAAAGAATGGAGGAGACCAGGCTCACAGCCTCCGAAAAAAAGAAAGGATATTTTTGGTCGACATTACCATTCCGTATGACGAGAACCTCGTGAAATCCGAAAGAGATAAGCGAACAAAATATCTAAACCAGGCTCACGAGGTGACCGACATGTGGGGTGGATTGCCGACCAAAATCATACCTTTAGTCGTTTCTGCGAACGGGTTAATCCCAGTCAGCCTCTCGGGCCATCTGAGGCGACTGGGACTCCGTGACGGATCGCTCCAAGCTCAAATGCAGAAAGCGGTACTCCTCGACACCGCCCGCATCGTCCACCGGTTTCTTTACCTTCCCTCCTTACCCTCGGCCGTTTAGTCTCCCCTGCCGAGGGCTTCCATGTAGTAGTATGAGACATTATATAAATAATATATTCAATTCAATTCAATCATTCCCCTCAGCACAGTATAAGGCAGTTATTTCGATATTATTAACAGGTACTTCAATTTTCTTTATATGTATAGAGTAGCTGTTCCACGCGACTTCGTCCGCGTAGAATGTACTTCGTCCGCGTGCAATTTATTACGATTGGATTTCATAGGCTTTAATTTTTCTTTTTTTCTTTTAAATTAAAAGCAGCCTAAGTTACTTTTTATAGAATCAGCTATCTGTCAGGGAAAGTACCTCAAAATTGGTATATCAAATACGGATATTAGTCGGAACAAATAGATAGACACACAGTCCGACACAACTTTATAAATTGTTTTTTTTTTTTAATTTGTTATATGTACCGTATTCTCGTATACTTTCAAATGCATTTAGTAAAAAGCTTATTGTGACATTATTAACAAACACTTCAATTTTATTTATATGTATAGATTTTACCTATTTTAGTCAAAACGTGAGTGATATTTTACATCATAGATATTTAAAAAAAATCATTGTTTTACATCATGCATTCAGTGTAATATTCGGTTAAAATACTAGATAACTGCTACTAACTAATAACTGAAACTAAAATACTGTAATCTCGATATTTCCTAATACATTATTCAGTTAAACTTTTGCTTAGCTAAGTGCTCCTATAACTTCCTGGTTGGCTTTGCTTATAACTTCCCCGGAACTTGAGAGGTGACGTAATGTAAGATCCTACTAAGTTATTTCCCACTGTGGAAAATTTAAGGATTTGATAATTCACAGTATTTATAGGTTTACAGTTTACGAATTACTGATACTAAATTTAATATAGTATAATTACACAATGAAGATAAAGTAGGTGTCGAATAACTAAAATAGATTTTGACTAATTTAGATTTTGTTAAGGGTTTACGGGTGTGGCGGATTGGGATTATTTTATTAGATATAGTGGACTGTATTGAGATTTTAAATCCCCTGAAACGTTCAGTTACCGCAGTCACAAAATCTCACCAAAAACAGCAACAAACTTCTCATGGTCTTACTAGCCAGCCTCCCAAGATCAGCAAACGTTGACAGCTCCTGGTAGCTTCTTCTATACGGTAGAATACACTAGCAATTAGATTGTACACGGTACACTCTGGAGTAGTCCCCTTTTAAAGTTTTTGGAGAGATATTCACATCACGAACACAAAGAGAATGTGTATGGCTTGTCTCGCCTCCTACCCTCCTCTTCCTTTTTTTTAACTCCACAGATTATTACAACGCATATTACGTCGCAATGTCGCCACTAGGTGTAACCGGCGCTCCGATCGCAGCAGATCATTGTGCCTGGGTATAAATTTTGTGAGTTGCGGTTTATTACTGAACAACGGGGTTCCAATGTAACTGATCATTATTTGGTCTTATATCGAATAAAAGATATCTATTTTCAGACGTTGACGGCATCAGAATTCTGCGTCAGTTTACACGATGAAAGTGTGAAAGAAAAGTATTAATGTAAACTGAGAGACAAAATTTGTCGTTTGGACGAATTGTGCATGAAGGGTTCAGGCTTGGAAACTGTGTAGGATAATGTAAACAGGTTTAGTGGATTCAGCAACGCAGTAAGTGGTATAAGTAAGAGAATAAATGACAGGAATAATAATACATAATGGTGGAATAATTAGGTACAAAAAAAGAATGCTATCTGAAATATTAATTTATAGTAGTAGTTAATTTATAGTAGTAATAGTAGTTAGTATTCGCATTAAACCTTTCAGTTAAACCTAAAATGGTTGCATCATGGGTGGTTCACAGCAGCAGTCCAATGCGAATTCAAAGTTCGGATTCGAACTTTCGTAGTCCGTTCGGTTACGATCGACGTTTCATGATATTATATTTTTAAAACTGATCATGTTTTTTGGAAAATGGATAATACTATAAATAAAGATAGTTTTTTTTTTTATAAATAAGGATTTTATACGTGGTAGAGCCATGCTGCAGCTATATTAGTAGTAAAGTTGTAGCACGAATGGGTCGGTTCGACCTAGGAAGGACCACGCTCTCACTGAATACCAGCGTAAAATAGCAGCTTAACACTGCTGTGTTTTGTATGGTGAGTGTAGAGAACTGGAGACCATTTTTAGTGGAAAAAAGGCATCTTGTCTTAGTTCTCACGGGTGCCAACGCATCTGCAATTTGATTCGCAAACGAAGATAGATGTAGATGTCTATGGACCACAGCAAACACTTATTATCAGGTGGACTGTGTACTCGTTTGTCACCCTATCCTCTAAAAAGGTTAATTTAGGATTTATACTTTTCTAGTTTACAAAAATACAACACACTCCTTTCTATTTTGCTACTGCGTCGCACCTAGATGTCACAATCCAATTCTTTTGTTTTAAATATTTTAAGTTTTATGTCTTACAAGTTTACAGGGGAAATCTTAATTTTTATTCATCTTATGTTTATAAAAATGATTTTAAAAAATTTCGCTTTTAAACTGATGCAAAATTAAAAAAAGAAAATTTAATAGCTATAGAATAATATCAAAACAAAAACGTTATAAATAAGGCTGCGTAATAATTGGAACTATTATTTAAAATACGAGTAAAAAACTTTTCTCTGTTTAATTCCAGCATTAAATTTTAAAAGGTAATAATTTGACACAGCGGTGGTGCTTTTATTTAAATCAGGGTACGCTAAGACGTGAATTGTTTGAATAATATACACTTTGGCGACAATTTGCGATTCCGATTATTTCTGTCACTAAGTGTTTTTGCATGAATCATTATGAAACGCTGTTTCTCAGTTAAATATTTTTTTTTATTTTGTATGGCCTCCGAATGTCAACTGTCTACTACACTTTTAAGTTTTTCTTTACAATTATTACCCCCATACCAAAATATTACAATTTTTTAAATACAAATTAAGCTCTGTTACCCTATTCACTGAAATCGCTTTTAATGATAACCGTTACCGTTACATAATACTATTAAAATCCTTTGGTGAACATAGGCCTCCCCTATATATATATAACCTCATAGGTTAGTGTCAAGGGGGCTTATTTTAGAGCATATCTTATTTTAAATTTTCGAGGTTACAAGAGTTTTGTAGCACTCACGGTTACGGGGGCACCAAGTTGTTTGACGTCCTGATGCCATAACATAGCTAACCTGGTTTACAATCTAATGCTTCTACAGAAATGCTAATTAGATTACTAAACAGCGGCTACGGTAGCCAAGCACTGGCTTATTAAGTTAAAGAAGGGGGACGCACATTTTATCATCCACGGCACCCAGATGGCTGAGGGCGCCTCTCATGAAATCTACGTATGTTATATCAAATAACCAAATTATTAAGAATTTACTTTAGGGTTATTTAGAGTAAAATTTTATAGGCAACAGAAGTGGTGCGCGCATAGTGTAACGGGTATTAGTCAGTAATAACAATAATGTCCTCCAAACCGAATTTCGGTCACCTCGCGCTTTTCCCTAATTGAGTGCACAATCACCGTCACTTCACCACGACACCACTACACTATGGTCACATCATTGTCGCTCATCCGATACATCTTTCGTCTCTAAAAGAGACATTATCAGGAGAAATATATAGGTACATATCAGAATTTACATTTTTTAATTATTTATTTTATTTTAAACTTTTTAGTGTCCCGACACACTCTTATGATCTAAATTTCATATGATAGCACGAGCATGCACTGTCGAAATCCATCCAGCCGTTTGGAATATACAAGGTAATAATGAAATTTACAAACAAATATTCATATATATAATACAAGATACACGCGAAAAACATAACCCTTCCTTGGCAATCGGGTAACAAAAGTGTCCATCACACTCTACTCCACACAACAATCGCACTCAACGCAGACTTCGTAAGACGTAACGAAAGATATCTTCTTTTCAGTAATAAATTATCTTGTAGTGGCCATTTCGCCTTCCGGGCTTCGTATCTGTAGCAATTACGATACAAGCAAGTAATCTGTGGGGAGGCCTACGCTTAGCATCAAATTAATGACGATGGCTTGCAGTTAATTTATTTTCACTAAGCAATTTGAATTTAATTTCTTACTAATAGGAATTTATTAAAGGAAATTAGTTATGTATACTAATTTAAAAGTATTTATTTTCTGATTCCTAGACTCGTGATTGTTATTCATGGTCTTTGTTTCGGATAAACTGATATGTCTGGGTATTAAAAAGTTAGTTATTTAAAAGTTATATAATATAAAACATTTTAATACCCAGACATCATTCAGACATTTAAAAAGAACATTTAATTACCGTTACCGTTATAGCCTATTAAAGTCCACTGCTGAACATAGGCCCCTCCTACAGATTGCTATATCGGAGGGATATTTGCCATAGTTGTAAAGTTTGACAAGCGGGCCAACCAACTTACCAAAACTTGTATTTTAAATAGTTACCGTTCCGGTAATGACGACTAAAAATACAAAATCTTTTTAGAAAAGAGTTCGTATTTTTAGTTTATTGGGCTGAAGTCGTGTGCTCCGGAGTTGGCAACGGTGCTAAGCGGTGAAGCGTCTTTTCCTACTCCCTAGGCGTAGTTCCGAACTCTTGGAAGACATTTATAGTGCACCCATTCCCTAAAAACCGCCTCTGCTCAGATCCATGTAGCGACAGTCAGACAGAAAAAAAAATCTACATCTATCCTTGATTATTCAATTTAATTCAATCCAATTCAATTTATTTGCTACTTATTCTTTATGTACATTTTAGTCTTAATTATGAAAAAATGTTCAAAACAAGAACCCTGCAAGGGTGCTGCAAACATTGGCAATTATTAATATTATTATTACATTAAAATTATGGTATTATTTATAAAATTATAATGTAATGATTATTTATTTGCTCTTATCCAAAGTCACAAATCCTTTCAGCTCGAGCTACAAAACTGTTTTCAGTGCCTAGAAGATTGCAATACATTGGACGATATGAATGACAAGCTCGTGGAAACTGTCCATGCAGGCGGAGCTAAGTTTTGCAAGACCCGCCGCAGAAGAACACAAAACTCCGATCACACTTAATTTCTTGGCAGTTCGACGGGAAATGTAGATGCAATCTTCAGTAAATTTAACAGCATACGGGCATCTGAACAGACAGATCTCCAATTGCATGCGGCCGGACTTACGCAACTTTAATACTGCTCGTATTGAAGAAGCGATCGAGCGGAACCAGGGCTCCAAAGTCTTTGCTAGAAATCTGTCTGCCAGAAAGAGCCAACTGTCGAAGCTGAAGACCGAGTGTGGCAGCACCGTTTCCGGGACACCTGAGATTTTGAGTAAAATTGAAAGGTTCTATGGGCAGCCGTACACATCGTTGGAGCCACACGCAAGTGTTAATAACGATCCAAGAGCAAGTCTTATCCGACACTATTCCGGGAGTCAGTCTGAGCGAGATTAGAATGGCTCTCCAGCACCTTAGAAACGGCAAGTCCCCGGGCGTGAATGGAATTACAGCGGAGCTTCTGAAAACGGGTAGAAAACCGGTACTTAAAGTCCTTCAGAATTTTTTAATTCCGTCCGTGGCACTACTCCGGAGGCGTGGAGCAGAAGTGCGGTGGTCTTGTTCTTCAAGAAAGGCGCCAACACTCTCTTGAAGAACTACACACTGATTTCCCTTCTGAGCCGCGTCTACGTGCTGTTTTAGAGAGTTATTAAGAATCGCCTCGCATGCAGAGTCGACGACTTCCAGCCTCTTGAACAAGCCGGTTTCCGAAAAGGCTTTACCACCATAGGACACAATCATACCCTTCGGCAAATTGTACAGAAGTCTGAGGTGTACAATTTGCCACTATGTCTGGCGTATGTAGACTATGAGAAAGCCTTTAATTCCGTCGAAATTTGCGCGGTGCTGCAGTCCCTTCGATTCGTATATCGAAGTGCTGAAGTGTTTGTACAGTAGGAAAACGATGGCTATCCGAGTACAGAACCAGATTACGAAACTTATCCAACTGCAGAGAGGTGTAAGACAGGGTGATGTTATATCGCCAAAACTCTTCACCGCTGCATTGGAAGACGTTTTCAAGTTTCTGTACTGGAAAGGTTACGGTATTAACATCAACAGCGAGTACATCACTCACCTTCGATTTACCGACGATATAGTCCTTACGGTAGAATAGCTGGAGGACTAAGCACTATGCTCAATGACCTCGATACTGCATCCCAACGAATAGGTCTTAAGATGAACATGGTCAAAACAAAGATCATGTATAATATTCATGTCACACCTATGCCGGTAGTTGTGGGAGCACTAAGCTTGAAGTTGTTGACGAGTATGTTTACCTGGGACAAATATTCCGACTACGTAAGTCCAACTTCGACCGAGAGGTCAATTGACGGATTCAACTCGGCTGAATTTACGGCACTTCTTCTCGTCAATTATACCTCAAAACTTGAAAATGAGACTGCACAACCAGTGCGTGTGCCAGTGAAGACCTATGGAACTGTGAAGTGGTCCTCCACTGCTGGCTGGATGGGGAAGCTCAAGGTCGCTCAGCGAGCTATGGAGATTGCTATGCTCGGAGTTTATCTGCGTGATAAACTTAGAAATGAGGATATCCGCAGTAGAACCAGAGTGACCGACATAGCCCAACGCATTAGTAAGCTGAAGTGGCATGCGCCGGCAATATAGCTCAAAGAATCGACAACTAATGGGGAAAAAAGATTATCGAGTGGCGGCCTCTTACCGGTTGGGGAAGTGTAGGACGACCCCCCACTAGATGGAGTGACGACATGGTACGACATGCAGGATGTCAATTGATGCAGGTGGCTCAGGACCGTGCTTTGTGGCATTCCTTGGGGGAGGCTTATGTTCAGCAGTGGACTTGTGAAGAGCTGTAAGGATGATGATGATGATGATGAATATTTATTTAAAGTTACAGCCTATATACCGCCCACTGCTGGGCACAGGCCTCCCCTCATTTCTGAGAGGGTTTAGGGCAAGAACATGTCCGCTGCGCAGCCCCAGTGCGTGTTGTCGAACTTCACATGTTTTCAAATTTTTTTTTGTTTTTTATTTCTCACACATGCAGGTTTTCTCACTATATTTTCCTTCACCGCCGAGCACATGATAAATCAGCACTTTAAATCGCAATTAAAAATTTCATTGGTGCCGGCGGGGATCGAAACCAGGTTGCTCGCGTACTATGAAATTTACAGCGAGCGCTAACCATCTGAACTTCCAAGGCTCTATTATCACACGTTTTTATTTATTTACACTATCCTATCTCTCAAATTGGACGAAACTGCACAGAGTGTGCAAAATTTCATTGAAATCAGTTCAGTAGTTTAGAAGTTCATTGCGGACAAACAACGTGACACGTAATTTTTATATATAAAGATATATAAAGATTACTATGGTAATGCAAAGATATTATAATTGATAATTTCTACAACTTGTCATCGAGTCTATATTTGCAAGTATGCGAATACATTTTTTAATAAGAATAAGAAATACTTTATCAGCGTTTGCGCTGTTACTACACCGTAGCGTAGCCAGGCGTCGCGTACGCGTAGTAGGCACAGGTTGCTGTTTTTAAGTCTGTGATTTTTCTTAAGTTCTGTAAGAGCGTGTGTAAAACTAGATAACTTTTTGACAACTTTAAGAATCAAAATGCATATACGTTGTCACTTCTGAGGAATAAGATGGAGTGCCACATTTTCAGTAAAAAGAGTTTTCGGTTCTTTATACCCATAATACGAAACAGCAGCATTAAGCTACTAGTACACGTTGGTATTCTGTAAGAGCGTGGTCCTTCCGCGGTTGATCTTACCCATTCATGTTACAAATACAATATGCTGCAGCGTCTCTCTACCTCGTATAATGTGGCTCTATTATAGATGTTATGGATAATCACGGCATGCGCACATTAAAAAAATCACATTTTAATTCTGATCATGGAAATAAAGGTTAAGCTAAACAAGTGAAATTATAATGCGAAATGGTCCAAATTATTTGTAATACATGTTATCTTTAAACTTATAACTTGAAGATACATTTCTATATTAATCACTCCATTGCTTAAGCAGTTCGTACTAAAAAAAAATAATTTATGACATTTTCAAATAAGTAAGAGATAGCTTTTTAATATTGTAATAACATTTTAGGCACCTCGAGGAAACTCCTTGCTCAAATGCGACATTTGTGAAGTCAGATGCTGAATGAAAGTTTAATGAGGCGCTTAGCGAAGCTTTACAATAACAAACGCTGACCTGTATTTTTTTTTCTTTTCGCGATTAACAATTACGTAAGTCTTTGCTCGACGTTAGAAAAAAGTAATTAAAATTTCATATAAATCGATAGAGCCGTTAAAGAGAAAGCAGTTGCATAATACAAAAATTTCTCACTTAAATTATGGGATTAATTTTTAGAAAACGTATGTTCACTAGAATTAGAAGAGATACAACACAGTCCACACAAAGACAAAAATACGCGTAACTATCGTTGAGGTCTAGAAATTACTTGACTTACTGTTATTCTCCCTTATACCTTCTTCTATCCTTACTTCAAACCGGAACATAGTCGTAAAGTTGTGTCTCAGATGGAGTGGATGGTTACTCAGTTGGAGTGCTAGGCAGAAAGTGAGGAATTTATTTGGATAGAAATGATTTATGATGAACTTTCTTTTTAAAATTTATTTTTATAATAATGAAGTGGCAAACGGACTTACAGCCCACCTGGTCGTTAATGGCTCTTGCAGCCCACGGACTCCGGCAACGAATTTCAAACAAAGAAGGCTACAGATGCATTTTCACTTTTGAGAATTAAGACTGAATGCCTCAGAACCTGTAACTATATAAGTAAATATATAAAATTAATAAGAAAAAACATATAGTATAGAATATTGTTTCGCTTTTTTTGTTTGTTTATACTGTGTAGTGGCTGTGTGAAAATATCCACTAGCCCATATCACCCCTTAGATGTCGTAGGAGGCGACAAAGAGAGACAAATCAGGGGTGGGCAGCAGCGTCTTCCTAATAACGACTAAAATAAAAAGACTGCGGTTGCCATCCTGCTTGCCAAGCGTGGCAACTATGCCAAATATCCACTTTATGAGACAATCTATGGGGGAGGACTATGTTAAGCTGTGTTTCATTATCCCATTCCCTGGACTAGTTTTGGCAGCAATTTAACCTCAGGTTATATTAGATCATCTCATGCAAATTGCAATTAAAAATTTTATTAGTGCCGTTGACCTCGGGTTGTTCGCGTACATTAAAATTTTTGGGCAAACAGCGCTTACTACCATGGCTTCCTGTACTCTTTAACTGAACAACTACTTCACG
This sequence comes from Parnassius mnemosyne, assembly GCA_963668995.1. NCBI lineage: Eukaryota > Metazoa > Arthropoda > Insecta > Lepidoptera > Papilionidae > Parnassius > Parnassius mnemosyne. The sequence goes on from CAVLGL010000159.1 coordinate 15,434,274, forward strand.
TTAACTCATAACTTCGCAAAAGATAAATACCTACATAATTATTATTTTGTTCTTGTCCCTTATTACTGTTTATGTCATTATAAATAATTTATATTTCGGCTTCAAAAGTTATTACTAATTTCTAAAATTTCTAATTCAAATTATCAAAGTTAAATCCAAGCAACTGTTCTGATTAACATTGTGTTGCTAATGAGTTTGGTTTTTGTTAAAACAAATTATGACATTTCTCGATCTGTTTATCTTTCTGCTAATTTACTTAGATCTTAGAACACTACACATTGAATAAAACTACTTTTACGGATTCTACAGCGTTTAATGAAATTATTTTTTATTAATTCCCGAAGTTTCGGGTGCTTTATAGCACCTATGGTCACGGGGGACTGAGGCGATTGACGTCCCGATGTCAGAATTAACCCGGAGTACCCTCAGTATTTTTAATTAATTAATTAACAGCAGACTTACCGGAACGTAGGTGTTTCAGGACACATAGCTGACGTGAAACACTAATATATCAGGAAGTCTGCAGTTTGTCATTATATCCTAGACGGCCCCTGCCATTACATTAGATTTGATAAACCACAAATGATCGCGAAAGAACTTCGATTCATGCTAAGGATGATACGTGAGGCTCCTAATTTCAATTGAGAGGGAGGCTGGGTACTACCAGCTGCTTGGGATCCTGAAATTAATAAAATTAAAACTTAATCCAAGCATACCACTGCAAGACTTCAAGACACAGTAAGTTCATTCTACGTAAATCGGACCAAAATTAATAATTAAAAAAGCTGAAGGTACTCCGGGTTAACTCTGACATTGGGACGTCAATCACCTCAGTACCTCGTGACCAACGTGCGAAACGTAGGGAATTAATAAAAAATAAGTTAATTAAACGCGATTGAACTGATAAAAGTGGTTTTACTTAGATGTGTAAAAATTTTTTTTTATTGATATCTTTATTAGCCCGTAAAATATCACTAATCGATATTATTGGTTGAAAACTATGCATGTATGCGATGCATATGCGAGTTCTTACAATAAGTTAAGGACATTCTAGCAGATACCTCTACCAGTCACAATTAGCGCCTCATTGTCGCTGGAAGAGCACCTACTCACGATGACTCTACTGATTTTGTTGAAAAAAGCCGGGGCGGATCGCTAGTTCAAAATATAAAGTTAATCTTATGTATATAATATTTTCAGAAGTACACATTTATGCGATAGAATATTTACGTCACACTCACGCGCAATATACCGAATCATTATTAATACAGAATTAGAATTTTATTGTATTAAACTATTACTATACCATGTAGTAGCGTATAAGAATTTCCAATACCCCATATCATCCCGTAGCTGTCGTAAGAGGCGGCAGAGGGGAAAATAACAGATTTTTTTAAGGCGACACCGCGAAAAAATGCACCTCCTTTCATCGAATAGTATAGGAGTATGACACGACTAACGAAACTGGAATTTTGATATAGGTAAATTTATGTCTTTATCTTGAGTTTGCTTGCTCAAAAACACGATTGTAAAATTTTTACTCGATCATAATAATTTGCGAAAACACCTCTAAAAAATCACTATAGTTGAAATTACAACGAAATTACTTAATCTGTATGCTTGGAAACCACTCGAATACATTCATAACATCAATATTCGTAATTTACTTGCTCATTATTTTGATTGCTAAAATCAATAATTTTTTAAAAATATTTTAAGATTCTACGCGATTTCTAAGCGGTTTTAATAGTCGCGGGCGCTACGCAATTTTAGACCTTATGACGGCGTTTTTGAAGTTTTTATAGAAATTATGTTTTACTCTGGTTAGTCCGGCGATAGCCCGCTTCAACGGTTTTCGATGTGTCGCCTTAACACGTGGTAGAGCCATACTGCAGCTATAGTAGTATGGTTGTAGCACGAATGGGTCGGCTCGACCGGGGAAGGACCACGCTCTCACAGAATACCAGCGTAAAATGGCAACTTGACACTGCTGTGTTTCGTATGGTGAGTGTAGAGAACCGGAGACCCATTTTACTGGAAAATAGGCATTTCATCTAAGTCCTCGCGGGTAACGACGCATCTGCATTTTGATTCTTTATTGAGGATAAATGTAGATGTCTATGGGTGTGTCTGTGTGCTCGTTTGTCACGCTATTCTATAAAAAAGGAGTTTGTTTGTTTATTTGTTTATACCATGTAGTGGCGGTGTAAAAATATCCACTACACCATATCACCCCCTAGGTGTCGTAGTAGGCGGCAAAGAGAATCAATTCAGGTGTGGGCAGCAGCGTCTTCTTAAAATATAATGTTGAAATTAAACTAAAAAAGTTTTATTTTTCACTAGCTGTACCCGCGACTTCGTACGCATCATCATCATCATCATCATCATTACAGCCCTTCACAAGTCCACTGCTGAATATAGGACTCCCCCAAGTGGTGCGTGCTTTGTGGCATACTACAAAACACGGTCCTGAGACACCTGCATCCATCGACTTTCGACATGTCTTACGAGATCGTCACTCCATCTAGTGGAGGGGCGCCCTTCGTCTACCGGTACTCCGTACTTCATCCTCGTACGCATAGTTTTTAGTAATTTATTTCCATACTTCCCTATTCAAATCGGATTTTGTTCACAATGTCATGAGATTATTTTTTTTGCGCGGAACCCTTACGGTTCAAAAAATAAATAAAAGTCTAAGTTACCCCTTATTAAATAAAAAAATAGCATATTATATAAATAATGACTTCTTTTGTGAACTAGATTTAAAAGAAGCATATTTACAAGCACCACTCACAAAAAGTTTTTGTGACTGAACAGACACAAAAACTAACCACAATAGTTACAGAGAAAGGCATTTTTAAATACTTGTATATGCCCATGGGGTAAGCACAGGATCAGGTTCATTTCAGAGATTAATTATACATTAGCTTTCAGGGCAGGAAGGGGTAGTTGTTTATATAGATACTCGTAATATTAATATAACTGGAAAGACATTGGAGGAAACTAACAGGAGATTCAGATCAGTACTAGAGTCTATAGCAGTAGCTGAGCTTAAATTAAAAATTAATTAAAGTTTTTTAAACAATATTTAAAGTTGTTTCGTTATCATGCGTCTAAAGAAGGTATTAAAGTATTTAAAGATAATATAGAACACTTAATAAAATTACTTAAACCTAATAATTTAAAGATGCTACGTTCATTTTTAGAAAAAAATCATTTATTACAACAGGCTTAAAAATATGGCAGTAATATTGAAATAGTTGCCGGGATCAGACAGCAGTTGGGAGCACTAAGCTTGAAGTTGTTGACGAGTATATTTACCTGGGATAAATAGTCCGACTAGGTAAGTCCAACTTCGACCGAGAGGTCAATCGACGTATTCAACTCGGCTGGGCAGCGTTTGGGAATTTCCGACACATCTTCTCGTCAGATATAAAACTTGCAAACGAGATTATACAACCAGTGCGTGTTGACCACGTCTCAGATCCATAAAGAATGTCTTAAGGATCAGAGACGTGGTCGTTTACTGCTGGCCGTATGAGCGAGCGAGCGAGGTATGGAGAGGTCTGTGCTCGGGGTTTTTCGGCGCAATAAGCTTAGAAATGAGAATATCCGCAGTAGAACCACAGTGATCGTCATAGCCCAACAAATTAGTAAGCTGAAGTTGCAATGGGCCCCGCCATATAGCTCGTAGAACCGACAACCAATGAGAAAAGAAGGTTCTCGAGTAGCAGCCTCGTACCGGTAGGCAAAGTGTTAGCTCACCAGATGAAGTGAGGACCTGGTAATACATGAAGATATTCGATGGATGCAGGTGGCTCAAGACCGTGCTTTGTGGCATTCCTTGGGAGGCCTATGTTCAGTATTGGACTGGTGAATGGCTGTAATGATGAAGATGATTATAAATATTGAAACCTTTGTATGACTGTCTTAATAATGATTGTTATCAGATATCTTTTAGTGAAAGTTCCGTCAAAATTGATCCAGCAGTTTTGAAGATTAGTCGGAACAAACAGACCGACACACGGAGAAGCAAAATTTTTAAAAATTGATTTTTGATATCAGAATCGTATAAACTTTCATATGTATTTAGTGCAAAGTTTAAAGCCCTCAAGTCGAGCATTTCACCATATATTTTAGAGTATAAAATACTATTATAATAATACATTTATCAGGCCGAATTTCGGTAACGACGGCTAGTAAGCTATCTGAACAGGACTGGTTCCCACTCTATTCGTTCATTTTCGTAGTTCGATGGAACGGTAATCCGGACGATGGTAAGGCGCAGGACCAACGGCTTTAAATATTCTCCGAGGTACGGGGGTAAAACACCGCCAACTTTCTGGCTCCGGGATACTATTAAGATATTCTACGTATAAAAATACTAATAAAGATTATGGTCCAACCGGGGATTTGAACCGGGGACCTCATGATTAGCAATGGCACTTACGACCATTAAACCAACGAAGTAGTCAAATTACTATATTTATTATATTATAGTTTATATAAGAAAAGAAGGATGAAGCTTTAAGTTTAATATTCGTAATGTAAGTCTAAGTTATCATAAGTGTTACGGCCTAAAGCTGCCTAAATAAGAATAGAATCTTCCGGGCCCATAGCGGAAGACCTTACAAGCAGATGTGGGTCGGGCCTCCTAAAGCCAAAGTGGAAAATCTCTAATTACAATAAACAATAAGTTAGCGTTCTATACTACTGCCATTCAACAGGGAGAATACTCGTATTAAACCGAGCTTACTTACCTATATCCAAGGCGACTGGTCCCTCAGGATTCGGTCAGGTCGCATGTGGTTGTGTGGTGTAAGGGAAATCAGGTGCCGTGATGTGTATCTGGGTGTGACTGGTGGTGATTTACCTTATTAGACCTTGTTGTGTTGTGCCTTGCACGTGCCGCATTTTGTCAGAGGCGCCGCCGCGACATCAAAGTTCGCCGCATGCGGGATACACCCGAAAGAGTAATTGGCATTTTAAAACGAAGCGCCGTGGTTCAAACTTATTTTTATTATTTATATTCGTATTTTATTACAATAACCATAACAAAAAAAACAGTATTCTATTTTATTCCCAAAATATAAAAACATTTATTTAACAAATACAATAAAAACAATAAAATAAAAGCAAAATAATAAGTGCGCCTCCGGTGTATCGACACTATCTTAGCGAACAGACTATACATAAGAAAGAAAATACATTTTAATTTTTAAACTCCCACTTTTTGAAGTCCATTTAAAATAACAGTCATGAAACGAAACAAAGAATTTGCCCTTTTTTGTTCCTCGAGAAAACCTTCTGATAAGTTTGTAAGTTATCTTACAAGAAAAGCTATTTAAAAGTTTTATGGAATATTGTATAGCTCGTACGCGAAGCGAAGAGGTTGACCTTTATGCCTGCTATACACTTAGACCGCGGAACTCGCGTGAATTCGCGGCGAGAAAACATCGCGAAATAAGCAATGACTCCACACTCGCATGCTTATGCTAATCTTTGCACGTTTAACGGAGGTAGGCGTCGCAGTAGATGTCTCTCCGTCTCCTGCTATGCGTATTAGTGTACTACAAGTGTATTATGAATCATTATAAAAATATTAAACGTGAAAAAGTAAGGTTTGGAGAAAATGTAAATGGTGGATAACGATAAATATTCATCGTATTAGGATAAAAATCTTCCATTTTGTTTAATAATACTAATAGACAAACGAACTAACAATCTTCTGATGGTAAGTGGCTACTGTCCATGGATACCTGCTACCAACTTTAAATATGGAAAAGTACAGGTGTATTATCAGCTCATGGCACTAGGAAAGCTTCAAAGCCTGTAACTATTATACCTATACGTATACTAAATACCTTTAGACTGGAGCACTGCTGTGCAAGCAGTGCTATTTGGCGTAGAAATATGAGTGAAAAAGAACCCTACCGCCTTACAATACCGTTTTCGATAGATTTCTTTAAAAAACTATATAAATACACTATTTAATTAGATACTTATTTATTGCAAGTTACTTATCAGCAATATGTACATACCTAATTGGGTAATGAGTAGGTATCTAAATTAATAATTATAATAAATACTTTCTTTCTGAATATAATATAATTGTAAAACGTGATTATATACTCTTTGGGGGCAATTATGAATATATCTAAGAATTTAACTATAAAAGTCGTTTATTATTCTAGGTTGTGTTTATTAATAAACTACTTTATTCATATGTTTCCGATACTCAACTGAACGTTGCGTAGTGTGTAGCCTTGCAATTTCGCGCTTCTTTTGACGCGCACGGAAACCTATAAAAATCGGAAAACAATGCGCGAAGGAAGCGCGAAGGTGAAAATTCTTTCCACATTTCGCGTTCGCATAATGCATCATACGCAACAATTCGGACTAAGTGTGGAGCGGACATTATTGTCGACTTGACAAAGTTACGCTATCCACTTCCTATAATAATAAAAAATAATCTATCAGACACACTGTAGTAAATATGACTGCAGCACTAATGGGATAAATTTTAAACTTTACGCTTTATTTGCATTTTAATTTTTTATATTTTATATTCATCCGTTCATTACAGCCTACCATAAGTCCTCTGTTGAACATAGTCCTCCCCCTTATATTGTCTCATAAGGTGAACATTTGATATAGTTGCCACGCTTAGCGAGCAAGATGGCAAACGCAGATAATTTTTTATTTTTGTCGTTATTAGGAAGATGCTGTTACCCCCTCCTGATTTGTTTTCTTCTTTTGCCTCTTACGACACCCACGGGATTTATTTATTTATACTCTTTATTGCACAAAAAATACTGCACAACACAGCCAACTTAAATTTATAAATTTATGTATTTTAATTTAGATATATATTAATAGGTGGCCTTATCGCTAAACAGCGATTTCTTCCAGGCAAACCTTGGTGAAGGAGATAATTTTTATTTAAATGTATAGAAGTGTGCATAAATGGTAGATAAACAAGAATATGTTAATAGTACAAGCTACATAAAGTATATAAGACAATGCAATAATCAAATACATAATATTATATATACATACATACACGTAAACACACAAATACATATATATATACACACGTATACTTATATACACGTATACTTACATATACATACATAAAACCCACGGGATGATATGGGATGGTGGATATTCTTACCCTATAATTACTTTATAAAGTTTAGAAGTAAATACTGAAATTTTAAACTAAGGTATGATATTGTAATATAAAAATTTCAGTAGCTTTCATAATTTGGACACGTAATATGACTATGTACGTTGGTATACTTGGTCATAGTTCTGATAGTTGGTCATAGAGCTGTTCCATTTCAAAAGAGCTTACACGTTTATCAACATTTATGACGGTCATCTTGATCCTAAAATGTTATCTGCTAGAGCTGTAACTATTCGTTAACGGTGAATTTTATAGGCACCTGAAGTCCGTATCACATTTGATAAGGCTTTATCACTAAACACCACGTGTAATATCAAGAAATAAGAGACGAGTTAGTAGTTCTTTATTGTTGACCTGATGAGCAAGCTCAGTCACTCAGAAAGATCGATTAGATTATAACGATGTGCATCAGCATTATAAATTTTTTGAAATAGCAATTTAGAGAGCTACATTTTCAAATTTATAAAATATGTAAATACCTATATTTATAAAGTATCTGTTTATTATTAAACTGAACTAATTTAAAAATGATTAAGAATTTAAAAATATATCACATTGCTACTACTCTCAAGCGAAAATTAATTAAAATGTCTATTTATTAAAAGGAAACTTTTATTACATTTATGATTTTTAAATGTAATTATAGGATTTTATTTATTATAAAATTAAATATAGCTTCGGAAAAGGCACAATGATTAGTTATTTACTTTATTGTATTTCTATATTTGTGTAATAAAAATGTATTTATTCATTATATTACGCATACATTTATTGAACTAGTTGTTCCCCGCGACTTTGCCCGCGTGATATTTACTGCGATTGAATTTGATGGGTTTTTATTTTTTTACGCGTAACCCTAATTCCTTTCCTAAAATGAAAGCAGCCTATAACTCTTTATAGCATCAGCTATCTGCCAGTAAAAGACCCATTAAAATCCGTTCACAGGTTTTTGCGTAATGCGTGTTTTATTATAGTATAGAAGAAGATAGATAGATATATAATTATATTATGTATGTTGTGTGTATTTAAATAAATTACGTACACCGTTACTCTTTCTCAAAGGTCATAATATCCTCAGCAATGTGGTTGCCTAGTAAAGATCACTTATATAAGCTATGGGGCCGGCTAAGCAATTGTTCCTTTTATAAGTAAACAATATGCAATTATGTATCGAATGAAGCTATTTGTATTTTTTATCGAGATATACGAGCTGAATAAGTTAACTAAGATTTGAAACTACACTTACAAAATATACAGACATTATTTTAAGAACAGACTTAGGTATCCGGACTCTACGGATCTCAAAACGTGCAGCTACTGTTACTATTATCTTGAAATCTGACTTTAAATATCAGACCGATTACACTAGATTCTAAATAGGAGTTAATAAAGATGTAAATAAATCTTAGAGTAAGTACATATTGCGTGTATTTACTATGAGATCGAAATAAGTTTTTTAGCAAACTGAAATGACATACTATGGACACTGCAGCTACTTCCAACAAAGAAGGCCACAGATGGGTGCAATGCATCATAGTAATTTTATCTATGATAAGACCCTAATTGTATTTTACAAATCCCTGAATTCAGAAGTAAAAGATGGAACGATATTTTGTTAAATCTACAGTTACCAAAACGAATACTTTAGATAAACCTTTTGCCTGTTTATTTAGCTATATTTAATTTTATTGAGCACCAGTGCACATGATATACAACTCATAGTTTTGGACGAAAAAAGCAATAAAGGTGTCGTAAAAGCCATATGTTACAAGTATTTTATCTTTCCCGTACTACGTACGTTTTGTATATATATACAAATTATTTCGTGTTTATTGTGTATGTTTGCACATTGAATTACTTTTCTACTTCCAATGCGTCGCTGAAATTGTAGGTCAGAATGATTTTGTCGAATAAAATATATAAAAAATGGTAACCAGAAAACTTTGATGAAATGTTTTAAGTCTATACTCCATAAAAGTAAAAAACGTTTGATGGCGGTGTAAGAGAAACCTTTGCCCCATTTCGAACTGTTTCTTTCGTAAGAAGCGAATACGGAAAAGCCAGGAAATCTTACGGTATCTGATAAAGAAAGTATAGCCCCAGGTATACCATCCTTTCTCCGCTTACACGCCTATTTTGCTTCTTTCACTTCCAATTTATTTTATTTTATAATTAATAAATAACATATTATGTAAATATTTTTGTTAATTCATACCTTCTAAATGTTTGTATTGCAACGCCTGTAATTGGTTACTAATTTATAAGTAGCATTTATACTTATTATAAATTGAAATTTGAATACTTGAATGCTGGAGCCGATACTGTTGGGTTTATTTCATACAATAATCTCTCAAAAACACGTTTTCCGGGTTGGATTATAACCCGTGGCCTCCAGCGCCGCGACTGAATGCTAAGGTACTGCGCCACGGAACCGTCAAAACAAAAACAAAAAATTATAAAAATCGGTTTTTACTCTTCATTAATTTTAAATTTTATTTTCAAGTAACTCTGATTTACAAGGCAAACTAAAAGTACCAAGGCCTAAAGCGATTAAATGAAACATTACCTCGCATGAAAGCGAGCCACATGCACATAACGTGAAGGCTAAGTATAGCTATGTGGGATACCAGATGAAACCACAAAATGTCTAGTAAAGTTTTCATGTATGTAGTGAATATGTTAAGCCTATAGGTTATAACTTACAAATTTCATATTACTTTACTGGTCCCGCTAGTAATGAGAGAAAGTTTAAATGTGTTAAACGCGTCCCCTAGTTTTCAGTCTTTGTTTAAGTTTTATAAGAACGGTTTTTATAATACTAGCTTCTTACTCGCGGCTTCACTCGCGTGGGCTTCAATTTAACACTTTCACTGTCCGATTTTCAGACACAATAGTAAGACAATAGCAATGACATGTAGTACACGGGGTGGAATATGTAGTACACGGAACAGCGAAAGAGTAAAGAACATCATTAATAAATACTGCTCCTTGCCAAATTTAGCAAAATTGTTTGTTGGTGACTGGATTTTTTTTAATCCTCAGAATATTGGACGCAGATGAATGGAGTTTGGGATAGATATAATATGCTACAGGAACACATACCACATTTTTACATCGGACATCTCCTCCGATATAGGTAATTTATGATATAATGTTTACGTTGATTCATATCTTTGGGCCCATGGAATATTAAGAACTAAAATTATGAAAACGAGAGAAATCTTCTCTTTCCTTTTTAATATAAGAAAAAAACTATTATAGTAAGCTTCTATTTTAATCTCTCATACTCAAAAGGAATATCTTTGTTGGTCTAGCGGTCGTAAGCGCGACTGCTGATCATGTCGTTTTGGGTTCCTTGGGGTGGGACAATATCAGTTGGGTGTTTCTGTCAAGAAATTTTCAGTAGATGTAAATTTTTATTCCTAATAATGGGAGATAAACTTAGACTTAGATAGATTTTGTGTATGAATATAAACTTAAACCCACGTCCAATGAATTGGGATAGAATTGTCCCTTTGAAATGTTAAAAAAGCATAATTTTTTGTCTTTAATTTGGCTCCTTGCTACGGACAGGGTATATATGTCTACTCGTTATGTCAAACGGGGATATACTTCTCCCCGTTGCCGTGCTTTGGCATAGGGACAAGGCAATTTTATCTCTTGTCAGTGGATATAATCGGGGGATAAAATTTTTGTCCCTAGCCCATGCTAGCCGTGCTGGAGAACATTATATTTAAAAGATTCCTCTTATTAAAAACATAGTTTATATTAAACACGGTTTATAGAAAACAAAAATAAATAGCAGTGCATGAGCGGCTGTGTCCTGGTCTGAAAGGTAAAGAGAACCAGTTCCTAGTGCGGTGTTCCATCTCAGTCCTTACAGGTGACACCGCGTCTGTAGCCTTCTTGTTTGAATATGGGACCCATGGAAACCGGCATCTCATCAATAAGAAATAGTCTGTTTTATTATTCAAAGTTTATATAAAGCTTATGGATATATGTGTGTTTCAAATTAAATCCATTATTAAAAGTAAAGTGTGCATAATTCAACATTTAAATAAATACAGGTCTTCTATTAATTTCATATACGTAGTGAAAACCTAAAAAGCAAAGTAACAGCTTATAGCTAATATGAGTCCTACTCTAGGGCATAGGCCTCCCAGGAAGTGTACACCGTGCTGACGCGTGCGTGATGGCGGACTACACATCAGAGCACTTGGTAAATTAGTACTTACTAACTTGTGCCGTGAGCTAAGCTCTCACTCTAAATTAGTAAACGAGCAACCAAGTTTCATGAAATTGTTAATTGCCATATGTCGTGAACCACCTTTCTGCTCATATTATAAGGCCATGTGCTGGCAACGTAAGAGAATATGTATTAGATACGTATTCACACATTTAGCTGGTTTCTAAGGAGTGCGGAAAATCCACGCGGAGCTCTGAAGCGGACTGAAAATGTTTGTCGTGGTAAACATCGTTTTACAGCATATAAGAACACGTACCGAACCGCCGCCGATATACCGGATTTACAGTGATGCGGGTAGAACCGCGAGAAACAAACCCTGTGTTTTCACGTATCACGCACTTGTAAATATTATGACTGACAACTTATATGAAATCCACGACAAAATTATTTTTTGTGAGTTTCTCGTGGATCAAAAGTAAGCGTGACTAACGAGCACACAGTCCACCTCATTGTAAGCGAGTGCTATAGCCCATAGATGCCTACATCATTCCTCGATTAGCGTTGTCACCTCTGAAGGCAATGCCTCCTTATTTCGATAACGAGAGAGGCCCATGACCAGCTAATGATGAAACATGTAACGTTTGTAAAATAACTTTTAATTAAAAGTAAAAGCCGATTTCACAGAACTGTTCAACTTCACAGAATAATTTAATGTTCTGAAGTCAGTGTATAGAATAACGCTAGAATGTGAAATTATTTTATTTTTTAACCCTTTAAGTTTAGTGTACTAAGGAATATTACAATCTAAATTTCGTTTAAATGGTTACATTAAACTTCATCTCCTATTATGCTAGCCTCAGGGGTGCAATTTTTTCTCAAAATTTATATGGGACTACCACAAAAATGTATACAATTTAATTAAAAAACAACCATCAAAATCGCTTCACAATTGACGCAGATAACACGTAATATACAACATGCAATATATTATTAGTCTACCTTCAATTCGTGACATAACTTGAGTGGAGACTATTTTGGTATTATGGTTATTTAAAAAAAATTGTAAACATGAAAATTATTTCTTTTTTCTGTCTTTCCTGATGGTTTTCTTTGTTATATGTATTTGCCAAATAAATGTATTTCATTCTTTATTTCAATACATATACAGTCGTATTAAGAGCCTCCGCTTTTTCCGAATTGGCTAAATATTTTCACGAAGCCATCCCATTGCATAAAATATTTGGATTATAAGCGAATGCTACGCAAAAACTCCTCACATCCGATGATCGTAGTTAATCAGTTTTATCTGTGTGTAGATGAACAAGTCAGTAGTCGACTTTTATGTGGATAATCTCTTCAGTGAATCAGTTTACGCACATAAGAGTTTTTTCGCTTCGTCCACGAGATTGAAGTCACTTTGCGAGATAGTTCAGGGTTCTCATCACATACGGAGATATAGGTTCGAGGTACGTATATCTTTTATATAAGTGTACAAATTCTTTGCGAATTTTCCTCGATGGATAATTCTTTATCGTGGAGTATTTAGTGTTAGGAATTTACAATTTTATACAAACAAGTAATTTTAGTGTTCAAAATGCAACAATGGTACGATTATTATACGCAGATGGTAATAGAAGATTAGTGTTAATACCACATTTGCCGGTGGACATCCTGTAACGAACAGATAAATATCCAGTAAATAACTATCCTGTATTAAATTATTCTATAATCTGAATAAAATATATTCCTCAATTTTGGTTTTCACTGAATTTAACTGTTGTATTTACATACGTGTACATACGTAGGTAGTATGAATTTATATATAACGTATAAGTAAAAAAAGTAAAAGGTCACAAAGGAAATGACCTCAGCAGGTCACTTCTAAACATAGGCTTTCCTCATAGATTGCCTCATATTTGGCAACTGTAGTTGTTTTATTATTCAGTCATTGTCAGGAAGATGCTGCTATCTCCGGTATAATATGCTAAGCCACCTTGGACTTACATTTCGACAGCACTATCGGCATCAGCACCCTCGAAAACCATGAAAATGACACCCATGATGAAAAAATTGATACCTATTGCAGCCGCCATCTTGGATTTACATTTCGACAGCACTGTCGGCTTCAACACCCTCGAAAACCATGAAAATGACACCCATGATGAAAAAAATGATATCTATTGCAGCCGCCACCTTGGATTTATATTTCGACAGCACTAGCGGCTTCAACACCCTCGAAACCATGAAAATGACACTCATGATAAAAAAATTGGTACCTTCTTCAGCCGCCATCTTGGATTTACATTTCGACAGAACTATCGGCTTCAATTCTCTCGAAAACCATGAAAATGACACCCATGATGAAAAAATTGATAGCTATTGCAGTCGCCATCTTGGATTTACATTTCAATGGCACTATCGGCTACAACACCCTCGAAAACCATGAAAATGATACCCAAGATGAAAAAATTTGTATCTATTGCAGCCGCCTTCTTGGATTTAAATTTCGACAGCACTATCGGCTTCAGCAACCTCGAAAACCATGAAAATGACACCCATGATGAAAAAATTGGTACCTACTTCAGTCGCCATCTTGGATTTACATTTCGACAGCACTGTCGGCTTCAACACCCTCGAAAACCATGAAAATGATACCCAAGATGAAAAAATTTGTATCTATTTCAGCCGACTTTTTGGATTTACATTTCGACAGCACTATCGGTTTCAGCACCCTCGAAATCCATGAAAATGACACCCATGATGAAAAATTTGATACCTATTGCAGTCGCCATCTTGGATTTACATTTCGACGGCACTGTCGGCTTCAACACCCTCGAAAAACCATGAAAATGATACCCAAGATGAAAAAGTTTGTATCTATTGCAGCCGCCTTCTTGGATTTAAATTTCGACAGCACTATCAGCTTCAACACCCTCGAAAACCATGAAAATTACACCCCTGATGAAAAAATTGATACCTAATTCAGCCGCCATCTTGGATTTACATTTCGACATAACTATCGGCTTCAACTCTCTCGAAAACCATGAAAATGACACCCATGATGAAAAAATTGATACCTGTGGCAGCCGCCATCTTGGATTTACATTTCGACAGCACTATCGGCTTCAACACCCTCGAAAACCATGAAAATGACACACATGATGGAAAAATTGATACCTGTGGCAGCCGCCACCTTGGATTTACATTTTGACAACCCTATCGGTTTCAACACCCTCGAAAACTATGAAAATGTCACCCATGACAAAAATAATTATACTACTTACTTTTAGTAGGTACTACTACTATTTATTCTGTGCTTTTAAAATATTGTAATAAAAAAATCTCTTATTATTATTATAATCAAGTATATAAGAAATTTGGTTATTCGAATATTGTGTATTTGTACAGCGATCTTTTTGAGCCGCTGCAAACAACCGAAACAATGTCCACTCACGACGGCGACTGAAGCCGAACTAAACTACTCTGTGGCTGTAGCTCCCCATTTACAGAAATATTTTACATACAAGGCTACCAAATCTACAAAATTTCGCCATTTTGGAGCCGAAAAAAATTAATTATAGCTAAACAAAACAAAATTACACTGCTATTTACATTCACTGGGTTCCCACATGATAGATGAAGAGATTAAAAAAATAGATTGAGTTAAACAATTGATATTTTCAAAAGATATCGTGTTTACAAGCCTTGGGGACATGATAAATCCACACCATAAGCCACTAAAACCCCTTTTTTATGTAAAAATAGCAATTAATCGATTAAAAAAAATATTAATAAGTTCAACAATCATTTATCTTTCTAACAGTGTGCTTTTTTATCATTTATATTATGTATAATATGATTGCTAGATACAATTTAATCGATAAAACGTTGGAATATTAATTTTTAGGCGATAGTAGAACTTACCTTGCGCTTTCGCTTAAGGTATGCAATATTCATCTCATGAGCCAAACAATTTGTGAGGTCTGTTTTCCGATGTTTCATGTTTGTTAGGCTGTAATAAAAGAACGAATGAATGTCGATACAAAAAGCGGCAACAAATGAAAAGTAAACATAGTATTGTTGAGGAATTTTTATCTTTTTTACACAATTTTATTACGAAAATTGTAGAAACATTGCATCTGTGCTTTCACTAACGAGGTTTTCCGAACGCGATTTCAATTTGTACCGTGTATAATGGGAATTGTGAATTGCGATAAATAACAACATAGTGATAATAGATTCAATCTGTCGACTCCATCAGAGATTGATGTTTTTTTATAGATGAATTGACGAGTTCATGAGATTGCAAGAAGTCAATGGGTGAAGCTTGATCAGGGCCGTGCATTTATTAGTATATAATATTTTGAGTAGTTATCAGGAAGATGCTGCTGCCTATTTCAAGAGACTCGGTTGTTCCCAACGGACATAAATCATACATTTTGTAGATCCTTCATCGCCATGTTTTGCAACCGGATCATTATATTTCGGACCTTTTTATTTTAGTATGTTAGTATTCACGTAGATAAATAAATGAACTTCGTACCGGTAGACGAAAGACGGCCCCCATTTGATGGAGTTACGACCTGGTAAGACATGCAGGAAGTTAATGGATACAGGTGGCTCAGGACCGTGCTTTGTGGCATTTCTTGGGGGAGGCTTATATTCAGCACTGGACTTGTGAAGGGCTGCAATGATGATGATGATACCCACTACACAGAAAACATAAGGAGAGTTAGAAATTATACAGTCAAGTATGTAACAAAAGTATGAGATTGTATTAAAATAGTTATTATCGGTGTGTACTTGAGCGTACATGGTGCAGAAAAACTGCGCTTCGCTGACCGATATAAGAAATGTATCCTTTGGCGACTACGGCACAGAGTAAAGAGTAAGGACCAGAGGGGAAGCTTCTTAAAATGTATACCCATTCTGATAGGGTTGTCACATGACACATGTGAAAAATTTAAGGAAAAAATAAAAATATTTTATAGCATAAGACAACATATTATGTATAATTTATAACTTATATTAATGTAACGACATATCTATTAACTGTTCTAAATCAAGGGTGTTGGTGTAAATGGTGGTGGTGGTAGTAATGGTTGTGATGTTGGTCGTGGGCAGTGGCGGTGGTGGTGGTGGTGGTTATAGTAATGGTGGTGATGGTGGTGGTGTTGATGGAGCCACTGTTGGTCCACTGTCTACTACAACTACCTACGATACTATCACCTCAACTACCACTGACACCATCAGCAAAACTATCGACCAACACCAGCACCACTTCCACCAACACCAATTCCACCACCCCCACCAATGTCTGGCGGTTGTATTCCAATCATAATGCAGTGGTATTTACTCCTGGGATCGCGACTCGCAAAAAGTAGCTTATATCCTTCACAAGGAAGCAACCTACCTCTAAAGTGGGTGGGTAGGATATCCTGCTATCTACGGCACTGTCAAGGTTAGACTGACTAACGTTTCAAGTAGGTGAGACCGACTTCATCACTCGGTGACGTACCTGTCTAACACATTCTCACTTACTTATCAATGTTATTACCTATTTTTATTGTATATAATACGTAAAACGATACTTACTTCACTTGAACTCTCGGGTACAAAAAAAAGGAAATATCCTTATTTTCATTAGAATTATTCATGCATACCGTACAACTATTAGGCATTTTTGCTTATACAGAACACTTATTATTTACCCATATAAATTTATAATAACTTAATTCATAATTATTTTAATTAAAATACATAAATTTAATTATTTAATAATTGCAAAAAAACTTAATAAATTAATTGATGTATAAAATTTCGAAATGTTGTTTGTCTATTCATTTAATTGCGCACGACTAACAAACAGCCCTTTCATGGATACTCTGACTGAACCGGCGCAAACCGGTTTGTACCCCGACGGAGCGTCGGTGAGAGCTCACGCACACATCTCTGCGCTATGTATGGGTGTCTTCGTAGCGAGCCGTTTATATGTAGCTTCCCCTCTGGTCGGTTTCTTTACTCATGTGACTACGGCGTCTGTCTGCCGCCGAACAGCGGGGACGTTTGCAGTATGTCATTTGTGCCGTATATTATCTGTGGGCGTTTGGCTGCAACTAGTACAGGAGCAATTATGCAACGTTTATAAACAAGCATACAAAACGTTTGCTTAAGAGGATTGTGAAGTATGACATGGGGCGCGAGTAGGTATTTTCAAAAATGCTATCTGTTTCATACCGCTCGCTCTGTATCGCCGTATCGTGCGACACACCTTAATCTAGGTTTATACGTGTTTCTTTTTGAGGTTCCGTACTCAAAGTGTAGGTAGGGTAGAGCCGCCGTAGTAGCTCAGATGGTTAGCGTCCCGGTAAATTTGACAGTACGCAAGCAACCCGCGTTCGATCCCCGCCGGCACCAATGAAATTGTTAATTGCAATTTTAAGTTAATTATACGTGGTAGAGCCATTCTGCAGCTATATTATGGTTGTAGCACGAACGGGTCGGCTCGACCGGGGAAGGACCACGCTCTGAACCAGCGTGAAACAGCAGCTTAACGCTGCTGTGTTTCGTTTGGTGAGTGTAGAGAACCAGAGACCCTTTTTACTGGAATCGAGGCATTCCATCTTAGTCCTCACGGGTGACAACGCATATGCTTTTTGATTTTTAATCAAAGATAGATGTAGATGTCTATGGGCCACAGCAATCACTTACCATCAGGTGGTTCATTACAATACTCCTGAGTCAAAACAACAATCCAAAGAATGGAGGAGACCAGGCTCACAGCCTCCGAAGAAAAGAAAGTATTTTTTTTGTTCGACATTACCACTCCGTAGGACGAGAACCTCGTGAAATCCGAAAGAGATAAGCGAACAAAATATCTAAACCAGGCTCACGAGGTGACCGACATGTGGGGTGGATTGCCGACCAAAATCATACCTTTAGTCGTTTCTGCGAACGGGTTAATCCCAGTCAGCCTCTCGGGCCATCTGAGGCGACTGGGACTCCGTGACAGATCGCTCCAAGCTCAAATGCAGAAGGCGGTACTCCTCGACACCGCCCGCATCGTCCGCCGGTTTCGTTTTCTTCCCTCCTTACCCTCGGCCGTTTAGTCTCCCCTGCCGAGGGCTTCCACGTAGTAGTATGAGTCATTATATAAATAATACATTCAATTCAATTCAATCATTCCCTCAGCACAATATAAGGCAGTTATTTCGATATTATTAAGAGGTACTTCAATTTTCTTTATATGTATAGAGTAGCTGTTCCACGCGACTTCGTCCGCGTTGAATGTACTTCGTCCGCGTGCAAATTATTACGATTGGATTTCATGGGCTTTAATTTTTCTTTTTTTCTTTTAAATTAAAAGCAGCCTAAGTTACTTTTTATAAAATCAGCTATCTGTCAGGGAAAGTCCCCTCAAAATTGGTATATCAATTTCGGATATTAGTCGGAACAAATAGATAGACAGACAGTCCGACACAACTTTATTAACTGTTTTTTTTTTTAATTTGTTATATGTACCGTATACTCGTATACTTTCAAATGCATTTAGTAAAAAGCTTATTGTGACATTATTAACAGACACTTCAATTTTATTTATATGTATAGATGTCACTTGAGTGCCTATTTTAGTCAAAACGTGAGTGATATTTTACATCATATATATTAAAAAAAATCATTGTTTTACATCATGTATTGAGTGTAGTAATCGGTTAAAATACTAGATAACTGCTACTAACTAATAACTGAAACTAAAATACTGTAATCTCGATATTTCCTAATACATTATTCAGTTAAACTTTGCTTAGCTAAGTGCTCTTATAACTTCCTGGTTGGCTTTGCTTATAACTTCCCCGGAACTTGAGTGGTGACGTAATGTAAGATCCTACTAAGTTATTTCCCACTGCGGAAAATTTAGGGATTTGATAATTCACAGTATGGTCTACAGTTTACGAATTACTGATACTAAATTTAATATAGTATAATTATACAATGAAGATAAAGTAGGTGTCGAATAACTAAAATAGATTTTGACTAATTTAGATTTTGTTAAGGGTTTACGGGGTCCAATGTAACTGATCATTATTTGGTCTTATGTCGAATAAAAGATATCTATTTTCTGACGTTGACGGCATCAGAATTCTGTGTCAGTTTACACGATGAAAGTGTGAAAGAAATGTATAAATGTAAACTGAGAGACAAAATTTGTCGTTTGGACGATTTGTGCATGAAGGGTTCAGGCTTGGAAGCTGTGTAGGATAATGTAAACAGGTTTAGTGGATTCAGCAACGCAGTAAGTGGTATAAGTAAGAGAAAAAATGACAGGAATAATAATACATAATGGTGGAATAATAAGGTACAAAAAAAAGAATGCTATCTGAAATATTAATTTATAGTAGTAGTTAATTTATAGTCGTAATAGTAGTTAGTATTCGCATTAAACTTTTCAGTTAAGCCTAAAATGGTTGTATCATGGGTGGTTCACAGCAGCAGTCCAATGCGAATTCAAAGTTCGGATTCGAACTTTTAGTTTCGTAGTCCGTTAGGCTACGATCGATGCTATAAGACGTTTCATGATATTATATTTATAAAACTGATCATATTTTTTTGGAAAATGGATAATATTATAAATAAGGATAAGTTTTTTTTTATAAATAAGGATTTTAAACGTGGTAGAGCCATGCTGCAGCTATATTAGTAGTAAAGTTGTAGCACGAATGGGTCGGCTCGACCGAGGAAGGACCACGCTCTCACAGAATACCAGCGTAAAATAGCAGCTTAACACTGCTGTGTTTTGTATGGTGAGTGTAGAGAACTGGAGACCATTTTTAGTGGAAAAGAGGCATCCCGTCTTAGTTCTCACGGGTGCCAACGCATCTGCAATTTGATTCGCAAACGAGGGTGGATTTAGATCAGCAAACACTTATTATCAGGTGGACTGTGTGCTCGTTTGTCACCCTATCCTATAAAAAAAGGTTAATTTAGGTTTTATACTCTTCTAGTTTAGAAAAATACAACACACCATTTTATTCTTAAAAGGGAAAATATTATGCTATTATGGACGTGCTCCTCGTTTTTATTTTGCTACCGAGTCGCACCTAGATGTCACAATCCAATTCTTTTGTTGTAAATATTTTAAGTTTTAAGTCTTACAAGTTTACAGGGGAAATCTTAATTTTTATTCATCTTATGTTTATAAAAATGATTTATCTGTCTCGTTGGTCTAGTGGTCGTAAGCGCGACTGCTGGTTGTAAGGTCCCCGGGTTCGAATCCCGTGTCAATTCAAAATAAGTTATTGGGTCTTTATTTTAAGAAATTTCTAAAGATCAGTCCGGAGTCAGGAAGTTGGCTCGGAATTGGTCCTGCGTCTGATCTTTTTCCTTTCGTGTCGGATTACCATCCCATTATTATGAAATTCAGTTTGGATGTTTATTTGTTATGGAAATTATACTCTAAAATATTATATTGTGATATGATAGAGTTAATAGTTTAAAACTTCGCTTTTAAACTGATGCAAAATTAAAAAAAGAAAAACTAATAGCTATAGAATAATATCAAAACAAAAACGTTATAAATAAGGCTGCGTATAAATTGGAACTATTATATTTAAAATAAACCTTTTCTCTGTTTAATTCCATCACTAAATTTTAAAAGTTAATAATTTGACGCAGCGGTGGTGCTTTTATTTAAATCAGGGAACGCTAAGACGTGAATTGTTTGAATAATAGACACTTTGGCGACAATTTGCGATTCCGATTATTTCTGGTCTCTTTAAGTGTTTTTGCATATTTTATTTTAGACTTTTTAGTGTCCCGACACACTCATATGATCTAAATTTCATATGATAGCACGAGCATGCACTGTCGAAATCCATCCAGCTGTTTGGAAGATACAAGATAATAATGAAATTTACAAAAAAACATTCATATATATTATACAAGATACACGCGAAAAACATAACCCTTCCTTGGCAGTCGGGTTAACAAAAGTGTCCACCTGAGATTTTGAGTAAGATTGAAAGGTTCTATGGGCAGCTGTACACGTCGTTGGAGCCACACGCAAGTGTGAATAACGATCCAAGACCAAGTCTTATCCGACATTATTCCGGGAGTCAGTCTGAGCGAGATGAGAATGGCTCTCCAGCACCTTAGAAACGGCAAGTCCCCGGGCGAGGATGGAATTACAGCGGAGCTTCTGAAAACGGGTAGAAAGCCGGTACTTAAAGTCCTTCAGAAGTTTTTAAATCCGTCCGTGGCACTACTCCGGAGGCGTGGAGCAGAAGTGCGGTGGTCTTGTTCTTCAAGAAAGGCGCCAGCACTCTCTTGAAGAACTACACACCGATTTCCCTTTTGAGCCGCGTCTACGTGCTGTTTTAGAGAGTTATTAAGAATCGTCTCGCATGCAGAGTCGACGACTTCCAGCCTCCTGAACAAGCCGGTTTCCGAAAAGGCTTTACCACCATAGGACACAATCATACCCTTCGGCAAATTGTACAGAAGTCTGAGGAGTACAATTTGCCACTATGTCTGGCGTATGTAGACTATGAGAAAGCCTTTGGTTCCGTCGAACTTTGGGCGGTGTTGCAGTTTCTTTAAGCGGTGCCGAGTGGACTGTCGGTATATCGAAGTGCTGAAGTGTTTGTACAGTAGGAAAACAAGTGAAATTATAATGCGGAATGGTCCAAATTATTTGTAATACATGTTATCTTTAAACTTATAACTTGAAGATAAATTTCTATATTAATCACCCCTTTGCTTAAGCAGTTCGTACTTAAAAAAGATAATAATTTATGAATTTTTCAAATAATTAAGAGATAGGTTTTTAATATTGTAATAACATTTTAGTCGCCTCGAGGAAACTCCTTGCTCAAATGCGACATTTGTGAAGTCAGATCCTGAATGAAAGTTTAATGAGGCGCTTAGCGAAGCTTTACAATAACAAACGCTGACCTGTATTTTTTTTTCTTTTCGCGTTTTACAATTACGTAAGTCTTTGCTCGACGTTAGAAAAAAGTAATTAAAATTTCATATAAATCGATAGAGCCGTTAAAGAGAAAGCAGTTGCATAATACAAAAATTTCTCACTTAAATTATGGGATTAATTTTTAGAAAACGCATGTTCACTAGAATTAGAAGAGATACAACACAGTCCACACAAAGACAAAAATACGCGTAACTATCTTTGAGGTCTATACATTTCTTGACTTACCGTTATTCTCCCATATACCTTCTTCTATCCTTACTTCAAGCCGGAACATAGTCGTAAAGTTGTGTCTCAAATGGAGTGGATGGTTACTCAGTTGGAGTGCTAGGCAGAAAGTGAGGAATTTATTTTGATAGAAGTGATTTATGATGAATTTTCTTTTTAAATTTTCTTTTTATGATAATGAAGTAGCAAACGGACTTACAGCCCACCTGATTGTCACTGGCTCCTGCAGCCCATGGACTCCGGCAACGAATTTCAAACAAAGAAGGCTACAGATGCATTTTCACTTTTGAGAACTAAGACTGAATGCCTCACAACCTGTAACTATATAAGTAAATATATAAAATTAATAAGAAAAAATATATAGTATAGAATATTGTTTCGCTTCTTTTGTTTGTTTATACTGTGTAGTGGCGGCGTAAAAATATCCACTAGCCCATATCACCCCTTAGATGTCGTAGGAGGCGACAAAGAGAGATAAATCAGGGGTGGGCAGCAGCGTCTTAATAATAACGACTAAAATAAAAAGACTGCGGCTGCCATCCTGCTTGCCAAGCGTGGCAACTATGCCAAATATCCACTTTATGAGGCAATCTATGGGGGAGGACTATGTTCAGCTGTGTTTCATTATCCCATTCCCCAACTAGTTTTGGCGGTAATTTAACCTCAAGTTGTATTAGGTCATCTCATGCAAATTGCAATTAAAAATTTCATTGGTGCCGCATGGATCGAACTCGGGTTGCTCGCGTACATTAAAATTTTTGGGCAAACAGCGCTTACTACCATGGCTTCCTGTACTCTTAAACTGAACAACTACTTCACGTTAACTCATAACTTCGCAAAAGATAAATACCTACAGAATTATTATTTTGTTTTTGTCCCTTATTACTGTTTATGTCATTATAAATAATTTATATTTCGACTTCAAAAGTTATTACTAATTTCTAAAATTTCTAATTCAAATTATCAAAGTTAAATCCAAGCAACTGTTCTGATTAACATTGTGTTGCTAATGAGTTTGGTTTTTGTTAAAACAAATTATGACATTTATCGATCTGTTTATCTTTTTGCTAATTTACTTAGATCGTAAAAGAAGTTTTATTCAATGTGTAGTGTTCTAAACACTACACATTGAATAAAACTTCTTTTACGGATTCTACAGGGTTTAATGAAATTATTTTTTATTAATTCCCGAGGTTTCGGGTGCTTTATAGCATCTATGGTCACGGGGGACTGAGGCGATTGACGTCTTGATGTCAAAATTAACCCGGAGTACCCTCAGTATTTTTAATTAATTAATTAACAGCAGACTTACCGGAGCGTAGGTGTTTAAGGACACATAGCTGACGTGAAACACAAATATACCAGGAAGTCTGCAGTTTGTGATTATATCCTAGACGGCCCCTGCTATTACATTAGATTTGATAAACCACAAATGATCGCGAAAGAACTTCGTTTCATGCCAAGGATGATACGTGAGGCTCCTAATTTCAATAGACAGGGAGGCTGGGTACTACCAGCTGCTTGGGATCCTGAAATTAATAAAATTAAAACTTAATCCAAGCATACCACTGCAAGACTTCAAGACACAGTAAGTTCATTCTACGTAAATCGGACCAAAATTAATAATTAAAAAAGCTGAAGGTACTCCGGGTTAACTCTGACATTGGGACGTCAATCACCTCAGTACCTCGTGACCAACGTGCGAAACGTAGGGAATTAATAAAAAATAAGTTAATTAAACGCGATTGAACTGGTAAAAGTGGTTTTACTTAGATGTGTAAATATTTTAGTTCATTGAAGTGGGTATCTCAAACTAACAAAGAACAGACAAAATGTAGTTTTCAAGTGACGTCATAGCCATGCAAAATTTTTTTGACACATATTTACGCAAAAATTTTTTTATTGATTTCTTTATTAGCCCGTAAAATATCACTAATCGATATTATTGGTTGAAAACTATGCATGTATGCGATGCATATGCGAGTTCTTACAATAAGTTTAGGACATTCTAGCAGATACCTCTACTATTCACAATTAACGCCTCATTGTCGCTGGAAGAGCACCTACTCATGATGACTCTACTGATTTTGTTGAAAAAAGCCGGGGTGAATCGCTAGTTCAAAATATAAAATTAATCTTATGTATATAATGTTTTCAGAAGTACACATTTATGCGATAGAATATTTACGTCACACTCACGCGCAATATACCGAATCATTATTAATACAGAATTAGAATTTTATTCTATTAAACTATTACTACACCATGTAGTAGCGTATAAGAATTTCTAATACCCCATGTCATCCCTTGGGTGTCGTAAAAGGCGGCAGAGGGGAAAAAAACAGATTTTTAACACGTGGTAGAGCCATACTGCAGCTATAGTAGTATGGTTGTAGCACGAATGGGTCGGCTCAACCGGGGAAGGACCATGCTCTCACAGAATACCAGCGTAAAATGGCAACTTGACACTGCTGTGTTTCATATGGTGAGTGTAGAGAACCGGAGACCAATTTTACTGGAAAATAGGCATTTCATCTAAGTCCTCATGGGTAACGACGCATCTGCATTTTGATTCTTTCTTGAGGATAAATGTAGATGTCTATGGGTCACAGCAACCACTTACCATCAGGTGGACTATGTGCTCGTTTGTCACGCTATCCTATAAAAAAGGAGTTTGTTTGTTTATTTGTTTATACCATGTAGTGGCGGTGTAAAAATATCCACTACACCATATCACCCCCTAGGTGTCGTAGGAGGCGACAAAGAGAAACAAATCAGGTGTGGGCAGCAGCGTCTTCCTAATAACGACTAAAACTAAAACCCGGAGGTTGCCAAACCGCTTGCCAAGCGTGGTGACTATGGCAAAAATCCCCCCCCCCCCCTATGAGGCAGTCTATGGGGGAGGCCTATGTTTAGTAGTGGACTTTAATAGGCTTTAACGGTAAATCATTAATGTCTTCCAGACCAAATTTCAATCACGGCGGCACGTCCCAGCGATGAGTAGCTCTGCGCAGGACAGGTTTATAGTGTACCAGTGCACACTTTTCCCTCACTCTTATAGTCCAATGGGACAGCAATCCCGCTCGTTCGGAGGGAGATCAGGTGCAGGACCAACGGCTTTACATGCTGTCCGAGTGAGATAGTGTCTTGTATTTAAACAATTCACGTCTTGGCGATCCTTGATTCAAATAAAAGCACTACCGCTGTATTAAATTACACTTTAAAATATAATGTTGATATTAAACTGAACGCCCGTGTAGTGGCGGTTAAGAATATCCACTACCACATATCTTCCCGTGGGTGTCGTAAAAGGCGACAAAGGGAAACAGGCAGGAGATGGGCAGCAGCATCTTCCTGGTAATAGCCAAAATAACAATAAAAAAACTGCGGTTGCCAACCAGCTCGCCAAGCGTGGCAACTATGGCAATATACCCCCCATGAGCAATGACAATAATAAACGGCCCCCAGTCCCCGGCGGCCCCGCTATTCCTGGCTACGGTGGCGACCATGGTAACGGCGGGGCAGGGGGTGCTAAGAACCTCCGGTGGAGGTTCGGTTGCCACCTATAACGACTCGACCTGGCAACATACAACGCACGCACCCTGAGGACTGACGAGAAGATTGTGGAGCTGGAAGAAGAAATAGACAAGTTACGCTGGCATATTATAGGATTATCCGAAGTCCGAAGAGAGGGGGAGGACACGGTAACCCTCGAATCCGGCAACTTGCTCTATTACCGGGAGGGCGACTATCTGTCCCAAGGAGGTGTCGGATTTATCGTCCACAAGTCTCTCGTTAAAAACGTTGTAAAGATTGAGAGTGTGTCGACGAGGGTTACCTTAGGGCGTACCTTATACTCAGAATCACCAAACGGTATTCGCTGAAGGTCATACAGATTTACGCACCAACCTCGGTCGGCACACCCCGATCAGGAGGTGGAGGAAATGTATGAGGATATCTCTAGAGCCATGCATTCCTCCAAAACCCATTATACGGTGTTAATGGGAGACTTCAATGCAAAACTAGGCACAAGAGAGAACGGTGAGCTGAAAGTAGGGAAATTTCGAATAGGGCAACGGAACCCAAGGGGCCAGCAGTTGGCTGACTTCATGGAGAAAGAGGGACTCTTTATGATGAACTCTTTCTTCCAGAAGAGGCCCCACAGGAAGTGGACCTGGTCGAGCCCCGACGGTTCAACAAAAAATGAGATTGACTTCATTATGACGACCAGACGACAACTGTTCAGTGATGTCTCAGTGATTGCGAGGGTGAAAACCGGCAGCGATCTCCGAATGGTTAGAGGCACACTGAACCTAAACGTTAAGTTGGAGAGGTCTCGTCTAATGAAGTCAACGCTCCGTCCCCCTCGTGCTCTAATCCAAATTCCCGAAACCTTTCAGCTCGAGTTACAAAACCGTTTTCAGTGCCTAGAAGACTGCAATGAAGTGGACGATTTGAATGACAAGCTCGTGGAAACTGTCCATGCGGTCGGAGCTAAGTTCTGCAAGACCCGCCGCAGAAGAACACAAAAACTCTCCGATCACACTCTTAATCTCATGGCTGTTAGACGGGAGATAAAGCTATATTCTTCAACAGACTTGACAGCATACAGGCATCTGAACAGACAAATCTCCAAATGCATGCGGCGGGACTTACGCAACTTCAATACAGCGCGTATTGAAGAAGCGATCGAGCGGAACCAAGGCTCCAAAGTCTTTGCCAGAGATCTGTCTGCCAGAAAGCGCCAACTGTCAAAGCTGAAGACAGAATGTGGCAGCATCGTTTCCGGGGCACCTGAGATTTTGAGTGAGATTGAGAGGTTCTATGGGCAGCTGTACACGTCATCGTTGGAGCCGCACGCAAGTGTGAGTAACGATCCAAGAGCGAGTCTTATCCGACATTATTCCGATGATATCCCGGACGTCAGTCTGAGCGAGATTAGAATGGCTCTCCAGCACCTTAAAAACGGCAAGGTGCCAGGCGAGGATGGAATTACAGCGGAGCTTCTGAAAGCGGGTGGAAAACCGGTACTTGAAGTCCTTCAGAAGCTCTTTAATTCCGTCCTCCATGGTGGCATTACACCGGAGGCGTGGAGCAGAAGTGCGGTGGTCTTGTTCTTCAAGAAAGGCGACAACGCTCTCTTGAAGAACTACAGACCGATTTCCCTTCTGAGCCGCGTCTACGTGCTGTTTTCGAGAGTCATTACGAATCGTCTCGCGCGCAGACTTGACGACTTTCAGCCTCCCGAACAAGCCGGTTTCCGAAAAGGATTTAGCACCATAGAACACATACATAACCTTCGGCAAATTGTACAGAAGTCCGAGGAGTACAATTTGCCACTATGTCTGGCGTATGTGGACTATGAGAAAGCCTTTGATTCCGTCGAAATTTGGGCGGTGCTGCAGTCCCTTCAGCGATGCCAAGTTGACTGTCGGTATATCGAAGTGTTGAAGTGCTTGTACAGTAGGGCAACGATGGCTATCCGAGTACAGAATCAGAGTACTAAAACTTTCCAACTGCAGAGAGGTGTAAGACAGGGTGATGTTATATCCCCGAAACTCTTCACCGCTGCATTGGAAGATGTTTTCAAGCTTCTGGACTGGAAAGGATACGGTATCAACATCAATGGCGAGTACATCACTCACCTTCGATTTGCCGACGATATAGTCCTTATGGCAGAATCGCTGGAGGACCTAAGCACTATGCTCAATGACCTCAATAGTGTTTCCCAACGGATAGGTCTTAAGATGAACATGGACAAAACAAAGATCATGTTTAATGTCCATGTCACACCTATGCCGGTAGTTATTGGGAACACTAAGCTCGAAGTTGTTGACGAGTATGTTTACCTGGGACAAATAGTCCGATTAGGTAAGTCCAACTTCGACCGAGAGGTCAATCGACGGTTTCAGCTCTGTTGGGCAGCGTTCGGGAAATTACGGCACATCTTCTCGTCAGGTATACCTCAAAACTTGAAAACGAGACTGTACACCCAGTGCGTGTTGCCAGTGATGACATACGGAACTGAGACGTGGTCCTTCACTACTGGCCGGATGAAGAAGCTCAAGGTCGCTCAACGAGCTATGGAGAGGGCTATACTCGGAGTTTCTCTGCGTGATAAACTCAGAAATGAGGATATCCGCAGTAGAACTAGAGTGACCGACATAGCCCAACGGATTAGTAAGCTGAAGTGGCAATGGGCCGGCCATATAGCTCGAAGAACCAAAAACCAATGGGGATGAAAGGTTCTCGAGTGGCAGCCTCGTACCGGCAGGCGAAGTGTAGGGCGTCCCTCCACTAGATGGAGTGACGACCTGGTAAGATATGCAGGAAGTCGATGGATGCAGGTGGCTCAGGACCGTGCTTTGTGGCATTCCTTGGGGGCGTCGTATGTTCAGCAGTGGACTTGTGAAGGGCTGTAATGATGATGATGATGATGATTAAACTGAAAAAGTATTATTTTTCACTAGCTGTACCCGCGACTTCGTACGCATCATCATCATCATCATCATTACAGCCCTTAACAAGTCCACTGCTGAACATACGACGCCCCCAAGTGGTACGTGCTTTGTGGCATACTACAAAGCACGGTCCTGAGCCACCTGCATCCATCGACTTCCGGCATATCTTACGAGATCGTCACTCCATCTAGTGGGGGGTCGCCCTGCACTTCGTCTACCGGTACTCCGGACTTCATCCTCGTACGCATAGTTTTTAGTAATTTATTTCCATACTTCCCTATTCAAATCGGATTTTGTTCACAATGTCATGAGATTATTTTTGCGCGGAACCCTTACGGTTCAAAAAATAAATAAAAGTCTAAGTTACCCCTTATTAAATAAAAAATTAGCATATTATAAAAATAATGACTTCTTTTATGAACTAGATTTAAAAGAAGCATATTTACAAGCACCACTCAATGAACAGTCACAAAAACTAACTACAATAGTTACAGAGAAAGGCATTTTTAAATATTTGTATCTGCCCATGGGGTAAGCACGGGACCAGGTTAGTTTCAGAGATTAATTGTGTTATAGCTTTGAGGACAGGAAGGGGTAGTTGTTTATATAGATAATAATGATGTAACTGAATAATGACATAACTGAAAAACATTGGAAGAAACTAACAAGAGATTAAGATCAGTATTAGAGTCTATAGCAGTAGCTGAGCTTAAATTAAAAATTAATTAATGTAAGTTTTTTAAACAATATTTAAAGTTGTTTCGTTATCATGCGTCTAAAGAAGGTATTAAAGTATTTAAAGATAATATAGAACACTTATTAAAATTACTTAAACCTAATAATTTAAAGATGCTACGTTCATTTTTAGAAAAAAATCAATTATTACAACAGGCTTAAAAAAATATGGCAGTAATATTGAAACAGTTGCCGGGATCAGACAGCAGTTAGGAGCACTAAGCTTGAAGTTGTTGACGAGTATGTTTACCTGGGATAAATAGTCCGACTAGGTAAGTCCAACTTCGACCGAGAGGTCAATCGACGTATTCAACTCGGCTGGGCAGCGTTTGGCAATTTCCGACACATCTTCTCGTCAGATATAAAGCTTGCAAACGAGATTATACAACCAGTGCGTGTTGACCACGTCTCAGATCCATAAAGAATCTCTTAAGGATCTGAGACGTGGTCGTTTACTGCTGGCCGTATGAGCGAGCGAGCGAGGTATGGAGAGGTCTGTGCTCAGGGTTTCTCGGCGCAATAAGCTTAGAAATGAGAATATCCGCAGTAGAACCACAGTGAGCGTCATAGCCCAACAAATTAGTAAGCTGAAGTGGCAATGGGCCCCGCCATATAGCTCATAGAACCGACAACCAATGAGAAAAGAAGGTTCTCGAGTAGCAGCCTCGTACCGGTAGGCAAAGTGTAGGGCGACCCCCCACCAGATGAAGTGAGGACCTGGTAATACATGAAGATATTCGATGGATGCAGGTGGCTCAAGACCGTGCTTTGTGGCATTCCTTGGGAGGCCTATGTTCAGTATTGGACTGGTGAATGGCTGTAATGATGAAGATGATTATAAATATTGAAACCTTTGTATGACTGTCTTAATAATGATTGTTATCAGATATCTTTTAGTGAAAATTCCGTCAAAATTGATCCAGCAGTTTTGAAGATTAGTCGGAACAAACAGACCGACACACGGAGAAGCAAAAATTTTAAAAATTGATTTTTGATATAAGAATCGTATAAACTTTCATATGTATTTAGTGCAAAGTTTAAAGCCCTCAAGTCGAGCATTTCACCATATATTTTAGAGTATAAAATACTATTATAATAATACATTTATCAGGCCGAATTTCGGTAACGACGGCTTGTAAGCTATCTGAACAGGACTGGTTCCCTCTCTATTCGTTCATTTTCGTAGTTCGATGGAACGGTAATCCGGACGATGGTCAGGCGCAGGACCAATGGCTTTAAATGTTCTCCGAGGTACGGGGGTAAAACACCGCCAACTTTCTGGCTCCGGGATACTATTAAGATATTCTACGCATAAAAATACTAATAAAGATTATGGTCCGACCGGGGATTTGAACCGGGGACCTCATGATTAGCAATGGCACTTACGACCATTAAGCCAACGAAGTAGTCAAATTACTATATTTATTATATTGTAATTTATATAAGAAATGAAGGATGAAGCTTTAAGTTTAATATTCGTAATGTAAGTCTAAGTTATCATAAGTATTACGGCCTAAAGCTGCCTAAATAAGAGTAGAATCTTCCGGGCCTACAGCGGAACACCTTACAACCAGATGTAGGTCGGGCCTCCTAATGCCAAAGTGGAAAATCTTTAATTACAATAAACAATAAGGGGGAGCGTTCTATACTACTGACATTCAACAGGGAGAATATTAAACCGAGCTTACTTACCTATATCCAAGGCGACTGGTCCCTCAGGATTCGGTCAGGTCGCATGTGATTGTGTGGTGTAAGGGAAATCAGGTGCTGTGATGTGTATCTGGGTGTGACTGGTGGTGATATACCTTATTAGACCTTTGCCGTCGGCAGCAGCCCGGACGTCAGCACCGCTCCAAATTGAGGTAATCTTCCGCGGCACCGTCCACAGTCACTTTCTTTGTTCGTCACGATGACAGTCCATTAACTCTATCGTACGATTAACTAACTTAAAGAAGCCACTAACTCTCGTTTATTATAAAGCTTAACACACAAAACGAACACGGAGTGTCGGTCTATATGAGATCCCGTTACTATAAGCAAAAACGTAACACACCGCCCGAATACGAATGTCCGGATCAAAGGTCACTACCGCTTCGCGTGGCAACCGTTATTTCAAGAATACCAAATGCCGCATTAGCTAATATTGTCGAATGCACTTATACAGATTCTGAGTCAGACACAATGAGTCCCGGGACAGGCTATCAAACAAGGAATGCGCGTTACAAATCCTAGACAGTATATTTACTAGACGCGTAAACTATTCCGCGTTCCCGCACAAAATTGACAGGGTGCTGACGTTAGCACAGCTTGCAGACGACTCTTTGCGCTCGCGCGCTCTCGCCACACCCAAGCTAGCCCGAACGTCAAACCGGTATGGCGCCGAACCGAGCGCCCTCTGACGTCAATCCCGAAATCAGCGTTCGGGCGTAAACAATAAGATTTCAGTAAGCTTTGCTATCTTAATCATCTATTACATCTGATCAAAAAAGGCTATCTAACTCTAAACTCAACAGTAAAAAATACACCTCTCTGAATTCTTATTGAAAAAATTTACACCACAGTATTTATATTATTTTAAAAAATAAACCAGCTTTATTACGTAACAGTGTTGTGTCGTGCCTTGCACGTGCCGCATTTTGTCAGAGGCGCCGCCGCGACATCAAAGTTCGCCGCATGCGGAATACACCCGAAAGAGTAATTGGCATTTTAAAACGAAGCGCCGTCGTTCAAACTTATTTTTATTATTTATATTCGTATTTTATTACAATAACCATAACAAAAAAACAGTATTCTATTTTATTCACAAAATATAAAAACATTTATTTAACAAATACAATAAAAACAATAAAATAAAAGCAAAATAATAAGTGCGCCTCCGGTGTATCGACACTATCTTAGCGAACAGACTATACATAAGAAAGAAAATACATTTTAATTTTTAACCTCCCGCTTTTTGAAGTCCATTTAAAATAACAGTCATGAAACGAAACAAAGAATTTGCCCTTTTTTGTTCCTCGAGAAAACCT
The DNA here is from genome assembly GCA_963668995.1 of Parnassius mnemosyne. Classification (NCBI taxonomy): domain Eukaryota; kingdom Metazoa; phylum Arthropoda; class Insecta; order Lepidoptera; family Papilionidae; genus Parnassius; species Parnassius mnemosyne. Next base: position 15,467,080 of record CAVLGL010000159.1, read on the forward strand.
TCTGATAAGTTTGTAAGTTATCTTACAAGAAAAGCTATTTAAAAGTTTTATGGAATATTGTATAGCTCGTACGCGAAGCGAAGAGGTTGACCTTTATGCCTGCTATACACTTAGACCGCGGAACTCGCGTGAATTCGCGGCGAGAAAACATCGCGAAATAAGCAATGACTCCACACTCGCATGCTTATGCTAATGTTTGCACGTTTAACGGAGATAGGCGTCGCAGTAGATGTCTCTCCGTCTCCTGCTATGCGTATTAGTGTACTACAAGTGTATTATGAATCATTATAAAAATATTAAACGTGAAAAAGTAAGGTTTGGAGAAAATGTAAATGGTGGATAACGATAAATATTCATCGTATTAGGATTAAAATCTTCCATTTTGTTTAATAATACTAATAGACAAACGAACTAACAATCTTCTGATGGTAAGTAGCTACTGTCCATGGATACCTGCTACCAACTTTAAATATGGAAAATTACAGGTGTATTATCAGCTCATGGCACTAGGAAAGCTTCAAAGCCTGTAACTATTATACCTATACGTATACTAAATACCTTTAGACTGGAGCACAGCAGTGCAAGCAATGCTATTTGGCGGTAGAAATATGAGTGAAAAAGAACCCTACCGCCTTACAATACCGTTTTCGATAGATTTCTTTAAAAACTATATAAATACACTATTTAATTAGATACTTATTTATTGCAAGTTACTTATCAGCAATATGTACATATTGAGTATGAGTAGGTATCTAAATTAATAATTATAATAAATACTTTCTTTCTGAATATAATATAATTGTAAAACGTGATTATATACTCTTTGGATGCAATTATGAATATATGTAAGAATTTAACTATAAAAGTCGTTTATTATTCTAGGTTGTGTTTATTAATAAACTACTTTATTCATATTATGTTTCCGATACTCAACTGAACGTTGCGTAGTGTGTAGCCTTGCAATTTCGCGCTTCTTTTGACGCGCACGGAAACCTATAAAAATCGGAAAACAATGCGCGAAGGAAGCGCGAAGGTGAAAATTCTTTCCACATTTCGCGTTCGCATAATGCATCATACGCAACAATTTGGACTAAGTGTGGAGCGGACATTATTGTCGACTTGACAAAGTTACGCTATCCACTTCCTATAATAATAAAAAATAATCTATCAGACACACTGAAGTAAATATGACTGCAGCACTAATGGGATAAATTTCAAACTTTACGCTTTATTTGCATTTTAATTTTTTATATTTTATATTCATCCGTTCATTACAGCCTACCATAAGTCCTCTGTTGAACATAGTCCTCCCCCTTAGATGGTCTCATAAGGTGAACATTTGACATAGTTGCCACGCTTAGCGAGCAAGATGGCAAACGCAGATAATTTTTTATTTTTGTCGTTATTAGGAAGATGCTGTTACCCCCTCCTGATTTGTTTTCTTCTTTTGCCTCTTACGACACCCACGGGATTTATTTATTTATACTCTTTATTGCACAAAAAATACTGCACAACACAGCAAACTTAAATTTATAAATTTATGTATTCTAATTTAGGTATATATTAATACGTGACCTTATCGCTAAACAGCGATCTCTTCCAGGCAAACCTTGGTGAAGGAGATAATTTTCATTTAAATGTATAGAAGTGTGCATAAATGGTAGATAAACAAGAATATGTTAATAGTACAAGCTACATAAAGTATATAAGACAATGCAATAATCAAATACATAATATTATATATACATTCATACACGTAAACACACAAATACATATATACATACACACATACATATACACACACATACTTACATATACATACATAGAACCCACGGGATGATATGGGATGGTGGATATTCTTACCCTATAATTACTTTATAAAGTTTAGAAGTAAATACTGAAATTTTAAACTAAGGTATGATATTGTAATATAAAAATTTCAGTAGCTTTCATAATTTGGACACGTAATATGACTATGTACGTTGGTATACTTGGTCATAGTTCTGATAGTTGGTCATAGAGCTGTTCCATTTCAAAAGAGCTTATACGTTTATCAACATTTATGACGGTCATCTTGATCCTAAAATGTTATCTGGTAGAGCTGTAACTATTCATTAACGGTGAATTTATAGGCACCTGAAATTCGTATTACATTTGATAAGGCTTTATCACTAAACACCACGTGTAATATCAAGAAATAAGAGACGAGTAGTTAGTAGTTCTTTATTGTTGACCTGATGAGCAAGCTCAGTCACTCAGAAAGATCGATTAGACTATAACGATGTGCACTAGCATTATAATTTTTTTGAAATAGCAATTTAGAGAGCTACATTTTCAAATTTATAAAATATGTAAATACCTATATTTATAAAGTATCTGTTTATTATTAAACTGAACTTATTTAAAATTGCTTAAGAATTTAAAAATATATCACATTTTTACTACTCTCAAGCGAAAATTAAGTAAAATGTCTATTTATTAAAAGGAAACTTTTATTACATTTATGATTTTTAAATGTAATAATAGGAATTTATTTATTATAAAATTAAATATAGCTACGGAAAAGGCATAATGATTAGTTATTTACTTTATTGTATTTCTATATTTATGTAATAAAAATGTATTTATTCATTATATTACGCATACATTTATTGAACTAGTTGTTCCCCGCGTCTTTGCCCGCGTGATATTTACTGCGATTGAATTTCATGGGTTTTTATTTTTTTGCGCAGAACCCTAATTCCTTTCCTAAAATGAAAGTAGCCTATAACTCTTTATAGCATCAGCTATCTGCCAGTAAAAGACCCATTAAAATCCGTTCACAGGTTTTTGCGTAATGCGTGTTTTATTATAGTATAGAAGATAGATAGATATACAAAGTGACGATGAAGTTATCACGTTAAATGAAAAGACGTATTCTATACAAAGTTCTTTAAACATACACAACTAAAAAAATATATAACAATTAACATTCTGGGCGCGGTAGCCTTTTTTTTTGTTTTAATATTAAACAACATCATGTAAATGCATCAGATATCACCTGATAAATACTAGAAGTTCAAAGACCCATGGCCCGTGAAGGCCAACAGACCTATATTGTATTATAGTGCAACGTTGCCAATTTTAAATAATCAAATAAAGTAATAAATTAAGCAAAAAATGTACTTATATGTAACAAAATAAGGCATAATTCTTATGCGCGATGCGACAAGAATTGAGACGGGGTGTTGGGAGGGTGGGATGTGGTCGATTGGCGCGTGCGACGATAAAGTAAGACAGTAAGTCACTTAGTCCGACGCCGGCGTCCTTGGGAACGGTTCATTAATCGCTTGACCTAATTTTAGTTTTTCGCGTACACGTCCTTTTAATTTAAAGTTTTTTTTTTGTGGATATTTTCATAAGTTTCTTGATTTGTTTGTGATAGGACACGTTAATACTATAATAATAATTGTGTTGAGGAGGTGGTGTGACTATTTGTGCGAAATTTGACGCTTTCTTTTACTGTCTTGTATTTTTTATTTGTGATAGGACTCGTTAATAATAGATAAGTGATATTTAATAACTTAGTGGTGTGTCAGCCCGTGCGCAATTGGACGCTTTTATTTTTTTAAACGTATAACTTTTTTATTTTAAAATGCCTCGTATCAATTTTACGTCATTGGAATACACCGATATGGTTTTAATTTATGGAGAATGCCACCAAAACGCGTCCCTGGCATTACGAACATACCGAGAGAGGTATAATACCACACGTGTATGTCCTACAGACTCACGGATTTTTATACGGGCAGTCCAAAGATTACGTGACGGCGAAAATTTGATTCCACGTCAGGTTGAAATTCCTCCGCGAGTCGCCGTGGCTCAGGAAGAACGAATATTAAATTATTTCGCTCGTAATCCAACATCAAGTCTCCGTAGAGCAGCTCGCCAATTCTGTGTACACCACAAGTCTGTTCACAGAATATTAAAAAAAACAAGCAACGGCCGTTCAAATACGTAAAGGTACAGGCTTTATTAGATAGAGATAAGCCAGTTAGGGAATCCTACTGTGAATGGCTCCTGAGCAAAGTAGCTAATGACTCTAACTTTTTAGCAAACGTAATGTGGACTGACGAGAGCACATTCACGCGTAACGGAATATGGAATCGGCAGAACTTACGATACTGGAGTCAAGAAAATCCGCAACTGTGTCGAGAGTCTATGCACCAATATAGATTTGCCGTTAATGTTTGGGCTGGAATACACGGAGATCAAATAATTGGTCCCGTGTTTATCGAAGGCAACCTTAATGGGCCTAAATTTTTGGAACTGCTTGACGACACAGTGGCGGATTACGTTGATGGACTATCGTTGGGGGCCAATAGCCGGTTATGGTACCAGCTTGATGGAGCACCTGCTCATTCAGTGGTGGCTGCCAGGCAGCGCCTCACTGAGATGTTCGGAGAGAACTGGATTGGCAGATACGGACCTTCTCGGTGGCCAGCACGGTCTCCGGATCTAACACCGTTAGATTTCTTTTTATGGGGTTACATAAAAAATGAGGTGTACTCTACTGAAGTAACGACTGTCGAGGACTTAAAAATAAGAATAATGCGGGCTTTCGACAAAATAAAAAATTTTGCAGCCAATGGTGCCCTCTTTCGAAAAGTCCGAAATAATATCATGAGACATTATGTCAATTATGCATTCGGGTACACGGCGGACATTTTGAAAATTTAAAAATTTGATTTGTTTCATAAACTTGAGTGATTTCAAGGTTAAAGTGATTATTTGGATAAAAAAATACCATGAAATTTGTGATTTGTTGATAACATCGGATTAGCATCGCCCTACGCGTGCCTAATTACCTATGTATGGGCAAGTCCTAGGACCTAGGTATTATAATATAATTACCTATATCGATGTCGCATGAGCAATGAACCGCTGGCCGCGACGTTGCCGCTTCTACAAGTCATTTCAGGTCAGTTAAGTAATATTATCAAGGATGATTTATTTTATGTGATTTTTTACCCTATTTATTTTGTTTGAAAGATGCATTTTTTATTAGTTTTTATTATTGTTTATTTTATTATTTTAACAGACATATATCAACTTGTATTAACTGTTGTGCTATTTAACGTGATAACCTGGGCGCCACCCAGTATAATTATATTATGTATGTTGTGTGTATTTAAATATCTTACGTACACCGTTACTCTTTCTCAAAGGTCATAATATCCTTAGCAATGTGGTTGCCTGGTAAAGATCACTTATATAAGCTATGGGGCCGGCTAAGCAATTGTACCTTTTATAAGTAAACAATATGCAATTATGTATCGAATGAAGCTATTTGTATTTTTTATCGAGATATACGAGCTGAATAAGTTAACTAAGATTTGAAACTACACTTACAAAATATACAGACATTATTTTAAGAACAGACTTAGGTATCCGGATTTCAAAACGTGCAGCGACTATTATCTTGAAATCTGATTTTAAATATTAATCATGTAATAAGTACACATATTGTGAGCATGTATTTACTATGAGATCGAAATAAGTTTTTTAGCAAACTGAAATGACATACTATGGACACTGCAGCAACTTCGAACAAAGAAGGCCACAGATGGGTGCAATGCATCATAGTAATTTCATCTATGATAAAACCCCAATTGTATTTTACAAATCCCTGAATTCAGAAGTAAAAGATGGAACGCTTGATAGTACGTTAAATTTATGACTTCGTTAATGAATTTTTATTTTGTTAAATCTATAGTTACCTAAACGAATACTTTAAATAAACCTGTTTATTTAGCTGTATTTAATTATACTGAACACCAGTGCACATGATATACAACTCATAGTTTTGGACGAAAAAAGCAATAAAGGATGTCGTAAAAGCCATATGTTACAAGTATTTTATCTTTCCCGTACTACGTACGTTTTGTATATATATATATACAAATTATTTCGTATTTATTGTGTATGTTTGCACATTGAAGTAGTTTTCTACTTCCAATGCGTCGCTGAAATTGTAGGTCAGAATGATTTTGTCGAATAAAATATATAAAAAATGGTAACCAGAAAACTTTGATGAAATGTTTTAAGTCTATACTCCATAAAAGTAAAAAACGTTTGATGGCGGTGTAAGAGAAACCTTCGCCCCATTTCGAACTGTTTCTTTCGTAAGAAGCGAATACGGAAAAGCCAGGAAATCTTACGGTATCTAATAAAGAAAGTATAGCCCCAGGTATACCATCCTTTCTCCGCTTACACGCCTATTTTGCTTCTTTCACATCCAATTTATTTTATTTTATAATTAATAAATAATATATTATGTAAATATTTTTGTTAATTCATACCTTTTAAATGTTTTTGTATTGCAACGCCTGTAATAGGTTACTAAGTTATAAGTAGCATTTATGATTATTATAAATTGAAATTTGAATACTTGAATACTGAAGCCGATACTGTTGGGTTTATTTCATACAATAATCTGTCAAAAATACGTTTTCCGGGTTGGATTAAAACCCGTGGCCTTCAGCGCCGCGACTGAATGCTAAGGTACTGCGCCACGGAACCGTCAAAACAAAAACAAAAAATTATAAAAATCGGTTTTTACTCTTCATTAATTTTAGATTTTATTTTCAAGTAACTCTGATTTACAAGGCAAACTAAAAGGACCAAGGCCTAAAGCGATTAAATGAAACATTACCTCGCATGAAAGCGAGCCACATGCACATAACGTGAAGGCTAAGTATAGCTAGGTGGGATACCAGATGAAACCACAAAATTTCTAGTAAAATTTTCATGTATGTAGTGAATATGTTAAGCCTATAGGTTATAACTTACAAAGTTCAAATTACTTTACTGGTCCCGCTAGTAATGAGAGAAAGTTTAAATGTGTTAAACGCGTCCCCTAGTTTTCAGTCTTTGTTTAAGTTTTATAAGAACAGTTTTTATAATACTAGCTTCTTACTCACGGTTTCAGTCGCGTGGGATTCAATTTAACACTTTCACTGTCCGATTTTCAGACACAATAGTAAGACAATAGCAATGACATGTAGTACACGGGGTGGGATATGTAGTACACGGGACAGCGAAAGAGTAAAGAACATCATTAATAAATACTGCTCATTTCCAAATTTAGCAAAATTGTTTGGATTTTTTTTTTAATCCTCAGAATATTGGACGCAGATTAATGGAGTTTGGGATAGATATAATATGCTACAGGAACACATACCACATTTTTACATCGGACATCTCCTCCGATGTAGGTAATTTATGATATAATGTTTACGTTGATTCATATCTTTGGGCCCATGGAATATTAAGAACTAAAATTATGAAAACGAAAGAAATCTTCTCTTTCCTTTTTAACATAAGAAGAAACTATTATAGTAAGCTTCCATTTTAACCTCTCATTCTCAAAAGGAATGCCTTTGTTGGTCTAGCGGTCGTAAGCGCGACTACTGATCATGTCGTTCTGGGTTCCTTGGGGTGGGACAAAATCAGTTGGGTGTTTCTGTCAAGAAATTTTCAGTAGATGTAAATTTTTATTCCTATCTCTATTTAGTGAGGTCACATTGCCATCTTATGGGAAAGGAGAGTGCCGTGACCGAATTTCGTTCTGCTGGTTTAGTTTTATCCACCCTTCGAGCATGGGCACACCGGTGTATATAATATTCACAGTAGATAAAATGGGAGATAGACTTAGACTTAGATAGATTTTTTGTATGAATATAAACTTAAGCCCACGTCCAATGAACTGGGATAGAATTGTCCCTTTGAAATGTTAAAAAAGCATAATTTTTTGTCTTTAATTTGGCTCCATGCTACGGACAGGGTATATATGTCTACTCGTTATGTCAAACGGGGATATACTTCTCCCCGTTGCCGTGTTTTGGCATAGGGACAAGACAATTTTATCTCTTGTCAGTGGATATAATCGGGGGATAAAATTTTTGTCCCTAGCCCATGCTAGCCGTGCTGGAGAACATTATATTTAAAAGATTCCTCTTATTAAAAACATAGTTCATATTAAACACGGTTTATAGAAAACAAAAATAAATAGCAGTGCATGAGCGGCTGTATCCTGGTCTGAAAGGTAATGAGAACCAGTTCCTAGTGAGGTGTTCCGTCTCAGTCCTTAGAGGTGACACCGCGTCTGTAGCCTTCTTGTTTGAATATGGGACCCATGGACACCGGCATCTCATCAATAAGCAATAGTCTGTTTTATTATTCAAAGTTTATATAAAGCTTATGGATATATGTGTGTTTCAAATTCAATCCATTATTAAAAGTAAGGTGTTCATAATTCAACATTTAAATAAATTCAGGTCTTCTATTAATTTCATATACGTAATGAAAACCTAAAAAGCAAAGTAACAGCTTATAGCTAATATGCGTCCTACTCTAGGGCATAGGCCTCCCAGGAAGTGTAGACCGTGCTGCCGCGTGCGTGATGGCGGACTACACATCAGAGCACTTGGTAAATTAGCACTTACTAACTTGTGCCGTGAGCTAAGCTCTCGCTGTAAATTAGTAAACGAGCAACCAAGTTTCATGAAATTGTTAATTGCCATTTGTCGTGGAGTATTTAGTGTTAGGCATTTACAGTTTTATACGAACAAGTAATTTTAGTGTTCAAAATGCAACAATGGTACGATTACGCAGATGGTAATAAAAGATTAGTGTTAATACCACATTTGCCGGTGGATATCCTGTAACGATCAATTAAATAACCAGCCAATAACTATCCTGTAGTAAATTATTCTATAATCTGAATAAAATATATTCCTCAATTTTGGTTTTCACTGAATTTAACTGGTGTATGTACATACGTGTACATACGTAGGTAGTATGAATTTATGTATAACATACGTAAAAAAAGTAAAAGGTCATAATGGAAATGACCTCAGCAGGTCACTTATAAACAAAGGCTTTCCTCATAGATTGGCTCATATTTGGCAACTGCAGTTATTTTATTATTCAGTCATTGATCATTGTCAGGAAGATGCCGCTATCTCCGGTATAATATAGAGTAATAAATTCTCCTGTGCCGCCACTACACGGTTAATTATTATGACAAACTACAAATAAAACAAATTATATTCAATAATTAAGTTATAGATTTCTAGTAAATTAACACACGTTGGAAAAAGTAGGAATAGGCAAATTCAACAAAGAGCCCACTTCAGACGTGTGTTGGTGGGCTGCGGCGAGAAGGGTGTCCTCTCTCTAACGCAGCACCCGATGTGGAGTCGCTGGAGAAGAGGAGGTATGGCGATGCGCCACTCGCCCTATCCTCTGCGACTTTGTCGGCGCCGAACCATGATGTGGTAGTGGTGGACCCGCGGAGGGAGAGGAGTGTTGGTATTGCAAGGCACAGTTCTCCCTATCCTTTGCGGCTGAATCTTGATTGGCGGCGGATCCGCAGACCAGATCCAATGCTGGGGTCAGAAAAGTTGGTGCTTCCGAGTCTTGGCCCCATGGCCTCCGCGTATCAGGGGGGTGTCCGTTGCTTAAGGAAGAGTTGAGAGGACGCGTAGGAATGCGCATTTTGTGTTCCTAGTGCGCCTTTCGCTTAGCTTTCCATTGATTTCCATCGAGTTGGGTATTGATACGTATTTTTACAGAAAAGTTACACTATTATAAGCACACATAAAGTTTCAACTGCAAAAGAAGCTGCGAAGGAGAGGAACGATGCCTGCGATTTGTTACTCAAAGGCGTAGAGGCTGCTCTTCCCGCAGCGCCGGAGACGTAGCAGTCTCAAAATAGATACAGAAATCCTTCTAAATCAGTCCCCTTATTTTTTTATGATGAAGGGGATTTTTTTCTCATAAAATGGATTTATATTTACATTATAAATGCAAACATAAAAAATATATATAAAAAATATATATATATATAATTTTTTGTGAATCGATACATCAGCTTACAATTCGAATCGATTTAAAAAAAATCAACCTTTTTCGGAAAGAATCAACATCCCTACTGACAACGACAATACAAAATGGCGTCAGTTTTACGGTAGCAATTGACATAAATATTGCAAAAATGGTTGATATTCAATATTTTTTTTTCTCAAAAATTGCGCGTTTCCGCATGTTGAAACTTTGCGTGTGTGCTTATAATACAGTAACCTTTCTGAAAAAAAATATCAACCCACAACTCGACGGACGTCAATGGAAAGTCTTACCTCGCCTTATCCGAGAGGGAAAAGGGTGAGGAGAATTCCTCTCCCGAGAAGGTGCTGCCATGGGGCGGCCGGAGCTGGTGGGATGCGAATGTATGCGAATAGCGTTCCCGTGGTCCTGCCAATATGCGGCGAAGGTAGAATACCATATGGTTTTAGTCGTTGCGAGTCCGATATGACCCGTCCTTACACCCGCGAGGTGGGTATGCGCTGGCATTACCCCATGTTTTTTTATAGCAGAGAGGGCAATCGACCATGCGGCTTCACTGATACCAAGTGACTTCCGCCGCCCATAAACAACTACAACACCAGGAGAATAGCAGATGCGTTGCCGGCCTTTTGAAAAAGAGTAGGCTCTTTTCTTTAAGGTCCATGTTAAAAAAAGAAGTAAAACTGAAAACTATGATGACGATAGTGATTGTGAATATGTGTGTATTAGCAATAGGTCTGAGTTTCTTAAAAAAGAAATTATGGTTAAGAATTGGCGCTGTATAGTGGCGACGAAACCATTAGTGGATGTCGTAAGAGTCGGCAGAGGAACAGCTGAAAGTAAAAACCACTGCAATGGCAACCCACCTGCCACGTGTGGCAATTATGGCAAATATTCATCTCATGAGCCAAACTATTTGTGAAGTCTGTTTTCCGAATTTGCATGTTTGTTAGGCTGTAATAAAAGAACGAATGAATATCGATACAAAAAGCGGCAACAAATGAAAAGTAAACAGAGTATTGTTGAGGAATTATTGGCTTTGTTACACAATTTCAATACGAGAATTATAGAAGCATTGGATCGATCTGTTTTCCGAACACGATGTCAATTTATACTGTGTATAATAGGAATTGTGAATTGCGATAAATAACAACACACTGATCACAGAATTCAATCAAATCCAAGATGAAGTGACGACTTCATGAGAGTGCAAGAAGTCACTGGGTGAAGCTTGATCAGGACCGTACATTTATTAGTATATATTATTTTGAGTAGTTATCAGAAAGATGCTGCTGTGTATCTCTGTAGACACGGTTGTTCCCAACGGGCATAAATAATATATTTTTTTAGATCCTTCATCGCCATATTTTACAACCAGATCATACTATTTTGGACCTTTTTATTTTAGTATGTTTGTATTCACGTAGATAAATAAATAAACTTCGTGCCGATAGACGAAAGGCGGCCCCCACTAGATGAATTAACGACCTGGTAAGACATGCAGGAAGTCAATGGATGCAGGTGGCTCAGGACCGTGCTTTGTGGCATTCCTTGGGGGAGGCCTATGCACGGGCTAAGGCTAAGATACAACATACAGAATTATACAGTCAAGTAGTTAACAAAAGTATGAGATTGTGTTAAAATAGTTATTATCAGTGCGTACTTGAGTGTACATGGTGCAGACGAACTGTGCTTCGTTGACGGCATACATGTACGGTTGTCGCCGATATAAGAACTGTATCCTTTGGCGACTACGGCGTCCGTCTGCCACCGAACAGCGGAGACGTTTGCAGTATGTGATTTGTGCTGCCGTATTAGTATATTATCTGTGAGCGTTTGGCGCAAGTAGTACAGGAGCAATTCTGCAACGTTTATAAACCAGCATACAAAACGTTTGCTTATGAGGATTGTGAAGTGCCGACACGCGGCGCGAGAAGATATTTTCAAAAATGCTATTTGTTTCATACCGCTCGCTCTGCATCGCCGTATCGTGCTGTTAGGGTTTCCCAATGCTAGGGAACACCCTTAATCATAGATAATAACGGATTACATAGATTTCCTCTCAATAGTTTTGTCATCCTTTAAAGGCAGCTCTGATTTCCGCTCCCGAGGAACAAATTAGTCTCTGCCCGACCACTGAATCCCTAACACCTCTGTATCATTGCGTGTCGGCCAGTTTCGACTCCGGGCCGATTAAAATTTGTAACCAATTCTATTACTAAATAATACTATTTCCGTTGTGTAATAAAAAGTGGTTTTTTTTTAAACCTAGTTTACGAGGTCCCGTATAACAGTGCGATACATCTTAATCTAGGTATGTACGTTTTTTTTTGGGGTTTCTTACACGAGGGTTAGGTAGAGTAGAGCCGTGGTAGCTCAAAAGAGCCGTGGTAACTCAGATGGTTAGCGTCCCGGTAAATTACACGGTACGCGAGCAACTTGGGTTCGATCCCCGCCGGCACCGATAAAATTGTTAATTGTATTTTACGTGCTGATTTACTACGTGCTCGGCGGTGAAGAAAGACATCGTGAGGAAACCTGCATGTCTGACAAGTTCGCCACGGCAACAGGCAGAGTGGCGGAAACTTCCTTGCTCTTAACCCTCTCAGAAATTAGAGGAACCCCATACAAAGCAGTGGGACGTATATAGGCTGTAATTAACTTTAACTAGCCTCTGCTGTTAGTCCGTCCGTCCGTCTGTCAGTGGATTGTATCTCATGATCCGTAATAGGTAGACAGTTGAAATTTTCACAGAATGTGTATCTCACAGAATACCAGCGTAAAATAGTAGCTTAATGCTGCTGTGTTTCGTATGGTGAGTGTAGAGAACCGGATGCCCTTCTTACTGAAAACGAGGCATTCCATCTTTGTCTTCACGGATGACAACGCATCTGTATTTTGATTCGTAATCGAGCATAAATGTAGATGTCTATGGGCTACAGCAACCACTTACCATCAGGTAGACTTTGAGCTTGTTTGTCACCCTTATCCTATAAAAAAAACGTACGGACCTAGTTTTTTATTATACCTGGGTAGATTGAAAAGTTCGTGGCCTCATATAGACATGATTAAAAATTTAATTTCTTTCTGCCTTCATTATATTCTTTAACTCTTTAGTTGTCATTGTGTGAAATTTAATTTTAGTGTTACTTTTGGTTAAGAATTTACTGTGTTTTATTGAGCGTTAAGTGAAGCCATACTTTGTTATCAGCGTTCGATAACCGTTTTAGCTTATATTAATGGAAAGTTTACAAGATAAAAGTTTGAAAGAAAAGTATAAATGTAACCCTTTCGGCCCGCTCCAATACAATTGTGCGGGTCACAAAGTCGAGTATAGCTCATTAGTTTTACGTTGGCAGTGGACGGGTCCAGTATTGTACGATTATGCGTGAAGCGAACTTTCACCTCCCGCGCAAATTTTGTCCGACGCGCAGTCTGCGAGCAGGTTTCAACCTGTACACTTCGTGACTGATTGCGCTCCCCGACTTGGCAAAAGTAAGTACCTACTGTTGTTTTATTTTGAAAGTGTAGTAATATACGAGTTATTGATTAGAAAAATAGTTAAACATAGGATGTTTTTGTGATAACAGTGACTATTGGCAAGCAAACGCTTTGGCTTAACGTATTAACGAACTTTAATGACACAATTGTTTCAACGTGGGCCCTACATAACCTCATGCGTATTTTAAGTTTCTAATGATTATTCATTTTTCGCAGTTTCCGCACTATGTTTCCACTTTTAAACGACGCTGCTATCGAAGAGATGCTTTATGACTCTGGGGACGAGGGCGATGACAACGACGAAATCGATACGGACTACTTTATTGAAGAAAACCCCGAACATTCAAGTTCCTCTTCTTCTGATGAAGGCGAAGAAAATGATGACGATAACATACCTTTGAGTATGCTAGCAGGATGGCAGAAGAAGCCCTTCAATGGCAAACCTCTTCCAGAAGATGCTGTTCGTGACCCAGGAGATATTAAAACCCCATACGAATATTTCGAGCGCTATTTTACTGACGAGATCATGGAACAGATGGCTTTGACCACAAATCAATATTATATGGCCAATACTGGTATACAAATGAAACCTATTTGTTCTTTACTAGATATAAAGAAGTTTTTCGGAATACATGCCATTGTTGGGTGTATAAAATTTCCAAGACTGAAGATGATTTGGAACGAAAAATACAGGTACGAACCGATTGCAAATGCAATGTCTAGGGAACGGTTTTTCCTTTTAAGGACAAACTTGCATTATGTAGACGTGACAGCGGTGAATCAGACTGAGGAACAAACCAAAAATAGATTATGGAGGGTGCAGCCTGTCATTGATGCCGTCCGAAAAAGGTGCCTGCAGTTGCCAAGAGATGCTGGTAACTATTCAATCGATGAACAAATGATACCTTTTGAAGGTCGATGCAATTTGAAAGTAGTCGTAAAAAACAAACCTCGTCCAGCAGGATTGAAGAATTTCGTTTTAACTACCTCCAAGGGACAAGTTCTAGATTTCGAAATTTATCAAGGCTCTAGTACAAACTTACCCGATTCGGAGCATTTCGGAGTTGGTGCTGCTGTTGTATTACGCTTGGCCAATACACTCCCAGAAGGCAGTTTTATTTATTTCGATAGGTATTTTTCCTCACTGCCGTTGATGAAAGAGTCAGTTAAAAGAAAAATAGAAGGAACAGGAACTTTGATGGCCAACCGATTTAATACTAAAAAGAAAACGCTCTATGAATTCAAGAAGGATAATAGGATGGCTAGAGGAGAAGATGAGGAAGTTGTCAACAGGGAAAACACCTTGAGCGTCATAAAATGGAAGGACAACAAAGGGGTACTCATGGTCTCAACTGCTTTTGGAGCAGAACCGCGAACCCAGGTGTCAAGATGGGATAAAAAGAGGAAACGGTACATCGAAGTCTCATGTCCAGCCATAGTTAAAAATTACAACACTTTCATGGGTGGTGTTGATGTTTGCGACCAGATGATGGAGGCTTATCGAACATGGCGTAAAACCAAAAAGTGGCCTGTGAAAGTGATCATCCACATGTTTGACCTGGCTATAGTAAATTCTTGGTTCGAGGATCATGCTGACTGCAAAGCCCAGAATCGAAAATCTAAGGACATCATGGATTTGTTGGCGTTCAGGTTATCTATTAGTGACCACCTTCTAAATGGTCCTCCAAGAAAGAGACCAAGGGAAGATTTGGAATTCGCTGATATGCCTACCTCTTCTAAATACAGAGTGAAGTCTCTTCCCACAGTTGACCGACAGTACGACGGTTTTAATCATTGGCCAGTCTTCGACACTCTGAAGCAGCCTCGTTGCTGTCGTGCTCCTGGCTGCACTAGTCGTAGTCGTTGTCGTTGCTCAAAGTGTGATATTTACTTGTGCCTTAATAAAGACCGCAATTGTTTTTTTGATTTTCACAACAAAGACTGAATTTAATTAATACTATTATTAAACTTTGAGAAAATTGATCGCATTTCATGTTAAGTTGATCTCATTTAAAGCATTTGTTGATTATTATTACTGTAAAACTAGTACAAAGTTGTGTTTGTGATTTATAATAAATATTTTTGTAACTTTCATGTTCATTTCATTCATGGTCTCTTTTAAGAAAAACGTAAAAAAGGAGGCATTAGGCCCAACTTGATACAACTGTGACACTCACAATTGTACGTGGGAAATGAAGGGCCCAGTATGATACAATTGTGACCTTCACAATTATGGAATGATTTTGTAGTCATTCTGTAATATCCGAAAAACTTTTTATTATATTCTCGCAGCTCTTGATATTTTATGTAGAAAAATCCTTTCATAGGTCTCAAGGCCGTAAATAGGTGATTCCAATGTTCATGACATCTTACGATAGGTTTGTCACGCCGCCGTCGCCGTAGTATCAGGTAAATTAAAAATTTTCTTTTATTCATTTTAGACGTTCGTCTCAATCGGGAACTGCATCGAACTGACAAAAATCGTACGAAATTTTATTCGCAGTGCGTACATAACATACATACATAAACACTCACGCCTGTCACCCAGAGGGGTAGGCAGAGATTATGGACTTCCATTTGGCACGATCCTGACACACCTCTCTCGCTTCCTCCACATCCATATACCTACGCATACACGCTCGTCGGTTAAAGGTACTCTTGATTTGGCCCATTTTTAATATATCGCCAATTTGGTCGATAAACTTTCGCCTAGGGCGACCCTTCCCGACTATGCCGTTCACCTCTGCAACATAAATTTGCTTTGTCACTCTTTCCTCATTCATTCTTTCTACATGGCCAAACCACCGAAGCATTCCTTTCTTAATCCTGGTCACAACATCATCTTGCAAACCACACTCTTCTCTTATTAAACAATTTCTCACTCTGTCATTCAGCTTCATCCCTAACATACGCGCATCCTAACCTAACATCGCAGTGCGTAATAAGTGTAATTCCGATCACGGAATATAATACGCGAGAATAAAAATCGCGCGGTGAAATATCGCAGTGCGGACAGGGCCTAAGACCAAATGTCTACATCAAAAATAAATTGAATTGGATTCAATTTAATTGAATAATCGAGGATAGATGTAGATGTTTTTTTTTTTTATAGAAAAGGGGGCAAAAGATCATGCGGTATGCAAATAGTTGATGGTGGTACGACTGTACCTAGATGGATCTGAGCGGACGCCTTTTTTAGGGAATGGGTGCATTAAAACTGTCTTCCAAGAGTTCGGGTTACGCCTAGTTAGTAGGAAAAGACGCTTTAACACCTTAGCCAACTCCGGAGCACACGTCTTCAGCATACCTAAAAATACCAAACTAAAAATACCAAAATTTACGATTTTGTATTTTTAGTCGTTTCAAGTAAAAAGTGTCTCCGGTTCTCTACACTCACCACACGAAACACAACAGCGTTATACTGCCATTTTACGCTGGTATTCTGTGAGAACGTGGTCCTACCACGGTCAAGCCGACCCATTCCTGCTACAACTATGCTACTAATATAGCTGCAGCATGGCAAGCTCTACTTTTGACAAGTTGGTTGGTCCGTTGGTTGGTCAGGCTGTAAGGGTAACGGTAGTTAAAAGTACCTTTAAATGTCTGAATGATGTCTGGATATGAAAATGTTTTAATTGTTGTATTAAAATAATATAAAACTTTATAATGCTCAGACATATCAGTATAGACGAAACAAGACTAGTAACGAGTCTATAAATCGAAAAAAGAAATAGTTTTAAAGTAGTATGTATAACTTGTTTCCTTTAATAAATTCCTTTAAGTAAGAAACGAAATTAAAATTACTTAGTGAAAATAAATTAACTGCAAGCCATCGTCATTAATCTGTTGCTAAGCGTAGGCCTACCCAACAGATTACTTGCTTGTATCGTAATTGCTACAGATACGACATCCGGAAGGCGAAATGGCCACTACAAGATCATTTATTATTGAAAAGAAGATATTCTTCGTTACATTATACGAAGTCTACGTTGAGTGCGATTGTTGTGTGGAGTAGAGTGTGATGGACACTTTTATTACCCGACTGCCAAGGAAGGGTTATGTTTTTCGCGCGTATCTTGTATAATATGTATGAATGTTTGTTTGTTAATTTCTTTATTACCTTGTATCTTCCAAACGGCTGGAAAGATTTCGACAGTGCATGGTCGTGCTATCATATTAATTTTAGATCATAAGAGTGTGTCGGGACACTAAAAAGTCTAAATTATAACAAATAATTTAAAAAATCTAGATTCTAATATCTATATTTCTCCTGATAATGCCTCTTTTAGAGGCGAAAAACGTGTCGGATTAACGACGATTGCGTGACCCTATTGTAGTGGTTTCGTGGTTAGTGGTGTTGAGATTAGTTGTGACGGTGATTGTGCACGCAATTTAGGAAAAGCGCGAGGTGAGTCTAGGTGACCGAAAGTCAGTTTGGAGGACATTATTATTATTACTGCCTTTAACTTATTCCCGTTACACTATGCGCGCACAACTTCTGTTGACTACAATATATATATATATAAATATATAATAACTTAAATAATATATAATACCTGTGAGGTATAATATATATATATATATATATATAATAACTCACAGGTTAGTGTCAAGGGTGTTTCTCTTAGAGCACATCTTATTTGAAATTTGCGAGGTTTCAAGTGTTTTGTAGTACTCATGGTTACGGTAATGGTTATCACTAAAAGCGATTTCAGTGAATCTCGTAGAGCAACAGAGCTTAATTTGTATTTCACAAATAGTAATCATGAATTCAAACAAAGAGGTTATATGAATTATTATAAAGAAAAATTTAAAAGGGTAGTAGATAGTTGACATTCGGAGGCCACACAAAAAAAAATTAACTGAGAAACAACGTTTCATAAAATTAAATGATTCATGCAAAAACACTTAAAGCGACGAGAAATAATCGGAATCGCAAATTGTCGCCAAAGTGTCTATTATTCAAACAATTCACGTCTTAGCGTTCCCTGATTTAAATAAAAGCACCACCGCCGTGTCAAATTACCTTTTAAAATTTAATGATGGAATTAAACAGAGAAAAGGTTTATTTTAAATAATATTTCCAATTTTTATGCAGCCTTATTTATAACGTTTTTCTTTTGATATTATTCTATAGCTATTAGTTTTTCTTTTTTAATTTTGCATCAGTTTAAAAGCGAAATATAAAACTTCTAACTCTACCATATCACAATACAATATTTTAGATTATAATTTCATTTCAATAATAAATAAACATCCCAACCGCATTTCATAACTAATGTATACGTATAACAGTGGTAGAGCCAAGCGGTAGCTTTTGCTGTCGCACGGATGGGCCAGCTCGAACCGGGGTGGTACCACGACCTCACAGAATACCAGCGTGAAGTAGAGGTTTACCTCTGCGTTGCGTTTGGTGAGTGCAGGTGGCCGGAGGCCCAATTCCCCCCCCCCCCCCCCCATCAACATGGTAGTGGAATTAAATACAAGACTACCCCAGGAGGGTACCAGCAACCCTGGAGAATCCCTCGCTGAGCATCCACGAACAAACTACTTCACTCCTGAGCGTGGGTGCTCAGGCTGCCCCGCGTATTCTGGGGGGGGCAAAATTCCGCTCGTGACTAATGCTGCTCGGGGCAAGCGGAGCAATACAACCAAGGCGACCCCTGTCACGCTATCCGTGAATTTTTGCAACATCAGGGGACTTCATTCCAACCTTAACGCTGTCCATTACCATCTAGAGACGGCGAAGCCGGCCTTGCTCTTTTTAACCGAGACTCAGGTGTCCTCTCCGGCTGATACTTCATATCTCTCCTACCCGGGGTACAAATTGGAACACTCCTTTGTGCCCCGGGCTGGAGTTTGTGTTTACGTCAGAGAGGACATCTGTTTTCGACGCCTCGGCAGCCTTGAAGGTACGGACCTGTCCATCCTATGGCTGCGCGTAGACAGCGACGACCATCCCCGCGTCTACGGGTGCCTCTATAGGTCCCATAGCGGTAATGCCGACACAGACCGACTCATCGACCACGTCCAAATGGCTGCAGACTCCGTGCTACAACAGGTCCCATCCGCAGAGATCGTGATACTCGGTGATTTCAACGCCCACCACGCTGAATGGCTTGGTTCTCGTTCAACCGATCATGCGGGTAGATCTGTCTACGACTTTGCTTTGGCATATGGTCTAACACAACTGGTTACTTCGCCTACGCGGATCCCAGATGTGGAAGACCATGTACCTTCCCTGTTGGACCTTCTGCTGACCTCTCATCCGGACGGATATCAGGTCTCCGTCGATGCCCCTCTGGGCTCTTCGGACCATTGTCTGATCCGGAGCACAGTGCCACTCACGCTCCAATCGCAGTTGCGATCTACAGCTTGCCGCCGTGTTTGGCACTATAGGTCAGCTGATTGGGACGGGATGCGGTCTTTTTTTGCATCCTACCCTTGGGGGCGGGTTTGCTTCTCGCCGGAAGATCCCAGCGTTGTTGCCGATTCTGTTGCTGATGTGGTACTTCAGGGTATGGAACTTTTTATTCCATCCTCTGTGGTGCCCATCGGAGGCAGATCCCAGCCATGGTTTGGTCGCTCCTGTAAAATAGCATCACGCTATAAGCAGGAGTGCTACCGGGCCTGGGCTGACGCATCAACGTCTCGGGATTTAAACACCAGCGCACTTAAAAAGAAGTATAATTCCGCCTCCAGGTCCTTCAAAAGCGTCATTGCCAAGGCAAGGTCTGAGCACATCGGCAGAATTGGCGAGAAGCTAGTTCGCCTTCCTTCGGGAACCCGTGCATTCTGGTCTCTCGCCAAGGCTGTCCAAGGGAACTTCTGTCAGCCATCCCTCCCATCTCTGCACAGAGAGGACGACTCACTGGCCCATGCCGCAAAAGAGAAAGCCGATCTGTTGTGCTCTCTTTTTGCGTCCAACTCGACTCTAGATGACGGGGGGAACACACCGCCGACCATCCCGCGATGTGAGTGCTCCATGCCGGATGTGCGATTTACACAGCGCTCGGTTCGCAAAGCACTCTTCTCCCTGGACGTCAGCAAGTCGAGTGGGCCCGATGGAGTCCCTCCCATTGTGCTGAAGACGTGTGCTCCGGAGTTGGCACCGGTTTTAACGCGTCTTTTCCGGTACTCCTACTCCCAAGGCGTAGTCCCGAATTCATGGAAGACAGCTTTGGTCCACCCGATCCCTAAAAAAGGCGACCGCTCAGACCCGTCCAACTACAGGCCTATCGCCATCACCTCCTTGTTCTCCAAAATAATGGAATCCATTATAAACTGCCAGCTCATGAGGTACCTTGAGGATCACCAGCTGATCAGTGACCGTCAGTACGGTTTTCGTCGGGGTCGATCAGCAGGTGATCTTTTAGTTTACTTAACTCATAGATGGGCGGAGGCAGTAGAGTCCAAGGGGGAGGCATTGGCCGTTAGTTTGGACATAGCGAAGGCCTTCGATCGGGTCTGGCACAAGGCGCTTCTTTCGAAGCTTCCTTCCTATGGGCTTCCCGAGAAATTGTGCAAATGGATCACCAGTTTCCTTGCTGATTGGAGCATCAAGGTCGTAGTAGACGGTGCATGCTCTGATTACAAGCCTATCAACGCTGGTGTTCCACAAGGCTGCGTGCTATCACCAACGCTGTTTCTCCTGCATATCAATGATATGTTGCTAACTGGTAGCATTCATTGCTATGCAGACGACAGCACTGGGGATGCCTTATATACCGGCCGTGCCAATATTTCTCGGGAAAACGTCGCCGAGTACCGGGACAAACTTGTGTCTGAAGTCGAGTCTTTGCTTAACAAAGTCTCGGATTGGGGCCGACTAAATCTAGTCCAGTTCAATCCCCAGAAGACACAAGTTTGCGCGTTTACCGCTAAAAAGAACCCCTTTGTCGTATCTCCTCAGTTTCAAGGCACTCCCCTTGCTGCCTCAGCCAGTATCGGAATCCTTGGCGTCGACATATCGAATAGCGTGCAGTTTCGTGGTCACTTGGAAGGGAAGGCCAAATTGGCCTCTAAAAAGCTTGGCGTGCTCAGCAGAGCGAGACAGTATTTCATGCCGGCACATCGTTTGCAACTTTACAAAGCGCAAGTTCGGCCCCACATGGAATACTGTTCTCATCTCTGGGCCGGGGCACCCCAGTGCCAGCTCCTTCCACTTGACCGCATCCAGCGCAGAGCGATTCGAATCGTCGACGACCGAGTTCTTTCCGATCGGCTCGATACACTGGCACTGCGTAGAGATGTTGCATCTCTTTGCGTATTTTATCGCATCTATCACGGGGAGTGCTCTGAGGAATTGTTCGGACTAATTCCAGCCGCTCAATTTCACCATCGCACGTCGCGACAAAACTCGCGTTACCATCCATACCATCTGGATGATTGGCGGTCCACCACTGTGCGATTTAGAAGAAGTTTTCTCCCTCGCACAACTTCTTTGTGGAATCAATTACCACCAGCGAATTTTCCGAACCGATACGACTTAGGAACCTTCAAGAAAAGAGCTTACACCTTTCTAAAAGGCCGGCAACGCATCTGCAATTCCCCTGGTGTTGCGGTTGTTCATGGGCGGCGGTAGTCACTTAACATCAGGTGAGCCGCATGCTCGTTTGCCCCCAATTCTATAAAAAAAAAAAAAAAAAAAATACTTCCAAACCGATTATTGGTCACAACGGCCCACACGAATAGATTATAGTGCACGAGTGTGCACAAGCACAGCTGCTCTGCTCTATCTATTCGCTCTCTCTCTTAGTTCAATGGGATGGTAATCCGACACGACCGGAAAAATATCAGACGCAGGACACATTCCAGGCCAACTTCCTGACTCAGTACTGATCTTTAGAAATTTTTTAAAATAAAAACCCAATAACTTAAAAATAAAGATTTTTCCCTGTAAACTTGTAAGACTTGTAACTTGTAAGACTTGTAAGAGTAAGTTGAAACTTAAAAGATTTGAAACAAAAGAATTGGATTGTCACATCTAGGTGCGACTACGACTAGTTGGTCGGGCTATTACCTATCAAGATACGAATTGGAGAAAAGCAATTTCAGCTGAAGAGAGACTCTCGATAACTCTAAGGTAAGATGTTCCATTCTTATAGGTACTAGGTACAGCCTGCACAGCAGTGTAAGCGAAAATATATCTAAGCATTTTATAAAAGTCAATCTTATTAAAAGAAAGAGCACCTTTCTTTTGATTGTTTCTTCGAAACAATTGAAAGTCAACCCTAATTTCTTTGAGCTCAGTTTGATTTTTATCAAATGCTTAGATGTATTTAATGCATCTCTGTCATTTTGGCGCTGATAATACCATTTATTTTAAATTTTCACGTTCTCTTAATTTATCCCCCTCCAGCCCCCCCCCCCCCCCCCTCCCATTTGATATTGTTACATTCCAAAGTATATTTAATAACTGACGGAGGTAAATAAAAACAAGGTTTAATCATACAGCATCATTTATTTATAAGCAATGTAACTTTTATTTAAATAAAATATAATCTTTCATGTCAAAACCACTCCCCTCTACTACGAATGTAGAATGATTAAATGAAGTATTTGGAAAATTTGACAGCGAGAATTGGGATTGAGGAGACGGATCAGGCGGAGATTGAGGAATGACAGTTGAATTACGAGATGGTGTGTATTGGGTTTGAAGAGACGGATCAGGCGGAGATTGAGGAATGACAGTTGGATTACGAGATGGTGTGTATTGGGTTTGAGGAGACGGATCAGGCGGAGATTGAGGAAAAGATGGTGGGTATTGGTAAATTTGGGGAGAAGGAGATTGACGGATAGTATTTGGGTAGGGTGATGGCGTATTTGGGTTGTAAGATGAATACGATGATGATGATGATTGATATTGAGACATAGCGGATCTGACTCTAGGCGGTATAATATTTAGTTGCTCTGTTAAGTGCATTCAGAATTTCAATTTTAGCGTAATGTTTCTGGTCTGTTGAGAGATTCTTGAGCATTGGTATGATCATTTCACAAAATGAAACATCCTCATCATAAGTTTTATCCTGCAATAATTTCAATAACTCATCATCGCTATTATTCTGAATTTTAGTCTTTTTACGCATGCTCGTTTTAAGTCTTCTATTTCGTGAAGCTTCTGTGTCAGTATCTTCGTCGGATTGATTTGTAAGGTCTTCGGCATTACTGTTAGTGCTTTCTGTGTCTTTAATATTATTTGTCGTATCTCTCATTAATTTTTGAGTGGCTAAAAATGAAAGTGCTCCCATGTGTATGTATGGTCTTTTTTTTCTTTGCGGCTTGACCCGAAACTACCTTTTTATCAGCTGCCACCTCCTTGAAGTATGTTTCTTTAAGATTTTTCCATTTTTTTTGCACATCAGCTCCTGTAAAAGAAAATAAAATAAGGTAATTGTTGTGTAGATAAATAATAAACTATAATTTGTTTGAATTTTATATTATCGGTGTTACATATTTTTTTGTAATTATTGCAGGTACTTGGCTTCAGGAAATAGCTACTATTCGCTATATTACGAATATCTAATTGGTATCTCTACAATTGGTGAAATTATAGAAGACACGTGTGAAAGACTGTGGTCTTGTTTACAATCTTTATACATGCCAGAACCAGATGAAAGAACTTGGTCCCATACTGCCGAACTTTTCTATAAAAGAACCCATTTTCCACATTGCTTGGGAGCGGTGGATGGAAAACATATAAGGTGCGAAAAGCCTAATGGCGCGGGTTCTGAATTTTATAATTATAAACAATATCATTCCTTAGTTTTAATGGCGGTGGCTGATGCAAATTATTATTTCATCAGTGTTGACATAGGTGCTTACGGCAGCAGTAGTGACTCTACCGTTTTTAAAAATTCTGCATTTGGAAAGAAGCTTGAAGGTGGTCAGTTAATACTTCCATCACCAACTTACCTACCAAAAGATGAAAATGGGGAAAACATGCCTTATGTTTTTGATGGAGATGAAGCGTTCGCTCTCTCAGAACACATAATGCGACCATACCCTAGAAGAAACCTATCTGTAACTCAAAGAGTTTTTAATTACAGACTCACACTAGCAAGAAGATTTGTAGAATGCACTTTTGGCATACTTACTAATAAATGGAGAATTTTACATCGGGCTTTAGATGTAAAACTAACAACTTGTGACCAAATAATTAAAGCATGTTGCATTTTACATAATTACGTACGCAAACATGATGGAATTCGGTTTAAGGACAAATTGTATGGGACCGAGTTACAAAGTTTGCGCCCTACTCCTGTGAGATCTAGAATATCCAGCATTGAAAATAGACAATATTTTGCAGAATATTTTGATTCACCGAAAGGGTCAATTCCATGGCAATAAGAAAAAATATAAAATATAAACGTCTACCCGTATTATAGGTATATATTCTATATAAAACTACAGACCAACAAAAAATCTTTGATTATATACATGTCTATAATTATTGGTAGACTCGCTTCTCACCTACGCCAGTGTCATTTGAGTCACCTATGGATAATAAGCTCACGAAAAATAATTAATTATGCCGGTTTGTGCTATCAAATTGTATCGCAATTACGTGGGAAGTAAAGAAGTAAATTATATTATTTAACTACTTTATTTTAAGAAAACACAGATTTTTATTCGTTACTGTTTAGGTTAGTCTGATTAGCTTGTGTTGCCAGTTTAATATTAGGGAAACAGCGAAACTATGGGAGACACATTATAAATATCATTACATCTTTTGTAATTTTTAAACATTTTGTTAATGAATAAAAATATTTAATTTTAATATTTATTTATTTATCTTTGTAAATCATAAAAAGATGCGGTAGTACTTATAAGATTTTGTTTGTTTAAAAAAATTAAAAGAAAAATATTTGTAATTATGTTTATATTTTTTGTTTTTACTAAATTAAATAAAACACTAATCTACGAAATAGTTACTTTATTTAACCTATTTTGTTTAAACTACACCTTATTAAATAATGGGGAAAAGTTAAGTTAATAATTTGGAGCAAGTATCCCTAAACACGCACATCTTGACAGTGTGACTACAATAAGTACACGAGCGGTACTCACACATATCACGTAATTCGGGCCGGTTTTTGCGCGAAGTTTGTTTGCATTGCTCAATCTAGACATGTAGGTATATAATCAAAGGTTATAAATAAAAATATTTAATTTGTAAACGTCATTAAATTAAAAAAAATACTTTATATTTACCTTTTTGTTTTTTTTAACAACACTGCATTGTTCCCAACTAAAATATATGTCTTGGTACATTTCCTCCCACAATCTCGCCTTCAATATTCTGTCGTGGTACTTTGGATTAAATTTGTCCCACAAGGGAGGTCTCCTGTGCATCAACGTGATTAATTGCTCAATATCAATGTCGTCATTTTCTAACTCCTCTGCGGCTCCCGATCGGGCGGGAGACGAAGCGCGCGACCTCCTGCCAATAGCGCCAGTACACGACTGAGCGAAACGCGCGGATTTTATTTCGCAGTGCGGCCATAGCCATAACTACTATATACTGCACAAAATATTCGCGCGGAAATAAATCGCACCGCTTCGCGTTCAATTTGCATTAAATCACAGATTTATTTCGCGCGCGATTTTTTTGCCGCCAGTGCGGTTACTCCTATAAGATTCTATGTGTTACAGAATTGCGAGAAAGAAATCGCGCGGTGAAATATCGCAGTGCGGACAGGGCCTTAATTATAAAAAAAATGTTCAAAACAAGAACCCTGCAAGAGTGCTGCAAACATTGGCAATTATTAATATTATTATTACATTAAAATTATGGTATTATTTATAAAATTATAATTTAATAATTATTTATTTGGTCTTATCCAAAGTCACAAACCCATTCAGCTCGAGCTACAAAACTGTTTTCAGTGCCTAGAAGATTTCTATACAGTAGAAGATATGAATGCCAAGCCCGTGGAAACTGTCCATGCAGTCGGAGCTAAGTTTTGCAAGACCCGCCACAGAAGAACACAAAAACTCTCCGATCACACTCTTAATCCCATGGCTGTTAGACGGGAAATGAAGCTGCAGTCTGCAGTAGATTTGACAGCATACAGGCAACTGAACAGACAGATCTCCAAATGTTTGCGGCGGAAATTACGCAACTTTAATACTGCTCGTATTGAAGAAGCGATGAAGCAGAACCTGGGCTCCAAAGTCTTTGCTAGAGATCTGTCTGCCTGAAAGAGCCAACTGTCGCAGCTGATGAACGAGTGTGGCAGCGTCGTTTCCGGGACACATGAGATTTTGAGTGAGATTGAGAGGTTCTATGGGCAGGTGTAGGTCATCGTTGGAGCCACACGCAAGTGTGAGTAACGATTCAATAGCAAGTCTTATCAGAAACTATTCCGATGATATTCCGGACGTCAGTCTGTGCATGATTAGAATGGCTCTCCATCACCTTTAAAACGGAAAGGCCCCAGGCGAGCATGGAATTATAGCGGAGCTTATGAGGGCGGGTGGAATATCGGTATTTCACGTCTTTCAGAGGCTCTTTAATTCCGTCCTCCATGGTGGCACAACACCGGAGGCGTCTTGTTATTCAAGAAAGGCGACAACGCTCTCTTAAAGAATTACAGACCGATGTTCTTTCTGAGCCGCGTCTATGTGCTGTTTTCGAGAGTCATTACGAATCATCTCGAATGCAGACTCGACGACTTCCAGCCTCCCGAACAAACCGATTTCCGAAAAGGCTTTAGCACCATAGGCCACATACATATCCATCAGCAAATTGTACAGAAGTCTGAGGAGTACAATTTGCCACTATGTCTGGCGTATGTGGACTGTGAGAAAGCCTTTGATTCCGTCGAAATTTGGGCAGTGCTGCAGTCCCTTTAGCGTTGCCAAGTGGATTTTCGGTGTATCGAAGTACTAAAGTGTTTGTGCTGTAGGGCTACGATGGCTATCCGAATACAGAACCAGAGTGCAAAACCTATCCAACTACAAAGAGGTGTAAGAAAGGGTGACGTTATATCCCCGAAACTCTTCACCGCAGAATTGGAAGACGCTTTCAAGCGTCGAAAGGATACGGTATTAACATCTACAGCAAGTACATCACTCACCTTCGATTTACCGACGATATAATCCTTATGGCAGAATCGCTGGAGGACCTAAGCACTATGCTCAATGACCTCCATGTTTTCTCGCAACGGATAGGTCGTAAGATGAACATGGACAAAATCAAGATCACGTTTAACGTCCATGTCACACCTATCCCAGTAGTAGTTGGGAGCACTAAACTCGAAGTTGTTGACGAGTATGTTTACCTAGGACAAATAGTTCGAATAGGTAAGTCCTACTTCAACCGAGAGGTCAATTGACGTATTCAACTCGGCTGGGCAGCGTTCGAGAAATAACGGCACATCTTCTCATCTATGTCCTAACACTGCTCAATGACCTCAATAGAGCATCCCAACGGATAGGTCTTAAGATGAACATGAACAAAACAAAGATCATGTTCAATGTCCATGTCACACCTATGCCGGTAGTTATTGGGAGCACTAAAGTCGAAGATGTTGACGAGTATGTTTACCTGGGACAAATAGTCGGACTAGGTAAGTCCAACTTCGATCGAGAGGTCAATTGACGTATTCAACTCGGCTGGGCAGCGTTAGAGAAATAACGGCACATATCATCAGGTATACCTCAAAACTTGAAAACGAGACTGTATAAACAGTGTGTGTTGCTAGTTATAACCTATGACAAGGAGACGTGGTCCTACACTGCTGGCCGGATGTTGAAGCTCAAGGTCGCTCAGCGAGCTATGGAGAGGACTTTGCTCGGAGTTTCTCTGCATGATAAACTTAGAAATAAGGATATCCGCAGTAGAACCTGAGTAACTGACATAGCCCAATGGATTAGTAAGCTGACGTGGCAATAGACTGGTCATATACCTCGAAGAACCGACAACCGATAGGGAAAAAAAGTTCTTGAGTGGCGGTGTCGTACCGGCGGATGTAGTGTAGGGCGTCCAAAC
Organism: Parnassius mnemosyne; assembly: GCA_963668995.1. Classification (NCBI taxonomy): domain Eukaryota; kingdom Metazoa; phylum Arthropoda; class Insecta; order Lepidoptera; family Papilionidae; genus Parnassius; species Parnassius mnemosyne. Next base: position 15,495,464 of record CAVLGL010000159.1, read on the forward strand.
ACTTGATGGAGTGACGTCCTGGTAAGACATGCAGGAAGTCGATGGATGCAGGTGGCTCAGAACCGTGCTTTATGGCGTTTCATGCTCGAGGCCGATGTTCAGCATTGGACGTGATGATGATGATGATAAATATTTATTGAAAGTTACAGCCTATAAACAACCCACTGGTGGGCACAGGCCCCCCTCATTTCTGAGAGGGTTTTAGGGTAAGGAAATGTCCACCGTGCTGCCCCAATGTGTGTTGGCGAACTTCACATGATTTTGATTTTTTTTTTTATTTCATAGACATGATCAGGTTTTCTCTCGATGTTTTCCTTCACCGCCGAGCACATGGTAAGCAGCACTTTTTGGATATGATAATTGATAAAGTAATTTCTACAACTTTTCATCGAGTCCTATATTTACAAGTAGGCAAATACATTTTTTGATTAGAATAAGAAATACTTTATCAGAGTCCGCGCTGTTACCCACCACCGTAGCGTAGCCAGGCGTCGCGTACGCGTAGTAGGCACAGGTTTTAAGTATTCTTTTAAGTTCTGTAAGAGCATATGTAAAACTAGAAAAAATTTTGACAACTTGAAGAATCAAAATGGATATACGTTGTCATTTCTGAGGGATAAGATACCACATTTTCAATAAAAAGGGTTTTCGGTTCTTTACACCCACCATACGAAATAGCAGCATTAAGCTACTACACGTTGGTTATTCTGTGAGAAACTGTTCCTTCCTCGGTTGATCTAACCAATTCGTGTTACAAATACAATATGATGCAGCGTCTCTCTACTTCGTATAATGTGGCTCCATTATAGATGTTATAGGTAATCACGGCATGCACACATTAAAAAAGTCACATTTTAATTTTGATCATGGAAATAAAAGTTAAGTTAAATAAGAGAAAGAAAGAAGCATCAGTAGCCTAATGGCAGGGCGCGGACCGCGAAATCGAAAGGTCGTGGGTTCGAATCCGCCATTGGACTACTGTTGTGAACCACTTCTAACACAAGCATTTTAAGCTTACCAGAAGTGGTTAAAGGGAATATTAGGAATATTTCAATAGCATTACTAGTATTTTTCTTAAAAAAAAATTATAATGCAGAATAGTTCAAATTATTTGTAATACATGTTATCTTTAAACTTATCACTTAAAGATAAATTAATATATTTAATGTGAGTCATGCCTTTACTTAAGCAGTTCGTATTTAAAAAGGTCATAATTTATGAAGTTTTCAAATAAGTAAGAGATAGCTTTTTAATATTGTAATAACATTATAGTCGCCTCGAGGAAACTATTTCCTCAAATGCGACATTTGTGAAGTCAGATCCTGAATGTAAGATTAATGAGGCGCTCAGCGAAGCTTTGCAAAAACAAACGCTGCCCTGTATACCTTTTCGCGTTTTACAATTACGTACATAGTCTTGGTACGACGTTAGAAAAAATTTATTAAAATTTCATATAAATCGATAGAGCCTTTAAATAGAAAGCAGTTGCATAATACAAAAATTTCTCACTTAAAATATAGAATTAATTTTGAGAAGACGTATAATTACTATTATCTATTAGAAGAGATAACAGTCTAAACAAAGACAAAAACAAGCGTAACCATCGTTGAGGTCTATAAATTACTTGACATACTGTTATTCTCTCTTATAATCATTCATCATTACAGCCCTTCACAAGTCCACTGCTGAACATAGGCCTCCCCCAAAGAATACCACAAAGCCTGGTCCTGAGCCACCTGCATTCATCGACTTCCTGCATGTCTTACCAGGTCGTCACTCCATCTCGTGGGGGGACACCCTACACTTCGCCTACCGGTACGATGCTGCCACTCGAGAACCTTTCTTCCCCATCGGTTGTCGGTTCTTCGAGCTATATGGCCGGCCCATTGCCACTTCAGCTTACTAATCCGTTGGGCTATGTCGGTTACTCTGGTTCTACTGCGGATATCCTCATTCCTAAGTTTATCACGCAGAGAAACTCCGAGCATAGCCCTCTCCATAGCTCGCTGAGCGACCTTGAGCTTTCTCATCCGGCTAGCAGTGAAGGACCACGTCTCAGTTCCTTATGTCATCACTGGCAACACGCACTGGGTGTACATTCTCGTTTTCAAGGTTTGAGGTATACCTGACGAGAAGATGTGCCGTAATTTCCCGAACGCTGCCCAACCGAGTTGAATCCGTCGATTGACCTCTCGGTCGAAGTTGGACTTACCTAGTCGGACTATTTGTCCCAGGTAAACATACTCGTCAACAACTTCGAGCTTAGTGTTCCCAACAACTACCGGCATAGGTGTGACATGGATATGAAACATGATCTTAGTTTTGTCCATGTTCATCTTAAGACCTATCCGTTGGGAAACACTATTGAGGTCATTGAGCATTTGAGCATAGTGCTTAGGTCCTCCAGCGATTCTGCCGTAAGGACTATATCGTCGGCAAATCGAAGGTGAGTGATGTACTCGCCATTGATGTTGATACCGTATCCTTTCCAGTCCAGAAGCTTAAAAACGTCTTCCAATGCAGCGGTGAAGAGTTTCGGGGATATGACGTCACCCTGTCTTACACCTCTCTGCAATTGGATAGGTTTCGTACTCTGGTTCTGTACTCGGATAGCCATCGTAGCCCTACTGTACAAGCACTTCAACACTTCGATATACCGAAAGTCAACTTGGCACCGCTGAAGGGACTGCAGCACCGCCCAAATTTCGACGGAATCAAAGGCTTTCTCATAGTCCACATACGCCAGACATAGTGGAAAATTGTACTCTTCGGACTTCTGTACAATTTGCCGAAGGGTATGTATGTGGTCTAAGGTGCTAAAGCCCTTTCGGAAACCGGCTTGTTCGGGAGGCTGGAAGTCGTCAAGTCTGCGCGCAAGACGATTCGTAATGACTCTCGAAAACAGCATGTAGACGCGGCTCAGAAGGGAAATCGGTCTGTAGTTCTTCTAAAGAGCGTTGTCACCTTTCTTAAAGAACAAGACCACCGCACTTCTGCTCCACGCCTCCGGTGTAATGCCACCATGGAGGACGGAAGTAAAGAGCTTCTGAAGGACTTCAAGTACCGGTTTTCCACCCGCTTTCAGAAGCTCCGCTGTAATTCCATCCTCGCCTGGGGCCTTACCCTTTTTAAGGTGCTGGAGAGCCATTCTAATCTCGCTCAGACTGACGTCCGGGATATCTTCGGAATAGTGTCGGATGAGACTCGCCCTTGTATCGTTACTCACACTTTCGTGTGGCTCCGACGATGACGTGTACAACTGCCCAAAGAACCTCTCAATCTCAATCAAAATCTCAGGTGTACCGGAAACGATGCTGCCACATTCTGTCTTCAGCTTTGACAGTTGGCTTTTTCTGGCAGATAGATCTCTGGCAAAGACTTTGGAGCCTTGGTTCCGCTCGATCGCTTCTTCAATACGAGCTGTATTGAAGTTGCGTAAGTCCCGCCGCATGCATTTGGAGATCTGTCTGTTCAGATGCCTGTATGCTGTCAAGTCTGTTGAAGAATGTAGCTTCATCTCCCGACTAACAGCCATGAGATTAAGAGTGTGATCGGAGAGTTTTTGTGTTCTTCTGCGGCGGGTCTTGCAGAACTTAGCTCCGACCGCATGGACAGTTTCCACGAGCTTGTCATTCATATCGTCCACTTTATTGCAGTCTTCTAGGCACTGAAAACGGTTTTGTAATTCGAGCTGAAAGGTTTCGGGACTTTGGATTAGAGCACGAGGGGGACGGAGCGTTGACTTCATTAGACGAGACCTCTATAACTTAACGTTTAGGTTCAGTGTGCCTCTAATCATTCGGTGATCGCTACCAGTTTTCACCCTCGCGATCACGGAGACATCACTGAACAGTTGTCGTCTGGTCGTCATAATGAAGTCAATCTCATTTTTTGTCGAACCGTCGGGGCTCGACCAGGTCCACTTCCTGTGGGGCCGCTTCTGGAAGAAAGAGTTCATCATAAAGAGTCCCTCTTTCTCCATGAAGTCGGCCAGCTGCTGGCCCCTTGGGTTCCGTTGCCCTATTCCAAATTTCCCTACTTTCAGCTCACCGTTCTCTCTTGTGCCTGTTTTTCATTAAAGTCTCCCATTAACACCGTATATTGGGTTTTGGAGGAATGCATGGCTCTAGAGATATCCTCATACATTTCCTCCACCTCCTCATCGGGGTGTGCCGAGGTTGGTGCGTAAACCTGTATGACCTTCAGCGAATACCGTTTGGTGATTCTGAGTATAAGGTACGCAACCCTCGTCGACACACTCCCGATCTTTACAACGTTGTTAACGAGAGACTTGTGGACGATAAATCCGACACCTCCTTGGTACAGATGGTCGCCCTCCCGGTGATAGAGCAAGTTGCCGGATTCGAGGATTACCGTGTCCTCCCTCTCTCTTCGGACTTCGGATAATCCTATAATATGCCAGCGCAACTTGTCTATCTCTTCTTCCAGCTCCACGATCTTCTTGTCAGTCCTCAGGGTGCGTGCGTTGTACGTTGCCAGGTCGAGTCGTCTAAGGTGGCAACCGAACCTCCACCGGAGATTCTTAGCACCCCTTGCCCCGCCGTTACCATGGTCGCCACCGTAGCCAGGAATAGCGGGGCCGCCGGGGACTGGGGGCCGTTTCTTTGTTACTGTCATTCATAGGGGGGGTATTTGCCATAGTTGCCACGCTTGGCGAGCGGGTTGGCAACCGCAGTTTTTTTTTATTGTTAGTTTGTTGTTATCAAGAAGATACTGCTGCCCATCTCCTGCCTGTTTCCCTTTGTCGCATTTTACGACACCCACGGGAGGATATGGGGTAGTGGATATTCTTGACCGCCACTACACGGCAAAATTCTCTCTTATACCTACTAATAATGTAAAGTGCAAGTATTTACTCTAAGATAAACATACTTCTTTATCATACTGAAATGACAAACCAATTCACAGTCCACCTGATAAGTGGCTCGAACAGATAAGGCTACAGATGATTTTCTACCTTAGAAAACCTACAGTTTAATCTATAGTTACCAATGCAAACATTATAACCCTTTTGCCTGTTCATTCAGCTATATTTAATTTTTCTGAGCACCAGTGCACATGATATACAACTCATAGTTTTGGAAGAAAAAAGCAATAAAAGATGTCGTAAAACCATATGTTACAAGAATTTTATCTTCCCCGTATTTCGTATGTTTTGTATAAATATACAAATTCTTTCGTGTACATTGTATACGTTTGCACATCAAATTAGTTTGCTACTTCCAATGTGTTACGGAAAATGTAGGTCAGAACGATTTTATTGTATAAAAAATGGTTATCAGCCTAAATTGGACCAGAAAACCTTGATAAAATGTTTTAAGTCTATACTCCATAAACGTTAATAAAGCTATAGCGGCGGTGTAAGAGAAACCTTCGCCCCATTTTGATCCGCCCGTAGGTTTCGTAAGAAGTGAATACGAAAATCCCAGGAAATCTTACGGAATCCGATAAAGGTGGTATACCCCCAGGTATACCATTCTTTCTCCGCTTACACACCTTGGTCACGCTCTTAGTTGCCCTGACAAAGGTCGACTGGACCAGGGCCCATGAGTGATCCCCTCGACGAGCAACAGAGGGCAGGGCCCACTGGCCTATGGATAATTCTAAAACGGCTGACTAATAAGCAAGCACACTTACCGATTTCCGGAGGTGGGGTTGACCACAGTCAGGTGGTAAGTGATGTGTATATAAGTAGTGTGTAGTAGGGTGTAAATGTAGCCTGACATCCCCGATGTAGTCGGACTGCAGATCCACAGGCGCTGCCTTTCTCCAAATGTGCGATCCCTCCAGGGGGGCGTTCACCAATTGAAACCTGCTTTCACTTTCACTATATTAGCTTATCAACTTTATTGTACATTTAATTAACTTCAAATTCAACCAAATCAACGTTAATCGAAATCAAACCAGTGGCACACAACACAAGTAAGGAATAGTCGGTCAAAGTTCAATGTCCCAGGTTCACTTAGCAAAAAATTATAAACGCGAGAACGAACGCGGTCTCTTCTCGAGGCACGAAGTTCAGCTTTCTCCCGACAAAGTAAAAGTCTTATCACACTATCAAGATGACGCACAAACAACTCTTCGATGCAAATTAATGGCAATCAGTTAATTTAATCACTCAAAACTCAAATTAGGCCTCTTGTCACGTAACACGCTCAAAACAGACAACTCCTTCGAGGTGGTCTACTCGAGACCCAAATCTTCGATAGTCAATTAAGCGCGTACAATTTACTCAAATTTTAAACCGTCAAAAGGTACACCGGCCGCGCTCAACCTAGCGGTCGCAAAAAATACTCAAAACGGTTACAACAATACTTATATGAGATCAGCCTCGTTGTAATACAAAAATGCACGAGATTAGACAACTTCAAATTTAAAGGAGGCTCCGCGCGTGACTCTTAACGGTATCGTCGACACCGAGGTCTCTAGCAACTAATTTTTCTAGACTCGTCCAGAAGGCCGCGCCCTCGAATGGAATGCGAGCGGGAGAGGGGACCGGCCGTGACCTTGGTAACATCGGTGGCACGCGCCAAGTCGAGTGTGTTGAATGCAAATTTCAAGTGCCCATATTTGGCCTAAACAAACCCCCGTCCCGGACATAAGGACTTATGTCCGCGAGCAAATTGGCAAACGGGATAAGGTCGCGACGGCACGTTGCAAGACCGAATATCCAATCAAAACCTCGGTCACCCTAGGCACCCCATCAGATCTTGCAACAATAACCACCACCTCAAAATACCGCCCCAATGTGGGCAAGCCGGAGGTTCGAACCTCCACTGGATGCCCTTCCTGGACATCGCAGCACTTAAACAAATCCTGTTGCTGGACAGAAATTCGACGATCTCTTTCAAATATCTATCCGTGCCCCTTATAATTCGTTCCGCAATCAGACCGGATCAGGTCCGCAAACCGCGATGCGATACGAAGCGGCCCAACATGGCCACAAAGGCTTTAGTGCTGAGGGCACTTACAAGTTCCAAGTGAACGGCCGCAGTGGCGAGGCACACTAAAACGCACAGATAGGCCTTAGTACGATTTTGTTCACGCAAATAGACATAATCAGGCCATCTACCATATAACCATTTACTGATTTCAATCTGATAATATCATAACTAGCTAGCTTTTCCAAACATGCAGTTCTATGCTTATGCTTCAACCAAGCCTCAAAGCATCAATACTCAAAACCACTATGTAAAACTTGAAAATAAATTGCAACAAATTAATTTCCAGATGCGCATAGATCAAAACAGACGAATTAAGTAAAACGATAAACATAAGGGACAGCCTTATTCCTTTTTCCAAATAAAGATCTTCGACAACGCCAAAAAAATGTGAAAACAAAGAGAGGATTGATTTTTATTTCCTTTGGCACAAATAGTGATACTTAATTTCAATTTTCTTTTCAACAAAGCAAACATAATGATCAAATATATTTACAAACATATGTACACGTATTCAAAGAGTATGTTAAATTCACCTTTGTACTCACAACCACTACAACTACGGAACGTTCGAGGTCGCAGGAACCCCGTAGTATCGGTACCGATCAAAACGGGGGGACGGTGGTACCCCAGCCGCGGTCTCTCAGCTAACGGGGGTGAGAAGGGCCTAGCTGACCGCTGAGTGGCCGTGAAGTTCCTCTTCACACGCTGAGGGGAGGGCGACGACACCCCCGCCCCTGGGGGAATGACCCCCCGACTGGTCGGGGGAGGGACCCCTCTCAAACCTAGGGGCACTGTGGCTGGTAGGCAAGCGCCGAACGTCGCCCGACAGAGGGCGTGGCTGAGCGTCCCCCGCCCGTGGGAGTCGAGGGCCCGGCAGAGCCCCGAGAGGAGACGCCGTTTGCACCCAGGCACAAAATGGCATGGTGATTGCCCTGGCAGTGCGTGCAGGGCCGCTGGTGCGAGCAGTCTCGTTGGAGGTGCCTTTCCAAGCACGACTAGCACCAGCAGCGCTCCTTGGCGATAATTGCAAATTTCAAGTGTTGAATGCAAATTTCAAGTACCCATATTTGGCCTAAACACACCTGTTTCGCTTCTTTCACATCCATGCAGCTTGCTGAATATCTTAAGTATAATTATTTTATTTTATAATTAATAAATAACTTATTTTGTGCAATTATTTGTTAAGGAGTTAGCTTATAACTCCTAAATGTTTTTATTGAAATGCCTGTAAATGGGTACTAAGTTATAAATAGCATTTGTGATTTTTATAAATTGAGATTTGAATACTTGAATGCCGATATTGTTGGGTTTGTTTCATACAATAATCTGTCAAATATACGTGTTCCGGGCTGGATTAATACCCGTGGCCATCAGAGCCATGTTTAAACAAAAAAAAAATGTTAAAAGTCGGTTTTTACACTACATTAATTTTAATTTTTACTTTTCGTTAATTCATACGCATACTTATTCAAGACATACTAAAAGGACCAAGCCCTAAAGCGATGAAATGAAACATTACCTCGCATGAAAGCGAGCCACATGCAAATAACATAAAGGCTAAGTATAGCTAGGTGGATACCAGATGAAACCACAAAATTTCTAGTAAAATGTTCATGTGTGTAATGAATATGTTAAGCCTATAGGTTAAAACTTCAAACAAAACAAAGTTCAAATTACCTTACTGGTCCCGCTGGAAATGAGAGAAAATTTTAATGTATGGAACGCGACCCTTAGTTTTGAGTGACTTTGTTTAAGTTTTATAAGGACGGTTTTATGTACTAGCTTCTTATCCGCTGCTACATTCGTGTGGGTTGCAATTGAAGAATATAGTTAATAAATACTGCTCCGTGCCAAACTTAGCAAATTTAGATCACTTGTAGAGAATCCGCGGTTTTTGTGTCTCTAAGACCCTTTGTGACAGGTTTTTTTTTATTGGACGCAGATGATTGAAATTTGGGAAGACTACTTGGATGCTACAGGAACATATAGGTATTAAGTAGTAGGTATTAAGGAAATTGTCTTGGCGTTAAAACTCCGTTATTTCCATTTTTACCGACTTCAAAAAGGAGACGGTACTCAATTCGACTGTATGTTTTTATGTGTGTTAACTCATAACTTTTTTTTCTGTGTGAACTGATTCCGATGATTCTTTTTTTGTTGTGTGCGTTAAAAAAATCATTTCTTATTCACTGACTGACGGGCGTTGTTCTACGGAATGGTTGACTGACCATTTTATTTATTAATAATATAGTCAGTAGTAGTTAATAAAAACATTACGCTTAATAAACGAATTACATCCTTATAGACCTCGCTACGTATATTACAGCTGACTGACGATCTATGTCCCCATAGGACGTCGACTGACTATCATAATTTTGATTTACATATAAAAAATCGAAAGTTCATAAAGTTTCAGCCTTAAGAAATTGATTTTATTATGTCGGTGGTCACGACATGTTTGACCGCGCACCTGAGACAACTGTTCTAATATGTTTACTAGCTAGCTAGCTAGCTTGACTGACCGTAGCATTTTATTGTAAATTATGATTACAATAACCTTAGAAAAACTGGGCTTAATAAATTCAGAGACTTTTTTTGGCTCTGCCTCGCCGTCTATTAGTGGACTGTGGAGTTAAGCGAGGCAAGTATGCATTGATATTTCCCCGTAAAACAGAGGAGTTTGTAAGCTGCAGAGGCCACTCATCATCAGATGGAATGTAAGTTATGTTGTCATTTCAATGTTATGTAAAAAAAAAATTTGAACGTACTATCCATATCGTACTGTAAATATTTGTTATAATAAAGTTTTACATTTCCATGGAGCACTCATCGTTTCAAATAATTCAAATATTTACTTTTGAAATATTTTATTATGTCAGCGGTTCCACTGTTTTGCAGGCAAACACGTATACGCGTATTTATCACAGTACAGATACAAAGTTTATTTTGAAATATTTGTAAATTTAAACAAGTATGTTAGTGCGATTTTTTGTTAATGATAATGTCATAATATTATTTTATTTCTATTATATTCTATTCTAATTAAAAGTAATAATGTGGAATAACTCGGTCTAACAAAATTTTAGAAGAAGCTACTGTTGGTGTATTTCGTAATTTTTATCCTCTTCATCCACGCGATCCTCATCAGCCTGTAAGCAATCCACTGCTGGACACATGGGCCTCTCTGATAGTGGGTATCTAATAGTATGTTCCACAATCACCACACCACCATCTGTCAGACGCCAGAAGATTAAATTATGTCGTCACTATAATATAGTAAAAATAATTTGTGAAGCCTTGTTTAGTAAAAGATCCTACCTACAAGATTAACACTTAGAACTAACAATATAACCCCTATATTTTTGTATCTCATATGAGTATAGGCAAACGAATATTTCCTAGAGAAAACGTACAGAAATATTAAAGACGAGTAGAACTGCATTCTTGAAACTTTGGGAAGTCTCATTTAGTTTAGGTTTTGGCATTGAATAGGCTCAAACATGAAAAAAGAGTCTCTATTTCATGATACCAATTGATATAGAAAATAAATTATATCCAGTAAACATTATGCTGTACATTAAAAGACGACACCGAAATCTCACACCACTGAAACATAATTGAAAGAGTAAAAATTAATATTGCAAATCTGGATAACTTTCATATTATAACTATGCCGAATTTCCGCTTGTTACGTGAAATAAAGCACAAAACATATGGACAGACATTTGAACAAACATTGGGGTGATTCCATAAGGGCACCGATTTGCTAATATCGGTGTAGAATAATAATGATGTTAGTAATGTCTCCGAAGTCCTCGAAAACAAAGTCGCGGGAAAAGTATTAAAAATATTAATGAAATGAAATTTAAATTTATACAGTAGATATATAATAGATAGTAATGTTTTATTTTATTAGCATTTCACTTTTTTCTTTTGACCTATCTGCTGTCATGCTTTCAGACACGATAGAAATATTATCAGAAGGTAATTTATTGAATACTTTGAAAAGGGTTTGACTGGTTTGACATTTCTTACCGTTAAAAAGGCCTATAGCGAAATTAAAATATCTTTTTTAGATACAAATTGGATAAAGTTATTAAAATGAAATTTACATTTTTGTTATTTAATATGCATTATATATAGAAGCGCATCGATAATATTTAAGAAGTACTTCCTGAATTAAAATCTAAAAATAATATACTTATTTGAAAGTGGAAAAACGTGTAGAGGTATTCTTCTTTTTTTTTTAAATTATTGCTCTATAAAAGTTAAGTGTGAATATTAAATTACAAGATGTAGCAGTGTAAAAAAATTGAACGGAAAAATAATCTATACTCGAAAATAGTTGTTATACTTACTAGATTTTACTTATGACTTAGTGGCCGTTATTTTTTTTTTACTTGGTAGAAAATTCCATGCCTTATTAAAGGATAAATAAAAATATAACGTTATTTGTTATTTTCCATTCAAACATATATACATTAATACATTAATAAATAATACATTAATAATAGTAATTTATTAATGTATTTGAGTCACGCTGCAACTATACCAGCGTAAGGCTGCTGTGTTTTGTATGGAGAATGTTGAGAACCGGAGACCCTTTCTAACTGGTGTTGAGGCATTCTTTATTATCCCTAAGAGAGACAGAGCACATACATATTCAATCAAAGATAAATGTAAGTGTCTATTGGTCATCATAATATTATCCTCTTACAATTAGGTGGATTGTGTGCTCGTTTATCACCCTTACATCTTTAAAAAAAAACTCAAACGTTATGCTGTATGAAATAAGCGGTCATCTTTAATTTTTGATCTTAGTAAAATACTTTTCATTCGTACTTATGAAACATGAAGTTCAAATTACTACCTTACAGATCTCGCTTGTCAATTAAAGGGAATTTAAATGCGCCGCAACGTCGCCTAGTTTTAAGTGAAATTTAACAAGGTCAGTTTTACGTAGCGCTGTATACTTCAAAGCAGTCCAGTGTAAATATTATGGTCACCAATGTTTCGATTTCCAAACTGTTAGAATGCGAAGAGAGCGCTTCCGCTTAAAACAGTTCATAGTTTTTCTTAACGACCCTCCACTCTACATGGATGCGAGACAGGTGGTTCAAGGCTAGCTTTACAAATTATAAGGCTGCAAGGACATTTTACTTGACCCTTGATTCCTACATGATGATGATGATGAGCATTAAATACCATTTAATATAATTGTGTAATACAGTTGTGTTTTTTCTATTAAACCTAAGTGATAAACTTACGTACAGTCCACCTGAGAGTAAGTAGTTACTGAAGTCCGCTGACACCTGCAGCCAGTTTGAAGCAAAGAAGGCTGCAGATGCGATGGCACATCTAAGCACTAAAATCTAATGCCTCAAGGCGGTGGATATACTAGCGCTCTATATCTTTTAGACCGGAGCGCAGCAGTGCAAACATTGCTATGTGGCGACAGAAATAAGTAAGAACCAGTGAACCAACCCAGGCGGGGTCATAGACAGACTAGGATTCCTGCCAGCTTGTAAAATCAACGTTCAATAAATAGCTAAGGACAGTAATTTTGATGCCAGGAAGATCTGACGGCCTTGCTAGATGACGGTGTTACCATCTTTTATACGACCAATGTAACATGTTCAGAACGGCGTCTGGAGAGTAGTGTCGAAGAAGGCATTATATAGTAGAGCGCTCACCGCTCGAACGATTATTTTCATTATATTCATGCTTACTATGAGATACGCCTATGTCTAGTAGTGAAGTAGGTGGATGTTGGTAGCATACATTATATTAAAACAATATTAAAACATTTCTATCATATTCTTTTGGATTATTTTCGACAAGACTTAATGGATATTTTTTCTATATCACCCTATCGCAGTCCACTGGAATACCTAGGTTTCTTGAATATGAGGGAGGATTCACCATAAGCGCCATGTTTGATAGTCGGATTAGCGATCTCGTCTTGAAACTCGCACTACTAAACATTAAACAGGAGGTCACTTAGGTCATTCACGGGACGATGTTGGTTGATGGATATTCTTAAATCATATAATTTTAAATAAAATTTTGTACCACCAACTTCAATATAGATTATTAAGAATAAATTAAAAACGATTGGTCATACCTTGATTAAATTGAGATCACATGAGAAGCACCAGCTCTCAAATAAAAAAAGAAGAATCATCGAAATCGGTTTACCCACACAAAAGTTATGACGTAACACACATAAAAAATTACAATCGAATTGAGTACCATCTCCTTTTTGAAGTCGGCAGAAAATGGGTATGGGGTGACGAATACCCTTAGGTAAAAGAAATTCGAAATTCGAATTTCTTACATTTTTTTAAATTTCGTATATTAGATCAAAAAAGATGTGTGCGTGAGTACTGCTCAAGATGTTGAGCATGGTTTCGGTGTCACTTGAAATGTACAAAGTCTACTATTTTTCAGTTTATACCATGCACCCGTCCGGTTGAAAAACGCAGCGCTGGACACTCGTTCTGGTAATATTTATTCCCATGAACTGCTTCCGGAATTTGCATTGTTAACTTGCGTAGCGTTGCTTAGGAAGAAGAAACGGAGATACTAAAAACTATTTTAGTTTCTTCTCTCATTTTCAATCAGTCGTTGGAGGAGGTATTAATACATATAATTAAAATTGATGTTCTTGTGTGATAATTTCGAATAATACACATCTAAAAGGTTTTCCTCGTAGAGATTAAGTTAATTTTTTCTGCCTGTGCAAACAGAATTAATAAAAACTATTCAACCTGCTGGCAAAAAAATTTAAATAAAATGTAAATAGTTGTACCAAATATCTTTGGGACTAACTTGGTATTCGTTTCAATTTAAAATCTCGGATATTACATGAAAATTTCTAAATAAATTCGAAAAATCACGCGCTTGATGTCGCGGGCTCAGCTAGTTTATGATTTACAATAAGGACGATATGGAAAAAGGCCTCGTTACATACAGTTTTAATTAATTAAAATTATTTTTTAATACATATTCAAATATAAGAAATATTTACAAGTTGAAACAGCAATGGGCTAATCATGTAGAATGTAATTCCAATAATCGATAAAGATTCTCGTGTGACAATCCCTTACTGGCGGTGTGTAGGGTGCACCCCCACTACATAGTGTCACAACATGATGAATATACTGAGTCAATAGATGAACCACCTACCTGGCTTTGGATTATTCTTAGTGGCAAACTTGGATGATGACTTTGCACGTGGGTCGGCTCGACCGGGGAAGGACCACGCTCTCACAGAATACCAGCCTAAAATAGCAGTTTAACATTGCTGTTTCGTATGGTGAATGTAGAGAACTGGAGACCCTTTTTACTGGAAAAGAGACATACCACCTTTGTCCTCCGGGTGACAACGAATCTGCATTTTGATTCGCAAACGAAAATAGATGTAGATGTCTATGGGCCTCAGCAACCACTTACCATCACTGGACTGTGTGCTCGTTTGTCACCCTTTCCTATAAAAAAATGATGAACTGTGATGATGATAATATCTTTAAAAAAGTTATTAGTTAATAAAATACACTTTAAATGAACGTTTCTTCCTAAAACTATTTCTGACGCTCCTATTAGAGAACCAAATAAAAAACATAGCCATCAATCTCAAATAGCGAGTTCAGTTTCTATTACTGAACTTGCTCATGCATCACTTTCATTCGAAGCGATTTTTTCAGGTAAAAGATCTTATCATTCACTAGACTCAGCCATTATTTTGCTTAGCTTTTATTTTAAAAATAATCTTAAAGGATCAATTATTCTTCCGAAAAGTAAGTTTATATAATAATTTTATATAAATTACGTGTTTATTATAATCATGAAGATAAGAATTTAGTTATATACTATGCGAAATTAAACTAAAGAGTCTTTTACGCAAATGTTTTAAAGGAGACGGTCCTAAATTGTATGAAGCGTAGGCCTAGTTTTTTTTTTTATAGTATAAGGGTGACAATCGATCACAAAGTCCACTTGATGGTAAGTGGTTGCTGTGACCCATAGACATCTACATCCACGTTTGCGAAACAAAATGCAGATGCGTTGTCATCCATGAGGACTAAGATTGAATGCCTTGTTTCCAGTAAAAAGGGTCTCCGGTTGTCTACACTCACCATACGAAACACAGCAGCTTTAAATTGCTATTTTTCGCTGGTATTCTGTGAGAGCGTGGTCCTTCCCCGGTCGAGCTGACCCATTCGTGCTACAACTATACTACTAATAAAGCTGCAGCATGGCTCTACTACGTATAAAAATTAGTTTTGTACTAGTATGGAAATAAATTAAAATAAAATATTAAACCACTTTTGATCATTCAAATCCACGAATTTGCCTTAATTTCAGTGGTATTAATATTTTATTCTCACCAAAAAATACAACACTAATGGCGGATTGATGTCGTTTTGATTTGACGTTAGCTGTCAACTCTGAAATATACTCATATCACCTATAGCCTATCAGGTAGATTTATTATGTAAAATAGCTAAAATATCTCGAAGCTAGTACGAAAGTAGGGCAAAAAAGTTGTAGTTTTTGATCAAAACACAAAATTATTTCATTGCATTCATTAGTGTGTACTAATGCACACTTCAGTGCCAGGGTCAGGGAAATGAGGCCTAGGTGTTTTGCTTAGATTATTTGAGAGTAAAGAATCTAAGGTGTTTTGTTAGTTTTTACAAAAATTTAGTGTCAGATAGTTCAAAGCCGAGATTATATGTGAATAGGGTAACTCCGTTTCCCTACCCTAAAAATGCACCCTGAGATACTACTTTATTGCACTAATAATAAAGAATATATTTAACTTATTATATCTTAAACATATTTTACCTGTTTTAAGGTGGATAAACAGAATAATCCTGAATACTAATTTCTGTTCAGGTATATGTGTCTATCTGGGCTGCGCAAGTGCTAGGGTACAATCATAGATAATATAATTTATTTATTATAATATGGTACATTACAGTTGTTACAAAAGAATTCGCATCTTAAATATTCTGCCGTTTCCGGCGTAGAAATACTTTCATATAACAGGTCCTCAGCGTGTCAGAATTTGCCTTGAGCCTTGACAGACATTTGAAGGCTGGATAATGTCATAACAAAGGTTAACAGTCCTATGAATTATAGAAAGTAAAACATTAGGTCAATCACGTTTTGAATACTATAAATAATACTAAAAATATAAATAAAACAGCTTAATTTTTTTTATTTTTTATTTATTTATCCTACTTCAAAATCCTCGGGGCCGGTGCGGTTATGGAATTTTGATACCGAGCCGAACCCAAATACCAGACAACGGTCATTATGTGAGCACAGCAACCCACAATCTGTTGTCCAGAAGTGCAACTGCAATAATTACCTGCAATCATCTCATCCCAACTTGTTCCTTGTCTCGCCATCAGTATATATGTATAATACGCTATGCCCGAGTGATGGCGAAATTTTATACGGCCTCTTATTAAACAGAGTCTTGTTGGGATGATATTAATTGGGTTACCACTTATCTGCTACCCAGTCTTCGTTGACACCAAACATACAATATACTGATAGTATTGGCATTAGGGCGCTGGAGCTCATTTTCAAGATTTGTGCCGACAGATAATTCTTGTAATACGTTTGCAAAACATTGTGAACATATTGGTGCATTTTCATCCATCTAGAACAAAACAATCTTATTTTAATAAACTATCTATATTGCAGAAGCGCATTTTAAACAGTGCAACTAGTTTTAACAGGTGAACTGAAAGATAATTACATCATATTAAGATTTTGCAGCCATTATGAACTTATGTAGAAATTAATAATTTTATTATTAATAGACTACAGATAGAAGCATGTCATTCAAATGTGTTTAATAGCTTAAGTAAACATCTTTCTTTAGTACATACCTGCTTACTGATTCAAAATGTGATTCTACAGAATAAAGATGTCCGATATCAACGAAATCAAAATCTCACGTAAATCATTAAGTCCATAAAACAAAAGCAGAGTGAAACAAGTAGTAACTGATCCAAAGTCCAAACATAAAACCAAATCGCCAAAGAAATCCACAATTAAACACATTCACGAGTTCAGAACTACACAACCAAGCTCGGAATAAATAAAAATATCATTTGACAGAAATGACATTTGACAAATAACCGTATCTTTTTTACTTTTTTATGACTGGAAGGGGATCTTGTAAAACAATCAAAAACTTGGGATTAAATTTTTATTTTTAGCAAGTTATTTAGTTTGATTTATTCTCTCATTTTATTTTTAACAAAATCCCTGAATTTTTCTCTTTTTTACGGTATACTGTACATAGACTGGGCCAGAAATTGACAGTCTCCTTTCACATATTTATAAAAATGACATTTATAAATTTTTCATTACATTCCATCAAGCGTCACTGCTGTACCTGTGTACTTTCTCTCCGTAGATTTTCTCATAAAGGGACACTTGTCATAGGTGGCTCTCTTGAAAGACAGGTAATCAAAGAAGTTTTAAAATATGGTTACGCAAATACAGTATTTCGTATTTCGACTTATGGGGTTAGCTGTAAGGGTAAAAAAGAAGTAGAATTTTGTAGAAATTCTTTAAAATAATAGGTCTTTGAAGCAAAATTTCAAAAGTAAAAAAAAAGAAAAAAAAAAACACATTCGTTGAGATCAGAAAAGTAATGACGTCATTAAGGTTTGAGGAAGTAAAAAGTAACGGGTTGACTGGCAGAGTATATCCTTTGGCATTATGTCCACCCTTTGTTACTCTATTTAAAAAATTAAAATCAGCTGTATAAAAATAACAATAGCTTAAATAAATAAAAATAATAATTAAAGGAAATTATAAATTTGCTCGATATTTTTAATTTATAATTATTATTATAAATTAAAATTATTATTTGTATATATTTTTCTCGCTTGACTGACTCGACTGGTGAAGTACCACGCTCTCACGGAATACCTGCGTAAAATAGCATTATATCTTACCCCTCATGGGTGACAACGCTCCTTCGATATATTTTTAATTTAGAATGGATGTTGATGCCTATAGACCACATCATTTAATTATCATCAGATGGACTGTGTGCTCGTTAAATGAACCTAATTTTTACGGATTATTTATAATATATATATATATTTTACTTATTATAAGCCAGTGCTTGACCACAATCTTATCAGGTGGTAAGTGGTGATACAGCCCTAGATGGTAAATTGCACTGTCTTATCGAAACAAAAGCCTATTCACTCTTGCCTTGAAGACGCCTAGTTTAGGTTCGGAGAAAATTCAATCCTTAACAACTGAAGGCGGTCAGTGTACTCCAAGGATACATTCCGGAAAGTAGGAGCCAGGGTGAGCGGGCTCCTTTTAGCGGTGAAAAGACACGCTTATGTTTTGAAAGCGTTGGATCTCACGAGATTCTCTATTCAGAGACTGCTTGTAGAGTAAGATTCACACGCTCAACCATAGCCTCTTGTTCGGACTGGATTTGATCGCGACTGGCTCTGGCATTTAGTTGGTATCTCTCCACAACTATGCTGTCGTCTGCATACCCATAGATACCTGATATGAGTAGATCATTTATATGCAGCAGAAAGAGAGTTGCGAAGAGAACGGACTCCTGAGGAACACCGGCGTTAGCAGCCATGAGCAGCCATCGACGATGACCCGGAGAGAACGTTCACTCAGAGAGTCCTTCACCCAGCCAATCAGGCCAGGGAATAAGCCGTACGCTGAAAGCTTGCCCAATAGACTAGCGTGCCAAACCCTGTCAAAAGCCTTCGAAACATCGAGGGAAACAGCAAGTGCTTCACCACTGTTCTCGAAGGCTTCACCCCATATGTGAGTGGCATACACTAGAAGGTCCCCAGTTGATCGATTTCGGCGAAACCCGTACTGGCGATCACTGAGGAGATCATTTTGCTCTAGGTATGCCATGAGGTGGGCGTTCACTATACGCTCCATAATCTTGCAGAGTATGGAGGTAATTAAAATTGGCCGATAGTTGGCAGGGTCAGTACGGCTACCTTTTTTAGGCACAGGCTGCACATTGGCCAGCTTCCAAGATTTAGGCACTATTCCAGTCCTGAATGAGAGACGGAACAAGCGTGTCAACAAAGGAAACAACTCCGGTGTACAGACCCTTAGAACTATAGCTGGTATACCATCAGGCCCACTAGCTTTGTTCACGCCTAGACTTCGCAAGGTTTTAAGAACCTCCTTGTTGGTGATACAGACCTCAGACATAAAGGTACCGCAGTGAGATAATTGAGATGGTACGCTGTTGCTACTGTCCAGACGCGAATTGCAAGCAAAAAGAGAAGCAAATAAGTCCGCTTTCTCCTTAGGCGCATGCGCCAGTTAGACATCTGGTTTTACCAGGGGAGGCAGTGTAGTCCGACAGAAAATTGTCTCGACCGCTTTGGCGAGAGACCAAAAAGCTCTACAGCCAGATGGTTTGACAGAGAGATTTGTGCCGATGCGCTTAATGCGGTTGAAACTGGCTTGGCCTAATGCCTTTTTGCACGACTTGGCGGCTTGGTTAAAGGCTCTATTCTTAAAGCTTACATCAGGAGCTTAACGGTCTCGAGCGTCGACCCAGGATAAGTACGCCATATGCTTGTGCTTTTCAGCACGAGCGCACTCGGCGTTAGACCAAGGGCGAGCTTTATCACCAATGGGCACGTCAGCAAAGGGGATGAAATACTCCATCGCTTGACGTATCACATTGGTTATGGCATCCGCGCAGCTCGATGGGTCTTCAGAGGAGAAGCAGACCTGCGGCCAAGGATAAGATGCAAAGAAATGCCGCATCTCATCCCAATCTGCTGGCTTTTATCGCCACATCCGTCGCACTCCGTGGAAATCGTAATTAGGTGGGGAATATAACGACACAGATTTCACCAGACAGTAGTCAGAGGTTCCCAAGGGTGAGGTAACCTGAACATCGCACCTGTCTGGATCGGTCGTCAGCAGAAGGTCGAGGCAGTTGGCTGTGTGCCCATCCACATTAGGTACCCTAGTCGCTTGTTGTACCAGCTGGAAGCAGGGCTCGGAAACCGGTTGAAATTCTAAACCGGTTTCGGTCATTGACCCCAAAACCGGTTTTAGCGGAATACCGGTTTCTCACAAATTTCGGTTTAGGTAGTAAGAATTAACCGGTTAAAACCAAGTTTTGTAATGTCCCCCTCTCCCTCACCTCGCTTGCACCCATCTTTGTACGGCTGCCTCTGTTTAATTCCCGAGGATTTTAGACACATGCACGATATATTCATTGCATCAACGCGACTGCCTTGTGACGTAATCCCTCATATTTTTCATCTTTCAGCACCGATCGTATTATAAATAACAGATGTAAGTTCTGTTTCAATTAATTATGCGTTATCTTCACTTTAAAATTAAGTTTCGATATCAAGTTTAATTTGACGTTATATATTTAAATTGACTTTAACTATATTTAACGTTTTCTATTAAAATTACGCTATGCATCTTTATTTCAATGTCATTAGTTTTAGTAATATATCGCAATAAATGATGAACTTTCTTAACAGAACACAATATTTTTATAGTATTTTTGTTCTTTTTAGGACTAAAGTGAGGCAGATTACCAGATTTTTTTTTTAAATTCAGAAGCTCGTAATTACGACCAATCTCATCTCATCTCATCAATCGACCTATCTCCGTCTTTGCAAAATTAATAATGACCACTTCTGAGGTGTAAAGTTTAACTAGAAGTCATGTCTAAACACGATAAAAAATTATTTGTTATATTCAGAGAATTTTAACAAAAGAAATTACCATTTTTCACATCTCATTAATGAGGAATTGGAGCAAATCTTATCATGGTGTGTGTACAAGATGCTAATAAAAATATTAGCTTTTCTAAATAGAGTGCAAGATAACCACATAGACGAAATTAAATTAACTGATAATGAAATTAATAAAGAAAAATAATTTGAATCTAACGAATCATTTTGATTAAATTCGGCTATACTTTGCTGTCGACTGTAAACAAATACATACACTAAAAAATCCTGTCTTTTATTTAAAGTAAATATTAATAACTCCCAATTAACTAGATCATCAGTATAAATCACACTGATATCTACGATCATGTATTGAATTATAAAAGAGAATTATTAAAAGTGCAGCCAAGTTTTCTGACGCCTCAAGATCAAAATAATATAGTAATCACTTTCGAATTTTTTACAAACTTCCATACTTTACGAATACGAAACTATTCAAATAAATAAAATTTAAGTGTCTGTTCGTAACGTCAAAATAACAGATTTTTACTAAATACATATCATAAAAGTATATAATTTTGTCTGTCTGTATGTGGTTACTAGCGCGACTGTGAATCATGATTTGGTCCTGGGCTTAAATCGTGACCCAGGTCGTGCCAAGTACCGTTATTGGATTAATTTGGGTATAATTTGGGTAAAATATTGCATAGTCGTATTCAGCCCTCAATCAAGCACTTAGATTTTTGGGTTTTCTCGTCGTACGTTTTCTTATAGAAAAGGGGGCAAACGAGCATGCGAGTCACGTGATGGTAAGTGACTACTGCCACCCATGAATAACCGCAACACCAGGGGAATTGCAGGTGCGTTGCCAGCTTTTAAGAAAAGAGTGAGCTCTTTTCTTGAAGGTCCCTAAGTCGTATCGGCCCGGGAAAATCGCCGGTGGTTAACAATTCCACAGAGAAGTTGTGCGAGAAAGAAAACTCCTAGTAAAACGCATAGTGGTGGCCCATCAAACATCCAGATGGTGAGGATGGTATCGTGAATTTTGACGCGATGTGCGTTCGTGAAATTTGGCAGCTGGAATTAAACCGAACAATTCCTCAGAGCACTCCCCGTGATAAATTCGATAGCAAATGCACAGAGATGCAACATCCCTACGTAGTACCAGTCAATCGAGCCGATCAGAAAGAATTCGGACGTCAACGACTCGAACCGGTCTGCGCTGGATGCGGTCAAGTGGATGGTGCTGACACTGGCGTGATGAGAGGCCGAATTTGCGCTTTGTAAAGTTGCAAGCGATGTGCCGACATGAAATACTGCCTCGCTCTGCTGAGCACGCCAAGCTTTTTATAGGCCAATTTGGCATTCCCTTCCAAGTGACCCCAAAACTGCACACTATTCGATATGTCGACGCCGATGATTCCGATGCTAGTTGAAGCAGCAAGGGGAGTGCCTTAAAACTGAGGAGATACGACAAAGGGGTTATTTTTAGCGGTATACGTGCAAATTTGTGTCTTCTGGGGATTGAACTGGAATAGATTTAGCCGCCCTTAATCCGAGACTTTGTTCAGCAAAGAATCGACAACAGACACAAGTTTGTTCTGGTAGCGCCGTGGTAGCTCAGATGGTTAGCGCTCGCTGTAAGTTTCACAGTACGTGAGAAACTCGGGTTCGATCCCCGCCGGCACCAATGAAACTATTAATTGCAATTTTAAGTGCCGATTTACCACGGGCTCGGCGGTGAAGGAAAACATCGTGAAGAAACCTGCATGTCTGAGAAATAAAATAAATATATCTCGAAGACATATGAAGTTCGCCAACAAGCATTGGGGCAGCGCGGCGGATATTTACTTGCCCTAAAACCCTCTCAGAAATAACAGGAGGCTTGTGCCCAGCCGTGGGACGTATAAAGGCTGCAACTTTACTTTACTTTACTTTTGTTCCGGTACTCGGAGACGTTTCCCGAGAAATATTGGCACGGCCGGTGTATATTGCATCACCAGTGCTGTCGTTGTTACCAGTTTGCAAAATATCATTGATATGCAGTAGAAACAGCGTTGGTGATAGCACGCAGACTTATGGAACACCAGCGTTAACAGGCTTGTAATCAGAGCATGCACCGTCTACTACGACCTTGATGCTCCGATCAGCAAGAAAACTGGAGATTCAATTGCACAATTTCTCGGGAATCCTATAGGTAGGGAGCTTCGAAAGAAGCGCTTTGTGCCAAACCCGATCGAAGGCCTTCGCAATGTCCAAACTAACGGCCAATGCCTACCCCTTGGATTCTACTGCCTCCGCCCATATATGAGTTAGATAGAACGGAAGATCACCAACTGATCAACCCCGACAAAAATGGATTCCATTATTTTGGAGAACAAGGAGGTGATGGCGATAGGTCTGTAGTTTGAAGGGTCTGAGCGGTCGCCTTTTTTAGGGATCGGGTGAACCAAAGCTTTCTTCCATGAATTTGGGATAACGCTTTAGGAGTAGAAGTACCGGAAAAGACGCGTTAAAACAGGTTCAAACTTCGGAGCATACGTCTTCAGCACAATGGAAGGGAACCGAGCGCTGTATAAGCCGCAGATCTGGCATGGAGCACTCAAACCGCGGGATGGTCAGCGGTGTATTCCTCCGTTATCGAGAGTCGAGTTGGACGCAAAAAGAGAGTTTAACAAATCGGCTTTCTCCTTTGTGGCATGGACTCAGTGGGTCACCCTCTCTTTACAGAGATGGCTGACAGAAGTTCCCTTGGACAGCCTTAGCAAGAGACCAGAATGTACGGGTTACCGAAGGAAGGCGAACTAGCCTCTCATCAACTCCGCTGATGTGCTCTGACCTTGCCTTGGCAATGAATTTTGAAGAACCTGGAGGCGGAATCATACTTCTTTTGAAGAGCGCTGGTGTTTACATCTCGATACATCAACGTCTCGGAATGTAAAAATGTTGTCAGCCCAGTGCTGGTAGCACTCTTGCTTATAGTGTGATGCTATTTTACATGAGCGACCAAACTATGGCTGGAATCTGCCTCCGATGGGCACCACAGAAGATGGAATAAAAAGTTCCATATCCTCAAGTACCATATTAGCAACAGAATCAGCAACATTGCTGGGATTGTCCAGCGAGAAACAAATTCGCCCTCAAGGGTAGAATGCAAAAAAAGACCGCATCCTTTGCCAATCGGCCAATCTATAGTGCCAAACATGGCGGCTGCCTTCAAAATGCAACCGCGAAGATAGTGTGAGTGACACTATCCTCCGGACAAGACAATGGCCCTAGGAGCCGTGAGGGGTGTCGACGGAAACTTGATTCCGTCCGGATAAGAGGTCAGCAGAAGTTCCAACAGGGAAGGCGCATGATCCTCCACATCTGGAATCCGCGTAGGTAAAGTAACCAGCTGTGCAACCATATGCCAAGGCAAAGTCATAAACGAATTTCCCCACATGATCGGTTAAATGTGAACCGAGCCATTCGGCGTGATGGTCGTTAAAATCGCCAAGTACATGATCTCTGCGGATACCCCCCCCCTCTCCCCGTATACTAGAATACGCGGGGCAGCTTGAGCACACATGCTCAGGAACAGTAGGGTAGCTTGGGCGTGGGTGCTCAGTGAAGGATTCTCCGTCACCAGGATTCTGGTACCCCCCTGGGGTAGTTTTTTATTTGATTCCGCTACCATATTTTAAGGTGGGGGGTACTAACTACCCTGGTTCGAGGTGGCCCGTCCATGCGATAGCAAAAGCTGCCGCGTGGCTCTATCACTGTTAAAACGTAAACATGGAATAAATTCTATTTACTTTTTTTCTGCCCATCATAAATAAACAACCGATACACAAGAATAAATTATTTTCTTCATTATGAGACAAATCCAGTTTTAACGAATAAACCAAACACAATAATTGCCTTTCTTTCTTCAAAACTTCTCTAATACTTTCACGTTTTTCGTAAACGCCAAACTCCCACTACACACCCTGATCGCGACTAAAACAATGTAAAGGCAGATAATTGATAAGTGTGCCCGCATGCGGCGATGCCGCATAAGCACCTCGCAACGTGATTCTACCTGTCCTATTCATAACTACCTTTACGTTTTACGGAATTAACCGGTTAATTTGGGTATCGAAACCGTTAAGTAACCGGTAACCTTATTCGTTTAGGTTTAATAAAAACCGGTTAATTTTTTAACCGGTAATTGAAGGAGCGAAAAATTTACCGGTAATTAATCGAAATTAACCGCTCTTTTTAAACCGGTTCCGAGCCCTGGCTGGAAGAGCCCCAGCGACAAGGCAAAATTCCACACCTCTCTCCCAGCGTGGTCGGTCTTCTGGTATGGGAACAGCCAGTCCTGATGACAGGCGTTAAAGTCCCCCAGAAAAACCAACTGTGCATTAGGGTACCGATTTAGAGCCACATCAGAGGCTTCACTGAGGTGTTCAAACAGCCTAGTTGTCTCCTGGTCGCCGCTGTGCGATCGGTAGATACAAGAATAAATAATTTTATTCATTCCTCTGTCTATCAATACCTAGATCGTAGAGAAAGTGTGGTCTTCAAGGTGACGGAGACGCTTACAGCAGATGTCATTGCGGACGTAAACACAGACTCCGGCGGGCTTACGGAAATTATGCTCCAATGTGTACCCAGGGCAGCCAAGGTACGCCGCATATAGACATCTGATCTGCGTCTCAGGCAAGAAGAGTAAGTGCGACTTGTCAGTCTCAAGGTGGTAATGGACTGCATTGAGATTACAGTGCAGGCCTTGGATGTTTGTGAGGTGCACTTTAATGGAGAGGGAGTGCAACCGCTGTGCAAACTTACTCTTCTTTTTATATCGCGTTCAATTTGACTTTTTTAATTACCGACGTTTCGGGTGCTTTACAGCACCCATGGTCACGAGGGGACTGAGGTGTTTGCCGTCCCGATATCATAGTTAGCCTGGCTACATTCAGTTTTTAATATTAATTATTGATTCGAATTACGCAGAATGAGAGACGGATGGTAAAAATTGACCAATCTTCTTCGGCAGCTTAAAGTATGTTTTAATGGAAGCTCGCTTTAAGATGTAGCCAACCTTGTCTTTAAGATGTAGTCAACCTCTGACATAGGGTAGTACAGCAGGCACACGCTCGACTGTGGCCGGCTTCACTGCCAGTCACTGTGACGTAGGCGCGGGACCCGAAGCTTGTTGTCTTGCAGTACTTGCTCAACGTGCTGAAGCTCGGCGACCAGATATTTTCTGTCACAGATCCCTCGTGCTCTCTGAAACAAAGATATTCCCACGGTAGCTAACTGTGAAAGATGATGGTGTGATTCACCATTTAAATATCGGTTGGTATGGGTCTTTTTCCTGTACACAGTTTGACCAATAGTGTTATCAGGATTTCGGATGCCTAAAACATCTAGGAAAGCTAAATAATTGTTTGCCTCTTACTCCATTGTGTATAGTATTTTAGGCTTTATGTAATTAAGGTGGTTTAAAAATGCAGTTACTTAGTCAGATGGAAAAATTGTGAAAGTATCTTCTACGTACCGCTTGTAGAATCTCGGATTTACAGAAGCGGTAAGAAGGGCTTTCTTCTCAAAATCCTCCAAGAATATGTCGGCGACTACGGGAGATACAGGTGACCCCATTGCAACTCCGTTTACTTGCATGTAGAACCTCCTTCCACAATAATACCCAGAAGTGAGGCAGTGTTTGAGTAATACTGGATATTCTGTGGGCATGTTGATATCTTTCTAATAACAATTGAGATGCAGTCTTCAATAGGTAGGCATGTGAATAGTGACTGAACATCAAAACTGACCATAATTTCATTGTCAGAGAGATGTAGGTCTTTTATCTCACTAACAAAATGGTATGAATCCTTTGTGCGTGCTCTGGTGTGTCGTCTTAGTGGTGACAGTATTTTTGCCAAGTGTTGAGCCAACTTATAAGTTGGTGAATCGATCCGGCTTACTGTAGGACGTAGTGGAGCGTTTGGTTTGTGTATTTTCGGTAACCATACAACCTCGGTGATTTGGCACATGATGGTATTATCGAATTCACGTAGAGATCTAATTTTTCGAAGTATTTCTTTATTAAATTAGTAGTTGTTTTAAATGTTGTAGGGTCTATTTTGACCTTTTTGTATGTACTTACGTCCGATAAAAGTTGTTATATTTTGAAATTATACTCAGACGTGTCCATTATTATTGTACCATTTCCTTTATCAGCGCGGAGAATCGTCTGTTGCGTAAATTGTACAACGCTTTAAACTCCTCTTTGGGAAGATTTAGTTTCGGCGCTGAACTTCGTCGTAACAAGAACGAAATGTCTTGACGTATGGCCTCTAAATCCTCCATACAGACTATATTCTTAAACAGACAATCTTCAACACTACAGATAATTTCTTCGTACGGGATTTTTGCGGTGTTATAGAAAAATTCATGCCCTTCGGCAATACTTTTGTTGTAGGGCTCGACTTACTTAAACACTTTTTAGGAAAAATTCTTAAAATTTGGTGTCTTTAATTACATATATACATATTGTATTGACCGTAGTCCACAGCAAAATAACTGGCGTACTAGTAAAAGAGGACTTGGCCCCTTGATAGTGCGTAAGCACAAACATCGACCGAAGTCGCGCATGTCAATGCGTGTAAACGCCATACACGCATTGACATGCGCGAATGTACGTCACACGGGTTAGGCAACAATAGGCACACTGGCCATAAAAAGCCCTCCGTGAGCGCCACCACTTGCCAGACCGCCGTTCCTGCAGACGTGATGTAAGTGTAAGGCATCACCATCAAGTGCATGGTCAGCACGGCCAATTGGCCGCAGAGGGTGTCATGAGTCTACCGCTCACCTCAAGGTAATGGGGTCCCACGTTGCGCGGCTTTCGGCCGCAGCCTTGAGAGCCTCTTCAGATTCTAGTCCAAGTTTACCTCGGTCTCGGAGGCTGTGAAACAACCTACACGCCACTATAATAATCCTTTTTAAGTCCCTTTTCTTTCAATATAATGCTTTTGCATATTCGATTTATTTCATAGACCATCCTATTGTATGTCTTATTCATATTCATATATCATATTTATCATAATGCTTATGCATCATAGAGACCTTCTATATTCATGCTTTGGTTCGTTAGACCTTACTATTACAAGTCCCTAATATAGGACTAGTCATTGTGCAACCTTACTACTAGCAGTTGGTCAGCCGACCACCCCATATATATGTACAACCTTGGGTATGTGTCTCCGGCAACGTCCCCTTATAAGGGAACATTACAAGTACACCTATTTTTTTACTATATTACAAATGTTATTTATCTTTATTATTGCAATATAATCGACTTGTATTTATATGATTTAATATATTTTGAATATTTTAAACAGAATTTTAATAAATTTAGAGATTTTTAGAGACAATTTATGCGTTAACTATACTATAATATTCAATATTCCAAATTAAAATATTTGAACTTTATACTTAATATTGCATTTTACATAGCTTAATGATAAGTCATGACTTATCATTAATCTATGGAATTTAATTATTATTTATTAATAATAATTATGAAGCGTCACAATATCATCCATAAAACAGCAGTGATGTTATGTGTTCTAAGTTTGTTGTATTATTAAATTTAAAAAATATATAACAATCAGTATTCAAAAATAGCCTCGCTTTTAGCTGTTTACATGCAGATCGCGGCATATACTTCGTTATGCATTTACAACATTTGTTATGACCACTGAATTGTTGTGAAAGAATTTGCATACTGAATATGTAAATGGGTAGCACAAGTTTGACCTTTGAATGTTTCTGTTTATTCGAGTGACGCTGTAAACTTGAACACAGTTCAACTTGATGATGATTATGTTAGCCCACTGATGATTGAAGATTACGATGAATGCCTGTGCCAGGAGCTATCCATTTTATTTATTTATACAACCGGTGTATTTCATCGTAAAATATTACATTAAAAAAAGTCCCGTAAAATATCTTGCGGTTCTACTCAGCACCACATATTTACTAATACTTATTACGTAACCGGAACAGAGTTTTTCTAAACCAGCGTTTCGAGTTGACATCAAAGGTTATATATACTTCAAGTAATAATTAAAAAGCTGAAGGTACTCCAGGTTAACTCTGACATCGGGACGTCAATCACCTCAGTCCCAGAATTAAGAATAAGTACAACTAACTCGATAAAATCCGTAAAAGTAGTTTCATTCAATGTGTAGTGTTCGCGTAAATATAAGGAATTATTATGTAAACTACCATTAAAATTAAATATGCCTTTCAATATGTATTATTTATAATCTATTGCTTTTATTCCATTTTATTTTGTTTACTTTTAACTATACTGATTTACAAAATAATGATTAAAATCAAATGTGTACGGTGTATAGTGTAGCAATATAGTGCTATATTATGGTAGCGGTATAATGAAAATGACATATTTTATCCTACAGGTGTCATTTTTATATAAGAGGGGGCAAACGAGCACACGGCTCACCTGATAGTGACTACCGCCGCCCGTTAACAACTGCGACACTAAGGGAATTGCAGGTGCACTGCCGGCCTTTAAAAAAAGAGTATGTCCCTTTCTTGAAGGAGAAAAGAAACTTAGGGAAAGAAAAGACTAAGATAGGCTCAGAATATATTGTGGCCATTAATAGATGGCAGTAAAAATATCTCCAAATTTATTCCAGACCAGTCGTTAAATCCCCTAACCAGTAACGGAAAGCAGTATTAAAGATATATCTTCGAAGCGAGGCGATTACGACAAATTCAGCCTAATGAGCCCATGTCTGGTGCCTAGCAGTGGACCGTTAGGGCTGTTGTGGAGGAGTTGCAGTATAGCGGGCAGTGTAAATGTCAATACAGTTGGTTTAAGGAAAACTTGAGGTTTGTCGTTTTACAAAAAACCTTTCTATTTATGTCATCTGCTCTGACATTGAGGAGTTCTAGCATTGGTATCAATTAACGAGAAGATCTAACCTTTACTACCTATTAGTGCACAGTTCCTACAGAAGAACGCAAGAAATCGAGATTCATTTTGACTCGCAGCCAAATTGCTGAAATTTATACTCGTTGAAATTAGTTGGTCAGTAAGCAAAAAAAGTTTAACAAGAAAGCTCATTAACAAAATTTGTTCTTTCTGCATAAACATTTATTGGCTTCGGTCAAATCTAAGCATTGGTTTCGTTGAATCAGCTCAACTCTATATTAGAAATGTAATTTAACTTCTGTAATAAAAACACTTAAATGGTATTTTAAATCATCCGCATCCTCAATAGGCTGTAAAAATGTCATTGTTTACTGTAGGTATACTTCATTGTAGGGAGTATTAACCATAAAGATATACACTACCCCATAATGGTCCTGTAAGTAAGGACATCGTTACTTACGGTGTCGTAAGTAAGGACTGAGGAAAAGAAAGCACGAGATGGGCGTCTTCCTAATAACGAATAAAATATTCAACAGAGATAGAGCCACGCGGCAGCTTTTGGTGTCGCACGGATGTGCCGTCCCGAACCGGGGTATTACTACGGCCGCACATAGTACCAGCGTGAAGTAGGAGTTTACTTCTGCGTTTCGCTTGGTGAGTGTAGGTGGCCGGAGGCAAAATTCCCCCCTTCTCTTTGACATTGTTGCAAAGTTAAATAAGACACTACCCAAGGAGGGTACCAGCACCCCTGGTGTGAAAGAATCCCTCTCTGAGCATCCATGCTCAAGCTACCCTCCTAATCCTAAGATGGGATTCCAGATCAATTCAATTCAGCACCGGAATTTTCGATGTTGACATATGTGTGACGGTGGAGCAGGTTCGGCTCCACATGGAATAATTTTCCCATCTCTGGGCTGAGGCTCCCCTGTGCCAGCTCCTACTACTTGACCACATCCAGCACAGAGTAGCTCGAATCGTCAACGACCGAGTTTTTCCCGATCGGCTCGACTCACTGGCGCTGTGAAGAGATGTTGAATCCCTTTGCATTTTCTATCGTATTTACCACGGGGAGTGCTCTGAGGAAGGCTCCTTTAAACACATTTACTCAGTGTATTTTTCACAAATACACACATACACACACACACACACACACACACACACACACTCACAACGCGCGCGCGCACGCGCGCGCGCACATGCGCGCCATGCACACATACCCAAACCCTGTTCTCTTTTGTTGAATGTACTTAGTTAAGGGAGGGCGAGTACCTTCTACCACAAGTATCTTTATACTTAGTGGTAGAAGATATTATGTATCGAGTATCTTTATTTTTTTCCGATCGGCTTGACTCACTGGCACTGCGTAGAGATGTTGTATCTCACTGCGTATTTTATCACATATACCACGGGCAGTGCTCTGACGAATTGTTCCAACTAATTCCAGCCCCTCAATTTCACCGTCGTACATCGCGACAAAACTCGCAATACCATCCATACTACCTGGATGATTGGCGGTCCACCACTATGCGATTAAGAAGATGTTTTCTTCCTCGCACAACTTCCCTGTGGAATCGATTACCACCAGCGATTTTTCCGGACCGATACGACTTAGGGACCTTCAAGAAAAGAGCCTACTCCTTTTTAAAAGACCCGCAACGCATCTGCAATTCCCCTGGTGTTGCAGTTGTTCATGGGCGACGGTAGTCCTTTACCACCAGGTGAGCCACATGCTCGTTTGTTCCCTCTCCTATAAATAAGTCCTCAAACTTGTAATAATTTAGGAATATATTGGAAACAATAAACTTTAATTTCATTTCATTTCATTTACTGTGCAATTTACTAGGAGTTTTTTTCGTCGCATGCCTGCTATGTGGAATCATTTACAACTGGCGATTTTTCTGGATCGATACGACTTAGGGACTTCCTCTGGTGTAACAGTTCTTCATGGCCAACGGTCGACATTTTCCATCGGGTGAGCCGCATGCTCTAACAAAAATATATTTAAAAAGAACTATGCTTGTCAACCCACCTGCCAAGCGTGGCATCTTGCCTATGGCAAACATCACCTTTATAAGAAACCCAACCCAACCTAAACCCGCCCCCAAGGGTAGGATACAAAAAAGGCCGTATCCTGTCCCAATTGGCCGATCTATATTGCCAAACACGGCGGCAACCTGCTCTACAGAACGCAACTGCAATAGGAGCATGAGAGGCACCGTACTCCGGATCACCAACGATCTTTGTCTGGTCCGAAGAGCCAAGAGGGGCATCAATGGGAACCTGATATCCGCCCGGATGAGTGGGCAGGAGAAGGTCCAACAGGGAAGGTACATGATTCTCTACATCTGGAACCGGCGTAGGTGAAGTAAATAGTTAGGTCGTACCATATGCCAAGGCAAAATCATAAACGGATCTACCTACATGATCGGTTAAACGGCAACTAAGCCAATCAGCGTGTGGTGGGTGTTAAAATCACCGAGCATCACGATCTCTGTGGATGGGATCTGTTGCAGTACAGAGTCTGCAGCAATTTGAACGAGGTCGTTGAGTCGGTCTATGAGGCACCCACAAACACGGGGATGGTCGTCGCTGACTACGCGCAGCCATAGGCTGGACAGGTCCGTACCATCAAGACTGTCGAGGCGTCGAAAACAGATATCCTCTCTGACGTATACGCAAACTCCAGCCCGGGGCACAAAGAAGTGTTCTAATTTGTAGCCCGGGTAGGAGAGATACGAAGTATTAGCCGGAGAGAACACCTGAGTCTCAGTTAGAAAGAGAACGCCGGCCTCGCCATCTCTAGATGGTAGTGGACGACTTTAAGGTTTGAATTGAGTCCCGTGATGTTGTAGAAATTCACGGATAGCGTGACAGGATTTTACCTTTGTCTTATTGCTCCGCTTTCCCCGAGCAGGTATCGTCTTGAGCGGAATTTCGTCTCAAGGAAGAATAGGGTAGCTTGGGCGTGGATGCTCAGTGAGGGATTCTCCGTCACCAGGGGTGCTGGTACCCCCTGGGGTAGTGTTTTATTTAACTCTGCTACCATGTTTGGAGGGGGGGGGGGGCTCAAGCCAACTGCACTCACCAGGCGAAACGCAGAAGTAAACATCTACTTCACTCTGGTATTCTGTGAGGTTGTGGTACCACCCCGGTTCGAGCCAGCCCATCCGTGCCACAGCAAAAGCTGCCTTGTGGTTCTACTATTGTTATAATGAAAAATTATAACAGTGGTAGAGCCACAAACTATTATAATAAAAACATTAACACCCTTTTCATTCATTAGTTCATTACCAACCACCAAAAATCCACTGCTAAACATTGGCATCCCTAATAAACTGCCACGTAGTGTATAAGGTTCTGATCCGCCTATTTACTATTTCAGTAACCCTCTGTCTCACGACTCCAACAGGATGATGATACCGCAAAAAAAAAAAAAATTAAACACATTAATTTTATTTAAAGCATTACATATTTTTGCATCACTAGAACACCGTTCGATGTGAAAATGTAGCTCACCGCAATTTAAATTACTGTAAATTTCCAAACTATCTATTTAATTGATTAAATGATCGTAGCTACAAATGAAATTGAATAGCGACAGAGAGCGATGTAATTTAATGGAATTTAAGCGAACCCGTTGACGTGTGTGTTAGCAACAGTTTTGGTAATTCACTGTAGGTGTAAAACATTATTAACGTTGAAGTTATATGTGCGATGTATTTTTTAAAGACAAGGGCAAACGAGCATGCGGTTCACCTAATGGTAAGTGATCACAGCCGACCATAACATTTAAAAAATCAAACTTTTAAAAAATCGAGGCGCATTGTTGTCCTTTCAGAAAAGATTAGGCACTTTTCTTAAAGGACTTATCGGTACGGAAAGGAAGCTGGTGGCAGTTATCAATAATGTAGTGTAGAGCATTTATTTATAGTAATCATTGCTAGGAAGTCTACATATCTTTGAAAATAGCAATAATTCAAGAATATGTAAAGTCGACCAATACCTACGCAAAACTATAATAGAGTTGGTATTTAAAATTCTAATTAAATATATTATGAAAATTCGTGAATTATGTTACATATATTTTATGATTTATAATAAATAAATATTTAAAAAAAGAAGTTAGTATTAGACATCTGACATACTAAAAACAAAACATGTTTTACTGTCTCATTAAAACCACGCAGTGAGTAAATATAAAGTAGACTTCAAAGTTAACTTTCAATGCAACATTTTAAATTTTACCCACATCATTTTTATAGCTGGCAATCCACCACCGTGCGTTTACTTAGGAATTTCTTATCACACACGACTACATTGTTGATAACTGCCACCAGCTTCCTTTCCGTACCGATAAGTCCTTTAAGAAAAGTGCCTAATCTTTTCTGAAAGGACAACAATGCGCCTCGATTTTTTAAAAGTTTGATTTTTTAAATGTTATGGTCGGCTGTGATCACTTACCATTAGGTGAACCGCATGCTCGTTTGCCCTTGTCTTTAAAAAATACATCGCACGTATAACTTCAACGTTAATAATGTTTTACACCTACAGTGAATTACCAAAATCTTGCTTACACACACGTCAACGGGTTCGCTTAAATTTCATTAAACTTCCTCGCTCTCCGTCGCTCTCATTTAATTAATTAAACAGATAGTTTAGAAATTTACGGTAATTTAAATTGCAGTGAGCTACATTTTCACATCGAACGGAGTTCTAGTGATGCAAAACTATGTAATGCTTCAAATAAAATTAATGTGTTTAATTTTTTTTTTATTTTGTGGTATCATCATCCCGTTGGAGTCGTGAGACAGAGGGTTACTGAAATAGTAAATAGGCGGATCAGAACCTTATACACTACGTGGCAGTTTATTAGGGATGCCAATGTTTAGCAGTGGCTTTTTCCTATCCTATATATATAGTATCCGCTTCCTGAAGCTTCCAGCTTCGGATGCGACAGACCGACTGTGGTTCTGTTACTGCCGTCCGGTAGCGCCAAACCGCGAACAGACCCCTAAATCTAGTAATCACTAGATAGTGATCCGTTCCCAGGTCAGCACCCCTGAACACTCGCGTATCCATCACCTGTTTTCGCAGTCGGTCATCCACCAGGAACAAATCGATCATACTTCTCTCATTCTTTCGTTCTCTAGTATACATATGGATTTTCTTGTGATTAAACATAGTGTTTGTCACAAGAAGACCCTTTTCCTTGCATACCGCCAGTATAAGCTTGCCAGCATCATTAACCCTTTTATCGCCAAACTTTCCAAGTACCGACAAATCATCATATACAACAATTCTTTCGTTTCCCCTAGCCAAATCTAGAACTTCTCTTACATTCTCCCAAAACTCCTCCAGCTCAGCCTTGGACGACGAAGCTACCGGCGCATAAACAGCCAAAGGGAATAACTTCGTCAGTCCCAATTTAAAGCGAAGCCAGAGAAGTCTTGAGTTCACAACCTTATATTCAGTCATAACATCGACCAACCGACAAGACAGCAGCACCCCCACTCCCTGGTAGGCGTTCTCGCTCTCCGGGACTCCGGACCATAGAGCTAACACCCCGCCAGGGAGCTCTTCAGTACCACTGCCCTTCCGTTTGGTCTCCGACATACACACGACATCTAATTCTCTTTCTTTCATTATTTCGGTCAACTCATTCGTCTTATCTCTCATGCCTCCTCTAACATTCCAACTCTGCACTCTGTCCTCCACCTTCCGCCGTGTCGGGCTGTGCGTGACGGGTGGCGGTCCCCATCGCCGCTTTGCGCGCTGCATTCCACACCAACGGGGACTAGCTGGTGTGCGTCGCCTTGAGGGGACGCCCTAACCCTCGTTGGCATGGGTGCGCAGCTGAGTAGAATTGCAGCCTTGAAAAGTGCTGGCAGGGGTCGCGACGAGCACACTTCTACAATGACCCCCTTGATATTAAGTAAGCATATTATTCAGCCTTAAAGTTAAACGCTATAGTTACAGCATATATACAGCCCACTGCTATCAAAATCGATGTAAGATTGGTTACTTCAGATGTTGAAATGTAACAAAGATGAATAATAATTCTACATAGCTGTAAAGATCAACCTGTGTAAATACAATTCTAGGCAGTTTCGTACGGAACGGTCGCCATCTCTGAATCGGTAAATAACAATGTTCATTCTCTTGTTGTTAATAAGTCTGAAATGTATTAAATTATTAATTAGGAAACATCTTTATGTCCTAGTAGCTCTATGGATCTCTAGCCGTGAAAGGAAAAGGGGAGATCTCCTGCCGCGCAAGGTGATAGCATTAGCATTATTCTGAGATGATAGGGTTCTTAGCAAGTCGAAGTTCTAACCAATCCTGAGACTTCAGTAAATATGATTTATTCAGGATATGTCTTCAGATTAAAACTATCAGTAAATTGATAAAGATACGAAGTGGTATGTTTTTTTAAACAAGGCTCGAAACACTACATGCTAAAGGGAGGAAAATTATTTAATAAAAATTACATTTTATATAAAACCTTGAAGATGATCATGAAAAACCTTGAAGAATAAGCGAGCTATTTCGATGTCACAAGTTCGTAGCCACTCTTACTATGATTTATCACATTTTATGAATCACCATCATCTTCGTTACAGCATTTTACAAATCCAATGCTGTACATGGGCCTCTTCCGAGGAATGCCACAATGCACGTTTCTGCGCCACCTGCATTTTTTTTTATAGGAGAGGGGGCAAACGAGCATGCGGCTCACCTGATGGTAAGTGACTACCGCTGCCCATGAACAACCGCAACACCAGGGGAATTGCAGATGCGTTGCCGGCCTTTTAAAAAGGAGTAGGCTCTTTTCTTGAAGGTCCCTAAATCGTATCGGTCCGGAAAAATCGCTGGTGGTAAACTATTCCACAAGGAAGTTGTGCGAGGCAGAAAACATCTTCTAAATCGCACAGTGGTGGACCGCCAATCATCCAGATGGTGTGGATGGTATCGGGAGTTCTGCCGCGATGTGCGTTCGTGAAATTTGGCGGCTGGATTAATCCGAACAATTCCTCAGAGCACTCCCCATGGTAAATGCGAAAGAAAATACTAAGAGATGCAACATCTCTTCGCAGTGCCAATGAGTCGAGCCGATCGGAAAGGACTCGGTCGTCGACGATTCGAGCCGCTCTGCGCTGGATGCGGTCAAGTGGAAGAAGCTGGCACTGGGGAGCCCCAGCCCAGAGATGGGAACAGTATTCCATGTGAGGCCGAACCTGCGCCTTAAACCCCGAGCAGTTATTGTGTTGAGCGGAATTTTGCCCCCCCCAGAATACGCGGGGCAGCCTGAGCACCCACGCTCAGGAGTGGAATAGCATGGTCGTGGATGCTCAGCGAGGGATTCTCCAGGGGTACTGGTACCCTCCTGGGGTAGTTTATGACGTAATTCCGCTACCATGTTGATGGAGGGGGGGGGGGGAATTGGGCATCCGGTCACCTGCACTCACCAGACGAAACGCGGAAGCAGAGCTTCCACTTCACGCCGGTATTCTGTGAGGTCGTGGTACTAACCCGGCTCGAGCCGGCCCATACGTGCAACAGCAAAAGCTGCTGCAAGGCTCTACCACCGTTGCAAGGCTCTACCACCGTCAACAAATGCCTGCATCTCTTACCAGATTGTCACTACATATACATATACATTTTATGAATACATACAGTTAATTTTTTTTCAATGGTTTAAAAGAGTTAAAAGAATTCACCACCTTTATCTCCTCCTGTAAGAATAGCATTATTAGCATTCAACAATGCGTCTAATAAACATGGCGACGATGCTATGTTAGGGATCCATGTCCAGCAGTAGCCTGTTTAATTCATGATTAGTAATGAATGTTACAAAAATCAAACACACTTTTTTTGGAAAAAACTCGCAACGGTTTTATAAAATTGATTACTTCCTCAAATTTTGCAAACTCATTTATCTTTTCAAGTGGTCCATTATTAAAAAGTTCTAATGAGTATATTTCATCCTTTTTCTTTTACTCTGTAGTGCAAGTGCTTGCCTTCAGAATTCATAATAGGTGAGATAACCGAGTACCTAGATTAGATTCCAAAAAATTTGGTAGACTACATGCCATTTAAGGCTGCGTCCACCTTTAATTGTCTTGGCGTATCAAGATCACGCGTATTGAGTACTTATATCTTAAGCACGGCTGCCCATTTGAACCATATCGTATCACTACGAGTAAACGTATTGTGTCGAAAATGCGTACATACTTAACTATTATCGTATCATGTCAACGTATCGGCATAATTTTTTAATATGTAGACGATACGCTTTTTTCCTCCGACTGCTACCAAACTTTTCAAGACCTTGTAACGGCGTGGAGTAAACATAAAGAGATAGGACGCGTATCAGGTATTGTATCGCATCGCCATATCGTGATATACTATCAAAATATGTCTATACTACCAATGACGACATTTGTACCCGATACTTGGTTTATCAAATACGAGTTTTTGTGCGAAACGAGACTTATTGGATACGGCATCACAACGGCACTACGGCACATCTTATGATCGCGTATAATTTTGCGTTCAAACTAGCAATCATGTAACACATCGATGCCAAGCGACGAAGACACTATAGGCCAAAATAATTAAGGTCCGTTGGGGTAATACCGGACGGATTTTCGAATAGTTGGAAGAGTCTGCCAAAAACCTTAATTTCTCGACATCCGTATACGTCAGATTTTTGGAACATGGAGCAAACCGTTAATCGTTAAACGTAGTTTGGCTCTGAGAATCTTTTGCTTGTGTAAACTCAACGGTGTCTGCTTTAAAGGTGTGCGAAAACTAGACATACTTTTTTATATGCATAATGAAAAATTGGCCATTAAGGGGTAAGACCGGACTTAAATTTAAAACCACTTTTACTGCTTAGAGAAAAAAGTTTAGAAAAGAGATTTGTCCTATCTTTAACGCTCAAAAACATATTTCAATATGATCTATAATTACTAGAAACATAAATGTTCCAAACGATTTTCTCTTTTTTTGTTTCTTGCCATCCGATCTTATCCCTGATATAAAGAAATTGTAATTTTATGTTTCTCAAACTTTGTTATGACATAAGTGGAATTAATCAATATAAGAGAAAGATCGGATGCATTTGATTTTATATGGAAAAAAAAATTAACAGTAAGGACTGGCGAAATGCCCTGGGATAATACAGGAGTTGAGAAAGATATAAATATTTTAACAAAGCGGCATACGACGAGCAGGTAGTTAGGTAAGTAGTTAATTGATAGATTATTTTGTGTACATATTTGTATGTGTATCAATAAGCGGGCTTGAGCTTATTTATGGAGTTAATTAGAATTAGAATAAGGGCATGAAGTCGGAAAAAGTAAAGCAAAGTTGACTAGGCCAGGAAAAGGAACGTGGGTTGAAAGTTTCCCGTGAAACTGAATTAGTTCTAAACTTTATCTAATGAGATAAATATGTAATTTATTATTATAAATTATTTTTTTAAATAATTATTATAAATTACATTTTGGTTTATAATAGAGGATATATATAGATGTCTATGGACCGCAGCAACCACTTATCATCAGGTGGACTGTGTGCTCCTTTGTCACCCTTATCCTATAAAAAAATATATTTTAATGTGTACTTAAAAGTAATAAAACCATCGTATTGTTTTATTACTTTTAAATATACAGACTTGCTAACGAGACTGAGTCCCATAGTCCCTTGAGTAATCTCCGAAAAAATATACACGACCAATGAAAGTTTAACAACCACTGCCATATTTGTAACGGGCAAAGATCGGATAATATTCATCCGATCTTCACTCACGCGGGGAAACATCTGATCTCGGCCTACAGTGATCTTAGCCCTAAACGGACAAGCTTAATCTAGCTATACTTTATAAAACTTAGTATTCACACAAAATTATAACAAAAGAAGCCATATTCTCGCTAAAAATCGTAAATAAAAGTGATAGGGAAAGATCGGATGGACAAAAATAATACAAAAATTACATTGTTTTATAAAATGCCGCGCAGCACGGGTCCCACTTGCCGGAGCGACTGGCGCGAACTGAGGGTCGGGGCAGGATGAAATGGCGTCGTGTAGCATTTTGTTAGCATTTCAAAATATAGCATAATTCGCCGGGAATTTGAATCCTACGGTCTTGCCCCATCACCAATCTTATCCCAACGCCATTAGTTTAGAACTAATTCAGTTTCACGGGAAACTTTCAACCCACGTTCCTTTTCCTGGCCTAGTCAACTTTGCTTTACTTTTTCCGACTTCATGCCCTTATTCTGATTCTAATTAACCCATAAATAAGCTCACGACCGCTTATTGATACACATACAAATATGCACACAAAATAATCTATCAATTAACTACTTACCTAACTACCTGCTTCGTCGTATGCCGCTTTGTTAAAATATTTATATCTTTCTCAACTCCTGTATTATCCCAGGGCATTTCGCCAGTCCTTACTGTTAATTTTTTTTCCCATATAAAATCAAATGCATCCGATCTTTCTCTTATATTGAGTAATTTCACTTATGTCATAACAAAGTTTGAGAAACATAAAATTACAATTTCTTTATATCAGGGATAAGATCGGATGGCAAGAAACAAAAAAAGAGAAAATCGTTTGGAACATTTATGTTTCTAGTAAATAGATCATATTGAAATATGTTTTTGAGCGTTAAAGATAGGACAAATCTCTTTTCTAAACTTTTTTCTCTAAGCAGTAAAAGTGGTTTTAAATTTAAGTCCGGTCTTACCCCTTAATGGCCAATTTTTCATTATGCATATAAAAAAGTATGTCTAGTTTTCGCACACCTTTAAAGCAGACACCGTTGAGTTTACACAAGCAAAAGATTCTCAGAGCCAAACTACGTTTAACGATTAACGGTTTGCTCCATGTTCCAAAAATCTGACGTATACGGATGTCGAGAAATTAAGGTTTTTGGCAGACTCTTCCAACTATTCGAAAATCCGTCCGGTATTACCCCAACGGACCTTAATTATTTTGGCCTATAGTGTCTTCGTCGCTTGGCATCGATGTGTTACATGATTGCTAGTTTGAACGCAAAATTATACGCGATCAAAAGATGTGCCGTAGTGCCGTTGTGATGCCGTATCCAATAAGTCTCGTTCCGCACAAAAACTCGTATTTGATAAACCAAGTATCGGGTACAAATGTCGTCATTGGTAGTATAGACATATTTTGATAGTATATCACGATATGGCGATGCGATACAATACCTGATACGCGTCCTATCTCTTTATGTTTACTCCACGCCGTTACAAGGTCTTGAAAAGTTTGGTAGCAGTCGGAGGAAAAAAGCGTATCGTCTACATATTAAAAAATTATGCCGATACGTTGACATGATACGATAATAGTTAAGTATGTACGCATTTTCGACACAATACGTTTACTCGTAGTGATACGATATGGTTCAAATGGGCAGCCGTGCTTAAGATATAAGTACTCAATACGCGTGATCTTGATACGCCAAGACAATTAAAGGTGGACGCAGCCTTAAATGGCATGTAGTCTACCAAATTTTTTGGAATCTAATCTAGGTACTCGGTTATCTCACCTATTATGAATTCTGAAGGCAAGCACTTGCACTACAGAGTAAAAGAAAAAGGATGAAATATACTCATTAGAACTTTTTAATAATGGACCACTTGAAAAGATAAATGAGTTTGCAAAATTTGAGGAAGTAATCAATTTTATAAAACCGTTGCGAGTTTTTTCCAAAAAAAGTGTGTTTGATTTTTGTAACATTCATTACTAATCATGAATTAAACAGGCTACTGCTGGACATGGATCCCTAACATAGCATCGTCGCCATGTTTATTAGACGCATTGTTGAATGCTAATAATGCTATTCTTACAGGAGGAGATAAAGGTGGTGAATTCTTTTAACTCTTTTAAACCATTGAAAAAAAAATTAACTGTATGTATTCATAAAATGTATATGTATATGTAGTGACAATCTGGTAAGAGATGCAGGCATTTGTTGAATGCAGGTGGCGCAGAAACGTGCATTGTGGCATTCCTCGGAAGAGGCCCATGTACAGCATTGGATTTGTAAAATGCTGTAACGAAGATGATGGTGATTCATAAAATGTGATAAATCATAGTAAGAGTGGCTACGAACATGTGACATCGAAATAGCTCGCTTATTCTTCAAGGTTTTTCATGATCATCTTCAAGGTTTTATATAAAATGTA
Source organism: Parnassius mnemosyne (assembly GCA_963668995.1). Taxonomy (NCBI): domain Eukaryota; kingdom Metazoa; phylum Arthropoda; class Insecta; order Lepidoptera; family Papilionidae; genus Parnassius; species Parnassius mnemosyne. Next base: position 15,537,331 of record CAVLGL010000159.1, read on the forward strand.
ATTTTTATTAAATAATTTTCCTCCCTTTAGCATGTAGTGTTTCGAGCCTTGTTTAAAAAAACATACCACTTCGTATCTTTATCAATTTACTGATAGTTTTAATCTGAAGACATATCCTGAATAAATCATATTTACTGAAGTCTCAGGATTGGTTAGAACTTCGACTTGCTAAGAACCCTATCATCTCAGAATAATGCTAATGCTATCACCTTGCGCGGCAGGAGATCTCCCCTTTTCCTTTCACGGCTAGAGATCCATAGAGCTACTAGGACATAAAGATGTTTCCTAATTAATAATTTAATACATTTCAGACTTATTAACAACAAGAGAATGAACATTGTTATTTACCGATTCAGAAATGGCGACCGTTCCGTACGAAACTGCCTAGAATTGTATTTACACAGGTTGATCTTTACAGCTATGTACGAGGGTGGATTGAAAAGTACTCGGCCTAACACAGATCCATTCAATTCTAAAAATCAAATCTACCCACATTATTTAGTTCAGTTCCGACTAGTTCATTGTGTGAAGTTCGAAACGTGTGCGATAATTAGTTGTGATTTTATAAATTTATTAACAAAGTAATCGGACATAATTTACGCGAATGGAGCAAATCGAGCAGCGTGCCGTCATTAAGTACCTCCATAAGAAGGGGCTATCATCAAAAGCCATCCATGATGCCATGGTCAGTACATTAGGCGATTGTGCTCTGTCATATTCATCCGTCAAAAAATGGATAGCAGAATTCAAGCGTGCTAGAGAGAGTGTGAAAGATTAACCCCGCTCTGGAAGGCCTTCGACGTCAACTACTGACGAAAATATTAAAAAAGTACTTGATTTAATAATGGGAGACCGCAGATTAAAAATTAGAGAGATAGCCGAGATTATAGGCATCTCTTATGAACGAACTCAAAACATCATTGTCAACGAGTTGGGTTTCCACAAGGTGTCTGCGAGGTGGGTTCCGAGACTGCTTTCAGTTGAACAAAAAAGGACGCGATTGACTATTTCACGCGACTGTTTGGAGTTATTTGAAGCCGATGCAGATGATTTTTTGAATCTTTTTGTTACTATGGACGAAACATGGGTTCATTACTGAACACCGGAAACAAAACAACAATCAAAACAGTGGAGAAGACCTGGTTCACCACCCCCTAAAAAGGCTAAGTCGATTTTGTCGGCAAATAAGGTGATGGCTTCAGTATTCTGGGACTCGAAAGGTGTGATTATGATTGATTATCTTGAAAGGGGTCAGAATATAAACTCTGATTACTACTGCACCTTACTACGTCATTTACGAGAGGAAATAAAAGAAAAACGTCGAGGAATGCTCAGAAGAATAGTCCTGTTTCATCAAGATAACGCCCGTGTTCACACATCAGTACAGTCAATGGCTGAAATTCACAACTGTGGCTTTGAA